>OX336388.2:1319527527-1320918648 GCA_946902985.2 Meconema thalassinum | reverse complement strand
TCTGGCTACTGCTAATGAAGAGAAGAGATAGGTTGGTAGGACACATACTAAGACTCCCAGGAATAGCAAGCTTAGTTATGGAAGGAAGGGTCGAGGACTAGAACTGTAGGGGTAGACCAAGGTTAGAATATGTTAAACAGATTGCCTCGGATGTAGGGTGTAGTAGCTATGTAGAGATTAAACAATTAGCTCAGGACAGGGAGGCATGGAGAGCTGCATCAAACCAGTCGAAAGACTGAAGACTCAAACAACAACAGATAATTTAAAGGAAATGGATGGTAAACAAACACTCTGAACAGAGAAAGGTCTGATACTAGTATAAAGTGACATAATTGAGAGTATGCAGCTAACATGTAAGTTTTAATTTTAAAAATCAAGTGTTGTGTTTTTTTTTTTGTCGGTGAGTGTATTATGCATTTTACAAAGTCTTAGGCAATTCTCCAGTTATGTAAATATTACATTCTAAGTTGTACAGTTCCTCTTTTAACTTGTCACCTGATTTTTTCAATAGTTCTCCTGGTACGTTATCAACTCAAGGAGCTTTCTTTTTCTTTGAGATCCTGCAATGCCATCTCAAATTCTTCTTCCATAATAGGTGCCCCCAAGTCATCCTCTGTTATTTCATCTTCTTTCTCAATGGGCAAGTTAATACAGTATCCACTGTATAGTTGTTCCTAATATTCTTCCATCTTTTCACTATCATTTCATCATCATATATTAACTTCCCATCTTTGTCCTCACCCCTCAGGGGCTCACATCTAGTGGGACGTGGGTTGGCGACCACGGGACCCCAGCTGAGTCCGGCATTGCTTCCACTTACTTGTGCCGGGCTCCTCTCAGTCTTCTTTCCTGTCGACCTCCCTTGGTCAACTCTTGTTCTCTTCCGACCCCGACGGTATTAGGTTATCCGAGGCCTAGGGAGTCTTTCACTTTCCCGCCTTCATTGGCCCTTGTCTTATCTTTCCTGATACCCTCCTTCTGTGAGGGGTCAGCCTTCTTTTTCTTTTCCTTTTACCTCCTGCCTTGTGCTCGAGGCCCTTAAGGAGGCAGGGTGTATGTAGCCCCACCACTTCTGGTGCACCTTAGATAATGCTACACCCTCAGGGGCTCACGGCTGGTGAGTTCGGGAGTTGGCGACCCCGAGGGATTCCTGAACTGGGTCCTTTTTCCACTTTCGTCCCATACCTTTGGGGCGGACCCTCACCTCTCTCCCCTCTCCTCTCCTCTTTTCCTTATATTTCCTTTTCTCTTTAAGATTCCCGCACTGTTTTTATTACTTGGTTCACCGTGTATCTAAATTCCCTTTTAGCGATTTTTTTAAGGCATTTATGATCTACGTTGCATTTTGTAAGTTTTTTCGATCTAAATTACCTCTCGCGATTGTTTTCAACCTCAATTGCATTTTGTAAAGATTGACGATCTAAATTGCTTTTTAGCAAGTCTTTCAATGCAGGTAGACGGGCCTTTTAGTGAGTATTTTGAATTTCAATTGCATTTTGTAAGTATTTTCAACCAAAACCGCATTTCGCACGAATTTTGAATCTAAATTGCATTTTGATTGGTGCGCATTTTGCTCATATTTTGATTCTCAATTGCATTTTGTGGGTATTTTGAATCTAAATTACATTTTGTCAAGTATTTTCAATCCACATGAGTCGTTTGAATCTACCATACATTCTGTAAGCATTTTCAATTTCAATTGCATTTTGTAAGTATTTTGAATTTCCATTGCACTTTGTGAATAATGTGGATTGGAACTGGGATAGGGCCTATTTCAATCTGAATTGCATTGTGTATTTTCAATTTCAATTGCAGTTTGTAAGTATTTTGAACCTCAATTGCATTTTGTACGTATTTCCGATCTCATTTGCATTTTGTAAGTATTTTGAATTTCTGTTGCATTGTGTAAGTATTTCGACGCTACATTGCATTTTGTACGTATTTTGAATCTAGCCTACGTTTTGTGGGTCTTTTTCAATCTATTCTTTTTGTGAATCTTTTCGTTCTAAATTCCCTTCTGTAAGACCATATTGTGAGTTGTTTCCATCTGAGTTTCTCTTTGTACGTATTTTCCGACTCACATAATTTTCGTTCTGGTTTCCATTTCATTCTCATTTTTGCTATCACCCAGATCATTAGGGGCCGATAACCTAGATGTTAGGCCCATTAAAACAACAATTATCATCATCATCATCATCATCATCATCTTTGTCCTCAATGCTCATTGTTTTTGGCTTTCTTGTTTCAAAGAACCTCTTAATATCTCTATACGCCATATCCATTTGTCCAGTTTTCATGTTGTTATTTATGCCTGCACAGATACCCATTAAATGCTGTTCCTTGTCTTGTTTTCCCCTCTTATTTATCTTCCTTCTTAAGGACTTATATTTCTGCTTTTCATCATTATCATTTGAGTTTATACTGTCTTTTTTCCTTAATCATATCCACAATTTCTGGACTTATCCACTCTTACCTATTTTCTTTTTCCTTTTTTCCTAATACAGTTTCTGTTGAGTCTAAAATGCTCTTCTTTATTTTGATCCACTTCTTTTCTACTCACACGTGTTCTGCAATGTCTCTTATGTTATTGTTTGTTTCATCCATATAGAGTATTTGAGCAGACTCATCTTTAAGCTTAGAAATATCCCAATGTTTCTTTTCTACCTTCTTTAATCTTTTGAACTTTAATTCACAGCGTATGATGACTGGGTTATGGTCGCTGTCGACATCAGCTCCAGGGTAACTTCTACTATCTTTCACCTGGTTCTTAAATCTTTCCTTTAATAATGTGCAGTCTATCTGGGCTCTTCTTAGGTCTCCCAGAGCTTTCCAAGTGTACGGTATCTCCTCCTAGGATGGTGTTCGAATATAGTATTCGTTATAACTAATTTATGCTGTATACAAAACTCTACAAGTCTCTCGCCTCTTTCATTTCTTCTCCCCAATCCGTATTTACCAACAACATTTCCTTCAGTTCCTTCTCCGACAATTGTATACCTGCCAACTCTCCCGATTTAGGTGGGATACTCTCGATTTTACACCAATTCTCCCGCTCTCCCGCTTAACGTATTAAATCTCCCGATTTTTTCAAATCCCGTGTTTAATTTTGGACTAAAAGTGCGAGATAACTAACTACATTCATTCATCCATCGAACAGATCGATTTTACGTGTAGTGTGTTTTGATACCACAGTTTCGCTTCATATCGATAATTTATAGATAATTCTCCATAACTAGGCATCCCGCTTAGTTGAATTTGAATATATCTTCGTTTGAAATAGCCGACGGTTAATTCAGCGTGTGATCCTAGAGGGTTTTCATAATAAACTGTGGGTGAGAGGTAGTTGTAGGTTGCGGAATATTGTATCCGTTGAACACGGGAAATTATGTGTGTATAACTTAGATGTCTCGATCGTAGACTTTCGCGGCTGGTGTCTAGTTTATAATCTTGGCTTACAGGATTGAGCCGCATCGCATATCGGTTATTATTTCCCGTCGTTTCGGCTGACATTGCAGCAGCCTTAATCATGGGCAGGTTCGAGTTTGTGTCCGTACTCAAACTAACGGTTATTGCCAGTCAGATGTGCTTGGTGGCCCTGCATTATCGTCACGCTGCTCGCTGATTGGTCCCCGCACCTGGCAGTCGCACTCTAGTAGACCTTCCAAATGTTGCTAAGTTTGAAACCATCATTGCGATTGAAATTATTGGGATGTTTCACGACCTCTATTGCCTCTCTAATTAACCTGTTTTGATATCCGGAAATTTTAGCAACAGTTTCGGCCCTATCAAATTCGATGGCGTGTCTCGTGACGTCAGCATGTTCAGCTATTGCAGATCTGTAGTTCATCTGTTTCGTGTCTCGAATGTGCTCTGAAATCCTAATTGATACGCGACTTTTTGTTTGCCCTATATAAACCTGTCCATAGGAGCAAGGCACTTTGTAAACTCCTGCGTCCTGGTTTGGCTGCTTTATCTTGTTTGATTTACGCACCACTTGAGTCAGCTTGTTTATAGGGTGCATCACAGTTGTCACATCGTGTTTCTTAGGCAGCCTGGCGATTCTATCTGTCAACCCCTGAACTTACGGCAGAAAGGCTTTATGGTAGGGCCTATCTTCGGCTTTGTTCTACCTTCCGTGTGGCCCTATTTATTTGTCCTTTGCTGTAGCCATTAGCTAGGAGCGTGTTCCAAACATGTTTCTTCTCTTCATTCACGCTATCCTTGTCGCAAATGTGGTTGGCTGTGGTGAGGAGTGTTCTAGCTACCATTTCTTTCTGCGCTGGAGGATGACTTTGAGTTCGCATGTAGGTACCGATCTGTGTGAGTATCTTTCCTATAGACCCTTTTCCGAGCGTGTTATCTGTTCGTTTATAGAGCAGAACATCCAAGAAGGCCAGCTGATTATTTTCTTCTACTTCCATTGTGAAGTTGATGCTCTGATGTCTGGAGCATATGAAATCGAGAAAGTTCTGAAGTGTGGTGCGTCCATGTTCCCATATCAAAAAGACGTTGTCTACTTATCTGACCCAACACTTCGGCTTCAATGGGCTCTCCTTTATCGCTTCTTTTAGCCATGAAAACGTTATTCAGAAGTGGAGAGAGGGGGGAAACCATGGCTGCTCCCTCAGTTTGCTGAAACATCTGCCCATTGAATACGAAGACTGTGGAGTTAACGCAATGTTCAGCTAAGTGCACTAAGTCCGTTGGACCTCCTGTGGCTCTTAAGTTTTTCCCTGATTAACTGTGTGGCGTCAGGTACAGCAACCCTGGTAAATAGCGACTCCACATCAAAGCTTGCCACTAGATCACAGTCACTCAGGTTTATACTCGCTATGATATCTGTAAAGTGCTGCGAGTTTTTCACGTGAGAGGCTGGCGGAGGGAATAATGGCTGCAGTACCTTCAAATATTTAGCCAGAGCGTGAGTTGGAGACGCTATGGCGCTAACTATAGGCCTCAGAGGCACATCGGGCTTTTGTATTTTAGGTAGGCCGTAGAAGGTGGTAGATCTTGAGTAGCGAGGTACTAGGAATTTCTGCTTCTCTTTTGGAATAGACGACTCCTTAATTAGCCGCGTCGTCGTTAGTTCTATCTTCCTTATGGGGTTCTTCGCGATCGCCTTATAAGCTGGGTCTGAAAGGTGGCTGTGAACTTTATCCACGTAGTCTTGGGTGTCGAATACAACCGTAGCATTCCCTTTGTCTGCTGGCTAAATCGTAATGCTTTCATTGCTTCGTAGCTCTTTAAGGGCCTGACGTTCATCCCTGCTGATGTTGCTTGAAACGGGCCTGGCATGTTTGATGATCTGAGAGGCCTCTGCTCTAATTTCTTCTCCTTCTAAGGCTGATAGATGATGGATAGAAGCTTCTACCCCGCAGAGAAGATCTTCCGTAGGAGGGCGTCTCTGCGTGATTGCGTAATCAAGTCCTTTGGCTAACAGGTCCTTACTTGGCTTGTTCAGTGGCAGGGATGACATGTTGATCACTATGCGCTTCCTACCTAGTGCATACGTTGAAGGTGGTTTCTGCCTTTGTTGCAGCAAGTCAAATTTCTTTAGATGTGTAGTTGTTGTTTTCTGTAATATTGTATCTGCTTGCCTTGCGGTTATGTTATCCAACATCGTCCAATCGTTAGGAGACCGTCGTAGCATTAGCTTGAAGTGTATGTCATATAGTTCTCGCATCACCATATCTAGTTCACGACGGCAATTCTGGACTCGTTCACGTAATAGGGCACTTCCAGTTCGGAGTAAAATTCTCCTCGCTGCAGGCGAAGAAATATGGCAGAATAAATTAGAGCAGAGGCCTCTCAGATCATCAAACATGCCAGGCCCGTTTCAAGCAACATCAGTAACGTCAGGCCCTTAAAGAGCTACGAAGCAATGAAAGCATTACGATTTTGCCAGCAGACAAAGGGAATGCTACGGTTGTATTCGACACCCAAGACTACGGGGTGTTCTACTGGCAAGCTTCGATGTGGAGTCCCTATTTACCAGGGTTCCTGTACCTTACGCCATACAGATAATCAGGGAAAAACCTACAGCCACAGGAGGTCCAACGGACAGTGCACTTAGCTGAACATTGCGTTAACTCCACAGTCTTCGTATTCAATGGGCAGATGTTTCAGCAAACGGAGGGAGCAGCTATGGTCCCCCCCTCTCCACTTCTGGCTAACGTTTTCATGGCTAACTTCGAAGAAGAAGCGATAAAGGAGAGCCCATTGAAGCCTAAGTGTTGGTTCAGATAAGTAGACGACATCTTTTTGATATGGGAACATGGACGCACCACACTTCAGAACTTTCTAGATTTCATGTGCTCCAGACATCCGAGCGTCAACTTCACAATGGAAGTAGAAGGAAATAATCAGCTGGCCTTCTTGGACGTTCTGCTCTATAAAAGAACAGATAACACGCTCGGACACAGGGTCTATAGGAAAGATACTCACACAGATTGGTACCTACATGCGAACTCAAGTCATCCTCCAGCGCAGAAAGAAATGGTAGCTAGTACACTTCTCATCAGAGCCAACCACGTTTGCGACAAGGATAGCGTGAATGAAGAGAAGAAACATGTTTGGAACACGCTCCTAGCTAATGGCTACAGCAAAGGACAAATAAATAGGGCCACACGAAAGGTAGAACAAAGCCGAAGAACTGGCAAAAAGAACGAAGATAGGCCCTACCATAAAGCCTTTCTGCCGTACGTTCAGGGGTTGACAGATAGAATCGCCAGGCTGCTTAAGAAACACGATGTGACAACTGTGATGCACCCTATAAACAAGCTGACGCAAGTGGTGCGTAAATCAAACAAGATAAAGCAGCCAAACCAGGACGCAGGAGTTTACAAAGTGCCTTGCTCCTGTGGACAGGTTTACATAGGGCAAACAAAAAGACGCTTTTCCATTAGGATTTCAGAGCACATTCGAGACACGTAACAGATGAACTACAGATCTGCAATAGCTGAACATGCTGACGTCACGAGACACGCCATCGAATTTGATAAGGCCGAAACTGTTGCTAAAATTTCTGGATATCAAAACAGGTTAATTAGAGAGGCAAGAGAGGTCTTGAAGCATCCCAATAATTTCAATCGCCATGATGGTTTCAAACTTAGTAGCAACATTTGGAAAGTTCTACTTGCGCGCGACTGCCAGGCGCGGGGACCAATCAGCGAGTAGCGTGACGTCAATGCAGGGCAAGCACATCTGACTGGCAATAACCATTAGTTTGAGTACGGATACCAACTCTAACCTACCCATGATTAAGGCTGCTGCAATGTCGGCCGAAACGTCGGGAAATAACCGATATGCGATGCGGCTCAATCCTGTAAGCCAAGATGATAAACTTAGATGTTTTAGCATTAATATGCCGGTAGGCTATTGTGATTTTTCGATCTGAGTGATTTTGTCCGTTCCTCAGTAATATGCGAAGAAATATGATTTAGACATCGATCGTCTTCAAAATCTCCCGATCTTTCAGGTTGAGAGGTTGGCAGGTATGCAATTGCATTCCAGTCACCAAGTAAAATAAGGTTTTCTTCCCCCTTTATTTTAGCTATAAGTTCACTGAGGTCTTCATAACATTTCTCTACCTCTTCGTCTACCTCTTGTGTTGTCGGCAGTTAAACTTGGACTATCACAGTATCCTTTGGTTTATTTTCGATCCGTACTAGAATTAATCATTCATTATATTGCACGAATCCCTTTACTGTGTTTCCTAGTTCTGTATGTAATATAATGCCAACTCCACCATATCCTGATTTAGTGTTTGCTCTACCAGAATGAATTATCCGATAATTTCTATTTCAAAAGTCTCCTGCTTGTGGCCATCTTATTTCTGCTATACCCAATACATGTAAATCCATCATTTCCATCTCCATGATCAAGTTCTTTAACTTTTCAGTCTGGAATAAGGTCCGTACATTCCAGGTACTGATTCTTCTCTACTTATTTCTTGAATTGGCTTTTTTATTAGTCCCCCTCTGGAGATCCGAGTGGGGGATTATTTACCTCCGGAAAAATTTACTGTAGAACCTAACATTATCTTGAGCTGCTGACACTTGGGATATCGTAATATATCTTTAATGAGGTGGTTTCCCTTTGCCTTCTTCATCCTATGCCGTTGGCCAACTAGTGGCTCATCCGCCTTTGGGGGAGCCCTGGACCTCTCCCTGCTCTCTAAGAAGACCGTTGGCACTGGGTAGAGAGGGACTCTGTGGAACCATTTTACAACTGGTTGTCAACCCAGCCAACCCCCCTCCCCTCTCATTCCGGACATGGGACCGGACAATGGCGGAGTTAACATGTCAAATAACTAAAATTGTCATCTTATTTGAGGTTAATCCATGTTATTTTAGACTTGTTACCAGCTGTGGTATTCCTGGGTTGCTTTGTCTGTTCAAAGCTGTCTTTGTTTGTGTCAAGCCAATTTTTCATGGTGTTTATAATCAATAGCAGATTAAATAATCCCTATTTACACAAAAAAAATCTAAACATCGTTAAATACTGTAAGGAATTGCTCCAAATATTTGGATAAATATCTCCATGTAGTCATCATCAGCCGATACTCGTATCCGAGTGTTCGTTTCTTCCCTGCACTCCTAAGCTCTCGTGTCCGCATGATGGAGATGCCGCTGATGACTCGGCAGACCGATATGCGATTGCATACGTCACATCTGATGGTAGGGGCTGGACGTGGAAGTGTTTAGCGGAGTTTTCTTCTGTGATGGGCTTCCGTTTCCTGTCTTTGACGATTTTGTTCAAAAAGTAACACAGCGTCAAAGGTGGTTTTGCGCCAGCGCGAACGGTCTTCCGCAAGGGTACACCATGTATCTGGATTGATCGATATATTTTTGAAGGTTTCTTTGAGCTGATCTTGAAAACATTTCAAAGGTGCACCTGTTGGTCTCTTGCCCGTGCTGAGTTCACTGTACAAGATCTGCCTAGGGAGTCTGTCGTCACTTATATGCTGGACCTGGCCAGACCATCTAAGCCGATGGCTGATAATGATGGACTCAATACTCTTCATTTTTGCTCTCTCGAGTACCTTGACATTAGGTGTGTAGTCATCCCATTTGATGTGCATAATGGAGTGGATTTTTTGCTGGTGGAAGCGTTCTGATTTTTTGATGTCCCGGCGGTATAGAGTCCAGGTCTCACATCCGTAGAGCAGCGTAGAGATGACAATAGCTTGGTATACCATCAGCTTTGTTCCTATCCTTAGGTCTTTGTTCTGGAATACACGATATAAGAGGCGTCCAAACGCAACATGCGCAGCATGAATTCTGTTATCCACATCTTTTTCGACAGTACATTGGGTCGACAGAATGCTCCCATGGTATAAGAAGTGATCAACTCGTTCCAAGGAAGTGCCAGAGATGGTGATATCAAAGTTAGGGGTGGAGGTTCCAGGGACAGTTTTTATTTTTATTTTTAGAGTATGGCTTTTAGTGCCGGGAGTGTCCGAGGACATGTTCGGCTCGCCAGTTTTGCAGCTGCTTCGAGACAGACACCCAATGGGTGAGCTACAAGTACCGTTGGGGAGGGAAGTTGGAATGTAAGGACGAGGAGTTGCAAGGTAGCTGCTGTGGCCTATAGTTAGGGACCAACCCCGGCATTTGCCTGGAAGGAAGATGGGAAACCACAGAAGACCATCTTCAAGGTTGCCGGCGGGGGGATTCGAACCTCCTTGCCTCCCGGATGTGAGCGACTGCCAGCAGTCATGCCGTAACGACTTCGGCTAACTCACCCGGTAGGGACAGGTTGAACCAGCACTTTAGTCTTCTGGATGTTTATGGTCAGGCCAAAGCGTGTGTATGCTCTCTCGAAGCAATTAACAGATTGTTGCAACTCTTCAGCTGAGAGGGCTGGTGAAGCATTGTCGTCGGCGTATTGCTCGTCTGTAACCAAGATGGTAGAGGTTAATCTTTTGGAGCGGAGCCTGGTTCGGTTGAATAGCCCTCCATCATATATCGATATTTAATCTCCATGCCAGGAATGTTCGCAGATGATGTCTCATATAGCATGGCCGCCAGGTACAGAGCAAAAAGTGTAGGTGCAAGAACACAGCCTTGCTTGAGCCCGTTGGTAATGGAGAATTCAGCGGAGATGTCATTCTGATAAAGTACCTGTCCAACCATACCATCGTGGTGAGCTTGAATCTGTCCAACAAAATGTTCAGGACACCCAAAGCGCTTTAAAACCATCCACATGGCATTTCTGGGAACATTATCAAAATCTTTCTCAAGATCGTAAAAGATTAAGAACAGAGGTTCCATTTGCTCCTTGCATTTCTCCTGCAGCTGTCTTACACAGAAGATCATGTCAGTGGTTCCCCGGGAAGCATGAAATCCACACTGGGATTCAGGGAGTATTCTTTCTGAGATGGTGTGTAGTCGATTGAAGAGGATTATAGCAAAGGTTTCTCCCACTATAGAGAGAAGTTAGATACCGCGGTAGTTTCCACAGATACTTCGGTCGCCTTTCTTGAAGACGGTAACAATGGTGGCGTTTTTCCTATCAATAGGTACTTTTCGTGTTTCCCAGATCAGAAGGATAAGGCGAAAAAGTCTGGTTTTCAGGGGTAGGCCTCTGCTTTGAATGAGTTCCAGAGGGATGTTGTCTGGTCCTGGGGCCTTCCTTGGTTTCAGACTGCTCAAGGCTTCGACAAACTCTTGGAAGTGTGGGGGTATCACCATCCAAGGTTGAGGCGGATATTGAGGGACAAGGCGCAGAAAGTCTTCAGCTGCAGTGGAGCTATGATTTAAAAGAGAGTTGAAGTGTTCCTTCCATGTATCCAAAACTTCTTGAGTGCTGGTGAGAATGGTGGTGTCATCAGCACCTTTCAGTGTTCCTGAAGAGGAGTGAAAGGGTCCATATAACTCTTTTAGACCTGCGTAATAGTTGCGTAGATCTCTGCTGTCTGAATATCTCTGGAGCTCCTCAGCCTTTTCGTGCCACCAGTTGTCTTTTAACTTCCGGATTTCAGCTTGACACTTCTGTTTTAGTTCGCGGAGATGGTTTAGTTTCTCTGTGGAAGACTGGTCTCGTGTAAGGGAAAGGTAGGCTTCCTTTTTATCACTGACTAGTTTCAGTATTTATTCATGATTTTCCTCAAACCAGTCATGTCTCCCCTTTTTCTCAAAACCAATAATGTCTTTTGCTGATTCTGTGATGATTTTCTGAAGTGTGGTCAATTCACCATCAACCTCCCTGTTGGTGAGGGTCAACTGTTCTTGAATAGTTCTTCGGAATCTATCTGCGACAGTTTCTTCGTACAGCCTCGAGGTGTTGAGCTTCGTTCTGGGTGGATTCATGGAGTGGGTGCGTGGTCGATTTTGGATAGAGAACCTGAGTCGACTGATCAGGATTCGGTGGTCTGTCCAACAGTCATCAACATTTCTTGCAACCTTTGTGATTAGGTTGTCATTCTTGCCACGTTGTCAGGTGATGATATAATCAATCATGTGCCAGTGTTTGGATCGTGGGTGCATGCATGTGATCTTGTAGCTGTCGGTTAGTCGGAAATGAGTGTTGGTGATGTAGAGCTCATTCTCAGCACAAAGACATGTAGTACAACTTCACTATGTCGCACCTGGTTCAAACACATCCTTTGAATAATTAACTTACTGTTGTTTTAATGTTTAATCACCCCTCTTTGAATTTTGTAATACCCTTGTGCTTGTCATTGAAAGGTTTACGAATGTAAGTTTTTCATAACTTGAGTTTTCACTTCCTCATATTGTGAAAAATAATAGGTGGATTAGTCATTTCATGCTCTGAGAGTCAAGCTCATTATCAAAGATAGATGTATTAAGAGAGAGTAATAAAAGTAACTGTGTTAATCTGACTGTATATACAGCTGGCCAGAATGGTCCAGATTAGCTACAAAATTGTAACAAATTTGTATAAAATTTTGAAGAACTTATTCTGGTAGTGGAATTAAGTTAAATGGAAATAAATAAAAATGATGATGCAAAATGTTCAAGAGTCCTTATCACACACATGATGATGACATGCAGGAAGTTTGCAAATAATCCAGTTCTGAAAAGTTGCCACATACAAATTTCATCTTTCTGCCTCTTGCTCCTAAGAGTGATCCATGCACCTTTACTTTATTTTGTGTTATACTAGGCCATCACTCTTACACTACTAAATGTTTAATTGTTGCACTGCTACATTGTAATATTATTAAGGAAAGCTGCAATAATGAGTACGCCATAGCAATAAACAAACTTATACCTATGCTATATCCGTTGAGAGATGAGGCAGGGCGAATAGAGGAATAAGTGGTGGAACTCCGGTAGTTGACAGTTTCCGCCGCTAGATGGTTCTAGCGTTCCGTGGCCTGGACTTGCAGGTGGACGGTCAGCCTGGCTCGTTTATTAAAAGAAGTAATGCACTAAATATGAAGCAAGTTACGAATAACAGAAACAAATCTTCAAGGAAATACAAACATATTAAAATACTGTCCAGAACACACTAAAATACATTTCTAAGAAGAGTAGAGCTTACTTCTAGACAGAAAAGATCTTCATTATTTTTCTCGCTGATTTTGAAGACTATCTGGATCTCAGTTCCCTGGAATTTTTTTTCTCTCGCCCGGAAAATGAACTGGCATTTAATGTAATTCCTTCTACTTTAGAATCCGACATGGTCCGTATTGACAATAGATTATAAAACAATATCGTACAATATATTGAAGGATATTGTTTTTTAATTTAATGTAATGAAACACATTTCTGAACACAGGAAGTTCACAGATCATATCCACACAATCTGAAAAGATATCGCCTCACAACGCCTTCTTGCTCCAACTTTGCCTCCACTACTGCATCTACACGTTTCATCGTGTGAAATAAAGATACCGACGGGTATTTGATAAATTTAGATTCACTTCCACCAAAAGTCTCTCAGCATGGTGAGGATACATACATCACTAACAGCATTAAATGTTTTGGAATCATTTTCCAATGACCTAATGCAGGAGGTACATTTCACAATTTTCTTTGCTGCTGTGTGAATCAAGAATGCACACAAATAATAAACAACATTATCGCCTGCTCTCTCAGAACTGTCATCATTAACTGACAGGATTATAGGATCCAGTTCAGGTCCAATATCTGTCAGTGTAATCGTTTTTTAATTTGCTGAAATTGTTTTCCTTCACCTCTCTGCTCGTATGTATTTCATTTCTCACCATTGACCGTATTCATTGAAAGAGGAAAGCTTATTGTCAATAACGTCCTCATAATTACCTTGTGAAGAAAGGACCTCTGTCACTGGTAGGCCTATGTACAGTATAGAGACTGAAGTAAATGGAGGCGAAAGAGGTCGGTAGAAGTAGGATGATCGTCACTGCTTAAACCTCGTTTAAGTCCAAAATGGCTCCCAGAAGGGTCTTGAATGTTTTGCAGTTAAAACGTACTTGTATTGTAAGTACAATTTGCATGCGGTAATGCCTGACTGCCGTGCTCTCCTGAGACTATATGCTCGGCGCGGTGCGTGGTGTTGAAATTTAGAACTACTTCACCTTAACCATAGAGTCATATGGAAGTTCACCACTTATTACTTTATACGCCCCGGACGAGGTAAATTCGCCAGAGCCGCGAAGAAGAGCTCTTACTTATACGAACACACTACCTTCGATTGAAATATTACAGATACCATATCAATTGTAAACTGGGTTCAACTTCACTTCAGTACATCAATACGGCAAATGTACAATGTTTGGTTTTATTCTCTTTCATTAATCACGTAGATTAGCCCTTTGGTTTGTTTTAATGTGAGGTAATGCGCATTTTATCTTGTTCCCGGAGGGAGGATGTCCACCTATGGGAAGAGGGGATGTTATGACGTCATGCTGTACAGTTCAGCCAGCAGACATCCCCACGTGTTAGTTGTTGCTTTGTGCTGCATTGTGTATCTCTAATTTGTTTCCGCACTTGTGAAATCGCTTTTTGTTAATTGGTAGTTTCTTTGTTTTTGATTACTTCGGCAGTTTTATTTCTTTAGCAGTTAATCTTTTGTTTGTTAGGTACGGTAGTTGGCTCTTATTTAGTTTAGCTATTTCGTTAGTAGTTCATCTTTCCTGTGTTGGATAGTGTATCCACGCTTGTAAATTAGTTTCTTATTAAGAAGTTTTGTTTTCTATTTCGCAGAGTAGTGTTTTGTAGTTAGTAGTCCTTTCTTTGTGGCAAGTCCTGTTAAACATAAAAGAGGCAAACCACTGAGGAGTGAAGAAAAGCAGTGTATACTGAACATTTTTAATGACTTGAGTAAGGCAAATCCTGGCAGTACACTCCATGACGTGACAAAGTTAGTAGCCGAGGCTGTGTGCGTTTGTGTAGTGAGTATTTATTGTACACGAAGAGGGGTGAAAAGTGTGGAAAGAATTGTTTCGCCCACTAAAACCCATAACAAAGTGCAGTTGCTGGACAAGTATGATACCTATACAAAGCACTGGATTCGATTGGAATCCAGCGACTAGTACCTAAGTAGCCTGTAATACTTTTCTGAATATTGTTGTCTCTCTTCATGCATGTCTAATAATTATACGTAGCCTACATGAAAAGAGAAAGCAAATTTTTTTGGTGTATTTTGTAATTTAAATGAGGAAACATTGCTAACATTGCCTGTAAGTCAGCCGTGCTATTACCGTATTTACTCGGCTATAGGACTCCCTCGCCTATAGTACCCCCCCCCCCCTTAATTTTCGAGAGCCAAAATACAAAATTCTTGGAAATCGCTTGTAGTACCTCTCCATAATTGTTGAGTCAAAATACAACATTCTTGGAAATTGACGAATTCTTTAAAAGAAATTAAAGTATAACTGTAATTCATCCTCTTTTATTCTATTATTTAAACTAGTTTCCATGATGGTTCCGTATTGACGTACTAAATAGTTTTAACAACAAATTGTATATCCGCCTTAGTCAATACATAAACGAAAATAAATTATAATTACACTTGCTCCTGGTACATGTTTCGGGGATTAATTGCTTTTATCTCCTTCATCAGCCAAGACAAATATCCGAAGAAAGATATGCGATAGCGTAGCACTCAAAAAATAAATAGCTATTTAACTTAATATGGTGCACCATATAAGTAGGTCACAGGAAATTGTTGAGCAAAACTAAAAACATATAACAGCGATGATATTCAGCCATCAAAACACAGAGAATCATTGGACTGTTAACTCGTAAATCCGCTCCAAAACACTGGTCGAAGCTTGAATTGGCAAAAATCACAATACTTCACCATATGGACACAACCAATGAAGATGCCTTATGCTCAACAGGTCCAAAATCAAATGCCTGCATACGAATTAGACGAGCGTGGAAGGAACAACTTCAAATAGCAATGAGGTTAGCTCAATGCATAACCTGAAAGAGGTAAAGGAAAAACAAACACCATAATAAAAGGGACCAAGGGGAAATTTATAGACTGGAATAATAATGAAAAACTATAAAAATTAATTTATAATGATATAGAACGAATGCAAACTTAATATTCGAAGAACTTACTTCAGGTTAAGTCAAGGTATCAATTATGAAGAGATTGTCTTATGTTTGAAAATTATTGTAAATAATTTATGGGTGTAGCCAATTCCAACACTCATATATAACGTAGCAGTAGATGATAAATATTGCCATAGCTAGTTCTGTAATAGGAAGTATGTATGAGTGGAGCGCTACTATGAAAAAATAGATTCTTTGGGGGGAAAAAAAAAAATGTTCAAAGTGGAAATTAAATAATGTAATATAATAAAAATCAAGTTGTAGGGAATTGTAATGGCAGAGGGGTGTAACAGTATATTAATAAGTATGAATTATGTATAAATATGTGATGTAGAAAAGTTATACTAAAGAGCATCTAAGGTGGTTTATTATTGGACTTACTAGTTAAGTTATTTTTGAGAGTGTCAAATAAGATATTAGAATCGAAAATGACTTCATTAAGATTCACTGGGTCTGAAATACTGTGTGCTGTGTTGATTTCAATGGATTCGAGAACATTCATCATAGTACCCTTGCTAGTGTAATGTAAGATTTCTAAATCTTTCTCTATACTAGTGAATTTGTGGCCTGAATTCTCCATATGTGCGGCCATGGCTGAATACTTTCTATATTTAGTGGCATTTAAGTGATCATTATATCTTGTGGTGAAATTTCTTCCTGTTTGACCTATATAATTGGCGTTACAATCATTACAACTTAATCTGTAAACACCGGATTTGCTGAATTTATCCTTCAAGTTGAAAGAATTGGAATTAAAGAAAATGCTCTGATTAGTATTGTTAGTTTTGTAAGCTATTTTCATGTTAACCTTTTTGAATTTGTTAGTGATGTGCGTGTATCTGTTTTAATTCAAGTAAGGACTGCGGCCATTGAATTTTTCGAGTAGTTCCTACTTTTGCCACCAAACGCCACCGTCAACGACCAACTACTTCAGAACTTAGTTACCAGATGCCACCGCAGTCGGCTCTTGACGACGAACGTAGGAACCTAAGAACGTTTGTCAAATATTTCACCTATATATAATCTAGCTTCACACAGGTGTAATTAGTGGAAGGTTCTTTAACATGCCATAAAGCTATGATATGGGACCGCCGGCTTTACTTCCCCTCCAAAGGAACTCATACTGAGGGATTTTTGACGTTCTTAAAAAATCCAACGACTTCGGCCGGGTTTGAACCCGCGATCTTGGGCATAGAAGCTCAGCATGCTACCAACTACGCCACCGTAGCCGCTGTCGCCTACAGTAAAGCCATCGTTATTTCCTACTTGATGTTACAGTGCTATGCTAGAGCTATCTAGTGGTTAGAAGTGAAATCACTTTAATTAGCCAATCGTAGGCAGCCATTCAAATCGATATTTCTCGACAAATCTAGTTTCGTTCGCGATTTAGCAATTTGTCGTCATATATCGATTTGAATGGCTGCCCGTGACTGGCTAGTTCAAGTGATTTCACTTCTTACTACTAGTTAGCTCTGGCATAGCACTGACACTTCAAGTAGGAAGTAATGATGACTTTATTATAGACAGGCAAAATAAATAATTTTTTCACCAATGTGAACAATGCACATGTGAATAGCACAGATGAGGATCTGCCACCATGCATGCCAATGTCGTTCAAAGTGAAACAGGCAAGCTGAAAGTCTCAGCTTGATAACAGTTTAGAATACGTAGAAGCCATTTCTTCAATGTTACCTTTTTGGTTGGTTCCTCAGTTTAGGGGCTGCGACAACGTGGTCGTGTAGCCTCGTGTACTTGGGGTGTATGTCGAATCTGTCTGATAACCGGTGTTAATTGTGATGGTTGTATTAGTTTGTGTTATCTGTTTTTAATTCAAGTAAGGACTGCAGACATTCAATTGTCAAGTAGTGCCTACTTTTGCTACCAAACACCACCATCAACGACAACTAGTTCCGCACTTGGTTACTGGATACCACCACAGACGGCTCCTGGTGACGAACTTTGGAACCTAAGAGCTTTAGTCGAATCTAACCTGTAATTTAGCTTCACACAAGTGTAATTAGTGGACGGTTCTTTTATATGCCATAAATCTATGAATTGGGACCGCCGCCTTTTCTTCCCCTCCGAAGGAAGGCATACTGAGGGATTTTTAACGCTCTTACAAAATCCTACGACTTCGGCTGGGTTTGAACCCACGATTTTGGGCATAGATGCTCAGCATGCTACCAACTATGCGCCCGAAGCTGCCAAAAGTGCTTATTTACACTCTGAAATTGACAAATTCTAATACAAATTAATATTATAACATAATATACACTACCATTCACCCCAAGTTTGCTGCGATAGTTTCAGAGATATTGAGAACTTGTATAATATTTCGGGTGGGAATTCATATTGAATTGTTTAAAATGCAAGCTACAGGTTTTTGTACCAGAAAAAAATATCATTATAGTGGATCATTATGGGAACTTTCAAACTCGACCGCTTGAATAAGACGTTACAATAAAATAATTGTTTTTAAAATTTCGAACTGCAAAAATTCTTTAAAAACAAATGAACAAAATGTAGCTGTCAATAAAGATTCAAGTTTCAGTGAGCTCTAATGATCAGTTCACCTGGGAGGTAATTGTAAATATTTGAAATTCTCGTATCCACTATACTTCTTCTTCTTTTTTATCCTTTTTTTTTTTTTTTTTTTCAATGTCACGTTTTGAAAGGAACATAGGCTATACAAGGTTATTCACCTGAGACCTTACGCCCAAATAACGTCCAATCGATTGAAGATATCGATGTTTTGTTTATGGATTCTGAAATGATATGAAGGTGCTTCAAAATCGAGCTAGCTTTTACCTGGGATTTTTAATAATATACACTGACCGGCAAAAAAAGTGGAACACTTTAATTTTTATGTAATTTCTTAATTTATTCCACTAAAATGTATCGGTTTTGCAATATTTGCATTATTCATGTACATTTTAGATGGTTGGCTACAGAAAATACTGAAACATGTTTTACAACACGCTTTAACTCACAAATTTCTTTACATTTTGAAAAATCTTACAATTTTCTATTTTTAGTAATGTTCTTTTGGGCTGGTTTTTATCAAACGTATTGCCAAACAAAACAGTATTAATAATAATATAATATCGTATGGCCTCGGGTGCCTGGTGCAAGCTTTGTTAATTGACACCCAGAGGGTAGCTTGCATGTCGAATTTCGTCGTTCCTTTGAACGCTATGAAAGTCAAGGAGGTTAGATATCTAAACTCCTTGACACTACAGCGCTTTCAAGTAGAGAATGGAGGAACTTTGTGTTGGCGGAAAGTCCCGAGATTAATTTTGCCATTGAACACGGCCTACTGAATTCAAATGGGTTCTTTAACATGCCAACAACGTATGACATGAGTATCGTGATTTTTGTCGCCTTCAAAAATGACTTACCATGGCCAGGGGCGAACCTGCAATCTTGGGGTTGGTAGTTCGACACTATAACCACTCACCCACCGTGGCAAGCTACAGTATTAATGTTTGCACTGCACTGCACGAGAACACTGGTCACTAAAAACGAGCGTTTCCACCCTTAGCGTCTATGACAGCTTGTAAACGCTCAGGCATACTGTTAACAACTCGTCGAATGGCATCTGCCGGGATGCGATCCCATTCCTCCAGCAGCGATGTTCTCAGTTGTGCCAAGGTGGTGTGGTCATGCTGTCTGACGTTCCTTCCAAGCATATCCCATGCATGTTCGATGCGGTTCAAGTCAGGACTACGAGCTGGCCAGTCCAGGGTTTGAATCCCCAATTCCTGCAGATATTGTACAACACAGCCAGCAGTATGAGGGCGGGCATTATCCTGCATCAGCATGAAATTCTGACCTATGAAAGGCGCAAAGGGCATCACATGGTTCATCAGGATCTCTTCGATGTACCTTTGGGAATTGAGCGTCGCGTGATCGATGCACATCAACTCAGTGCGGGCCATAACGCTGATGCCACCCCACACCATAACCAAGTCACATCCAAATGGAGTCCTGGAGGAGAAAGCAACAGGGCAGTACCTCTCTCCGCGCCTTCTCCACACTCTTTCTCTTCCATCAGGAGATCTAAGATTAAAGCGACTCTCGTCAGTGAAGAGAACAGAGGCGCACTGCTCGTGGGTCCATCCCAGATGCTGCTTTGCGAAGCGAAGACGTGCCTCTGTGATGTCGTTCGAGTGCGGGTCCACGTGCAGGTCTCCTGGACGAAAGATGAGCTGCTTCAAACCTTCTTCTTACTGTTCGCTCACTCACTCTCACATTTCTGACATTTTCCAGTTGATTTCGTGCCTGGACTGCTGTGGTATGGCGATCACGCAGAACTTGCAGGGTGAGAAATCTGTCATTCCTGGCACTTGTGCATCTTCTACGGCCTGACCCTCGTCTCCTGTCGTAAGTTTGGAGTTCTCTGTAATGTTGCACTGCACAGTGAATGCTACCGACAGATGATCCAATGACCTCAGCAACATAACGGAAGCTGCAGCCATCCTCCACCAATGCAACTGCCTGTGCAGCTCCTGCACAGCTAAGAGGCACGTTTTAGTGTGAATTGCACATGGATAACTTGCTAAAATGTATGACAATGGTTCACACGTGTTCAACAAATGCCAGTTGTTATCCCTAGAACAACAATAAGCGAGCGGCAACACTCATAAACCGTAAACGCTTACAGTGCGCTTCCCGCCATAAAACCATTAAGATCGGCTCATCGAAGATCGGGGGTAATTGGTGGTAATAAACCACCCTAAGAAATGTCATATTATCAATTTCTATTCACGGATGTTTCAGATGTTTGTTCTAATGCGTGAAAAGCTTTTAAAATGTGATTAAATCTTTTTCATGGCTAATTTTATGCTATTCATATTACTTTTTTTAACTGTTCCACTTTTTTTGCCGGTCAGTGTATATTTTGCAGCCAAATAGCCATCTGAATTATATACATGAATTTACACTTTCTGTTTTGCGTATGCACTTAATTATTTTGTCTTTTTGTAGTAGCGTTCACACTTTTTGTTGCACAATGAACACACTAGATTCATTTGGTTCGTTGTATGCTGTGTTTTTGCTGATAAGATGGTGAAACCCATAATCTGCCAGTCTGGTTATCACATGTAGTAGTTCGAAATTCTCCTTTGTCCATTCTCGATCTATCATGGCTCCTGTGCTGTAAGCCTGGGGTTTTTAGTAACGGAGATATGTATACCAACGTTGTTTTTTTTTTTTAAATAGAACTCTACTATTTTCTGCCATTGGCTGAATGGTTCAAATTAGGCTATGACAATTCAAGACAAATAATTTATTCAAACATAGGATAATTACTTCTTGAAATATCAATAATAATCAGCGTAGTGCTTTTAGTCTGAGCACGTACTGTACCCTTATATCTGGATGATCCACCAAAATCCATGGATGGAAAAAATAATGGATTGTAGCATCTTGAAGTCCCGGCTAAAAACAACACAGTGCTACTTGGCGAAAACACTCAGAATAAGGAACAGGATTTTATCAAACTGAATGTGCTATAGTAACTAACTACAGAACAGTAGGATTCTCTATCTACTCAGGAAAGGCGAGAATCTATGAAAATCTCGGGCATAAGGATGCGGATTAGGTCCCTCGGGAACTTCCACCCTACAGCATATTCCACTACCATTTAACTACAAAGACCATGCCAAATTTCTATAAAAGATCAGGGAATCTTAAAAACGTGCCTGTCATATTTATTGACATTAACAAATACATGTTTCCTAACACTAACATTGATTATATGCATTAACTAGCAGAAGTACCCCTTCTTCGAACGGTCTTCGGTATTAATAATCAGATGTTATCAATTGATCTACTGTTGCAATGCTTAGGGGCTTGGAACCTGTTTGATGGCAAAGAAAAATGATTAGCTAAAATGTGCTCTCAAACTAAATTTACCTAACGTGTTCTTCCTGGCGTGAAGATAATATTGAAAACCTCGTAGACGAATCGCAATACACGTCACATACGAACTGACCCTAACCGTTGTGTCAAGTGCCCAACCACAGGAAGACCCCTTTTATAAATTATAAAGGCTTGTGGTGCATGAAAATTCAGTTTTCTTTAGCCTCCAATGGCCCAAATTCCTAAAATCAGCAAAAAACAGTCTACTATTTCAAATCAGGAATTTTTGAAAATAATGTTGCTCTTTGGAGATATAGTAGACATTCTGTACGACATATCGCAAGTGTAAGTCGTGTGAAAAAATGTAGGGTACTCCTTGAACCCCTTAAGCGCATTGATGAATTTTACAGTTTTAGTTGGCTCCGTGATAACCTTATAGCCATTTGCAACCTTTCACAGAAATGTAATAAATGGAGTGGCATTAGGCTACTTATTCCAGAAATAGACGGAAAGTTGGATGCCACCTCTTGAGATACTGTTGTCATGGTTAGTGGCTTGCATTCCTTCTTTAGTTTATTAAATGAAATTAGTTTTCTGGGAATATCTAAGAAACTGTTGGGTTTAGAGCCTTAAAATATAGTTTTCGGGGACCCTTTACGGCTCTTGAGGGGCCCCGAGTTTTGTTTCTGACACCAAGGGTTTGAAAATGAGTTTGTCTAGTCATTGTACGCCATAATAATGATAATAATTAAAATAATAGTAATAATAATAATATAACAATATAGGGATAGGGATATAATAGACCTTCCGTACCATACCCGCACGTGTAAATCTCAAAAACTGTTGGTTTTTAGGGCCTTAAAATGTGGTTTTCGGGGGCCCTTCGTTTCTCACATTGAGGGGCTGAAAATCAGCGTTGTTTCACCCTTCTACGCCTATTTCAGCATGTATTTTAAGGGGGTAGGGCCCTTTTTATGAGAGGTACGGAGAGGAGTTACATCAATGATTAGTGCCGTGCCTCTGAAGGATATCTGTATCAAATTTTTCGTTAATCCACCCAGCCATTCTCGAGTTATAAGGACACAAATTGTCCATAGAAAAACAGACGGACAAATATTTTATTTTTGCGCGCGTCCATCATAAAACAGTCTGAAACGCACAAATATCGCAAATTTCCATGGAAATTCAGAAAAAAACAGACAAATTTTCATTTTTATATATAGAGAGATTCTACGCTTATTTCGGCATGTATTTTAAGGGGGTAGGCCCCCTGTTATGAGAGGTACGGAGAAGAGTTACATCAATGATTAGTGTCTTGCCTCTGATGGATATCTGTATCAAATTTTTCGTTAATCCACCCAGCCATTCTCGAGTTATAAGGACACCAAATATTGTCCACAGACAAACAGACAGACAAAAAAATATTTTTACGTGCATCCGTCACAAAACAGTCTGAAACGGGCAAATATGTCAAATTTCCGTGGAAATGCAGTAAAAACAGACAAACATTCATTTTTATGTAATGGAGAAGGGATATATTAGACCTTCCGTACCACACCCGCACGTGTAAATCGGGTGAAAAAATTCTAGGGTACCCCTTGACCCCTTAGGTGCATTGTATGTATTGATGAATATTTCAGCTTAATTTGGATCCGTTATAACCTTATAGCCGTTTGCAAACCTTCACAGTAATGTAATAAATGGAATTGCATTGCGTCTTACAGAAAGAGATGGACCTCTGAGATTCAGTTGCCATGGTTACCGGCATGCATTCTTTCATTAATTTATTAAGTGAAATTAGTTTTCTGGGAATATCTCAAAAACTGTTCGTTTTAGGGCCTTAAAATGTGGTTTTCGGGGTCCCTTAAGGGCCCCCGAGTTTCGTTTCTTACATTGAGGGGCTGAAAATGAGCTTTGTTTCACCCTTCTACGCCTATTTCAGCATGTATTTTAAGGGGGTAGGGCCCCTTTTATGAAAGGTACGGAGAAGAGTTACATCAATGATTGGTGTCGTGCCTCTGAAGGATATCTGTATAAAATTTTACGTTGATCCACCCAGCCGTTCTCGAGTTATAAGGACACAAAAAATTGTCCACAGACAGACAAACAAGCAAGCAAGCAAACAGACAGACAAAAATTTTATTTTTGCACGCATCCATCATAAAACAGTCTGAAACGCGCAAATATCGCAAATTTCCGTGGAAATTCAGAAAAAACAGACAAACTTTCATTTTTATATATATATAGAGATAACGTTCAATTAATTCATATGACGAAATGTCATTACTACTGTTACATTAAATACATGTTTGTTTCTTCTAGAAACCGATAAAATTATTCATAAACGCTTTCATAAGCTCAAATAAAATAATGAAATAAATCTCATTATATAACTGCTCTGCCCTAGGTAACGGGAATTTTATAACAAGATATAAAGTTATAAAGTTAAAAAAAAAATATCCCCAATGAAATGAATCTACCCCTGACGTAGATCTCCGTCATTACAAAAACTATTCATTACTCTATACAGTTTATCTCCAGTCTCCTATCACTTAAATCCTTCTCATAGAAGCGATAAAAATTCTCTACTCATATTTAAACTACAAATTAAACATTTTAATAGGCGTAAATATAACTATAAACCTTTCTTTAAATTCTAAATATTATTTATATGCAACACAAATATTAACGCTGTAATTCAGCAACTACTCAATTTAAAAATAGAATATATACAACGGGCCAACTGCCTTCTTCACAGACAATCTAGACATAAATTGTCTTCCTATTTCTTCACTACATTTCAACAGACTTCAGAAAATTATCGTTCACCTTACTATGTCTTATTCGTGAAACTGTTACAATTCGGGATTCTATAATCCATACAATTAAGTAAAGACATAGTTCATAGACCTCCTACAACTGGTCTGTCATCAAAATTAAAATACTTAATAAAAATATGATCTTCCAATTCGTAGAATAATTACCGTAAATTCAATATCTGATTAAGAACCATTTAACCCTGGACCGCGCGTGCAGGCGGTGTTTGGACCGCACTTTTAAATAATTCGGTTGTATTGTTTGTTAATCATCATCATCATCTTGAGCAGTTTCCAACCCCTGGTCGGGTCTGCTTGGAACATAAGCCTCTCCATCGTTTCCTGTCCATCCACCATCTCTCGTCATTTACTGTGTCCCAGCACACTCCTGTTTCCTCCACACTCTTCTTAACTCCTTTTGTCCATCTGTCCCTTGGTCTTCCCCTTGGCCTCCTTCCCGTCATTTCCATTCCAAACATCTTCTTCGGTATCCTCTCCTCTTCCATCCTCCTCACATGTCCATACCATTGTAGCCTAGATCGCTCTATTCTATTTTGCAATGGTTCCTCTCTTACAATCTCCCTGACTCTCTCATTCCTTACTCTGTCCATTCTTGTCACTCCTACCCTACTCCTCTGGAACTTCATCTCCACTGCTCCTATTTTATACTTGTCCCTTTCCTTCATCACGCATGTTTCTGAACCATATGTCAAAATTGGCACAAAGTAGGTCTTGTAGATGATTCCTTTACATTTTTGTGGTACATCTTTATTCCATATCATCCCCCTAACACTCTTGAAAAATCCATCTGCGCACCTTCCCCTCTCATTTATTTCCATCCTATTGCCTCCCTTTTCTTCAATTATGCTTCCCAAGTACTTGAAGCATTCTACTTTCTGCAACTGCTGTCCTCCAAGTGTTATGCCCATATCCAGTCTGTTCTTCTTCCTCGTTGTGATGACCACTTCACTCTTTTGTGCTGAGAACATCATCCCATATGATAACACTACCTTCTCCCACTCATCTAATTGCTCTTGTACTTCTTCCTCATCCTCTCCCCATACCAGAAGGTCATCAGCAAACAACATTGCCTTCATTTTCCTTTCCCCAATGCTATTTACCACTTTTCGTATGATTTCATCCATCACCACTATAAATAACAGGGGTGAGAGGGCACTTCCCTGCTTCAGACCACTCTCCAGTTGAAACCATTCCGTTCTCTCTCTTCCCACCTTTACACAGCTTTTGCTTCCCTCGTACATTGCTTTCACTCTTGCCACTGTCTCCTTGTTCACTGCTTTTTCTCATTGCTTCCCATACCTTGTTTCTATTAATACTATCATATGCTTTCTCAATATCCAAGAAGGTCATCACCAGATCTTTCCCATATTCATAATGGTGTTCTTGTAGCTGTCTTACTGCAAAGATGAGGTCAACTGTTGACCTTCCTGGCCTGAATCCATACTGTTCTTCCCTCAGCCCATCTTCAACTTCTGTCCGAATTCTTCTCTCCAGTACCTTCTCAAGTATTTTGGCGCAGTGGCACATGAGTGTAATTCCCCTGTAGTTCTTGCATTCCTTCCTACTTCCCTTTTTAAATATGGGTATTATTATCCCTCTTTTCCAGTCCTCTGGTATTTTCTTCTCCCTCCATATCACTTTCATTACTCGAAAGAGCCACTGTGTTCCTATCACCCCTGCTGCTCTCACCATCTCCACACTCACTTCGTCTATTCCCGGTGCCTTTCCCCCTTTCATCTTCTTTAATGCTTCCTCCACTTCTTTCCATGTCAATTCCTTCTCTGAAATGTCTTTGTCACTGTCTGTTTCTTCCTCCACAATGTCCACTACGCTGGTTTTAGTTGGATTTAGGAGTTCCTTGAAGTATTCTCTCCAGATAACCTTTACTTCTTCCATATTTTCGACCTCCTTTCCATTCCTGTCCACCATTCTGACATTTTCCCCTGTATCTCTTCTCTTTGCCTTTATCATTCCATACAACACTTTCTTACTGCCATCACAGTCCTCCTCCATCATTTCTGTCCATTTCTCCAGCCATTTCTTTTTCTCTTCCTTCACTACTTCTCCTGCTTCTTTCTTCCACTCTTGGTATTCTTCTCTTGTTCTGTCTGTCCTCTGTTGGAACCATTTCCTGAATGCTTCATTTTTCTTTTTCACTGCTTCCTTAGTTCTGGGGTTCCACCATGGTGTTTCCTTCCACCTTTTCTTTCCACTAGTTCTGCCACACACAACTTCCGCTGCTTCTATCAACACGTCCTTGAACCTATTCCATTCTTCTTCACCTGTTTTCGGATCATCCTTCGGTAATTTGTTCCTCACTAATATCTGGAACTTCTCCTTATTTCCATCCTCCTTCAGCTTCCATGTCCTTATTCTTCTTTCTTGGTTCTCAGTTCTCCTCTTTTCCTTCAGTCCTCTCACCTTGGCGACCAGCAGACGGTGGTCACTGTCCAGGGCTTCTGAAGGTATTACCCTTATATCCGTGATACTCTTCTTTGTCTCCTTCCCGCATAGAATATAGTCCACCACTGATTTCCTAGTCAAATCCCTGCTATACCAAGTAATTTTATGGCTCTCTCTCTTCTTGTACCATGTGTTTCCAACCATTAGCCCATTTATCTTGCACAGTTCCAACAATCTCTCTCCTTCCTTATTCCTGTTTCCCCATCCTTCACCACCAATCACTTCCTCAAAACCTCTTCTATCAGTCCCGACATGGGCATTTAGGTCTCCCATGACTATCAGGTCTCTCCCCACTAACTGCTTCTGCAACTCCTCTTCAAACTCGTCCTTCTCGCCTTCTGTGCATCCCACCTGTGGTGCATAGACTTGCCGAATGTCCAGGTTTCTACCTTTCACAGTGATTCTGGCTCTAATTATTCTATCACTTACCCTCTTTACTTCCTCCCTCAGCCCTTCTCTCACCACCATTCCCACTCCATTTCTCTTCCCCTCCTCATTTCCTATCCAGTATAGCTGCAAGCCATTTCTCAGTTCTTTTCTTCCTTCCCCTCTCCATCTGGTCTCTGCCAGTCCGAGTACATCCAGTTTTCTCCTCTCCATCATATCCACAACCTCCTCCACTCTTCCCGTCAATGAAGTTATATTCCAAGTTCCGATTCGTAGTCCATTTCCGTAGCCAGGTCTGCTTCCTTTAGATCTGTCCTTTCCGAGGCCCGTTCCCGTTTTGAAAGCAGTTTCATATCCACTACTGGCTTGCTAGGCCTAACGTAGCTTCACCATAACCCTGGCAAGGGGCCTGTTTTTGGTCCGCGAGAGGTATTTTATTTCCCTCAAACCCTCCGGACAAGTCCGGCGAGCCCCCCTATCCGCCACCTGGGACGCGCCCGATAGAGGAACAGGCAAACCCCCACGGGGTTAATACGTACGCAAAATCATTAGTCGCATTGTTAATCCTTGCTTACTTTGTTAAGCATTGGATAGCGTTAGTGGTTTGTTTTGTGTTGCATCAGTTCAGCCTGAGAACAGTCTTGAAGAGAGCGCCTACCACTCAGTTTGCAGAGAGCGGTCTTAACACCGCAACGCGCACAGAAATGTAAGTAAATTTTTGAGCTTTCGCCTACCGTTCCTAGTAGTATTATACATTATTTCCGCTGTAACAACGTTTCTTCAAGAAGGTTGAATATGTAATGGACGTGGGTACTTCATTATGTATGTATTTGTCGCAGGTAGAAAATATTATGCGCGTTTATGAAAAGTAGAAAATATGTTTTATTTTATTTTACGCTACAGGAATCGAAGAAGATATATTGATCCTGATGACATCGAACAATGCCTCATGGAACTTGCAGACCAAGACGGAGAAGACAGTGACTTTGACTTCGGTAGTGACGTGGATTTTGAAGAAGAAAGGGTGGTAGATGACAATCATTCTAGTGATTCGGCACAATCTATTTCGAGTGACACTGAATCCAACGATTTCAGATTTTATTTTGGTAAAGATGGTGAAACAATGTGGAAGAGTACCCCTGTGGTTCTAAATAATTCTAAAACCCGTTTGAAAAGTATTGTAAAGACTTTTCCCGGGCCAAAATTAAATGCACGAAACACTCCAACACCGATTGTTGCTTTCTTGCAAATAATTTCCCTTCAAATGATCGATGGTATCGTAAGATATACTAACATTTACGTTGCCAGGTGTCGGGCAAAGAATGTGGAATCGCGAAGTAGAAACTTCAAGGATACTAGACGTACCGTGATTATGGGACTTTTGGGGGCATTATTTCTTATTGCAACTAAAAAGGGCAACCGTGCTGATAAATTAGAACTTCGGTCACGAGACGGTACTGGAATGATGATTCTCAGGGCCAATTTTAGCTCCTGGCGTTTTCTATTTTTGACGAGATGTTTGCGTTTCGATGACGTAAGCACTAGAAATGAACGAATTGTGACAGACAGATTAGCAGCCATCAGAGAATTCCATTCGAGGTTTGTTGCTAATTGTCAAGCTTCCTATTCCCCAGGGGAGTTTTTAACAGTTGATGAGATGCTGGTAGCTTTTCGTGGCCGGTGTGGATTCATACAGTATATGCCACAAAAACCAGCAAAGTATGGTCTCAAATTCTATGCTATGTGTGACAGTAGGACATTTTACACGTTCAATTTTTAACTTTACTGTGGTAAACAAGCCGAAGGTCCCTACAGTTGTTCCAACAAACCGATGGACATCGTAAAAAGGCTTCAACAAACCGATGGACATCGTAAAAAGGCTAACTGACCCAATAAAGAAATCACATAGGAGCGTTACCACTGATAATTATTACAGCAGCATTCCACTGTCCGAACACCTCTTGGAGCAAGGGTTCACATTCGTCAGTACCCTAAAAAAGAACAAAAGGGAAATTCCTCCAGAATTTCTAATGGATAAATCTCGTCAAGTTGGCTCTAGCATGTTCGGATTCCAACCCGACATGACACTGGTGTCCTATGTGTGACAAAAAAGAAGAAAGTTGTGCTTCTTCTATCAACTATGCACGACACTGGTGAAATAGACCCCACAACTAATTAACCAGTCATTATCATGGACTATAATGGGACTAAGGGTGGCACAGATACGGTTGATCAGATGTGTTCTACATATACAACATCAAGGAAAACAAGGCGATGGCCACTTGTAGTGTTCTTCCGTGAACTTGATATTGTGGGCATAAATTCGTATAAGATATTTCTGGCCAACAACCCTTCAAGGAAGTGTGTGAGAAGGAAATACCTCACTGATTTGGGAATGCATCTTAGGGAAGCAAATCTCCGAGAAAGAGCTCGGCTTGTGTCTCTCCTAAGTGATTTACAGGTATTTTTGTCAAAGTATCGTGAACCCAAGGAGACCAGGAAGTTTACATCACAAAAGAAAATCTGCTTCATCTGTGGAACACACAAGAATACGAAGACCGGAGTTACATGTGACTTATGCCAACGAAATGTATGCCGCAATCACAGTCAGCATAAAGTCACTTGTGAGCAGTGCAATCACGAAGCTGAAGACGAAAGCTAAATTTGCTTGATAACAGTTTGAACAATAATTTGCTATTTCATTCCATATCGATTAGTCCAGTCACATGTTTGAATTTATTTACGTTTTCTAAAATATGTTCCATGCATACACTGTATATATTGTTGTCTTTTTATAATAAACAATACCTCGTTCAGCTATTTTAACTAATTGTCTCAACGTACACAATGATTAAGTGCAATTAGCATTCAAGAATTTGGCAAAGAACGTTGTGCGGCCCAGGGTTAAATAGAGCTCAGTTTACTCTCAGTTTCAACAAAGATCCGTTGATCCTATAATTCCTTTCAGATTCAACTTCATCTAGGATCCGCTGTTCTAATGTTTTCAAGGAGTTTCAACTCTATGAGACTATTGCAATAACTTCAAATATTAATAAAAGTCAACAATACTGCTTCTTCATAAAACATCTTATTTCAACCTCAAAATATGCGCAAAGTGTCACTACAGACATTCCTTCAACAATTGACCAATGGCTTCGCAATGCTCATTGTCATACAACAAATACCTCCGTCTGCTACGGGAATAAATAAATCTCTCTCTTAGAGATGCTTCGCAGTTTCTTCCAAAAACATATTATTCTGTACTAACTTCTCGTTAACAAATTCTTTTCGTAGTTTCAACATCCTTAATAAAAATATGTAATAAAAATACTGGTTCTATCGATGAATTAATTTAACAGGTAATACAATAAAATACTAGTCTTCTAATAACAATATTATTTCTTTTTTTATCTCTCACATTTCCTTAAGAGGGAGCGAAACTTGGGGGTCGTGAATCGTCTTTTAATTCCAGAAATGGCCACCTGAAAGGTGAGCGGTATTGTCGCGTAATCTGCATTACCGACCATGCTACAGAGTAGAGCGCGTACGGTGGCAGGTGAGAGAGAGAGCCTTTTGGACATAAAGAGACAGAGACACTCACTGCGATGTCGCCAGACTGCTCTTCCCGCAGTGTTGCTAATTGCTATGAAGCAAGTCAGTAAGCATTCAACCTCCACTCAGCCGACTTCTCAGTTTTCTTCCCTCAGTCTTTCAGCAGGACTTACGCAACCTGCCCAAGCGCATATTGTGAGACTGTTAATCATCGCTTCGTCCGTAATTCTCTCAACGTCTGCTATTCGGAACGTATTGTTGTTTTTTTTTTCTTTCTTGCAACATAAGATTTCACGTGCCCCCACAATTGGGTTGTACCAAAACTACACAATGTCCACGCTGGGCCGCGACGATAGAGAGCGATCTTGGGCCCCACAGTATTGACTGCCACCCCACATTTGAGTTCTTTCCGTGAAATCCTAATATTCATGTTTTTACTTAAAATAAATAAAAAATTCAATATTTGGTTAAATGCGGGGACATAATCTCATTTTATATTCATTCGTGAATGTTGTACTTTTAAATTTCGTAGCGTGCTTACATTTTCTAAGTTGCCTTTAGCACTATAATGCTTGAAATTTTACCTGCTGCCAATAGACTACAGTATATACTGTACCTAGGTAAATAACAGTTCTTCAGAAATAACTGAAATTGGACCCAACGTTTTCGCTCTACAACGGCCCAAGAATCACCATTGTTTTAAAGTTTACTCACTTTACCTTTCAAGAGTTTGCTTGGACTTATTTAAAAGACTGATATAGCAATTAAGAAGCCGTGGTTTTCTCTTTCGGGCCCTTCAGTACGCTCGGGTCCCAGGGCTGTGGCCCCATTTGCCCCCTCATTCTCGTCGGACCTGTGTCCGCGTTGTCTTGCTATTTCATCAATTTCGTACGTACAATGAGCGGATTTGTGAAGTAATAATTCCACTCTGGTTTGTGATGGGTTGTGGGGAATATCATTAGAAGACAACCATTCGATAATGTAAGCCTTTCCGTTATTCGAGGTTGGAGCTTTGTTAATTTGCACTAAGAGAATGCTCACATTGTCCATAATAACTGAATGTGGACGGAGGTCTGGCAGTAATTATTCAGTAAACCTTTGTTTAAAACGAGCGTGTCTCTTCTGAACGGCAATTGTCAGATTTCTCAGAGTTCAATACTAACCCTCCTTTGGTCGCGTAGATTACTATTGTAATCAAGGTTCATTTGTTTTATATCTACGAACATAATACACTAGATTTTGGTTCATTCTGTTCAGTACCTTTCCAAGAAGTTCTTCCCTTTACAATCACCGTGAAATATTACATCAATTGCCACTATATAGCGTGCCAGTGGTGTACCAAATAGTCAATTGTATTCCACGCGACTATTTGCGGAACTACGCTTGAACTCGTGGATAGAGCCCTCCTCGGTAAACAAAGCGTTATCCGTCCCGCATCCGCACGACTGTTATCCGCATCCACTCGTTTGTTATCCGAATCTACTGGCATTACTATCATATTTTTTATTAGATAAAGCATAACGCATTAAAGCAACACATTTACACATTTTAGAAGAAAGTCGTTCCTTTAGGCATTGTATGTCAAGAGCTATGTTTAAAATGAATGTTATACAGCCAGAATTGAAACCCTTTTCAGTTCGGAGTGTTAATTATGCTTAATGACATAATTTCAATGAGATTAGCTTAAATAATCATCTTACATTTCTCATGAAAATAACATAATGGGTAATCCAGCACTGCCCGCAGGGGAGGGGGCAAGAAGGGGCCACGGGCCCCGCCTGGAATCACGAGAATATTTCGACTGTTCATTGTCACACCAGTTTATTTTATATATTGAGGATACTGATAGTTAACTGATTTGGATGTAGGGATAATTCCACAGTTTTATTTAACTTAGTAATTTGGGATAATCTGAAAATATCTCCAGTTATTTAGAAAATCGGCGAACTGGATTAACATTGCCATTTTAATGAACCTCTTGATTTTTAATTTACTTGTTCTTAAGAAATGAACATTATGACGATTCAAAAAATAAGGGGAAAAAAAACCTCCTCGCATTCATGCCATGAAGATATGTACCCGACGGTTTTAGAGCAGCCAAATAATGAATAACACGAAGCGAGTAAGAAATGAAACTAAATTGCGGGGTGGAGGTACGTATCATCATCAGCTAGTGACAGGTAGGTAAAGAAATGAAAAATACAACTTGCCTCGCTCTCCCCGGAAAGAAATCCTGTGGGTGGCCATGCTTGTCTAGCATTGTATAGAATTGGGAAACTGAATATATTAAGGAACACTTAATTGTAGAAAAATACTCATCTGTTCGCAAATATTTCATGTTTTTACTCAATACGGAAAACTGCCAAATTTCTTTCAAAAGTTAGAATTAGATAAGTTTTTCATGTTGTGTCAAAATATTTGGTATTTCATGTATTTGTCATGGAGGAAAGAAAGAGAGGAGTTGCCCAGAGCTCGTGTCAGTGAAGCGAAGCGCTGAGTCCAACGTGGGCGTAACCTAGTGTTCTGTGACTTGTATGTAGCAGAGCATTGTGCATGGTTATTTCGGAGTTTTTTCCTAATAATGGAGCGTAGTGCCTATGGTGGTACGAATCGACAAAACAGAACATACCAGGAAGCATAAAAATATAGTAGGCCTATTGTTGACTGTACTTGAAAGTTACAATATCAATTGAAGCTGAACCGCTGTAAGTTATATCCATGCAATTCTGTGGCAGGTTGAGTTTATTAATATTATATTATATCTCAGGACAGGAAAGCATGGAGAGCTGCATCAAACCAGTCGAAAGACTGAAGACTCAAACAACAAAACATTATATTGCACTAGCCAGCGCAGCGAAGGCATCTCCTTCTGGTTCTTTCCTCTATGGTATTTGTCTATGATTAGTATATTCATCACACTCCATCCTTCTTATAAAATCGAAAATCAAAATTTTAAAACAAGAAAAACAAAAATAGAACAAATGAAATGCCCATTAAAAATTGGCCTACGATTGTAATCCACGCGACAACTGACGTTGCATTTCGAGCCGACCGTCCTAACCAAAACTTCCAGTCCTTCGGAAACGTCGCTCATTTTCCAGCACATTGACCTTGTATAGTTTTGACTTACATTACGCTTCATCAAGGTAATAAATGCAGTAACTTATGTCCCTGATTCACCGATCTCGTACATTACGGTACCGGTGCCCTCAAAAATACAGTTCTCGCCGCTATGATGTCACTCCTTCCCATAAGTAGCTTTTTCTCGTCTGAGTTTCCTCATATTTTTAGTGCTACGCTTATCTTATACTGTACTGTAGGTTCATAATTAGTTAAAATATAAGAAACTACCCGAGTATTATTGTAGGACAATACTGTGAAATCACAATAGATATGATTTTTAAACACTGTACTTTTTTCGGTCTAGCGACATGGCCGCGCAGCGGCAAAATGCATGCGTAGCCGGGTGACTCATTGCGAGAGATATAGCGTTGCTATGTTGCTAGATGGACAGGGGTAGATGACCACGCAGTTCCGCCCCTTAAAAACAACAATAACGAACTTGCTAGATGGATAAAAAAGGACCCTGTACTTTTAATTAATAAACTCGTTGAATTAATAACACTGTATACAGAAGATTTACCTACTAACAGTTCGTTTAAAAAACGAAAGTAAACACAGTAGAATCCTATTCAATGAACACAATACATCAGCTGTAAGTCTTGTTCTCAGCGCTAAAAATAACTCGTCACTCTGCCTTACCGACCCATTACGCCTGCGCTCTTGCGGCTAAGTAGCGAACTTCTACGGCAGCGGCATCACGACTGAAAGTGTAGGGCATTAAAAACTGCTTCTTTTATAGAAACACGCAGGAGAAAAGCAAGATTCATCTCTGTAGAAGCATTGTTAAACAAATACCCTTTACAACCATGTAACTTTTCATCACTTTTGACATTCACATTGATTTTAAATTTCTGAAGTTAAATCGATGAAAAAAAGGCCTTGCATTATGGGAAAATTGCTTCTCAGTTTCAATGATATAAAATGTTATTATCAATGAAATCTCATTTGAAAAGTTAAATTCGTGCTATTGAAGGTATTTACGTGATTTGAAAGTGAAGTTTTGTTTAATTTCAGCCATTGACCTATTTAAAACGTAGATTTTAACTCTCTCAATGCTATAAGCAGAGCCTGCCACGAGCGGCCGGCCGGCTGACTTTAGCGCCCTCTTAAAGCTTCCTATTAGCTGTGATATTTCCTTTAAATTCTTTCTTCAAAATCTTATTACTTCAAAAATACGCTGTAATTAGTATTTACTAACTTCACATTACATTCTTTTACAAATTCTTTCTTTAATATTTTTCTCATAAACTTTTATACTTTATGTTTGTTAGTCACCAAATATTTATAACCAAATCTGTCTAATAAGTTATCAGATCGTGACTTTTCATGGATCTCTACATAAGATTTTTAAGAATGGCATTCTCTAAAATATACTTCTGTATAACATTCTTGGAACAAATTTCCATTATTTTCATCGTTGTCAAAAAACTATATCTTACTATTCAAAAACTGACAACATGTGATCTAAACACATTTAAACTTGACCATACAAATATTCTGAACTAAAGTGTTAAATCTCCTCATTTAAATTTCGAAAGTCGCAAAATTCCAAAAATTTAAATAAAAATTCTAAAAAGTCAAAATCGATGAAAATCGTGAATAAACATCCGCATGACGTAGTTATGAAAATATAACATCAAAAACTATCACAATATTATTCTAAACGTAGAAAAAATGGCATTAATAAACAGTTGTCGGATATTCTCAAAAGTTTCTTCAATACTCTACAAGATTGGATATATCGTTGGTCCTTAGACTTCCTTGTGTTGCGTTATAGATGACTAGAAGTGGGCTTTCTTTGCTATCCTTCAGAAACTTATTGTTTCTAATAGCGCGAGACTGCATGATGTCGTGTGGGCTTCTACGGTCTCCTACAGAAGTCCCCATGCGGTCAGGAACGGGATTCGAACTCCCATCATATTCGTGTGGCCGTCCTTTCTGCTGGTGAATCTTCTTGTGTGAGATGGGATACCCTTTCTCGCTTGATGGCACTGGGATCAACCCTAGCCACCCTCGTTCGTGAATTCTGATATATGTATTCGTCATTTTAGTTGGTGAAATGACTTGTAGATGGAGAATATTTTACATGGGAGAGATGAGACGTTAATCTTCCCCACGAGATTGATCTTATGTCATTTCGAATACTCTCGTTGTCATAGTTCTGTTCCCATAATATCTCAGTTGGTCATTATTTCTCCTGTAGATTCAGTCGAATATTCCTCTCTCAACTTCAGTAATTCGACATGGTTAAAAATGTAGATTAATTTCAATAAACTTTTAAATATTGTTGTATGTCGACTTGATATATGTTTGCACAAACTAAGTGCCTTCGTTTGCTAATATTCTTCTTCAGAAATATCGTAATCTCTATCAGCTTGTTATATTGTTGAGTAGTTCATTGAGACGTCCTTCTCCCATGAAGTTGTAAGTATTAAGAGCCTCGATTCTTCTCTCTCATCCCCTCGTCAATGCTCAAGTAAGCGTCCTTTTCAGAACATGGATCTGATTGGTTGCTTATTATCGATGACAGTAATAATCCTTAATTAAACAAATAATTAGCCGCAATGTTAATAAATAGTTCTTATTTATTATTTAATATCTTCCAAGATATTACGATGTGTTGTAATCATGCTGGTAATTAGCTATGCTCATTACATTGCTTGCTATTATCTAAGTAAGGTCGCTTCTCATTGGCCGTGTGACACGCATATTGCTCTAGTCTTCCCCTACCATGCTCGAGACACACTTACAGCGCATGCGGGGATCGGCTTGCCTCGGGAGTCCTCGATTATCTCCGCGCACCATAGTTCCTCCCTAATAGGAACTGTGCATTCGAGTCCCCAGTCTCCACGTGACTGCTAATTTTCTCATTGGCCGGCTTGGTTAACTGGCTAACTCGGCGAGGTACAAACCTGTTCTGTGGCCAGTTTCCTGAGTCGCTATATCTTATCATGGGACAGTTTAGAAAACTATTGAAGAGATGAATATTTCTAAGCTCATATCCATATAAGAGCACAGTACCCCATCACACGGCACAAGACAACGTCCTTGTTTCGATCGTTATCACACATGCACATACCGTACGTTAAGAATACAGGGTGAAGATAAAATGTGGTTCCTTGTCGAAATTTACAACGGAAGTTTATCTAGCCCCGCCAATAAGTTCAATAGAAATGCGAGTTAAGAAACGAGGATCTGGTAATGCTGTAACTACGTGCAGCGTAGCCAAGAACAGGTCGCATGATCTCGGCCATGTGTCTCATCAGCTCAGTGGTATGAGGTAGTGCCGTGAATGCCGGTTATGCGGACTTACCGATGGTCGAGTTTCGTTCGCGCCAATTTTTTTAGTTCATGTATCCAATGTACAGCTCCGCAAAACAATACATTATGTGTTTTGTATACTTGAACTTCTTATAAACGTAAACGACCACTTGGTTCGTCCATGGCTCAAATAAAGCCAATAGAACCTAATAGTGGATACATTAACATAGTCTTTACCCAATGAGGTACAAAAAACACAATAGGTAGACTACACTAGATTGCTCATTGTTTGTTTGATGTCCAGTCTTATCTTCACAGAGCCAGTACGAGCAACGTTCACTTCCCAGATGTTCAAAGCGAATGATGTCCTGCTTATAAATGCATATAGACAACGGGAACTGGGGAACTGACGTCACAAAAATAAATGCGACCTGAAGTAAATTCAAACCGTAGCTCCAAAGTGGATGTGGGTTTGATAACCCAGCAGTCGACTCGGTGATCCACGACAGCTAGTACGGTAGTGCGGGGTGATACACATTCCTCTGTACATTCTGATGTGCTGCAGGATGTGACAGTGTTGCCAGCTTCTCGTTTTCATACTTGTGTTTTCAAACTGCACCCGCTCCGATTTTGCTATAGAAACTTTTGTCTTGCATTTGGGTGAGGAGCCGCATGCCGACCTCCTAGTGCTTTTCTTCACTCTGTATGTTTCGTAAATACAATATGTTGGATCCCAATAATTAGAAATGTTGGTTGTTGCTGTTGATGCTTCATATAGGGTCTTGGAATATAGCCTATTGGTAATCAGTCCCATACAGTTAGGTGTGTATTGAATTTGTCTGATACCTGTGTTTATGAGGCAACATTGTGTATCTATAATATTAGTACGGTCAAAGACTGAGGAGGAGGCTCGGACCTTGAATTAATTCTAGTATTTTTAAGGAGTATGAAAAATCCCGAGGAAAGTGCTCAGGATGACCCCTGTCAGTGCTGGGATTCGAATCTCTGATCTTTGACCTTTCAGCAGCCAATTTCAATTATGGAGTATCATTAAGGCGCTGGTGTAAATCAATATGATTGTCAAACATTAAGCAGGAACGTGAGGCTTTATTTTGGAAAGAAATACTATTATTGGTTAGAAGCGAGCGAAAGTCTAGTCTGTGGGCTGCTAGGGGTTACTCTGCTTTATATGGCAACACTGCGACAAGGTGAGTTCGATTACCATCTTAGCCATCCTACAGTGGATTTCAATGGTTTCCAACTTCTACTCCAGGAAAATGCGTGGATAGTTCCTAAGGTAAGGTCACGGCCAACTCCTTCCCAAGCCTTGCCCTAATTGCAAATACACACTCTACTACAGACATCACAATAATAAAGTTTTTCACACAAATTCAATACACACCCCAACTATATGGGACTGATGAACAATAGGCTATGTTCGGAGAACCCTTGTATGAAGCAACAATAGCAAAAACAAATATTTCGAATCAATGGGATCTATCGTATTGTATTTACGAGACATATTTCTAACGTACAGTATGAACATGTGTGACCTCGATCAGAACAAGCACGTTGCCTTGTGCTGTCTGATGAGGCACGCGCTCAGGCTAAAATCACTATGTTGATTATTTTGAAGAAGTAATTTCCTGATGTTTGAATAAATAGTCATAGTAATTTGAACTATTCTTCTAGTGGCAGAAAGTAGTGTCGTCCCTTAAAAATGATCTAAGTTGTTATCGATATCTCCATTGCTAATAATATCACGTAAAAGCGAAGCACGTTGTTTTCAAGCACCTCAATACCATTTAAGATACTGAAACAAAATATCAATATCTTTAACGGATTAGACATTATTTGGATGAAACACTTTATGTGAATAACCCTGTATGTATTGTACAGTACTTAATAGTCCTTTACCACCACTCAAAATTTCAGTTTGATTGCCTTCATAGTTTCGGATATCAAGGTCAAGTGAAATATTTCGCAAGGCCATCATGTTGAATTGGTGACATTTATCAACATTTGAAAGACACGGTCAAGGTCAGATGGGGTAGTACCAATTATGTACCAAACTTATTGACATCGCTCAAGCCAATCGAAAATGATTTAAGGACACACACGCAGACCAATTGTGCTCTATTAGCTTAAAAGCATATATTTCATAAGATGAAAATAAGCTTAAATATACCTAAATACGATTATTAAAATAAATCAGAAAGTGCCTGAATATACCTATATACCATTCATATATATTTTTTCCTCTGTGTATACAAAGAGAAAATGTTTTTTTTTTTATACAATCTTAAAATTGTTCGCTTCCAAGATAGATTGACACACGCTGCATTGGTGAGAAGAGTTCTAAATTACTATTTTTAAACAGATCAAAGAACATGGTCTCTTCCACATATGCACCAGCATTGTTGAAATTGGGATAGTTTTTGATGCAGAAAAAAGTATAATTTTTATCAAGGTTCTAGGTAGTACAGTAGATACTGAAAAATATACTTAAGCTAGATAGAGTATTAGGTTATCCTGAAAGAAATCCCCTAGATAACAGGTATGTCATTTGATGTAATTATTGTGTGATTAGGCTTTTATGTGACAGTTTGTAATAACCAGCGTAATAAACACTGTAGTACAATTGCCGTGATAACATAATAGACTGTAATTGCCGTAATAATCTACATAAAAATTTCGGTGTAATAGGCTGTAATGGTTGTAATAGCCAGTGTATTAACTGTGTAATAGTCTGTACACACATTTTGGAAAATGCTGCTTATACCGTTCCACATTTCGTTGGAACATGTCTTTATCTGAAAGCCTGAATCGATACGCATAGAAACCGACTGGTTGGTAGAACCTGGAACTGTACACAGTGTAACTGGCTGACTGGTGGAAACGTGATTTCATTTCGAGAACCAAGAACGGTATGCAGAGTAACTTGCCAACTGTTAACGCTGAGGAATCGTTCCAGTTATGTATGGTTTCAGATGGAACGTTCCGCTAAAACGTACCTTGATGCTCAGTACTGGTGGGAGTCGAGATCCTGCTGTACCGTTCCAGCGCTGTAACGTTGCACATTCTCGTATCGAGCTCCAAGTTACAGTGGGATGGAACGATACCGCAAGTCAGCTTGGGCCGCGGTATGGTATACATAACATAACGTGGAACACAGCGGTACGTAACACATTTCAGTTCCATTCCGGGTCCCTTCTCACTATCACAGCAAGCACCAATACTCAACATCATTAACTCCAGAAGACTTCAATGGGCTGGTCATTTACTAAGGATGGGAGATGTTAGGATGGTCTTACAAATCTTTAAAGAAGAACCAAGAGAAACAGGCCAGTAGGAAGGCCACGAAGTTCCTGGAAAAATGAAATCTGCAAACTTTATAGACATATGAATGTGGACAACTGGCAGGAACTTGCCCAAAACAGACTTCATTGGAGGCATTTTGTCAGATCGGCACGAGATCTTCATGTCCCATAGAAGCCTTCCTGAGCGAGTGAGTATAGTGTATAGATATTTTTCATGGTTTACCCAGCGATAGCTTAAAAGGCACATGGGCGGCAGGTTTTTCTTTTTCTCGATTCACTGATATCGTTACTGCTGGCTTCCTTTGGTCATAATGAATGTTTTTCTACAGAAACATTCCTCGAGAAATCCTTTACAGAAAGTTGAAAATCGCATCGAAATCCATCCAGTGGTTCTCGAGATTTCCCGTTACGTCCAAGAATCGGGGACTTTTTTTATACTGTGTAGAAATACAGAGAATGTTTTATCAACAAAACATCTAATTACACAATAACTATTGTTCCTGAAATACAATTGTTTTATGAATCGGCTGTAGCAATAAATTAGTAATAATAGACCACATTAAAACTTAAAAAAAAAGAAACTGTAATATGAAAGATATTTTAAAATGTATAAATGTTGTCCACTGTTGTTAATTTGGTGCCGGAGACCTTCATAGAAAGGATAGTAGTCCTTGTGGATGCACATTTTTAAGGCCTGTAAACTTTCAAACTTTGTCTTGTCAATTTTGCATGGTTCACTGTAAAGGCTTTGTGGCTCATATTGTTTACGTCGCTTAGGCAGTGGGGCCCGTTTGTCAAGATGGCTACCTCGCTATTCTTGTACAGCAGTGCCCTGATGTCAACAACTGTTGGATCCCCACTCTTTTTCTCAGGTCTAATAGGATAATTGTCGGCTGGCTGGCCAGCCACCTGATTCATAGTGTGAGTCATAGCCCGTACGCACAGAAAGAAAGACAGAGACTTCTTTCTTGAAACAATGTCACACCTTGTTAGCAACAGAGCTCGCATACTGTCACTGTTCATTTTCCTTGGGTTTGTTAGGTTACGAAAATGGCACTTGCTGGGAGCGCTGTCCGTTACCCCAAAGTTAGAGATATCTAGTTTCTGGCAGTGAAGCGTATTTTCTAAGTTCCTTTTTTTTTTTTTTTTTTATGCTGTCTTGTTTTTTTAAATATATATATACCTTTGATTTTTTTTTCTTTCTCTTGGCTAATATAATGTTAGTTCCATGTAGATGGTTTATTGAGATTTTATGTGGAGGGGATTCAGCTATGAAAGAAAGAAATATATTAGGTTTGGGATTATAAAAGTGGACTGCTAATAGACACAGGAAAAGATGTATAGTGAGAATTATTAATGAATTAAATGAATACCTGTGTTCTTATGGTGAGGTGCAGGTTCCTTTATGTTTTAATTGATGGTGATCTGAGTAATGAGCGGTTAATAGAGGAATGTCCATCACATATATCAGGTATATGTACTATCTGTCTGCCCTGTTGTTAAAATAAAATATCCCTTGTGAGTATAATCAACCACAACCCCGATACGGAGAGAATGAAACGTTTCAGTACGATTGAATGGTATGGCCCAAGCAGCCAACAATGATCCAACATCTGGTATACAAAGACAATTATATTCCATAATTATTGCCAACCACCTCTGAAAAGATATCAAACTTTCCCTGCGATTGTTTTGCCTGACCAACCGCCGGCCGTATCCCATCCGCTCGGAGCTGCTCTCGCCACGCTCGTTGCTAGACAATGACGGGCAGGACTCTCAATAATTAAGGAGGGGTACTATAAGCGGTTTCCAAGAATTTTGTTTTATGGCTCTAAAATAAAGGGGGGTACTATAGGCGGGGGGGGGGGGGTCCTATAGCCGAGTAAATACGGTATATGTTAGACCAATAACCTCAATGTTAGGCCCCTTAATACAAGGATCATTTGTGTATATTATACTCTATTTGAAACATTTTGTAGGAGTGATATGCTTCAAGATTGCATTGGTTGAATGCTAAGTACAGAGGTTCAGAGACAGATGGCGGTAGTCATATTCCAATCTTTCTTGTAAATATAACAATGGCACGAACATGTATGTCTTTTGAATAATGAATGAAATATATTACACATTGATTAATTATACCATCCATTCATCCTAAGATTGGCTGTGATCCATTCTACTTCCAACAAGATGGTTCCCCAGCATACATTCTAAGGAATGTGCGCGCCTATAACAATATTCTACCAGCTCCTTGAATAGGACACGTCCGATTGAGTACTTCATATGTTAGCCTGATTTAATCCCCCTTGATTTTTACATATGGTGGAATCTCTAGAATATGGTGTACAATATGCAGCCATGCACGAACTGCGACATGAGATTATAATTCTTGGTTGTGCAACAATCCTTTTAGCTACCATACTCTGGAAAATATGTGGGCTACACATTGTACTTCAATGGTTAGCTGTTTGAGCTCTTATTGTAATTGCACCAACAAACTCTGTATGTATTGTAACTTTTCACTTATGATTGTCATGAGTAGGCCTAGGGGGAAGATTTTAATGAACTAAAATTATTTAAAAATATGCCAGCAAATATGCCCAAATACACCTTAGTTGTATTCAATTTACTAGCTAAACTATATGCTTTTTTTTTGTTTTTTTTTTTGTTACACACAACTTCTGTAATTTAACAAGAAGTTCTTGTTTAAGTTCGCCTACCAGATTATGTCCCCTGAAAATTACAGAAATGAGGTCAATCAATGACACAAAACCTAATCACCAATTGTATAAGATTAAGATATGCATACTGGGTGTTAGTTCTCACTGCCAACAAAATTGCACTGGATAATCACATGCATTTTCAAGTTATTGAACGGAAGCCTCTTCGTTTGTCAGATAGTATGTTCTTATATTATCTGAAAATACTTGGAACGATACCACACAATGTCTCTGGGGCAAATTTATGTAATATTTTGTCGGAGGATAATTCTGGCTCAGAATCCTCAAATTTTGCTTCATGTCCTCAAAAAATTTTGTTTTTCTTGCAAAGCGTGGAATAGCCTGCATTATCCCGCAACGCACTTTCCAATTTTGCCGTAATCTTGTTACCCACTTCACCTTTTGCTCACTTTAAATTGTCCTCGGTTTGCTTTCCAATTGCACTCATTCCAGGTTCCGTATTGATGTTTTATGATGTTTAACACCAATAAGTGGGCTGAGGAAGAAAACATTGTGTGTTTTCGAAACATGTACCTATAGAATTTTTAAGTAAGTAAAAAGTATTGATTTGGCGAGAAATTTATGTTATACTTCATGTTGCTTTCCAATTTCTAGTGCATCACAAAGTTTTTAGAAGAGTGGTTGCTCCTGATATTCTACCAAAGTTTGATGTTATGTATGCCAAGTTTCCAGCCAAGGTGGCAGGAGAAAATAAATCTTAAATCCTGACAAAATTCTGAAGTGTTATCTGCTGAAGACAAAATTTGAAGCAGCCCCCTCAAAGAGAAGGCACTGCCTGTTAAGCACCGATGTTATTTAGCAGTACCATAATGCTGTACATTCAAACGAGAACAATGAGAACAATTTCTGTGGTAACCCACCTCCATAACTGAATGAATGCATGCATCAGTTGATTCGTGGAAAATGCTGAGATTGTACCTTCTTTCAAGTTCTGCGGCATCTATTGTATCGGCAATCCTAGACTAAAATAATAGTTCACCAACTTCACAGTAACACAGGTTATTAGACAAATTCCACACATCCCAGCACATGACTCATTGCCGATATTGCGCAGTAATTACTAATTATGAGAACTTATACACACCCACTTCCTGCGGCCATTGCACAATACACTGTCATGTGATTTGTTGTTCTTTATTGAGTATACTTTTTGACAGTTTGTTGATCTTTTTTCTTCTTTTTAGCTAAATGGAGAAGTTGTTATCCCTGTGGTCTCCCGGAAAACTGCACACGTCGATGCCCTGGTAACTAAGCAAAAAATATCTAAAGCCAGCCGGTACGTAATTCCGCCTAGGCGACGGAGGAGCATACCGTCGTCATACTACAGAGAAAAACCAGTCAGTCTCTTTGAAGCCAATGCTAACAGTAAGTTAGCCACAAAGAGTAAAAATGGGTTTCCCCCTCCAAGAGGCCCTTTTGTACCATCAGCAGTGCAGAGTACATTATTTACTCTGTTGTCGCAACATCCCGAGGTCAGTATAATCCATTTCTAATATAGTTTGCATCACATTACTTGAGCCACCAGAACAGTGGAGATAGTAGGGGACAGTGGTTGTAAAGTTATGTGATTAATAGAATACCCCCATGATGATGATCTGCACTCCATCTCGTCTACGTTATAAGTTTAATCTTGCACTAGCAGTAGTGCCCGGCTTCGCCCGGTAGATATACTACAGAACTGGCACATGATACTACTTAAACTAAAAGAACAAAAATATTTTAAAAATATAACTTTTTGTGGTGGTGGTAGTGGGGGTGATAAGTAGTACAGTATAATGGACATAACATTCAGGTCAGTTTCCCGTAATGATAATGATAATAATGAATAGGGAAACGGCTATTTATTAACTACAGTACTGACATGTGTAATTTACAAACGAATGGAAAAATATGATTAGAACGAGGAGTATGTGAAACAGCAAACACTGCCTAGGGACTATATCTCATTGGCTGTTAGAAAAGTAGAGATCAATAGTGTCGTCTTTTGTCACATAGTGCCTTAGAAAAATTCTCTATAAGGGCCGTATTCACCAACGCCAGTAATTTGATTATCTTGGTTTATAGCTGCAAAAATCTCAGATAATAGCTATGTCGTTATTCACCAACACAATTATCTCGGTTAATAGGGATTATCCTGGTTAATCACTTTACTGGAGGAAGGTTGACCGGTAAAATGCCAAAAACTTAGATAATCAACAAAACAAAATGGCGCGCAGACGAATGGAATACTTAATAAATGCTAGAGAAAACGATAGTGACGAAGAATATCAGCAAGAATATGCAGAGAAACGGCCTAGGTGGATAAAAGAACGTGCCTCATATTTTGAGGATTACGATGATGTTGATTTTATCACACGTTTTAGGTTATCTAAATCTTCTACGTTGTCAGTATTGTCCATCATAGAACCTAACCTTGAGTTTGCAACGGACAGGTAAGATGAATACTATAACTCCAATAGTGAGTACGGTATATAGAAAGCATTCACTGTAAATTTAACAACTGAATAGTTATATTTGTGGTCTTTCAGGAACCATTCTGTGTCGCCAATAAATCAATTGCTGCTTGCATTAAGGTTTTATGCTACTGGTAGTAATCAGCTGAGCGTAGCGGATTTTGCAGGGGTGAGTCAACCAACAGCTTGCCGAATCGTGCATCGTGTGAGTGCTGCCATAGCCGCTTTACGACCTCGCTACATCAGTCTTCCGCAAACACCTGAGGCTATAAAGCAAACACAGATGGGTTTTTATAACATTGCCAGATTTCCAAAAGCAGTAGGGGCAATGGACTGTACCCATATTCGAATACGTTCTCCTGGAGGTAATCATGCCGAATTATTCCGAAACAGAAAGGGTTATTTTTCGCTGAATGTGCAAGCAATATGTAATTGTAATATGGAATTTACTAACCTCGTGGCTAGATGGCCTGGAAGTAGTCATGATAGTACGATTTTCAACAACTGTGTACAACGAGCCAGGTTCGAACAAGGTGTGTACGGGGATTCAGTATTATTAGTAGATGCTGGCTACCCTTGTAGATCGTACCTAATGCCTCCTCTGAATGCAGTTCACACACCCGAAGAGAATCTTTTTAACGAGTCACAAATAAGAACTAGAAATGTGATAGAGCGAGTGTTTGGCATATGGAAGCGAAGATTCCCGGTTCTTGCTTTAGGTATGAATTTAGCGTTAGAGCACACGTTTCCAGTGATAACTGCTACAGCCGTTCTACATAACATTGTGCGACAAGCAGGAGAAGAGCTACCTCAGGACGATCCACAGCTAGAACTACCAGTACCATGGGCTGAACTTTTAAGGGACGGTCAAATTGATGGACAAGCTGATCAATATAATGTGGCTCGTCGGGACAATTTTGGGAGAAGAACACTAATTGATACGTACTACAGAAGTATTTTATTGGGAATGTAACACTTGTATAATGAGAAGGAAACTATTGAATTCCATAGATTTTATTTGTTTTTTCATTATTTGAGTTTTTAATTGGTCTTGCTTAAGAAGCTCCTTCTCTCTTTCAAGTCTTATTTCATCTGCCGCCAGCTTTATTTTCTCCTGCTCCATTTGAAGAAAGTGAAGCTCCTTGTTCCATAAATGTTCCTGTGTTGCTTCTTCAGTGCTCTTTATTATTGCCTCAGCCTTCAACCTATGAATTTTTGCCAAAGGCTCTCCTGACTTGCTTACCATTGGTCTTCGGCGCGCAGCCCAACCTGAAGAGGTCAGGTTTGAAGCTAATGGAGTTCTAACACACTCTGAGGAGTGATCAGGCTTATCAACTTCATTGACGTACTCGACTTGGGCGCTGGTAACACTATTGCTGTTTTTATTGGGTTGTAGTGTTGGATGTATCGGAGACTTGAGCATATTTGATGTGTACTTGCTCCAAGTCACCTCAAAATTGGTAGATGTAGGCCCAGATCCCTCCGCTATTACTACAGCATCATCACTGTCAATAACTGGCGTCTCCAATAGTTGTGATAATTCACTGTCGTCGTCGTAAGGGTCTCTCATTCCTTCTACGGAAGGTTTAATAAGTTCAATAGCTCTTTCTAGAATAATATCTTTTTTGATGTTACTAGGCCTCCACCTGTCTTCAGCATTTCAATCTTGCCCTCCGAGGATGCTTTCCTGGCAGCTTTCTTGATGTTATCCCAAACTGTTCTTAAATTTACTGCATCTCGAGCAGGCCCGTGCCCTTGTGTATTGAATTCTGTAGCCATTTTTTCCCATCGCTCGTTTTTAATTAATGTTGTAACACCGTCTGTTTTCTTATTCTCTATGATGCTGATATTCTCAGCCACTAAATCTATCAGAAATTGCTTCTCCTGAGGTGTCATATTAGGCCTCTTCCTACGTTTCAATTCAAAACTTGACATTATTTACGAATATATACTGCACTATGTCTCACACCTAACCTATAAAGCTACAGAACAGAACTTTGTTTTGACAATAAACATATGATTTGCGTGGCGCTATTCAACTGTTTCCAGTGCTTCTATATGAAAATTTCAGCGATGCAGTACACATTGAAACGAAAACCAAGATTTGGAAAACCGAGATAATAATGGCAATGGTGAATACCGATGTTTATGTTATCTGAGATAATAGTATTAACCGAGTTTTCGAAACCTTAGATAATGGAAGAGTTTACCGGCGATGGCGAATACGGCCCTAAGACTACGGAAACATTATCTTAGATTTGTCACTTTCAATCATTGGGAAACGGCAACATCGCCGGGGTAGAAAAGGACGAAGTTAATTGCAGGACATAGGATTGCGAGTGAGAGGCAAATACTACATTTAATTCCATACTGTCTTTTAAGGCAGAGACGCACTGTAGTGAAAGAGCTTATGACGTACTGCTCCGGTCCCAACTGCACGGACCTTAGAGGATCATACCGGTGAATCACTCACTCTTTTGTAACACCACAGTGGTTTGAGCAACAACCCTGTATGAACAACAGCGTAGTCAGCAATACCAGGTAAGACGGCGGCTCTGGACAGTCTTCTCATGTCACCTCGCGATGAATCAGCAAGCTATTCTCACAACTGCCCCCCTCCTTCCAGGGTCTCACAACCTGTGGGACGTGGGTTGGTGACCACGGGACCCCAGCTGAGTCCGACATTGCTTCTACTTACAGGTGCCGGGTTCCTTTCAGTTCTCGTTCCTGTCGGCCTCCTTTGGTCAACTCTAGTTCTCTTCCGACCCCGACGGTATTAGGGTATCCGAGGCCTAGGGAGTCCTTCACTTTCCCGCCTTAATTGGCCCTTGTCGCATCTTTCCTGATACCCTCATTCTTCGAGGGGTCAGCTTTCTTTTCATAATATCTCCTGTCTTCTGTTCAAGGCTCTCAAGGAGGCAGGGTGTGTGTAGCCCCACCACTTCTGGTGCACCCTAGATTGTGCTACACCCTCAAGGGCTCATGGCTGGTGAGTTCGGGAGCTGGTAACCCCGAGGGATTCCTGAGCTGGGTCCGGTTTTACCCCTTTTTTCCATTGCCTTTGGGACGGACCCTCTCCTCTTTCCCCTTCCTATCTGCCTTTCGTGGCTCTCCTTCCTTCCAAGTCCCTCAATTCTCATTTATCCAGGGTTGAGGGCATTTCCGTTCCTCCTGTCATTTATTTCCCTTATAACTTTCTTTTGTCCTTATCTTCTTCTAGCCCGTAAGTTTTGTAGTTAGTTTCAGTTGTAGTTTCAATTTCACGATCCGCCAAACCATTAAGGGTCGCTAACCTCGATGTTACGCCCCTTAAAACAACAATCATCATCATCACAACTGGCATTGTGCAATTGGGTTATTGTGGTATTTAAAACTTCCTGTTAAGTCTCTCACCCTTTTGTGTTACATAAATAATTTGTACTCAGAAACCTTCCCTGCAATCCACACAACAACTCAACCAAGTTTCTTCGCAATCGGATTAATGGTATATGAACACATAGGGGACATACATACACTACCACTATTGAGCAAGACTTTACATATCTTGTAAGATGACTACTACTACTGAACTGGTTCATCAAACTTAAAAACTAATAGAAAGACATATTTTAAAAATTACAGGCGGGGTAGAGTGTGGTGTTGCTTAACTTCTGACACGATTGGTTCAAGGGCCTTAAAACGTGATTTTCTGGTCCTGCATAGTTTCACCGAAGTACTCGTTGGGTTCCAAGGGCTAAGTATACAAAATTTGGTGCAGATCGGTGAAACGGTGTAGATTTGTGCTAAAGGGTCTAAATGCAGGGAATGCAGTGGTCTGTCCGAAATTTCAAGTAGTGAGTGTTATTCGTTGGGTTCCAAGTATGACCAATTGGGTTCAGATCGCTGATACGGTGTAGATTTTTGTCAAAAGGCCTAAATGCAAGGAATGGAGTGGTCTGTCTGAAATTTCAAGCAGACAGTGTTACTCTTCGGGCTCCAAAGGGTAAGTATGTAAAATTTGGTTCAGATCGGTGAAACGGTGCAGATTTGTGCCAAAGGGCCTAAATACAGGGAAGGGGGTGGTCTGTCCGAAATTTCAAGCAGACTGTTTTACTCGTCGGGTTCCAAAGGGTAAGTATGTAAAATATGGTTCAGATGGGTGAAACGGTGTAGATTTTTGCCAAAGGGCCTAAACGCAGGGAATGGGGTTGGTTAGTCCGAAATTTGAAGAGGACAGTGTTACCCGCAGGGTTCCAAAGGGTAAGTATACAAATTTTGGTTCAGATCGGTGAAGCGGTGTAGATTTTTGCCAAAGGGCCTAAATGCAGGGAATGGTGTGATCTGTCCAAAATTTAACGTTGACAGGGTTACCCGCAGGGCTCCAAAGGGTAAGTATACAAATTTTGGTTCAGATTGGTGGAACGGTGTAGATTTGTATAGATAACAGACAGACAGACAGACAAACATTGAGCTTTATATATATAGATTATCCTTTCTCGCACAATAATTCATATCATCATCTTGCACAGTTTCCAGCCACTGGCCGGGTCTGTTTGGAACACAAGCCTCTCCAACGTCTTCTGTCTTCCCACCATCTCTCAGCCTCCACCCTTGTCCAGTCTTCTCCTCTCTTCTTCACGCTTTCTTCCACCCCCTTCAGCCACCTGTCTCTCGGTCTTCCCCTCGGTCTCTTTCCTTCCCACTTCGTCTCATGTACTCTCCTGGGTATCCTCTTCTCCTCCATTCGTTTTACATGTCCATACCATCTAAGTCTAGATTTCTCTATACCATCCTGTAATGGTTCCTCCTTCATTAATTCTCTGGTCCTCTCATTTCTTATTCTGTCCATCTTTGTAGCTCCAATACTGCTTCTCAAGAACCTCATCTCACTGGCCTGTATTTTGCTCTTCTCCCTTCCTTTCATAACCCAGGTCTCCGAGGCATACGTCAGGATAGGGACATAGTACGTCCGATATATGATCTTTTTGCTGTTCTGAGGGACATCCTTGCTCCATAACATGCTTCTCACACTCCTCCGAAATGCTTCTGCCTGCCTCACCCGCTCATTTATTTCTCTATCGTTTCTTCCATTATCTTGTATCAGGCTTCCCAGATAATTGAAACTCTCCACTTTCTTCAGCTGTTCCCCACCAATTGTTATTCCCGTTGTGGTTCTTTCCTTCTTCCTTGTTGTGATCACCATCTCACTCTTATTTATGCTAAATTTCATCCCATATCCTTGTATTATTCCTTCCCACACGTCCAACTGTTCCTGTACCTCCTCCTCCTTGTTTCCCCAAATCATCAAATCATCTGCAAACACCATTGCTTTCATCTTTCCGTCCCCAATTACTTGTGCCACTCGGGTCATTATGTCATCCATCACCACAATGAAAAGTAACGGTGACAGTGCACTTCCTTGTTTCAGGCCGTTTCTTTGTTCCAACCAGTCAGATCTCTCTCCTCCCACTTTCACACAGCTCACGCTTCCCTTGTACATCTCCTTTATCCTCTTTATAGTCCATTTCTCTACTCCTCTATCCTCCAGGGACTTCCACACTTTGTTTCTGCATACACTGTCATATGCTTTCTCAATGTCCAGGAAGGCCATCAGTAGATCTGTTCCATACTCATAGTGCTGTTCTTGTAACTGCCTTACAGCAAAAATCAAATCCACTGTGGACCTTCCTGCTCTGAAGCCATGTTGTTCTTCCCTCATCCCTCCTTCTATCCTTGTCCTAATTCTCTTTTCCAAAACTTTCTCGAAGATCTTTGCACAATGACTCATCAGTGTTATTCCCCGATAGTTTCTGCAATCTGTTCTACTACCTTTCTTGAAGATCGGGACAATGATTCCTTTTTTCCAGTCCTCTGGGGTCTTCCTTTCCTTCCATGCTGTCCTCATCACTCGGTACAGCCACTGTATCCCCACCTCTCCTGCTGCTCTCACCATCTCCACACTCAACTCATCCACACCCGGTGCCTTCCCTCCTTTCATCTTGTTCACTGCATCTTCCACTTCTTTCCATGTTAGGTCCTTTTCTGTTTGCAGTTCATCTTCCTCTTCCCCGATTTCTTCCTCCTCACCATCTTTTCCATTTGGGTTCAGAAGTTCTTCAAAATATTCTTTCCACATTTTCTTCAGTTCTTCCCTATTTTCTATCTCTTGTCCCCTTTTGTTCACCATTCTAACATAATCCGTAGGATCCTTCCGCCTCTTATTTTTTACCATCCCATACAGGACCTTTTTTGTACCTTCACTATCCTCCTCCATCATCTTTGTCCACTCTTCCATCCACTTCCTTCTCTCCTCAGCCACCACTCTCTTCGCCTCCTTCTTTCTTTCCTGGTACTCTTCCCTCGTCTCTACCGTCCTATTTTGATACCACCTCCTAAAGGCTCTATTCTTTTCCCTTACTATATCTTTTGTCTTCTCATTCCACCATGTTGTTTCCTTCCACCTCTTCTTACTACTTGTCCTCCCACATACTGCTTCTGCTGCACCCACTAGTGTCTTCTTAAATCTAGCCCATTCCTCTTCCACCCCTCTTTCTTCATCTGTTGGAATTCCTTCCTTTACCATTTTGAGGTACTCGACCCTTCTATCCCCTTCTTTCAGTTTCCATATCCTTATACGTCTTTCCTGGTTCTCAGTCCCTTTCTTCTCCTTACTCCCTCTCAGGTTCATTACCAGTAATCGATGGTCGCTATCCAGGTTCTCCGATGGTATAACCTTGATGTCCGTGATGTTCTTATTTAGTTCTTTCTCATACAGTATATAGTCGACCACCGACTTCCTGGTTAAGTCATCACTGTACCATGTGATTGTGTGGCTCTCTCTTTTCTTAAACCAGGAGTTCCCAACTAGCAGGCTGTTCCTCTGGCAGAAGTCCAACAGTCTCTTTCCTTCCTCATTTCTTCCACCCCAACCCTCTGGTCCTAGAACACTCTCATAACCTTGTCTTTCTCTTCCTACATGGGCATTGAGGTCCCCCATAACAATCATATTTCTTCCTACCAGCTGCTTCTGCAATTCCTCTTCAAACTCCTCCTTCTCTTCAGAAGCGCAGCCTACTTGTGGAGCATACACTTGCACTATTTCTACGGTCTCTCCCCTCAGTGCTACTTTCACTTTCATCATCCTATCACTTATTCTCCTCACTTCTTCTTTTAAACCATCTCGTACTACTACTCCCACTCCATTCCTCTTTCCCTCTTCGTTCCCACTCCAGTACAGTCGATAGCCTTTTCTCAGTACTCTCCTTCCTTCCCCTTTCCACTTTGTTTCTGCCAATCCCAATAAATCCAACTTCCTTCTTTCCATCATATCCACTATCTCCTCCACCTTCCCCGTCAGCGTTCTTAGGTTTAAAGTTCCAAATCTTAGTCCGTGTGTACAGCCGTGTCGTCGTCTATTAAATCCATCCTGTCCGAGGCTCGTTCCATTTTTGAAAGCATTTGGTTTTATCCACTACTGGCTTGCTGGGCCTATCGTAGCTTCACCAGAGCCCCGTTAGCCGTCACTTTTCAGGGTTCCTGTAGGACTTTCACAGCTACCGTAACGGTCCCGGGGCACACGAAGTCCCCACTGTACTTCGCCCCTACAGGCAATCCCCTACTTTGTCGCACAATAATTATGATATTCAAATCCTCCAATATCATTCACTACTGCCTTTCATTGATTGCACCTTTCCACTTTCCTATGATTACCGATAAATTTCACTGTACTGATACTTGATTTTCGTTCAATCTCGTGGTATCTATCACATTCCTTCCAGTTCGATTCCGATCTCACGCAATCTGTTAATATCGGATCAACCATACTCTGCAGGGTGTCAAGCGTTACGGGAAATACGGGAATTTTAGTGACCCGGAAAAAATACGGAAAATATACGGGAAATTCGCACTTGATACGGGAAATCTTAAAAAGTCTCATAATGCCTGACTTCTTAGCCACCGAACGCTCGGTAGAGTCCTCCCGCTCAGTCTTCCATTTCGCCTGCAGATGGCCACCCGCAATTTGTGCCACCGATAGAGCGGTAAGCGGGATGAGAACCCAGCCAACGTCGAATGCATGCTTTGCCTGGCCGACCGCCAACTGTACCCTCTCCGCGCGGGGCTGCGCGCGCTGCTGACAATGACATACAGGAATCAGTCATCATTGTTACTCACAGAGGAGACCTGGGTTTCTCGACAAGAGCAGCCCTTAAAGAAGCTAACAACTCAACATCTCAGAAAATCCCAGACGAGGATGTGCGGCAATTTTGCACCAACTGCCGAGAATAGTACATTTGTATCCAATGGCTGAAAAAATCAAAGAGAGGTCAACTCTTGCTCACAAGAGGCCCGTGCTATTTCCTGCCTAGACCATATAGGGGTCGCTGAGACTCCTAAGTTGGAAGAAGTTAGGATCGTCATTGCCCTGGAAATTCTTTGTGATCAGAAGAATTTGCTTTCTGGCGCAATGGCTGACCACATCACGAGCAGCTACTCCGCACTTCTGAGACTGCGCGTTTGAAGCAGTTTGACGGAAAAGAGCTACGGCTCGACGTGTTGTGGTCTGAATTAGTGGCTTCAGCACCTTCCTCAGTTCCTGCCTAAAACGATCTCACATGCTTCGTTCAAATGATACTGACTTAGTATCACAACAATACAGCTCTAGAGAGAAGTTTCTCCCTGAACAAGGAGTGCATGATCATCAATCACAAAGAAGCAAGTCTGATTAGCATGCATACTGTTCAGGACGCTGTGATGGCAGCTGGTGGAGTAGAAACGATAACCGTGAGCAAGAGTCCATACTGCACGAAACTCCTACGCCGTGTTCAAGGAAGCAAAACAGGTGCGAAGCGACGGCTAAGGTGGCAGTCGAAAGAAAAGCCACAAAAGATCTCCAGGAATTGGAGAGAAAAAACAAGTTCTGTAAAAAGAACTTGATTTTGTGCTGTGTATAACTGAAGTTATTAGTAACAATCTTGTATTTGTCTAAGTGGCTTATTTAATTTCGTTTTACATTATTTTATTTTCTATTATCTACTTGGATAAAATTAATCTAAATTAAAAAGTATTCGCCGCGTGTCGTGTGTGGAATTTTACTGTTTTTAGCCTTCCCATGGTCTTCTTCCGCAGGGGAGATGCACATACCAAATTGTTTTAAAGTCCGTTCAAACACTCATTGAAAATGCGTCACACGTGGATAAATTTCAAATACTACAAACAATATCTCACAGCTCTCGACATTTTACTATCGAACACCCGTCACCAACATGTGGCTGCAAAATACACCACACAAGTGACAGAATTCTTCTCGTATGGGCAGGCATCGTTTCAGTCGCTTGTTGACCACTGTCTGTGTCGGATTTCCTTTCATTGTCATTGTTTCGTTACTTTTACTTCGCCGAAGTTCTACCCGAGGACTGGACACATCCCGTACAGCATGTAAAGAAATAAATACTGAAGGCGGTCTGGATATCGCGGTGGATGAAATGATTATTAACCTTGGCAATTCATGAAGCTCTGGCGAAGACGATGATGGTGTTGATGATGATAGGGACAGTGAAGGGATGGAGGGTGTCAAAGAAACCCTTGCCAAGTGAATGAGGATAAGTTATTTCTTGGTGTCAGTTCGCTTGCGTCAATCGATAATAGAGCACAGGCTATTGTTTCCCGTCATAGTGTTCAAAATACCGTCCATCATTCAAAAGCCTACAATTCGACAATATAAAACCACGGCAATAATATCGCCACAGAGGGGCTTTTTTGAGTGCTCAGTGTTAAATATGTCTTTACCTTAACTTTACTTTTGCTCTATCACGAAAGCTAATATTAACCGTAGAGAGTCGCGATTCAGTGAGTGTGCATGGTGTTATCTGTCAACTACTGTAGTAAGCTGTGAACGACCTCCACTCAGACTCTTGTTTCATGTTTAAGGATAATCATTGCATGGTGAGTTTTTTTATATTCATTAGCTGTAGAGTGTTGGCCCTCTTTGTCGTATTTATTGAATTGAATACCTATGGTAAAGGTATCATAGCTTCGGTGTGTAATTTATTTATTCATCTAAAAGTATCGTATTTCTCTGTTTGAATGTCCTGGCGTTGACTCAGGATCGTTTTTAGCCTACTTTCGATTTTTGCAAAAAATGAAAGTAGACTTATGAGATCTACACAGGGCCAAAAATTGTGCGTCTGTCTGTCTGTCTGTGTGTGTGTGTCTGTCTGTATGTATGTATGTATGTGTGTGTGTGTGTGAGTGTGTGTACTCGGAATGTCTGTCACCCCCCGTATCAATTCGAACACGTTGACAAGCCTGAGGATTTGAATGAGTTTTTGAATGGTATGGACTCCGTCTTACGGAAAGAATTCATGATGAAAATTAATAAATGTAAAACAAAAACAAAAATACTGGAATGCAGCCGAAATAAATCAGAAACCTCTATGGAGATCAAATTGGCAGGTGAAAAGCTGAAGGAAGTAGGAGACTTCTGTTACTTAGGAAGCAGAATAACCAGTGATGGACGAAGCAAAGAGGATATAAAAAGTAGGTTGGCTCAGGCAAAGAAAGCATTTCTACAAAAAAGGAATCTGTTGACATCGAATATAGATTTAGGTATTAGGAAGTCATTTTTGAAAGCCTTTGTCTGGAGCGTGGCGCTCTATGGAAGTGAAACTTGGACTATTGGTGCAGCAGAAAAGAGAAGAATTGAAGCATTTGAAATGTGGTGTTACAGGAGAATGATGAAGATCAGATGGGTAAATAGGGTTACAAACAAAGAGGTATTAAAGACGAGTGGGAGAGGAGAGATGTTTCTGGCGACTGCTAATGAAGAGAAGAGATAGCTTGGTAGGACACATACTAAGACACCCAGGAATAGCAAGCTTAGTTATGGAAGGAAGGGTCGAGGACAAGAACTGTAGGGGTAGACCAAGGTTAGAATATGTTAAACAGATTGCCTCGGATGTAGGGTGTGGTAGCTATGTAGAGATGAAACGATTAGCTCAGGACAGGGAGGCATTGACAACTGCATCAAACCAGTCAAAAGACTGAAGACTCAAACAACAACAACAACAAAACCGAATTGAATGAAATTTGGTACAGATATAGCAATAGCAAAGGGCACCTCAATGTCATGTTTTATATCGCCACCATCTTGACGGAAATGGAATGGCAGCTACCCAAATGTTAAAAGCTTAAATTAAATTACGACCAACCTAATAATCTGATCTCTACCAAATTTTGCAGCAACAAACCTCGATGCAGGGAACATATTTTGACCAAACCACAAGATTATCAGCCCAATAGTTTGCAGATGGCGGCCATGTATGTGTGCAAATCGATTCCCCTATCAATTCAAACACTGTGAAACCGAATTGAACTAAATTGGGTACAGAGGTAGCACTAGCAAAGAGCACCTAGGTGTCATGTTTTATATCGTCGCCATCTTGACGGAAACGTAATGGCGGCCACCTGAATGTTCAAAGCTTAAATGAAATTACGACTAACCTAATCATCAGATCTCGGCGAAATTTTTCAGCAACATATATTCATATGACTATACTACAAGGTCATCAGCCCAATAGTTTGAAGATGGTGGCCATGTATGTGTGCAATCGATTCCCCCTATCGATTTAATCACGGTGAAACCGAATTAAACGAAATTTGGTACCGAGGTAGCACTAGCAAAGGGCACTCCAGGGTTATATTTTATATCGCCGTCATCTTGACGGAAACGTAATGGTGGCCACCCTAATGTTAAATGCTCAAATCAAAATACATTCAATTTAACCATCTGATCTCTACTAAATTTTGCAACAACATGCCTCTATGTGATAAGTGTTCTTTGACAAAGCTACAAGGTCATCAGTCCAATAGTTTGCATATGGCGGCCATGTAGTGTGCAAATCGATTCCCCATATCAATTCAAACACGGTAAAACCGAATTGAACGAAATTTTTATAGAGGTAGCACTAGCAAAGGGCACCTCATATTCATGTTTAATATCCATATAGCACGTTGTATTTCAACATGCTACTACAACCAACATTCAGTTATACTCCTTGAAAAGGACCAAGATTTATAACAATACCCATGCATTTAGGAGAAAGTAGGCTATATGTTCTTTACTGAACATCTTGTTTAAAATATATTACGTATAATTGTACCGAAATAATGTGTGAAGTGTTGCGCTGTGTATTATTCAAATCAGTTGATTTACAACACTAAAAACTTAGCAACACAGCTCAGCTGTTCCAAGCTCCCGACATATCCTTCACGTAGTTTCCTTCGAGTGACAGGAAGGCTGTCAGTACCGAATGCGCGGAGTTGGCAATACTGTATTTGTCCCATAATTTACGTGTGTAATAGCGGACATACCTCCAATTTTACTATAAAAATCGTGATCTAAAAATGTATAGTGGGTGGGTAACATCTATTACTACATGACCCCAAAATATATTATTCATTATTACAAAGGGTATTTTGACTATTTTCAGTAGTGTAGAAAATTGTATCGCCTTGCTCGGGGCTCCTATAGAGCTTACATTTTCTTTCGATCTTTCATTTGCCATAGTATGCGCCACCGGCGTATGGTTATGTATTACCATTTTCTGGTTTAGTAGTCAGGTAATGGAAGCAATGGGAACTGTGTACTACAATTTTCCTTGCATGTAACTAAGCAAATTGTTAAGAGAACGTAAAATGCACCAAGAATTACATGATCTTCAGCTGTGTGCAGTGAGAAAGCTCTGCATGTCCATTCCTTATGTATTTATGATGCGAAATGTCAGCTAACGTTGTGCCACATACAACACTCGTAGTCTCTAAATGTTGCACATTTTCCCGTAAATTACAGCTGTTTAGGTTTGAATTGCGTATAAGATCGTGACAAAGAAAGTGTTTCTCCAATTGGATGATTGCATTTAACAGTATGCACGTCGTATAATCTTGGCGAGGTGTATTTTTTATTTTTTTATTTATTTTATTTTTTATTTTCACGGAGCAAATTTACACCGTAGTAGGCACGCAGCTTTTTGTATTTCGTTTTCTGGCATCTTGTTTTAAATTATTGACTAACATATTTCCAAATGCAGACAATCCATACCTCCATTAGGATTCGGGTTCCATAATGAAAATCCACAGCCTGCTTCCAGTCTCCGACCGGGTCAGGAATGGAATGAATGAAGCCCCCATCTAGCGGCGAGGATATGAACTGTGCCGGCTGCCGAGGCCTGACGCACTCCTCTGGGGCAATGATTAAATGAATGACAGATGAAATGAAATGATAGTGGAGAGTGTTGCTGGAATGTAATTGTGACAGGGAAAACCGGAGTACCCGGAGAAAAACCTGTCTGCCTCCGTTCTGTCCAGCACAGATCTCACATGGAGTGACCGGGATTTGAACCACGGACCCAGCGGTGAGAGGCTGGCGTGCTGCCGCCTAAGCCACGGAGGCTTGCTCGGGTTCCATAATTCATGCAAAATGAGGTTCGTTCATTTGTGAAATTGGGGTCATAACCCCCCTACCATTTCAGTGATTACCGTGATTTCAGTGATTTACGTAGACTAGGGTGAAGATGTAAATGAGCATTTCAAAAAAAAAAAGTTGCCAGTTGTTTGGTTACTTACGGTAATATTTTCCATAGGTACTGAAAACTGGGCACGGTTGGATTTTAAGGTGGAACCGCATGTGCTATCAAATATCGCTTTCTTGCAATACCTGGAATATGTATAGAATTATAAAATGATTATTGGTTAAATAAGGGTTAGGCTATTATAATTATAATGATTAAATAAATATCACAGAAGAAACAATGCGTTGTTAGTGAATATTAGGCCTACCGGTTCGGCGAATAGCCTATAACTCGTAGCATCCGTCACAATTTAGCATTTATACGGGTCACGTTAATGCATAATATACTAATATAACAACCGGATAACAAATTATAATAATATTCTCATATATAAAATATTTAATTTGCACCAACTTAATTATCGTGGTCTAAGATATGTGGGCCGATAACCTAGATGTTAGGCCCCTTAAAACAACAATTATCATCATCATCATCATCTAAGATATGTTTGACCACTGCCGCTTGAAATGTGCAAATCGCACACTTTGTAGGCAAGCTGTTTGTTATGGTCGTCTCTGATGCGAAGTTTTACTAATTACTCTTTTAGTAGACATGTGTCTTTGGAATATTCATGAAATGCCAACCCTCTAGTTCTTATTTCATAAGTTGAACGCCTAAAAACAAAACCACAATCCGAAATAATAAAGAAGATAATCACGAACGAACGATTCACTGCCGATGAAAATCAAATGGAGATTCGCTGACCGGAACTTCGCTATGCATAAGCTTCGGTGCCATTAATATCAGCTCTCCTCAGGTAAACAGTAGGCCTATCTGCGCGAGAGTTTACTAACGCGCACACGCCTTGCTCACGCTACGGATTAGGCCCAAATCTCGCCATCACCCGTGAGCTGCGGAAGTATCTCCAAAAATTCAGTTACACTTACGCCAGAAATGATTGGCACTTTAAGATTCTTTTTTCAGCCATTCGGTATGCGAACTCTTAGTCTTAGAGGATTCTAAAACATACGGGAATTTGGTGGATTTTCGTACGGGAAATGGGAATTATACGGGAATTTGAAGAAAGATCATCGCTCGACACCCTGCTCTGTACATGTTTACACTAATGCTTTTGTTCGTGCACAAGCATAAATGACACTCTTCACTTCTATACCTTTTCACTGTAACACTTGATTTTCGAACAAATACTGTTATGTGATGATGATGATAATTGTTGTTTTAAGGGGCCTAACACTGTTTTATACATCGCACTTATTTCATGTGCGCACTTTGCTTCATATAATACCTCTTCACAGTTTTAAATAATACTTCTCACCATTACCACAATTTTTATACAATTTGCATTTATTCTTGAACATGTGGTCTGACACGCTTCGACATAGTTCTGTACAATTCAAGGTTGTAATGGCTTCCTTATTAGATTTCCTGCTTCCCATGCATTTAACTAATTAAATTACAAGTTGTGAAAATGAATGAAAATCCACAGCCTGCTTCCAGTCTCCGACCGGGTCAGGAATGGAATGAATGAAGCCCCCATCTAGCGGCGAGGATATGAACTGTGCCGGCTGCCGAGGCTTGACGCACTCCTCTGGGGCAATGATTAAATGAATGACAGATGAAATGAAATGATAGTGGAGGGTGTTGCTGGAATGAAATTTTGACAGGGAAAACCGGAGTACCCGGAGAAAAACCTGTCTGCCTCAGTTTTGTCCAGCACACATCTCACATGGAGTGACCGGGATTTGAACCACGGACCCAGCGGTGAGAGGCCGGCGTGCTGCCGCCTAAGCCACGGAGGCTCCGTAAAAGTTGTCTGGGCTTGTAAGCAGTGGTCCCGGCAGGATGTTATCTCCCGACGTTTCACCGGAAACTGCGTCCAGCCGTATCAAGGGCCTGCTCCTTTCTTTAGTCAGCAGTGGAATGAGGACCTGCTCCACTGTTCGCAGTATATATACCCTGTGAGCCAAGTGTTCTCAGCGTGGTCCGGCTAGTGTGTCTGACTTCACGTACATGCTGCAGGGTACGGTGCACGCTCTGACTTCTGCGGCAGAACTCGTGAGGCCCGGGTGTTCCCTAGGCGACTGCAGGAGTCGGTATCGCAGTGTTACTAAGCAATCTTCCTTGGGGATGCGGTTAATGTCTTTTCACTGTATATAGTGCGTGGCGGTCAAATATTGCCATTAAAATTTGGAAGGGTCGAGTTTTGTACCACCTTGACTCTTGGATCTGCCACAGTCTGGATGATAACAGAGGGTTGAGCTTGAGCATCTACCAGGGGCTTGTTAGGTAACTAGTTCGCTATGTCCATTTACCATTATTAGAGATACGGGAAAATCGCAATTGCGATAAATGCGAATTTTACTTTTTCTACTTTTTCAACTACCTGGTAACTAATATGACTATGTATACCCAAAATTTGCAAAACTGAATGTGCGACAAAGTGTGATAGCTAAGGGTTCTTGCGAATTATTCCCATAAATGCGATAAATGCGAAAAGTGCCGAATTTACCGATTAATGTTGAATATTATTTTTTATTACATTTTCGCGACGCAACTTTGAAATTTGGGAGTTCCCAGCAATGAAAATATCTGCTATATAATCGATATTTACGAGTAATAATCGATATATACGAACATCGATTATTGTCCTGAAAACAATCTATTACGGCAAAAAATTTATTTGTAAATGGTGCTGTTATTATTGCCGCATAATATCCACTGTTTATCGCCAGTAAAACGATGATTTTGGAGAAATTATGTCGTAGCTTCAGTTGGTTGTGCTAATAAAAGGAATATTCCAATCGTTTGTGCCGATTCTTTTTTTTTTAAAATTAGAGCAATAAGGTTATGCTTATATAGGTTTGTATCGTGCCGGCCCTCATTTCTTGTATTTGAAATGAAAATGAAAACTCTCAGGTACGTATCATGATATGAATAGACAATTTTTGTTAGGCGTTCTCTTTGCTTTGGGAAATGTTGTATAATATGATGAAGGTATTCTCTACCATGTGTGAGTTATAGGTTATGTTACATGTCGTCCGGCGATTTCTCCGTGAATTCGGATACTGTTTTACAGATTGTCAGTCAAGAGTCGCAGTGTGGTCAGGAAATAATGAGGGAGTAAACATACATTTTATTATTTAGTTAATTATCCATTGTGTGATATTTACACAAAGTTAAGTAAATGTATGATTCACATTATTACTTCCTTTTCAATGAGGGCCATGGATGAGGGGCAATGAATTTCTATTTGCCGGTAGTTTAATGGTCAAATGGAACTTTTTGAATCCTACCTCATAAGATAAGTTATTAATAGAAATGAATGGAACTTGGCAAGGAGTTAGTAGGAAAACCACACAAAAGGATTTCAATGACGACAATACCAGGCTATCCTGGACTCGATGGACGAATTGATTCAAATTCTGAGGAGAATTCTGAGGAGAATTTGAATCAATTCGTCCATCGAGTCCAGGACAGCCTGGTATTGTCGTCATTCCACCTGCCACACAGTAAACTTCGTAAGACAAGCATTGTTGCCTGACCACAGCTCGCTTTATTCTAACAATTGGCACTTTGGTACCAGTGAACTAATACAACTCTCCGCCAGCCCTCAATATTTGACTTGCTGCACAACACCTGATATTGTTGATTGCATAATGAGAACATGACCTTTGGATCTTTTGAGCATAGCTTAAGCACCCTCGTCTCACGTCATATAACCAACCGACAGCACTTGAACTCAATCTTGCCAATTAGCCAGGCTGATGCCTTTATTTTCAGAGATCTCACATTTCTGAAAAATGTATGATGTCAAGTTTCTACATTTCTGTAATACCGATATTAGGATTTTAATACTTCTAACACTCCCTTAGTAAAAATAAAAACCACACACACACCAGGAGACTTATATTAAATGCTTATGCCGTTTATCAGAAACGCCCATATTTCCAATCCTGCACATGTTTGAATTAGTTTCCGTGCATATTATTTTGAATCTGTTTATTGTACCTGGTGACGAACTTTTAAATGCTACAAAATGCTAATTTTTAAATTTCAAAATGAAAAATGCTATTTTTCAAAATGAAAGTGCTACAAAATCAATTTCAAAATGCTATTTTCTCGTATCTTTAACCATTATGTATCCATGACTAGCGGGAAGGACCTGGTCACCATCAGTTTTTATGTAAATATTTTTCTTTTGTTTCAGGGCTTGAGATTACAAGATATTGAGGCTGAAGTGTGCTCTAAGTACCCTTTAGATAAATATGATATTCGTGGTGGTGCTCGAGAATTGGTGGAACTACTACCTCATCTTGCCAAGATGTCAAATGGCCTTGTATTCTCTGCTGTAGTGAGACTGGCAAATTCTGGTTAGTAAGGATCATCTTCTTCTATAGCTCTCCCCAAGGACCCACGACTGGTGAGTTCGGGGGTTGGCGGCCCCGAGGGATTCCTGAGCTGGATCCGGTTTCCTCCCCACTTTTTTTTTTCTTTGCCTTTGGGGCGGACTCTCTCCTCTTTCCTGCTATTCTTTAAGGTTCCCGCTCTGGTTTGTGAATTGGCTCCCCTGTGTATCTAAATTACATTTTGTTAGTACAGTATTTTGAATCTAACCAGGAATGAACACCTCCATTATGGTCCATATTGACTTACGTATTATTCTTAAACTGAATTGTCCGCCTTTTCAATACTTTTATATTATCACAATCGCAAGTACATGTTTCGAGGGTTTGGTACCCCCTTCATCAGCCTTTGAAAACATGTACCTGTGTTAATGATAATTAAAGCTAGGATTTTTAGGTGATAAAAATCGGGAAAATATTTATTTTTTATGTATTAAAAATACCTGAAATATGTGACTAAAATGTAAAAATATTTTAATATAATTTAGTTGATTAATGTAAATATAAACAATATGCAGTACTCACGAATGCAATTTATTCTATGTCTGACTGACTGCTGAAGCATTACAACACACAACGAGATACATCGTCAGGTTGCCCATCACAAATGATCGACGGTTATCGCAAAACACTTATTCTGAAGGCGCGAAACTGTGACGATAGGTTTCTTGCCCTTGAGGTGTTGTGTAACTTAAGATCGCTGTTTAGCCTTTATTGCTTTCCCACATGGTTGGCAGAACAGAATCAGAAGTAAAATTATCTTTAAATTCTGCAACATACTGCTGCAGACGATAACTTGTAGTTGTTTTTACTTTAGGCATCGTAAAACTGCCTTACACTTCACAGTGCCCGAAATGAACTGCATGTGAGTGACTCTGGTTCCAGGTAGCTGGGGGAGGGGGAGGTCTAGCACGTGGTGCAATATGACTATGGACAAAGAAATCTCAGACTTCCACAGTGAGTGGCACGGGGCGACAAGTTAAGAATAACAGTTGCAAGCTCACATACGCTCTGCATGAAGATTAGATAGCTCACAGGTTCTTCCCCGTTGAAGTAACACGCAACAAAAATGTAATAAACTGAAAGATCTAGCATACTGATATAAAAAATGTAAATATTATGTCTTTTTATGTGCTGATAAGTGAAAAGCAGGAATTTATGTATTAATAGAAAAAATGCTTAAAATATGTATTTACATAAAAAAAATATTTATTTACCTAAAATGATGATGATAATTGTTGTTTTAAGGGGCCTAACATCTAGGTTATCGGCCCCTAAAAATCCTAGCCCTAATGATAATATAAAAGTATTGTAAAGGTGGACAATTCAGTTTGTAACCGAAATTATTTCGGTTACTAAGCTCACCCTCAGGTTTTTGCCTAGTGCGGTTTGTATTATGTTTTTTTATAGGTTACCAACCATGGCCACCTATTGATGGAGCACCACAGAGTCTAAATGTTTTGTGCCAAAGATATTCTTGGTGATGGTCCAGCAGTGGGTGACAGGTGGCTTTGACTAAGGACATTGTTACTATGGTGATGTCATGTTTTAATCAATATTATGCTATGTTCTGAGGTATGGCAATGTTATGTTTTGGATAAATAGATATTATGTCTTGATTTAGCCGGCCCCGTGGTGTTGGGGTAGCGCGCCTGCCTCTCACCCGGAGGCCCTGGGTTCGATCCCCGGCTCCGTCAGGGATTTTAAAACTGACGTGAGGGTTGGAACGGGGTGCACTCAGCCTCGTGAGGACAACTGAGTAGCTGTCCGACAGTGAGACAGCGCCCCGATCACGAATACCAAGATTCACGGCCGAGGGGGCCCGACGCGCTGATCACGCGTCACCCCAATATTTGCAGGCCAAATGGCTGGGCAGCGATCGCTTGGTCGGCCTTAGCCCGTCATGGGCTGGATAGTGCCAGGGGTTGACTTATTTTTTTGTATGTCTTGATGTATGCTGATGTAGAAAGAGACTTTTACTCAAGGAGAAAAGAAAGGAGCAGAAGAATATTAAATATTTTGAGGAGCCCCTTTCCTCATGAAAGTTGTTGTTGATACTGTACAAGAGTTGCAGGTAATAGAAGCTTGCTTGCACGTTGACAAACAAGTATTGATAGTTTTGATTGCCAGAGAACATCTACAGGGTCTTTATATTTGCTTGGCAAGGACATTCTCGCTCACGCGCTCCTCCAGTGACTGCTCAGTTACCGGCTGCCGCGCGCGCGTATATACGGCAGAATACGGTGCTGAAAATCAGTATCATGCACTTTTACTCACCATGTTTACAGCAGATGCTGAAAATGTTCCCCATCCGCTGCCAAACATAATCGGCATCTCCTTATGAAATTTCCGGTTGCTCCTGTTAATTTAGCTTCAGTATGGAAATCTTCACGTCTATTTTTGTTTACTGAACCTGTACATTTGTCCGATTTATTGGAATGGGTCCCCCTGGAAATCTCACTGGAAACTTTTGTCTTGTTCTCGCACACGATTTCCTGCACTTTATGTACGTATTGTGCAGATATACACGTTCACGTAACGAATATTTTACACAAGGCATTACAGCACTACACACAATCACAAAACACTACACAATATGATATACAGTATAACCCAGATTTTGCGTGACCTCGATTTAGCGTAAACCCGCATTTAACGGGAGAAAATTCAAGTCCCGAAAATGATTCCATAAGTGCAATGCAATTTTATAATTGATTTAACGTAATTCGCTTTACGGCAAAACCCGCATTTAGCGTTAGGAAATGTTAACTAGATTAACTGGAGAATTTTCCATTTTACAAGGTCCGTGAAAGTATTGATTGGGCGGAGAACCCTCACCCTATTAAAATTGATTTAGGAAATGTTAAAATTCTCAAGTATTTATTTCTATTCGTTAAGGTTAGGCAACATTAAGAACCTATGAAAAAGACGTCATACGCTCGTTAAGGATGATTCAAGGCAGAATTTAGAGCGCAAACACGTAGTGATCGATACGATCGATCATCTTCTATATCGATTCCTCGCTACATGCACGAGCGGGCTCGAACTTAGTCCACTGCGGCCGAAGCGTGCTAACGCGCCACTTTGCATGCTTGCATGCCACGTGGCCGAGCTCTGATGCGGCGAAATGTGTAAAGACGCAATCATTGAGATTCGAGAAAACTGAACTGCGTTTCTCTGCGATGTAACAGTAGGCCTACTTGCGCAATCTTCGAAACATAGAGCATGTTGGTGCGTGTGGTATAGCACAGATTTCCTTATCTTCAAAGCCCAAACAATACAAGAGGAATGCACTTCACTCGGAACCTATCCTCCCTTTGCCAACAGCCACACTGCGAGGTGGCTGACCTGTGAGTTGTGAAGGATGGATGCCTGGACAGCGTATTGTAAACAGCAATTATTGCCTAATGGCGCAAACTTGCGCGACACCGAGAGCGTGTTTGTTTTGATGCTCTTGATGCAGTCAACAAGGCATGGGAGTAAAATACCGCTACTACGCTCCTACAAAAGCAAGCGCTTGCAGACTTCTGTAACGACGATATTTCGAACGGGCAAGTTAGATGTCGATAAAGACGATTATGTTTTAAGACATGAAAGCAAAGAAGAAACAGCACGGAATTTGACTATTGGTGAGAAAAAAGGAAATCCAGTTGATAATATCGAGTGCGGGAGTGATGCTACAGAAATTCCGAAAATTTCCCACAGTCAAGATAGTGTCTCTAGTCACACTGATCTCTTACTAGAAAAACGAGATGAATTTTCGTTCTCATATAATGTTTTCTTCTGAAATGTGTAATCAAAAATTAAAATAAACGATCTAAGAAACAGTTTTTACTAGGCTTAACAAAAAACTGCGGATAATTCGCGGTTTTCGATAATTCTTGGAAGTTCGTGCATTAATTACCACGAATTAAAGAGAGTGCACTGACTTTTGTTCTGTTAAATATTAATGTAGGCATAATCCACATAGGCCTTCCTCTAGCCTAGCATGTCTTATAGGACACTACAATCCAGTGTTATAATTATTATTTTGCGTGTTCAAGCCTATTTCAATGTTTTAACCATTAGTTTTGTTTTTACTAGGCTTAACAAAAATAACTGCGGATAATTCGCAGAAGTTCGTGCATTAATTACCATGAATTAAAGAGAATGCACTGTATGTGGAGAGTGTGCTGCAGTTAGTGATGAAACCTATCGAAACCTCGATTTAAGGTAAACCCCCATTTAATGTTAAAAAATACCGGTCCCTAGAAAAACGTTAAATAGGGGTTCTACTATACAGTACCGGTACACAGTAGCTTTATAAAACTTCAAGACTGAAACACCCAATTAGCTCAGAGCTCACACGTCTACAGAAGAGCGAGGGAATACCCGGGCAATACGGCTAGAGTCCACACGCCAACCTGGCCGGGGACAGGCAGCCAAGGTCAAGCGAAGGTCTGCACAATACGTGCCATTCATAACGTGTGCTAGAACAAGACAAAAGTTTCGAATGACATTTCCAGGGAGACCCATTGCTATAAATCGGACAATAAATCAACTGGCTAAGAGATTCAAACATACAGGTTCAGTGAACAATAAAAATAGATGTAAATGTCATTATTTCCTTACTGAAGCTAAATTAACCAGAGTAACCTGAAACTTCATAAGGAGATGCCGGTTATGTTTGGCAGCGGATGGGGACCATTTTCAGTATCTACTGTAAGCATGGTGCGTAAAAATGCATGATACTGATTTTAATCACCGTAGTCTGCCGTATATACGCGCGCGCGGCAGCCGGGAACGGAGCTGTCACAAACGTGCAATTAAAAAAAAAAAAATTATATCATCCAATGTCCTTTTTATTGCAGATCCTACTTCTCCTCGTGACCGTGTAGAGAGGAGAAATACTGTCTCTAATCAAAAAGCGGGAAATGGTTATTCCTCAGTGGCCTCCTCACAACTTGGTCAGGGAAATGGTAATCCCAAAAATCCACAGCCAAGACCTATTACAAATAAAGTAACTCTGATACCTGCTGGTTCTGAGTCTCATGTAGAGACTTCAAGTAATGAAATATCTCCTTGTTCCCAGAAGAGCGAAAGTCAGAAGTTTGAATTTAATGGTCCTATTGGTTCAACTAATGGATCTACATCACCCTTTGGTAAGTAGCATCTAGTCTTTGAGAGAAGTCCATTTGTGGAGTAGAATTTTCAAATGGTTTATCTTAAAAACTATATCTTTCAGGGAAAGAAAAATCACTGTACTGCTTTTAAACTAGGCAAATTCAAGAGTGAAAAGCAATAGGTGTACTAATTTTGGAATGTTTTCCATTTGTCCAGATTAACATAGTTTTTTTTTTTTTTTTTTTTCCGGATTTTCAACTCCGTAGCTTGTTTCCGTTCTCTGCATCCAAATCGCATTTCAGTTTTGATTTTCGATAATAGCTGCTATTCTGAGATGCGAGTGTTTAAAATTCGACTGAAAATCATCCGATAAGTTTATCGATAATCCCGTCTCGCAGATTATCGCTGCGCTTTTTTCATTAATTCCTTGTGTTTGACATTACGATGAAAGTCGATCGTACTGTCTATCGATAATCACATCTTGCAGTTTATCGCTGAATTTAAATCCTCTTTGTGCTTCGACTGTTTGTTAGCAGGAAAGCTTGGTTTCAAGCGGTGTTTCCTGTACTGGTATTCGTGCAATTGTGTGACAAATTTCTTGTGAGATTTAATGTTTTCGTGATGAATTCAAGTAAGAAACGGTATCATCAGTCTTTCAGAGAGGCATATTCTTCAGAATTTTTGGAAATTGGTGCAACGAATAAGATAGTCTCACATTACCAAGAGCTTGTAATCGCTTTCCCTGTAGTCTTTTCTTGCTATTTTTAAGATCTTGCGATGCATGTACGGGTACGCGTTAAATGTTTGCTCTTTGGGATTTTCTGGATTTCCATTTTTGAAAGTTGGCAGGTATGGTATGGTATTGTGTTGCATTGCTGTGTCTACCGGTAACGAAAGTAACGAATTTTACAAACAAGTAACGAAAATTTTCTGAAGGAGGGTTAAATCCTTTAAAATCGCGCCGCTAGGCTCAGTGATTTCGATGAAGCGAGTTTCACGCAAGCTTAATTTATATTTCCCCGTGCCCGACTTCAAGGAAATGCTTGCCAAGGATACCTTGAGTGGTACACATCGGTTCAACTTATATTTTCGGCATCGAGAAAATTTTTTAGTTTTCTTTGTTACTAGGAAACCTGACTTTTCAAGAGACATTTATTCGCGAAAACTTCCGAAACTAAACAGAAACCTCTCATTTCTGTTATTGACCTCTAAATTTGGAGATTGAAGTCCAGAAATAATGCGAAATAATTTAATGTCGCAATCTTGCAAAATGTTACCGTGTCGAAAAAAATTGCGGAAAAACTTTGAAATGCATATAACTTATTTTAAGAAACTGTCTCTTTAATTTGCGACATCCAGTATGGTTAATTCAAAATTGCGTTATTCCTTCGATTTTTCCTTCGACTTCGGTTCAATCGGATATATAATCTAACCGGTTATTTCAAAAACTTGTATAACTTGTATAACTTCTATAATTCGTGATTTGCATTCGAAAGAAACTGTGCCCTCTTGTATGGGTGGGTTGCAATAGCCGTGTGGGTTGCCTACTTTTACCCCTGCAAAGCTAACGCCATCTATGCGCCGTACTCAGAATCAGCCTGTCTGCCATATTGTTGTAAAGGCCAGTTGGAAAACAAAAGGGAGGTACTTGCATTTTGGGTGATAAAATGTATAAAGGAGGGTGTATGTTTCTTCAGCATACCGTCAGTGATAAAGAGCAAATGCGAACTCACGAAGAAACAAAGCGAGAGACACCGAGCACTGTGATTTTCTCGCATAAATCGGAAAGACTTGAGAGATTGTGACGTGAAACCTCATACTAAAGTATGCAGCCATCATATCGTGACAGGTAGGTCACTTAGAGCGCTTTATGTTTTGACACTGTGGCTGACGAGGAGGTTATGTGCTCATCCCCTAATGTTCTGATTTCATTTCTAGGATCTCCAGCTGCCCTATGTGATGAAAATAATCCAGACTGGGCACCCACTTTAGAACTGGGTTACTCTTCTGGACTGACATCGCCGTATCGCAAGGCTTGTATTGTCTCTGCCCGATCCAGAGAGCCATTAACAAGAGTAGGAGCAGTACACTGTCTCATCAAGCTGAGCTTAAGATTGTGGTGGAGCTACAGTCGCAGTGGAACCGGATCTTCTCTGTGGAAATTCCTCAGTGACTCTACCAAAGCGCCCAGCTTGTCATAGAGAAACATCTGGTCCCTCACCTAAGAGGCTGTATCAAGAAGAGCAAATTGAAGGTGTTTTACTCTCTAGCTGTTCAAAGAGTGACGGTGAGAGGTTGGAGCCCAACATCAAGACACAATTTGAAGGACTGAAGGAGGAACACGCTACTCTTCGAAAAGAGTACGAACAAGTGTGTGAAAGAACAAAGATTTTGAGAGATCAAGTAACAGGTTAGAGCTTCAGGCTGCTGAATCAAAAGCTACAGCAAGCAGAAGAAGAATGTCAAGAGAAATCTGACGCATCATAATCAGAATCACTGGTGCGTGCTGAATTGGAATGGGCTCTTGCAAAATTAAGGGAAGTTGAATCCTTGAAGAGACAGGTAATGTGGAGGCAGAGGAATGTACGTTCAAGGACTTGGAGACCTTTGCTAATAATGAGAAGAAAGTTAAATTTTACACTGGCTTGCCCTATTATGCTGTTTTTAAAGTAGTTCTTGATGGTCTTGTGAGCTTCATGGAAGATTGTGAGTCCAGGTTTGTTTTCCAACCGTGGCAAAATCTACTGCTAACACTGATGAAGTTACGGCTGTTCCTTACTCTTCAAGACCTTGCCTACAGATTTGGCGTGTCGGAATCGACTGCCTGTCGTATCTTTTATTGGTGGCTAGATGCAATGTACAGTATGTATCCTTGTATCCCACTCTTGTAAGATGGCCAGACAGAGAAACTCTATGGGAAACTATGCCTCGGGATTTTATAGAGGCTTACGGAAACAGTGTTGCTGTTATTATTGATTGCTTTGAGATAAACCTTCATCTCTGGAAACTCGGGCTATGATGTTGTCAAATTGTAAGCACCATCACACAGTGAAATTTCTTATTGGTATCAGCCCATGTGGTGCTATTACTTTTGTGTACACAGCTAGGGGTGCTCGAACTTTTGATAAGCATTTAGTACAGGTCTTACGTTTGTTTTTGGCCGGTGGCCGTGAAATCCGCGCATCCACTGTGCTAACCGTTCAACCTCCTTCCTTCTTTCCTTCGTTCCTTCTGATCGTGCGTGCATGCATGTAGTTGTCAGTGCACATGCTCACAATAAGAAGACATCCTGGCTGGTCGGAGACCTCTACGCAACAAGCAAGCACCGGCCAAAAACAAACGTCAGACCTGTATCTAACTTTGGCTTGTATGAATTATTGTTGCCTCATACCGTATATACTCGAATACCACCCGCACATTTTTAAACAAAATCGGACGTGAAAAATTGGGGTGCGGGTCTTATTTGAGTCATCCTGATTTTAAAGATTTAAATTGCCCGCCACGCGCGATATCGGGTGTTGCAAGTATCCGCTAGATGGTGCTAACCTTCTTCCGACTATCACTTTGTTTTACCGTAAGCAGGCGGCGTCATAAAGTCTCGCGCACGTTTTCCGAGTGTAAACATGAGTTCTACGAAGCGTTTGCGGTCGTTTACTGTGAGTGAGAAATTTAAAGTTGTGAGGGAAGCTGAAGTTATTGGAAATCGTGCCCGGTAGGAAATATGATATTGACGAGTCATGTATTCGTGATTGAGCGGGATGACGTCTATGCTACAACCACGGGATGTCTGCGTGAACCGCCCGTTCAAAGCAGCCTTGAAACAGCTGTATACGGAGCGGATGGCGGCCGATAAGCACACACTGACCCCAACTGGTCGTATTCAGCGCCCGGAAGTTCAGCTGCTCTGTTCGTGGATTTTGACGGCAAGGAATCGTATCTCGGGAGATCTCATACGGAAGAGCTTCAAGAAATGTAGTATTTCCAATGCTATGGATGGCAGTGATGACGACATTTTGTGTGAAAGTGATGGTGAAAAAAGTTTCGAAGTTGGTACTTCTGATCATGGTGTAACTACAATGGTGAGGCGGATCGCTCCCTCTCTCTTGTGCGGATAACGTCACAACGGGGGCATTGCGTTCGGTGACACAGCACGAAGTACATGTATTTGACACGGCTCTGGTCTTAAGTTGAAGGCATAATTAATAAATAAAATGTATTATAACACTCAACATACTTTGTATTGTGAACTCTGATAATAATGTTGGTAATTATGAATGCGCCGTACCTCTAAAATATATTAATAGTCCAATAACGAGATCAACTATTTTCTTACATTGATGAATTTACACATTTTGCGATTCAATTTTCTCTGTGAATTGCCGAAAATTATTTTTCTGTTCAAGCCAAGCAACCTAATATATGCTCGGGTTCGAGTTAAACAGTGAATAACCTCATATGCAATATTAATAGGCTATGAGGCAATTTTTAAAAGGTCCTGCTGGTTACTTCATTGAATATAAACATACAATTTGATAGCGAAATGTCATGAAATTTATGAAACTCAGCGTCCATTGTTGTTTCAACTTCCATATGTTCATTATAGGGATACAAACGATTTCCCCTTGAAATAAACTGGAGCCAATCTGGGCCTTCATTACTGGGTTAATGTTCTTGAGATACAAAGTACACGGGACTACATGACCGCGTTGTCGCAGCGCCTAAACTGAGGAACCAACCAATGTTCTTGAGATAATGTTCGCAAAATTTTTGTACTTGGCCCTGAATCTATGTGCTACATATCCTGTACTGTATTTTAAACCTTCATGGTTCATTTCATCTTTAAAATCTGAGACATCAAATTCATCCAACAATTCATTCTGATGATCGGTCATTTTAAACAAACTCATATTCATTTCCACAGTTTCGTAATTTGATTCAATAAATAAACTGGAAACTAGTTTTTCTTAGTCAGGAGCATCCACGATATCAGGAATATGTTTGGCAACATTCACTAACGCAGTCTGCGAGAAACAGGTAGGCCTATCGGTTTCTGTTTCCATTGGTTTAATCAGACACTTTTCGTCAATATCCTCCTCCTCTGTATTTATATTTAAAGTAAACACTGAAGCAGAGGGCTTGTCCAAAATGAACCATCTCAATCTACAGTTTACTTAATATCCAGAGGATATGGGTGATCATTAGAGCCTCCCATTCCTCTAATATATGTGAGAAGGTTCTCCAAAATATCTTGATTTAGACGATAAGTTATTATGTACTCGACTTGGTACATCGGCTTCAAGCATCTAAAAAGGTTAACTAGATACGTGTTGCTGAGTAGAATTCCTTTTCGAAATGGGAGCAAGGTTTTATGTCGGTCAACTTTCATGGACGTTATCAACTCATTGACATTATTTAGCACACTGATTTGCTTGTCAAAATCAGTACCAAATGCATTTCCTTCAGAATGATGATGATGATGATGATGATGATAATTGTTGTTTTAAGGGGTCTAACATCTAAGTTATCAGCCCCTAATGGTTTGGGTGATAGTGAAAGATAAGATGAGAATGAAAACTATAACTAAAACTAACTACAGACTTACATACTAAAAGAAGAAATGGTAAACAAACAAAGGATAAGGCAATTAAAGGACAGGAAGAAAAGAAATGACCTCAACCCACGAATAATGAGGATTGAAGGACTTGGAAGGAAGGAGAGCCATGAAAGGCGGATAGGAAAGAGGAGAGGGCCCATCCCAAAGTCAGTGGTAAAAGGGGACAAAACGGACCCAGCTCAGGAATCCCTCGGGATCGCCAACTCCCGAACTCACCAGCCGTAATCCCCTGAGGGTGTAGCAATATCCAGGCGCACCAGAAGTGGTGGGGCTACATACACCCTGCCTCCTTGAGGGCCTTGAGCAGAAGGCAGGAGATAACATGAAAAGAAAAAGAAGGCTGACCCCTCGCAGAAGGAGGGTATCAGGAAAGATGAGACAAGGGCCAATTGAGGCGGAAAAGGAAGAGACTCCCTAGGCCTCGGAAAACCGTCGGGGTCGGAAGAGAACAAGAGTTGACCAAGAGAGGTCGACAGGAAAGAAGACGAAGAGGAGCCCGGCATAAGTAAGTGGAAGCAATGCCGGACTCAGCTGGGATCCCGTGGTCACCAACCCACGTCCCACAAGTTATGATCCCCTGGGGGCTTTCAGAATGACTCCCAAATTTGTTTTTAGCATTAAGTAAGCCAAACCAGTCAATTATTAATTTTATACATCAAGCAGCTTCTTCTCAGTCAATGTTTTTCATCAAACCTTTCCCTCCACACAATTCAAGAGCCTTTGATACCTGGTTTGAAAGTACTTGAGCTGCAGGCCGAAATTTTTGTCTCTCTGGTCCCTTTAAGTCTAAAAGATATCTGCTAATTTTGTGCGCAGTAGTGAGTTCAGAAGAAGACATACAAATTAGTAGTTCCAAAACATTCCTTGCTCACCTTTTTCCCATTGAGCAGTACACATCCCTGATCTTATTACGGACAAATCTAACAAACGATTTCTCACAAGTTTCAATAAATGAGGAATGTTTGGAAACACGAACACCTTTAACGAACCGTTGCTTGGATGATTGAAGACACATTCGTTATTATGCCGTTGACAGAGATTGAAATACAATACTTTCACTATCAACGTACACACCTGTCAACATTAACATCATTATTTCAATCGACTGCAGATTCACGCGCCTGACTCCCGCCTTTAGCCACAAGTCACGGCTGCTCCCGTTGTGTCGTCATCCGCACGAGAGAGAGGGAGCGATCCGCCTCACCATTGTAGTTACACCATGCTTCTGATGATGATGAATGAAGTGTTTGTGTCTTTTATTTGTATTTTTAATTGTTTCTGCGTGCTATTTTAGGACGACTTCAGAACTGTTGGAAACTATTTTGTAGAAATGCTATTCTGTTTATTTAGTAAAGATTGTAAATAGTTTTGAGTAAAAAATATTGTTTTTTAATTTTGTTCTTAAAAATCAGGGTGCGGGTCTTATTCAGGGGCGGGTCGTATGCGAGTAAATACGGTATGTTGTAATGGATGACTGAGGGTTCAACATTGCTGAACATCTCGCTGTGTATGGTGCAAAGTTATTGATGCCTGCCTTTACTAGAGGTCAAAAGCAACTCGGTTCTCATGATGTAAGCCTCACCTGAAAGATTGCTAATCTCCACATTCATGTAGAGAGGGTTATTGGATTAGTGGGGAGTATCGTATTTTAAGGGGAACTCTTCCTGTAGAAATGCTCATGAGAAAGGCAGATGATGAAGATTGCCAGATGACAAAATTTTTCGTGTGTGTTGTGCTCTCACCAATTTGTGTCAAAGTATTGTAGTACACCTTGACTTGGCTGATGATGAGGATGATTAAAATGACTTTGTTCCCATGAATCAGTCTCTTTTATGGAAATCCTATCATTCATTTTGGATGTGAATAATTTACCAAAAAGGCAGTCACAATCATAATTATAAGAAACCAATCACAGTTGTACATTAAAGCATGACAAAATGTGCATGATCCCTTGGTTAAATCAGCATAAAAATCATTTCTAACACTTCATAAATTAAAAATAATTCACTATCCTAAATAATTAGCTCAATAATCGAGACAAATCATGATCTACTATCGGATTTTTTAATTATGGATACTAGAGTTTAGGCCTTAATTACAACCAAACCAACAGACCTATTGAAAAACGAGTTATACCAATATTTTCCTTGTTTAATTCTGCGTTAGACTATATAAGCCAATTATTTTCAAGTTTATTAATTATTTATTTGTGGTTGTATGAAACATTGTCCGTATTTATGAAGTCTTTTCTAGGAATCGCTCACTTAAAAAACTATATACATGGAAAACTACTTGGCTGAGGGTAATGTCATTTTTACATGTCAGGGCACAGTCAGTGCCTGTGGATGCTGTGAAAGGTTCTACTCATAGGGTTAGTACTGCTGTACTGACTCAGTGAGGAAAGCAATGGCAAACTACCTCACTCCTGTTTTTGCCTAGTACGCCTCAATATAGCGCTGCCTTGGGTTTTTGTGGGTATCTACCCACATAACCTAACGGCGGTGCCTTATGAGGATCCAACCAGCCTTCGGGCTGACTACCTAACAGACAGACATGTGATAGGCACAAGTATTGGTAGTGCAAATCTCAAGTCTCAATGTTTTTCAAATACCCAATAAGAAGTTTGTATACTTTTTCTGACTTAACGTTTTCTCAGTCCAGGATAAACGTACAGCAGGAAACTTGGTCTCATTTTGGAGCTCTCATTCGTGATTATCGGAAACTACGACCACTGTAAACTTACAGTGTGATGACGAATTTATGAAGAGTAATATTAATGGTAGGTTTTGTGCGTTCTGGCCCATGCGATTAAAAGCGGGCGAGCCGGTGAATTCGAGTGCTCATATAGCCTAACGCAGAATTAAACAAGGAAAATATTGGTATAACTCGTTTTTCAATAGGTCTGTTAGTTTGGTTGTAATTAAGGCCTAAACTCAAGTATCCATAATAAAAAAATCCGATAGTAAATTAACTCACATTTGGTCAATATCACAAGAAATAAAAACTCAGCAATTTTTCTACGTTTATGCCGTGTCTTGTGTGGGGTTTCGCCTAGGACACCAAGCTGGCTCATCAGCGTGCTCTTGGTGTCCTGGCACAAACCTAGAAAAACTGCTGAGTTTTAATTCACTGGCCGTGAAAGCCAATATACCATCTTTTTAGAAGCCTTCATAGGGAGGTTAAGGCTGCTTGAACTTTTAGTTCTCGCAGTAAAGTGGTGCAGTTGCACTCTATATAAAGAGAGGTAGCGCGCAGTTCGCTACTCCTGTGAGGGTCCAGGCGGGGACACTAAGAGCCGGCTGATGAGCCAGCTTGGTGTCCTAGGCGAAACTCCACACAAGACACGGCACAAACCTAGACAAATTGCTGAGTTTTAATTCACTGGCCGTGAAAGCCAATATACCATCACAAGAAATACTTTCAACACTCCACTAATTAAAAGAGCTAATTCACTCTTCCTCAAGACGATCAGGTACACATATTCTCTTGATATTCTGTCTGTCCCCTCCTTCTCCTCCTGGGTTGTGGTGCTTGGCATTCACTTCTTCGGGCAGATATCAGATCCACACATCCTCCTTGTTTTGACTTAATTCTCCCCACTCCAAGTCAAATGGATCACCTCCGCACAGATACATTTTTTTCTTCACACCGACTCTTGTCAAAATGAGTCAGGTTTGACAAATAATTCTCCACAAAAGGCATTTTATTACTTAAAAGTTGATGCTCACACGCTTCTCACCACCCGTGTTTACTCCGGCCTTTACAACAATATGGCAGACGCTATGTTTCACGGGAGAGGCATCGGGTGCTTGCATCGGCCCGCCCCACCCCCGACTCGTGCAACCCACCCATTATTCGTGCAATCCTCTCAGAATACAGTGCACTCTCGTTAATTCGAGGTAATTAATGCACGAACTTCCGCGAATTATCGAAAACCGCGAATTATCCGCTGTTATTTTTGTTAAGCCTAGGGAAAACAAAACTATTGGTTAAAATATTGAAATAGGCTTGAACACGCAAAATAATAATTTTAACTCCTGATTGTAGTGTCTTAAACGACATGCTAGGCTACTGGTAGGCCTATGTGGATTATGCCTACATCGAAAATGAAAATCCACAGCCTGCTTCCAGTCACCGACCGGGTCAGGAATGGAATGAATGAAGCCCCCATCTAGCGGCGAGGATATGAACTGTGCCGGCTGCCGAGGCCTGACGCACTCCTCTGGGGCAATGATTAAATGAATGACAGATGAAATGAAATGATAGTGGAGAGTGTTGCTGGAATGAAATTTTGACAGGGAAAACCGGAGTACCCGGAGAAAAACCTGCCTGCCTCCGTTTTGTCCAGCACACATCTCACAAGGAGTGACCGGGATTTGAACCACGGATCCAGCGGTGAGAGGCCGGCGTGCTGCCGCCTAAGCCACGGAGGCTTCCGATTATGCCTACATTAATATATTTAAAAGAAGCCGTCATTACTTTTTGTTTCTTAGATCGTTTATTCTATTTTTCGATTGCACATTTCCGAAGAAAATATTATATGAAAACGAAAATTCATCTCTTTTTGCTATATAAAAGATAAGTGTGACTAGAGACAATAGCTTGACTGTGGGAAACTTTCGGGATTTCCGTTGCATCACTCCCGCACTCTAAATCTACTGGATTTCCGTTTTCCTCACCAACAGTCAAATTCCATGCTATTTCTTCTTTGCTTTTCTGTAGTAAATCATAATCGTCTTTATCGACGTCTAACTTGCCCGTTCGAAATATCGTCGTTACAAAAGTCGGCAAGCGCTTGCTTTTGCACGAGTGGAGTAGCGGTACATTCCTCCCGACTAGTTGACTGCATGACGAGCATCGAACAAACACGCTCTTGATGTCGTGCGCGATTGCGCCATTATGCAATAATCGCTGTTTACAATACGCTGTCCGCGCATCCACCCTTCACAACTCACAGATCAGCGACCTTGGAGCGTGGCTGTTGGGAAAGGGAGGGTAGGTTCGGAGTGAAAGTGCATTCCTCTTGTATTGTTTGGGCTTCAAAGACAAAGGAAATCTGTGCTATACCACTCGCGGCAACATGCGCGTAAGTTTCGAAGATTGCGCAATTAGGACTACTGTTGCATCGCAGAGAAACGCAGTTCAGTCTTCCCTAGTCTCAATGATTTCGTCTTTACGCATTGCGTCGCATCAAAATTCTTTTAAACGACAGAGAGATTGCTTAACTTAGCGTGATGATTAGTTGCTGTGAGAATTCCCAATTTAAAAAATACTCATGGAGACCCGCGAATTAACCGCAAAACGAATTATCCGCACGCGAATTATCGGGAGTGCACTGTAATTCGTAATATTCGATACCTACTTCGAACGTTCATCCTCCAAAATAACATCCTCAAGATGGCCGGCCGGCCAGCAGGACTTGCATGCGGGAATCTCGTCAAACGGACCGAGATCAACTTCAGTTTTGTGAAATCATATAACCCTATCCCTATCGTGAACTTGTGACCACGAGGACTGCGGGAATCCTGTCAAAGCTGATTGGGCACCCATCACGAAACATTCCGAAGCCTAATCGCCACTTTTCCCATGACCGTATACTAAAAAGCGTACAGGGAGCGTGAAGTGCATCAACCCACTTAGAAATGACAGCCTACGTAGCATCACGATACTAATTTCTCCTCGTGATCCACCTTGAACTGATGTACTCCCAACCACAGCATAAGGACAGCGGGAATCACGGCACCGACCATATAACATGTTCATAACTAAGTTACTCGTGAATTTTAACCATGCCCAAACTTGAGCTTGCCTCCGCCATTCTGTCAGGACTGATAGACAGACAGACAGACAGACAATAGTTGAACAGCTGGCTGCGGCGCCGATTGCATAATATCGCGAGGACAACTTGAATCTCGTAAAACGGCCGAGAGAGACAGCAATTGCGATACATCACGATATTTCTCTGCTTTCAACACCGAGGACAACTGGATTCTTGTCAAACGAACAGCAAGTGGCGCCGATGGCGTAATAATGCTATATTTTCTCGTGCCCGACCTTAGGGACAACGGAAATCTCGTCGAACGACTAAAAGTGACACCGATTATCTAAATCGCGATTTTTCTCTGTGTTCTATTGTGAACACTACGGGAATCTCGTAAAACGGCTGAGACCAGCGCCGATTGTGTAAAATCTCGATATTTCTCCATTTTTGACCTCGAAGATAGAATTCGGTGACGTTCACATAACGTCGCATAAATTTCTTCCTGATCTAATGCGGGGACAAAGGAAATCTCGCCAAACGGTCAGGAGCAGAGCAACCTCTTGGTAAGTTAGCTGAAACAACTCATTTGATAATAAATATCTAGTATTTATTTTTATTTTAAAAAATTTTTAGAACACCATAAGTGAATTTTATTTACCGCTTTAAGCCCAGTTCATTGTTGTTTTTCTTCACCGCGTGTTGAGCTCCTATGCTTGCAGACCGCAGATGTATCTTGAATCCAAATGTAACTAAAATTAAGGTAGCTAAAAAGTAACTAATTTTTACTTCATTCTTATAGTAGACACCTTGATTGTAAATTTGTGTAATCCACTGGCCTGTTGAAAGTCTTAAAAATGACCCTATTTGAGTGTCTTTTTTGTCAAAGATACTGTTCCATTACCTCAAACCAGAATTCACAAGGCATACATTGTGGGGTGTTACAAAACTAAGGAACATTAGAAATGGTATGTTTTGTTGTGATTAGAAAAGTTCAATAGCACTAGTTTTATCTTCTGTGCAAATATTTCTAATTTTATTTTTATTTGGCATCTCTATGAATGCTCTTGTGGAATTAATTTTTGCTTCATACTAAATACAATACAAGTTGATCAAAAAACCATAAATTTAATAAAACTTACATTAACTAATACGATTTCCAGAGTCAAATTTTTAAATGAAGTTAGCGAGCCCTTCGAGGTAAAAACTGGGCTAAGACAAGGGGACAGTCTATCACCACTGCTTTTCAATTTGGTCTTGGATAAAGTCATGAGGACGTTTTGGGAGAAGAACGATTCAAGTGCTAAAATTGGTACAAAGAATAAGAACCTCAGAGTCAAAGGTTTAGCATTTGCTGACGACGTAGCGTTGTTTGCTGAATCAGAACAAGAAGCTATTAACCAAATTGATCAGTTAAAAGAAACGGCGGAAAAAGCGGGCTTACAGATTTCGTTGGTAAAAACAGAGATGATGACAAGTGATCAGAAATACACTAAGAAAATGATAAAAACAAATTATGGGAGCACCAGGGTCACTGACCGATTTAAATATCTTGGAGAAATAATTAGTAGCAATGGGACGGATAAATTGGCAATCGAGAACAAAAAAGGGAAATTGGAAAGATTAAATTTTTGTACAAAAAATATATACAATAAAAAGAACCTGTCTATCAATGCAAAATTACGACATTTTAATACTGTTGTTAGACCAGTCATCTTGTACGGCATGGAAACTACAAATATAACCGGAATGGAGAATTTGCTCAAGATAGAAAGAAGAATTTTAAGAAGGATTTATGGTCCTAGGAAAACACAGGAAGGTTATAGACTGAGATCGAATGCAGAAATTTATAGTAAAATCGACAACCTTGAAGTGATGATCAGAAAACGGCGACTTCAGTTCTACGGACATATGGTCCGCATGGATTGCTCAAGGTTAAACAAACAAATTTTTGATAAAATCTGGAACTATAAAGGACAAGGAGGCTATGTAAAACAAATGAAAGAAGAACTTCAAAAATTCAAAATTACTGAAGAAGATTGTCTAAATCGAATAGAGTACAGAAAAAAAATTTTTGGTCTCAAAATTCTTGTCGGGGAGAAGAAAAATCTCAACAGAGGAGAATGGACTGCTGAAAGAAGAGCTGCACAGTCGACCAGGATGAAAGACTTCTGGAAGAGAAAGAAGGAAACTAGACCTATAAAGAAGTGATATTTGCGTGGTCCTTGTTGGCCTGTCCGCGGTGTATATATATATAAATACAATACTTAATGCTCTTCATGAGAACTCTACGCTGTGGGAACTGTGCATTGCGTTAAAGAATAGAGCTCAAAATTATCAGAATACCCAACGTTGAAATCGGCAACAATCAGTCACTTGGCCGATCCACATCCTCATTTTCTGTCCTCTCCCCTTCTTAGAGTAGATTGTCTTCAGTTCCTTCCCGAGGAATAGAAATTCCTGTATACTGAAAACTTAGCTTGTTAATTTTTTTACCGCCATCTTACTGGTTGCCAGTTGTAACTTCAGTCAGTCAACACGAATTTGCCCAACGACTGGGCGGGGTTACAATGTATATTATACCTACAGTAGGTATATGAATAATAAATAAATAACAATCCTGGAAATAATTGCATGTAATAGTAATGATCACTATTTAATGGGACAATTTTAGGGTTGCACGTTTCCGCTGTCAAGCAGTCATCATCAGATCCTGACCACTAGGGTTGAGGTATAAATTTATATACAAACGTTATGTAATTGAACCTAGTGTAATGTGTTTAGCCAGTGTTTATATTACGATTTGCAGTTTGAATATCGTTACACCGTATGTGTTTTTTTTTTAAGGGGCAGATGACTTACTAACCGTATGAGTTTAATTTGTTTTATGTGGGTTTGTTAACTACGTATGAATATTATGAACCTGTATGCAGTTGGAACAACACAATACAGTGCACTCTCGTTAATTCGCGGTAATTAATGCACGAACTTCCGCGAATTATCGAAAACCGCGAATTATCCGCAGTTATTTTTGTCAAGCCTAGGAAAAACAAAACTATTGGTTAAAATATTGAAATAGGCTTGAACACGCGAAATAATAATTTTAACTCCTGATTGTAGTGTCTTATACGACATGCTAGGCTACTGGTAGGCCTATGTGGATTATGCCTACATTAATATATTTAAAAAAGCCGTCATTACTTTTTGTTTCTTAGATCGTTTATTCTATTTTTCGATTGCACATTTCGGAAGAAATATTATACGAAAACGAAGATTCATCTCGTTTTTCTATATAAAAGATAAGTGTGACTAGAGACACTAGCTTGACTGTGGGGAAACTTTCGGGATTTCCGTTGCATCATTCCCGCACTCTAAATCTACTGGATTTCCGTTTTCCTCACCAACAGTCAAATTCCATGCTATTTCTTCTTTGCTTTTCTGTAGTAAATCATAATCTTCTTTATCGACGTCTAACTTGCCCGTTCGAAATATCGTCGTTACAAAAGTCGGCAAGCGCTTGCTTTTGTACGAGCGGAGTAGCGGTACTTTCCTCCCGACTAGTTGACTGCATGAAGAGCATCGAACAAACACGCTCTCGATGTCGTGCGCGTTTGCGCCATTACGCAATAATCGCTGTTTACAATACGCTGTCCGCGCATCCACCCTTCACAACTCACAGATCAGCGACCTTGGAGCGTGGCTGTTGGGAAAGGGAGGGTAGGTTCCGAGTGAAAGTGCATTCCTCTTGTATTGTTTGGGCTTCAAAGACCAAGGAAATCTGTGCTATACCACTCGCGGCAACATGCGCGTAAGTTTCGAAGATTGCGCAATTAGGCCTACTGTTGCATCGCAGAGAAACGCAGTTCAGTCTTCCCTAGTCTCAATGATTTCGTCTTTACGCATTGCGTCGCATCAAAATTCTTTTAAACGACAGAGAGATTGCTTAACTTTGCGTGACAATTAGTTGCTGTGAGAATTCCCTATTTAAAAAATACTCGTGGAGACCCGCGAATTAACCGCAAAACGAATTATCCGCACGCGAATTATCGGGAGTGCACTGTATAATAATTTTTTTTTTCGTGTAGCCTCCTGAGAGGCCGAGTGCAGGTCTTTCTAGTTGACGCCCGTGGACGACCTGCGCGTCGGGATGAGAGATGGAATGGATGAAGATGAATGAAACTGGGCAAGGATGTGGAAGGAAGCGGCCGTGGCCTGTCAGAAGGTACTGTCCCAGCATTTGCCTGGTACCGAAAATGGGAAACCACGGAAAACCATTTCAAGGACAGCCGACAGTGGGGCTCGAACCCACGCGTCTAGCGAGTCAGCAGAGAGCTTGGCCCCTTGACGTAACGCAGGGCTTTAGCCCGCGTAGCCACTACTGTCGGTTAATAAAATAAATTAGAACATGCACTTGAATTCTATTTGAGTGCTGACGGTTTCACAGGTGTTACGCTTTCACGTGGCATCTGTTATAAGAAATTGTAACTAGATTACTGGTATATAAATCTATAGGCTACATTATTTTTAAGAGACCCTGACCTTTCGCGAGAAGTTTATTTGCGAAATATTCCTCAACTCAAAGAAAGCCATAATTTCCATCATAGACCACTCCTGCTTCTTCTTCCTCTTCCTCTTCCTCTTCTTGGTGTGTTATCTTTTAACGAAGGTTGGCGATCATCATGGTTATTTGATACTTGGATACTGCCACATGGAAAAGTTCACCTGTTGTTGTCTGATACCAGGAAGTACTTTGTTGGCCAGTTTCCCGATATCCTTCAGTTTTTCCCTGCATCACCAGTTTCAGGATCCTGTACTTGTTCTGCATCAAGTGTCCAAAATATTCAAGCTTCTGTCTTTTAATGGATAGCAGTACTTCTGTACTTTTACCTAGTTTATCCAACACCTCTGCATTTTGTACTTTTTCTGTACATGACGTACGAAGCAATCGCTGATAGACCCACATTTCAAAGGCTTCTAGTGTTTTGCACAGGGCCTGGTTAAAGTCCACCCTTCCATACCATACAACAATGTAGGAGAAACATATCCTCTAACCATTCTCAGCCTAAGATCCAGGTTTAAGTTGCGGTTACGGGGCTACATGACCGCGTTGTCGCAGCCCCTAAACTTAAGAACCAACCAACTAAGTTGTGGTTAGAGACCAAGTTCTTCATTTTAACAAATGTGCTTATCGCATGCTCAATCCTGATCCTGATCTCTTGGCTGTCCATACAATTTTTGTTGAGAAACACTCCTAGGTATTTATAATGCTGAACATGTTCAGTTTCGACATTCTCCCGTTTGAGCTTAGCCTGAATATTCTTTTGTTTGCTGATGATCATTCAGAGACCCCAATTACCTCAAGCAATGTTAACTCTCTAGAAGGAATTGCAGATCGTCTGCACTTTGAACCACCTATGAGTGGGAGAGATACTTACCCTCAATTAAATGATGTACAACATCGATCTTCTCGCAGAGCATAAGATGGAAAACGCAGTGGAAATTACGTGCTAGGCTGAGAAGATGATGACTGATACCTCCAGAGGTGCGGACGTGCGTATTTCGCTAGGAAATAAGCACTGCCGAAAACCCCAAGGCAACTCACGCCATCACTCCGTCTATAACGCAACCGGGAGGGAAGACAACAACTATAAATGAAACTCGAAGGATTAAGAAACAGGCCGAGAGGATGTATTCAGATGAAATATTCAAAATAAACATGATGCGAAGAGGAACGTGTACACACTAAAATGGACGGGGGTGTATGAAACAACAGGCAGAAATAAGCTGAAATTACCAAATGATAAAATTTAGTACAGCAATAAATGAGCAGTGACATAAAGGTCACAGATAAACAGAACGAAAGGATATGAGTATACTAGACCAGACGTGCAATGTAAGATACTAAGTCACGGACAGACATGACGTTACAATAAATCAAGTGAAATGTGTGTCATTGTGGAGGTAGAGGTACATACTGTAATAAGCCATAATAGCGAGCAAACAGCAAACAATAAAATACAGAAACTAAAGACGGACTACTTCGGAACCATATCCCACCAAATGGACTGCGGTAAGACAAGGGTACGGGAAATGAATCAAATCGCAATAAATACGAGATATACAAAATAAACTTGAGGATGCTACGAGATGCAACATAGATCAAAATATCGCTTTGCTGGTCCCAAAGGATGTGGATTGCCGGTTTTGGTTCTGACCCAGAACGAACATGGCAAACACAGAATCGTCTGACATGGCCATGATGGAATTCACAAAAACACGGCTATAATACCATCATCACATGGTCATATGAGTGTCAGGCAATGCAAGAAAGAAAGGGGATGGAATCCAACTATTCAACCAGCCCTGACCTCAAGACAAAACTAAAAGAGACCCAGCTCAAAGAGAAAAGCCACCAGGCAAAGGTTAACACTCACATACCAAATTCGAGAGAAAAGGGAGGGATGGAAGTTAAGGAAACAATAAACAAATAAACATTTCTGCAACTCACCAAGACGCGACATGAATTCAGAAGCACTAAAATGAACAAAGCACAAACGCAACTCAAACACAATTAAAAATGAAAGTTAACTTTAAAACACGATATGAGCTCACTCCAGAATGAACACGGAAGACAAAACAGAAGTAAACACAATAGGTGGATAGGCCGAGTGCCTACCACATTAAAATAAGAACTTTACATAATGCACGTCTAGCTTCTTACTCGAATGGCCGAGAAATGCCAAGATTAACACCAATATTGGTGCTAGCTTGACAATAAGAAAAGAAGTGACCAATTACAGAAAGATAAGCCAGAGAACCAAAGATAAAAGGAATAAACGGAAGTGAAGTTACGACACGCTCCAACCTACATGGTGGGCGGTAAATTTAAATGTCAGATCGATAAACATTAAATACAAATAATATAAATATAATAAATAAATAGGTTACAATAAAAGAACCAAGAAAGTGGTTCAACTTTCAGCCAATATCACTGTATCATCTGCATATTGAATGTTATTAATATGCCTACTGCTTCCTGTGTGTTGAGTGCTTCATTCAATAAAGCCTCTGAATAAATGATGAAAAGTAGAGGGGAGAGCCTTGACGAACACCACGTCTAATCTGGACTTCATCGACCCTAACCATAGCTTTCTGGTTCTAATAAAGGTTGGCAACAAAAAGGCCGATTTTCCTCAGGCTTTTCCATAGTCTTTGAAACACATGTACACGTCCTTATTCACGTCCAAGCCCGTTCCTGAATCCAAACTGTGTTTCCGAAATGGTGTCTTACATTTAGCGTAGATTCTCCTGTGAATGATCTTCAGTAACATCCTCATAAGGCTGATAGTACGGTGATCTTCACAATGCTTAGCGTTTGTTTTATTAGGCAGTGCAATGAAGGTGTACTTCAACCAATCCTCGGGGATGACTCCAGTATTGTAAATTACGTTGAAGAGATCTGTTAGATGAACGCCATCATCTACTAGTTTCAAAACATCAGCGTACACCTGACCTGGTCCCGCAGACTTGTTTCTCTTTGCTTGCTGCAAAACCTAATCTAACTTCCTCCCGTATGATGTCAAGTCCAGTTTCTGCCTCCACCACATCATGCTGTTCAGGCCTGCTGTCGTCGAACAACTGCGTGATTAGCATTAGACAAGCATTAAAGGTGATCAGCACAAAATTCTTATCATGGGATTACAGGAATTGAGGAACGCTGACCAGGTTGCTTTGCAATTTCAAGGGTATCGACTCTATAAGGGTATACCAGGGAAGAGAGTGTTGGAGAATGTTCCACAATTTGGAACAGGATTTCTCGTCAACCGTAAAATTATAAATTCAGTTCAAGAATTCATCTGGCCATCTCCTCGAATCTCAACACTCTCCTTTAAAGCATCTACTGTAATAAGATTTATACTATCACAAATGCCCATGCTCCCATTAATGATAAAAACACTTCCCCCAAAGACCGTGAAGAAACAGAAGAATTTTGGGACCTATTGGATCAAACCTTGGAACACCATGTAATATTATTAATTGGTGACTTCAACGCTCAGCTAGGTAGAGAATGAAAATACACTGACATCATTGGATAATTGCCAGCACACAATAGAACAAATAAAAATGGAGAGCGACTAGTTGACCTGTGTCGAAACTGATACATTACTATATTTACGATTGTACGGGGTAACAGAAATTATTGAAAAAGACTGGCATCTAGCGGTTAAATTACGAACCTGTCACATTTTCTCTTCGACTACAAAACGCACCCCGCTCCGTAGGACGTGGGATTTTGTTCTTTTAGGAACGCTGTCTGAGAAGCAATAATGAATACTGTAAATTGTTTCAGAGAAGAGATGACGAGCTGAAGGAGAAGACTCAAATTTTACGAAACTAACATGATTTGATTTACCCTTCCAAAATTATCTGTATTAATTAACCCACACTGGGTCACGTTACAGTCTTCGATATTTGTCCCTTGGCAAGAAGCCTTTTAAATATGTGTTAATAATTTCAATGATGTATGCATGATGCCTGATACAATGATCTTCAAGAACGTCCTCCCCTCTTTTAGTGTCAACTTTCCCTACACGTCGTCATGCTTTGTAATTGAAAACAGGAGATCGCTACCCTTTAAATATGTTTTACGTGTAACTTGCGTTATGTTCCTCCCTTGTAGATATATTCGCGGAGAGAGGAAACGTATTGTTTGTATTTTTGGGTTATGTGTCCTGGGGCTTCGTTGTTTGATTTTCTCTTTAATGGACATTTTAATTGTAGGCTATTGTATTTATTTTTCTGCGTGTGTTTACGTATTTCTTAGCTATATAATTGAATTACCGGGAAGATCCGAGCTCCTTAGGGGATTACCTTCATATTATGTAATGTATTGTTTGTGATATTGTTGCTGGGCCATGGGGATGAATACTGTGAGCCATTTTTTTTTCCTCTTGGGATTAGTGTTGGTTGTTTTTGGGGTAACTTGTAAGGAGTGCGTATCCTTCTTGCCATTCACTTATAAGCTTATATTTTTCTTATGATTGTGGGAGGCTAAATTTTATTGGTAAAGGTGTTTTGACTGAAAACAGGGTTTCGTTGTAATTGTTCTCTTGTGTTTGTTCGCTTTCAGTCAAGAAATAACACGTGACCTTCTTACGTTATTAAATGAGGTGTATCGATAAGACTTTCATTGGATGATGTGTTGTATGGATTTCATGTATTCCGGAGACTGAACTCCCATCTCCATTTCATCCCTTGTTAGAATATCGAATCTCGTGCGGTCGTCCGAAAAGAAGATTTACTTTATGAATTATTGGCATTATTTTATTGGTTGTCTTGATATCGATGGTTGGTCATTCTGTTACCTTCTCCTCCTGTAATCGTGTTATGATGAGCTGTTCTAGATTTTATTTTAAGGGGTCGATATTGTACCCGATACCTAGTTGAGGCTATTGGCTACGCCAGCTGTGGTAGAACCGTAGTTGAGATTTGTGGTCAAGGAGAAAAGATAGCGCTCAGATCGAGTCAGAAGGATTGCAGGAAATGACGTATGAGACTGAGGGAGAAGGAGCCACTATCCCTCAAACGTAAGGAATCACGGGAGGAATAATGGATGTTTGTGAAGATTAATTGGATAAAAACTTACCTAACCTCAGAAGAAAAAGAAATAATAAGGAATATTATTGATAATAACTTGAAGAAAGGTGGATAACTCCTTAAGTTAATGTAATGACTTTATAACAGAAGATTGGGGCCGAGGTTAGATCTGTGACGTCAGACAGCGGAAGGGAGGAGAAGTCACGTGCTAGGTCAAGGTGGAGTGGCCGCATGCAGTGACAAGGAAGCAGTACAGTCGAGTTGATTAAGTTGTGTGGTTACATTCTATGCACGCAACAAGTCGTGGAACGCTACAATTTTATAACGCAGTACAGTGAGCGTAGGCTGACCGAAGGTCTGCAATGGTAATTAGTGCCCCATGTTGGTAGCGACAAATGTAATGGTTTCGCTAGCCCACACTGTTGGGAGAGAAATGTAACTGTTTACCTTTGCCTAAGCTATGTTGTTTTAATGGGCGCCAAGACCTCAATGCAATGTTGAAATCTAAATTTGTATTTAACAACGTCTAGCTCTGGCAGAACACATTCAAGACTCTATTCACTCAGATCGTGGTATGATTTGATCATTAACCCAACAAACAATTGTATCAGGAGAAGGAATTGGTCTATATCTAATGCTACCTACTGAAAGCAAAGATTGCATTGTAAAAGAAATGAATTTATTATATAAAACAAGTATAGCAAAATTAATAATAATAATAAGTTTAAAATTTAAATTGGAGCGTTGTGATTTGAATATTACCGATAGAAAATTACGTGAAAACGGAGTCTGATAAATTGATTTTACTCTTATTTCCAAGCTATGAAGTTACTGAATTATGAAATATAAAACAAAGAAAAATGAGAGATTGCGTATTTCTGCGTCATTAGCGCTTACCCCTGGAAATTGCCAAAGCATTTCCCTCGTTCTTGATGATGCTGTGTGCTTCCCACAGTCTCCTGGACGTCGTCATCTCCGTCGAAATTTGATGATATTCTGGTAGATTAGATAATTCAATGGTCCGTACATCGGACCCAAACTCTCGTAAAACCGCACTGGTTACGTTTTACAAAAGTTCGTCGCTAACTCCACTGAACATCGGAGCGTCACGCACTTGCGACCGTACACTGCAAGTTCTACACAGATTGTCCGCGTTTCACGGCGCGTCGAACGATATATCCACATGCCGGCTCCCCACTCTTCAGTCCCAACTAGCTTACGTCGTCTCCCCTGATTGGCTGAACCACCACGCGATCTTCTCCTCCTCCGGGTCATTACACTCGGCGACAGGGTTCCGTTTCAACAATTCGCCTCTTCTTGACGATGCGACCCAAGATTGCGTCATGCTCCTCGACAGGAATCAGCTTGTATTAGAATTCCCAGTGAGTCACGTCTCTCAATATACCCTAACTGACGAAAACTCCGTAAAATTCCGTAATCGCATAATTTTCTATGATATCGTCGTTCGTAATAATTTGCTTGTTAGCGTTTTCTAAGACATAGAAAACCTATCTGTATGCTTATAATTTTTATAAAATGCTCCGAAAATATCTTAATAATAATTATAAAAAATTAATAATAATAATAAATTAACATGAAAAATTATCTTGGCTGAACAATTTGCCGCGTAAATAAATATAGAATGGCTTCCTACTGACTTATGCCAGTTGCATAAAAAACCCTCGAAAAACACGTTACATATTCGCCTCGGATCATCGGATGATTTACCGTGACGACGGTCCATTATCCGATTATCCCAGACACGTTAATAAACCCCATCCAAAATACATATTACATAAATGAAATCACCCTAAATTACAGATATATACACTCATAATTTTTCTTCACGCACTTTGCGTCAAAGTTTGTTGTCACTATGGATTGCACTTTGCAACCAGTCCAATGTTTTACATATAGAATAGTGTTCCATGGATATTTCCGCCTCTCAAATTGCTCTATGTTGGAGAAATAGACATAATTAATGTGTGAGCACTATGTATTTATGATGTCATATCACACGCATTGAAAGTGTTCTGATATATTTATATCATCATTGAACTTCCTAATTTCACTGGAGGTCCCTTCCTTATGGTGAAATTTAATCTCACTTATCACTGAGCACACGATTGTGGCAGCGCCTCGTGACCATAATACTTAATCTCTCTTTGAAGTAGATTAAATTAATATTGACTTCTGAAAAAAAAAACAGTAAATGCGCATTACATATAACACCAAATATTTCTGTGCCGTAATCGCCCTGTCTTCTTAAGTTCCCGTAGACCATATTCTACTTAATACTAGTTCTCAACACAGACCATTTCTCCTGACACCAATAATACCTTTGTACAAATTACCTTAAATTACACACTTACAAATCTTACATGGCGAGGCCGTAAACAGAAATCACGTGTGCTGATATGTATGAGTTTCATGAAGGACTGTCTCGCATTCTGATGGCCCATCTTTTATCTCGTGGACGCCTTAAGCTAACAAGCCCTATACAAGCGCTCCCCCATCTCTTGGAGATAAATGGGAACCCATCAGCGCTGCCAAAATGGCCTTGGTGCATCGAGACAATTTAGTGCTCAACAGCATCCGACAATCCCGTCATATTTCCCTGTACCTTAAAAACTCTCATTTACTTACATACTACCCCCCTGTGTGACTTCCGATACGCCTGCCTTAAGACCAGATCTTCCACGCACCAGATACCACACTTACTCATTTGATAGGCTGGCTCGCCAGCTAAACACACTCACTTTATGACACATATTTTCGTAGACTATGTATATTATACGTCCCGTATAATCTGTTTCCCTCACTATTCTCCAGCACATATGCTGTTTTGCCAATACGTTTGGAAACTATAAATGTTTCTGCATCACCTGCTTCCAACCTTGCAAGTGGCTCCCTTAAATGAATGCCATCACGTTACTCTACCTATCATATTTCTCAGTGTCTGTAACGATGCCCTGTTGCTACTGTCCACACATGCACATATTAAAATACCGTCCTCTGCTTTAACCACAGGATAATCCCTACATAAATTAGTGTCCCTCGATAGCATGTCTGCAAGAATGTTATCTTTACCTTTAATATATTTTACTGTGAATTCGTATTCCTGCAGAGCAAGAATCCACCTACTAACTCTGTTAGAACTGAGTTTACAAGTTCTCATATACAGTAATGCATGGTGATCTGTTTGGATCTCAAATTTCCCCCCTACTAAATACATTCTAAATTTCCCTAAACTGAAAACAATACCTAAAAGCTCTAACTCAGTAATCGTGTATCTTTTCTCTGCTGCAGTCAGTCCTCGCGAGGCTAAAGATACAATGCACAGATTACCCTCATCATCTTTCTGACATAATACTCCAGCAATGCCTATATGTGAAGCATCTGTCATAACCACATATTCCTTATCTTTTAACGGATATTTCAGCACTACAGCTTTCTCAAAACCTTCCTTCAGCGCTCTAAAAGCCTGATCATGCTTGGACTCCCATCTCCACCGAGTCCCACTTTTAAGCAATTCCCTGAATGGTTCTACCAACCCTGAGTATTTAAGAACGAACCTCCTGAAAAAGTTGCAAATTCCCAGGTAAGTTTTTAACTGTTTAACATTCTGTGGCACCTCTGCGTTAAGTATCTTATTAACCCTACTTTCTTCTGGTGTTACACCTCTACTCGACACTCTATGACCTAAAAATGTCACTTCTGACTGACAGAATGACGACTTAGACAGCTTCAAAGTGAACCCTGCCTGATCTAACTTCTGAAAAACTATATTTAAATGACGTAGATGCTCCTCAAAACTGCGTGAACTAATTACCATATCATCTATGTAAATGGTTACAAACTCTCATGTGTCATCCCCTAATGCAATGTTTAAAGCCCTAATTAAAGCTGCTGAACTACTCTTTAACCCATAAGGTGTTCTACAAAATTGATAAAGGTTATATTTATGACTAAAAGCTGTAAATGGTCTATCTTCGTACATAAGTGGCACTTGCCAAAAACTGGAACTCAAATCTACACAAGTGAAATACTTCTTCCCCTCAAATGTTTGCATTAATTCTTCTATTGACATAGATTTCAGCTGATCTGAACTAATTCTACTGTTAACCAAACGAGTGTCTAAACAAATACGAACAGTGCCGTCGGTCTTGGGTACCGTGATCAAAGAATTAACATATGGACTGTTCGAGTGCTCAATAATCCCATCTTCAAGCATCTGGTTAATTTGTGCCTCAACTGCACTCTGATAAGCGAAAGGTACAGGATATCTATGTCCTGTGAATACTGACCTATCAATAACGTTCAATGAATGTGTATAGCAATTGGCCATACCAATGCGATCCTCAAAAACTCTCCTATTACACCATAACACATCATAGAGCCGAACACACTGTTCATCCTCTATATTTCCCTGAAATGCAGCCTCACGTAACGAGTCCTCTAGACTTCCGTTCGTAATCACACTGCCCACAAAACATGGAGAACCCCGCTCTACGGCTGGCGATATCTCATTTAAAGTACAAATCACACCTACAATACTACTTCTCTGAATTTGGTCATTGAACGCTACTTCTACTTCAGAATCTCCCCATTTAAATTTCAAACTCCCTACATCATAACATAAGTTACCAGACACTCTACTTAGCCACTCTGAACCCAAGATAACACTGAATACTAAATTTGGAATTACAAGGCAAATCTGCTTCTCTACATGATTATTAATTTTAATGTCTACTAAAACTTGCTTAGAAATTACTTTAGACCTCTTCCCAACAGCTGTGATAACAAAAGTGCTTTTAATTGGCATCTCCTCAAAATTTACTCCAGTTCCTTTCATTTTATCATAAAATGCACTACTTATGCAACTCTTCATACAACCACTATCAATTAAAACATCTGTGTACGCCTCGGACACGTTAAATTTAACTATGGGGCTCTTACTAACCACTTCCTGAATAATACCTTCATCATTTAGTTCATGTAATAATTCATTTCTCACATTTAGGTCATAGGGTTCCTGTATAATTGTATGGACAGGGCATGCTACAGACTGAGATTCTGACCTTACTTCGCAGCCTGGTTCGCGTTTAAAGAACCGCTACAGCTGGCCGTAGTACTACTAACTACTAAACTGGTCTGGTTGTTCTGGGCTGTGTTGTCATTGTTTGGCTGTATATTACTACCACTAGGCTGTCCTCTTCCTTGACCCCTATTCTGGTTGTAATTATTGTCATTATAATTTCTCCCTTGATTTCCCCTGAAATCATTGTTTCTCCCTTGATTTCCCCTGTAATCATTGTTCCTCCCTTGATTTCCCCTGAAATCATTGTTCCTCCCTTGATACTGATTACCATAGCCATTTCCTCTGTTCTGATTTAGCTGATTATTATTATTTCTATTTTGAGCGTTGGCCCCTTCGCCACCGTTCCCTTGAACTTCTTGATGCCTGGCTTCATTAGGTCTATTATTATTATTACCCTGGTTCCGATTGAAATTGTCATCATAACCCCCTCTCCCTAGTGCATCAAATGTGCTTAACAAATTTTCTACTTGTGATATAGTCTTTACATTCTGGATACAAGCAGCCTCCTTGATCCTATAGGGAAAGTGCCTAAGTAGCAACCTTACCACATCACTTTCCTCCTTCAAGCCATCCAGATATTTACACACTAATACCTGCCCTAAAAAGTATTCGGTCATGGTGGAGCTTCCTTTAGGGTTATATTTACCACACACTACTCCCTCACGATGCTGCGACTGAATAACCTCATTCCAGAACTTTTCACAGAATTTCATTTTAAAATCATTGATATCAGTAAACTTGTCTCTGTAGACAGCAAACCAATTCCTCGTTTCCCCCACAAGCACTTGTTCTAAAATTTCAACTACCTGGCACCACTCAATACTACCATTTTCCAACCTTTTCCCGAATTTATTTTCTATAGTGTTCATGAACTCCATTGGGCACCCCTGTCGATTGCTGAACTTACCCAGTTCTACCTCCCTGTGTGTGCTATTCACAAAAACTGGCCTATTCTGACTATTTTCTTGCCTGATCCTAGCTTTTAATTTTAACTCTAATTCTGCGATTTTCTCCTCAGCCTTCCTCTCAATACTGTTTACTGTTAATTTAATGTTTCCTTCTGATTCTTCTACTTTATCATATAGCTTTGCTTGTTTCTCCTCAATCTTGCTAATGCTTTCCCTATTACTCTCTCTTAAATCATTTACTTCTGCAACTATTTGTGAGTGGACTTTCTCCATTCTACCCCCCAGCTGTTCCTTAACCTCTTTAGTAGCTACCTGAATTTTGTCAATTTCTCCCCCCAATTGCTTTTTGACCTGCTGTGTTTCCAGTTGCACTAGTTCTTTTAAATTTTCAGCCTGTGTACTGATTCTAATTTCCAACTCCTCCTGTACTTTTCCTAATTTTCTGTCTACATCTGCAATAATCTCTTTAGCCTTTTCTTCCATCACCCCCTGATCTCACCTCTAATCAGTTCGAATTTGTCACTCATTTCCCTACTGTTTTGTTCTAATTTAGCATTTAAAGTTTTAGTACTCTCTCTATTTTCCTTACTGTTTTGTTCTAATCTTGCATTATTCTGTTCTAATTTTGCATTTAAAGCTTCTGTACTTTCTTTATTTTCCCTACTGTTTTGTTCTAATTTTGCATTATTCTGTTCTAATTTTGCATTTAAAGCATCACTACTAACTTTGTTCTGATACATGAACTCGAGAAGTAAAGTTTTTAATTCTGGTTGGCCGCCTACACTCCCTGTTTCAGTATCGGGATTTACCTCCGCTACCCCGGTACTACCATCACTCGACATACTGCTCGTATCATCATTCTCCAGTTGATGACCACTACGTAACCTCATCTGTCTTTCTTTCTCATCCCCCATAATGATATACACTGATAAAGACAAATAACCCCCAAAATACAGGCACAGAAATATATACCCTTCTCCTTCCACAAATGTTATTAGGTTTTCAGCCCCAAGTTGTCGGCGACAATGTAACAGTCTTGCTTAGGCTGGGATGACAAGTGAAACGGTATTTTCTTTGCCCCACGTTGGGCGCCAAATGCAATGGTAATTAGTGCCCCATGTTGGTAGCGACAAATGTAATGGTTTCGCTAGCCCACACTGTTGGGAGAGAAATGTAACTGTTTACCTTTGCCTAAGCTATGTTGTTTTAATGGGCGCCAAGACCTCAATGCAATGTTGAAATCTAAATTTGTATTTAACAACGTCTAGCTCTGGCAGAACACATTCAAGACTCTATTCACTCAGATCGTGGTATGATTTGATCATTAACCCAACAAACAATTGTATCAGGAGAAGGAATTGGTCTATATCTAATGCTACCTACTGAAAGCAAAGATTGCATTGTAAAAGAAATGAATTTATTATATAAAACAAGTATAGCAAAATTAATAATAATAATAAGTTTAAAATTTAAATTGGAGCGTTGTGATTTGAATATTACCGATAGAAAATTACGTGAAAACGGAGTCTGATAAATTGATTTTACTCTTATTTCCAAGCTATGAAGTTACTGAATTATGAAATATAAAACAAAGAAAAATGAGAGATTGCGTATTTCTGCGTCATTAGCGCTTACCCCTGGAAATTGCCAAAGCATTTCCCTCGTTCTTGATGATGCTGTGTGCTTCCCACAGTCTCCTGGACGTCGTCATCTCCGTCGAAATTTGATGATATTCTGGTAGATTAGATAATTCAATGGTCCGTACATCGGACCCAAACTCTCGTAAAACCGCACTGGTTACGTTTTACAAAAGTTCGTCGCTAACTCCACTGAACATCGGAGCGTCACGCACTTGCGACCGTACACTGCAAGTTCTACACAGATTGTCCGCGTTTCACGGCGCGTCGAACGATATATCCACATGCCGGCTCCCCACTCTTCAGTCCCAACTAGCTTACGTCGTCTCCCCTGATTGGCTGAACCACCACGCGATCTTCTCCTCCTCCGGGTCATTACACTCGGCGACAGGGTTCCGTTTCAACAATTCGCCTCTTCTTGACGATGCGACCCAAGATTGCGTCATGCTCCTCGACAGGAATCAGCTTGTATTAGAATTCCCAGTGAGTCACGTCTCTCAATATACCCTAACTGACGAAAACTCCGTAAAATTCCGTAATCGCATAATTTTCTATGATATCGTCGTTCGTAATAATTTGCTTGTTAGCGTTTTCTAAGACATAGAAAACCTATCTGTATGCTTATAATTTTTATAAAATGCTCCGAAAATATCTTAATAATAATTATAAAAAATTAATAATAATAATAAATTAACATGAAAAATTATCTTGGCTGAACAATTTGCCGCGTAAATAAATATAGAATGGCTTCCTACTGACTTATGCCAGTTGCATAAAAAAACCTCGAAAAACACGTTACAGGTCGAGTCGAGCAAGCCGTTAGCTGTAGGCAGGGAGCCGGCGATAGGAACATGCTAGTTTTCAACATTGGAAATGCATTCACTTACATGTGAAACAGCAACGCTTTTGCAAGCATATAACTTACCGTAGTAACACGCAGTATTCCATTAGGAATGAAATGAAAATCCACAGCCTGCTTCCAGTCTCTGACCGGGTCAGGGATGGAATGAATGAAGCCCCCATCTAGCGGCGAGGATATGAACTGTGCCGGCTGCCGAGGCCTGACGCACTCCTCTGGGGCAATGATTAAACGAATGACAAATGAAATGATAGTGGAGAGTGTTGCTGGAATGAGGAACATTATTTCGACTACATTCACAATGAATAACCGCATATTGAAGCAGTATAATGAGGCCAGTGTTTTACCTCATGTTATACACAGACAGTGAAGTAGAACTTGTCGTGCTGTGGGCGACATTTTGTTACAGTTTGACAGTCGACTAGTTGAACATTATACTCAAAAATTTTTCAAGTTTGAGATGTTTGGACTTAGATTTCAGCAGTCCAGTCGTTCAGTGCAGATACAATTACACACTTTTGTACGGATAATCAAATGGACTAGAAATTATTTCAACGATGTTACAGCATATTTTACAATGCATTTGAACCGGACATATTTAAAGCGACCATGGGGCCGTTCAAACTTTGCTGCATTTTGCCAAAGACGTGGGATCTTATGCACTTTATGGATAGTGGCATATCTATATATATAAAGCACAAAGTTTGTCTGTCTGTCTGTCTGTTATGTATACAAATCTACACCGTTTCACCGATCTGAACCAAAATTTGTATACTTACCCTTTGGAACCCTGCGGGTAACCCCGTCAACATTAAATTTCGGACAGACCACCCCATGCCCTGCATTTAGGCCCTTTTGCACAAATCTACACCGTTTCACCGATCTGAACCAAAAGTTGTATATTTAACCTTTGGAACCCTGCGAGTAACACTGTCCACTTGAAATTTCGGACAGACCACCCCATTCCCTGCATTTAGGCCCTTTGGTCCAAATCCACACCGTTTCACCGATCTCAACCAAAATTTGTATATTTACCCGTTGGAACCCTGCGAGTACCACTGACCACTTAAAATTTCGGACAGACCACCCCATTCCCTGCATTTAGGCCCTTTGGTCCAAATCTACACCGTTTCACCGATCAGAACCAAAATTCGTATTCTTACCCTTTGGTGCCCTGCGAGTAACACTGTCTGCTTGAAATTGCGGACAGACCACTCCATTCCCTGCATTTATGCCCTTTGGCCCAAATCTATACCGTTTCACCGATCTCAACCAAAATTTGTATATTTACCCTATGGAACACTGCGACTAACACTGTCTGCTTGAAATTGCGGACGGACCACTCCATTCCCTGCATTTAGGCCCTTTTTGCACAAATCTACACCGTTCCACCGATCTCAACCAAAATTTGTATATTTACCCTTTGGAACACTGCGACTAACACTGTCTGCTTGAAATTGCGGAGAGGCTACTCCATCCCATGCATTTAGGCCCTTTGGCACAAATCTACACCGTTTCACCGATCTGAACCAAACTTTGTATACTTACCCTTTGGAACCCTGCGAGTAACACTGTCCACTTGAAATTTCGGACAGACCACCCCATTCCCTGCATTTAGGCACTTTGGCACAAATCTACACCGTTTCACCGATCAGAACCAATATTCGTAAACTTACCCTTTGGTACCCAGCGAGTAACACTGTCTGCTTGAAATTGCGGACAGACCACTCCAATCCCTGCATTTAGGCCCTTTGTCCCAAATCCACACCGTTTCACCGATCTCAACCAGAATTTGTATATTTACCCTTTGGAACACTGCGACTAACACTGTCTGCTTGAAATTGCGGCGAGGCCACTCCATCCCTTGCATTTAGGCTGTTTGGCACAAATCTACACCGTTTCACCGATCTGACCCTAATTTTATATACTTACCCGTAGAACCCGACAAGTAACACTGTTCACTTTAAATTTCGGACAGACCACACTATTCCCTGCTTTTTGGCCCTTTGGCAGAAAACTACACCGTTTCACCGATCTCAACCAGATTTTACATAATTACCCTTTGGAACTCGACGAGTAACACTGTCCATTCGAAATTTCGGACAGACCACTCCATTCCACGCATTTAGGCCCTTTGGCACAAATCTACATCGTTCACCGATCGAAAACAAAGTGTGTATACTTACCCTTTGGAACCCGATGCGTAACACTGTCCACTTGAAATTTCTGACATACCACTCCATTCCCTGCATGTAGCTCAGGAATTCCTCGGGGTTGCCAGCTTCCTAACTCACCAGTCATGAGCCCTTGAGGGTGTACCAGAAGTGGTGGGTTTACACACACCCTGCCTCTTTGAGGGCCTTGAGCAGAAGACAGGAGATATTATGAAAAGGAAAATAAGGCAGACCCCTCGAAGAATGAGGGTATCAGGAAAGATGGGACAAAGCCAATTAAGGCGGGAAATTGAAAGACTCCCTAGCCCTCGGATACCCTAATACAGTCTGGGTCGGAAGAGAACAAGAGTTGACCAAGGGAGGCCGACAGGAAAGAGAACTGAAATGAGCCCGGCACCAGGAAGTAGAAGCGATGCCAGACTCAGCTGGGGTTCCGTGGTCGCCAACCCACGTCCCACAAGTTGTGAGACCCTGGGGGGGGGGTCAGTTGTGAGAATAGCTTGCTGATTCATCGTGAGGTGACTTGAGAGTACTTTCCAGAGCCCGCCGTGTTATCTCCTGCTGTCTATGCTGATGCCAGCACAGGGCCGTTGCGAAACAGTGAGTGATTCCCGGTCAATCTGTATAGGACGGGGAACCCCGAACGTGTGTCATCATATTTCGTCATCATCTGCGATCATCTCAGGTTCGTGCAGCTTGGACCTATATTCTTTGTCTTTGCCGAGCAGTACGCTCTTTCACTAGACGCATCCAGTACAGGCCTAAGCCAGAAAATAAGGTTGAGACTTTGGAAGACATCGAAGCTAGACACCTGAATTACCTATATCAGTTTTAAAATAACACCATGTTCGTTTAGCAGTCATTTTTTCATTACCTTATTATTATCATCATAAGTGCAAATGACCTAGATGTTACGCGCACCATACCAATAATCACCGCCGCATAAAGTCTTTCTCGACTGTGATTTTTAAAATATTTATTTTTGGTTGGTTGGTTCTTAAGTTTAGGTGCTGCGACAACGCGGTCATGTAGCCCCGTGTACTTTGGGTGTGTGTAGAATCTGTCTGATAACCGGTGTTAATTGTGATGACTGTATTAGTGTGTGTTATCTGTTTCTTAATTTAAGTACAAACTGCAACTTAGAATTCTTCAAATAGTTCGTACTTTTGCCGCCAAGCGCCACCGTCAACGACTACTAGGCCAAGTTCGGAACTTAGCTACTAGACGCCACTGCAGTCGGCTCTTGGCTACGGACGTAGACATCTATGAGCGTTGTTTACCTATCCAATTTAGCTTCACACAGGTGTAAATAGTGGAAGGTTCAATAACATGCCATAAATCTGACATGGGACCGCCGGCTTTACTTCCCCTCCGAAGAAAGGCATACTGACGGATTTTTAACGCTCTTAAAATATCCGACGGCTTCGGCAGGGTTTGAACCCGCTATCTTGGGAATAGAAGCTCAGCATGCTACCAAATACGCCACCGAAGCCGCCATATAGTTATTTTTATTACAGTACATTGTGTACATTATACGTTGAAGTGTCAATTCAATACCGGTAGTAGTTTCCCTTATCATCCTCATCATAAGAGCAATTGACCTACAGTAGATGTTACGCCCATTACACCATTAATCACCACACACAATAAGTCTTCCTCGCCTTTGAATTTTGAAATATGTATTTCTATTACGGTAGTTTGTAAGTTTGACGTGTCAATTCAACAGTAGTTTTTATTATCATCCTTATCAAAAGGGCAAATGACCTAGATATTACTCCCTCATTGTCTTAGATTTTAAGTCCATTATATTTCTAAGGAGACCTTAAAACATTATCATCATTCCACCGGGCGAAGCCGGGTACTACTGCTAGTGCATTATAAAGTTATACATCATGAACATTTATGAAATTTATTCACAACGAACGCAGATAAATAAGCACACTTTTTGAAGTTACAATTTTCTACCAGTGTAATTCGATCATAGTGAAGACGAACATTACTAATGGATGTCGATCGAACATTTTACTGAACAGTGGCATAACACATCTGAAGAGAGAATGGGGTACTCAGTTTATTCGAACTTTTGTGGAGAATTTTGGACAATATCCATGATGGATATTCTGCATTTCATCATGTCGTGCTAGGCGGATACAGAGATGAGATGGCAGCTTAGAGCGATGGAGTCGGTTCCTAACGAAGAGGATTACTACGACATTATGTTCACTTGGACGGAGTCAGGTGTTAGTTCAGTGATTAATACAACGTTTTTCGTCGATCTTGCGAGAAATCTGTTGCGAACACTTGGATTACAGACGATCTTTGAATATTTTATTAACATCTGGAATATGAAGGTATTGTAAGAGCTATGCATTACTGATATGATTTTTTGACATGAACACTGGGCACACTCGTATTTTGTTTAGGAGTGTTATTATTATTTTTCGACATGGCTTGAATGTTCTACTACTTCGTTTTGCTAAAATATGGTGTTACCATATGATATGGCAGGCATATTTATCCTACGTTTTCACTATTGATTGACTTTATTATGCAGGATTTTGTTCTTTATATTTTTTTCTGTGATGATAGTATTTCTTGATTATGGATAGTTTTAGCGAGTGTTTCGAAACTCGTGATCTGCAATTGGGTAGTTTGGATTTTCGTCAGTTCATTGCATACTAGCGAGTATGTGGAGTTCATCAGCAGGGATTTTTTTCCTTGCCTTACCTGTCATGTTAGGGATTTTTCATCTTAGTCTACGAGGCGGGGCCTGTTACCTTGCATAGCTGTGTGGTGGTACTCACCTAACCTGCCGCTTTAGGGTCTCATATTATCATCTGAGTGTAATTATGATCGTAAGAGGATTAAACAAGAAACTACCAGTCACATATTAGTCGATCTTTGTTAAATAATTTAAAAATAAATGTCCACAGGGTTACACTTTGTAATTCTTGTTTGCCAATCCAATAGTTTGTTGCAGTACTCTTTTGAGAGTATATTCATTTAACAGTTAATATTTTTGATACTCTTTGTGGGTGATTTGATACCTTTGAGAAGGATTTCAAGTAATTGAGTCTTGTAAGACGAGTTATTTATTATCAGAATTTATTTATAGGCAGATCATTATCAGATATTTTTGATGTGAGTTAATATAACACATTGGTGTTTTTTTTTTAAGTAAATCTTGAGGATCTTAACACAGAGTTTATGCTCTGAATTAAACCAAATCTTGAATTGAATCACGATTACTAAGATAATTTTCCTATTGTTTAAGAAGTTGTCTGGTCATGACAATATTAATTACAGTTCTTGTAGGTTATATTCGTCAATCATCTGAAGCCAGTTATATTTTTTGTGGATCATGCTACATGATGATTTGAGGTATTTTGATAGGAGTTTGTTAGGTTGCCAGAAGTAGATTTATAATATTGCCGATGAAAGTTTTGAGGCAGACATGAGGTCGACGAACCCAGTCTAGCGTATTTTTTAAATTCATCCTGGTGTTATGTGAAATAATAATGGTGTTCAAATGTGATACGAGGAATAGCTTGGAACTGGTAAAATTTTAAGACAACATTCTATAACCAATATTAAACATTTTTAGGAAATTAAATGAATAACCACAACGGGAATAACAATTGGTGGGGAACAGCTGAAGAAAGTGGAGAGTTTCAAGTATCTGGGAAGCATGATACAAGATAATGGAAGAAACGATAGAGAAATAAATGAGCGGGGGAGGCAGGCAGAAGCATTTCGGAGGAGTGTGAGAAGCATGTTATGGAGCAAGGATGTCCCTCTGAATAGCAAAAAGATCATATATCGGGCATACTATGTCCCTATCCTGGCGTATGCCTGGGAGACCTGGGTTATGAAAGGAAGAGAGAAGAGCAAAATACAGGCCAGTGAGATGAGGTTCTTGAGAAGCAGTATTGGAGCTACAAAGATGGACAGAATAAGAAATGAGAGGACCAGAGAATTAATGAAGGAGGAACCATTACAGGATGGTATAGAGAAATCTAGACTTAGATGGTATGGACATGTAAAACGAATGGAGGAGAAGAGGATACTCAGGAGAGTACACGAGACGAAGTGGGAAGGAAAGAGACCGAGAGGAAGACCGAGAGACAGGTGGCTGAAGGGGGTGGAAGAAAGCGTGAAGAAGAGAGGAGAAGACTGGACAAGGGTGGAGGCTGAGAGATGGTGGGAAGACAGAAGACGTTGGAGAGGCTTGTTTTCCAAACAGACCCGGCCAGTGGCTGGAAACTGTGCAAGATGATGATGAAATGTGATATTTGACAAAGTGAAATTAAATAGTGATGTTTTGGATAGTGAGATCCCACGTGATTTTGTAGAGGCAACATATTATTTTGGCATGATAATTGAGTACGAGGGAAGCCTCCGTGGCTTAGGCGGCAGCACGCCGGCCTCTCACCGCTGGGTCCGTGGTTCAAATCCCGGTCACTCCATGTGAGATCTGTGCTGGACAAAACGGAGGCAGACAGGTTTTTCTCCGGGTACTCCGGATTTCCCTGTCACAATTTCATTCCAGCAACACTCTCCACTATCATTTCATTTCATCTGTCTTTCATTTAATCATTGCCCCAGAGGAGTGCATCAGGCCTCAGCAGCCGGCACATTTCATATCCTCGCCGCTAGATGGGGGCTTCATTCATTCCATTCCTGACCCGGTCGGAGACTGGAAGCAGGCTGTGGATTTTCAATTGAGTACGAGGAATAGCTTGGAACTGGTAAAATTTTAAGGCAACGTTCTATAACCAATATTGAACATTTTTTAGGAAATTAAATAAATAAATAATTTTTTGATAATCCAAGATTTTCTATTAATAATAATAATTTATGGAATTATAATCTTAAGTTTAAACATATTAATGATCTGACCCAATTTAATTCAAATAAACTAATAAGGTGATTAAACACTGATAAATAGATAAATTAAATGGTGATAATTAATTAAAGGAGCTGATAAAAATAAATTTAAATAAGCTTTATGATTTAAATAAACTGATGAATTGCAACGTAAATTGATGAATCAAATAATTTAAATGGATGGATTGAGATAATTTAATTTAAATAAGATAATGAAATGAGTGTGTGGGTGATTTACAAATGATTTAATGAATTGATGAATATAATAATTAATCGAATGATCTGACGGTGATGAATTAATAATTCTGATTTGAGTATAACAAATAACGGAATGATAGCTGATGTGAGAAACATTTAATTATTTAGTTGTGATTTGATGATGATGTTTTCCCAATCCTTTCCTTTGTCTCGATTAAGGCTTAACCAGAAAGGATGTGGTTTGTTAGGGGTTCAGTTGATGGCGCCCATTTCTATTTGCTATTATGACTAAATTTAAGCCTGTAACGACCCTAGAGATGCATTATCTCGTGTTACCCTCTGCTTTTGTGATATTTCAACTGAATTTCTGACACATTCCTTATTTTATTTCATGTTCATTTAACTCCACTCTGACCCGGGATGCCAGGCATGCGATGTAATGGCAGATGGGTCATCGCATACCTCGGATGAACGGGTGCAATATGTCACGTCTTAGTATGTTGATGTTCGATGTTATTAGATTTGTTTTGCGTTAGATTTTCCTTGGAGGTTGTGTTTCGTTCGGTGGTGACATATCTTGTTTTAAGGGTGGTTTTTGGGTAAGATAATTCATATTGGGAGATGATTTCAAGAGTTGTATAAAGTTTTTCTTCTAGCTACTACTCGGTAGCACCCCACAGGTGGGGCGAGCGTACTATCGAATTATTAGTAATTACTTGATTCTTTAAACTGCCCCTTTATATTTTTATCGCTGAGCTATCTCCTGCCGATACTTATCCATGTTGGCGCATCTCTTCTCTTTCTACTAGTTCATTTAATTAATAATAAACTTTATTGTGCACAATGTGCATAGAGGATCACTATATTATATTAATACAGCAAAATCTACTATATAAAGCTCAAATACCACTCACTCACTGACTGACTGACTGACTGATTCATTCATCACGAAATCTCAGAAACCACCGAACGGATTGGAATGAAATTTGGTATGCAGCTTCCTCAAGGGCCGCAAACGCCCACTAAGAAAGGATTTTTGGATATTCAGGTTCTAAAGGGGTGTTAAGGGGGTAGACCTGCATTTCATTGAATAGCAATATCTCCCTATTGGTTTCATTGGGGGATGTGATACTCGGCATATAAACTCATCATTAAAAATAAGAAGACATTTGTCTGAGGGTTTTTCGATGTGGTGTATATTATGAGGTGAAAGGGGTGAAAAGTGGGGGTTGAAGGATTCCTAACGGAGAGTGTATCTCTTAAACGACATAGGCGAGGAGTTTGGAACTCAGCCGAGAAAAATCAACATTAAAAATAACTAAACATGTGTTTGACCGTTTTTTCATAAATCCAATTTAAGGGGCCCATGGGGAGGGGTGAAATTATGGGGGAGGGGGGGAAACTTAATATGTCTGAGTGTAAAATTATACATGGCCTATGTTGTAGACAATAACACATTACATCTTTTTTGTCTCTTGCTGTTTGATCATACGACGAATACTTACGGAGTTATTAATGATTTTGTACTTTTTGGTCGGAATTTTCTAAGTCCCAGGAATGACATAAAAATTGATTCGAATGAAATTTCAAAAAAAAAAAAAAAAATTAATACTTTTATTATATTTTTTTCGTCCCATGCATTTTTGGTTTCAGGTGATGGACCATGCTTATCTATCTATATAACTAATGTTATAACGGGATTCCAAATGTTATTGCGGGCGAAGCCGCGGGTAACAGCTAGTATAACATATAACAACGTGACGACCAATGAGCTCTCAATAAGTGGAAACTCACTAATCGAACCTGACCTCAAGGAACACTTCTGGATGTGATATCTTTCCCATATCTGGTCACATAGCCTGCAAACACAGTATGTGTTCGGTTCTTGGAAAACTTTGTTTTTACACCATGTCTACTGTAGTGCGCTCAGGGCTGAAGTATACCGCCATGATCACTAGAATTTTCGTTCGTAATATCAACAGGTTTTCATCTTTCAGCAGTTGTTTGCATGGGGTTAGTTGAGGTTTGACAAGTACTGATACCCCTCCTAATGGTCGTCCCCTTTCTTTGTGTCGGTTGGCGTACACGTGATAGTTGTAGAAGCCTTGGACATTTATCACCGAGTCCTCCCTGATGAATATTTCTGTTAGAACACATATGCCAAATTCTTCTAGTATGTTACTTGACGTTAGATTTAGTGCACCTCTCAGGCCTTCTACATTCATTCATTCATTTATATGCTTTGATTGTAGTTTGTGTTTACCTTTTGATCATTTATATTTTATTTCAGCCCTACAAATCATGCCCATATTCCATTTCATGCGTCCCTCGTCCCCTGTTTTGATATTCACCTTGTTACTGTTCGTTCCTTTATATTAAATTTATCTTTTTGGTTTTCGACCTTTATATGAAACGTGTTCTCATTCCGTAGTTAATCTCCATCTATTTCGTCTTCTGAGTATACTCAACACAGTTTAAGGGTTCACGTCCCTCAGAGTGCCAGCACTCTGCGCACATGTGGAGGGCATTCTTATGTTCTCCGGGATGTGGGATCGTCATCCGACTGTCTTGTCCCGACCTTTGGACCTTTAGGGTCCGAAGGGGATAAGAGGATTGGCCTGTCGGCTCTGACAGTCTCCGCTCCCTGGGTCGAGGCTTTTTGCTCCCCGCCTCTCTCTAACGTCTGTGTGCGTAGTGGGTGGTGGCTAGGTAACACCAGCGGCACAGAAACCATAACTTAATCTCAAAATCTACATGTTTTAAACGAAAACCTCAAAAACTTAAAACATGGAAACACCCTGACTACACTAAGGGAGAATGGCAACTGGACCACGTGTGCACGGATAAACACCACCACAAAGGGATCTATAACGTCAAAGTCCTCCGTGGAATTGACACGGGTTCTGATCACTACGTAGTCAAAATTATAATTAAACTCATGCCCCAGAGGAGACAATAAAGGCAAACCTCCAAATCTAAAAGAAGAATAGATCCTATCCAGTTAATCAACAATGAACATTACCAAAAAGCAACTGAAAAAGTTCAAATAACTGACCAACTCGAGAACTTGGTTCACAACCTAAAACAAATTGCCGAAGACCTGGCACCAATTAAACCACGGAAAAAACATCAATGGTGGTGGAATAATGAATGTGATGAAATTATTGAAACACGACACCGAGCGTGGTTGTTACACCAATCCCAAAAATCGGAAACATCTTTTCAAAATTTAGTTGTACAACGAAAAGAAACCACTATAGTGCGGGACAAACCATTGGAAGCCTGAAGGTCACGCGTAGTCGGTGCGGTGTTTCCATGTATGTTCTCGCATCCAGCACTCCACTGAAGGTACCGTGCAATAGCATGGTAACACCGCTAGGCGCGGGGAGGAGAGCGGAGCGGAGGGCTCCTTGACCTTCAGGCTTCCAATGGTTTGTCGCGCACTATAAAACTTTAAGAACAATAAAACTGCAATATCATACTGACACCCTACAATCAATTGAAGAGGAATTCAAAATTTCACAATCACTGAATTATTACAAACTCTTTAAACAACATCTGACAATATATGAAGCACCAACCTTATTGGTGAATTGGCCCACTACAACCAGGATAATGCACAAATTATGGCTAAATATTTTAAGACACTCCTAAACTCTGAAGAGCCCATAGAACTTCTTCAAATGGATGTTGACCCTCCAATAACAACACCACCAGAGAACATTAATATGCCCACACTAGAAGAAGTTTGCTTAGCACTTTCAATGCCCCAGGAGAAGACCAGACTTTTGTGGAGAATTGGAATTATGCTGGAAATTCGGCAAAAATCGCCCTTCACCAACAACTAGTCAACATCTGGATTACAGGAAAATTCCCTGAACATTGGACATCAGTGACCATCCATCCACTACATAAAAACGGGCATAAGACAAACCCTAACAATTATTGAGGGATTTTACTCCTGGATGTTACCTATAAAAAAAATTCTCGATTTCTTCTCAATTGAATTAAAGTACAACTTTAGGAGAATATCAAGGAGGTTTCAGACCCTGGAGAAGTTGCCCCGATCAAATTATGAGCCTAAAACTAATAATGGATTATAATAGGAAAAGGAATAGAGATATGGTGATAACATTTATCGACTTCAAAAAAGCATATGATTGTATTCATAGAGAATCTTTATTAAATATTCTAAGACACATGGGATTACACCCCAAATTGACAAATCTCAGCAAATCAAAGGTGAGTTCTCTGACCCATTTGAGGTTCCAGCCGGTTTACGACAAGGTGATGACTTATCCCCATTACTATTTAACTGTGCATTAGAAATGGTAATGCGAGAATGGTCTAAGAAATGCCCTCCAAATATAAAAATCTGTAGAAAAATTCAAGCAAACTGTCTTGGTTTTGCAGACGACATGGCATTATTGGCGAAGGATTTAGAGGAAGCCAAAACACAGATATCAGAGCTTCAGACCATTGCAAATAAAATTGACCTTAAGATATCATTTGAAAAAACAGAAATCATGCCACAAAAATCAACACCCTTAAAAGAAATAAAAATTAATGGTAGAAAAATAAAATTGTATCACGGTTCAAATATCTAGGAGAGTTAATAACAAACGACTTAAATGAGAAAGCAACCGGCCGCGTTGGCCGAGAGCGCTAATGCGCTGCCTCGTGTCTCACTGGCATCGGGAGAGCGTGGTTTCATTTCCCATCTCGGCCGTCCTGAAAATGGTTTTCGTTGTTTCCCATTTTCACTACCAGGCAAATGCTGGGACGGTTCCTTTCAATAGGTCCACAGCCGATTTCCTTTAATTATCCCTTCCCTCACCCTTCCTGAAAAGAAAAATACATGGCCATTGGCTGCATTAATAAAATTATTAAATGAGAAAGCGTAGATTCAAATAGGAACAAACAAGTTATCTAGGGCACAGCTATTACAGACCTAATGAACCTATGCTTACAATCAGGAGACATACCATTGTCATGGAAAACTTCTACAATAAAGGTACTACACAAAGGAAAAGGAGATGTGTGTGACCCCAAATCATACAGAGGGATTGCCCTAGAAAGCAATTTATTAAAGATACTTACAAAGCTCATGACGAACAGACTTACTGAAGAAATCGACGTTAAAATACCAGAAGAGCAATTTGGTTTTAGACGAGGGAGAAACACGCTTCAGGCAATTAGAAATCTAAAAGATGACATAGAGAATACCCTTAGAACACCTCAAGGAAAATTCCATGCAGTATTTATTGATTTCTCGAAAGCCTTCGACAATCTAAGCAGGACCATCATCTCCACGAAACTAAATTCGATATCGACAGAAAATAAAGCACTCACAATTCTGGTTCATAACATGTTAAGGAGCAATAATATAAAAATCTCCGACAACGTAACCATTTCCAGACAGATCATACAAACGAACGGCGTACTTCAGGGAGATCCCCTCAGTCCCCTGCTGTTCAATGTCGCCACGCACGATATTGTTCATGCAGTCAGAGAAGTTTCAAAGGAAACGAAGATATACCTTTACGCCGACGACATGGTTTTGGGGTCGCAGAACATCAGGGACCTCCAAATTGCAACACATGCTCTGGAGAAATGGGCAGATAAGAATGAATTGCAAGTTAATGCAGAGAAGACCGAGCATATGATTTTCAGGAAGGGTGGACGTGTTTCCCAAGAACAGAGAATATTTTTCAAAAGTAAACCACTGAAGACTGTCAATAGCTTTAAATATCTGGGTGTAACGTTACAAACGACAATGAACTCGTTCAAAATCCACGTAAAACAAAGAGCGACAGCAGCTACCAAGGCTATATTTGACGTCAAAGCCATTACAAGACTTTCCTTGAGATCCGCCATTGCACTCTTCGATGCAAAAATTGTCCCAATCCTCACGTATGGCATAGAGATAATTTGGGACAAGTTAAGCATAGGAGACCTCCGAACATTGGAACAGGTAAAGGCTAGATACTTGAAGGCTGTCCTTGGAGTATCCAAATACACGCGATCGAGATTAGTGTATGTGCTCTCTCGGGAACCCTTCTTGATGGAGGATTAGCCACAACAGGGCAGAGAGGACTACCCATAGCCACACCATCAGTCTGCTCATTTCTTCATGGAGAACTGAAGAGAAAGCTTTGTCGTCGGCTCCTTTCAAACCGAAGATCTGGTGGCGTTATGTGGATGACACGTTCGTTGTTTGGACGGAAGGTGAGGAAAATCTTAGCCATTTCCTGGATCACCTTAATCTCCAGCACCCTTCTATTTGTTTCACCATGGAAAAGGAATCTGACGGCAAAATACCTTTTTTAGATGTTCTCGTCACCAAGAAAGAGGATGGATCTTTAGGACACTGCGTTTTTCGTAAGCCAACACACACCAATAGATATCTCCATGCAAGTTCTCACCATCACCCTGCCCAGAAACATGGTATTCTTACAACTCTAACTACCAGGGCTAGGAGGACTTGTGAAGTGTCTTCTTTACTAGAAGAAATTAATACCTTGCGAACCACCTTTGAGAGCAACGGTTATAGTAAGGCTTTGATTTCTACGGTTCTGAAACCAACCAATAATAATAGGACGTCAGTTGAGAAAAGAGATGTAAGAGGAACTGCTTACCTACCGTACATACATAACACGACGGATCGTATTGCTAAAATCCTACGTCGGTACAACATACTTCTGTTGGAACTTCTGTTAAGATTAGGCAACTCCTGCGACAAACTAAGGACAGTTTGCCTAAATTGCAACAACCGGGTATCTACAGAGTTCCCTGTACTTGTGGCAAGGTTTACATCGGGGCAGACTTCGAGAACAATATGCACTCGCATTAAAGAACAGATGTATCAGGCTCATTCAACCTGATAAATCAGCTGTTGCCGATCATGCATTAACATCTGGCCATGATGTCATGTTCCAAGGAGTGGATGTTCTTGTCCGTATAAAGCAATATCGTCCCAGAATCATCAGGGAGGAGGCTGAAATACGTAAGCACCCAGATAATTTCAACCGCGACACCGGCTACAATCTCAGTGAATCCTGGCTACCTATTATCAGAACCCTGAGAAAGTAATTCACTGCTGCTTTCCGTTGTCCCTAACATGGGGCTATAATGGCGTCCATCCTTGGGCACCTTCTATATGTTCTTTGTTGCTTTCTCTTAGCAATCATTGCCGTATTCCAGATTATTCCTGACGAAGAAAGACATGGTTTCCTTCGAAACACGTCGAATTTTAATATAATAAAACACGGCATAAGCCCAAAATTCAACGTTATGAATATTAACACGGGTCGTGAAAGTCTAAACGATAAAGTTATTAGTAGTTCAGTCAAATTAGGATTTTTTGCTGCATTAAATCATGTAGTTCCAAATTTTTCTGGAATGTGTAAAGGGAGGTCCCCTGAACAACGCCTAATAAAGTCCCGTAGATTTCAGGTGCTGCGGGGGGGGGGGGGGGGGGGGGGGCGAAGGCCCCCCTTTTTCGTTTTTGGCGCATAACTTTCAAACGGTGCATCTTACAGAAATGTTTATACTTTCCTAACTGAAAGGTAATTAAATGCCCTACATAATAGTATATTCATTTTCACACCTGTGTGTTACCTTCTTCGAGATATGAGCTGGTGAACATGGAAAATTTGCAGAAAAATATGTAGCGCCTCACGTTTCTCGTCAAACTTGCCCTTCCAATCCGTTTTCCTTCCATTTTACAGGAAAGTCGTGAGGAAGGAAGTTGTAGAGCACGAAGTTGCCTTCATGAATATATATACTGAACCCGATGGGGTTATGCTGACTGGAATCGAACATGGTTCTCAGAGACTATGATCTCAATATAAAGGTTCCACCAGGAAGCGAACCAGAGATCTGTACAGGGAGTTTCTTGGTAAAAACCCCTCGAAAGAGATGTATATTTAATCACTGGTGTGATTTTTGATGAAATGGCATTATTTATTAAAATAATGTAGGAAATAATGAGCAGATAATATCATTATAAGACGATTTGGTGTAAGCTATTGGAGGTTTGGAGCACAGAGGAGGGCAGAGCTGACATTTACTAATCGGCCCAGAATTGTGGGTTGGTCCCAGTGGAGCCACGTCCATCTCTGTCACCCCATTATGTCGTCTGGAGCAGGGGAGAGGCCTGAATAATGACATAGTTATTCCCCGACGGAGAATAGATTTAGAGTAGGGGCGGAGAAATGCCCAGAAAAATCATTGATTACTCGTGATTGGAGTAACGAATCGAGATGAGAGTTGCACACAGGTGAATATTTTGGCAAGAAGATAATTTTGGAGTCTTTTACCGGCGAAATTGGTGCATATTTAGTGATGTGCGTAAGGACTGTAAAACGACCATTGTTCGCGGATGGATGTGAAGATGTTGACGGGGATTTCCCGATTAGGTAGCGTCCCACGCCATGGAGAAAGGAATTAATATTAAAAAAATTGAACGAGCGATTCCTTTGCACACAGATAGTTTTGGGACCTGTGAAGAGAGAGGAACACAATGATCATGGTTTGAAGACCTGAATCATGCTGTGAGAGGAGCCAAGATTACGCGGGAAGATGTTGCTCTACTTTCTGTGGAAATCCGATATAAGGGAGTAGACCCCAGGAGGAGCTCTCTGTTCTAACTCAGCTATGCCCAGTTGTAAGTCAGTCGAGACGCAGTCAAGCTCAGTCTACATGCCGCCAAGCGCAGTTACAGCCAGTTACAGTTTTACTCAATTATCAATTGTAGCACAATGGAAATAAGTTGCAATCAGTATGCAGCAAATATGCAGCAGTACGAGACAGCGTGTAAGCCGCAGACAGAAGTCTTCAAATAAGTTACGTGCAGTCTTCGAGTGAAACTTCAGTCAGCTACAGCCAGGTTGAAGCAAGTTCGTCAAGGCAAAACGCATGACGATTCTATTCATCAAGACGCCGAACAAAGACTGGTATGTGTAATAGAAACAGTAAATAGGTTTGTATGAATAATAGTCGTGATACAGGCATGATCAGCCGCACGAACTATGACGTGTTCAGTTACGAAGCACCGTATAGACTAACGGTATAACTATTGTATATAATTATTTGTGAAAGTGTTGAACTTTATTAAGCGCAGTGTGTATAGTATTAACTAATCGTATGTGTGTAACTACGATAGAATGCGCGAAAGAAACTCTACTAAGTGTTTGGTATTGCCATGAGAGTACCAGATGTTAACGCTCACTGTAGGAGTAATGATCGTCATAAAAACTGTTGGAGAGTTCCGAGAGCAGATAACCAGACTTTCAATCAGGAGTTGGTAACGTAAGATGCCGTCGACACCTGCAATTTCGATCTCTGCTAGGGAATTTCAGCATTGAAGTGTGTATAAAGTGACGAGTGTTCAGTGAATGTATATGTAAAAATATCATTTAAAGTAGTGTTTGATGAAGTGTTTCACATGTTTGGGGAGTGATAACTTCCTGAAAGGTATGCAACGTGTCATGTTGGTGATAGAAATTATGTGTAATCAAATGTGTGTAAACAAGAGAAATATGTCGCGTTAAACCCATTATGGCGGGCGACATGGAAGAATATGATTGGTTGGAGCCACCTTAGATGCCTATAGAGATGTAAGTACCCCACAAATTATGGTTCTGATTATGTAGAAGTATGGACCGATGCATGTCTGTGATTCCGTAAAGATATTGTGAATTCCTTATAGATGCCAGTAAAAATCAGTTAGGAGGCTGATCCTCCATGTTTAATCAGTATTGAGTTGATTTTGATAGAGTTGAAATGATGATTTGCATCATTAAGTGGAGTAATTATTCCCACTATGAATTAAGAATGGCAATCAGTTATGTAAATGCAACGAACGCGATTGTTCGAGTTTAAAACGTCTAGCTATGTCGGAAAATTTGGTAATTTATATGGGATTTATAATAATAATAGTAAATTATGATTTTGGTCATTTATGTCAATGAGATTTACAATAATAATAATAAATAATGATTTTGGTCATTTATGTCAGTGAGAAATGATGATAATAATAATAATGGTTATTAAGAGTGTGAATGAACACATCAGGAAACAAATAAATTGTTGTAAGCGAGAATTATTAACGCTAAGTGCAAGACTTATCAATCTAAGCAGGAAGATGTTACAATGAGATTACATTTCAGTAATTATGGAAAGAAGTTATATATCAGAATATTGCATATATTCGGTAATGATACCAGTAATGAAAGAGCTTTTAGTGAATTGAATTTGCAGCTTAATTGAGAAGCTTATAGAGTAAATGTTAGATTTCTCTTAATATTATAGGTCGGAGTGTCGTAGCATGGAGCATTAGGGGCCAGATAGTCTATTCTACGTATGAATTCTCCTATGTCGTGGACATTGTTGGAGATGTTATTTATTCCAGAGTTCTAGTGAATGGACCCTAACTCTGAAGAAAGGATTGAAATGTGTTCCGGATTGGAATCTTTATAAGAGTCGAGGAAACAAGGACACCTCGCAGCTCTATGATTTCCCGAGAACTTTTTGATGAGTTATTTACGCTCGTGGGCAGCGAAAACTCATGGCGACAGTGGTTTTCTGCGCCTATATCATACTTGAGACATCGGTCAACCGCCGGGCTCATGCATTGCGAACCCGAACCTTCATGTTGAATGGACCCATGTGAGGCCATTAATTAATCATTATCCTCTACGTAGGACTAATTACAAAAGCTCATTCAATACCTGTTGGCATAATAGTCAATTAAGATCCTTTGGGAACATGTGTGTCGCTCAGGACACAGTATTTGTCTTGTAAATCTCCACTGCTTAGAGAGAGGGAGGCTTTCAAACTTTTAGGAAGGTCGAGATAATTGGTGAAACGACCCATTCCACTTTCTATTGTGTAGCGACTTCCTTAGCCGAGGGTTGGAGCTAACCACTCGGGCCGCTCAGGCGAGTTATAAAGGGAAGAGATTCTAGACCTTGTTGAAATGACATATAATGCAAGATTGTTATGTTGAGTATTATAGCCATGTGGTTTGTGAACACATGGATAATTATAGTTCACCCTGATGGTTCATTAATTTAGCTGACGAATAGTTACATGATATATTTGTACTGTCACTGGAACCAAGTCATGTAGTTGGTGACTAGATGCCAATCGCCATGAGCGCGAGGTAGTCTATCGTACAATCCGACATAAGCTATAACGTAACGTTTTATCTAGGAATCACAGACAGCATGCGGTGAAACCATATAATTGGAGGATGTGTAGGGGGTAGCTTACATAATTATGGAGTTGCACATTGATTTTGGTGCAACGTCCAAATAGGTAAATGCATGCAAAGCATTTCATTGGTGAGAAGAAAAATATTAAAACACGCACGGCACACATAATTGTTTAACATAAAGAGGTTTAAGGAATAATCCTTGTTGTAATATTAAAGAAGTCACATTGTATGACTGTTATGTTAATGTACAGTTTGTTTTGTAGTCGTAGGTGCATCAGCGCACTAGTGTATCCTTGTGAAGTTCACAGAAGGGTAAAGCCTTATGGCTAGTTATGACTTTGTTGTGATTGTATATTTGTTTACTTGTGGATTGTGGAAGTAAAAATTTTGTTTGCTTTTATTTTATGCTTTTTGGGTATTGTTTTGTGTTTGAAGCCATGATTTATTTTACTGGATTAAAGTTTTAGAATAGAGTTGTGCCTTATCATTGTAGAGTTGATACCTTTTAGCCTCAAATCCAAAATATGCACTGCTAAATGGGGGTTACCGTACACGCCTGAGAGCTGATGCTAGTTGGAGGCAGATGCATATTATCCAACGAGATTACTCACATGGGTACAATACTTACGCTGATTTATCTTTATATCTTTAAACGTTATAGCGTTTTGACGTATCGGGGTCGGTTTCGAGATTTCGCTATTAAACTGCTCATTATTAGCCTATTTTTCACATTTTGCAAAAATGAGGAAAAGTAGACTTATGAGATCGGGCAAATGTGTGTCTGTCTGTCTTTCTGTCCTTCTGTCTGTCTGGCTGGCTGGCTGTGTGTGTGTCCCCCCCTATCTACTCCTAAACGGCTGCAGCAATCGAAACAAAATTTGGTAGGAGTAAAGATCTACACCTGAATATCTCACGGCCTTATTTGAAAATGATGTCAGTGCTACCAACTGCTGAAAAATCGCAATTGAAATTTGAGCTAAATATTGGATATCTTGGAAGGTATGAATGGGAGCTATTTCAAAATTGGCACACGTATAGATAATAATATTCCAGTTTAATTTCCAGGAGGCCATACTGTAACGTGTTTTTCGAGGGGATTTTATGCCACTGACATAAGTCGGTAGAAAGCCATTCTATATTTATTTACACGGCAAATTGTTCAGCCAAGAGAAGTTTTCATGTTAATTTGTTATTATTATTATTATTAAGGTATTTTTTGGAGCATTTTTATAAAATTATAAGCATACAGATAGGTTTTCTATGTCATAGAAAACACTATCAAGCAAATTATTACGAACAACATTATCATTGAAAATTATATGATTACGGAATTTTACGGAGTTTTGTCAGTTAGGGTATTAGGAGAGAGATGAGTCACGGGGAATTCGGCTACAGGCTTATTCTTGTCAAGAAGCATGACTCAAGCCTGGGTTGCTGCTTCAAGAAAAGGCGAAATAGTCTGGAACGGTAATCGACATCATCCTCGCGCCAAGTGTAATGACCCTGAGGAGGGGGGTAGCGTGTGGTGGCTCAGCCAATCAGAGGAGAGCGGGTGAGTAGAAGCCGGGTCCAGAGAGGGGAAGCAAGGAGTGCATATATGGTTTGCGCGCCGTGGAGGCTAGGCGACTATCTTTATAAAACTTAACCAGTGTGGTTGTACGTGTGATTGGCTCCGATGTTAGGACCATAAAGTTATCATATTTGCAAGTATCTCATCAACTAACGAAGAAGATGACGACGTCCAGGAGGCTGTGGGAAGCTCTCTTCAACATCCAGTACGAGGGAAATGCTTCGGCAATTTCCAGTGGTAAGCACGAATGACTCGGAACTACGTAATCTCTCATCTTCTTTTTTTTTTTTTTTTTTTTTTTTTTCATTTTCAGTATTTCAGTAACTTTATAGCTTGGGAACGAGAGTAAAATCAGTAATTTATCCGACCCAGTTTTCACGTAATTTTCTAGCGGTAACATTCAAATCGCAACGCTCCAATTTAAATTCAGAATATATTATTATTACTATTAATTTTGCCACACTTGTTTTATATAATAAATTCATTTCTTTTAACCATGCAATCTTTGCTTTCAGTAGGTAGCATTTGATATAGACCAATTCCTTCTCCTGATACAATTGTTTGTTGGGTTAATGATCAAATCATACCACGATCTGAGTGAATAGATTCTTGAAGGTGTTCTACCAGAGCTAGGTGTTGTTAAATATAAATTTAGATTTCAACATAGCGTTGAGGTCTTGGCGCCCATTTAAACAACATATCTTAGGCAGAGTAAATATTTCAAAGTGCAAGGCAGGGCCAGTAGAAGCATTACCTTTGTACACCGCAAAAGTGAGGGCTGAAGAAACCGTTACACTTGTACGCTCAACGTGGAGCAAAGGAAAACCGTTTCACTTGTCACCCAACAGCGAGGCCAAATAAAATACACTACACTTTTTTTTTAAGAATACACTACAATACGTGGCAGTGTTGCCAAAATGATTATAAGCCTGCTGATAGGTCCATAATTTAAATGTATTTAAATTCTACACTATTGATTGGATTTCAACCAAATTTCGTATGTGCTATGTGTACATAAACAGATATAACAGAGCGTATTCCTAAGAACCACCAGGGCTGCCGACTGTTAATAAATGCTCTCAATTTTTTTAAATCCAAATACCCATATATCAGAAAGTATGCAAGCCGACAGCTTTAAACTATGCACACGTATAGTACCTGACATTCTATATTAATTTGGAGTAACTTATACTGTATACGTCAGTGCTACCAACATGATTCTAAGCCTGCTGAGAGGTCCAACTTTAAATACATGTTACTTCTATACTATCATTTGGATTTCAACCAAATTTCGTGTGTGCTATGTGTACCATAAAAGATATTACTATGCCGATTCTTAAGAGTAACCAGGGCTGCCAACTGTTAATAAATACTGTCTCTATTTTTGTTACCTTAATATCAATATATCAGAAAGTATGCAAGCCAATAGCTCTAAACTTTGCACACATATAGTACCTGGCATTCTAGATTAATTTGGAGTAACTAATATAGGCCTACGCCAGTGCTGCCAAAATGATTCTAAGCCTGCTGATAGGTCCAATTTTAAAATACATGTAGCTTCTACACTAACTAATGGATTTCATTCAAAATTGACACAACAATAGATCATATTATTTCAGATTATTTCTGACCAATACATGTATGTCATTGTGGCCAACATGATTTTACGCACGCTGTTAGATCCAATCTTTAACTGCATGTAACATCCATGCTATCCATTGAACTTCAACCAAATTTTGTATTCTGTACCTTAAGAGATGGAACTAAGAATATATTCAGTCACCAGGGCTGCCAACTCTAGTTCTCTTTTAGGCTACATTATGCCAGGTATACAGTATTTCGAACTAATTAGAAATTTCGATATTACCAACTTAATTTCGTCATTATTCTAGATAGATCCATATAGATTAATCATTGACATGAATCTTAAATTTTAAGAAAAGTAGGCTCTTTAGTTCGTCACGGAACTTCTTGTTTTACATATGTTTTCAACGGCTTTAACTCTGTAACTCGTTATTTATTGATTATGTAAACATAAATGGTATTTATTACCCATATAAATAATGATATATACCTAGAATGTATAAATATATATGAACGCAGTGGCGTATATATGATTGTTTTGGGGGAGCCCAATATTTCGGAATGCAATTTCGTTTTTATGGGAATCAAAACATGATCAAAATCTAATAGTTTGCAGTCCAGCCCATTGGAGTATACCGGTATATATATGTTCTGAAGAGTTCGTTATTTTTCGTTGTATATATTCTTTAAAAAATAAGTTATAAATGCCTCTTTTATAGTTAACGCCACTGTTACCCTCTTATAATAAAAATAAATTTACTTGTTGGCCAAAGAGAAACTTGAATATGTCATTCAGTTGTTTGAAATGTTCATAAATTACTGACCAAATTGGGGGGGGGGGGGGGGGGGGGGGGGTGTAGGTTATAAACTGTATATGTTTGAAATGCGTACATGTCTCCAATTACCGGTGTCCACTGTAAATGTAAAGAAACAAAATTAAGCTGTTTAGTGTGTTAGCGCAGGCCTTGGATGCAAAAGGTATAGGCTACAGTTCACTACAGCCAAAGCTGATGCTGACTGCAGCATTGTCAGGTATGGATTACAAAATACCCCTCATTCGATTGTGGTGGTAATTGGCGAGGACGTAAACCTGCTCGTCTTACTCGTGGCACTCACACCACGAGACACGAATGTCCTTTTCATGAAGCCTGGACGAGGCAACACAGAAGACAGACTGTACTCCTCCCAACAACTTCAGACCTTGCCATTCTACTAGTACATTCTATTTATCCATGGCTTCACTGGATGCGATACCACTTCTGCCATTTTTTGGGAGAAGTAAAGCAGCCATAATCAAATGTTCTGAGCGGTATCCTAACGAAACCAAAAGCATCGCTGAAGTTTTTTATGACTCCACATCCTCGCCAGGAGATATTGCTGAAGCTGGGGAACAAATTTTCCTACTGAAGTATCAGGTACCACTCCACGAGCATGACCTCAATCATCACAGGTACATTTAATTTTGTATTGCATTTAGTAACTTCGTTGCTGTGTGATAAATACATATTCTATTGAATTAAGGTTCTATTCACAGGCACATGTGCTTCGTCAAATCGTCAGCCAAGATGAAGCAAACTTGTCTTCATTGCCACCTACAAAAGATGCTGCTCTATATCACTCGTGCAGAGTGTTTCTACAGGTTCAGCAGTGATTTGGAAATGAAACACTCGAACCTGAACGTTGGGGTTGGACAAGGGGAAATGGGGGATATCTGACTCCTATTAAGACCATGGCCGCTATTGCACCTGACAGCGTGCTCAATTCTATATTTTGCCGTTGTGCCACAGGCTGCGGTATGAGATGTGGATAGCGGAAAGCCGGCATCCATTGCTCACCTGTCTGTGGCAATTGCCAAGGCGCTTGCACCAACAGTGCTCCCATTCAATTAGAGTCAGAAGAGTTGGACGGTGAGGAGTATGAAATGTTTGATAGTCAATAAAAACGATTGTATTAGAATTATGTTTGGGTTGTTACTTATTCCTCTCTGTCTCATTCCTAAGTGGTCACTTTTTTTAAACTGTGGCCTTCTTGTACCGTGGTGTATAGGTTCCAGACATACATTTACAGTGGACACCGGTAATTGTGGACATACCAGGTGACCCATTTTACGCACTAACACATACTAAACGGGCTAGGTACAGTCTCACAGAATCATGTACGCATTCAAACATATACAGTTTATAACCAACACCCCCCCCCCCCCCCCCCAATTTGGTCAGTAATTTATGGTCATTTAAACAATTGAATGACATATTCAAGTTTCTCTTTGTCCAACAAGTAAATTTATTTTTATTATAAGAGGGTAACAGTGGCGTTAACTATAAAAGAGGCATTTATAACTTATTTTTTAAAGAATTTATACAACTAAAAATAACGAACTCTTCAGAACATATATATACCGGTATACTCCGATGGGCTGGACTGCAAACTATTAGATTTTGATCATGTTTTCATTCCCATAAAAACGAAATTGTATTCCGAAATATTGGGCTCCCCCAAAACAATCCTATATATGCCACTGCGTTCATATATATTTGTACATTCTAGGTATATATCATTATTTATATGGGTAATAAATACCATTTATGTTTACATAATCAATAAATAACGAGTTAAAGCCGTTGAAAACATAAGTAAAATAATGAGCAGTTTACTAGCAAAATCTCGAAACCGACCCCGATACGTCCAAACGCTATAACGTTTAAAGATATAAAGATAAATTAGCATAAGTATATATATTCTTGAAGGAGAAGCCTCCGTGGCTTAGGCGGCAGCACGCCGGCCTCTCACCGCTGGATCCGTGGTTCAAATCCCGGTCACTCCATGTGAGATCTGTGCTGGACAAAACGGAGGCAGACAGGTTTTTCTCCGGGTACTCCGGTTTTCCCTGTCAAAATTTAATTCCAGCAACACTCGCCACTATCATTTAATTTCATCTGTCATTCATTTAATCATTGCCCCAGAGGAGTGCGTCAGGCCTCGGCAGCTGGCACAATTCATATCCTCGCCGCTAGATGGGGGCTTCATTCATTCCATTCCTGACCCGGTCGAAGACTGGAAGCAGGCTGTGGATTTTTATTTCATTTCGTATATATTCTTGAAGGCAACTTCGTGCTCTACAACTTCCTTCCTCACGACTTTCCTGTAAAATGGAAGGAAAAAGGATTGGAAGGGCAAGTTTGACGAGAAACGTGAGGCGCTACATATTTTTCTGCAAATTTTCCATGTTCACCAGCTCATATCTCGAAGAAGGTAACACACAGGTGTGAAAATGAATATACTATTTTGTAGGGCATTTAATTACCTTTCAGTTAGGAAAGTATAAAAATTTCTGTAAGATGCACCATTTGAAAGTTATGCGCCAAAAACGAAAAAGGGGGGCCTTCGAGCCCCCCCCATCCGCAGCACCTGAAATTGATGGGACTTTATTAGGCGTTGTTCAGGGGACCTCCCTCTACACATTCCAGAAAAATTTGGAACTACATGATTTTATGAAGCAAAACCATCGTTTTGGTTTAATTTGACTGGACTATTGGTGTTCAAGTGTATTTTCATAAATCCAATTTAAGGGGCCCATTGGGAGGGGTGAAATTCTGGTAAAAATAATTGAAAGAAAATGTCCTGACTCACTCACTCATCACGCCCAGCGAAAACTATTAAAGTTGGAAACATGAAATTTTGGGAATATGTTCGCTGTATGTCGAAAACGTCCACTAAGGAAGGAATTTTGGATATTCAGGTTCTAAAGGGGTAGACTTACATTTAATTGAATAACAATATCTCCCGATTGGTTTCCTTGGGGATGGGATACTCGGCATATAAACTCATCCTTAAGAATAAGAAGACACATGTCTAAGGGTTTTTCGATGTGGTGTATATTATGAGGTGTATGTGTGAAAAGTGGGGGTTGAAGGATTCCTAACGGAGCAAGTATCTCTTAAAAGACAGAGGCAAAACGTATGAATCTCAGGGAGAAAAATCAGCTTGAAAAAGTATTAAATAGGTGTTCGATCATTTTTTCATAAATCCAATTTAAGGGGCCAATGGGGAGGGATGAAATTCTGGGGAAAGAAGTCCGCTAAGGAAGGATTTTTGGATATTCACTCATCATCCCCCAGCAACCCTACTGCAGTTAGAAACTTGAAATTTTGGGGATATATTCGTTGTATGTCGAAAAAGTCCACTAAGGATGGATTTTTGGATATTCATGTTCTGAAGGGGTGTTAAGGGGGTTTAACTTGCATTTCATCAATTAACAATATCTCACGAGTTGTTTCATTTGGGAATGTGATATTCGGCATATAAACTATTCATTGAAAATAAGCAGACATATGTCTAAGGGTTTATCGATATGGTGTATATTATGAGGTAAAAGGGGTGAAAATTGGGGGCTAAAGGATTCTTATCGGAGCATGTATCTCTTTTTCGACATAGGAGATAAGTTTGATTCAGCGGAAAAAGCAGCTTAAAAATAAGTAAATAGATGTTCGGCCGTTTCTTCATAAATCCAATTTTAGGGGCCCGTGGGGAGGGGTGAAATTCAGGGGGAAAAACGGGAAAGAAAGTGTCCTAACTGATTGACTCACTTACTCATCAAACTCAGGGGAAAAACAGCTTAAAAGAAGTAATTAGGTGTTCGACCTTTTTTTTTTTTTTCATAAATCCATTTTAAGGGGTTCATGGGGTGGGGTGAAATTCTGAAAAATAAATGAAAGAAAATGTCCTGACTGACTCACTCACTCATCATCGCTCAGCCAAAATTATTGAAGTCAGAAACATGAAATTTTGGGGATATGTTCGTTGTATGTCAAAAACGTCCACTAAGGGAAGAGTTTTGGATATTCAGGTTCTATAGAGGTGTTAAGGGGTTAAACATGCATTTCATTGAATAACAATATCTCACGAGTGGTTTCATTTGGGGATGTGATACTTGGCATATATACTAATCATTAGGAATAAGCTGACACATGTCTAATGGTTTTTCGATGTAGTGTATATTATGAGGTGAAAGGGATGGAAAGTGGGGGTAGAAAGATTCCTAACGGAGCGTGTATCTCTTAAACGACATAGGCGAGGAGTTTGAAACTCAGAGGAAATCAATCAGCTTAAAAATAAATAAAATAAATAGGTGTTTGGCAGTTTTTTTATAAATCCAATTTAAGGGGCCCATGGGGAGGGGTGAAATTCTGGAAGAAAATTGTCCACTAAGGAAGGATTTTTGGATGTTCACTCTCATCGACCAACCAAAACTATTAAAGTAAGATTGATATTTTGGGGATATGTTTGTTGTGTGTCGAAAACGTCGACCATGAGGGATTTTTGGATATTCGGGTTATAAAGGGGTGTTCACGGGATTAAACCTGCATTTCATTGAATAACAATATGACACGACTATGACGCGAGCGAAGCCGCGGGTACCTGCTAGTCATACCTATAATATCGAAATGTTGATGACACAAAAAACACATTTCATAAATTAACACATCAGTGTTTTTCTGAGAGTAAATAAAGTATTGATTAGGCGGAAAATTGGAAAAGTAATACTTCTTTCATTTATACTTGTTTACACTCGATCATTAGCTTGTCATCAATCTCGGTTACCAGTTGGTAGTTGTTGACCAGTACACTGATGCACTCTTTCGGTGGAAGCCTAGTGTCTCACTGCTCTTTTTATGCAGGTTAATCCTGTCATGTCTCTTCTGTAATTCCTCAATCTCCTGACATCAGTTGACATCCATTGCTCTTTGGCCGCATACTAGAAGGTCTTCGCTGATTCTATCGTTTCTTTGGGTACCCACGGGATCAATGCCCTCCTGGATTGTATCGGAGGGCCGTTTTTACCACCGAGTTCTCATCACTTCTAGTGACATGCTCCTACCAAGGAAGATATGCTTCCCTCATTTTGTCTTTAATTGTTGCAACTCCCATTTGCTTCCTTACATGCTCACTTGTGACATGGTCAAACCTTGTAACACTCATGGACCAATGCAGCATTTTCATTTCCATTCCATGGAGAGCTTATTCGTATTTAGTTGAAGCTGGCCAACATTCTGTGCTGTCGAGTGCCAATGGTCTTATTATGGCCTTGTAAACTTTTTCTTTCAGGTGGATAGGATTTTTAAATTGCACATTACTCCAGTGACTTGGCGCCATATCAGCCATGCTGCATTTACTCGTGATCGGGAATCGCCTTTCAGGTGGATAGGTATTCTTTTATTGCACATTACTCCAGCGCCTTGCGCCATTTCAGCCATGCAGCATTTCCTCGTGATCGGGCGTCGAGAATGGTCATGCCATCGGAAGTGGTGGAGGGAACCAAGATACTTAAATCTCGTGGTTTTATTGAGTTGATGGTCTTCACTCTTAATGGTACCATTGGTGTGTGTGCCACATTGCAAATATTCGGTTCTTCCTATGTTGAGTTTTAAACCCTTTCTGCCCAACCAATCTTTTCAGCATAGAGTACGATTCTTGAGATTTTTACGTGTTTGATCGGTGAGAAATACATCATCAGCATATAGGATTGTCCACGGGTGAGGCGTTTGTATGTCAGCTGTTGCTATATCCATGCACAGTATGAACAGAAGGGGTGAAAGTGCAGAACCTTGATGAACTCCCAACGCTAATGGGGAAAGGAGGTGAAACTCCAGCTGGACAGCATACCATACTTTTGACATTATAGAGAGACATCAGGCATAAGCTTCTGGGACCCTCTGAACCCAAAGTGATCTCCATATAAGCCCATGTGGCACTCTGTCGAAAGCCTATTCGAGATTCAGATATGCCAGATGAACAGGTTGGTTCTTTTCTCTCTGTTTTTCTGAGAGTACGCATGCCACATGGATTGCATCTGTTATACCAAGCCTCATTACCGGTAGTTTGGAGAGATTTTATCATGCAGCATGTTCTACTGTCAAGAATACGCTCAAAGACTTTCATTGTGTGGCAGAGCAGGCGAATTGGGCAGTAATTACAAGAAGTATAACTTAAATTTCCCGCCAAATATACACTTTACTTACAGAATAATTCTACGGGTACATGTTTTGGAAACATATTTTGTTTCCTTCTTCAGCCCACATTTGGTATAAAACATCATACAATAACATCGAAATCCTCAACATACAACACAACACAATTCATCAGTTAAAATATTAGAAAGCATTAAAAATTACGAGTTAAGAAACACACTAATTAAAACATCAACAAAACTCTTAAATATAGCATGCAATGCTCCACGCATATTCTGTCACTTTTTCTTTGTTAGACTTGTGTCATTAGACACATTAAAATGTTGCTTACGGACAAACACTTATTTGTTGAAGTATCTTCAATGTCTTAAAATACGTGTAACCATTCTATGGCAATTCCTGTGTTAGGTAATGGATATCACTGCTTAAAGTGTGGGCTTGTAATAATCAAATATTTTGTCCAGTAATTTAACTTGTGTCATTAGACACAAACTACTCATTGTTAAGATAAGACAAAAATTATTAATGAAGTGTTTCCTGTCTGACACTTGAAACATGCTGTTGCGAAACATTTGTTGCTACATGAATACAGAACATTGTGACGGCTGGTAAAGGATTGAAGGCAGTCACATTCAAAGCTTCTAAAGTGATTATAAGCTGACGGTCAGCGGCATCAATTCCTAATTATCGTTATGGTTGAATATGGTACCTGAAACGAGTGATTTACTTGTTCATCATCATCATCTTGCACAGTTTCCAGCCACTGGCCGGGTCTGTTTGGAACACAAGCCTCTCCAACGTCTTCTGTCTTCCCACCATCTCTCAGCCTCCACCCTTGTCCAGTCTTCTCCTCTCTTCTTCACGCTTTCTTCCACCCCCTTCAGCCACCTGTCTCTCGGTCTTCCCCTCGGTCTCTTTCCTTCCCACTTCGTCTCATGTACCCTCCTGGGTATCCTCTTCTCCTCCATTCGTTTTACATGTCCATACCATCTAAGTCTAGATTTCTCTATACCATCCTGTAATGGTTCCTCCTTCATTAATTCTCTGGTCCTCTCATTTCTTATTCTGTCCATCTTTGTAGCTCCAATACTGCTTCTCAAGAACCTCATCTCACTGGCCTGTATTTTGCTCTTCTCCCTTCCTTTCATAACCCAGGTCTCCGAGGCATACGTCAGGATAGGGACATAGTACGTCCGATATATGATCTTTTTGCTGTTCCGAGGGACATCCTTGCTCCATAACATGCTTCTCACACTCCTCCGAAATGCTTCTGCCTGCCTCCCCCGCTCATTTATTTCTCTATCGTTTCTTCCATTATCTTGTATCAGGCTTCCCAGATACTTGAAACTCTCCAATTTCTTCAGCTGTTCCCCACCAATTGTTATTCCCGTTGTGGTTCTTTCCTTCTTCCTTGTTGTGATCACCATCTCACTCTTATTTATGCTAAATTTCATCCCATATCCTTTTATTATTCCTTCCCACACGTCCAACTGTTCCTGTACCTCCTCCTCCTTGTTTCCCCAAATCATCAAATCATCTGCAAACACCATTGCTTTCATCTTTCCGTCCCCAATTACTTGTGCCACTCGGGTCATTATGTCATCCATCACCACAATGAAAAGTAACGGTGACAGTGCACTTCCTTGTTTCAGGCCGTTTCTTTGTTCCAACCAGTCAGATCTCTCTCCTCCCACTTTCACACAGCTCACGCTTCCCTTGTACATCTCCTTTATCCTCTTTATAGTCCATTTCTCTACTCCTCTATCCTCCAGGGACTTCCACACTTTGTTTCTGCATACACTGTCATATGCTTTCTCAATGTCCAGGAAGGCCATCAGTAGATCTGTTCCATACTCATAGTGCTGTTCTTGTAACTGCCTTACAGCAAAAATCAAATCCACTGTGGACCTTCCTGCTCTGAAGCCATGTTGTTCTTCCCTCATCCCTCCTTCTATCCTTGTCCTAATTCTCTTTTCCAAAACTTTCTCCAAGATCTTTGCACAATGACTCATCAGTGTTATTCCCCGATAGTTTCTGCAATCTGTTCTACTACCTTTCTTGAAGATCGGGACAATGATTCCTTTTTTCCAGTCCTCTGGGGTCTTCCTTTCCTTCCATGCTGTCCTCATCACTCGGTACAGCCACTGTATCCCCACCTCTCCTGCTGCTCTCACCATCTCCACACTCAACTCATCCACACCCGGTGCCTTCCCTCCTTTCATCTTGTTCACTGCATCTTCCACTTCTTTCCATGTTAAGTCCTTTTCTGTTTGCAGTTCATCTTCCTCTTCCCCGATTTCTTCCTCCTCACCATCTTTTCCATTTGGGTTCAGAAGTTCTTCAAAATATTCTTTCCACATTTTCTTCAGTTCTTCCCTATTTTCTATCTCTTGTCCCCTTTTGTTCACCATTCTAACATAATCCGTAGGATCCTTCCGCCTCTTATTTTTTACCATCCCATATAGGACCTTTTTTGTACCTTCACTATCCTCCTCCATCATCTTTGTCCACTCTTCCATCCACTTCCTTCTCTCCTCAGCCACCACTCTCTTCGCCTCCTTCTTTCTTTCCTGGTACTCTTCCCTTGTCTCTACCGTCCTATTTTGATACCACCTCCTAAAGGCTCTATTCTTTTCCCTTACTATATCTTTTGTCTTCTCATTCCACCATGGTGTTTCCTTCCACCTCTTCTTACTACTTGTCCTCCCACATACTGCTTCTGCTGCACCCACTAGTGTCTTCTTAAATCTAGCCCATTCCTCTTCCACCCCTCTTTCTTCATCTGTTGGAATTCCTTCCTTTACCATTTTGAGGTACTCGACCCTTCTATCCCCTTCTTTCAGTTTCCATATCCTTATACGTCTTTCCTGGTTCTCAGTCCCTTTCTTCTCCTTACTCCCTCTCAGGTTCATTACCAGTAATCGATGGTCGCTATCCAGGTTCTCCGATGGTATAACCTTGATGTCCGTGATGTTCTTATTTAGTTCTTTCTCATACAGTATATAGTCGACCACCGACTTCCTGGTCAAGTCATCACTGTACCATGTGATTGTGTGGCTCTCTCTTTTCTTAAACCAGGAGTTCCCAACTAGCAGGCTGTTCCTCTGGCAGAAGTCCAACAGTCTCTTTCCTTCCTCATTTCTTCCACCCCAACCCTCTGGTCCTAGAACACTCGCATAACCTTGTCTTTCTCTTCCTACATGGGCATTGAGGTCCCCCATAACAATCATACCAGCTGCTTCTGCAATTCCTCTTCAAACTCCTCCTTCTCTTCAGAGGCGCAGCCTACTTGTGGAGCATACACTTGCACTATTTCTACGGTTGTTAACATTTTAAAATGCCAAATGATAAAGTACTTCTCTAATAGGAATAAAGAAACTTACGAGGAACATTGACAAATTTACTCCTTGTCAGTTGCAACGTGGGTTGTTGAATTGCTCCAAGTTTCTGAAGAACAGAACAACAGAAAACTCCTTGTTAGCACGTATTTACAAACTGTTAGTTGGATAATATATCACTTCTAAGGTTATTTAAAACAGAAATGACTTACCGGAATCGTACAACCTTGTCAAAAGCGTGACCCACATAGAGGTCAACTTTCACTGAGCCTGCCTGACATACTACTGAACCACTTGCCTGTTGTGATGCATTCTGCGCGGTGGCGGGGAAGGGCGACGGAGAGGGGAGGGGAGTGAGACAGTAGCTTGCACCAAAGTGGGGTGAGTGTGTGTGGAGTCAGGAAAATTGAACGAATCAGGATGTCTGTTGGAATTTACCTATTGCCGCGGGGGTTGAGGGGGCGGTTTGCGTTTTTTATTATTTAAATAATCTGCTATTCTATCAAATAATTCGTTTGTTTCAAAATTAATCTCGTTTAGATTATTGCATTCATTTGACCTCAGAAAAGTATTGATATGAATATTTTCTAAAATATTCATATAGCTGCCCTTAGATGCATAATGTAACATTTTGATGTCATTATTTATGTCAGTGAACTTATGTCCCGTTTCTTCCATGTGTACCTCCATGGCTGAAAACTTCCTGTGTTTTATAGCCGAAACATGCTCTGCATAACGAGTACGTATGCTCCTACCTGTTTGTCCCGCGTAATTCGATTTGCAAAAATTACATCTGAGTTCATAAACTTCCGATTTTAAATGTTTATCAGCACTGTTAACTTTATTGGAATTGAAAAATTTATTGAAATTTGAATTATTAGTTTTAAAGGCGATATTCATTTTGTGTTTCTTTAGGATATTGGTTACTGTGTATAGGCTTCGATCCATGTAGGTGAAGGTGGCATAAGTTTTCTTTGTTGTGTTCTCTCTGACTAATTTTGTTAGGGGTCTGTTTTTTAACTTGTAAATTAATCTGCTGACATAATTGTGGCTGTAACCGTTGCATTTAGCTATTTGATATATGTCAATTTCCTGCTTCAGATCACGATCAGAGGAAGGGATTCTTAATGCCCTATTAATGAGGCTTACGAACGTTGCGTTCTTGTGGCCGCCCGGATGGTTAGAGTCTTGCTGTATGACTGTACTCGTTTGCGATGGTTTTCTGTATACTTTGTAATGCAGACGTTGGTCTTTTTTAATCACAGTTACATCCTGATAATTAATTTTATTATTGACTTCTGATTCTAAAGTAAATTTAATATTGCTGTCTATTTTGTTCAAATCATCCAATTTTGCTCTATCGCTTGAACTTGGTTATTGATAATGATGAAAATATAGTCTACCATATCTTCCCCAGAAATCGATGCCTTTAATTTGGTTGATCATTTTCTCATGTTCAACGAAGTCAAGGTAAATGTTGGCTAAGACACCCGACAATGGAGATCCCATTGCAAGGCCTTGGGATTGTTTATAAATTTTCTTATTGAACAAAAAAATGTTGTCAGTGACAAAGGTTAAAATTGAAATGAATTCCTCGATTTCCACTTTAGACAATACACTAGTGTTAATTAATCTATCCTGAATGATCTTGATCGTTTTCTTGACCGGGATGTTGGTATACATGTCTTGAATGTCGACCGAATGCATGGTGTTATTCTCGTTAATTTTCAAGTCTGTGGTTCTTTCACAAAAATGCGTGGTGTTGACGAAATAACGGTGAGCCTTCAGTTTGTAGTGTTTATTAAGTAACTGTTGGGCAAATTTCGCTAGTTAGTACGTTGGGCTATTCCTGAAGTTTACGATAGGCCTAATTGGGGTGTTAAGTTTATGAATTTTCGGAAGAGATCTCAAAGTGGGAATGCCGGGGTTCATGCTTACAAGCCTGTCTGCTTGCTTCTCGTCTAAGACAAAAATAGTGTTCTTTAAAAGTTGTTTCAACCGTTTCTGGATGACGTTGGTTGGGTCCTTTTTGATTTCTGTGAAATTGCCTGAATTTAGAAACTCGATTGTTTTGTTAACATATTCGTCTTTGCTCATTAACACTGTGGTGTTGCCTTTATCTGCTTTGGTTATTATTATGTTGTTATCATTGATTTTGGTGATGAGACTTTTGAACTTGCTGTTTAAATTACGACTTACATTGACCTTTCTCTTGCTTGAGTTAATTATCTTCTTAATTTTCTTATTAGTTTCAAACCTAGCGGCATTTTGTTCTTCAGTGGGCAGTCTCCTAATGGCTGCTTCTGTTTCGGCTACGAAGACAATTACATCGTTTTTGTTTCGATTTTGTTCCCAGTTGTGTTTGGGACCTTTTTGGAGAATTTCTAGATCGCTCTGGTGCAAAGTGACATTAGTCAAGTTTTTAACTGGGCTTTGGAAAGTATGGCTATTGTTCACATGTGGTGTGTTTTGGTTACTGGGCATTTTCTGTGAGTTAACTAAATTAAGGAATTTATTGTTTAAGGTATTGACCTTTTTGATAGCGCAAGAGTGCGTTCTATGACCCGCAATGATTTGGTAGTTATCCCATTCTTTCTTATCTATAGAATTAGCTGCCTCTAGGTGGGTGCGGTATAAGGCATTACTGATGTTGTTCTTCTTCATGTAAAGAAACTTTATTTCACGATTAAGAATTTTGTTGTTGACCAAGAATTGTGTATGTCTTTTGTATGGGTTGGAAAATTATCAACCAAATTAAAGGCATCGATTTCTGGGGAAGATATGTAGACGATATTTTCATCATTATCAATAACCAAGTTCAAGCGATAGAGCAAATATTGGATGATTTGAACAAAATAGACAGCAATATTAAATTTACTTTAGAATCAGAAGTCAATAATAAAATTAATTATCTGAAGGTAACTGTAATTAAAAAAGACAATCGTCTGCATTACAAAGTATACAGAAAACCATCACAAACGAGTACAGTTATACGGCATGACTCTTAACTATCCGGGCGGCCACAAGAACGCAACGTTCGTAAGCCTCATTAATAGAGCGTTAAGAATCCCTTCCTCTGACCATGATCTGAAGCCGGAAATTGACATTACATATCAAATAGCTAAAGTCAACGGTTACAGCCACAATTATGTCAGCAGATTAATTTACAAGTTAAACTGACCCCTAACAAAATTAGTCAGAGAGAACACAACAAAGAAAACTTACACCACCTTCACCTACATGGATTGAAGCGTACACACTGTATAATTTTTGCAAATTGAATTACGCGGGACAAACAGGTAGGAGCATACGTACTTGTTATGCTGAGCATGTTTCGGCTATAAAACACAGGAAGTTTTCAGCCATGGAGGTACACATGGAAGAAACGGGACATAAGTTCACTGACATAAATAATGACGTCAAAATTTTACATTATGCATCTAAGGGCAGATATATGAATATTTTCTAAAATATCGAAAATATTCATATCAATACTTTTCTGAGGTCAAATGAATGCAATAATCTAAACGAGATTAATTTTGAAACTAACGAATTATTTGATAGAATAGCAGATTATTTAAATAATAAAAAACGCAAACCGCCCCCTCAACCCCCGCGGCAATAGGTAAATTCCAACAGACATCCTGATTCGTTCAATTTTCCTGACTCCACACCCACTCACCCCACTTTGGTGCAAGCTACCGTCTCACTCCCCTCCCCTCTCCGTCGCCCTTCCCCGCCACCGCGCAGAATGCATCACAACACGCAAGTGGTGCACCGCCCTATTAAAATAAACATATTCTTGGCGTGCCTCCTAGCTGCATCACTGGAACCAACTAGAAAAGAAAGGAGTACGCAGTGGAAATGGATGTTAATTTCTGACCTGTGCTGGGCCCGTACTTGCAGGCCAGATGTGCCGAGCGACTCCAGACTCCGTGAAGGTGGTCCCACGACGAGTGGTAGGAATACCCTCCTGGTGCTAGAAAGCTAGAATAAGTTAGGCCTAGGTTTGAAGAGAGAGAGAGAGAGAGCGAGCAGCCCGATCGCCCAACACTACTAAATGAGACACATGGGTAAAGAAATGGAAATTTAATGAATTGAAACCGAACACACAAAGAAACCCGGCCAGAAAAACACACACAAAAAGAATACCCTTCACCTAGGGGTCAAATAAAGTCACTTTCAAACGGGGAAGATAAATATAAATAACAATAAATAACTTACGATAGTAAATAACGTTAACAAATTAAATTCATACCTGTGCTCACTTCGGTGAAAACGATGTAAAAAGGGAGGAAGTAAAAGATCAAGAGGCAATCGAGCCGGTCGCTGGTCAACAACAATCACTTCTCAGCCTAGAGATGGATGGTTGTCATGACGACCACAAATAACAAGCATAGCAAAGATAAAACAAGAGGCTGTGTGCGTGTCGCAAAGGCTGTGGCGAGCAATGGGGATGCGATCGAGCTGGCAGTCTCCAGAGAAAAGAAATGCAAAAACCAAAGATACTACAAGGAGAAACAAATGACGTCAAGTGTCCGTGAAATATATCATGATACATACACGCAATCAAACACACAAAATGCTAGCCGACGATGCAGTAATAAAACACAAAGCAACTCGTGCTTGTAGGTAGTCTAGCAAAATATGCTAAACCTATATAGTCCCCAACTTACGTTCCGAGTTCGAGCTGAATACGGTAAGGCCTACTTAAAGTTACCGCCGTGATCCAGTTGCCCGAAGCATGGAATGAAGGGAAAACATAAGGGCTAAAATATATGGTGTCATGCCTCGTGTTGGGAGAATGGTCGAAACGCCAACGTCCACAAACCACGGGAGACCCATTCGAAGATATGCCCAATCAAAACAGCATCAATGCACCTGGCAGCAAGAAAAACATACACTCACAAAATCACTCGCAGATATATTTCACGGCACAAATAAAAGGTTAAACGAAGACTCAAACAAAATAAAACAGGAGACCGCCATTACGATTGGTTCCACAGCAAATCCAAGCACACGACGAAGATCAAAAAGAAAGGTTAAATTTAGGAAATGAGCATAGTGGACACAAGGTTAGATGTATTACTTACATGAGTAAATGGAAGGCTTCGGCATAATAACAATGTTAAATAAAAAGGAAAAACATTACATTTTAAATAATAAGGCGGAGAGCCTCAAGGCACGTCCGGACAGAAAGTATCTCACATGGCGTCTGAGTCTACCGGGACGGCCGCCAAAGAAAATAAAGAAAAGAGAGATGTTAAACATGGCTCAGTGGTTCAGTAGTATGTCAGGCAGGCTCAGTGAAAGTTGACCTCTATGTGGGTCACGCTTTTGACAAGGTTGTACGATTCCGGTAAGTCATTTCTGTTTTAAATAATCTTAGAAGTGGTATATTATCCAAATAACAGTTTGCAAATACGTGCTAACAAGGCGTTTTCTGTTGTTCTGTTCTTCAGAAACTTGAGCAATTCAACAACCTACGTTGAAACTGACAAGGAGTAAATTTGTCAAAGTTTCTCGTATGTTTCCTTATTCCTATTAGAGAATTACTTTATCTTTTGGCATTTTAAAATGTTAACAAGTAAATCACTCGTTTCAGGTACCACATTTACCCGTAACGATAATTTGAAAGTGATGCCGCTGTCAGTCTGCTAATAATCACTTTAGAAGCTTTGAATGTGACTGCCTTCAATCCTTTACCAGCCGTCACAATGTTCTGTATTCATGAAGCAACAAATGTTTCGCAACAGCATGTTTCAAGTGTCAGACAGGAAACACTTCATTAATAATTTTTGTCTTCATCTTAACAATAAGTAGTTTGTGTCTAATGGCACAAGTTAAATTACTGGACAAAATATTTGATTTTTACAAGCCCACATTTTAAGCAGTGATATCCATTACCTAACACAGGAATTGCCATAGAATGGTTATACGTATTTTAAAACATTGACGATACTTCAACAAATATGTATTTGTCCGTAAGCAACATTTTAATGAGTCGAATGACACAAGTCTAACAATGGAAAAGTGACAGAATATGCGTGGAGCATTGCATGCTATATTTAAGAGTTTTGTTGATGTTTTAATTAGTGTGTTTCTTAACTTGTAATTTTTAATGTGTTCTAATATTTTAACTGATGAATTGTGTTTTGTGTTGTATGTTGAGGATTTCGATGTTATTGTATGATGTTTTATACCAAATGTGGGCTGAAGAAGGAAACAAAATAGGTTTCCGAAACATGTACCCGTAGAATTTTTCTGTAAGTAAAGTATTGATTTGGCGGGAAATTTAAGTTATACTTCTTGTAAACATGGTCAATACGGAACCTGGAATGAGTGCTGTTCCTAATGGGCAGTAATTGGAGCACTCACCAACATCTCCTTTACCCTTCCAAATTGGTATTGTCATACTGGTAACATTATACACATACAGTATATACCAAACAATTGTCACATTATTTTAGCTTCCGCCCGATGTGTCGCTCATAATGTTTTTCTTACCATCCTACGAACATTTAAGCTAAGTTTCAGTGAGTTCTGTAGATTTAAGTTCACGATATTCCCGTGCTAGTGCTGTGATTTCAATTTTTTTTTTAAACACTCGTATTTTTAACCCTTAGCTACACGCATCTCTTTCACTAACATTCGTACACTCTGCCGCAATATATTTTTTCATTCTTTTTCGTAATTTAGTGACTTGCAAAATGGCTAAAATTGATTTGTATGGAGAATTATACAGAACCTATGAGAATACATTGAAAAAATCTTATCAGTATGTATGAAATTCTTATTAATAAAACATATTCTTGGGAGGAAGCCTCCGTGGCTTAGGCGGCAGCCCGCCGGCCTCTCACCGCTGGGTCCGTGGTTCAAATCCCGGTCACTCCATGTGAGATCTGTGCTGGACAAAACGGAGGCAGACAGGTTTTTCTCCGGGTACTCCGGTTTTCCCTGTCAAAATTTCATTCCAGCAACACTCGCCACTATCATTTCATTTCATCTGTCATTCATTTATTCATTGCCCCAGAGGAGTGCGTCAGGCCTCGGCAGCCGGCACAGTCCATATCCTCGCCGCTAGATGGGGGCTTCATTCATTCCATTCCTGACCCGGTCGGAGACTGGAAGCAGGCTGTGGATTTTCATTTCATTCTTGGGAGGGATGGGATAAGGACATATTTACTAGTGATAAAGTAATTAAAAATTCTTATAAACATTTATTGGTCAACGAACAAAAAATAATAATTTTCACACACGAAAGAGATATTGAGAATTATTGGATTGAGATTGCCCTTTTTTTCAGGCTCATATTACAAGACATTGTACCTGTTGCTCAACAATCTCAAGAAATACACTAGAGTAAGAGAAAAACTGTTTGTCGGTATCATGTAGGCCTATACACTTAGATTCTTGGCTTGGAAAAGGACACTTTCTGCTAATTTACAGTACGAAATAATTGTCAGTGCCTAAATACACAAAATAAATCTGCACTAGGACTTAAAAATCGAATAGCTCCTCTTCATCCAGTGACCCTTCTTGCTCATCAATTTCATGGAGCAACCTCTCAATGTCCTGTTGTTGACAGCCATGTCGAGACCTATAAACAGAAGGCAAGCGTGCAGACTGTTCTGACATTGATAATAATGATAGAAGCATAGAAAGAAACAACGAAGGTAAAATAAGTTAAATACTTACATTATTTCACAATGCCGATTCCAGCTAGTTGTTACATGCTAGCGGTACGGAATGCCGCATTCGCGCACCTCGCACTTTGACAACCTATATCAGACTGACTGGGAACCAGACAGGCTCCGAACCTACACCCTCTCCTGCAGCACATGTCGAACAAAGGATATAGCGGGCGATCTCACAGAATTCGTAAGAGTTAACCACGTCAAACAAAATTTTGCAAAAAAGCGGCACTGAGTGCCGCTTAGTGTGTATCTAAGGGTTAATAGACTGAGAAGAATTCACTCATGACAAAGTCATAATACTAATGGGGGTTAGTAACTACTTGATTGAACTCAAGACAACTTTCATTCCAGATCTGTGAAATTTTATCAATTCCTTCAAAAGCTCTAGCGTCAGGCAAAACCATAAAACTAAATTATTTTTTTTGTTTGTTCAGCGAGTGTTTCTCTCATGTTCATAGTACATTATATACCATATGTACATGAATACTACCTGCCCTCAAATAATCCCCACTCCCTAAATTTAGGAAGGGATTTTTTTTAATTTGGTTTTGTAGAGCAGGTGTTAAAATATTATGGTGCTGCTCACAGGTTAGATAAAATTCTTAACTTCTCTAAACACCTTCCCAAAGTTGCTCATCAGTAGGGACCTGAAATTTTAGCATCTATTTTCCTATAAATTAGCATTTATTTTTTCCCTATTTAGCATCAATTTTTAGAAAATTAGCATCTATTTTTTCCGGATTTTCACGGACTATATGACTTTGTTGGCGAGACTTGAGATACAATTTAATGTTTCATTGAAAGCATTGTAAATAACTCTGTGTTGCACTCTTTCAAGTTACACCTTCTATCTGTAACAATTGTATTGTAGTGTGACAAAACACGCTCACTGTCCACATTGTTTGTTGGTGTCCACAAAAGATCTAAAGAACTCTTGGCAAAATGTTCATGTTCATATTGAACAGCAGTCAAGGCACGTACTACTTCACACTCCCTCATTTTGTTTTAACTGCGATTCAATAATATTTTTGAAAGAATTATAGCCCTTCCTTATTTCATGACATAGAATGTTGGTAAAGCCCGAGAGTTTTTGAATATCGGTTTCTTTGTCATTGTTCAATACCACGTGCCAAGGATAAAATATCTGTGCTATGTCTTCAAAGTTTTTGCGATTGGGATCACTTGCCTTTAGTCTAGCAAGCTTGCTTCTAGCAGACTGAGCTACTTTTACAAACAAATCTTTCCTTGTAGCACATTCTAAGGCTGTGAGTTTAGCTAAGGCATAATCTGTCGCTTCAGAATAATGGCCTTGAATTATTGCACCAAAATTAGCATCAAAGTTTTCAAGTTTGGTATAAAGCAAATGTGAGGTTGGATACTGGGACCCATCAAGCAGTGAGTAGTTAACAAGTTCTTTCACAAAAATTAATTCAGAATAAATCCTAACTACATCTCTATCTGTCAAGCCTCGCAGAAATGTAACACCACTGTTGCTAACATCTTTCATGTCAGGTAGCTTAAAAAAAAACCTCACATCATCATGAAAATAACTCGCTAAGTAGAAAACAGCTTCAAACCAGCTGTTCCATCGAGTAAGTACCGCCGATGGAAAAAGTTTTGCTGCCTTTAAGTCCCCATTTTTTGACTTCGGTAAGTGCAACTAGTTATATTTGAGCTTTCTTGTGTTTAGAAAGGCCGACTTGACCATTGTTACAACCTGATTTAAATCGGACATAGCTGCTGTCCAACAATTACCAACAAGGCAAAGTTTGTGTGCCCAACACTGCACATGGAGCAAATGATCCCCAATGATGATCTTCAGTGTTTCATAACAACGAGTCATATATGGAGCACTGTTACTTACAAATACTTTCACGTCATCATATTGCACACTGTGATCACGCAATGAATCTAACACAGCACGGGAACAGTTTTTAGCATTTCCGGATTGACAGTATTTCACTCCAGCAACAAATAATTTCTACTCAATTGCTGTTGGCACTTGGAACAGTACAACAAAAACACAGCGACCCATTCGGTCTGTGGTTTCATCACATAAAATGTTAATTTTATTCCCAACTAGAGCTTCAGTTGTTGATTTCTCGTGATCAGCTGCAACTTCTGAAAATAAAATATTATGAAATTGGATTACCTTCACAATTTTATAGGTTAAGGTATGTCTTGGAAAGGTTATGGAAGCACTGGCTGTAAGCTTAGCCTCTTCAGAAGTTGGATTAGCTTTGCTTTGTATAGGTTATATGAGCATGAGAGAATCAAAATGCAAATGTATTTATTTAAACCGTACTTACCAGGCAAATATTTTTCGCGCAGAGTTCTCGCATTAGGAAGCTCCCCTTGACTTGAAAATTCAGCAATCCACGCTCTTACAGTTTCATTTTCAAGCTTTTCCAAGGGAATATTTGCTTTAGCAAATACTTTAACAGTTCATTTTGCGAAGTAGTCCTAGTCATGCTTCCGTCGTTTGGCACCTTGTAATCTTTCAATAACAGAGGTTTGTTTGGGTTCGGAAAATGTTGCGCATTCTCATCGCTTCGCAAGATGTTTTACAGATGTAATATGTTTCTGAATAATGTCCTTCTTCTCCCACCCAACACAGCAGTTACAATATTTGCAAAATACTGTTGCAGAATCGGAACAATAAAAGCCATGATTAGCGTACTGCTGTGCTCTTTCATGAGCAGTTACAGCAGTACGTCCCATTTCTAGAAAAAACTTTGAACCTTGAAGTGCTTGAAGGTTACAAAAAGAATAAGGATACTATTCAAGCGGCAAGCCGCAAAATTTTCCGCTTAGCGAAGTCCACGTGTTCGACAAACCACCAGTCGCCGCAATGCGCCAAGTACACAAACGAGTTTTGTTCGTCAGCTGTCTGAATAAGTTATAGATAGTCGAAAGTTCGTATCGATACAGAAATCGATTGTTATATCGACCAATTTGCGTAGCACACTGCGAGTCCGAGATGAGGTATCGCTAGCGAGCGATTAGGCCAACTACTGAACATTTTCTGTTGTTTAATACAAATTCGCAAATAAATTAGCAGATTTAAAGTAATTTCGCTATAAAATCACACTTATTTGGTATTTTCGCATTTTAGGTCACAATTCGCATTTTGTCGCACTTTGATTTACGCGTAAAAATGGATTTTTTTCCACATTAAAATTAACGTAGGCTTGGATTCTGTACGAAATTATAAATTCGCATTTATCGCAAATGCGATTTTTTTCAGGTCCCTACTCATCAGTAGTAAGATATGTGCTCCACTGGCCATCATTGAGAGATTGAGCAGCCACAGGAGTCAGTATCACAACATTATGGTGTGCACATGCTTGAAAACAAGCTGATTGCATTCCAACCACCGCTAAATTAGTGAGTTTGTAATACAATATGTGTTCCATGGACTTCATTAGTACTATACTTCATTAATACCTGATGGCGCAAAACCTCAGCTGCGCACACTGCGAATCTCATATGCGGGCGAGTCCATGTGCTTCAGCGTAATTGATAGGAGTGGAACATTCACTTGGCTCCTTGGTTTGGAAGTGTTTGCGTCAGGTCCTTGGTATCTGTAGTAATTGTATTGTGAGTTAAGATCTGAAGTGACAACATGTCACTAACTAAACTTGCTGTGGCGACAGCTGGTGACGAGAGGTTTTGTTTCGCTCCCAGTAGCACAGCAGCAGTGACCCCTCCACTATCTTCCTTCTCCTACCTTCCCTCCATGCCCTTGAGTTCGCGCAGGTCTGCGCCATCTGGTATTAATGTTGCTCTCTACACAGTTTAAGCGATAACAAGGGTTAGTATTGCAATATTACAGTACATGCATGCCCATAAATCAGGTCAACATCCTGTATTAGCCTATGACAAAACTCACATCCTATTGAGTTCGCAGTGAGATATACATTCCACCGGCAGTCATTAGGGCACTGTTTTTGCGGCCATGTGCTTGCCCAGAAATAAGCTAAGCACTCACGAACCTATGGTGAATCTCAGCACTGCAAAACCTAGTAGGTTCCTGGTAAGATACGCATTCTGCCAGCAATCATAAGTTTACCATTTTGGAGCAGGAGCCAGTATTGTGAAATTGCAGTGCATGAACACCTGGAAGTAAATCAGCATCACTCACAATTGTATGGCGAATCTCACTTCCACTAATTTGTAAAGTACGCCAAGAGATGCAGTTCCTCAGCCTCCATTACAGCTCAGCTTCAGTGACTGCACGAGTTGGGTATCACAATATCATTGTACGCATATACTCGTAGATCTCATAACCATTCTGATGGCAATAGTTTGGTGGCAACCTTGACTCAAATAATGCCTGCTCGCCATTTTTTTACTCCCAAATTTCAAAAATTGGTAGTATGCACATATATACTTCCATTACATACAGTAGGCTTGACATTATACATAATTGCAACTTTATCGAGAATGGAAATAAAAGGAGGGACTTGCTAAAACATAATAACTAGAAATGCACATACAGTAGAACAGAACATTACTAAGAGCTAGTATATTAAAATAAGATTCTTGATAAATCATTCTCCTTGTGTAAGTTTGATACTGTATTAATGGAAGAGAGGGTTGCTATTGAATTACCCCCCAAAAATGTACCATAATAATTAAACTCTGTGGAGGAGTTTTCTTACATTGACCCTTCGTGTGGATGGATTAATGTTGGATATGTAATGTAGTTATATAATTGTTTTCAGATTCCACCCCATTGGATACGGCAACAGGTTCAAAGTCACCCCAGGATAGGCAGAATAACCCGTGCATTAATGATAGGGTCGTATCCAACTTTATGCAGATTATGGATGAGTGCCCGAATGGTGTATGGTGTACAGAAATGCCAGATAAATACAGGGTGAGTTTATACAGTCTAACTGGGTTAATTCTAACTCTTTGCACAGTCTCTTGGAATCTCTATACATGAAATGCAACTTGTCTAATTTGAAACGAGTTCAGTTCTTTTTGTTGTTGGTCCCTTCAGCTTCAAAATGACCAAATCCTACTGTACATTACTTTTTATAAAATCTGTGTGCAGTTCTTGAAAGATAATTGAAGAGAGTTGCAATAAAACTCCTATTTCACAAATTACTATGGAAATTCCAAAACTATCTTATATAAGAGTAGCCTACTCCCTAACGAAGGATTTCCTATTTTTAAAGTTAAGAGTTCTTATTTTTAGCCTATTTTCAATTAGGCTTATGAGATCACCTTTTTTCCGTGTGTGTGTGTGTGAGGTGTGTGTGTGTGTGTCCCTAATAAAATCTAAACGGCTGGAGCGATTTCAATGAAACTCGGTAAGTTCATAGCACTATTCCCGGCGACCTCGACCGTGTCCTTCAAATTTTGTTACGTCTCACCAATCCAACATGGCGGCTGTGCGAAATATTTCACTAGCATTCAATATCTCCGAAGCTATTACAGATATCGCCCTGAAATTGCGTATGATGATAAAGGGCACTACTAGAAGTTCACCTATGAGACTTTCAGAAACCTGGTGACTACAAAACCAACATGGCGGTCAAGCGAAGTTGAGACTTTTAAATAGACTTTTCTCGCGATTTAACTATCCAAACGTAATGAAACTTGGTTCAGCAAATGTTTATACACATTGTAATGCACTGGAGTCTAATTTAGTTCAATTGTTTACATAACCTCAAGATGGCAGCTGTGAGAAATGTTTAAATTAAGTTTTTATTTCTTGTGTCGTAATCATGCGATCGAGGTGAAAGTTTGAATAATGAACCTAGGCAATAATTGTCCTTGAATGGTACATAACTCTGTGGCCTATACATATAACAATCCTAAAAATGGCAAGCTTCCGAAATATTTAGACAGTTCTCAATATCTATGAATCTTTTACAGCAACCAAACTGATTTTTTTAAATGTTCATAGAGACTAAGAACATATGTTCACCTAAAGGACTTTCAGTAACCTGGTGAGCACAAATCCTACATGGCGGCGACGCGAAGTTTAAATATTTAAATGGACGTTTCTCGCGAATTAACTATCCGAGTGCCGTGAAACGTTGCACGATAAATGCTTATACAAATGTTGATCCACTGGCATCTAATTTATTTCAATTGTCTGCATAATCACAAGATGGCTGCTGTGCGTAATTTTAAAATCTCGTTTTTACTTCTTGTGTTCTAATCATGAGATTGAAGTTTGAATACCACACGTACACAATAATCTTAATGTAATAGTACAAAAATAAAAATCCAACCTGGCGACCATCTGAAATATGTAGACGGTTCTCAATATCTACGAATATGTTACAGCAATTAAACTGAAATTTTGTATGTTGATAGAGGCAATTAACATTAGCAGGATATATGAAAATAGGCTGTATAGTTCTTCACGGAACTACTTGTTTTTTATTAGATTTCATTAGAAAGCTACCTATTGCTATAGGTACTGTACCCGAAAATACCTACCATCAGCTTGTTGGAATGCCTCGATGATAACTGCAGGGCTTCCAGCGATTTACTGTGATGGCAGTAAGAAAGTGTTGTATGGAATGATAAAGGCAAAGAGAAGAGATACAGGGGAAAATGTCAGAATGGTGGACAGGAATGGAAAGGAGGTCGAAAATATGGAAGAAGTAAAGGTTATCTGGAGAGAATACTTCAAGGAACTCCTAAATCCAACTAAAACCAGCGTAGTGGACATTGTGGAGGAAGAAACAGACAGTGACCAAGACATTTCAGAGAAGGAATTGACATGGAAAGAAGTGGAGGAAGCATTAAAGAAGATGAAAGGGGGAAAGGCACCGGGAATAGACGAAGTGAGTGTGGAGATGGTGAGAGCAGCAGGGGGAACACAGTGGCTCTTTCGAGTAATGCAAGTGATATGGAGGGAGAAGAAAATACCAGAGGACTGGAAAAGAGGGATAATAATACCCATATTTAAAAAGGGAAGTAGGAAGGAATGCAAGAACTACAGGGGAATTACACTCATGTGCCACTGCGCCAAAATATTTGAGAAGGTACTGGAGAGAAGAATTCGGACAGAAGTTGAAGATGGACTGAGGGAAGAACAGTATGGATTCAGGCCAGGAAGGTCAACAGTTGACCTCATCTTTGCAGTAAGACAGCTACAAGAACACCATTATGAATATGGGAAAGATCTGGTGATGATCTTCTTGGATATTGAGAAAGCATATGATAGTATTAATAGAAACAAGGTATGGGAAGCAATGAGAGCAAAAGCAGTGAACAAGGAGACAGTGGCAAGAGTGAAAGCAATGTACGAGGGAAGCAAAAGCTGTGTAAAGGTGGGAAGAGAGAGAACGGAATGGTTTCAACTGGAGAGTGGTCTGAAACAGGGAAGTGCCCTCTCACCCCTGTTATTTATAGTGGTGATGGATGAAATCATACGAAAAGTGGTAAATAGCATTGGGGAAAGGAAAATGAAGGCAATGTTATTTGCTGATGACCTTCTGGTATGGGGAGAGGATGAGGAAGAAGTACAAGAGCAATTAGATGAGTGGGAGAAGGTAGTGTTATCATATGGGATGAAGTTCTCAGCACAAAAGAGTGAAGTGGTCATCGCAACGAGGAAGAAGAACAGACTGGATATGGGCATAACACTTGGAAGACAGCAGTTGCAGAAAGTAGAATGCTTCAAGTACTTGGGAAGCATAATTGAAGAAAAGGGAGGCAATAGGATGGAAATAAATCAGCGGGGAAGGTGCGCAGATGGATTTTTCAAGAGTGTTAGGGGGATGATATGGAATAAAGATGTACCACAAAAATGTAAAGGAATCATCTACAAGACCTACTTTGTGCCAATTTTGACATATGGTTCAGAAACATGGGTGATGAAGAAAAGGGACAAGAATAAAATACGAGCAGTGAAGATGAAGTTCCAGAGGAGTAGGGTAGGAGTGACAAGAATGGACAGAGGAAGGAATGAGAGAGTCAGGGAGATGGTAAGAGAGGAACCATTGCAAAATAGAATAGAGCGATCTAGGCTACAATGGTATGGACATGTGAGGAGGATGCAAGAGGAGAGGATACCGAAGAAGATGTTCGGAATGGAAATGACGGGAAGGAGGCCAAGGGGAAGACCAAGCGACAGATGGACAAAAGGAGTTAAGAAGAGTGTGGAGGAAAGAGGAGTGTGCTGGGACACAGTAAATGACGAGAGATGGTGGATGGACAGGAAACGATGGAGAGGCTTATGTTCCAAGCAGACCCGACCAGCGGTTGGAAACTGCTCAAGATGATGATGATGATGATGATGACTTTGGTTTCAAAGACTTACTTTTATTATTTACTTTTTTTGAAATTCATTTACTTTTTTAGGAAATCATTTTTTTTTTTTTTTTTGCCTATTGCTGCTGTGCAATTATTATTTATACCTTGTGCTGTGCTAGCCATAGCGTCTTCTCTGCCGCGTGTGCAACAAGCTCTAGTTATAAATCAAGAAAGAGATTCTCTAGCCGGACTAAGGTTTTCGAACCTCTTCGGACCATGCCGCGCCATCTACCGGCCGGCTGTAGAATAGAGCTCACGATCCTCGTTCAGACGGCGTTGCGTTTACCGTGCCGTGACGAGTCTTATTGTGTTTACACCGAGTGCTGTGTTTGTTGTTGCACCCGGAAAAGCGTGGTATTGTGAGGTGGAAAGTGTGGGCGGCAAGTGCATTATCAACTCGGGTAAGTATGCATAATTACATGTGATGATGGCCTCCTCCCTTGTAAAATTTCAATCCGGAGGTAAACTAGTCCCCCGTTCGGATCTCCGGGTGGGGACTACTCGAGAGGGGGTTAACATCACAGAAGTGACAAAGAGGAAATCTGACATTCTACGGATCGTAGCGTGGAATGTTAGAAGTCTGATAGGAAGTGGAAGGTTAGAAAACGTAGAAAGGGAAATGGATAGGCTGAGGTTGGATTTGGTTGGGATTAGTGAAATGGGCTGGTCAGGAGACTATAGGGTCATTAGCACTAAATCAAACAATGGCCAAGCAGGGATTGGCCTCATATTGAGTAGGAAACTTGGACAGCGGGTGTTTAGGATTTATGAGACAGGTGAGGTACCCCCTGATTTCAAGAAGAATGTAATCATCCCTATACCAAAGAAAGTGGGAGCTGACAGATGTAAAGAGTACTATACAATCAGCTTGATTACTCATGCTTCAATGATCCTGTCTAGAATAATTTTCAAGAGCATTGAGATGGAAAGCTTACATAGAGAGTTTGTATAAGGGAAAGGAGATTGAGAATCATGTAATGGAAAGGGAGGAGGAAATTGATGAGGATGCAAAAGGAGATGTAATATTGAGATCAGAATTTGATAGAGCTTTGGAAGACTTAAGCAGGAACAAAGCACCAGGCGTAGATGATATACCGATTGAGTTGCTACGCTGCATAGGAGATGAAGGTCTGATCAGGTTATTTCACTTGGTGTGTAGGATTTATGAGACAGGTGAGGTACCCCTTGATTTCAAGAAGAATGTAATCATCCCTATACCAAAGAAAGTGGGAGCTGACAGATATGAAGAGTACCGTACAATCAGCTTGATTACTCATGCTTCAAAGATCCTGTCTAGAATAATTTTCAAGAGGATTGAAAGCCAGATAGAAATGGAGTTGGGTGAAGACCAGTTTGGTTTCAGGAGAAATGTAGGAACAAGGGAAGCTGTACTAAGTCTTAGGCTGATTTTGGAAGGTAGAATAAGGAAAGATAAGAGAACGTTCATGGCTTTTGTAGACTTAGAAAAGGCTTTTGATAACGTTGATTGGACTAAATTGTTTGACATTTTGAAATCGATTGGAATAAAGTACAGGGATAGGAGGGTAATCTACAATCTATACAGAAACCAGACAGCAGTCATTCGAGCTGAAGGACATGAGAGAGAAGCAGATATTCAGAAAGGTGTTAGGCAAGGCTGCAACTTATCCCCCATACTTTTCAATCTTTACATTGAACAAGCAATGAAGGAAGTCAGAGAAAAATTTAAAGTGGGAGTGAAGATTCAAGGAGAAATAATTTCAACTCTAAGATTTGCTGATGACATTGTCATCTTGGCCGACAAGCCTGAGGATTTGAATGAGTTTTTGAATGGTATGGACTCCGTCTTACGGAAAGAATTCATGATGAAAATTAATAAATGTAAAACAAAAATACTGGAATGCAGCCGAAATAAATCAGAAACCTCTATGGAGATCAAATTGGCAGGTGAAAAGCTGAAGGAAGTAGGAGACTTCTGTTACTTAGGAAGCAGAATAACCAGTGATGGACGAAGCAAAGAGGATATAAAAAGTAGGTTGGCTCAGGCAAAGAAAGCATTTCTACAAAAAAAGAATCTGCTGACATCGAATATAGATTTAGGTATTAGGAAGACATTTTTGAAAGCTTTTGTCTGGAGGGTGGCGCTCTATGGAAGTGAAACTTGGACTATTGGTGCAGCAGAAAAGAGGAGAATTGAAGCATTTGAAATGTGGTGTTACAGGAGAATGATGAAGATCAGATGGGTAGATAGGGTTACAAGCGAAGAGGTATTAAGACGAGTGGGAGAGGAGAGATGTTTCTGGCGACTGTTAATGAAGAGAAGAGATAGGTTGGTAGGACACATACTAAGACACCCAGGAATAGCAAGCTTGGTTATGGAAGGAAGGGTCGAGGACAAGAACTGTAGGGGTAGACCAAGGTTAGAATATGTTATACAGATTGCCTCGGATGTAAGGTGTGGTAGCTATGTAAAGATGAAACGATTAGCTCAGGACAGGGAGGCATGGAAGGCTGCATCAAACCAGTCAAAAGACTGAAGATTCAAACAACAAGTACTTAAGTGTAATTTATGTGATACCTATTAGTTACTGATGTTTAGGAAGATATGCTTCCTGAACAATCTAAGCCTGGGTCAAGATCAGGCCTCCATTGCGTGGGAATTCGCTTTAGTTGTTTATATGTGGCATTAGATACCATTTTTTTTATAACACATCTTTGTGGTTTACAGTGATTCAAATGGCTTTTCGAGTATATGTTCGTTCTGTTTTCTAAGTATTGTACTCTGTAGAGGTGGGGGAGAAGAGGGGTAGTTATTTCGCTTTCTGTAAGAGCAACATTGTTGTGGCAATACGTAGTGTTGCTTTGTGCACTTCGAATTTTTTAGTACAACACTACTCGGTACCTGAAATTACAGTATTCTCGAAGGGGTGCTTGGTCGGGTTTTATCCTATTTTCTAAGCATTGTAGCGTTGAGTTGGGGAAGGGAGCGGGGGCGGGAGGAGTGACCGGTTTGTTTTCTGAGAGAGAAATCCTGTCTGTGTAATATGTACTAAATATAGTTTGATTAAATTAACGTGGGGAAATTCTATCTAAAATTATATTCTATTCTTGTAAGGGACACTTGTCGGGTTTTAACCTGTTTCCTTAGCGTTGTCGCGTTTAGGAGAAGAGGGGTCATTGGTTCGTTTTCTGTTGGAAAAATAATGGTGTGGCAATACGTACTAGCGATGCTTTGTGAAGTTGAAATTTCTTAGGAGAAGTATTATACTGTCTAAAGTTGCAGTATATTCCATTCTTGAACGACACTTGTCGGGTTTTAACCTGTTTCCTTAGCGTTATCGCGTTTAGGAGAAGAGGGGTCATTGGTTCGTTTTCTGTTGGAAAAATAATGGTGTTGCAATACGTACTAGCGATGCTTTGTGAAGTTGAAATTCCTTAGGAGAAGTATTTTACTATCTAAAGTTACAGTATATTCCATTCTTGAACGAACACTAAAGATTGAATTCTTACCTGTTTTCTAAGTATTGTTGGAGGTGGGGAGCGGGAGGGGTCGTTGTTTCGCTATCTGTGAGAGAAAAAATAGTGTGACAATAATGAGGTAGAAACTATCCATGCTTTGTGTAATTTCTTAAAGATGGTGTTCCCTAAAATGTTAGTATTCTGGTAAGGAACATCAGGCCGGATTTTAACCTGTGGGGGAGGGAACGGATTGTTGGTTCGTTTTGGTGCGGATGCCTAGTTTGAATATGTCTAGGGTAGTACTGTTTAAATTTTATTATATTCTCGTTAGGAACATTAGGTCGAATTTTACATGCTGTCTTTTAAGCATTGTAACGTTGGAGGTGGGGGGAAAGGTGGGGTCGTTGGTTCGTTTCCGGTGAGAGAAATTATGGTGTGGTATACCTAGTGATGTGGGACGGGTAAATACCCAGTGGGAAGGTAAATATAAATTGGATATTTACCCAGTGGTCTTTTAAATACCCAAAATGAGGGTATTTTCAGTTTTTGAGCTTTGTACAACACTTTTTGATGTGTTGATGAAGTGTTGGACAAACAAGGACTGAAACACAGGTATTTGATGCCTTAAATTAAAATCAGGAACAATATTGATCCTTAAAAAAAAAATAAAAAAAAAAATGGATGACCAGGTATTTTTGGGTATTTATATGTTATGTTTCGACACTGTAACCTTGTCTTTAATTGGTCATTTTCCTCAAACTAAAGTAGAATATTGAATAAAACCTTTTGGTTGTTTTGTGTTTTAAATTTTTAATAAATACCAAGATATTGAGAAGGTCGAGTTATATTACGATACTGGAAATGAGCAACAAAGATTTGCGAGGGAAAAGCTACTTTTGTAGTAATAAGAGTAGGCTATTTGCATATTAATTGAAAGTGTATGCCAAAACTAAAAAGGTAATAAAATATATTCAATAGAAAGGATATTTGAAAAAAAAAAAAAAAAAAATGTTTAGTAAAAGTGCTTTAAGTTATTTTTCATTCAATTTTAAATATTAAAGAAATATTAATTTTTTAAATCATACTCTAAATAATACCAATGCATGTCAGGAAGTTTTTTTAGTATGTGGGCTCTATAATGGGTGAAGATGTACTGTATGCCAGCAAGCATACAGAATTCAAACTGACACTGTACTTCCCTCCCATTTTCTATTCTTTGTTTGATTCTCTATTTACTATTTACTAGCCAATTTGGTTATTTGATTCTTTATTTTATATATGAACTGGCAACCCACCCCGGCTTCGCCCGGGAACAGTTATGAATGCAAGGTGATAGGCTACTTCTAACGGAGGTCTTATAAGATTTCCTTGTATACGACATTAGTCGTTTTCCCTCCAGCAGTGAACACGAAAAGATTTCGGTTTGATGTAACACGCGATAGAGCCACGTAAAGCTGTCCATGAGAAAGACATTCTCCATTAAGATCAACTCCAGTCATGCTAAGTGTCTGATCATGTGCTTTGTTTATAGTCATGACAAAGCAGACTCTTACTGTAAATTGTACTCGTTTGAAACGATATGGCAAATCTGAAGGAATCATATGGATTCTGGGTACTAAGACTGTTTCTCCTGTACCACAGCTAGTTAAGATAGTTTGAAACAGTTTTTCTAAGTTTTCACTACCAATCGTGTCCCATTGAGTAACTTTTCTGGTTGTAAATTACGTAGCAATATAATAGGCACTCCTACTTTTAAAATAAGCTTGTGTGGTGGCAAGCCAGAAGGAAATAAAGAATTTAGGAATTCTGTAGGGTAATGAACTGCTTCTTCACTATCGACTACTGCGTCTAGCCTACTGAGTAATATACTACAGCCTGGGCAGTGAATTTGGAGAACACCAAGTCATTAGTTTTCACAGCTTGTTCGTTTGTCGGCGATAATATTGCTATTTCTTTAAACCATGAATGAGACTTGTTAGATAGGCCATGGATTTGAGGATAAACGCTATCAATCAATTCTTGAATACTGCTTACTAAAACACAGAAATCGTCACTGAGGGTAATTTTCCCGTCAATGACCGGTAAATCTCCATTTCCGACTCTAAGTAACAAATTAGCAAACTAACTATTATCTTCTGAAGATAAGAGTAGCCTACTCTCATGTTAGTTTTGAGTGCCAATTGGTTATATCTGGCCAGATGTAAGATATTTTTAATGAAGCGATCACTTCGTCGGCTCTCGTTCCTCTGGTAACAACTGATAAGATTTGACGAACATCTCCGGCGAACAAAAGTGTGCAGCCACCCATAGGTGTGTTTCGATTCCTTAGATCACGCAAGGTCCTGTCTACAGCTTCAACGGAAGTTTTGTGCGACATTGTAGCCTCATCCCATACAACTAAAGAACAATTTTGTATTAAACTGGCAGTGTTACTTTGTTTTGAAATATTACATACATTTCCATCATTACTGCTGACTTTCAAAGGAAGTTTAAATGTTGCATGTGCTATTCTTCCTCCTTCCAAAAGAGTGGCTGCAATTCCAGATGATGCGACGGCAAGAGCAATATTACCACCAGACCTCACTTTGGCGAGCAACACATTAATCAAGAACGTTTTGCCTGTGACTACAGGGGCATCGAGAAAAAATATCTTGCCTTCCTTCTTAGTGTTATAAGCTCGTTTCTGATCATGGTTCAGACGGTGTTCTTCTTGAGCAACGGTTTGAAGGTGCCGAGAACGAAGTCTATCTTTCTCTTGTGGCAGTCTAGAAATTATTTGTTGCTCTGTTTCATTGTTACGTGATAAGCACTTTTTTTTTTTCGATGTCAATGAACTATGACCTGTATCAGTTTTACATCTCGGCATGATGGCTTAACATCACTGACTGGACTATTAATTATAGCCTTCTCTGAAGTCTTAACTCGACACGACTCGACGGTTTGCTGCTGGCTGTATCTGAGGTAATAGGTTCGCCCGCTAGTTAGGCTGTAACAGGGGTGATAAGACTCGCCCTTAGCTAGCTCGTAAACTGTCGCCTCAATATTAGAATGGACATGGTTGGAAGAAATGAAAACGTAAAAATACTTATAGTGGGCGATGTATTGAAGATAGAGATATGCTCTCCTGGATTTTATGTAGAACTTTTCATGCTGAACAACTCTCACACTCATAGTTTTTAGATATGTTTAACGGTTTGCCCAAAATAAACTTACAAAGCGCTCGGACGCCAGGTTTTTTGTTAACTTTTTCACTGAAATCGTAACTGCTCTGCTTCCCTTGATCATAAACAAATTATTTTCTACAGAAATCATCCTCGAGATATCCTTTATAGAATTGTGAAAACTGCATCAAAATCTATCCAGAGGTTCTGGAGATTACCCGAGACATCCAAGATTCGGGGACTTTGTTTTATACTAAGTAGAGATGATATTACAAACTGTTCTGAAAAACTGTACACTACACCTTTAGTAGAACTTGTCTAATGCTCTGAATAAATTTCCCTCAACTTTTATCTCAATTAAAACTCAGCAATTCTTCTAGGTTTGTGCCGTGTCTTGTGTGGGGTTTCGCCTAGGACACCAAGCTGGCTCATCGGCGGGCTCTTGGTGTCCCCGCCCGGACCCCCACAGGAGTGACGAACTGCGCGCCACCTCCCTTTATATTAGGTGCAACTGCACCACTTGACTGCAAGAACTAAAAGCTCAAGCAGCCTTAACCTCCCTATGAAGGCTTCCAAAAAGATGGTATATTGGCTTTCACGGCCGGTGAATTAAAACTCGGCAATTCTTCTAGGTTTGTGCCGTGTCTTGTGTGGGGTTTCGCCTAGGACACCAAGCTGGCTCATCGGCGGGCTCTTGGTGTCCCCGCCCGGACCCCCACAGGAGTGACGAACTGCGCGCCACCTCCCTTTATATTAGGTGCAACTGCACCACTTGACTGCGAGAACTAAAAGCTCAAGCAGCCTTAACCTCCCTATGAAGGCTTCCAAAAAGATGGTATATTGGCTTTCACGGCCGGTGAATTAAAACTCAGCAATTCTTCTAGGTTTGTGCCGTGTCTTGTGTGGGGTTTTGCCTAGGACACCAAGCTGGCTCATCGGCGGGCTCTTGGTGTCCCCGCCCGGACTCCCACAGGAGTGACGAACTGCGCGCCACCTCCCTTTATATTAGGTGCAACTGCACCACTTGACTGCGAGAACTAAAAGCTCAAGCAGCCTTAACCTCCCTATGAAGGCTTCCAAAAAGATGGTATATTGGCTTTCACGGCCGATGAATTTTTGGAAGCCTTCATAGGGAGGTTAAGGCTGCTTGAGCTTTTAGTTCTCGCAGTCAAGTGGTGCAGTTGTACCTAATATAAAGGGAGGTGGCGCGCAGTTCGTCACTCCTGTGGGGGTCCGGGCGGGGACACCAAGAGCCCGCCGATGAGCCAGCTTGGTGTCCTAGGTGAAACACCACACAAGACACGGCACAAACCTAGAAGAATTGCTGAGTTTTAATTCACCGGCCGTGAAAGCCAATATACCATCTTTTTGGAAGCCTTCATAGGGAGGTTAAGGCTGCTTGAGCGTTTAGTTCTCGCAGTCAAGTGGTGCAGTTGCACCTAATATAAAGGGAGGTGGCGCGCAGTTCGTCACTCCTGTGGGGGTCCGGGTGGGGACACCAAGAGCCCGCCGATGAGCCAGCTTGGTGTCCTAGGCGAAACCCCACACAAGACACGGCACAAACCTAGAAGAATTGCTGAGTTTTAATTCACCGGCCGTGAAAGCCAATATACCATCTTTTTGGAAGCCTTCATAGGGAGGTTAAGGCTGCTTGAGCGTTTAGTTCTCGCAGTCAAGTGGTACAGTTGCACCTAATATAAAGGGAGGTGGCGCGCAGTTCGTCACTCCTGTGGGGGTCCGGGCGGGGACACCAAGAGCCCGCCGATGAGCCAGCTTGGTGTCCTAGGCGAAACCCCACACAAGACACTGCACAAACCTAGAAGAATTGCTGAGTTTTAATTCACCGGCCGTGAAAGCCAATATACCATCTTTTATCTCAATGTTTGCAAAAAAGCCTAGTTCAATTCTAACCCTGAGTTTTTCAGTTATAACTATTAAATTTTATCTCCTGATCTAATTCCCAATTCTAATTCTGTTTTAAGTCCCAATTCTAATTAAATTTAATTTTATTAACTATCTAATGTTGTTACGTTTCTAAAACGTTAATGTAGAATAGTTTGCATACCGGTACCCTTTTTTTAAGGTTCAACTTACCACGACACAGGATTTTTAATGAAAAATTTATAATACCCGGGTATTTACCCAAATTGGGTATTCACCCCGGTTTATAAATACCTGGGTATTTTACATCACTAGCATACCTAGCGATGATTTGTGTAGTTTAATTTTATTAAGAGGTAAGTATGCTTCTATCCTAAATTATATTCTAGTAACGATCACGTCCCTTCGTCGTGCTTTAACTTTATTTCCCCAACCATGCTGGACTTGTGGTGTAGGTGAGGGGGAGGGGGAGGAATTGATTTGGTTTAAAGATAAACGTAATAGTGTAGCATAGTCTCATTATGTTTCGTCAAAGTTTTTCGTATTAGGGAAATGTAAAATTGTTTTAGAACTTCTTCCTTGAAAAACTTCCTTATGTTAAATTGTTCGTCCGGGGGGGGGGGGGGAGGTAATTATTGTCAGCTAATCCCGCAATAAGCTACTTGCTTCAATGGCTACCGATTTATTTACTAGTTGTCTAGGGTGGAAAAGGATGGGGAGTCAAAAAGTGACATTGTAGGCGTGCATTACGAAGAAAAAGAAAAAGAGGGGTGGGCTTCGTGTCGAACTGCTACTTTTTAAACTGATTTTTCTAGCGTTGCGAATGACATGTTACAAATTTGAATGTGATTCTCCAGAGCCATTGTTATTTTTGTTTGACCCCTTTATGAGCTTTAGTATTCTCATAGCTATTTCTTGTAATTTTTAGGGTCATGACTTGCCACACAAAGAACTCCTGGTTGGAGTTGGTTGATTCGCTGGGATACAAGATGTCTCTGTACTTATCGATCAAAGGGAAAACTACAGCTTTTTGCGAAATTTGCGAGTGCTCAATTGACTGTGCCAAGAAAGGAGTAAACGCTGTAAACCAACATGCGCTGACTGGAAAACACAAAAAAAATGCAGAGGCAAGATGGGATACAACCTAGCAACGATTTATGAAGTGCTCAGCCACATCTTCAAGCTCTGGAATTCCGGCTTCAACGGGTATCTCGACTGAAAAATATTATCAAGTGGTTGTGGTTTCCCTTAAGGACAAGACGTACAGGCAAGAGCTCTAGTGGGTTATGAAATATGTGGTGTCCAATTATTTCGGACTTATTTAAACATATGTTTGGTTCGGGAGTAGGCGAGGATTTCAGTTTAGGTCGAACTAAAGTAGGGTATTTGATGACAGAAGCACTGGGTCCAAACTTTAGAAAAATGTTAGAGGATGCCATGCAATCTGACTACTCCCTGTGTTTTGACGAAACAACGAATAATGAAGGACTGAAAGAACTGCAGACTTTGATTCGTTTCTGGTCAAAAATGGAAGATTGGATCGTAGGATGTCATTTAGAGACTTTTTTTATTGGCCATGCAACTGCAGAAATTATTGTTGAACACTTGGTAAAGGCTTTAGGAAATGCAGATCTAGCCATTTCTAGACTGTTAATGTTGAGCTGTGATGGACCTTCTGTTAATAAGGCTGTTATAAGACTAATGAACGAGCTTGTAAAAAAAATGGGGGGGAAAAAAAACTTCTCGATATTGAAACTTGCAATCTGCATGTCGTACACAATGCATTTTTGTAAGGACTTGAAAAATTCGGCGTGGACATAAGTTTGCAGTGAATGTGTATTTGTTTTTTAATGACTTTCCTAGTCGCTGGGAAGACTTTGTGATGATCCAAACCAAGCTTCAGTTGCCAAATCACATATTCATCAAGCACGTGGGATAGCGATGGCTCACTTTGGCACCGGCAGCAAAAAGGTTGAAAGAACAGTGGGCTGCCCTCAAGGTTTATTTCATCGAGTTTTTGCCAAAAAATGGCAGGTAGCAGCTTCTAATGAGCACCCGCTAAAGAAGTATTTTAAATGTCTTGAAAAGACCTCGTACGAAGGCAGAAGGAAACACAAGAAGCTCTGATCAACGTCCCAGGCGTCGATGCCCTGCAATTCAGGATGGATGTTCAGGAGCACTTCATTGCTGCCGGTGAATATTTACGATAGAAATCTGTACTAGCTTACGATGCTGCGAAACATTTCACATATCTGAAACTTTCCGAGAGAACCAAATCCACTTCTTGTAGCTTGGCTAAAGTTGCCCGCTGCATGCCATTTGAGGTGGCCGAAAGTCGCCTTGATGATGAATGGACGTTGCTGCTGGTAGAACAGCAAATTGATAATTCCGATGAACAATTACCTGGGGAGGAATATTGGAAAAAAGTATTTTCCCTTAAAAATGCATCCAACGAAGCGAAGTATCCAACGATTCAGCGCCTTGTCAAAGCCTCATTGTCTTCAGCTCATGGCAGTAGTGAAGTGGAAAGAGGTTTTTCTCTGTTCGGCAGAGTTTTGTTTCCTGACCGTTCAGCAATGTCGTGCGCAACACTCAAGGCCAAACTTAACATTTGCCACGGATTGAAACAGTTTGAGAACAAGCCACAGAACGTTCCCATAACTCCCGATTTGATCACCACTGCCAAATTTGCTCATTCGAAGTACCAGGAAAAACTTGAGAAAGAGAGGAATCTGAGAATCAAAAGAAACTTAAAGAAGAAGAAAAGAGACTTGTAATTGAAGCAACCAAAAAGATGGAGGAAGGAAGATTGGAAATAAGAAAGCTGGAAGAAAAGGTGAAACAAGCGAAGGCTGAGGACGCAAAACAGGTAAAAGCGGCCGACACTCTTCTTGATGAAGCGACGAACAGATTAAAAGAAGCTATCAAGAAGAATGACTTGGAAGGAGCGTGAGTTGCACAAGGGCTTTTGGATGGAGCGCAAGCTCTGAAGAAGGAAGGGAAAGACAAGGAGACGAAGACAGAAGCTCTTCAGAAAAAATTGGACAAGAAAAAGGTGTCACTCATAACTATCATTTTTTTTTTCCCCCCGAAGAAACCGAAGACAGACTAATGTCTAACTGATTCCTAATTCTAGTCCAAAACCAATGTTACGTTTCACTTTAATACTGTCAGTATGAGACTACCCTCATGGTGTAAGATTGTAGTTTGAGTTATTTTATTTAATTCCATTTTATTTTATATAATAAAATATGTATAACGTTTGAATATGTGTTTTTTTTCCCCCTTCATTTTTCCATACCTTTTAACAAGGCCTCTTATTGTTTATCCAAGAATTGTGCATAAATATAGGTATATATTTTTTTGTTTTAAATAGAAAGAGTGTATTTTGCATACCACACCGTTCAAATATTTGTTTATGTATGTACACTGTATATACAGTAATTAAGAAATGTTTCAACTAGCTACGGAAAAAAATATGCAGCTACCGGTATTTTAAATCTTTGAACCAATTATTAATATAACCGCAGTAAGCTGTAATGGGTCAATTTTGTAATTTATAATTAGTCCAGTATGGTACTATCGCGATCTTTAAGTAATGTGACACCCTCGCTACTTCAAACGCGTGTAACTCTCAAACAGTAAGACGTACAAAATAATGTTAAGAACTAAAGTTGGAGATCTTGCTAAGATGTGTTACTTGGATTCAGAGAACTTTTTTGTGCCTCTTAACATATACAAGCGTTTGAAGTAGTGAGGGTATCCCATTACTTATGATTGCGACAGTACTTATGGCCTTCTGACGGGTAACGGGAACATGCGTTTCTCTACTAGAGGTCTTTGCAATGCGTCGTTACCTCGAGGGAAGCTCGTATTTAAAGTTTTGCTTGTTTACATTTCTTTACTTTTTCTTTGAAAAATATTTACTTTTATTCACTATAAAAAATGGAATATTTACTTTTTGTACTTTTTTTTGCTGCCGTACCTCGCTGGAAGCCCTGTAACTGGATCGTAGAACCTGAAATCCCCGGCTAGAAAATCCCCAGATTCTACCAACAAGTGACGAGGATAATGGGGTACAGGAATTCCTAACTGTAATATAAATAAAAGCTAGCCACCTCAGGATAGTGGGGCTATAATACTAGCTTGAACCTTTTCCCGCCCATATTTTCAGGTTGCCTATCCCCAGGTTTTACCCTATTATTTAGAAAGAAATGAACCTAAGTACATTGTTTCAGAAAAAGTATAATATAATGAAAACGACTTACCATAATGTATTCAAATTTTTAAACAATATTAGAAAACATACCATTACATCCATATCTCCCTTCTTGGAGTCCTAAGGTTGTTGGTTCAAACCAGTATCTTGGTGATACTGGAGAAATCGCCAGACAACATGTAAACATAACCTATAACTCTCACATAGTAGAGAATACTTTCATTATATTATACAACATTTACCAAAGTGAGGAGACCTCCTAACAAACATTGTCTATTCATATCACGATACGTACTTTTCAGTTTTATTTTTAATTGTCAAATACTAGAAATGAGGGCCGGCGCGATACATACCAATACCGGTATAAGCATAAACTTATTACTCTATTTTTTTTTTTTTAAGAATCTATACTAACGATTGGAATATTCCTTTTATTAGCACAACCAAATGAAACTACGAAATAATTTCTCCAAAAACTCATTCGTAGCAAAAAAAACGAAATGTTTGTGCTACCTGAAATGCCGGAGCATCGCCGTCAGGACCGATTTCTTGGTCTCCGTTTTCACTTACTTCACTATTATCATTGAAATTATCATCATTCTTCACTGACTAAAAACTCACTTTCACCACTACTAAATGATTCTGCGTCACTTTCTTCGCCTATATTGAGCTCGGTTTCATTATCTGCATTACTCAATCCCGCCATGTTTACGAATGAAACACCTGATCAGTGAGCACAGAAGTTCGTGATAGATTTACGCTATTGTTTTGTTTTCACTGCCTTGTGGGTTGTACTGCACATTCGTAAATGCTTTATAAACACTTTAGAGTTGAGAAAACTACAAACGTGACGCATAGATGGCAGACGTGTGCAGATAATGCAACCGGGTGCTAAGGACCGGAAGGATAAGTCAAGAGACGGGTGCTAAGGGCGGGATAGGGTTAAAATGAATTCACAAAGACCAGGACACCAACTACACAAAATTCGCTATTTATTGATAAAAGCAAGCTTCCAATACTTGGACCTCTGGCAAATCAAACTAAGAAATCTTTGTTTGTCAAAATATCAGCCAGAACATTATTTCTTCAAAAGCCAGCCTCCATACCATCAAATCAACACTATGATTCAATCATTCATTCCCCTTGTCTCCCATTCAGCATGGCAATTATCAATAACATTCCCATGACAACCTTGCCCTAAGATCAAGGAACCTGGTTGTATTGCAAAGCCACCTACCAGCAACAGCCAGACCACCACCGAGAATCTCTATGGCCCAGAACACATAAGACACTCTGTGGTGGTCTACCAATTGTGGCCACGGCTGGCAACCAGATAAAAATAAAAATAATTACAAACAGAAAGAAACTAGAAGGAATCTCTGTAACCTAAAAATGTTAGGTTACTGAAACGCCCCCTCGAAAAATAATATGTAACTGAAAGTTACAGATTTTTTCTCGATCAACACACAAAATAGACATATAAAATACATGAAACAAAAAAACACAAGGTTACAAATATACATCATCTTCTCTTTCAATAGCGATATCATCTTCAGAAAAACCATTGGCACTATCATTCCAGAAACAATTATTCTAAGTTCCCCAGAATCACCAGCATAAATATTTTCTTCTGATAGAGTAGCCGAAACTATTACACCGAGTCTATCAGACACTCCCGCTGCATCGGAAAAATCCGACAACTATATCATATTAAAATTAAAACTTACAATTTCTGCCTAGTCAATACTATACTTTTTTTATAAAATATTTCAAGTATAGTATTGACTAGGCGGAAATTGTAAGTTTTAATTTTAATGATTACTGTCAATACGGAACCTGAAATGTATAATATCTCTAATAACTATATCATAGTCAGAAGAAACGGCAGAATCGTCATCAGACCGGTCTGTGCTGTTATCATAATAATCTTCGTCTTCATTATCATCATCATTAGGTCTTTTCCCTTTCTTTTCTTCTTTTTCTTTTTGGTCTGTGTCCACTGATTCAGTATCATAATGTTTTCCTTTCTTCTTCTTCTTCTTCTTCTTCTTCTTTTGGTCTCCCCCTGAATCGTCCTCTTCTACAGATGCTACTCCTGTTTCAGTCTGCTTGGCTGCCTCATCCTTTTTCTGTTCCGTGCTGCCCTCTGACGGCAGGGGGACCTGGTCCACAATCTCCTCCTCCACCTTCTGTTCTTCTTGGTCGATGGTGGCTTGCTGCTGCTTGGTCTTGTTGGGCTGTATCCTGGTGCCGGGTCGAGAAGGCTTGCGGTAGTCTGACGCAGGCTGCTCCATGCCATGGGCCATGCCAGCCTGCAGCAGGGCCTGAGCACGCGCACGGTCTGTCTTCTGCTTGTGCGTCAGCCAATTGCCTTCAGTCTTTCCTTCCTCTCCTTCCCCTTCTCTTTCTCCACTTCCTTTCTTCTTATCTTTCCAATTTCCTTCTTCTGATCCCTCCTTCTCTTATTTCCATCTGCCTGACAAATCATCTTCTTCATACTCCTTCTCTTTGCCTTCCATCTGGTCCGTTTCTTCCTCCACCTTGTTCTCCTGCCTATCCTCATCTTTCTCCTCCTACGCTTCTTCACGTTATCTTCTATCTCCTCTTCCTCCTTGTCTTCAGTTTTATTCTCCTCCTCCATTTGACGTCCTCTTCTGTTACGTCCGCGGCGACCTCTGTGTCTACCCCCGCAACTGCTCTCTCTTCTTCGCTTGCTATTGTCTCTCCAATATATTCCTCTACAACCTCGCCTTATCTTTTCCACTTCTTGATTATTTTTCATACGCCCCCTAGCCTCACGTACTTCACTTTTCTCCTCCTCTTCCTCTTCCTTTACAGACACACTCTCATATTTGACTATTTCAACTTTCTCTTCTACAATGCATATGATCTCCACTCTGTGTACTTCTGTGATCAAAATCTCTATGTGACATATAACTTGAGATTAGCAATATTATATGTACCTAGGTGTGAGTTGTGTGAAAGTTGGAGGGGAAAGAACAGACTGGTTCAGACAAATGAGTGGCCTGAAACAGGGTAGTGCGCTGTCACCCCTTCTCTTTATTGTGGTTATGGACGAGGTAATGACACGGATAGCAGGAAAGATAGGAGAAGATAAGATGAAAGCAATGGTGTTTGCAGATGATCTCATGGTCTGGGGGAACAAGGAGGAGGAAATTCAGGAGCAACTGAAGGCTTGGGAAGAAACAGTGGGAGAGTACGGATGGAAGTTCAACATCAGTAAATGTGAGATCCTGTTAACGACGAGGAAAAAGGACAGACCAATGAGTGGGATAACACTCGGAGGTGGACAGCTGAAGAAGGTGGAAAGTCTCAAGTACTTGGGAAGTATAGTGGAGGAAAATGGGAGAAATGACAAAGAGATTACGGAACGTGGCAGACAGGCAGAAGCATTTCTGAGAAGCATTAGGAGCTTAGTGTGGAATAAAGATGTCCCACAAAAAAGCAAGGAAGTGTTATACAGAAGCTACTATATCCCGATACTGACCTATGCTTCAGAAACGTGGACAATGAAGAAAAGAGACATAAGCAGAATACAGGCAGGTGAAATGAAGTTCCTGCGAAGTAGGATCGGAGTAACAAGAAGAGACAGGGTGAGGAATGAAAAGGTCAGGGAAATGGTGAAAGAGGAGCCCTTGCAAAGTAGGATTGAGACATCAAGACTGAGGTGGTATGGACACTTAAAAAGAATGGATGAGAAGAAGATTCCCAAGAGGATACATGAGATGCAGATGCAGAAGAAACGACCAAGGGGAAGACCAAGAGATAGATGGCTGAAAGGAGTGGAGGAATGTGTCAAGAAGAGAGGCGAGGACTGGACCAGAGTGACAGCGGAGAGGTGGTGGGAAGAAAGAACTAAGTGGCGAGGCTTATGTTCCAAACAGACCCAGCCTGGGGCTGGAAACTGTACAAGATGATGATATGTACCTTGGACCTGGTCATCATTTGTTTTTAACCTGTAGGCCCAAGCACCTATCTTACGGTCTTCAAAATAAGGACCGGAATAAAGTTGGAAAAACTTCTGCATACATTTCTGCTCTGCTGATGAAAGATGCGGCACACGCAACAACACCAGATCACCTACCTTTAACTTATCCTCCTCCCTTCCCTGCTGTTTCAAATGTTTCTTACCTGCAGCTATAGGATTGTGCCTAACTAATTTAATTGTTATATCTCTGGGTACAGCTTCCCCTGTCTATAAACCCTAAATCCTAGCTAGTTCACTGGTAGGCTTCCTTCCCAGAGTGAGTCCTGTACTATCGTGTTTGGTGACAGTGATCCATCGCTCAATATCACCAAGCACTGAAAACCAAGAATTATGACTGTCACTCACATTGGTCCTGAACATGCGACCCATTTCCCGCATAATTATCTCCGACATATTCCCTTGTGGGTACCTAATGGAGGAATATACACACTGGGTGCCAACTTCACTAAGCTTGGTACTCCATATTTTTGCTGTGAATTGGGTCCCGTGGTCAGAGAGTATCCGGAGTGGCCTTCCTAACTCCAGTATGTACTTGAGTACAATGCAGTTCACACAAGCTCTGGCGGTAGCTTTCCTCAGAGGATAAAGCCTGACATACTTCAAAAATGCATCCACCACCACAAACACATACTGGAACCCGAACCTAGTGCTCACCAGAGGACCATAAAGGTCGACACAGACCAGATTCCCCGGCTCCTGTGCCAACACAGCCTGCCTAGGTCCCTCCAAGTAGCGTGTGGGGTGTTTACATTTTTGGCAAAGCCTACACGTAGCCAGAATCTTCCTCACCATGCGCTGCATGTCTTTCCAGTAGAAATGTCTCTTCAGTGTGGCCAAAACCTTTTCCGCACCAAAGTGCCCAAGCTCCTTGTGAGTGTACCACGTAATGTCTTCCACCAAGACACGAGGGACACACCAAGGCCGCACTAGATAGACTGGCCTTAAGGCTCCCTCTCCACTTTGGTCGCTATGTCACACAAGTGGCCGGCCGCTTCACTTCTCGCCAGTGACTTGTAGGCTGAGCTGAACCTCGCAGCGGTGAAGTTATCAATGGTATTTAATGATTGAAACGCGTGTGAACATAGTGAATAATGCCCACGTCGTGTTGTGTACCTGGTTGTAGAAGCAACCACAGTTCGAAACAGCCTAATATTTCAGTGTTTAAATTCCCTATTGACTTGATTTGGAAACTAAATTTGTCCCTTCGCAAGCTCTGTTGTGTGCATGAAACACTTAGACAAAAGGTTCATAATTAGGGAGGATTCTGTTAAAAGACCCGATGTGTCCATTTTAACTGTAAAACGTGACCATTTGAAATTCTATAATAAAGTTATGAAAAGGCAATTTACAAACCACTTTTCAAAACCCATTTGGCGAAACGCAAAAGATTTTTGTAATATTTCATTCTGTTCATTTATTTAGCCTAAAAGCTTAAGAAATAACTGGCTTAACCAAGCTGATAACTTACAAACTTTGGTGTTCCCTGACTTTGACAACCCTGAGTCAAAGAATGTTTTACTAGTGTTGGTCACCTTAAACAGCTTCAATAATGTAGTTAAGCTTGCTCCTGTCCTGAACCAAGCAGTTTTGTACCCAACTTCTTTAGAGCGACAAAATGTAAATCTTTGTCCTAAACTGTTCGACGAGAAAAATGTCGCTGCTTTAAAATACTTTGGCAAAAATAAAAATACAATTGATTTTAAAAGCACAGCTGTATTTTTAGAAATAATTCTTCAGTGGTGGAAGATTCTTTATGTTAAGCGTGCTTTCAAAGGCGATAGATTTAACGGCCCTGATTGCAACGCAATATTTTCAGTTCATGGCGACAATGTTTTATTTCTGCGCATCATTTTAACGTGGTTAATTAGGTGGGAAAATCTGCCTGTTCAAGGGGAGATCACACAAAAAAAAAAAAAAAAAGTGACTCGTCATGGAAAACTGAATGAAACTCAAACATCTTTAGTTCACACTCTAAAACCTATTTTGAAGTTGGTAAATTTCTTGAAAACAAGTTTGGGATTCAAGTAGTCTATGTATTAGGGAAATTTCAGACTGATAAATTAGAAGCAAGATTTGGGCAGTACAGGCAAATGAGTGGTGCCTGCTACCATATTTCAGGGAAGCAAGTCCTTGAGTTAGAACGAAAATTAAAAGCCCTAACGGTAATAAATGCATACTCTGCTAAACACGCAGATATCCCTATTAGTGATATTTCATTAAGTAAGTATGTGGATTGCAAGAGCTCAGATTGTAAAAACTTAAAAACTACAGAAATTTCACATTTTGAAAGTGTGGAGGTTGAGTTTAATGATGTTATTGTATCTGAGAATATTTTGTTAGGTCTAGTTTATATTGGCGGATATGTTTGTAAACTAATTATGAAAAACTGTACATGTAGAAGTTGTCAAGATGTTTTACTGTTTAATATTGATAATGTAACGTCAGATGCGTTAAAACCAGAAGACAATTATTGTTTCAATGTAATCGACAGAGGAGCTTTGAAATATCCATCAGATTTTATTGTTAACATTTTGATCACACAATTTAAATTATTTAATATACTTATAAGTGATAAATGTGAATCGATGTTTTTTACAATGTGACTCTCAAAGAAACCTTCTGATTTTGCTTGTCTACAATGTTCTGAAGAATGAAAACGTCATGTCTGAAACATGCAGTGATTGTGGAACTAGTTTTAAAATATTTGTTGACAAATGTATAGGCATCTTTTGTAATATATTATTGAATAACTATAGAAACGTTGGTATATTGGCTTTCATGGCCGGTGAATTAAAACTCAGCAATTCTTCTAGGTTTGTGCCGTGTCTTGTGTGGGGTTTCGCCTAGGACACCAAGCCAGGCTCATCGGCGGGCTCTTGGTGTCCCCGCCCGGACCCCCACAGGAGTGACGAACTGCGCGCCACCTCCCTTTATATAAGGTGCAACTGCACCACTTGACTACGAGAACTAAAAGCTCAAGCAGCCTTAACCTCCCTATGAAGGCTTCCAAAAAGATGGTATATTGGCTTTCACGGCCGGTGAATTAAAACTCAGCAATTCTTCTAGGTTTGTGCCGTGTCTTGTGTGGGGTTTCGCCTAGGACACCAAGCCAGGCTCATCGGCGGGCTCTTGGTGTCCCCGCCCGGACCCCCACAGGAGTGACGAACTGCGCGCCACCTCCCTTTATATAAGGTGCAACTGCACCACTTGACTACGAGAACTAAAAGCTCAAGCAGCCTTAACCTCCCTATGAAGGCTTCCAAAAAGATGGTATATTGGCTTTCACGGCCGGTGAATTAAAACTCAGCAATTCTTCTAGGTTTGTGCCGTGTCTTGTGTGGGGTTTCGCCTAGGACACCAAGCCAGGCTCATCGGCGGGCTCTTGGTGTCCCCGCCCGGACCCCCACAGGAGTGACGAACTGCGCGCCACCTCCCTTTATATAAGGTGCAACTGCACCACTTGACTACGAGAACTAAAAGCTCAAGCAGCCTTAACCTCCCTATGAAGGCTTCCAAAAAGATGGTATATTGGCTTTCACGGCCGGTGAATTAAAACTCAGCAATTCTTCTAGGTTTGTGCCGTGTCTTGTGTGGGGTTTCGCCTAGGACACCAAGCCAGGCTCATCGGCGGGCTCTTGGTGTCCCCGCCCGGACCCCCACAGGAGTGACGAACTGCGCGCCACCTCCCTTTATATAAGGTGCAACTGCACCACTTGACTACGAGAACTAAAAGCTCAAGCAGCCTTAACCTCCCTATGAAGGCTTCCAAAAAGATGGTATATTGGCTTTCACGGCCGGTGAATTAAAACTCAGCAATTCTTCTAGGTTTGTGCCGTGTCTTGTGTGGGGTTTCGCCTAGGACACCAAGCCAGGCTCATCGGCGGGCTCTTGGTGTCCCCGCCCGGACCCCCACAGGAGTGACGAACTGCGCGCCACCTCCCTTTATATAAGGTGCAACTGCACCACTTGACTACGAGAACTAAAAGCTCAAGCAGCCTTAACCTCCCTATGAAGGCTTCCAAAAAGATGGTATATTGGCTTTCACGGCCGGTGAATTAAAACTCAGCAATTCTTCTAGGTTTGTGCCGTGTCTTGTGTGGGGTTTCGCCTAGGACACCAAGCCAGGCTCATCGGCGGGCTCTTGGTGTCCCCGCCCGGACCCCCACAGGAGTGACGAACTGCGCGCCACCTCCCTTTATATAAGGTGCAACTGCACCACTTGACTACGAGAACTAAAAGCTCAAGCAGCCTTAACCTCCCTATGAAGGCTTCCAAAAAGATGGTATATTGGCTTTCACGGCCGGTGAATTAAAACTCAGCAATTCTTCTAGGTTTGTGCCGTGTCTTGTGTGGGGTTTCGCCTAGGACACCAAGCCAGGCTCATCGGCGGGCTCTTGGTGTCCCCTGGTTTGGTGTCCTAGGCGAAACCCCACACAAGACACGGCACAAACCTAGAAGAATTGCTGAGTTTTAATTCACCGGCCGTGAAAGCCAATATACCATCTTTTTGGAAGCCTTCATAGGGAGGTTAAGGCTGCTTGAGCTTTTAGTTCTCGTAGTCAAGTGGTGCAGTTGCACCTTATATAAAGGGAGGTGGCGCGCAGTTCGTCACTCCTGTGGGGGTCCGGGCGGGGACACCAAGAGCCCGCCGATGAGCCTGGCTTGGTGTCCTAGGCGAAACCCCACACAAGACACGGCACAAACCTAGAAGAATTGCTGAGTTTTAATTCACCGGCCGTGAAAGCCAATATACCATCTTTTTGGAAGCCTTCATAGGGAGGTTAAGGCTGCTTGAGTTTTTAGTTCTCGTAGTCAAGTGGTGCAGTTGCACCTTATATAAAGGGAGGTGGCGCGCAGTTCGTCACTCCTGTGGGGGTCCGGGCGGGGACACCAAGAGCCCGCCGATGAGCCTGGCTTGGTGTCCTAGGCGAAACCCCACACAAGACACGGCACAAACCTAGAAGAATTGCTGAGTTTTAATTCACCGGCCGTGAAAGCCAATATACCATCTTTTTGGAAGCCTTCATAGGGAGGTTAAGGCTGCTTGAGCTTTTAGTTCTCGTAGTCAAGTGGTGCAGTTGCACCTTATATAAAGGGAGGTGGCGCGCAGTTCGTCACTCCTGTGGGGGTCCGGGCGGGGACACCAAGAGCCCGCCGATGAGCCTGGCTTGGTGTCCTAGGCGAAACCCCACACAAGACACGGCACAAACCTAGAAGAATTGCTGAGTTTTAATTCACCGGCCGTGAAAGCCAATATACCATCTTTTTGGAAGCCTTCATAGGGAGGTTAAGGCTGCTTGAGCTTTTAGTTCTCGTAGTCAAGTGGTGCAGTTGCACCTTATATAAAGGGAGGTGGCGCGCAGTTCGTCACTCCTGTGGGGGTCCGGGCGGGGACACCAAGAGCCCGCCGATGAGCCTGGCTTGGTGTCCTAGGCGAAACCCCACACAAGACACGGCACAAACCTAGAAGAATTGCTGAGTTTTAATTCACCGGCCGTGAAAGCCAATATACCATCTTTTTGGAAGCCTTCATAGGGAGGTTAAGGCTGCTTGAGCTTTTAGTTCTCGTAGTCAAGTGGTGCAGTTGCACCTTATATAAAGGGAGGTGGCGCGCAGTTCGTCACTCCTGTGGGGGTCCGGGCGGGGATACCAAGAGCCCGCCGATGAGCCTGGCTTGGTGTCCTAGGCGAAACCCCACACAAGACACGGCACAAACCTAGAAGAATTGCTGAGTTTTTATAGAAACGTTATCGAAGACAAACTCATGGCTAAGAAGAAATCCTGAAGTAAGGACACCCATATATCGTCAAAGAAAAGAAAAATTGATAAATTGAAACCTTAGGAATTATTATATAAGTTTTAAGCAGAAGCCTAATATTTAAGAAAGGTTCCAGCCTATTATTATGAATTGCTATCATTTATTTGCCTAGAAACATTAAAACTATTTTTATGGGTATTATAGGTTTTAATCTTTTACATGAAACTGTGTTCCATTACAAATGACAGTTGCATACCTGCCAACTTTTACGGTTTATCCGTAAAATTTACGGAAATTGCAGCATTTTACGGTTTTACGGATGAACGGTGTCATTTTACGATTTCGCGGACAAAAATTTGAAAAGATAATTTACATTCGATAATACCGCACACTTCCGTACAATCGATTGTTTGCGTGGGTCGAAGGCAAGTCCACGATAGTCGATAACTCGTTCTTTGATATGATTCGTACTTTTAACCGTGTGATGTTTGTGTCTTCATTGTAATTGAATTTGAAGCCGGGATAACCGTTCTTCCATGTGAATCTTAGGTGTCGACAGGCTCTGCTTCGCATATTCTTTGTTCCGCTCCGTTCGCTCGTTGCGATTTAAACCATATTCTTTGACCACGTGAGTTGTTCATTGTTCGCGAAGTTGGCGTTCCTTGAATGTTTTCGTCTTTTAAGGTTATGGCATATTTTAATGAAGCGTTCGAGTTTTTGTGCTATAACTTCGTGCTTCGCAGTTTCCTGTATTCCTTGGACTAATTACATTCGTTCCACGTGTGTGTTTGTTTTTTATTTCTACCATGTGCATATTCTTTCTTCACGTTGACAGTGACGTAATTAGGGCCGAGTGTCTGTTTACTTCCTTTTTGGTGGAACACAATGTGCCCTTAAGTGCGGCTGATCATGCTGATGCTTTATTTAAGATGTTTCCAACATCAGAAGTTGCAAAGAAATATAGTTGTGGTCGCACGAAAACGACATGCTTTGTAAATAAAATGGCAAAAAATGCATCATCTGAAGTTGTTAAGTGCCTTCAGAACGGACCGGATACAGATAAATCCCTTTTCTTTCCATCAGTGAGAAACTACTTTTGTACTGCCTGTGATTACAACATCAACAAGTTTCCACTCAAGGATGACCTGTTAAAGAATGCTCAAGTTGCTAGGTTAGACAAAATTGAAGATGCACAGTTTTCTTCCATTCGTTTTTTCTTGGAAAAGTTTCCTATCATGTTATGCAAGGAAGAGAATGAAACTACAGATGAGGTGGTGAATGACCTTCAGAGGCAGTTCACAGCTCTTCAGGTAGATGACACTTCGGCTGCACATCAAGATGCTGCAAGTGATTCCAATTGGGCACAAATATCAAGAATTCGTGGAGCCGATAGACTTCTTAAGTATAACCGAATTTCTAGAGTAATGCTCTCTGTTCTCACCATACCCCATAGCAATGCAGAATGTAAACGTGTTTTTAGCCTTGTGAAGAAAAATAGAACACAGTTCAGGTCATCCATGTCCAATGAATCTCTGGAGTCTATTTCTATTTTGAAGACCAGGAGTTCTGGTCGCTGTTATGACAAAACATTTTCTCATGACTTTTTGCAGGAAGCTAAAAAGACCACAACCATGACTTTAAAGTCGAACTAGCATGTGATTTGCAGTGTGTATTATATTATTTCTTGCCTGTGTTACGTTAAACAAGTTTTATTGTGTAAAGCCTTTTTCAATTATCGTATATCAGCTTAATCTATCAAGGAAGTCCTGTTATGTGTGCTCCAAACCAATATTCACCACGCCTGCTGCTGATTAACATGGATTTCTTCTGGATTGTTATGTTCATCTACAAATTATGTAAGTAGATATGATTTCATTGAAGTATCCTGTTTAAAGCATGAATTATTGTATTTTGTAGCCCAGAAGTATTATTATTTTCGTCAAGCCGGGGGTATATCGAAAATCGTTCTATTTTTTGTCGCGCGTGAGTTTTACTGATAGCCCTTTTCAAAAGTTGGCAGGTATGCAGTTGTCAGCTTAAATTTACGTAAGGAAATGTGTATTGAGGTAATATTGGTACATAAACTGCCCTACTACTTTTCCCCCGCATAAAACTCGTGTAGTACACAAGCATAAATACGACTACAAAATTGAAGGCCTGTTCAAATACATCGATAAGATTCAATAAGTGAACAATACCATGGTACAGTGAGAGCGGGCCGTACACTGCCATACTGAACGTGGGCCACCTTTGTGACGTCACGGCTGGAGCCTTGTGGCCTGTCGATCTAGTGCGGCCTTAGACACACACACACCCCACACATCCCCATGACACTTCATGGCCACCATGCGGTTCACCCATTTGAACTGCTTGCTGCCCATGACCACAATGTCATCATCACCACTAGCCTCCAGCTGTACAACACTTCCAAGCTGCTTGTCCCTTCTCTGTTCCTCACGTATCTTCCTCACACGTGCACCCTCATCTGACCTATCTCTTGTTTTGGCAGCACACACCAGAATATCCCCTACACTATCTACCCCCACCCCATCACCTGCGATTTCTGGATGGCGACTGACAAAATCAGCAAGTAAATTCTCAGAGCCTTTTACATGAAATATGTCAAAAGAATACTCCTGAATTGCCAATATCCCTCTAGAAATCCTATTTGAGGTGATCCTACATGATGCAATGATTGTCAGCACATTATGGTCAGTGTAGATTTTGAACCGGTAGCCAAATATATACATCCGGAACTTTCCCAGCGCATATACAATAGCTAGCAGTTCTTTTACACTAGTAGTGTATCTCCTTTCCACGGAATTCAGACCTCGACTAGCAAGTGACACGATACCCAGCTGACCATCATCATCATGCTGACATAACGCTCCAGCAATCCCCACATCACTGGCGTCAGTCATAACAATGTATTCCCTGTCAGGACTCGGATAACTCTTGAGTAACAGCCTCCCTAAACCCTTCCTTTATATTGATGAAAGCCTCATCCATTTCCTTTCCCCAAACCCATTTGGCCCCTTTCTGTAACAAATGCCTGAAAGCCCCAGTTAGATATGAATACCTCAAATCTCCTAAAATACCCACAAACCCCGAGAAAAGACCTAAGCTGCTTAACATTACGTGGTGTCTTTGTGTTCCGAATGGTGTCTAATCTCGATTGTTCTGGTGAAATTGTATGACCTAGAAATGTAATCTGTTGCATGCAGAAAGTGGATTTCTTAAGTTCCAGTGTAAAACCTGCGTGAATGAGCTTCCCAAAAACTGTACTAAGTTGTAGCAAGTGTTCCCCGAATGTGTGAGAGGCAATCACAAGATCGTCAATGTAGGCTGTAGTGTATTCCCTAGTTTCAGGTCCGAGTGCAATGTTAAGCCTCTTAATTAACCCCTGACTCGGAAGTCCTCATACCGAAAGGCACCCTACGAAACTGATAAGTTATTTCTATAACAAAAAGCAGTGAAAGGCCTGTCCTTGCGTAGTGGTATCTGCCAAAACTAAGAACTCAGATCAATAGTTGACTGAAACTTCCTACCCCTGAATCTTTGCACTAGATCTTCAGTGAATTCAGGACGCTGATGGTCTGGTGCAATCCTCTTATTGGCCTGTCTCGCATCCAAGCACAGCCTGATGGAACCATCCTTCTTGGTTACCACCACCAAAGGATTAACGTATCTGCTGTTACTATTCTCAATTATGCCATCATTAAGCATTTGGTCGTTCACCTCACCAACTGCTTGCATGTGAGAGTGAGCTATCGGGTACCTAGGACCGCTAAAGCGGTCAAAACTATGCTCGTACGCGTGAGTACATCCAGGTTTGTCCGAGAACACCTCCCTGTGTTTCCTCAGAACTTCGAGCAACTGTAACTTCTGACCCTCGTCCAACATGGTATCTTTAACAACTGCCTCAAACTCATCAACACAGTGATCAACATCACCCAACTCATGATCATCTCTCATGACCAAATTACACACAGGAAAACAACTGCCATGCCAACACCTAACTCTTTCTCCTCAAAAACCTCCTCAACAACCTGAATGCACCCAGCGACACTAACCGAGTCACTACCATCAACCTGATAACTCAACCTAACCCAATCCTGTTGCTCACCCCACCTGAATTTCACTTGTGCTTTGCTGTAATCTACGTTACAACTCTGGTCCCCTAACCATTTGGATCCTAAAATGACTTTATGCACTAAATTAGGCACAACTAACAGCACATGATTCTTACTCCACCCATTCATCCTAATGGGTGCACAAACCTGAGTCCTAATCCTCTGCAACTTAGTACCTACAGCTGACACAATGTGCACATTTGAAATTGGGATTTGTTCCATTTGTATCTCCTTCAATTTCACTTCATCGTAGAACTCTCTACTCGCACAACTTCACATGCTTCCAGTATCTAATAACACCTCTGCCTCCTGGCCCCAAATCTCTAGCTTAATAACAGGATGGACAAACGTATGCTCGCTTCCCTCTTTCCCTACAGGTAATTCCTCGTCGAATAAGTCCTCCTTGACATACAAATTATATTGTTAAGTGTTACCCCTAGTAGCACGTACGTTAATTGGACTACAGTGGTTAGAAGCACAGCACAGTTTGGTCCTTTAAAGAAATATAGCTTCATTGCAGGTCAAGGAAGATACACGACACAATAAAACACACAGAAACCATTAACAGTCTCACTGAGGCTTTCTCTTTATGGAGAACACTCACTCCTTTCACTTTCTCGAGCAGCTGACCGTTCACTAATTAGGTAGACCCGTGTCCAGCCACAGTCTGTCACTCACTGAAATACCTGCACACTTCCTTGAGTACACCAACTACAGTTATTTACAAGTCTGCTACACACTGCTCTGCAGGCTCGGAAACAATCTCACTGGGTTTCGTAATCCACACGGCACTTCGCCTCGATACTGTCGCACAGGTAAAAGCACGCACTCGCTCTGAACACATTCCCTCCTCACTGGCCAGGTTCACTCTTATATATCGGAGCTGATGACTCAATGGATGCTTCGAGAGCGGACTAGGGTTCACGGTTTCTCGAAAGTTCCATTTCTGGGTGGGCTGGGTGGTTCTAGACCGTGCCCTTTTGTTCTTACAGCCCTGTTGCGTAAGGCGCTGGTAACACTCGGTCTGGAATAGCCTGGAGCGGCCTGAGTCACGCGTGGGCGACGAAACTGTCTAGCATTTGTAACAATATTTAACCTCCATAGCGTGAGCAGGAATGCTATGAATGGACTCTCCCCCTGCCCTATTTAGTGAGTCCCGTCGGTGTTTAAACCTCCTGGCCTATTGCTGCTCTCAACTTGCCTTTCATTACCACGCCCCCTATTTCCCTGCTCTACCTCACGTGGCCTGTCCTGTCCCCTGGTTGATTGTTTTCCCTGTACCCCTGATTCTCATTCCTATTTCTTCCTCTCACATAATCCTCCTGCCTGATGTCCCTGTCTCCTCTACCTTGATTATAATTTCCTTCCCTTTGATTTCTCCCAATGAAATTTCCTTCCCTTTGGTTACCCACATTTCCCTGAAGTCTACCTGTCCGTCTCAAAGCATCAAACCTCCTAAGCAATTTTTCCGTGCCCTTAATCGTAACTATATTCTGCATGCACACTGCAGTCCTAATGTCATCAGAGAAGTGACGTACTAATTTTCTGACAAGATCCTCTTCACTACCGCCTAACTCTTAAATTTTGACCTATAAGGACAGGGTTCAAGAAATACTCTTGTCAGAGTGACCACTTCATTTCCTTGAAATTTCCCAAATAAAATCCTGTCTCTTTCCCTCCTCTTAATATTATAATCCCAGAACTTATCCATAAACTTTTCCCTGAAATCCTTAAACCACTGAACTCTTCCCTGAATACTTGGTACCAAGACCTAGCTTCTCCAACAAATGCAACTGAAATTAGTTCCTCCACCCAATCCCACTCTAAGTATCCTTCATCTAACCCCCTGGTAAACTTCTTTTCGACTAACTTCACAAATTCCATAGGATTGAACGTCCTACCATTGAACTTAGGCACCTCGTAATCTGACTATGGCTACAGTGCCCTGAGAATTGAATCGGATGACCCTTATTTGCCTTCAACATCTTCACTTCACGTTCAATTTCTTCCTCCTTCCGACTCGCTCTCTCTCTGACCTCACTAATATTCTCATCAACCTTCTTCCCTAATAAAGCAAACTCACCACTATTTGCTACTAGTTTCTGATCGACTATACCCTGCTTATCCATAACCTGTTCTATCTTCCTGCTACTCTCCTTCATAACCACCTCAGCTTTCTCTTCCACGATGCCCATGATCTCCATTCTCTGCTCTTCCAACTTCCTATCTGGTCTGGAAAATTTCTGGCTAGTCTCCAGTGCCTGACTAGAAATTTCCCCTGCCAACTTCTCCTGCTTGGCATCTAATTTGTCTAACTCGGAGTCTAACCTCTGTTCCTGAGCCGCAATCCGACTCCCTAGCTTAATTTCCAGATTAGTGATTTCTACTCTGACTTCACTAATCTGGCGAGTAACACGGCTGTCTAGGCTAGTCACCTGCTCTTGAACACTGTCTATCTTCTTGGACATTCTCACTTCCATACCGTCTATCCGGCTACTCATCCTAACTTCTATGCTATTCATCTGGCTAGCCATACCATCCATCCGGCTGGTCATCCTCTCCTCCATGCTATTCATCTGGCTTGCCATACCATCCATTCGGCTAGTTATCCTCTCCTCCATCCCTTCGGAACTGTTGTTACGAAACAGGATTTTCTCCAACATGGCTCTCATTGAAATTGGATCATCACTCTCTGCCACAGAAGTATCGCCATCCTTAACCTCTGAACTACTACTACCTACAGAGCCTGTGCTCTGACGTCCTAAACCCACATTTAATTCATCTCCCCCCTGCCCTAATAAATCTCCCATGATACTACTATTTTCCCCCATCCCTATAACAAATTGCCTATCAGAACCCATTTGGTCCTGCTGCCCACCAACACCGTCCGCCAACAAAGCAGAATTGTATTCTGGCTCTAACATAACCATCCGTAATTGAAATATCTAAATTTTGAAAAATATCCCTACAGTTAACTCCTGTCTTTGTGAGATTCATGAATTCTTTGTGCTTTCATGTTGGGCGCCATTGTAATATATATAAAAGCTAGCCACCTCAGGATAGTGGGGCTATAATACTAGCTTAAAATGAATTCACAAAGACCAGGACACCAACTACACAAAATTCACTATTTATTGATAAAAGCAAGCTTCCAATACCTGGACCTCTGGCAAATCAAACTAACAAATCTTTGTTTGTCAAAATATCAGCCAGAACATTATCTCTTCAGAACCCAGCCTCCATACCATCAAATCAACACTATGAATCATTCATTCCCCTTGTCTCCCATTCAGTATGGCAATTATCAATAACATTCCCATGGCAACCTTGCCCTAAGATCTTGCAAAGCCACCTACCAGCAACAGCCAGACCACCACCGAGAATCTCTATGGCCCAGAACACATAAAACACTCTATGGTGGTCTACCAATTGTGGCAACGGCTGGCAACCAGATAAAAATAAATACAAACAGAAAGAAACTAGGAGTCTCTGTAACATACAAATGTTAGGTTACACCGGCTGGAAAACTCCCAGATTCTACCAACAAGTGACGAGGATAATGGGGTACAGGAATTCCTAACTTAGACAACGTTAAGAAAAACCATGGTAAACGACGAAGAAACAGCTCAAAAAGCACGAGAATTACGAAAAGACGTAATCTCAGGCTTGTGGAAAACTCCGAAATACGCACCACTGGCTTTCTTAACGTGATCTCTTATCATTTCTATAAAGAATATAGTGAAAGTCACTATATTTAAGGCAAAGGCGAAGTGTCTAAATTTGAACTGAAGTTTTAACTAGAATCACGAATAAATGCCAGTCCCCAGTCATCACTGGAAATGATAGCATTTCACCATGTATTAAACATGAACAATATTTTACGATCCGACAGCAATGTCGAAAAACGATGAAATAGGTTTGGATCGAATTTCAGAAGTTTCTCACTTAGAGGTCTAAATTACCTACACAAATTTATACCCTTAAAAAAAAAAATATGATACATATTTGCATTTATGGTGTAACACTTTCCTGAGTGTCCTATTCGATTTGTGGTTTCTTATAATATTGTATTTTATCAGTTTCCTTCTGGCCAAGCAATTAAGCTAAGACGATTTTCTTTTAAACACGCCTATAATAAACTATAGAGAAAGAAGGAAACTAGACCTATAAAGAAGTGATATTTGCGTGGTCCTTGTTGGCCTGTCCGCGGTGTATATATATATAAACTATCATCACCAAATTATAAATAGGGATGATTATAAAACCTGATTGGCGTCGCAATGATTCCAGGATTTGAAATCCTGCTAAGTAGATTTTGTCCCATTATTAAAGGACTGGTGCGGAATAAACCCGTTATGTGGAAGGGTGGTTTTTGTACTCATCGGCCAACGGGGTCTACAACCTAACAAACCTTGTTTTACTCTGCTACGAATGGTTCAACTTAGCGTAACCTATCTTCTCCTCAGAAGTATTTCAGCTTTAGAAGAAATAATGTTTACATAAAACGAAATATACCAATAATATATTTTAAAACATTTCATAAATACAAGCCTAGAAGGCATTTAGGCAAAATTTACATATCAAGTCTTTCAGTAGATTTAAAAAAAAAAACACCAATGGCGGGCGACAACAAAGGGGGCGTGGCATCCAATAAGTCATAACCCAATACGTTTGCAGATCCAAGGCAAACGAGAATCACAACGTGGTTAGATATTTAAGTTTAAGGAATTACATCCTGGTATGCGTTAATATGAACGCTGAAAAGACCGTTACTTTAGATAACATTTTAAACACATCGCCAATGAACAAAGGACGATCAACCGACGAAACGGTTTGGCAAACAGTTCACCCGAACATTTCTAGGCTGAATAGTGCAAAAGAAAAAAAAAAATTCAAAACAACGACAAAATATAATGAGCCCACATATAGTATCAGATTAAATGCAGGAAACCATCCGATTCCGCAAGACACGGATTGGTAACAAATTGGTCCAAGCATATTGCAAGATTCCATACGACATTTGGAACTCGCCCCAAAATTAAAACAAGATCTTGAGATTTGAAAAAATGTATCCCAAGTGGTTCGCCGACGTATTAGCAATATTAATTAATGTGTTTCTTCATTACCTTACAACTCCGAGGAACCAGGCTGCCGGGGCAATAGCCCGGCGCTTCCGCCTTGCTTAACCGCCCATCATAGAATGCTCAAAATCCTCCTTTTGTTTTTTTCACAACACTATGCTGCCTGGCGCGCATGCGCAGAGAACACAAGTTGTAACTGAAACAAAAGAAAAGCCGTACGCATATTACGCGTTGCCAACTGTTACCAAACAAACAAGCACCTTATTAAATCAGCTCCAACCCAAAACACAGAGGTTTAAGTTGGCATTAGGTATGTCATTATGAGATGTCAAGCCTCCATTGGTTCACCGACTACAATACATAATCAGAAGGTTCAAGGTACATAAAACATGCAACATGCAAGGTACAGCACCAACATAGCAAAATACAACAATTTCAAATACATGCAACATTCAATTTACATTTCCAAATATTTTCTTCTCTATAATTAATGTGGCATGCAGAGGCATGCATTGGTTTTCTTAGGGGGAAGCTAATTATTCTTTATTTCTTCTTTTGGCCTAAACGGGGGTTTCAACAGGCTACGGAGAGGGCCGACAGCGGGCTTTTGAAGATGAGTCAATTTCGATTGGCTCAGATTTAATTATCCATGCATGAAATGCATGATTCTTCGCAACAGAATATTCACATGGAAAGATACTGAAATTTATATACCCTATAGTAAAGCCATCATAACTTCCGACTTGACGTTTCAGTGTTACCCTAAAGTTATCTAGAGGCCATAAGGAAAATCACCTTAACCAGACAATCACAGGCAGTCATTCAAATAAATATATCACGACAAATTGAGTTTCGTTCGCGATGCGTGATTTAGCGAACGAAACTCTACCTTAGCACTGAAACGTCAAGTCGGAAGTTATGATGGCTTTACTCTAAGGAATAATGACACTTGGTTTCAAAAAATCCATCTGCGTGGATTGTAATTCATTTCATAACACAGAATATTTCTCTGAATATTTTTCGACAAATAACGACAGCAGCCTGTACATGGCTTCATTATCACATATTACGCTGCACTGAGCATTCATATAAACATTAAATATTGCATTACTTTGAGTCACTGCCTTAAATAATCACCTTCCTTGGTGAACGAAGAATTCCATAACTTGGCTTAATTTACAGCTCAAATTCACATTAAGAATTGTGTTGCTAGAATTATACAGATTTTGTTACATTTTAATTATCAATATTATAATCTTGGTTTCATTTAATATCACATTATTCATGGTAATCAAAATACGTTGCTGTCAATAGGCTTAATTGAAACGGTGATTTCAAAAACATCCCAAGTCCAGAGAACAAAAGTTTTCAGGAGAGCCAAAAAACCGTATGTTGTTAAATATAGTTCTTGAAGCCAAAATGTTGTAACACCATTCATTAGTTGTCGATTCGATCTGTATTCCTTGAAAAGGATAATTTTGCAAGTCTTCACAGTTACCGTCAATGGCTGTACAAAGCAAGTGGACTTGGATGTTATTGAAATCATTGGTCATTATATTGAAGTAATATATGATTTACTCTGGTTGAATAATTTTTATTGCAGGATTATGCGTTATTATGCCATACAAAATTAAAATTAAATACTTTTGCAGCTAATTTGATAAAATATCACCAAATAATTCCAAATATACCCACTGCACACTTCATAAAGCGTTCATTACAGTTCACGAATTTTCCACATCATCACCATAATCTCCGTCCTCATTACTTGGATCATCAGATCCAACAAGTGACTCGATGAACTGCACAGTCTGTGGCTGCAAATACTTCATCAAAGATTTAACGTCGTCAAGTTTCTTTTGCTGAACTCTGATAGGTTGCATGTAAGCCTTACATTCAGGCATTGTCGGCTTCATATTAGGTTTCAAGATGCGGAAGTACTCCGGCGTCATCCCACTCATTGTTTTGTCGACGCAAACTTCATTCACATGGTTATTATCAAACTTGAAGAGTTTATACTTTGTAACGCCAAATCGCTCTTTTTCTTTTGTTATGGTGGATTTGAAGTATGTCTTGAAACCTGCTTGGAAATTAATGACTTCTTCTGTTTCCAAGCAATATACAGCAAATTTTTTCTTTATTACTTCTACCCAACCTTCGTACATCTCCATTGTCTCCACGCGTCTCTTCATCTTTTCAATAACAGCAAAGTGCTGGTCGCAGGGCAAGAATGAATGTCCTCTGACAGGAAACATCTGAGTAACCTTCTCAAATCTGTGCTCATACACCTGAGTGAAGAAATACTGCATCATAGTCATATTGTGGTTCTGACCAATGCAACCATTTGAAAATAAAAACAGCTCTTTACAACCTTCACGAAGATAGTTCTTAATGTAAATATGAAGACAAGAAATAACTTCATTGACTCCCTTTTTCGCTTTAGTTTCTGGCCATGTAAACATTACACTTTTACCGGTTCTCAAATTTGTAACTGCAAAATTGTGGAGCCACAGCTGTCTTTTGTAGAAAACGTCACAAACTGGAAGATGAGGGAATGGGATATTCTGTTGAAAATCAAGGCATATCGCTTCTGCATTTTCATGATTCTCAAGATATTCAGTTGTATCTTTCATTGATGTGTGAAACTTCTTGGCTTTTGCTTTGTGAAGTTTCAGAGCATCTTGTAAACGTTTCCTGACCACCCTATTTGTTTCAGTCCCTATTTTTACACGATATTCTTCACAGAAACCACATACATCGGTCCTTGGTCTACCAAATGGATAGTTGAAATGTTCCTGATAATAACGCAGATAATATTCATACTTCACTGGACAGTTTACATGCTTGGGATCAGCTCCAACTTTTATTTGCAAGTATGTTTCTGGATAATGCATTTCAAGAAATAATGTATACGTTTGCATTACATCTAAATCAGAACGAAAATACCTCTGTTTTGCTCGTGAACCATAATGTTGCACGCAGTACGGAAAGGAGCGAATGTGACTGTCGATTTGCTCTTTTAGTTCCTCAGTTTTAGCCCTTGGTCTATTGTTATGGCTTCCTCTGTTGTCTTTCGGAGACAGACCGATACTATGAAGGTTTGTTAAGCGTCTTACACTTCCAACACCTATTCCAAACAAGCTGGCAAACCCATCACGGCATACAACAGATTCTTGTTCTCCAAGTACAACCTACAAAAATAAAATAAAATAAAATATATCAGGCTTGATATGAATGGTACAGTCTACTATTTCTGTGAATAAGTGCAATATTCGACATGGTGCTTCATACTTACTGTGTATGAATAATGCCCTTCACGCTGTATGGAATCCTCTCCTTTCCTTGGACGTCTTCTTGTAATAATACGTGCACGTATCATTCCATACAAATAAGCATCTTGGGCATCCTTGGAGGTTAGTGCATTCATATTAGTTAATAGTACCTCTTTTGCTTTATCCGAAAATTTACCCAGGCATCCTCTCTTACACCTTAAACAAAACAAAAGATACATTTTTAAAACTACAGTAGTAGTGGTGAAACAAAAGTGAGGTTACACCAGCTTACGCAATGCTATTTTAAAATTAAATTGGCTTAACATCAGCTACAGACAAATTGACCTTTATATGGTAGGCATACGCAAGTTTAAAATATGTGTTCAAAATAAACTCTTAGTGAACAACATACTTGGATTCTGTGAAATATTAAACGTACTGGCACTTCATTAAATGTTTAGGCTCACATACCTGCAAGAACTGCCTGTTTTACGGGCCTCAATCTTCTTACCACTTGTGGTTGTGTACTCTTTACCTTCTCTTCTTAACTGTTTCATTTTATTTTTCTTCCACTCGCTCTGATTTCGTTTTCTTTTACCTCTAAATACACTACAATCGTCAACTGCATCCGCACGATCCGCCATTGTAGCGCATTGCCAGCTGTTGGGTGATACCAGCGCAACGGAGATGGACGGTGAGTTCAAAAACCTCCCAAGTCCTGGACTTGGGATACTCTTGAAATCACGACGACATTCATTTGTCAATACACACTGCAGGGAATTGCTAAGTTGGGTAGTTTATCTCGTCACTGGACGCAGTCCACTTCATACAACAACATGCCGCAAAAAAGCCGATTTGGTAAAAACATGGACTTGGGACGTTTTTGAAATCGCCGTTTCAATTATAATCACAAATCTGGCAATAGATCTGCCTCCACATAAATCTAATCTGGGATTCACGTTAATAAAAAGAATGAATGTTTATCAATGTCTTCAGTAATCAAAAAGACTGTGTATGTATAACGTGTATGTTATCCATCTATTATGGATCTCAATGATGCCTAACGAAGCATGGCTATCGTGTCTCTAAATCTCAATGAAGAAATAAATTGGATCAAGCCAAAGGTCGGAATAAATCTACTCAAGTGGTTTCAAGAACGACGAATAGAGCCCTACATCACCGATCTGGGTAATCATAACAATTAGCACTCCAATTGATCGGTTAGAAACACTATAGGCGTCTATCTGCCAAAATAACAAAATTGAAATTCCTAACAAAAGCAAAGGAATCCACCTTCTCCACTCAAAATAGCTTCAACAAGCTTACAACAAATTCTAATAATCATTCTGAAGATTGAAATCCGACTTTTGAATGTATAACAGTTCTTGAAGTTGAACCATAATTGTAGCTCAGACTAGAGCCTACCAAAATTGAAGAATGTCAAAATAGAGATATTACGAGTGTTCTTTCACTATCTAAAACACGTGGAATGAAGAATCTTGGCCTACTGGCTCCTCTTCTCTACATTAAATAAATCCCCAGTTTAAATAACTTGAATTTACAATTACTATAATATCAAACAACAATAAAATTATAAAATAGGTGCATCCTTTACTAGGATTAAAACCCTGTCTAGAATAGAATCAGTCTTGACAAGGTTATCAAGCCTAAACTCGACTCTTCGACATGCTACTGAAAATCCTACAAAAATGTGGCAACAAAACAACGTTAGAATGCTAATGCTTTACTACGATTAATAGGACTTGTTCTGTACCTTTGACGATTCTTGGAGCTCACAGAAGAACAATAATATGTCCTTCATAACGATTCCTTCCTTACATATGGCAATGGTAGAGATTCTCCAGTTTAATGAGAACCGAACCCCGGAACACCAGTCACCTCTCCCCTGGCTCCAGTTGGTCCTCAGGACACCTCCCATCCTGGTTGAATTGTCAGCTACCACTCCACACAAAGTTCCTTTCATCACAGGTGATTGTCCGTACAACCGTAGCGAAACTATCTCCATCTCGGTTCGAGTTGAAAGTTCAATAGCCCCGCGGTAATGTGTCATTACGTAACACGTCACACTCAGCACCGAACAGCTGTGCTGGCAGACACTCAAAATCGCGTGAAGCTAAGCCGGTTGCATCGAGAAGGTTCGTAACTCCACTTGTACAGTGACACTCGTGTATCCTGCGTTCAACCTGCCATGGTTGTCATAATATAGCATATTATAGTTGTTCCTCCTGACATCCGGTTAATAAACATGCTCATAATGTCATAAGAACAGTGTTCAGAATCCGAAAATAGTAATACAGTTACTATATCCATACAGTTGTATGATAAATCACTTCTCGAATGTTAGCATTCACTGTCTCAAATTGCAACAAAAATATAGCCTTGACAGTTCCAAGTTCCAACACGGTGAACTGTGCTTGCATTTAGAATTAGTATTTATGCTTGTAGTAGCCAAGTATTGTGTTCATGAGAACAACATATGACTTGCTTATGAAGAACAGTTACCAGTTCTGACATACTGTACTGCTTGTACGACCGCAAGAGTTTGTGCGTAAAATAATTGAAGTTCCGTTCATCACCAGAACCTTCAAACTGTACAGGAATTGTACATGTTATACGATACGGACTTAGCACTCCCGACTCGCGTGATATATTAGTTAAATCACCGGTCGAAATATGGATGTGTCCCCGAGAGCGACAAACTATGTTCTGATTTCTCTCTATAGAGCGTCTCAACCTTAAAAGACAGTATGGAATTAAATGTAGTATTTGCCTCTCACTATGTCCTGCAATTAGCTTCGTCCTCTTCTACCCCGGCGATGTTGCCATTTCCCAATAATTGAAAGTGACAAATCTAAGAAAATGTTTGCGTGGTATTATAGAGAATTTCCCGCTCTTTATGATGGTGTAAAAATAAAAGCCATAAATAATTAACACATGGCCCAATTTTCACAATTACGATATTTTAGAGCGAATCTATATTTTTGCATTTATAAAACTTATCACGCCATAGATAGTGAACTAATGATCGCAACAGATCAATAATTTATTTTTAGATTGCCTGATGTTGGTAGAAGATACCCTACTTCTCAGGGCAGTAATTATTTTCATAATAAGAAAGTTATGATTTTTTTTTCTTAAATGTTACTTGAAAAATCTGGGATCGTGTCACATAAAAGTTAGCTAGCGAGAAAGTTTTTTGCTGTTGACTTTACGTTGGTGACTAAGCGAGAAGAAATGTTCATTAATGTCTGAAATAGTTTTTAAAACAAACCAGAGCTCAATATTAGGTAGCATTCATAAGTTATAGCACTTCGCTTAGTCCTCCCGCTCAGCGCTGACGCACCGGAACTTTGTTTACTAACGTGGCCTGCAGGCTATCTCCCCCGACTACGGTTGAAGGAGGGTAGGTGATGATGTGAAGTAAAACTAAGAAATGAAGTGGATTTTGTGTTCTTTATAAATTGTCCGCCTCGTTGCGTTCTTGTCTGTCACTGTGCTCTCACTGTGGAGGCCCGGGTTTGAATCCCAGCTCTTCCAAGGAATTTCATTCTGGTCTGAGGGCTGGAACGGGGTGTACTCAACTCCATGAGACAAAACTGAGAAGAGGCAGGTTCGATTCCTACCTCAGCCATCCTCGAAGTGGTTTCCGTAGTTTGCCTTTGTTTGTCCCGGGAATTAACAAGGGTCCGTTAATGGTGCAGAGTTAACGTTTCTGTGCCAAAAAGAACACGGTAGACACACACAACAAAATGACAGGTGAAGTATATGAAAAGTGGTTCGCCGAGCAATAGTGTTGCTCAATGTTCCCGAAGGATCTAGCCTAGTAATAGACAATGTAGCAGAGAAATATGTTCTTGCTTGTCACCTTACCGCACCACCATACCACCACAGTGAACTTAATCCCATCGAAATGGTATGGGCGTAAGTGAAGAACTATATAAAATTGAACAAAGTCTCCTTCAAGAAACAAGAAATTAATAATTTAATTTCGGCTGCATACCCCCACTTGACCACACAAAATTGGGTAAATTACGTGGACCATAATACAGTATATTATTATTATTATGTCATATTATAATTTATTATAACCTATGATATTCGAGAAAAAGGCCTTATCATATTCATGAATAATTGAAAATTATAAATTATTATAATGTGTGCATTGAAATCGCGCTCGGAGCTTCGGTGTATCATAATCTAAATATTGTACCGTCTTTGCTTCAAGGCATGAGGTACAATTATATACATGATGAAAATTAATAAATGTAAAACAAAAATACTGGAATGCAGCCGAAATAAATCAGAAAACTCTATGGAGATCAAATTGACAGGTGAAAAGCTGAAGGAAGTAGGAGACTTCTGTTACTTAGGAAGCAGAATAACCAGTGATGGACGAAGCAAAGAGGATATAAAAAGTAGGTTGGCTCAGGCAAAGAAAGCATTTCTACAAAAAAGGAATCTGCTGATATCGAATATAGATTTAGGTATTAGGAAGTCATTTTTGAAAGCCTTTGTCTGGAGCGTGGCGCTCTATGGAAGTGAAACTTGGACTATTGGTGCAGCAGAAAAGAGGAGAATTGAAGCATTTGAAATGTGGTGTTACAGGAGAATGATGATCAGATGGGTAGATACGGTAACAAACAAAGAGGTATTAAGACGAGTTGGAGAGGAGAGATGTTTCTGGCGACTGCTAATGAAGAGAAGAGATAGCTTGGTAGGACACATACTAAGACACCCAGGAATAGCAAGCTTAGTTATGGAAGGAAGGGTCGAGGACAAGAACTGTAGGGGTAGACCAAGGTTAGAATATGTTAAACAGATTGCCTCAGATGTAGGGTGTGGTAACTATGTAGAGATGAAATGAGTAGCTCAGGACAGGGAGGCATGGAGAGCTGCATCAAAAGACTCAAACAACAACAAATATTTTGGAAATTTCCCGAGTTTTGCGTAAAAGCACGCCTGTATACGAGTTATGTTACATCATGTGCCCGGCCTTGCCGAACTTTGTATATGCAGCAGATCTGGCATCAGCGCGCTCCATTTAATGCGTACTGTCTTTTAAGGTAGAGACGCTCTATAGAGCAGAGACTTTCACGAGGTCACAGCTGCCTCTACCTCAGCGCTATCTGGATTTACAATTGACAATCTTGATATATTATTTTCATTTTTTCCATGTTCCTGGAAGTTCAATTACATGAAAGTACTTCATAATCCGTTACCTGCTATTATGACAAACATATCATAATGCTTCAGAACATACAAAAAGCTTTCATTCCTTCTTTACAAGCATAATTAATCTCTTGGTGGTGGTCGATCCCACTGACCATCCAGTCGTGACGTCAGCTCTGCCTTCGAGTGAGCTCGGGCTCCCTCGGCATAACCGATCCCTAGTGTCACTGGCCGTGCGTGAAACATTTGCTTCTGGATCGCACTTTGCGTTTCCAACTAAATTACATGTTGTGCTTGAATACATGATATTCTGCTAATGTCAATGAGGGTACAGTACCATGTTGCGACTTCCAGAAAGTTGTGATGTATCTTCGCGTTTCACATCTCCCTGACCCTAAAACCACTGTCAGTTCCTGATTTTATAGTTAATATATGTGGGAAGGGATTTTGGCAAGCGAATAAACCGAACATGTCTTGAAGTAATTTTAAGTATAAAAACTGTATTTAAACATAAGATTACAAAAGATGAGATTGAACAGAACTCGACGTGACATGACTCGACAGAAAACTGAAACTGATCGTCCTCCTTTCTCACGACTTCCTCTCAACTCCTCTACACGGTGCCACCGGGCTGTGCCGAGACTGGCGGGAAACCCAAAAACAGTTCATCATCTTCTGATTCCCACAATCGGCCCTCCTGCTGGTCATCCGCCTCAGATAATGAGTAGTCTTCAGCCCAGGGTTTGAGGAACTCGGCACAAGTAGTTGTTCGGTTGGGGCTTAAGTGATTCCCTTCACGACGGATGTCGTAAGTGTCGTTCGGCTTGACTCGGACGATTCTGTAAGGCCCAAGGTACTTTTTCTTCAATTTAAGGCCTGGTCCAAACTGGGTGCTCGTGATGGAGACGATATTGCCAACGTCGTACTGGCGTGCAGGCCGTCAAACGACACCCTGTTTTCTTGTTGCTCTTTCTGGATTTGTGCTCTTGCTTCTTCAAGGTGTTCATCTCTCCTGGTCTCAAACTTTTCTACCATCTGTTCTTTGATCAACTCAACTATTCTCAGGTCATTTTCAAAGCGCATTTTGCCTGCTGTTGAAAGTTCGAACGGCGTCTGCTTGATACTGCGGTTGTAAGTGGAATTCATTGCTCTCTGAGTGGCTTCGACTTGTTTGTACCAATTGCCTGGGTTTTCCATGGACAACTTAGCCAGTACGGAGATGATCGTGGAGTTCAAACTTTCTACCTGGCCATTGGCACGAGGGAGTCCGGTTGTGATTTGCGAGTGGGTGATGTTGTTAGCAGCGCAGTACTCTTCGAATTCGTGTGAAATATAGGCGGTTCCACGGTCGGTGATGATCTGTGCAGGATTACCAAACCCTCATTTTTGCACGTCCAGCTTCGCCGTAGTTCCTTTGTGGTCGTCGTTTTAGTAGGACACAGCCACACAAACTTTCTGAAGCTGTCCGTTACTGCTAGGATATGCTTGTATCCTTTTTTCGTTGTATCCAAGGGTCCGAGATGGTCAGCATAGTAAGTGTGAAACGAATGCAAGGGTCCTTCTTGATTCATGACGCTCATCTCTACACTGGTACTTTTCTCCTTGTGCGGTGCGTATTCATTGACCATCTTTCTGATTCTTAAAGCAGCCTTTTCCGATGCCTTTCCTATGTCCAACTCCTCGGCTGCTACCACATTGATTCGGTACAAGTACGCTGGTGATACCTCCTTGGACATCTTGACACCGGTTTTGCTGATGGTAGTTAGGGCTTGGTCCAGCAAGTCGTTACCCATGATAGCTGGTAACTTGAGTACATCTCTAGACACCATATAGAACTCAGTCAAGTAAGTGTCGTCGTCAACCTGGACGTCGGTTGGAAAATATCCTAGGGGTGGCACCTCACTATCTCTGAAACCCTTGAGTACTATGGCAGTTGTCTTCAGTTCCAGATCGCCCATCTCTGCGTGTATGTCTTCACGGATCAGATTGATTGGGCAGCCCTTGTCCACCAATGCGTTGATCTTCTGGCCCTGGAGCAAGAATTCCTTCATCTTCATATTCGACTTGATTCCTAAAGCGACGTTCACTGTCTTCTTCTCTGTATTCTGCTCAGGGTTTGGGCACTTGGAAGCTATGTGTCCGAAGCTGCTGCAATTGAAGCACTTTGGACCCTGACTCTTGTGTGGACATTCTCAGGACTCATGACTGTTCTTCTGACCACATCTATTTACAGACGAGGTCTGCTTCTGCCTGTTGTCTTCTCCTGGGGTATGTTTGTCGTCTTCTCATGTTTCGTCATCTGGGAGTTTCGTGAGTAAGCACTCTCGTAGATCTTCAACTTGTTCTTGAATTCCTTTATGTCCCTTGCTCCATATAGAATCATCTTGGATCCAGTATCGTCCTCGATACCATCGATGACGTATTGTATCATCGATTGCCGACCTGCTGGCTATTTCTCACATCACCAGGAAATATTCCTGAAGAGTTTCAAGTTTTGTTTTTCGTCGGTTGGTTAGCAGTCGATGAATCTCTGCATCACTGGTATCATCTCGGAATTCTTTCTTCAGAGCTTTCTTCAATTTGTGCCAGGATGTGATGCCACGTTCACTCTGCACGAACAACTTAGCCAGGACTGTCAGCGACTTTTTGCAAAAACAAATTTTTGCATCTTGTCCCAGCCCATCAATGTTGCTGTTTCCTCGACCTCAATCCAACGTCGCATCGGATAGTTCTCGCTGCCGTCATAGGTTCTTACAGAGCCATCTACATCTCGGAAAGTTAACGCAAACTTGTGTGCGACTCCCCGGTTTGCAGTGTGCGGAGAATCCACCACGTCCTGGTCAACATCCCCTTCACCTGAGCTTTCTTCTCCAGTCTTCGCTTCGTTTTTGGTCTTTGTTATTTTGTTTTGTTTACGTCCTATTGATTGGAGAGTTTCTGGTCTTCGGACGAGCTAGATGAATCCGATGATGATCCTGACGTGCTAGAGGTTGAATGTTTCGAGGATTTCATCACAGCCATTTTCTCCTTTAACTCAGGTAATTCTTCCGCCAGTCCTTCGTTTGCCTCTTTCATCTTGCTCATCACCTCTTTTTTTTTTCCAGTCTACTCTGCTTCTTCATCTTCTTCATCTTTAGGCATCCCCAGCCACAAAAGGTACATAAAGTTGTCTCGGAGGCGTTGCACAAGCACGGCTTTCTCTCCCGTATATTCAATGTTTAACACTGTGCAAGTGGCAATTAGGTCAGCCTCTGTGAATTCGCTCTCAATGAACTTCCAATTTCTCCAGGTGTTCTAGTGAGTCACTTTCAAACTCGAATCCTGGGAATTCTCTCAATCGCTGCCTGTTCTTTTGATCAAGTGGTAGTTTTTCGAAAATGAGGTTATGTAATGTCTTAATCACGGCCGTGGGCACCGTCTTAATGTTATTATTCACTTTTTCAATATCTTGTAAACACGCCACTTTGTCTGCCATTTATCTTGTTTTCTTTCTTTGTACTTCAGCACTCTCGCTGAACACTTTTCTCTTCGTTGTCTTAGGCTACAGGATCCTGGAACTCGTCTTTTGTAGCCTGCTTGAACCACCACGTCTTTGGAAGTTGAACAGCTAGTCAGCTTCTATATTGCACGGACCCACGTCGTCGTCATAAATCTTGCCAGAAAATGTAGTCACTTCACGCCTGGTCGTCCTCCATCTTGGTTTTATCGCTGTAGCCAAAATTATCGTTCTGCACTCAAAATCTTTCGCATCCCCGAGGGTCCCCATATGTGGGAAGAGATTTTGGCAAGCGAATAAACCGAACAAGTCTTGAAGTAATTTTAAGTATAAAAACTGTATTTAAACATAAGATTACAAAAGATGAGATAGAACAGAACTTGACGTGACATGACTCGACACAAAACTGAAACTGATCGTCCTCCTTTATCTCAACTTCCCCTCGACTCCTCTACGCAGCGCCACCGGGCTGTGCCGAGACTGGCAGGAAACCCAAAAACGGTTCATTATCTTCCGATTCCCACACTTTCCCTGCACTTTCTTGCAGGGGCGTAAAACTCCTCGCAAACGTGAGGGCGTCAAATTTAAAAACTGCGGTTGCCTACTTACCAAGAATTTTTTTTTTTTAGTTTAACCCTAAACTATGTCGGGCGAGCCACGACATAACGTATTTCCCGTTCCAGTCGTGTGTCGGGTGAGCCCCAACATCATAATTCTATCCTCTACTGCTTGTCTGTCGTCTCCGCCCCGACAATTGATCCATTCCTATTTAATGCTGCGATCTGTTGGTTGCGTGAGTAACGCCGTGAAATCAAGTTATTGCGCAGCAGGCAATGTTTGTTAAACTCTTATTTGGAAGGCCGTGGAACCTGTCAGCTGTTATTCGGCGACCACCAGATTAATAGTAAGCACACATGGCCGACCCAACATTGACAGACGATGAAATACGGCAAGTTTTTTTTTTAATGGAAGTGGTGTATCATTCGAAGTTACAGTATCGATAGGTGAAATATAATGGTATCTTTGAACTGGTGGCAATCAACACTGAAGTATTAGCCATGCATACATTTTTTTTTGCTGTGTTGTTATTTGTTTTCACTTAAGGTTGATGACCTAAATGTTTATGGCAAAACTATTTCATGTATACATGTTGATGGTGACTGTCAGTGTTCCTATTGATATAATTTCGAGGTAATCATAGTTTGGCTTACTTTGACAAGTATATAATTGATAATTATTATATATATTTTTATTATATTATTATACAATAATTAATTAATTAATTTGCATACTGCTTTTAGTTGCTTAATAATGACTTTAGTAGAAGAGTGTAGACATATAGACTATGTATAATTTAGGAGCTAGTTTAGTTCTAAAGCAGAGCTAAATGAATCCAAGTAATAGAAGGTAAAAGGTCAGAAATTAAATACGAGCTATAGGGATAGCTGAGAGAATTTTAATTCGAGGGGTAAGGGTTAAGCCTAGCAAAAGACCCGAACACTACCATCGATCGACGTTTACTTACTGTTGAGCCAGACGCGTGTCATCTAGCTTGTCAACCATATCCGAGTTGGTGGCCTGTTGACACCAATCATTCCATCTAATTTGTCCCAACGTAGATCCGAGGTAGTCTTTAACCATTCTGATCACCGATAAACTTATCTCTGCAAAACAGCTTGAAGTAGGTACGACGAGCAGTGTCAAAGTAGAAACCTCACAAATTTAAACGAAGTAATCAACAAAGTTTAGGCAGAAAGTGATGAAATGCTGGAACCCCACCGATTTGGGTAAACACGACACAAGCGTAACACCAAATGTCAAACTCCTTATGTTCATGTGCATCTCTTCTTTTCGAACCTTGGTTGTTTCTAAAAGAAAACGGCGTTTGCGGTGATGTTTCTCAGCAGGAGTAATGATTTTGTGTGTTGTGCGTCACTGCATCTTACCTCAGTTTTAAACCGGGGCTCATAAATTATAGTTCGAAAATGCACCTTTTCATAACGACATGGTAAGGGGACAAAACGCCTTAACTCTCGGCTCAGTTTAGCGCCTCGGTGGGAAACGGTTGAGGGGCGAAAACAGACTGTTTGTTCAGTAGAATAAAGAAATTAAGACTAAGCTATAGTCCAGGCAACGAATGCTCAAAAGAAGGTATAGAGGGAAATGTTTGGAACACAATTTTTGACTTCGTAACTTTGTTTGGACTTGAACATATCAAAAGTCCCTGCCTGCCTTTGAGCCGGAAGGGGGGAGGGGGGTTTGAAGGTCCCATTTTTCATTTTTTTGCTTAAATCTTGGAAACTAAGCGTCCTAACGAAATGATCTCTCTATACAAAATGAAAGCTGATTAACTTTGCTACAAATGTTACTCATTCAAGGTTTTCTATATCTTGTATAGTTTTCGCGTTATCCGCTCTTGAAAGTCTGTAATTTTGGAGAAAAGGACATTTTTGCCTCACATTTTTTGCTCTTTTTGACCGGATAACTCTTCAACTAAGCACCCAAAAAAATAAATGCCAGCCTGAGGGTTGTAGAACATTAAATTCCCTTCAATAATTTATGTAACTTCACTATTTTATCTATTTTCCTTCAAATGTTGAAACCCATTTGCACAGACTTATGCGCTGGCTACGTATTGGCAGCCCAGAACCGAAAGCCGACTTATACACGCAGTTCACCAAAAATCCAACAGAATGCGTTGGTATGTCTTTCCTCTGTATTTTGACGATCCTGTTGGCAAAAATATTTCAGTAATAGCCGTTCATAAGCTAACTTTACTCATTATTTGTTGACCGTTTTTCTTATGTTATGTCATATATGTTTTGTGGCCGGTAGACGTCTCTACAATGCTGTTGCAGTTGGTAAGCAAGCAATGGCTAAAATGGTCAATTCGGCACTTTCTAGTATCAAATTGTCTCTTCCCCTGTCGACAGTGAGCTCATCGATCAAAATCGATGATGAAAAGATTCCTGTGGACCCATTTCTTGCTATTCCGACGTATATCCATCAGCAAAAAAACAGACCAAGATTTAAAGCTGTACATGGGATACGAATTAGCCCCGTTCCCATTAGCCCTATTCAGTGAGAGTGGAATGAGGAAATCTACTAAGTCAGCCCTGTACTAACTATTCAATACTACGACCAAGGACGTACGTGTCGCACAGTAATACATTGTATTTGACGGAGGACTCCTCCTCCGTAAAGTAATTTGGCAAAGAGGTGCCAAGATATCTACAATCTGCGAGAGCTACATCCACTTTATCACGAAGAACTACCACGGAAGGAGATATACTGTAGTCTTTGACGGCTATTCTTCATCAACTTCAAGCACGAAAGTAGCAGAGCAGCAAAGGCACTATCGACTCAGCAAGTCTGCTGACGTCCATTTCATCGAAGACACTGAGATAAACATCAAACAAGAAGATTTTCTGTCGAACAAGTTCAACAAAAGCAGGCTCATCAACATGCTTACGTCCCAAGAGTTTCAGCAACAAGGTTTCAATGACGTGCTGTTTTTGCACGCCTTTACAAGATACGACACAACATCTTCCGCATTTTGAAAAAGCAAGGTCTCATTTGGGAAGTTGTATCTGAAGTTGCCAGAGGTCCAGAAAGTAGCAGCGGTCTTTTCAGACCCTTCCTCCACCACTGCCCACATACAAAAGGCGGTTGAAACCTGCATCTTGAGGTGGTATGGGGCTCCAGCGAAAGAGGTCTCCCCCAATGCCTACAGGTACAAGTCATTCTTGAAATCTGTTGTCACCATCTAGCCTGATACCTCTTCGTCTTTCTCCCACCGAGGGAGCTGTAAAACAGCATTCCCTCCGAACATTCCACCAAGTTCAGCTGTGGCTGGGATATAACCTGTCTCCTCAGATGTGTGGGTGGGAGATTGGGAAACAACTGCCTGGTCCCAGTGCACAGTGAGTTAGCAACTGCACCGGAGGATATCCTGAAAATGATTTTCTGCTGATGCATGAAAAAATGTGCTAGCGCGAAGTGTGGCTGCAAAGAAGCAAGCCTCAAATGTTCATCAGCATGCCAAAATTGCCAGGGGAACTGCCTGCATGGGGTACCTCAAGTTCACTCCGAAGATCAAGAAGAACAGGGAATCCTGTGACCTTTTCCCTAAAGGGGTCCGATGGAGAAGGTATTGGGGAAAAAGAAGATGAAGACGAGGATGAAGGTCCTTCCCAGCCCAAGAGAGCAAGAATTTGACTCAATGGTACCTACCGTTGTATTGTTTTATGTTAATTCAGTTTTCTATGTCAATCAACTTCGTTTAAATTTAATGGTTGTGATTTATAAAACTATTCCAATGCCTTGAAGACACTCGTATATGCACAAACATGGTCATAGCAACATATTTTCACATCAGAATGGTCTAGATCAGAGGTTCCCGTTAGGAATTTTTCTCGGACCCCCTAAACCGATCGTTATGTAAGCACGGACCCCCTGCTAAAAATATTTTAAGCCAAGGCTTAAAATATTTAAATTCTTAAAGAGAGCCTCTGCTTTGGAGTACTGAGCTCAATTATTTGTATGTTAATATTAATTAATTTAATCCTATTAAACTTAAATCATAATTATATATACACTGACCAGCACGAAAAACGCAACACACAATAAATGATGTGTAATTATTGTGTAATTATCTATTTAATCAAAGTGAAGCACTTCACCCTATTTTTTTAGAAGGGGTATGCTATTGGTGTTGCTTTGCGAGCAAACAATGAAGTGCCGATTGTTGATTGCACTAGCCTCAATTGTTTTTTCCCGCGCAACCTGGAAAACACAATACTGGATGTGAGCCAATAATGTGTTCCCGCTTTTATAGCGCTTATTGTTGTACTTTGAATTATTCCCTTTTCAATCACATGTGTTCGTAGGATCTTTCTGTGATTGTCATAATTAGCTTTCTGGAGCCACCATGCCCTTAAGCCCCGAACAAGCTGCAAAAGCTGTTGCTTTGGTGGAAGATAGTCGCAGCATGCATTACGTTGCAGAAGTGTTGAGGACTACAGCTTCCACGATTTCCAGAACCGTACGAAGGTACAGGGAAACTGGAGGCTTTGCAAGGAGAAAAGCAACATCGGAGAGAGATGACCGCTTCTTAAAACTTCAAGTTCTCCATGACCGTCACACCACAGCCATTGAAGCATGAAATCGACTCTACCAAGTTCGAGGGGTCGATGCTACTGAGAGAACTGTCCGAAGAAAACCAATGTTCAATCCATAAGACCAGTTACAGGCCCAGAACGCACCAGAGCACATCGCACAGCTCGACTACTTTTCGCAAGGGAACATCATGGCAGGACAGTACAACAATGGGAACAAGTGTTGTTCACCGATGAGGCATGCTTTGGCCTCCGATCACCTGACGGAAGAGAGAGGGTCTGGAGAAGGCCAGGGGAAAGGTATTCCCCTTGCACATTCTAATCCAGGACGCCTTTTCAGAGTGATTCTGTGATGGTGTGGGCAGGATTCAGTATGGCTGAAAGGACGGATTTGGTCTTCGTGGAGAATGGGAGCCTTACCGGACATTGGTATGTGGAGGAAATCCTTCTGTGCCTTCTGGAGCATATTGTGCCTTTCACTCCTTTTATTGGTGATGATTTCACACTAATGCAAGACAATGCACGCCCACACGTTGCGAGAGTTCTTGGCTAAAGCAGGGATTCATGCTATGGCTTGGCCTGCTCGAAGCCCTGATATGAATCCTATTGAGCACGTTTGGATGTAAGCAGTTCTAAAGGAGAACGACTACCAATTATTATTTCATATGACGAGGAAGAACAACTTCTTGCTGTGCCGAAGTTAGACACCTCTTCCGGCAAAGAGCAAGCGAAAGCAGTATCAAATGCCTTCCATGACTGGAACCTGGATGATTAGGTACAAATAATGTGCTGTGATACAACAGCATCTAATACAGGACGCTTGAACGGAGCTTGTGTGCTTTTAGAGCAAAAACTAGAAAGAGAGTTGTTACTCATTCCTTGCCGCCATCATATTTACGAACTTGTGCTCAAAAGTGTGATTTAATCAAAGATCCAACAAGTCGCTAGCAGTCCTGATAATCTGCTGTTCAAAAAGTTTAGAGACAACTGGAAGAATATTAATCCTAGTGCCATCGAACCGTGCACTGATTTTGTCCAACAACATCTCTGTGAGGCAAATAATATTGAACTGGTGACGTTTTTCAACAATAAGCGGGCAAAATCGACTGCACGATATGATTAATAAAATAAAAATCAGACCTCGTGGTGCAATGCATCAAGCACGATAGATGGCAAGAGCTATTTTCTCCTTAAAAATTTGTTTACTGCAGTCCCAGTTTAAAATGAGCGCTGTGGACAAACAAGCTTTACAAGATGTTTATTTATTCATTGTGGCAGTTTACGTGAAGCCCTGGCTTGGATGTCGCTTGGCGATAGAAGCGCCGAATCAAGATTTTTGTTTTTTAAAGACCTTAAAAGATTACGAGAAAGTTGACAAGTTGATTTCCAATGTGGCTTTAAACAAGTTCAGTCAACGCTTGTGGTACTTGTCAGAGGAAATAGCCATCCTTTCAATTTTTTATGAAGTTGATGAGCTGACCAAAGGAAACATCGTAGAAAACTTACAAAAGAAAGCTTTGGTGATTCCGGAAAGAGATATGTTCCATCGAAAGAAGAGATGTCTGGCTCTCTATGTGGTACGTAGAAGACTAGTAAGTGTTTAATTTGGTACTTAATTTAGAACTTATTTGTTTTATTTATAGGCACTACAAGTATTTTTTTATCTTGTTTCAGGGAATTCTTTGAGTGATTTTGTTTCTTTCAAAAGTAAAGATTTATTTTCATGACTGAAACTTGACAGTGGTTTCCTTCAAGAAATTGTATATTCATGGAAAGACAACGTGGTGTTTGTTGAAGCTAAAAAGAAGGTTTCTACCATAAAAGCAGTTAATGACACAGCTGAAAGAGCTGTTAAACTAATGACAAACTTTCATGGTTTGACTACCGCGGATGAAGAACAGAAGCAGTTCTTATTACATTGTGTGAAAGAACAGAAAAATTTATCCAGACTGTCAAAAAGAGACTTTGAAGAGGAAATATCCAAATTAATAACTATAAAAATTGTATCTTTTTTGTTACTTAAAAGAAGAGCATTATATAAATTTCTGTTTTCATTTATATTTCTCTAAAATAATGGTTTTGTGTGATCATCTACAACTACATTTAAGAGACATTTTAAGCATCTATTTTCTAAAACTTTTAGGTCCGGTCGGCACGGGTTGAAATTAATACATATCTACGTAATAATCTATACACTGAGTCACAAACAGATATCCAGATTTGTGATGTATTCAATAGCCTTATTTGTTGCGAAGAGGAATTCCGTCGGGTCACCATGGAATGCTCGTAAGGGGCACGTTTGGACAATGTGCTGAACCATTTGACGTTCAACACCACAAACACAGCGTGGGGAGGATGTCATCCCACATTTATGTAGAGAATCGGCGCATCTACCACAAGTAGTTAGTATTCTATTCGGAGTGGTCCAAATCTTCCTGTGTTTATCAAATCCTGGTGGTCTGGTTTTGATATAGAGCATCTTCAGTTGTTCCTTTGTAGCACTGAATTGCCATAATTTAGTCCATCGATCACTTATGTTAGTCACAACCAGGGCATGAGCCTCTGCACAATCAAGTATGCTACATCCATCGTCCTTTCATACACCATCCCCCTGTGGGTGGGGGGTTTAGAATACACCCACGCTATCCCCTGCCTGTCGTACGAGGCGACTAAAATGGGCGACCTTGGCTATTCTTTTAGGTTTCCGGCTTGTCTTGCGAATTGGACCTCCTGTGGGTGGGAGGGATGGAATACACTCACAGGTATACCCTGCCGGTTGTAGAAGGTGACTTAAAGGGTTTCTTGGCCCAGGTCCCCTTTACGGTTTTGACAGCCAGCTCTAAACGCCCCACCTTGTGCGATATAACTCTCATTAGGTTATATCGCACTTCTTTTCCCTTCATGTTTTTGAGGTCTGGCACTCAAAATTAATATGTGCGTGCTGTCAGGGGAAGGGTCCCCGCACAGCTGCATGCCTGTGCTGGAAAACTCTCTGGTATATGCCAAGGGGTACATGCCTGTATGGCATGTCAAACATCGGACCCCCTGGCAATGCCTTCCAAGCTAGGCGGGCCTTGCCTTGGCTGGGTAGCGCCTACAGAGACAGCCCGTGATTGGAGTCGGTGGCATTCAGGGAGGAAGAAATGGCCATGGGAAAAAAGCGCAACAGGGTTGTCCCCCACCCAAGTCTTAAAATCTTGATTCCCTAAGGGGTTCTACTCCTTGGGAACAGTCTGTACGTTCGAATATGGGTGCTAATACCCCCAAGTTTCTGGTCGCGACCAGAACCGATGGGGATGATTTCAAGCTGGTCAAATCGATTTTGTTTTCTCGCCACATAGAAGGTGTCTATGGTGAGCTAGAGAAAGTACAAAAGATGAGAAACGGTAGTTTGTTGCTCAAGACCAGAACGGCTGAGCAGGTAGACAAACTTTTGACGTGTGACCACTTTGGCGAAATTACCGTCAAAGTGGAAAAACATAAGTCTCTCAATCAGGTCCGGGGAGTTATCTTCCATAGGGTCCTGATTCTGAATACTGACGAGGAACTCAGGGAGGTATGAAGCACCGTCACGTGACCGATGTCCGGCGCATTACGCGCAAGGTCAACGGTCAGGACGTTGACATGGGTGCTTTCATCATTTCCTTTGAGTGCTCAGCACTCCTGGAGAAGGTTAGGGTCACAAGCTATTGTTGTGATGTCAGGCCGTACATTCCGCCACCTATGCGATGTTATAAGTGCCAGAAGTTCAGGCACATGGTATCTCGTTGCTCAAACTTGGCAATCTGTGGAACGTGTCGTAAGGTACCTCATGTTGACGAGCAGTGCACAAAGCCCTATCAGTGCACCAACTGCTCTGGATTTCATTCTCCTCGGGACAGGGACTGTCCTGTGTTCCTGAGTGAGAAGAAAATCCAGGAGATCAAAATCCTGGAAGGTCTCTCCTACCAGGAGGCTTGCAAGAGGTACCACACTACGATTGCTACTGCTCCCATGATTGATTATCGTAAAATTGTACCTGGCCTAGTTCCATCAACCTCATCTTTTGCACCAGCTGTGAAACCCTCAGTCTTGACTCCCACGATCCCGCGATCAGCACCAGAGAACTTGCATATCAGCGCGAAGGTGGGTCCTGTCCCGCCTCTGACCACCAAACAGACTGTGCGGGCGGAGGGTCCTCCGCTCGCACAGCAGGGGGGGAAGTCCAAGACATCTCCCACACCCCAACGGTCGGCGAAAGCCGCGCCTAAGCCGGCGGAGGCGGCATCGTCGACCAGGGCCAGGAGTAACTCTCTTGGCCCGTTTAAACTTAGGAGAGAAGCGGTGAAGACGGGATCACCTACCTCGCGATCCCCTCCCCCTCCGAACAAGGAGAAGCCATCCGCTCCACCAGCTGCGGATACTTCTACGCCCGGGGACGTTCCGGTCCCCGGGTCTGCGCGCTCCCCACGGAGGTCCCACCCCCCGCCGCCAACATGCGTCCCGGAAATGGTCCGCTAGGTCGACCCGCTCCAGGTCCCCACACGAGGACATGGAGCTTGTTGTCGACTGCTAATGGTTAAGTTGTAGCTTGCTGCTTCTTTTCCTTAGTTTTAAAGTTCACACTATGGCACTGTTACAGTGGAATTGCAACAGTTATGACAGACATTTGACTGAGCTCCGTCAGCTCATAGCCCAATACGCAGCGAGTATAGTCTGTTTACAGGAAACAAATCTCAGGCCTGACCATCAGACTGTCCTGAGGGGTTTCCGACTATACTCGAAAGAGCGAACAGACGCCGCCCGGGCCTCATGGGGCGTCTGCACTTAAGTTCGCTCTGACTGCTATAGTGAAGAGTTTCCGTTAACTACTCCTTTGGAAGCTATTGCAGTTCGCGTGTCATTGCCTGTTATGACCAATGTTTGGAACTTGTACCTTCCACCGAACCAGCTCCTTGATATTAACGCTGTTTTTGTTCTTGTAGATCAGTCTCCCGCCCGTTTCCTACTCGTGGCGATTTCAGTGCACATCACCCACAATGGGGATCACCATCTTCGTGCCCCAGAGGCCGGGACGTGGAGGGCTTAATTCAAGGACTGGATTTATCATTGTTAAATACGGGGGAAGCCACTCATTTTAGCTTAACGCACGGCACGTACTCACACATTGACTTGAGTGTGTGTAGCAGTGCGTTAGTTCCCCATTTTGGTTGGTACGTACACGATGACCTCTGTGACAGTGACCATTTCCCGATCGTTCTTACTCTTCTTAGCCGGAAGCCCGTGTTGTTCCCCAGTCGCTGAGTACTTAAACGGGCCAATTGGCCATCATTTACAGAACGCGCTGTATTTGATGATCTGGGATGCCGGAGCATCGATGACGAGGTACAGCACATCACTGACGTGCTTCTTACTGCTGGTGAGGAATCTATTCCATCCTTTTCTGAGACTCCTCGTCGCAAACTCGTCCCCTGATGGACAGAGGATATAATAACAGACCGTCGTTGAGCTCATAAGCACTACCGTCGGCGTCCAACCATGACCAATTTGGTGTCGTTTAAGAAATTTCGTGTCAAGGCACGGGTTCTTATCCGCCAGAGTAAGAAACAAATGGGAACGGTATGTGTCGTCTATTACGACACATACCCCCTCCTCTCAAGTGTGGACTAAACTACGACGCATTTCGGGAATTCAGACATCTTCTACAGTACCGGGAATTTCCATTTTGCCGATATATCCGGTTCGGATAATTATGCTCCAGATTTCGTTGCTTTGAAATGCGACGCAGAACGCTTCCAGCTCTGTTTTGCTTCCCGCACTTCCGAGGACTACAACGTGCCCTTTACGGAGTGGGAACTCCGTGGAGCGCTTGCGCTCTGCAAACACGTCTCCCGGCCCGAATAATATTCACAACCAGATGCTTAAACACGTCAACGATGGGAGCATTCGTTCTTTGCTCAGGGTGTTTAATCGTATCTGGTCGGAAGGTGTGTTTCCAGCGCCATGGCTGGAAGGTATAATTATACCTATCCTTAAGCCCGATAAGGATCCCAATTTGACAGGGAGTTACAGACCTATTTGTCTCACAAACGGTCTGTGCAAGCTCTTTGAGAAGATGGTCAATCGGGCGACTGGTGTGGCTCCTGGAGAAACGAGGACTCCTGTCTGAATACCAGTGTGGTTTCAGGGCGTCTCGGTGTACCAACGACCATCTGGTACGCCTCGAGACCGCCATTCAGGACGTTTTTCTCCGCAGACGGCACCTGGTCGCTGTTTTCTTTGACCTCGAAAAGGCCTATGATACCACTTGACGTTACGGCATTCTCTCTACCCTTCATCAATGGAAATTCCGAGGTAACTTGCCGGTCTTTATTGCGAATTTTCTGTCCCTTCGCCTATTCCGTGTCCGAATAGTGGGTACATATTCGCAATATCATCTACAGGAAAACGGAGTCCCACAGGGATCGGTGCTTAGCGTAACATTATTTGCGATTGCCTTAAACGGTATAGTCACTGCTGCTGGTCTGGCAGTGGTACCGTCGCTATATGTAAACGACTTCGCTCTACATTATAGTGTGCAAAATATGGCGGTTGCTGAACGACAGCTACAACAAGCTATTCGGAGAGTGGAACGCTGGACACTAGAGCATGGCTTTCGGTTCTCAACCACTAAGACCTCGGTTGTCCATTTCTGCCGACAGCGCACTCTCCATCCTGATCCTGAGCTTCATCTGGGCAATGTAGCTTTGCCTGTTGTTGCTATGTACCGGTTCCTTGGGCTCCTTTTCGATAATAAGTTAACGTGGGAGTTACACGTGCGGTATTTGAAAACTGCCTGTGCTAAGAAGCTACATGTTGGGGTTTCTTAGCGGCACATCGTGGGGGACGGACCGCAAGGTGCTCCTACGTTTCTATAAGGCACTGATTTTATCTGGATTAGATTATGGCAGTGTACCATATGGTTCGGCCCGTAAGTCAGTGCTTGTTAAACTGGACAGGGTCCACCATGGCGGTGTGAGGCTGGCGACGGGAGCCTTTCAGACGAGCCCAGTCGTCAGCTTGCTCGCCGAGGCTTGCGTACCTCCTTTACACCTGAGGCGCCAACAAGTACTGCTGACCTATGCTGCAAATATTCGACAGATGCCCCTTCATCCAAGCTATCCATGTTTGTTTACCAATCCGATTCGCCGGCTGTATGATACGCGCGCCCAAGTCACTCGGCCGGCGGGGATTCGCTTGGATGACTTATACCGGCAGTTCCGATTTCCTGCTGTCTCCTGTATCATCCGAGTACCTAGCAAGGCCCCTCCGTGGATGGTCTCTCGCCCCGATATCATCCTGGATATGCACACCGGCCCCAAGTCGGACACGGACTCCTCCGTCCATCGAAGGCTGTTCCAGTCCGTGGTGAGCCGGTATCCGGGATCGGAGCTTCTATTCACGTACGGTTCGAAGGTAAACGAGAATGTAGGCTGTGCATTTGTGGTTGAGGATCGTCGGGTTACTTTTTTCACTTCCCGAGGCCTGTGGCGTGTACACAGCGGAGCTCTATGCCATCTTGGAGGTTCTGCGGTACTCGTTATCAGACGATCACTAGCACTTTCTTGTGTGTACTGACTCTCTGAGTGTGCTGCAAGCGATCGATGTGTGTTTTCCGAAGCATCCGTTGGTCCAGCGTGTGCACGACCTGCTCGTCAGTGCGTGTAACGCGGGAACAGGGGTGACCTTTGTGTGGCTTCCTAGCCACATGGGAATTGCGGGAAACGAGCTTGCTGATCAGGCGGCGAGAGAGGCAGTCGCACTGCCCTCGCTACCGTATAAAGTGCCTGCTAGTGATGTGCACTCTCAGTTGCGGCATTCGATCCTGTCGCATTGGGAGGAAGCGTGGCGTGCCACGCCTCCACCCAACAAACTGAGAGGCATCAAGGAGACAACAAAGGTGTGGAAATCTTCCTTCCGATCTCTCCGGAAGGAAGCTGTGGTGCTCTGTCGACTCCGGATCGGCCATGGGATTGTTACGCACTCCCACTTGCTAAAGAGGGAAGACCCTCCTGTGTGTACTTGCGGTGCCCATCTAACTGGCACACATTCTCTTGGAGTGTATGGATCTGGCCGATCTGCGAAGGACTCTTAAACTGCCTAATACACACTCCCTTATTCTCCGTGATGACGGGCCGTCAGTAACCTCGTCATCCGGTTCATGAGGGAGAGTGGTTTCTTTTTTATGTTTTAATGTAAGTTAAGACTTTTAATTCAGGTTAAGTATGTTTCTTATTGTGTTCATCTATTTTAATGTTCACTCTGCCTTATTTGTTTTATTGTGTTTTACCCTCCACCTTTTTTTTAAATTCAAATAAGGCATAATTGTTGGGGCTCACTGTCTATTTTATATAAACCATTTTCGTTTCATCCATAGCAGTGAGCTGTTTTTATCTTCATCCTTTCATTTCATCAGGGGCCGATAACCTCGATGTTAGGCCCCTTAAAACAACAATTATCATAATCATCACCTTTCATACACCAAGTCCATGTCCTCCATGGCATTGCGTATAAGCTTCACGTTGAAACCTGACAAGTCCATTTAAGTCTTCTCCATGTACAATGGATTAATCCTGTGGGGTCGCTCATAGAGCGAGAATCGAGGCAATTCCAAAATTCTACCTTCTCCTCTGTGCACCCAATTTGAGGTGCATAGCAAGTTACAATGTGGGTAGTTATTGATATTGAATCGATCTTGATAGACATAATCCTATCCAACACTCTGTTGACACTCGTGACGTTGTGGTACTGCTGGTCAACCACTATTGCCACACCGTGCTGTACTTGTACCATGATAGATGAGTTTGTAGCCATCTCTAATTTCTTTCGCTTTTGAACCTCTCCACTTGGTCTCCTGAATGCAGGAAATGTTGACACGTCTGTTTTTCAGCATTTCTGCTAGCTCACAATGTCGGCTAGTCAACGTTCCAATATTGAGGGTAGCAAATCTTAGTCTTACTAAAAGAGCATTATACACACATCAAAAAAAGTTTTGCATCACCTCGGTTCCCAGATCTCCGGCATATAGACGTTGACTTGTGTATATTGTATCAAAGATACAGTCCCTTTGACTGTTCATAGATGTCACTAAAACTGCTCAAAGATGTAAACAACCATGCATGAGCAGGGCCTATTAGACGGAGGGGGTACGACAGCCGATCAGTTCCAGTCATTCCACCAGGACGAAGGTACGCTGCTCATGTTGTCTGTAGTTCTACCATGCCTAGAAGGTCAATACCGCAGTTCGATCGCGTCCGCATTGTTACTTTGTGTCAAGAAGGGCTCTCAACAAGGGAAGTTTCCAGGCGTCTCAGAGTGAACCAAAGCGATGTTGTTCGGACATGGAGGAGGTACAGAGATACAGGAACTGTCGATGACAGGCCTCGCTCAGGCCGCCCAAGGGCTACTACTGTAGTGGATGACCGCTACTTACGGATTGCCGCTCGGAGGAACCCTGACAGCAATGCCACCATGTTGAATAATGCGTTTCGTTCAGCCACAGGACGTCGTGTTTCAACTCAAACTGTGCGCAATAGGCTGCATGATGCGCAACTTCACTCCCGACGTCCATGGCGAGGTCCAGCTTTGCAACCCCGACACCATGCAGCGCGGTACAGATGGGCCCAACAACATGCTGAATGGACCCCACAGAATTGGCATCACGTTCTCTTCACCGATGAGTGTCGCATATGCCTTCAACCAGACAATCGTCGGAGACGTGTTTGGAGGCACCCTGGTCAGGCTGAACGTCTTAGACACACTGTCCAGCGAGTGCAGCAAGGTGGTGGTTCCCTGATGTTTTGGGGTGGCATTATGTGGGGCCGACGTACGCCACTGGTGGTCATGGAAGGCTCCGAAACGGCTTTACGATACCTGAATGACATCCTCCGACCCATAGTGCACCCATATCGGCAGAATATTGGAGAGGCATTTGTCTTCATGGACGACAATTCTCGACCTCATCGTGCACATCTTGTGAATGCGTTCCTTCAAGATAACGACATCGCTCGACTACAGTGGCCAGCATGTTCGCCAGACATGAACCCTATCGAACATGCCTGGGATATGTTGAAAAGGGCTGTTTATGGACGTCTTGACCCACCAACCACTCTGAGAGATTTACGCCGAATTGTCGTTGAGGAGTGGGACAATTTGGACCAACAGTGTCTTGATGAACTTGTGGATAGTATGCCACGACGAATACAGGCATGCATCAATGCAAGAGGACGTGCTACTGGGTATTAGAGGTAGTGGTGTGTACTGCAATCTGGACCACAAATGCTGAAAGTCTAGCTGTATGATGGTACAACATGCAATGTGTGGGTCTCATGAGCAATAAAACGAGCTGAAATGTTGTTTGTGTTGATCTCTATTCCCTTTGTATTTAAAGGTTCCGGAACTCTTGGAACCGAGGTGATGCAAAACTTTTTTTGATGTGTGTATAAATTTCTGTTTTCATTTATATTTCTCTAAAATAATGGTTTTGTGTGATCATCTACAACTACATTTAAGAGACACTTTTAAGCATCTATTTTCTAGAACTTTTAGGCCCCGTCGGCACGGGTTAAAATTAATGTAGGAAGTTGTAATTCTGTACTTGGGTAACTAATAGACTAATAAACACAATAACGGGGAATGCGTTTCAATAATGGAAAAAAAACCTTTTTTTTTTTTGCCCTTTTAAGGGACACCCTGATATACATATTTACATAATAATCTATACACTGAGTCACAAACAGATATCCAAATTTGTGATGTATTCAATAGTCTTATTTGTTGCGAAGAGGAATTCCTGCGGGTCACCATGGAATGCTCGTAAGGGGCACGTTTGGACAATGTGCTGAACCGTTTGACGTTCAACACCACAAACACAGCGTGGGGGAGGATGTCATCCCACATTTATGTAGAGAATTGGCGCATCTACCACAAGTAGTTAGTATTCTATTCGGAGTGGTCCAAATCTTCCTGTGTTTATCAAATCCTGGTGGCCTGGTTTTGATATAGAGCATCTTCAGTTGTTCCTTTGTAGCACTGGTTTGCCATAATTTAGTCCATCAATCACTTATATTATGTTAGTCACAACCAGGGCATGAGCCTCTGCACAATCAAGTATGCAACATCCATCGTCCTTTCATACACCAAGTCCATGTCCTCCATGGCATTGCGTATCAGCTTCACGTTGAAACCTAACATGTTCATTTAAGTCTCCTCCATGTACAATGGATTAATCCGGTGGGATCGCTCATAGAGCGAGCATCGAGGCAATTCCAAAATTCAACCTTCTCCTCTGTGCACCCAATATGAGGTGCATAGCAAGATACAATGTGGGTAGTTATTGATATTGAATCAATCTTGATAGACATAATCCTATCCAACACTCTGTTGACACTCGTGACGTTGTGGTACTGCTGGTCAACCACTATTGCCACACCGTGCTGTACTAGTACCATGATAGATGAGATTTTAGCCATCTCTAATTTCTTTATCTTTTAAACCTCTCCACTTGGTCTCCTGAATGCAGGCCATGTTGACACGTCTGTTTTTCAACATTTCTGCTAGCTCACAATGTCGGCTAGTCAATGTTCCAATATTGAGGGTAGCAAATCTTAGTCTTAGTTCTGTTTGTTGGACTAGCTTCTTTAACCTTCCCCGTCCGTGGGAAGATAACCCTCGCGCATTTCTTTCATCACTCGGACGCAAGTGATGTGCATTGCTTTGGGGGGACACCCTATCCTGTTCCGAATTACGAAGAGACGTGGCTATGGACGCGACAAAATGGTACCTCAACCAACGGTTCACTTCGTCTGTCATTGGGCGCATTATATAGCTACTGCTAGCATTATAAAAGTGGCCACTCCTAACCTAGAGTACTGATGCCATTTGTAGCCACCTGCTCCAGGTCAGACGCTCCATTAAATCCCGAGCACTGGGCTGCCACTTCCGCCATCTGCACTGTACCAAAGTTTATCTTCTCCACTGTTAATGCTGTTGTTGACATCACCCTGAGGTAGGGCCTTCCATATTTTTGTCCCCTTGGGAGAGGGTGTCCCTATCTTGATGATATTGACTCTTTTTTTACAGTATTACAATTTTCTTGAAAATTAAAAAAATGTGATTTCTTGGGAAATAAGCTCTTCAATTGGAGCTGTACTTTTTTGGAGATTTAACTGAATTAATAAATATGTGCTGCTTTCAAAAATGAGAGTGATTATTGTGAATAGTCCAATCACTTACAGGTGGATTTTGGAAATTCTGGCCCTATACAGTTCTGTCAACAATGCTATTAGATATTATGAATGATGAGTACAGTCAATATTTCTAAACCTTGTAAAATGGTGTAAGTCCCCTTTTTGCTGTATGTTTGTTAACAATAAATTTTTAAATTTATACTTAGGCAAAATATGGTGCTTCATTAAATTTTCGCTCGTATGGCTTCACGAGTATGGTTCAGATGGCAGCAGAACTACCTGAAGTATTCCATGTGCTGAGGCCTTCTGGCAACGATTTTATGCTTCTGGATGCCCGCAAGCCAGTCCCTTCTCGCTTCACAAACCATGACTTATTCCATCCAGAATATGGTAAGACTCGCATGAAATGTTATTCCATTCGTAATCAATTGTTCAATATCCATTCTGAATGTTACGATATTTTTTCAGATAAACATCACAACTATCCAGATAATGTGGTTGTTCCTACATTTATACAGAAAAATATAATGAGGTTACTTAGAGAGTTCCCCGGTGGGTTGAGAGAAGACCTCTTTCTTTCCAGATATGAGGTAAGACTGAAGTGAAATAAATCCATGTATGTCATTTACTCCAGTGTTTATAGTTCTGAAATGCCTTTTTGAAATTTGCAGGACAAATATTTGACATCACTTTGCATACTTAAAATGGGCTTCAGCTCGCTGGATAGTTTTCTTCAGTATTTAATGGAAGTGAATGTTCTGCGGATCGGAGTAGCTCAAGACAATGTGAATGGAGAAGTGACTGTTCTACTACCAGTTGAAGTAGATTGTGAAGACTTATTTGGTGAAAATGACGATGAACCATTGTCAGCATCATTACCTAAAACAATTCGGGTGAGTAACAGCAATGCATGTAATGTAAAATATATTCGTCATATACTGTATCTCTTTCTCCATAGAGTGCATGTTCCAAGCAATCTATCAATCTACTACCGGTACTTCTGATGTTCATCCATTTCACTGTTAGTTCCACTTCCAGCATTGTAATATCTCCTCTTCGGGGTCCACTCTCCGTATTTTTATCCTTCGTGGTTCTTCTTGACATTTAATAATTTGCCAGTTGAAACTCGTCAAAACATGACGGACAATGGGAAAATATTTACTGAAGAATATTCTTATACTGTATATATTTTTTGGCACCATTGCAACTTAAAGGGCATCGAAAGATTGTACTCTCTTCATTGCAACATGCTGCTGGCCATGACTGAAAACTTGACGAGGTTAATCCTAATTCCTATTTCCAAATACAAGCAATTTTCATACATATTTCTAATGCCCGTTACTCACAGTAAAATTTTTCTTCAAATTTATTGTACAATAATTTAATTTTATAAAATTTCTGTTGCTCGCGGTCAAATTCAAGTTTTATAAAACCTTTGATAAAACGTTCCATAAAATACGACATGTTCTATTCCATAAAATTAATTTTACGAAACGAACCAATCGGGGAAGCTGACATGAAGATGATGCTGGCGCCACGTGGTGAGAAGATTGTGAAGCTCGCTTGTAAACAAACACTTCGAAAATGGCAGGCCCCGGCTGGACTAAGGAAGCTGTTAGTGTTTTACTGGACGACTACCTGAAATACCAGTGTTTGTATGAGGTTAAAACGCCCATATACCACGATAGAAATGCAAGAAGGGAGGCAGAAATCTCAATCGCCGATTATGCTTCACAAATTCGACCGAACACAAGCCAGGCTGATGTGAAGGCGAAGATAAACGGGATTCGAACTCACTTGCAGTCTCATTTCAGGAGAAATGGCTTGCCTCATGTTAAGTGTCCTGTCGAATAATTTTGGGACCAACGAGATCTAGGAGTTTTTTAAAACTGCTTTCCTCCATTCTTAGAAAATTCCTATATGAATTTGATCTTCTAACCTCAACTCATTTTCGACCAAGGACAGCATTCCTCTACTCTTCTCTTCTTTTTATCCATTCCCGAGTCCAGGACTTCCTAGCATTTCTTTTCTTCCTTTTTACCACTGTACGACATATAATTATAGCTAAAGCAGCAAATTTTGCAATGTTTGTTGGAGCCATACTCTCAAACCAATGTGTGTTGAACAGCTGATTCTTGGCTCAGAAGTTTATCGGTAGATGGCGATCCTGATACATCCACGGATTTTATAAAATAATTTTACCGTGAACAACACAGCTTGCTTTCATCAAATTTATATAAAATTAGTTGTAAAATAAATTTTAAGATACATTTTACCGTGAGCAACGGGCATTACAATTAATATGGTTCCATATAGGAGCCCTTGGAAAACGTTCGGATTTCTAAGGAGCATAACTATGGCTTGAATGCTTGGAGTACGAATATGTGGAATTCAAGAATTCTGTAGAAAACTGAAGTAGCTGGCTTTCATCTTAAGTGTTTAGTCTGCTAATGCTGGTGTATGATTTTGAACTACTGGATATAAGTTCAATGACTTTTAAATTAATTTCATTAGAGTGTTTATATTTTGGCATAAGAATGCGAATTTGCGAGAAGAAAATCAAATCAGAAAATTCCATTTCCTCTGGTTTCAATCACTTGTTTTTTTGTAAGCGGAGTATTTTGGAGAAGGGTCAGAGAGGTGAGTAATTGATACAATTGTGAATACTGTAACTGTTCGTCGAGAAGCGTGGTCATAGCAAGCAAACCCTACCTGATGTCTCCTCCAAGAACAATAACTATCCCATGAAAAGGAATAATGTTGTTACGTATAATATATTTTAGATGTCGCTTCACACACATTGATGAAGGAATATTTGCCATTGGGGCTTCATCCCATATTATGAGCCATGCTAATCGAATATCGTCGGCTGGATTGCGAATTAATTTGGAGGTATTTTGAATGTTGAATGTAGGTGTTATGCTCTTGCAAAATATTGTTTAAAATACGAAGTGTGCCCTCCCTGATGAAAGAATTCACTTGATTTGCAGATTGGATTTGATTAGTTTCTGAGGATTCTAATATATACAACTGGCCGTAAGAACCGTTAGTAATACCATATTTCCTCGCATAATCGTCGCATATTTTTAGCCTAAAATTCTTGGAAAAAAGTAGGGTGCGATGATAATACGAAGAACATTTAAGTTCAAAGAAGAAAACCACAATTTTTAAATATATACGGTATCATTATTTGCTGCATGCTTGTGCGCTTTCTTAATATTATTATGATTATTTCTTTATTATGTAATTCCGTGAATTTCACTGTCATCAAGATCACCGTATAATTCTTGTATTTTCTCATTGTGGACAACACTTGTGTAAGATCATGCACGGGCATAGGCCACGTCTTCTTTCGGTGACGCATTGTGTGAGAGCGAATGGCTAGTACTGGGGCTAGCGGCTCATTGAATCTCGTCATTCCGGGGCCATCTCACGGAAGCGACGAGTCCACTCAAGTTTCACTCCCCTGGAGTGGCGCTGAGCACGATAGTTGCTTAGCGTGCCGTAGTCCGACCATTCGCGTAGCAAGAGTCTAATTTGAGGCGTGAGTCATAGCCTGCAGTCAGAAAGACAGGCTCCTTTCTTCTGACAAGGTCACATCAGATTATAATCTCGCGGAATGTGCTAAGCGACGATACTGGCCGCTCTCGTCGCGTTTCATAGCCCACCGGCATAAAGAAGAGATTTATTTTTTCTAACAAGGTCACGCCTGGTTTTAAAGCCGCGGAATGTGCTAAGTGACGATGCTGGACGCTCATGTCGCGGTTCATAGCCCGCAGGCATGAAGACGACATTACTTTCTTCTGACAAAGTTACGCCAGGTTATAAAGTCGCGGCAGAATGCGCAACCGATCAGCGCACAAATACAAACGTGCTGAGTGACAATGCTGCCCGCTCACATCACGTGGTCAAGCCCACAGGCACTGATGCAGGGACTTGTTTCACACCAGGTTATTACCTCGCGGCAGTTTGTGCAACTGACGGGTGCACAAATATGAATATGCTATGCGACGATTAAGCGATGACATTTTATAAACCTATTTTAGTGTTTGAAAAGTGGGGTGCGACGATTATGCGAGGAAATCCGGTATTTTTGTAATATAAGGATGAAAATGTGATGGTGTGCAATTCCATAAATTTTAAAACAATATGGATCGTATTCATGTGGCATGGTAACATTGGCACCAAAGGAAACGAAGGACATAGAATTGTTGTACTGCTGAATATTCTCTCTGAAATTCGTTGAGATAACATCCAGCTATTGTTGCAGCCTGTATTTTATAATCCAGCAGATCAATTCTACCATAACAACAGCAAAGACCAAAGTAACCAAGCATAGATTTCTCGCAAGAGAAATACAATGCAAAACAATGTTTACATTAGTTCGTCAAGGATCCTACACTGTAGACTACTGCAAAATATCTGGAATTGCCCCGTGTGTGTGCGGGTTAGAATACACCCACGGTATGCTCTGCTTGTTGTAGGAGGCGACTAATAGGGCCAGCAAGACCAACTGACTTTGATTTAGAAGACCCCCTGTGGATGGGGAGGGCAGAATACATCCACGGTATCCCCTGCCTGTCGTAAAAGGCGACTAATAGGTGGGCCTTTTCAAAGGTCTATTTCGATTTTCCGGTCCCAATTTTGGTTTGACCTTTAGAAATAAACGTGCATGCTGCTTGGCCATCTGGCCAGAAAGTCTAGATGGTATTCCCCATCCCGTCAGGTACAAGCGATTCGCCGTAGACAGGTCTCCTCGCTACCTGGTAGCTACCAGGACGGATGGGGGAGATTTTAAGCTCGTGAAATTGATCATGTTCTCAGAAGAAATCGAGGGGAAATATGGAGACCTTAATGGAATTTCCAAGCTCCTGCTGCATACCGTTAGCCGGCATCAAACCGAAGTATTGCTGGAATGCACACAATTTGGAGAAATTCCTGTTGAGTTCACCAAACATGAAACGCTAAACGAAATTTGTGGAGTAATATTCCACCGCAACCTCATTTTGAACACAACAAGGAACTAATGCAGGATCTGGGGAAGACACGCTTCACCAAAATTAGGCGCCAGGAAAATTGGAGAGGATAGTGCCGATACTAGCGCTTCATTCTCCAATTTGAGGGTGATGTGGTGCCTGCGCAGATAAAGGTCACGTCCTACCATTGTGACATTCGACCTTACATCCCTCCACCTATGCGCTCCTACCAATGCCAGAAATTCGGGCATGTTTCCGCCAGGTGTACTGCGAGACCATTGTAGAGATTGTGGCAAGGGGACACATGAGGGTGAGAGGTGTACGTCTCCCCCGATATGTCCCAACTGTCAAGGAAGTCGCTATCCACGGTCAAAACGGTGCCCCGAATTCACCAAGGAAGTTAAGATCCAGGAGATCAGGACTCTTGATAGGCTATCATATCACGACGCTCTCAAGAGGTACCATGATATGAATGCCCCCGAATTTCGGGTATCGTTTGCATCTGCAGCAACGCCCTCAATAACCCCTGCCGTAAAAGTTCCCAGTGCAGTACCTTCGATGTCTAGTTTTAGTGCCATCTTAAAAGAATGGTTCAGCGCCGGTTCTCTTCCTCTCCTGCAGACAGGGTTGCTAAGGTATCTGCTAGCCATCCCGCTCCCACCACCACCAGTGGAGCGTTGCCAGCAGGAGCAGCCATGTTTTGCAAGGAATTGGTGTCTGTGGGGAAGGAACCACCTACTTCCCCAAATACACATTAGCGCCGATCAAGAAAGAAAAAAGTTTGGGACGTGTCTGGGACTGACACGCAGTCTTCGGACTGCACTCGCTCTTCCCCAAAAGCGAGACTGGTAAAGTCTGATGACGTTCGCGCGCTGCCTAAGAAAGGCCCCTCCATTTTCTTCATTTTCGAATGGAGATGTGGAGATTCAGGTGTGATCTCACCCATCATCTCCACCTAGAGATGGGGAAGGATGGCAAATGGTCAAGCGTAAGTAGAAGGCCAACTTCCACTCTAGGGCACCATTACAATGGAACTGTAATATCTATTCTGGTCATCTCGCTGAGTTACGTCAACTAATATCCTCGTTTTTGGCAACCATTGTCTGTCTTCAGGAATCCAGGTTTCGTCCTGGACATGAGACGACAATGCATCACTTCAAACTCTTTTCTAAAGACCGGGTGGACAGAGCTTCGGCATCTGCACTCTCGTCCACTCTAGCCTCTTTAGTGAGGAGGTGCCGCTGCATACTGAGCTAGAGGCAGTTGCAGTTCATATTTCATTGCCAGTAATTGCAACAGTATGTAACGTGTACATTCCGCCTGATACTCAACTGGAGTACAACCAGCTGCTGGATCTAGTGTCTCAGCTTCCCCCTCCTTTTCTCCTTCTGGGGGATGTTAATGCCCACAACACCATCTGGGGCTCCACTAGCGGTAGAGGGAGAGATTTTGAGAGACTGATCTGGCGGCTGGACCTGCGTTTGTTGAACACAGGGGAACCTACGCTCTTCTCTATTGCACACGGCACTTATTCAAGTGTTAATATCACGTTGTGCAGTCGTGCGCTGGTTCCTGTGCTACAGTGAGGTGTACACGACGACCTTTGTAATGGTGACCTTCTCCCGATTATCGTTATTCTTTCAAACCAGAGAGCCATCGAGTTACCAAGTCGATGGCTTCTCCATCTGGCTGATTGGCCAACTTTCACAGCACGTGCGGTTTTAGCCGAAGATACCTTTGAGAGTGTCGATGATCATACCATTCACATAACGAATGGTGTTTAGCCTGCGGCAGAGGAAACAATTCCTTCCTCATCCGGCAACTCCCACCGGAAGCTTGTCCCTTGTTGGACAGCCGAGATTGCAGCAGCCATTGAAGATTGTCTACGTTCTTTCAAATGCCATCGGAGGCAAAACACCATGGCCAACCTTATAGTCTTCTGATTCGGGAGAGTAAGAAAACGAAGTGGGAAAGGTATGTGTCTTCTATGGACTAAGCTTCGTCGGATCTCCGGACTCGCGACATCATTGACGATACCCGGAGTCTTCATCAGTGGAGATATCATAGACCATCTCACCATTGCCAACAGTATTGGATCGCACTTCTCCGATATATATTGCTATGGGAGTTACGATCCTTCATTTCTGACTCTGAAGCGGGAGGCAGAGGCTCACCCATTGTCCTTTGTCACTGCTGCTTCGGAGTCCTACAATTTACTGCGCCCGAAATTTGAATGATTTATGATGAAAATGATGTTATTATCCGAGCCCATGATAAAATTTAACACTGGAATATAAATCTTTGAAGTTGGCTCAAGGCGAGTTTTGTTAGCGAACGCAAGCTATGGGAGAAACCCTTCACGTGATCAGAGACGCCCAGAATATTCTAGATCATTGGAAAGTGCATAGCAACAAGGAAATTGCGTGAAATATTACCAGTTAATTGTTATAAAATATATCATTGGATATATGCTTTCAGCCAATGAGAGGAGGGTTTATGGAAACAGACATGGATTTTTACCTAGTTAATGTGATTAACTATGCCATTTAAGCCCTATGTAACGATTTTATTCCATTGAAAACCTTTAAAAAATTAAAAGAAGATATTACTACTTCTTTGAATGACATTAAACGGAAGAATTTCACTGTAATAAGGATTATTACAAGTACGCACCACTAACTGCGCGGGATCAGCAATGGTGCGAATTTCAGACGAGTTGAAGGAGAGACGACAGCCAAGAGCGTTCTTCTCTCGACTGACCTCATAGCGACAAGACGTATCGTCCGGAAGTAGTTCATTCCCGTAGACGTGATACAGTGTGAGGTCCTACGTGACACAATAGGCAGCGGTTTTACCGGCAAATATTTTTGAGAGCCCCTCATCAAACTAGGTGAAGTTGAGCGGTGAATATTTTGCTCAATAGCGGACAACTGTTCGACTTTGTCGAGATAGAAGTGTTTTCATTTTACTTATCCAGTGATAAGGCTTCACCACAAGAAGATTTATTAAAATCCATCCAGTACTTGAAGAGATATTTGAGACTTTGTGTTGTCAGACAAAGTTTCTCAACTCCGAGCGGACAACATCATTTTAGTGCAGTGCTACTTCAACCCAAGCAAGTCAACGCAGCACGAAGTAAGTACAGTGATATTGTATGAACATTGTGACGTTATTGTGTATGAACATTATGATGGCTACAGACAATTTATTTATTTATTTATTTATTTATTTATTTACATAGGTCCCAATGAGCCTGAGCTCGTGTTAGGGACAATCAAGTAACATAGTTACAGCATGGCATATATATAATTTTTGTAACATTATTGTTTAGTTTAATAGTAACTTAGATTGCTAGTGACTAACTTTACAGAGATAATACGGTATGATACATTGCATTGCTTAAGGCTATTGTACATTGGCTATTCATTCCTTAATAGGAAGTCTTTTGTTTTCCTCTTAAATGTTTTTATAGAGAAACTTTCCCTTATGCCTAATGGTAGCGAGTTGTATTCTTTTATTATAGAGGACATAATTCCTTTAGTTCCAAATTTAATGGATTGGGAATGGCTGGTGAATATTTGATTTACTCCTCTTGTTGCATAGTGATGAATGTCATTTGCATGGGTAAAATGGATGTGTGTGTGTATCAATTTGTTTTCTAATTTGTATACAAATACTGTTGCTGACATAGCTATTTGTTTTTGCAGTGGCATAATTTTAGTTCCTGAGTACAATTCATTTGAGGGTGTGAGCCAAGGTAATCCAAAGATAGATTTTATAGCACGTTTCTGGAGTATCTCAAGTTCTTTTATCAGCTCCTTCTTACAATATCCCCATATGAAATTCATGTACATTAGATGTGAATGTATGAGAGCAAAGTATATATTTTTCAATTGTTGGCTAGTAAGACAGCTATATCTTAATCTGAAAATAATACCAATTAAAGGGCTTATTTTATGTTTTACATTTTCTACATGATTTTCCCAGGTTAGTGTACTATCTAGTGTGATACCTAAGTATGTTGCCGATTTAACCCTTTCTATTTCTTTGTTGGCTATGTTGACTATGTTTGTGGTCTCAATCTTGTATGATGGTTTATGGAAGAACAAATATTTTGTTTTAGTGATATTGATAACCATTTTGTGTGCTCTCAACCAATCCACCAGCTTATTGAGATCATAATTAATATTTAGCATAATTTCCTGTTCAGATGTTCCCAGATAGAGTATAAAAATATCATCTGCAAATAGTTTAAGCTTGCCTTTCAATTCTAATAATACTATATCATTAATATAGGCCAAGAAAAGAATTGGTCCTAAGACAGAACCTTGAGGTACTCCTGTGTCAATGAAATGGAATTGGTTTATGACTTTTTAAGTATGTGTGTGATGATGTATTAAACTATTACGCGTATGGGACATATCAAGACAGAGTTGTGATAGCAACAATGGAACAACGTTAAGAAACAATGAGAAGATCTATGACATCTAGATAAATAGAATGCCAAGACAACATGATGCATTAAGTACACTTCCGTCCAGTACATTTAATGTATTTTCATGTACGTTCATTCTCGACTATGAGGAGATATAATCTTTCATTGACCAACCAAATGAACTTTAACATCTACGATAGTGAATCGACATTCAACTTACGAATTTATTTTGTAACGATGGATGCTATCCAGAATATATTGCTCAATGATGATGGAGGAACTTCTAGAGATGTCGGCGAATGAAGAAGCATCACCGGAAGACAGAAGATATCAGCCCGATGATTGTTCGAGATGGAATTCAAGTCCGAGGAACGAGGTTCGATACCAGGAGGAGACGAATATGCCGAGAAGGAATCCTTTCCATTCTCGAGGAAGCAGCTCATATCCGATGGAGGGGACTGGGTTTGATTTCAACAAATCGTACCTGGATGATGATCCAGTTGGGTATTTTCTGATACCCGACAATGAACTTCAATTTTCTACAAGATCAAGGTAGAGATAGTTTTCATTATTATTTTGTTTGAGTGTGTTTAATGGCATTATTGGAAACAACAATTCTCCATATTTGTTTTATGTATTTTCACTTCGATGTTTAGTAAATTATAATCCTCGAGTCTGTATAAGATGGAAGTCAGTTATCATCTATACTTTGTAACCTAACAATTGTAGGTTAAGTTAGACTCTTTTAGGTATTTTAGTTTGTTTTATTTTATCTTGTTGCCAGTCATGGCCACGGTTGGTAGGCTGCTATCGAAAATCTTGTGTGCTGTGCCTTGGGACTTTTTGCTGGTGGGTAGCCAAGTGAGGTGACTAGGTGGCCTTGGCTGATAGCATGAAGGTATTCCTTGACTTGGTTTTGGTTGCCATGGTGAGGAGTTGTTGATTGGAGTTTTTTGTGTCAAGATGGAGGACAGTTGGTGAATTATATTTGTGTATGAAACATAGTTTTGTTTGTTTGTTTTGATGTATCAGAGATTGAATAACTCTGAGTTTTGATATGTGGAGTATGGACATGGGTTGTTTGCAGTGGAATTTGAGGCAAGACGGGAGCTGAAGTTTTTTTTTTTTAGAAAATGTAATGTGAAATGGTGACAGTGTTGATTGGGTGTATGATGCCAAGGCATAGGTACTGGAAGCTTGCCTATATTAAAAAAAATGTGTGAATTTTGTAATGTTGGTGTCCTAGTCTTTGTGTGCATTCAAGCAAGAATATTGCCCCACAACCTGAGGTGGCTAACAGGTTGGTTATATTAATATATTACAATGTCGCCCAACGTAGGGGCTAAAAGAAGATAGCTTGGTGGAGTTTTTATTATTATTACAACTTGTTAAATATTTTATGATTCAGTTTCGGAACTGAAGTCAACTGTTTGAGAAATTTATTTTCCATTGGGAAGTAATCATTCAACGATTTTTATTTTTATTCAAGACTTCAGACTTTTAGTCTAGGACATTCATTAAATTCATTTTGTTTAAAATGAACTTGGGTGTTCTTTTTGTAAGAAGAAATATATATTTTGGAGAAGAAATCTACGAGTGGTATAATGTGAGATATCACCTATTATTAGAAATAATACGACGATCTAGGAAGCTACATTCGTTATGAATACGACATGAAAGTGTACAGTCACAAATGAATGGTGTTATGCAGAAGACATCCAAGCCACAGAAGTTAAAATGGCTGAAAAGTGGATCTGAAAGTTCTTAGACATTATGAAATTTGAAGCAAAAATAATGTAAACTTGAAGCAAAATAAAGTATGTAGAATGCATTTGTGGTTAATTCACAGTAATTTTTCATATTCCAATTACATTTATTTGATTTGTGTTAAATTAATGTGGGTTGGATGCCTTCTGCAAAAAATTGTTTTAAGAAAATGTTATTCTACATGATACTTTTTCTAGCATTCGTGTTTACTGAGTATTGCATAATGTTATACATCACTGTGTTAATCCACATACATAAACTAAACACAATGAACATAATATTTTGGGTGCATAATTACAAAGTTTTAAATATAAAATATATACATGCGTGATCTTTGTTACAAGAGCCAGTTCTTTTCACGTCCATAACTTTGTTAAGAATCTAACTTTGTTCAATGTCAAAATCAAGAGACTTACTGAAACCATCAATATCTTCTTCAGAAGAGCCATTTGAAGACTTGAGGTTCTTAAAGTAGTCAATTGTATCAGGGGGAATTAGATGCAAGATGGATTCAATATGAGAAGCCTCCGTGGCTTAGGCGGCAGCACGCCGGCCTCTCACCACTGGGTCCGTGGTTCAAATCCCGGTCACTCCATGTGAGATCTGTGCTGGACAAAACGGAGGCAGACAGGTTTTTCTCCGGGTACTCCGGTTTTCCCTGTCAACATTTCATTCCAGCAACACTCTCCACTATCATTTCATTTCATCTGTCATTCATTTAATCATTGCCCCAGAGGAGTGCGTCAGGCCTCGGCAGCCGGCACAGTTCATATCCTCGCCGCTAGATGGGGGCTTCATTCATTCCATTCCTGACCCTGTCGGAGACTGGAAGCAGGCTGTGGATTTTCATGGATTCAATATCTGTTAGCTGGTTATGGTTATTGGTTTTCCATTTGGCCACAATGGAACCAACTCCCACAGACCTTTGGGCCTTCCCCGTGTTGTCTTCATTAGATTTACAACCAGTTCATCTTCACTTCCAAATTCAGTCTTCATATACAGGCGAAAAGGCTCCTCTCAATTAAGTTTTATTTGTCTCACTTTCAACCAGTTTATTTTTCTATTATCTTCAGCTGACTTTCTGTTGGTAATGTTCTGTTCAATTTTCTTCGTCCCTATGAAGTCTTCATTATCCATACTGGTTACCACAAAAGGGTTCTTCTTTCTACAAATTCTCATTACTTGTATATAATCATCAGAAGTGTACAACCTTTGCTGATGCTTCAAAGCCTTCTCTATATCTGAAAATTGCCTGTCATTTGGAAGGTAGCTATGTCCTGGGATTTAATATTTAAAAGTTACTGTTTTCAATTTTGGATGATTGTGGAGAATTTCTATCATGATAAGTACAATTTTGATATTTCTATTTTGTCCACCACAGGATTCTAACCATAATATCAGATTTTCAACTTCTGGCGCCAATGATGTAGTAATATGCCTTCGCAGACAGGATCCGACCTCTTGGGTTCCTCTACCAGCTTGACCCTCCACCCAAATATAACAGTAGCCTTTGTTTGTCTTGCCACTATGTATGCTGAGATTATAAAGCCACAGCTGTCTCTTGTAAAACATTACATTAGTGGGTATACGAGGCATGGGCAGTGTTTTCTCCATATCAAGGGTTAAGCATTCTGTGTCAGTACACTCGCTCGCTTTCAGTAGATCACTCTTCATTTTGGCCTGAGCATCAGTAGCCAAACTGATGTGTTTTTCTTGGTCCAATTTAAGCCTGTCACGATCTGGTCCATTAGTCTGCATTTTGAAACTCTCTCACCTCCTCGCTGGAGTTGATTTAACTTTAACTACCCTCATTTACCACAAACCTACAGAATTTACTGCCTTTAAATACAGGCCACAAGTGATTTTAACGTTACTTCCCGACTTTGAATGGGCGCCAAGGTCGACCATATGGGTCTTCCTGAATAAAATAAGATAAATACATAACTGTTGCCCCGACTATGAAAACCCTTTCTCCCAGGAGTAGGGCATTTGGCATGCGTTTGCTGATGTACCAGGTTCATACACGACAGGAATATAAACACACATGAATTTAACGAAATAATCTATTGGCTGTTCTAACACATATGTACAAAAATATACAACACAAAATACACTTGCAATAAAACTTTGTACAGTACCTTTTGTTCACTGCTTCTACGCTCTGAGCAACAACACTTCTGGTCAGTTTGACCCCAGGCATTCAGCCTCCTATCATATTTACACTGAACCGTCCGCACACAAAACATCTGCACACCTTACGACTGGTTCATTCTACTTTCTTCTGTTACTTGTCGAACTGCTTGTTCCCCTCTCCATTCTCGCATGCTTCGATGAAATCTTTCAGACAGATTTATCCTTTAGGCGTGGTACGTTAGTAGATCAGTGTTCTGCCGATAAAACAATAAGAACCCTTCTGAGCGCCAGACACGCCATTATATGCACTCGCGCAAGGATACCATAACCCCAAAGTTTTTGCCGGAACTCAAATTGTGCGTAGTCCGCTCCTAGCGGAACATCCGCGTCAACACATAAACATCGGACAGTCAAAATCCACACTGACGTCACACACGCGAAGTTCATGGGAGTTCATGCCAGAAATAGCCTAGGTAATCCCACACAAGCCGAATTACCGCCTGTCTTTTCCGGGTATGTCACGAATCCTGCACTTGAAAATCTCAATTCTTTGTACCTTTATAGCACAGCCACAAATCTAACATTTAACATTACTAGGTAAAAATAAAGCAATTAACCCCAAACCAAAATGAAATAATGCTTCTACTTAATACAGTCTTATATCCTTATTCCCAAAACGTAATAAATCGCAAAACCCCGTATTTTATAATATCAAATATCCAAAAACCGATAATTAATAAACAGTGATCCTAGGCTGTCCGGACCATCCAAAAATGAATCCGTCCACACAAAAACACACAGGCACAATAAAAATCACCTCTGCAACCCCATGTTAACCCAATATAATAAGATACGAATAAGATACCCCAAACTAAATGCACGAAGCAAAACCCGAGGGTGAGCTACTGTAACTGAATAAATTCGGTTACAATTTGAACATGAAGCTTATCACATGTATTGCAAGTGTCTTTTTTGAGAGGTTTGAATTTATCATAAAAAATTCTCTTATATCTTTCAAGAGATACAGGATCATCTGTCTCACTTTTGTAAACAGTATACATACTTTCTAACGTCATCCCTGGTGGCAAATATTCTGCAGATACAACGCACCTGCAGTAATGTGATGCGTATCTTGGTATGGCATTAATGTGGGCCACGACCTTTCCCTCTTTATCAGCTGATATCTTATTCCAGCCTCCTTGCTTCAACACTCTTTGGTCATTCAGAGGTAATCGCCCATGTGCTTTCTTGAGAGCAGTATTTATTCTACATGGAGAAACACACAGCGTTTTGCAAAACATATCCCTGCATACTCGAACTGATGACAATGAATTTATTCGTGAAAACTGTCTCTTGGTTGTATCTTGTCCATATTGCCTTTTCTTTGGATGTTCTGTCACTAGGCTTGCAATGAATGCCTTCTGTGCTGTATATTCTCCTAAATTCCAATATCTTTCAAACTCCTCCTTTCTGTTATCTACACTAGCCTTGAAATTGCACTGAAGAGGGCAGTGACAATCGTGATCTGCAAACACCTGTGACTCGAGGTATCGATGCTTATAGTTGTGGTATATGATTCATTCCCGTTTCGCTTTCTTCTCTTGTCCTCTCGTCTTTCACTCTCAATTTTTCTTATCCTACCTCTAGGTTTACGTCCTGTCGTCAGATTACATCTCTTTTCCTGTAAACAAGAAATATAATCAGTGAACAGTTCTATTTAAATTTAAACATTACGTTAACCACTGAAATATTTTTGAACAAAAATAAGAACTGACTTACCTCCGTGTCCTCTTCTTTATCCGAATTTGATGATTCCGGTCTATAATCAGGGTAATCCATTCTATTAACCTGCAAAATATAATATTATGTACAACAGGTACTTTAATAAAGCATACGGATAATCTCCATTTCCTTTAACAGCAATACGTTACGCTTACCTCTCTGGAATGATTGTTTGGGTTCTGCCATAAATCTGACAGATCAGGAATATTTTCTGGAATTACTTCCCCATTTTCATCGACTAGTCCCGAAAAAACAATGATGTCACTTTCATTTTGATCTTCAGTACATTTAGAACCGTTAGATACACTACCATCTGTTTCTGACTTTTCCTGCAACATTAAAAGGATTGTAAGTTAAAAAAGCAATACCGGTAATGAAACTTTGTGTATAAATATGAAGCTAACTCCACCGAGCTTCTGCAGACGTAGTTTACTAATGAATCATGTAAGAAAATGTTTTAAATCACAAGAAAGTAGGTAAAAAATAATAATAGAGGACTTAAACCTCACTAACTGCTGATCGATTAATACTTTTTGTCACAAGCCCTATATTATTAATTAGATAATTATATTTAATGACTTGGTTAAATAAATGTAATTAATTTGCATTTCTTAATTGAGTAGAACATTATTAATTGTAAAACCATTATCATAAATCACATGAATATAATGCATACTTTGTTTAATTCTTGACATAACCTATGTAACTACTGTAGTTCATCTGGTGCTTACCTTGTTCAGTGCATTTTCTTCCGTTCCTTTGTCTGTAACTATTGATGTTTCACGAATTCCCTTTAAGGCAAGGTCAACCAGAAATTGACCTCTACTGCCTTTATTATTCATGAGTTGGAAACTAGTTAACAGTGCACTAACAATAGACTTCCCGCGAATATCACTGTTCGTAAGATGTCGTTCGAACTCTCCGCTTAAATTCTCGCAGTGCAGCAGACAGTTTCAGCAAGTCAAAGAACTTCCATTTACTCAAGTTGAATTAAGCAGAAAGCGACCAACCCACTTGGATCCTTTCTGCATAATTCGAATTAATGTTACTCTTAGACCAAGGAGCTTGGTCGCTTTCTGCAGACCAGGAATTTAAGGACAGCAGTTTGTGGTTTGGATTTTCTGCCTGCAGAGCATATCACAGTGCAGATGGAGCTTGGATGCTTTCTGAAGATCGTAGGAATAGAGCATAGCTATCCAGACAATGTCTTTACTCAATTTTTAGATTTTTGTTGGTTGGTCGCTTTCTGCATAACACCATTCAAATATTCTTTGTATAGAATGAAGATACATTCTGTTAATGACAAACTTATATAGAATATAATAAATAAATATAATGATTAAAGAGATATCTTTTGAAAGAACTTATTCGATCTTAGTAAAGTTTAGTTATGACTTTTTCCGGTTGTGATCGATCCTTATTGAGCGATAAGATAACACGAGATGTTATCAAGGCACACGTGTAACACTACGTTATGTGTCAAAGTAGTATTACAACCGTGCACTTTTTAGAAATGACCAGTAAGATGAATCATGTATGTTTTTATTAAATATTTGGAGACATGGTGTTTTATGTCTGAGTAATTATGTTTAGTAAACCTTGAAAGACCTATTAATACCATCGGTTGAGAACGATCAATGTAATCGTAGAACAGATATCGCTGTTCATTGATATGTTGTATTATAGTGACAACAATAAGATCTAAGCTAGGAGAAAGCTATACCAGTACAGTCAAACCATTGTTGAGAACAAGAGTGTTAGTGACATGTGAGTTTTATAGTGGAGTTATGGAGGTTTTTGCCATAAATAATTGTTTGTAATACGAAGGGGATTACCGTATTCTTTGTCATGAAGTACTGAGGATTGTATAAAAGTAGCATTGTTGTATTTTGAGCAGAGTCAGTGAAGACTTCTCAGGTGATCAGATCTGCGACACGAATGCCGTTTATTGGCGGAACTTCATTAGGAAAAGATATGTCCCTGTTCTCTAAATAATTACTAACTTTATTAAACTGGAGTTGTAACAACAATGTACTCATCTTGAATGATCGGTCATTGAGATACCGATAATGTCTTTTACCTTGATATGACAAGAAAGTGGTCAAGCATTGTGTAAATAGAAGGCTATAGTAATTGATACTATGAGAAAGGAGCGTTGGTGATGAAACTAACGCTGTCGTATCGCTCAAGAATAAGTCTTAGAAGCGGTAGGCACTTGTATATAGTGTATAAATATTTTCATTTTGTTAATATTAAGGATTGTTAATTTTGCTAATAATAATAATTTTTAAATGTGATTGTGTGGCTCTGTCTTTTCTTAAACCAGGAGTTCCCAACTAGCAGGCTGTTTCTCTGGCAGAAGTCCAACAGTCTCTTTCCTTCCTCATTTCTTCCGCCCCAACCCTCTGGTCCTAGAACACACTCATAACCTTGTCTTTCTCTTCCTACATGGGCCTTGAGATCCCCCATAACAATCATATTTCTTCCTACCAGCTGCTTCTGCAATTCCTCTTCAAGCTCCTCCTTCTCTTCAGAGGCACAGCCTACTTGAGGAGCATACACTTGCACTATATCTACGGTCTCTCCCCTCAGTACTACTTTCACTTTCATCATCCTATCACTTATTCTCCTCACTTCTTTTAAACCATCTCGTACTACTACTCCCACTTCATTCCTCTTTCCCTCTTCGTTCCCACTCCAGTACAGTCTATAGCCTTTTCTCAGTTCTCTCCTTCCTTCCCCTTTCCACATTGTTTCTGCCAATCCCAATAAATCCAACTTCCTTCTTTCCATCATATCCACTATCTCCTCCACCTTCCCCGTCAGCGTTCTTAGGTTTAAAGTTCCAAATCTTAGTCCGTGTGTACAGCCGTGTCGTCGTCTATTAAATCCATCATGTCCGAGGCTCGTTCCATTTTTGAAAGCATTTGGTTTCATCCACTACTGGCTTGCTGGGCCTATCGTAGCTTCACCAGAGCCCCGTTAGCCGTCACTTTTCAGGGTTCCTGTAGGACCTTCACAGCTACTGTAACGGTCCCGGGGCACACGAAGTCCCCACTGTACTTCGCCCCTACAGGCAATCCCCTACTTTGTGCCGTTGCCCGTCTCCCACGACGTGGACGAGGGGTTGGACTTATGGATAAAATCTCCAGATATGCTCGAAAACCATGAGTTTTATGCTCGAAAAAACCATTATATGAGGTTAAAAATGCAGAATATGCTCAAAAAACACCGTTAAAAACTAAAGAAAGGAAAGTGAAACGAAAAAACCAATAACATACCTTTATATACGAGCTTTATTTTCTAATTGTATGTATGATACACTGCAATATACTCGCATTCAAATTTTTCAAGTATATAAAAGAGAAGTTTTCTTACAAAAGTTACAGTTTAAAATTTTATTTACAAAATGTTCAGAATAGGCGAGTCAATAAAGTAGATCTGCATTAGCCTGTACAACAAGAATTTTTTCTATGTTTTCAGTTTCGAGTGATTTTCTTAAATCAATCAATAAAAGTTTCAATGACAAGAACGACCTCACTAAAGGTTAAAAACCTGCGGTTCTATTATTCGGACCAGGTAGGCTTTTCAATAATTATTTCTTTTTTCGAACCTTAAGAATGATCAGGGCCCGAATTAGGGGGGAAGTGGGGGAATTCGAAGAAGAACAAACTATTTAGACGAAAACCAAAAGAATATGCATTTATATGCTCATATTCTGAAAACTGCGGTTTTATGCATTTATATGCTCATATTCTGAAAACTGCGGTTTTATGCATTTATATGCTCAATAAATTTCAATTCTGTTGATCCCAGACAGGTGTAAATTAATACTACCGAAAGGCTTCTTTCAATGTGTACTATTCAGGAAAAAAATATGCAAATATGCTCGAATCCGAGCCCTAGTCATGAACAACGATCGCAATTGTAAGAATGATTATTTCAAGTATGAATGAGTTTAGACTAGAATTAATCGAGATATAACAGTTTTTGTAAAGTTTTATTTTATCAAACGCAATAACTGCGTTTGCATGTTCATTTGCTAGCATTTTGAGTCTAGTGTCGACCACAACAGCTGAGAAACGAGCAGATCCCGTAATGACAGTCGAGAAACAAATGAAGGAAATTCTCGCACCTGTGGTGTGGTGGACAGACGAGAAGGCTATGACATACCAGTCCAGTTGTGTTCACGGACACGCGATTGAAATATGCCAATAATTTTAATTGGAATACTCTCTTCAAAGGAGCAGCAGTATAAAATGTAGGGATTTATTTTTAACACTTGCAGACGGCAGAGCGTCTTTAAATTTCAACAGTTTACGCATGTATAAATGTAGGTAGTTTTTATTTGAGTGTCAGTGGCGTAAATGTATATTTAAATTTAGGGTGTTCTGGAGATTTTGAATTGTTATTTAGTTCTATTAATAAGTTTATATTTTTCTACACGTTTGTTTGATGTTCCTTTATTACTCTATAAATGACACATGTTATGGAACAGTCTAAAATAGGTAGGATGTCTTTTTCCCTTTCGACAAAGCCCCAAGAAAAGCAGGTAAGTTTGCATACTTACGTATAAATGCTAGTTTGTTATATCCATAACATGTTTCAAGCTTGCTGTGTATAATCTTGGAGAACTCACTGGCGGGACTGTGATATGATCTTAAGCCGGGACGTTCACTTGTCAAAAATCCAGCTTCGCTTTGGATGACCAGCAAGTACCTCCTTGATTTTTATGGGTCCAGTACGGGACCTGGACCGGATAACATACATAATCAACATCTGTGCAAATCCAGTATAAAAACAACTGTTGATCCTCTTCATTCGTATATGGATTGAAGGGGAGTTTCCTTCTCAATGGCGAGAGGGGATTGTGATACCGATTCCCATGACTGGAAAGGATCCCATGCTTATCAGCAGCTATAGGCCCATTTGTCTGACAAATGGCCTATGCAAGCTGCTGGAGAAGATGGTGAACCGTCGACTGGTGTGGTTCTTGGAGGAGAGAGGTCTCCTGTCTGTGGACCAGTGTGGATTTCGCTCTCCTAGGTCCACCACCGACCATCTGGTGCAACTCGAGAGCGCCATACAGGAGGCATTTCTCCGAACGCAGCACCTAGTAACGGTATTCTTTGATCTCTAGAAAGCCTACGACTCCACATGGCGCTACAGGATCCTTTCCACCCTTCATAAGTTGGGACTCCGTGGTAATCTACCGACTTTCATTGCGAAATTCATGTCTGTCCGACTTGTCCATGTAAGGGTCGGTAGGACATTATCGCAATATTATACCCAAGAAAATGGAGTACCTTAGGGTTCTGTGCTAATTGTCACCTTGTTCGCGATTGCCATAAATGGCATTGTTGCCTTCGTCGGGTCCACAGTAGTTCCATCGCTGTATTTAGATGATTTAGCTCTGCATTACAGCTCAGGAAGTATGGCAATCGTGGAACGGCAATTGCAGCTAGGTATTAACCGATTCGACAGGTGGGCTCACGACCGGGGTTTTCGTTTTTCAGCAGCGAAAACCTCCGTCGTCCATTTTTGTCGGCTCCTGAACTACATCTCAGGGATGCTGCGTTGCTGTTGATTGACACTTATCGCTTCCTTGGACTCCATTTTGACAGCAAATTAACATGGCAGCACCATGTACGGCAACTAAAAACGACGTGTCTCAGGAAACTGAACATGCTCAAGTTTCTTAGTGGCACTACGTGGGGGGCTGACTGTGTTGTGCTGCTACGGTTCTACCAAGCCCTCGTCCTGTCCCGTCTAACCTATGGTTCTGCGGCATACGGTTCAGCAAGGCCGGCAACCTTGAAAATGCTGGACAGTATCCACCATAGTGGCGTTAGGCTGGCTATCGGTGCCTTCCAGACCAGCCCGATACCCAGCCTACTCGCCGAATCAGGTGTTCCGTCTCTAAATTATAGACTCCTGCCTATGCTGCCAATGTGTGTCAAATGCCGCAACATCCGAGCTATCAAGCTCTCTTTAGTACCCAATACCACCAGAGGTATGCCAACCTGCCTCGTGCCGCTCGGCCCGTCGGTATTAGACTCGATAGCTCGTGTAGTGAAAAAGGACTGGCTGTAGGTCCCTGTATGATCTGGACACCTAGCGAGGTGCCTCCGTGGCAAGTTCCGCGTCCGTAAATTCGGTTCGATCTACACCGAGGTCTTAAGGTGAACACGGATGCCTCCGTTTATCAGAGGCAGTTTCACAGCATAGTTTATCGGAGGCAGTTCCACAGCCTAGTTCACCAATTTTCAGACGCTGGTATTCTCTACACGGATGGTTCGAAGGTGGACGAGAAGGTGGGTTGTGCTTAAGTTATTGATGGTGCAAATACCAAGATCTCTTTGCCTGAGGCATGTAGTGTGTTCACTGCGGAGCTCGTTGCCATCTATGAAGCTCTGCAGTTTGCATTACAGGATGCACGAATACACTTTCTCGTGTGTACCGACCTTTTGAGTTCGTAGCCGTCAATTGCTACATGTTTCCCGCAACACCCCTTAGTGCCGCAAATCCACGACCTACTAGCCGAGTTGTGCCGCACTGACACTCGAATCGCCTTTCTGTGGCTTCCAAGCCACATGGGGAACCCACATGGGAATTGCGGGAAATGAGTTAGCGGATCAAGCTGCAAAAGAGGTGGTATCACTACCACCTCGACCAATGGAGGTACCCGCTAGAGATATTCGCTCTCAGTTACGCCGACAAGTACTGGCATTTTGTGAGAGTCAGTGGCTAGTTGACCCAATGCCCAGGATACTGAGGGCGATCAAGGAAATACTCGCATGTGGCGGAGCTATTTCCGGTCAAGGAGGGAGTCCGTCATTTTGTGTAGGCCGAGCATAGGTCATACAAGATTCACCCACTCGCACCTAATGAGAATGGAAGACCCCCCACTTTGTACCTGTGGAGTCGTTTTCACCGTGGCCCACATTTTTACCGAGTGTGTGGATCTTGCTGACTCACGGAGAAACCTTGGTTTGCAGATGACCCTCACATTTATATTAGCCGATGACGCGGTGGTTGCTGATCTCGTCATCTGCTTTATAAGTGAGAGTGGGTTAGGGCCACCAATCTAAATTTTCCAGTGAACATTGACTCAAAGACTTGTTGTTTTTTTAAATGATGAATTTTTGTTTTTCCGTAATTTTTGTTTATTATTATATTTATTAGTTTTGTTTAATTTTTGCGTTATTAATTTTCGATTTTTTAAATATTTAGATGTCCACCGTCAGTGCAAAAGTTTATATATAATTTATGTATATATATCAGTTTCTTGTGGACACAATAACTGCCGTAATTTTGCACCAATCACTTTGAATTTTTTACATAATATGTATCCCTTTAAAGTCTCGGTCGAGTTCGTTAATGGGCAAAATCGGTCGAAGGGGGTGAATATGGCTGGGCTTTTTTTTTTTTGAAAAAGTGAAATATCGCTATAATTCTCTTAATACGTGAAATATCGAATCCATTCAAAGTTCATAATATGTGTTGGATAAGTGCCAAAAATTTAAGTTTGAAAAGGTTTTTGATAGCACCAACCACTGACCAAAGGGGTGGAAAAAAAGTAGGTTTTTCGGGAAATATTAACCATATCTCTCTTAATAGGCACAATATCAAAACCGTACAAAATGGAAAATATTCCCCTAATAATTACCTAAAACTTTTGTCTGAAAGAATTTTTGATATGACCCACCATTACGCCAAGGGATGAGAAAAATGTTACGGAATTAAAGAAAATGCTAAGTGCCATCAGAGGTTACCATGACAACGCTTCTAAATTGATGAGGGATGAGCTATCAGAGGTTGCCAAGACAACGCCATTGCACGAGATCACATTCTTTTTTTTTTCCGAAGCCGTCTGATTTTTTAAGAGCGTTAAAATAGGTTAAGAATGTAAACAACGCTCTTAGGTTTCTACGTTCGTTGCCAGGAGCCGACTGCGGTGGCGTCTAGTAGCTAAGTTCTGAACTTGGCCTAGTAGTCGTTATAAACCGCACTCGTTAGGATTTCGATGTCATATGATGTTTCACACCAACATATGGGCTGAAGAAGGAAACATATCAAGTTTCCGAAACATGTACCTATAGTATTTTTAGTAAAGTTAAGTATTGATTTGGCGAATGAAAATTGTGTTATACTTCTAGTAGTCGTTGACGGTGGTGCTTGGCGGCAAAAGTAGGAACTATTTGAAAAATTGTAAGTTGCAATACTTATATTAAAAAACCGATAACACCCACTATTACAGTCATCACAATTAACACCGGTTATCAGACAGATTCTACACACACCCAAAGTACACGGGGCTACATGGCCGCGTTGTCGCAGCCCCTTAACTTAAGAACCAACCATCTAAATTATTAATTTCATTCCAAATTTGTTTACTTAATCTGTGTTAAGAGGGGGCAGATGACCTCGTAGTTCTGCTCTCAAAACCTCAATAACTTACTATCTGGAATGGTTTCTGAAATGGCATAGCTATATTGGTTATAAAAAGCAGCTTCGTATTTTCTCCGATTTCTCACTTTTTTTGCGGCAAATGTTCCTTTTTGTCGAATGGATTTATTTATAATAGCATTTCTCCACAAAACCCTATAGAATCCTGCATCAAAGGAGCCGCTAATATTAAATGGCAAATAATACTTCCATTGCCAAAATCAACAGCGCGGTTAGACTCATTGTCGTGTACTTTATACAACACAAAGTTCCTCATTTCTCTACTAGAAAGCGCTATTGTGTTCAAGGAGATTAGATATCTAACATCTAACCTCCTTGACTTTCATAGTCAAGGAACTACGAAATTCGACATGCAAGCTACCCTCTGGGTGTCAAATAGCAAAGCTTGCACCAGGCACCCGAGGCCAAACGATATTAAAAAAAAATAATATCAATAAACAATTGGCTTATACAATGAAGTTCATCATGACTTTCACACTCAAGTTGGTTGCTGACGAGAATGCGATGAAACTGATCGCCAATAATAATCCTTATAATTAGAGCTCGGATTCGAGCATATTTGCATATTTTTTTCCTGAATAATACACACTGAAAGCAGCCTTTCGGTGGTATTTTCACCTCTCTGGGACCAACAGAATTGAAATTTATCGAGCATATAAATGCATAAAACCACGGTTTTCAGAATAGAAGCATATAAATGCATATTCTTGTGGTTTTTGTCTAAATAGTTTGTTTTTCTTCGAATTCTACCCCAAATTCGGGCCCTGACAATCCTTAAGGTTCGATAACAGAAATAATTATTGAAAAGCCTATCTGGTGTGAATAATAGAACCGCAGGCTTTTAACCTTTTATGAGGTCGTTCTCGTCATTGAAACTTTTATTGACTGATTTAAGAAAATCATTCAAAACTGAAAACATAGAAAATTTCTTGTTGTACAGACCAATGCAGATCTACTTCATTGACTCGCCTAATTCTGAACATTTTGTAAATGAACTTATAAACTGTATCTTTTATAAGAGCACTTCTCTTATGTATACTTGTAAAACTTGAATGCGAGTATATTGCAGTGTATCATACATACAATTAGAAAATAAAGCTCGTATTTAAAGGTATGTTATTGTTTTTTTCGTTTCACTTTCCTTTCTATAGTTTTTAACGGTGTTTTTCGAGCATATCTATCGAGCATATAATGGGTTTATAATGTTTTTTTCGAGCATATAATGGGTTTTTCGAGCATAAAAGGCATGGTTTTCGAGCATATCTGGAGATTTTATCGAGCATATCGATCCCAGCCGTACTTATAATTATTCCTGCCAGCAACAAATTTTGCAATAGCTTGCAAACGCACCTCGGGATGACGTTCTTCATTTTGCTATAAACAGTACGAAACTGCTCTAAATAAGCAATTTCCATCACCTGTTGTTGGTACAATTCTTTGAGTTTCCATGACAGTAAATTATGCAGGAGAGTTTCGAATCACTTCACCAGCTACTGAAATGAGCATAGACTCGCTTCTCCTGCCACTGTAATGGAGGCAGCTTTAGAATGATATGTCCCGTAGGTGTCAAAAATCCTATTAACACAGGGAAGCTCACTCTTAAGGCTACATTCTTGGCTATTACGGGAGATAAAACTGTGTGGAATTGGAATCGATTCCCATTATTGTAACCTTTCGTTCTCACTATACCGGGGTTGTGGTTGATTATACTCAAAAGGGACATTTCATTTCAACAACAGGGCAGACATATAGCACACATACCCGATACATGCGATGGACATTCCTCTATTAACCACCAATCGCTCAGATCACCATCAATTAAAACATAAAGGAACCTGCACCTCTCCATAGGAACACAGGTACTCATTTAATTCATCAATAATTCCCACTCTACAGCTTTTTCTTTATATATAAGCAATCCACTTTTATAATCCAAACCCAACACACTTCATTTTCTCATCTAACCATCACAACAGATACTAACATGCCTTGCTACAATCTCCAAAGATCAAACGGACAGATACTCTAATTCAAAATCTAGCAGTATGGACTTTTACAAGAATAGACATAGATATATATATAAAAAAAAAACAGCATTGTAAATGGAAATATAAAAAGAATATACAAAACATCTAACTTCATAGGCAAGGCCACCTGCCATGCCACACAGAGATGCAAACTGTCCGTCAGCAAGCGCCATTTTCCCAACCCAATCTCCTTGCAATCAGAATGGTTGCAATCGCCCCTCTATGTGATTCTCAAGTGAGAAGCATGTGAGGATCACATACATTAAAATACACAAATGAAAATAATACATTTTTCTCCTCCTGCCTCCACGCCTGCTTCGTCATCTGTAATTCTTGCGTCTCCCACGCCTTCCTCCTCGTCGTCTTCTACGATGCCTCCTGCCTCCCCGTCTCCTGTATTCCAAACCTCTCTTTTTCTTCTTCCTTTGGTCTGTCTCCTCTTATTCAGTATCATCATATTTTCCTTTCTTTTTCTTCTCTTGGTCTGTCTCTTCTGATTCAGTATCATATGTTCCTTTCTTCTTCTTCCTCTTCCTTTGGTCTGTGTCCTCTGATTCAGTATCATCATATTTTCCTTTCTTTTTCTTCTTTTGGTCTGTCTCACACTATTCAACAATTCCTTTCTCTTCTTACACTTTGTTCTCCACTGTTTCTTCTTCACCTTATCTTCTTCCAGTATGTTGTCTTCTCCATGACCTTCTCTTGCACTTTTACCTTCATCTTTAGCCTCTTTTTCTTGACTGCTACTGTCCTCCTCATGACCAACTTTATCCGATTCTTCTTTCTCTTCTTCAGTTTCTTCCATTTCACCTTCTCCGTTATCCGCTTCTCCTTTCTCTTGTACCTTTTCCTTTCTTTCACCTGCCTCCTTTCCTTCAGTTTCTTCCATATCACATGCTTTCTCACGCCCCCCACATCTCGGATAATTTTCCTGCTCCTTAATCGCACATAGCTCATTCACTTAATCCATATAACCTTGTTCTTCTTCACCTCGTTCTCTCTCTTCCTTGAGCTTCTCATTCCTCTCCATCAATGTCACCTGTTCCTCCTTATGGCTATCCACGCTATCCTTATTTTTCGCTATTCCTTCTCTCATCACAGTTTTATGTTCCTGTACTTCTTTGCTTAACTCCTCAATCTTAGCATTGGTTGCTTCAGCCTGCTTCTTTATTGCTTCGTTTACGTACACTTTTACAGATTCTACCTGCTTATCTATAGATTCTATTTGCACTTTCATACTCTCCTTGCTGCCTAACTTCTCCTATCTCCTTACTCATACTCTCTTTCACTGACTCTATTTTTGTACTTAAAGACTCTCTTACTGATCCTAAAGACTCTTCCATACCGGTGAATTTACTTAGCAGCATTAGTAGCACATCCAGAGTCATATCCTCCTCCATTTCTCTTTCTACTTTCCCTTGTTCGTGCCCGACGTTGGGTTGCCAATTGTAACCGTTCATTCTCACTATATGGGGGTTGTTGTTGATTATACTCTAAAGGGACATTTCATTTCAACAACAGGGCAGACATATAGCACACATACCCGATACATGCGATGGACATTCCTCTATTAACCGCCAATCACTCAGATCACCATCAATTAAAACATAAAGGAACCTGCACCTCACCATAGGAACACAGGTACTCATTTAATTCATCAATAATTCCCACTATACAGCTTTTTCTTTATATATCAGCAATCCACTTTTATAATCCAAACCCAACACACTTCTTTTTCTCATCTAACCATCACAACAGATACTAACATGCCTTGCTACATTCTCCAAAGATCAAACGGACAGATACTCTAATACAAAATCTAGCAGTATGGACTTTTACAAGAATAGACATAGATATATAAAAATAAAAAAAAAACAGCATCGTAAATGGAAATATAAAAAGAACATACAAAACATCTTAACTTCATAGGCAAGGCCACCTGCCATGCCACACAGAGATGCAAACTGCCCTCCCAGCAAGCGCCATTTTCCCAACCCAATCTCCTTGCAATCAGAATGGTTGCACTATACCATCTTGAATGTGGATTTCCGTGGTTTCTCACTTCCACTCAAGGAAAATACCGGGATGGTTCTTAACTTAAGGCCTTGGCCGTCTCCTTCCCATTCCCCCACCTTAATTACAAATGCAAACATTAATGCAGCCATCACAATAACACGGGTTATCACAGAAAATTTTGCCCACACACACCAAAGTACATGGGGCTAAGTGACCACGATGTCAGATTCCTTCAAACGAAATACGTTCACTAATTGTCTCTCATGGGGAAGGCGATTGTGCTCACGGGCGAATTCCTGGATTACTACACTATTGTTTACTAATTTAAAAGTACTAGTGGACCTGTGCGAGAAATCTCGCATGTTCATATGTCATACTTTCCCCAATAGGTTTATAATGAGTGACTTAAGGAGAAAGGTTGTTATGTTATTATTTCAACCAAATGATTATAGAACACCATTATCATTTCAGTTAGAATTCCAAGCTGTACGTTCTCTAACTTAAGAAGGCAATTACTGAAAATTCTATCATCATAACACTCACCAGTTATTCAATATTTATGAAAGCATCTTGGTCAAGATTTCCTGTTTTATCTTGTTGGCTGAGAAGCCTCCTTCTCCCTTATCAGGACTGCCTTCGTTGGAAAACTTCTTCACGCCCCGCTTACAGTGAGGCTTCCTTGTTCCTAAGTGCAACGATCAGCGCTAAACTCCTTCGCACGTTACCTACAGAGGTGCTTTCGCTTTCCCGAGTGGAGCGTCAGCATGATAGCGTGCTATGGCTGGTTTCTTTCTTTGATATTTATGAAATTAAAATGCAATTCGTAACTGTTGATTCTATTTCTGTGCTGAGTCCATTGATTGAAAGCTTAGACGTAACACTCACCGGTTATTCGATACATTTCAGTCAGAATTGCAAGTTTTTCGTTCTGTAACTTAAGAAGGCAATCACTGAAAATTGGATCATCATAACACTCATCGGTTATTCGATATTTATGAAATTATACGATTTGAGTACCCAATCCATTGATTTAGTAATTCTGAAAACCATGGGAAATGATAGAAGTAAAACATGTAAAAGAATTAATGTTTAATCGGATGTACTATGTCCCTATGCCTCGGAGACCTGGGTTATGAAAGGAAGGGAGAAGAGCAAAATACAGGCCAGTGAGATGAGGTTCTTGAGAAGCAGTATTGGAGCTACAAAGATGGACAGAATAAGAAATGAGAGGACCAGAGAATTAATGAAGGAGGAACCATTACAGGATGGTATAGAGAAATCTAGACTTAGATGGTATGGACATGTAAAACGAATGGAGGAGAAGAGGATACCCAGGAGAGTACACGAGACGAAGTGGGAAGGAAAGAGACAGACAGGTGGCTGAAGAGTGTGGAAGAAAGCGTTAAGAAGAGAGGAGAAGACTGGACAAGGGTGGATCCAAACAGACCTGACCAGTGGCTGGAAACTGTGCAAGATGATGACGATGATGATGATGATGAGTTCTAAGGTTTTAGACGCCGTAACACACGCCGGTTAAACGCTTTAGAGTACACAATCCATTGATTTACTGTTTCTGAAAACCATGCGAAATGATCGATATTTATGAAATTAGATTGCAGAAGAAAAACCTGTAAAATAAATTAACGTTTAATAGTTTTAAGGGTTTAGACAACAACTCATAATTGCAGCATGTTAGAGCATCTGCAAATCGCACACTTCTTACAAAATTTGATATTTATGAAATTACAATACAATTCTTCACTGCTAATTTATGAGGCCTATATGATGATGATGATAGTTTCAAGGCCGTAGACGACAACTCTAGCATGATACAGCAACAGTATTTGCAAAAAGCACACTTCTTACAAAAATCGATATTTATGGAATTAGAATGTTAGAGCAACAGTATTTGCAAAAAGAACAATTGTTACAAAAATCGATATTTATGGAATTAGATTGCAGAAGAAAATCCTGTATCGCGGCATATTAACAAACCTGGAATATAATAAATCCATTGTTTAGACGGATGAGCTTAAATCATGTTTGTGCTGAGTCCATTGATTGAAAGCTTAGCAGTAACACTCGCCGGTTATATGATTTGAGTTTCCAATTCATTGATTTAGCCTACTGATTCTGAAAACGTACACATTCCTTTGATTTACTGTTTCTGAAATCGATGCAAAATGATAAAATGACATAAAAGGGCGTCACAGTGGTCAAAATGTGAAGTGGACACCAATTATGGAGAGTATCTTTCTGCAGCAACAGAAACTGCAAATCGCACACTTCGTACAGTAAGTCATTTTTTAAAGAAATTATTGATATTTATGAAATTAGAGTGCAATGAGTCACTGGTAATGTATATTCTCTTTCATTTGAATGCTCATTTTTCACGATCGGTCTCTTGTGTGCGCCGCAGGATGGGTGCATACTACTGAAATAATATATATGATATGGCATCATAAATCGCGGAGAATTCTTTACTTTACGGTAATGATGAAAGTAAAGTATGTTTCGACAATGTAATACCAATAGCAAGAAAGGAGAATACGGAAATACAGAACATATCAGAGTTGGGATTCGACCTCCTTCGACGATGCATGATATAATTCAAAGCCTGAGACGCTACCGCCTGAGCCCACAGAATCACAGCAAGAGTAACACAATATGTTGTTGTTGTTTGAGTCTTCAGTCTTTTGACTGGTTTGATGCAGCTCTCCATGCCTCCCTGTCCTGAGCTAATCGTTTCATCTCTACATAGCTACCACACCCTACATCCGAGGCAATCTGTTTAACATATTCTAACCTTGGTCTACCCCTACTGTTCTTGTCCTCGACCCTTCCTTCCATAACTAAGCTTGCTATTCCTGGGTGTCTTAGTATGTGTCCTACCATCCTATCTCTTCTCTTCATTAGCAGTCGCCAGAAACATCTCTCCTCTCCTACTCGCCTTAATACCTCTTCGTTTGTAACCCTATCTACCCATCTGATCTTCATCATTCTCCTGTAACACCACATTTCAAATGCTTCAATTCTCCTCTTTTCTGCTGCACCAATAGTCCAAGTTTCACTTCCTTAGAGCGCCACGCTCCAGACAAAGGCTTTCAAAAATGACTTCCTAATACCTAAATCTATATTCGATGTCAACAGATTCCTTTTTTGTAGAAAGGCTTTCCTTGCCTGAGCCAACCTACTTTTTATATCCTCTTTGCTTCGTCCATCACTGGTTATTCTGCTTCCTAAGTAACAGAAGTCTCCTACTTCCTTCAGCTTTTCACCTGCCAATTTGATCTCCATAGAGGTTTCTGATTTATTTCGGCTGCATTCCAGTATTTTTGTTTTACATTTATTAATTTTCATCATGAATTCCTTCCGTAAGACGGAATCCATACCATTCAAAAACTCATTCAAATCCTCAGGCTTGTCGGCCAAGATTACGATGTCATCAGCAAATCTCAGAGTTGAAATTATTTCTCCTTGAATCTTCACTCCCACCTTAAATTTTTCTCCAATTTCCTTCATTGCTTGTTCAATGTAAAGATTGAAAAGTATGGGTGATAAGTTGCAGCCTTGCCTTACACCTTTCTGAATACCAGCTTCTCTCTCATGTCCTTCAGCTCGAATGACTGCTGTCTGGTTTCTGTATAGATTGTATATCACCCTCCTATCCCTGTACTTTATTCCAATAGATTTCAAAATGTCAAACAATTTAGTCCAATCAACGTTATCAAAAGCCTTTTCCAAGTCTACAATATTAAGCTACATAAACAACGTACACATTCAACAGTCAGTTAAAATTCTTCTACATTTCCCTTTAATAATTGAGGCGCTGGGTGCAATAACCACTTAAGTAGACTTAAGTCGTTTTTCCGGCGAATTCAGTTTTGTAATCCCCAATGTGTTCATCTATCCTCCAAATATTATTTCATTATGTCAACTCTAGATGGCAGGAGCTTGCATTATATACAGCTGTGTAGCAAGTCGTTCTTCCGGCGAAAAGCTCGGCCGACTTAGTCGCTTCGAACGCCGGTATCGCACACGCGCGGGAATCAGTGAGTGTTGTCTTGTGACTGTTGTGTGTGGTTTTGTTATTGTTATTCTGTAAAGATGTGTGATCAGTCAGATGATAGTAAACATGAGAAGTTAAATGAAGGATCGGATTTGGAAATGCAGAATAAAGGAAAGAAGAGATTACTTTAGCGGGACTCTTGGAAACGCGTGCTGAACAAAGCGAAGAGGAATCGTGGTGATAGCTATGTGAGTTCTAGTGGCAAGAAGGTTTCCAAGAAAGAATTTAGTTACACTGAAAATTGTTGCAAAAGAAACTGACACCCATTTTTCCCCAAAGAAAAACACCGGAGAATGCTGATGCACGTAAGCACATATTGGAGAAAGAGACTGTTGTGGAAGAAAGTGAACAGCAAAGTGAAATCAGTGAGGCTGAGGATACCATTGATTGTCCATAAACTCCTGTTGTTTTAATGTCATTATTATTATTATTATTATTATTTAAATACAGTTTTACTTCACTTAGTCTATCCTATCAAGGCAATGCCGGCGTATATCTATTCATTTAATCATTATTTTCTGATTGAAATTGGGTAAACAGAACCACAGTTCATGCATGAATGTAACCATTCTAAGCCTTATCTGCATATCCGTTTGCATTTAAATGTACTAATTACACAGGATTATAAAAAATGGCTGTGTTTGGACACCTTTTTATTTCTTTTTTAGGTAAAATAATTGCAGTGATACTTTCAAAAGTGCCTTATTAAAAGAATAGATTCAAAATTATGTTTTTAGTGTTAATTTTATATATACTGTATATATATATATATATATATATATATTATAATTTTATTATAAAAATATACTTATTGTGCAATACACGGTAGCTATTTTTTCGAGTTAAATTAATTTGAACGAATCTACTATCCATAAATGGTAATTTAAGATGCTGATTGTCAGTCTCTGCAATAACGACTTAAGTCAATCCATATTTAAATTAAAATATTTAAGAACTGGTTAAGTTTAAATTCACAGTGACATTGATATATTGTTAAGGACTATCTTTAAATGGTGTGTATAAATCAACGTGTCCATAAATGAAAAATTCAGACATTTACAGTGTTTCAAAACTTCAGGAGTGATTTTCTCAAAACAGTGTTTTCAGACTTAAGTTATTGCACCCATCGCCTCAATTCTATGCCAGTATGTATATATATATATCGTAGAAACATCATAGAGAATATTCCCGTCATTTATAAGTCTCATAAACAAGGTATCTACCAGTTACGAATTTTACAAACGGGTAACGAAAATTTTCTGAAGGCGGGTTGAATCATTTAAACTCGCGCCGCTAGGCTCAGAGATTGCGATGAAGTGAGTTTCACGCAAGCGGCGCCGATTGCATAAGCTATATTACCCCGTGCCTGAGCTCAAGGAAATACATACTGAGGATACCTTATGTGGTATACATTAATTCAACATATATTTTCGGTATCAAGAAGACTTTCTAGTTTTGTGTGAAATATTTTTCTGTGTTATTAGGAAACCTCTCATTTCCTTTCTTGACCTCTAAATTTGGAGACTATGTCAAATTTAAGTCCAGAAATGACGTGAAATAATTTAATGTCGCAATCTTGCGAAATTTTACCGTTTCGATACAAAAATTGCGAAAAACTTCGAAATACATTTCACTTATTTAAAAAATTTGTCTAGTAAATTTGCAACATCCAGTATGGTTAATTCGATTTTCCGTTACATGTCGATTTTTCCTTCGAACTTTGGTTCCATCGGATATATAATCTAACCCATTATTTCGATAACTTGTATAATTCATGATTCTCAGTCGAAAGAAAATGTGCCCTCTTGTCGTATTATTCGTCCAATCCTCTATAATTTGCAATATTCGATACCTACTTCGAACGTTCATCCTCCGAAATCACATCCTCAAGATGGCCGGCTGACCGCACGACTTGCCTGCGATAATCTCGTCAAACGGACCGAGATCGACGTCAGTTGCGTAAAATCATAAAACCCGTCCCCTATCGTGAACTTTGTGACCACGAGGACTGCGGGAATTCTGTCAAAGGTGATTGGGCACCCATCACGGGGCACCCATCACGAAACCTACTTGCCACTTTTCCCATGACCGTACACTTAAAAGCGTGCAGGGAGCGAGAAGTGCATCAACCCACTTAAAAAGACAGCCTACGTAGCATCGTGATACTAATTCTTCCTCGTGATCCACCCTGAACTGATGAACTCCCAACCACAGCCTAGGGACGAAGGGAATCACGGCGCCTACCAAACAACATGTTCATAACTACTTGTGAATTTTAACCATGCCCAACCTTGAATTTGCCTCCGCCATTCTGTCACGACAGATAGACAGAAAGACGATCATTGAAAAGCCGGGTGCAGCGACGATTGCATAATATCTCGAGGACAACGTAAAACGGCCGAGAGTGGCAGCGATTGCGATACATCGCGATATTTCTCCGCATTCAATGACGAGGACAACTGTATTCTTGTCAAACGGACAGCAAGTGGCGCCGATTGCGTAATAATGCTATATTTTCTTGAGCCCGTCTCAAGGACAGTGGAAATCTCGTCGAATGACTAAAAGTGACACTGATTATCAAAATCACGATTTTTCTCCTTGTTCTCTCGTGAAAACAACGGGAATCTCGTCAAATGGCTGAGACCAGCGCCGATCGTGTAACATCTCGATATTTCTCCGTATTTGACTGCGAAGACTGAATTCGGTGACGATCGCGTAACATCGCATGCATTTCTTCGTGACCTACCGCGGGGACGAGGGAAATCTCGCAAATTGGTCAAGAGCAGAGCAACCTCTTGGTACCGTAATTATAACAACATATTGTGCACAAGACGACATATTAGCTGAAACAACTCATTTGATAATAAATATCTAGTATATATTTATTATTTTTTAATTTTTTGTAGCATCATTTGAATTTTACTTACTTCTTCAAAAACAGTTCATTGTTTTTCTTCACCGCGTGATGAGCGCCTATGCTTGCAGACTGCAGACGTATCTTGAATTCAAAGGTAACTAAAATTAACTAAAAGGTACCTAAAAAGTAACTAATTTTTACTTCATCCTTACAGTAGACACCCTGATAACTAACACATTAAAAGTACTCTTTCCTTTTTTATTGGATCTTCTCAGGGTGGGCACCTCATTTTGATGCATTGAACTTTCCATCTTGACATAACCACAACTATCAGATAAGCAAGAGTTCAATGCTAGTCCACTAAAAAAGTTATATCCATATTGAAGTATCATCAGTAAGGTTCGGATGTTAAGGAAAAGTCATATTATTTTTCCTAAGGCAAGCTCATTTTACCCGAAATCTGAAAAATAAATTCGAATGATGGGTCCCTGACCACGTTTAAAGCAATTCGATGTTGCTTATAAATGCATATTTCGGCTATTTGTATTGTTTTTGGTCATATTTTAGTGATATAAGGTCATATTTGGTTATAATTTCAGCATTTTTGTTTAGATTGAGGCGTCATACACAAGGTACGTGTTATCTGCGCTGAGTTTCAAACACTCTCTCTCTGTGTGGTTAACAGCCGTGAGGCTGGTTGGCAGCAGCTCGCCATTCTTCCCGTCTCTCAGTCTTCCTCTTCAGTTCACTAGAAAGTTTCAAACACAGGATTTCCGAATAGTGTAGTAGATATATTTTTCTTTCTTTTCCCGGAACAGGCAGATAGCAGGTTTAGAAGACCTGATTCCAAGAAGGCGCTCCTCTACGGATGTCTTTTAGCACGTCTTTCTGAACAAGTTAGAATGCGACACTGTACGCATGAGGTCACAGAACATGACGATAGTGTGCTTCCAGCTTTCAATCGGATGTCACTCCAGTAGATATATTTATCTCAGAAGCAATTAGCAAACAAGAAAATGCCATGTTATATCTCGCCCAGTTCTTCCTTGCAGGGCCGAGTGAAAGCTCCCTTGCTCTTTCGCTACCAACGGATTTCAACAGATTGGTCACACTTGTAGTACTGCAGTGAACCCCATCATGCCTGAAGTGTAGTGAAGCTGTAAAGTTCAGAAAGTATGTGAAGGAGTTCGGTGAAGAGACGTCCAGTACTGACGGAACAATTCTTTTTCGTAAAGCGTGTGAAGTTAAGGTAGTGGCGATAAAACCATTTAATGTGCAACGGCACTGCGCTGAGGCTAAGCATAAAAGCTGCGCGTATCGAAAGTCTTCTGAACAGAGCAGGCCGGCTCTTTTGTTTGATACAGCGAAATCTTCGTCAACCAAACTTTCCGATGTCTCAAAAGACCTGTGCGAAATGTTGGTATCTACCAATATTGCGCTTAACAAAGTGAACATCGAACACTTCCGAAAATTCTTAACTAAATACATAACACAGTCGATCCCGGACAAGGCAACATTGCAAAAAAGTTATTTGCCCACCTGTTATGATAACGCACTTCGAAAAATTAGAATTAGTGTAGGCAACAATAGCGTCTGGCTATCCGTTGATGAAACTACGTATGTTTGTGGTAGGTATGTTGCGAATGTTATAATTGGCACGCTTTTCGTGGATCGTCCGGGCGATGTATATTTACTTCATTCGGAGGTTCTAGATGTAGCTAACCATTTCCACAATTGCAACACTTTTTGACAATGCCATGAAGCTTTTGTGGGATGGTGAAGTTAAGCGAGAACGAATCTTGCTGTTACTAACCGATGCTGCACCATGCATGGTGAAAGCAGCAAGGGTACTTACGGTACTTGACCCAAAAATGGTCCATTTAACATGTCTTGCTCACGGATTGCACAGAGTGGCTGAAGAAATACGGCAGAATTTTCCTGAAGTTGACCGATTAATATCGAACTTCAAACAAAAAATGTGAAGGCTCCACTGAGGGTGGCAAAATTCAAAGATCATGCGCCTTCTCTTCCTCCTCAGCCACTGTTCACCCGATGGGGAACGTGGCTTCACGCAGTAGAGTACTACTGTGAACACTACGAAACTGTGCAAGTAAGTTGTTTCTTCTTTTGACAGAAGTGATGCATCGTCAATAAAAATGGCACAGGAACTGTTTTCCAATGATTTGTCGGGACAATTAATATATATTTCTTCAAATTATAGAGATCTATCGAAAACTATCTATCACCTAGAAACTGCTGGTTTAGAATTATGTGAGAGTTTGGGAATATTAAAGGACATGGTATCCAAAGTAGAACAAGCAAGAGGTACAGTGTCAGTTGCAGTGAAGAACAAACTTAGTAAGGTGCTGAGTGCAAATGAAGGATACACAATAATGTGCAGAATTGGTGCCATTTTAGAGGGTAATGGATCTGGTTTAGGCGTAAATGACCCGGAGCTAAGCAGTGAACTGACTATGTTTAAATATGCTCCTGTGACATGTGACTTAGAAATGAGCTTCTCTCAGTACAAAAAAAATACTGAGTGACCTTCGAAGGAGATTTCTTTTCGACAGCCTGAGAATGCACAGGGTCGTGATGTGCAATGCTGGCAAAGAAGAAGATAATAATAATAATATCGTATGGCCTCGGGTGCCTGGTGCAAGCTTTGTTAATTGACACCCAGAGGGTAGCTTGCATGTCGAATTTCGTCGTTCCTTTGAACGCTATGAAAGTCAAGGAGGTTAGATATCTAAACTCCTTGACACTACAGCGCTTTCAAGTAGAAAATGGAGGAACTTTGTGTTGGCGGAATATCCCGAGATTAATTTTGCCATTGAACACGGCCTACTGAATTCAAATGGATTCTTTAACATGCCAGCAACGTATGACATGAGTATTGTGATTTTTTTCGCCTTCAAAAATCACTTACCATGGCCAGGGGCGAACCTGCAATCTTGGGGTTGGTAGTCCGACACTATAACCACTCACCCACCGTGGCAAGCTAAAGAAGAAGATTAAGAGGTATGTACGGTTATGAACTCGATAAACTTCCTGTTCGGCAGTGTCTTCTAACTTACGCCGACAGATATCATAAAGCATGCTAATACTTGGGGTATTTTTAGTTTCTTTCAGGAAAACCGAGCAAGAACCGCATCTCGAGAGAGAAAATTTTAATGTACTGTAGCTCTGTCAGTTTGTATGATTAAATGTGTCTGGTGTATTATTGCTGATCACGTTTTGGCACTTAAGACCTTTACTGTAAGTTAGTGATACTCTACCTATCCCAAAAAATTCATGTCATATTTTATAGTTTTTAGGTCATATTTAGCTAGTTTTTAGGGCACATTTGCTTGCATATTATGTACTTCTTTAGGTCTTAAACGTCTGAACCCTAATCATCAGCTAACATTTCGAAGGATATCATGTTCTTTACTGAACCAACATCTTCATTTGAAATGTCTTTTTGCATTTTTGAAATTTATTTTAATGAAATACATCTCTATAATTTATTTGATTTTTGATTTTGTTAGTATATCCACATATTATTATTATTATTATCATATTCATTTCACCACATAAGTGGGACATATCAACATATCGTCGGCTTGTTTGCAAGACGGTATGGCTAATTCTCTTAAGGTGGCACATTGAGAAACGAGCGAACAATGGAACAGGTCTCCAAGATGACTGCCTTCTGCATGGTGATATGTAGACCAGGATGTATTCCCAATATTTCTAGATTGCGAGCCAATGATTTAGGGATGATGCCGGTAGAAGAAATGACTATGGGCAGAACCACTACACTTTCCTGTCTCCACATTTGCCGTATTTCCCCAGCCAATGGCAGATATTTGGTGATCTTATCACAACAGGCTTGTTGCAGATTATGGGAATTGGGCACTGCAATATCAATGAGGAAGGTTCTCTTCTGCACCTTGTCCACAAGAACGATATCTGGCCGGTTTGCAGGTATGGTTTTATCAGTAATAACTAATAACTGATCGATCCCATAACAACTTGTGACTAGGATTTTCCAAAACGGCGTCAGGAACGTACTGATAGTAAGGCAAAGTATTTTCAGATAATAAGTGCTTTAGAGCAAGGTGTAGGTGCATAATTTTGGCCACTTGGTTGTGCCTTTTAATGTAATCAGTACAGGAGATGGCCTAGCAGCCTCCTATGATAATTATGTTGAATTGTTTCCGGTTCTAGTTGGCATCTTCGGCATTTATCATCCTGAATATTTGCCTTAACTATATATTTAAGATAGTTTTTGATAGCCACAACTTGATCCTGGATTGCAACCATGAATCCTTCAGTCTCAGTGAAGAGGTCCGCATGAGTCAACCAGCTGTTCGACACATCAATGTCGACATGTTTCTGGTTGAGATCATACAGATAACGACCGTGCAAGCTTTCTGCGTCCACTGCTGAAGCTTGATGGCTGAACATTCCTCATCAGAGGCTAAATGTATATCCCAGCCGTGTGCACTTGTCATCTACCTCCACAGCGGCTTGATGTATGGGAGAGTCATGTCTGCCCAGAAAGCTTCTCTGAAGGTTCCTCACTTGCCTTGCATGCAATTGGATAATGTCTGTGAGCCCTCGTCCACCTCTTTGACGCGGGATTGTCAATCACTCAACAGCTGGCTTAGGTTGGAGACATCTGTGTTTTGTTAGGATGGTACGTGTCCTAATTGGAATGTTCTCCAAGTCATTCTGTGTCCATTTCATAACACCAAAAGTGTATGTCAGAGCAGGAATAGCATAGCTATTAATATCCTTAAAGGTGTTCTTTCCATTCAACTTTGATTTTAAAATCTTGTTAAGGCGTTCATTGTAGATAGCTACGGTTCTATCTTTAATACTTTTATGATCAATTCGATTAGATTGCAGGAGACTAAGATATTGTAGGTCTCATTACCTTCCATAGGCTTCATGAAACAAGTCATCAAGTTGAAATGCTCGGGCTTCTAATCTTCCACTCCGAATGGTGAGGGTGCGACACTTATCTAATCCGAAGAACATTCCAATATCGGAAGAAAATGAAGCAGTTATTGCAATTAGATTGTTGATGTGTTTCTCAGAGGATGCATATAGTTTAATTCATCCATGTACATCAAATGAGAAATTTTGTATTTCACTATACCATGGTGCTTAATTGGAAAACCACACTTTGCATGGTTCAGCAATGATGATAGCGGATTGAGCGCCAAACAGAATCATAGAGGGCTCAAGCTGTCACCCTGAATGATACCACTTTTGATTTGAATAAATCCCGATTCCATACATGTGTCTCCATTAGACATTAATAAATTGGTCCCCCAATGGGACATCATATGTTGCAGACTTAAAATGATGGCTGGATCAACTTTATATATCTTCAGGGTTTGGATTAACCAGGAATGTGTCACTGAATCAAAAGCTTTCTTCTAATCAATAAAGGTCATGTAGAGGTTACTCATCATCCTTCCTGCTTGTTCCATAGTAACTGCATCGATTACAAGTTGCTCTTTGCAACCTTCAGACTTCTTCATGCACCCCTTCTGCTCCTCAGCCAGGATGTTATGAAGATTTATGTGTTCATAAATCTTCCGTGCAATGCAAGATGTAAATATCTTATACAGGGTGCACAGACAGGTGATAGGTCGATATTTGAAAGGGTCATTGGTTCTATCACCTTTTGGCAGAAGGTATTTTTTACCTCGCATCAAGTAAGAGGGGATAAGCTGTGGATTTTGGATGAAATCTGTGAAGCAGCAGGCAAGATGCTCATGAGTGCAAGTGAAACGTTTGATCCAAAAGTTGTGGATGTTGTCTGGTCCTACCGCTTTCCAATTTTGGGTCTCCATAACCACACGGTCCACATCTTCAGTTGATACAGAAGAGTCACTCATCGTGTCAATTTCTGACATTCTTTCCTCCTCCTCCTCCTCCTCCGTAATCCATTTAGCGCTGCTGTTATAATCTCCAGCGTTCGGCCCTAGGGAAGACCAGAAGTTCTCTAATGATATCGCGTCAGGAGATGGCAGTCCAACACGCTGTGACGGGGTGCGGGGGGTCTTGCAGTACGCATGCGCGGACCTCATATTCCAAACTTAAATATATCGGCTTCGCGCATGCCAATCGCTGTTATTGACTTGACGTTACAGACAGTTAGGAACGGGGCTTCGAGTGAAAGCCGAAGTTAAACGATTGACTTCGCGTCACCACATGGTAGCTTTACGATTGGTTACAAAGTGAGAAGCTTATTATCCTCTCTGTTTCAAAATAAATCATGTGAACGTGCCAGAACTTATCTACATTTACGACACTTTACTAAATGTAAAATACTGTAGTGTAATATTCAACAGTACATTGAAGTACATCCATTTTCTGCGCATTTCTCATCGCACTGTTGGTCTAGGGGTATGATTCCTGCTTTGAGTGCCGGAGGTCCCGGGTTCAAATCCCGGAAGTGCCCAGCATTTTTACTATTGTTTTATCTCTTGAAAATATTCAAAAAGTATATAAAAGAACCTTACGAACTTTTTTTTTTCGTGCGAGACGTGTACTTACTGTGTGCCAGTAATATAAATACATAGTTTGAGGTCAAACGCAATTTTTTATTTTAGTCGCTTTACCCTACAGGTTGGCTTTTCCCTCGGATTCTGCGGGGATCCCACCATTACCGCCACCAGGGCGGTGTCCTGGAACTTGAAACACCTGGACGAAGGATAAAACTGGGGAGGTGGGACCAGCACCTCGCCCAGGCGGCCTCACCTGCAAAGCGAACATGGGCCTCATGAGGGATGAAAAGTGAGGGGAAGATTGGGAGGGATAGGCAAGGAATGAGGCAAGGAGGGTGGCCCCACCTCCCCCGTGGTATCCCCCAACCAGGTGTTTCAAGCTCCAGGACACTGCCCTTACGGTGGTTATGGTGGGATCCCTCGCTGAGTCCAAGGAAGGGTAGCGGCTTTGGTGGCGTAGTTGGTACATGCTGTTCTTCTATGCCCAAGATCGCGGGTTCAAACCCGGCCGAAGCCGTCGTTAAAAATCCCTCAGTATGCCTTCCTTCGGAGGGGAAGTAAAGCCGGCAGTCCCATGTCATAGATTTATGGCATGTTAAAGAACCTTCGTTCTTTAACGAAGAACGTTCGTTGCCAGGAGCCGACTGCGGTGGCGTCTAGTAACCAAGTTCTGAACTAGTAGTTGTTGATGGTGGCGTTTGGCGGCAAAAGTAGGAACTACTTCAAAAAATCATTGTCTGCAGTCCTTACTTGAATTAAAAACAGATAACACACACTTATACAGCCATCACAATTAACACCGGTTATCAGACAGATTCTACACCCACCCAAAGTACACGGGGCTACATGACCGCGTTGTCACAGCCCCTAAACTGAGGAAGCAACCAACCAACCAACCTAAGTCCGAGGGAAAAGCCAACCTGGAGGGTAAACCGACGGGGAAAAAAGAAGCGTTTACCTCAACCTATGTATTTAAATTACCGGAAGTCTCGCCCGAAAAAAAGAACGTTCCTAAGGTTCTTTTACATACTTTTTGAATCGTTGCAAGAGATAAAAACAAAAGTAATAAAAATGCTAGGATCCTCCGGGGTTTGAACCCGGGACCTCTCGCACTCAAAGCAGGAATCATACCCCTAGACCAACAAAGCGATACGCATTGTGTAGAAAATGGAGGTACTTCAATGTAATGTATTCTGAGAATATGATAAGTGAATATTACACTATAGTATTTTACATTTAGTAAAGTGTCGTAAATATAGATAAGTTCTGGCACAATCACATGATTTATTTTGAAACAGAGAGGATAATAAGCTTCTCACTTTGTAACCAATCGTAAAGCTACCATGTGGTGACGCAAAGTCAATCGTTTAACTTCGGCTTTCACTCGAAGCCCCGTTCCTAACTGTCTGTAACGTCAAGTCTGTTATTGCAGCACACGACACGCAGCCAGTGAAAGAAGGAATGTGCTGAGTGAGTTAAACAAGCAGTGACTAACTTAATGTTTTTGGAATGCGCGTTACGCAGTGAGCGGGAAGATATCTGCAGTTCTAACCCAACTGCCAACTCCTGGCGCGATATCAGTACCTCTTCTTTTTGCGGTGAACTGTCCATTTGTGTTCCAGGATCGTCAAGATTCCTATAGAACCGTTCCTCATTGGTAACAAATAGCTTGATCTGTTGCGTTCGTTCGATTCTTTATGTCGGCGTAATCTCTGTGCCTTTGCTTCAAGTTGTTGCTTTAATGTGTCTAGGATCTCAAGGGGGCTACGGTTCGGAGGATTGTACTTTGCATGTTTACTCTTCGTATGGCTCAACAATTGAACACATTGAACAACCTTCTTACTTCTATTGGCTGCAACATACTGATGCATTCTTCCGATATTTACTCTCAGTTCATCAGCAGACTTTCGTAAATGTATCTCCCAAGCTGGAGTCTTCTTCTGTCGACCTGAGGTATATTTAGGTCGCCATAATCTACCTCCTGTCACTCGTATCACAGCTATCGCTCAAGTGTAAATTGAAGTCTGAACATGGTTGAAACTATATGATTTCTGGGACAGATACTGAGAGAGAATGTCGTTCTTTGTTACGACAGCAGTAGCAAGTTCCTTGGAGCAATGTTGGTTCATGATCATGGACCACTCTATTGGATAAGTCCCTTCAAATTCTATGAGAGCCTTCCCAATTTCATCTTCGAGTTGTTTCCGCACTGGTTCTCCGAGTGCTTCCGGTGATATACTTACATCTTTGTCATCTGAAGGAAGATCGGTGTGCCTTTGTTCATTGACCAGACATGTACTCTCCTGATCTATGGATTCGTATACAGAGTTATGAGTATTGTCGGCAGCTACGTCGACCATTAGCAGCTTGAGGTGATGTTCTGGGATAAGTTTCTTCAAAACTATAGCACGGCGCTGATCTGCTATTTTCTGTTCCGTAACATTAATATCAGGGAATTTCCGACAGAATGCAGCATGCAACTTCTGTCTATATGCGGTAGTGTCAGTTTCCATATTCGTTATCTGATAATATGAACGCATGGTGGTCATATTCATTTCATTTGTCCATTTCATGCGCTTTTTCGGTTTGCCTGATCTTGTGGTCTCCGGAGTATCAGAAGAAACACTAGGAGCAGGTGTGGCGTTGAATGATGTTAGGATGCTATTATCGACATCGGCTGTAACATGATCGGGTGTGTACCCCGATCAGGGCCCACCTGTTCAGCTCCTGATCACCACCAGCGTGTATGCTGTCACCCCCAGCGATGGCTCCAAGGGTGCCCCGACGCTCCTCGGGTAGCGGCCTTTTCGTTCCTCTTTTCTTATTTCGTCTCATCATTATGATGGTGTGCCTTTTATACCTACAGCCAGGATATGATTTCGACCACCCCTGACATGGGGATCAGACGTCGTTAGCAGCCGCCTGCTGTGGGACAGACGCTGCTGCAATGAGTTTGATTTCGGGGCTTTCATCCCCTAGGCAGGTTGCGTTCATTACGGCTGAAGAGTGCTACCTACCCTAAATGATTAATAGTCTAGTAATCATTTCTTGTAAATTTTGCCGATGCTTTTGAAGCTGATATCTAATGATTGAGACGAGTTATCCTTAACCTACATTAGTACTATCCGATCTTAATCAACCTCTTCGTGTTAAATATTCACGCAATTCACCAAAGTTGAGCACATGCAAGCAGTATAGAAATGCATAAATACTCACTGTGACAGGAGGGGCAAAAGCAACTAGCTGTTCTAGTAAACTAAGGATACAATTTACACTCGTAGATCCTGGGTTTCATTGATGTCACACCAGCAGACACTTAATTTGCACAACTTATGTAGCATAACACCATTCAACAATTTATTTTGCAGCAATATCTGTTCCAAATTCAGTTAGAGACTGGATGAAAGAAGTTACCAACACGCAACATTTGATTCAAATCTAACAGCGTCGTACTTATGACAACTTACATAACCTAACCTGGTTGTAGGCCTTCTGATTTCTTAGCAACCAGGTAAACAAAATGTCATGCTAGACAAATATTGTCCAATATGATCTTTAAAACCCTCTCAAACCTTCCAAAGTCATGTATACCGGTAGTAAATCATCAAAAATTAACATCTAAACTTGTTTCTGAAATCCAGCTTCAATGTATGTAGTTAGGCTTAGAACCTGGTCTGTGCAGCTCCTGTTCGGTCTGAAACCTGCTTGTTCCATCGGGATGGTTTCCAAGATTTGTGGGCCTATCCTGTTCAGTAGAAGTCTCTCAAGGAGTTTATAGCAGCAGCTGGGAAGTGCTATTGGACGGTAACTTTCTACTTTATCTGACTTTTTCAGGGCTGCACCATCGAGCCTGGACTGGATCAATAGTCTGGACATAAGGTTATAGGTCGATATCTGTGTTTGTATATACTTTTATTATTATTATTATTATTTATTATGATTGTGTTTTTTGTGTTTCATGTGTAATGCCATATGCTAAATAATAAAACATCTAAACTGTAAAATAACCATATAAAATGAACAAATTCAGGAGCATTATTATTATTATTATTATTATATGTGGATGGACCAAGATGGATCACTTTTATGATTCGCCTTTCTGATCTTCCATATGGCTCTCGTTCTCTCTCCGTGGGCCATCTTCCTTTCCTCTGTCCACTTGGTACCTGGTCCCTTTGGAGCGTCATTCTCTGGTGTTACTATCCATCCATTTACCCGACATCGGAATAGGTTCCTGTCAAAGACTCCTGCTGTTCTTACTTGGGCCTTCTCGTAGTCCTGTATATCCACACATATATGTATATAAATTATTTAATTTAAGGAACTAAACTTTTAAATTAGAATAATTCGAAACGTGTACATTTTCTGAATACAGTAGATGTGTTTCATCAATCTAGTATTGATAGCCGTATGTCCCAAGATATTGATTGTGGTGCATTGCAAAGGGATCTGCTTTTGATCCAAAGCTGGCAGTTGGAAATGTTAAGGAGATAAATGCAAATTAATATCAAGCACAGTAATTAGGCTTGCAAATAAAACAGATATTAATTGTTTTTCTAAGGCATCTAACATCTAGGTTATCGACAATAAATAAAAGGAATCAAATTGCTTATGTTTATTCAGTTGGAGGAACTAGTTTCCAGTTTAGTGGTGATTGTAAGTACATTGAGATAACTATGGAAGGCATTGGAGGAAGCACATACGGGAGATAGTTAAGAAGGCATACAAGTCACTGAAAAAAAATGATTATGCAGGTGTTTAAACGTGTTGGTAAGGAGATCAGGAAGTGGGCTTAAGGGTCTCGTAAGACTTCAACTGGAATATGCTGCTGGTGTGTTGGGTTCTTATCAAACATTCTTGATAAATGAGTTGGAATGAGTGCCGAAGAAAGCTGCCATGTACATACTTAACAGGTGGACAAGCAGTGTAAGTGAAATGATTCAGAATTTGGGGTGGTTCAAGTTTGGCCGATAGAAAGCTTCCTATATAAGAATAATCTAATTGGCTCCTATACTCCCACCATTCACAATCCACAAGAATATCTTCCCATGCATTCTCTCCCTTATAAGCTAAAAGCACACAAAATACATTACTCGTGACGTCAATACTACATGTATTTTGTGTCTTGTAATGGCCTTCTCAGTATGTGCTAGCCACGCGTCTTGGTGAGGTGTACCATACCAACTGACGAACCCTATTGTACACTGGGGCGAAACGCTGGCAATTATAATTTGAGCTAACCAGACCATTTTATCATATTATTTGATAATACATCCGCTCAAATGGAAACTAACATGATATTTCCTTCGGGAATATTTGAAAACCAAATACAAAACACTACCAAAACCCACAATGCCAACTACGAACAGTCGTGCCCCCCAATGCCAAGCCTCGACAAAATTGTATTAAAGTGCACTACTGCTGTGGAATAAAGTATAAAGCATTAAGACCTCTTAAAAAGATGGAACTATTTATTTAATATCTACAAGATTTTAAGATTGAAAAATCACAAAACCACCCACAAACAGTTGCCCTCCACCAACTAGTCCATGAACGTGTGGTTACTGCTGCTTTGATACTTTTAAGCGTTAAGCCCCCAAACTAGAAATATAAGTACAAATATGCAGTAATGAGTATAATATTGAAATGTTGATATATGTTAATTTATCTGAATGTGTTCCAATAACTCAAGCCACTCTTGTTAGCCCCTGTTTGTGGTTATTAATGTGAAATACTTAAGTGACAAGCCCCCAAGAAAAAACTCGAAGTGTGAACACAAATAAGCAATGTTTGCAATCTAATGCTGTGTTAAATCATGTGAAATGAAAACTTATCTGAATATGTGTTTTCTCTTCAAGCTGCTCTGACAGGAACTAATTGAAATAAGGATTTTTCTGTGTTACTGTACAACCTCTATGTTGAACCACTACCAAATTGCCAGTTAAGGAAGAAATAATAAATGGAAATCTGCTCTTTAATCGCAACAGCAAACACATTCCCAACGATCACCAAAGAAAGCAGCAAGCAAGAGGGGAGTTTTATGAGGGATAGGGGCTTTAAGCAGTTGTTGGCTCTTCAGTTTCTCTATCCAAGACAATAGTTATACAGCCACAGTACCTTTAAATCACAAATTATATCTGTTGTCGAAAAAAAGGAAGCCGATACCGAATCCTCATTACTAGTTGTACTGGACTGAGGTGTAGGATTATGGGGAGAAAGAATGCCGCCTGGGTACACGTTCGCCGGCATGACTGTACTAAACCTTTGGCCTTCCTTAACGTGTCTATTACACAGTATGTGACAGAAAGAATAAGGATATATTTTGCCTCCTTTATTTGCAGGCCCCTAATCTCAGTTTGTATCCACCTGATGTCATGGGACCCTACGATGACATTCCACAAGAAACACTTCATTCGGTGGTTGGCAAAAAAGTGTATGTTGAAGTTTTTGTTGGAGAGGTACGTGACCCCACAACCTTCTGGGTTCAGTTGTGTGGTGATGGTCATCGTGGTGATCTGGATAGTCTTATGGATGATGTTCAGTAAGTTTTGAGTGATATTTTTATACTATGTACTACAAGATAGTTAACTGTGTGATGAGTATTTTCTGGCATAAATCTTGCACTATTTTAGCAAAATTTTCGGTGCCTAAATTACGCCAATAATCCCCATAAGTTCATCAAAAGTTTGGCTTGATAACTTTGTATGTTCACATAGGCCCACACATACATTTTATGGAACAAGGGCTATTTGAATAATAAACTTGGCAAGAGTTTTTATTAAATTTATGGCATATATTTCCTAAACCTATACACTCGTCTCAACTGCACACAACTGACGCTTTTATTGTGTAATATATATGTGATACCATGTACATACCATGTACCTGTAATATCGGCCTCTCGTTCCATCGACCTGGTGCTGGGATACCTGGGTTGATATGAATAAAAATAAACAAAATCGCTCAACATGTCTCTACATTAAATCAAAATAGGTAACCTTAAGAAAATCTCATTCAAAGTGTCTTCAAAAACTGTCCATTACAAGGTGAGTCGGGCATCGAAGCAAAGATCCGGGTCTCTTTCCTTAAACTTTACAAATCCAATCCTTCTGCATCCAGCCCTTATTTTGAACACAAACTTGAATCCCGCATGGAAATTGAACCTTGGGCGTGGTTTCATATCTTAACACAACATACTGTCCAGTAGTAAGCACCAACAATTGACTTTCCCCTTTCTTCTACAGTTTGATTCTGTGGCAAAGCTTACGGGCGTCTGGTCGGCATTTCCTATTTGTTATAGCAATTATTCTTTCTCCTTCCTCTTTTGAATTACTAACCAATGAAAATCCATAATTTTTTCTGCGTAAGTCTTTAGGCATTTTTCGACACAGTGATGTTCGGCATCTCACCCAGTCGTCCAGCCTCACCTTAAAATCTGATCGATCTGTGCCATGCTTTATAGCTATAAACACGCACTATAAAATGCATCTTTTCTTGGTAATCTACATTTCCGTAATTACGTAGAATTTGAACTTATTCAACAAGTTCCTCTTCATCTTTTGGAAACTTGTTAGTTGTTTTCCATGATTTTTATATTTCCTCAAGGCAGATTTTTTGCTTATGCCAATAATGCACATTAAATTCGGAGACTTATTTCAAGCGACAGAACCAGGATTGGTAATTATTGCTGATATTGTCGTATATTTTAATTTTTTTTACATTTTCATATCTCAACCTCAAGAAATCCGGATGTGTGAAATATGCCATGGCGAGAATTATGCCAGTTAATACGGTAAGTTACATAAAAAGTAGCCTATATTGTGACCGAAGTTATCTCAAATATTTCTACTTGATTCTTGTTTTGGCATTTTAAATTGAACTATTTAGAGTGGTGAATAAATGCCAGGCAGTTAGGTTCATAAACATAAGGATTCAAATTGCTTATGATTATTCAGTAGGAGGAACTAGTGTTCAGTATGATAGAGATTTTAACCCTCTTAGTGCCAGGCGAAAAGGTAAAGGTGAAGTCTAAAAGTGCCAGGCTGTTTTAATGGAAAATGTAGGCTTTCAGAAAGAAAAAAAAAAATGTATATCCCCTGTTTTGAAAGATACGAAGGCGAAATTTAGTCAGGGAGTGCAAAACATAGCTATCTAAATTCAGGGAAATTTTCAAATCATTATGAAACATTTTTCTTCCTTTATTAATTATTTAATTAAAATAATTTCTTCTGTAAAATAAAGATTAGAAAGTTTGATTATTCCTAATACCCCACGCTTATAAATGGAGTAAAAATGAACACTGGAGAGCACACATACATAACAAAAGAACCAGGGAATGCAGTTTTTTAGTTTAAAAAATATCAGCAGGGGTGTCAAAAATCCGAAATTCTAAAATCTAGCATATTCATAAAATACCGTACACCAACAATGGCATTGTTGATATAATAAAATAAAAATAATTACAGTGAAAATAAATAATCAGAATGGCACCCTTTAGTTTTATCTTTCACATTTGTGGTTGTGCAGCCTGTGGAGGATTGTCCTGGTCAACATTCCTTTCTTCCCACTCACTATTACTATCAACATCATTACCATCACTATCACTTGTTTGGTTATGTACGATTGCATTCAGCGCAGGTAATTCATTGTCCGAAGCGGAATCGGCACTTGATTCATCACACACAAGATCGCAATCACTATCCACGAAGTCCAAGAGTTCACCACTTGACTCATCAATCATTAATTCTTCAATTTCTTCCTCTCTCAAACAATGCTATCTTCCCTTGGACGCCATGCTTTTACAAGTCGCGCGTAAACAAGTCAATGAATTTCTAATATCGCTCGAGTATGTCGATAGACAGAAAACAAAATATGTTTGCCAGGAAATGGTTGCTAGAACTCTCTTTAATGGTCACGTCCAGTTTAGACGCCATTTTCGGTCTATAAGCCCCTCTAAGAATACAAAAACGAAGCGTCTCTCAGAGCGACGCTGGCAAGTTTCGTTCATTTTATGAGGATCGCTCACAGCGACTCTGGCACTAAGAGGGTTAAGCATTTAGGGATTATTTTGGGAGGAGATAATTTGTATTGGGGAAAGCACATCAAGATGATAGTTAACCCTCTTAGTGCCAAGCCATTTCCTGAAATACTTGCCAAGAATGCCAAGCCATTTTCAATGATCATGCAGGCTATTGGAAAGAAATCATAAATACCACATCTTCAACGATAGAATCATTATTTTTCCCTTGCTTTATAACCAATACCTCATTCATACATTATGTTCGTAAAAGAAAATACTGCATCTAAACCTTTTTAATTCGTAAAAGTAAATACTGCTTCTAAACCTTTATAATGGATGTTATTCTGATATTTGTTCAATTTTTCTTTTTTTGACCAAAATCAATTTTGAGTCTAAATTAAGGACACCTAAGAGCCATATTTGGAGGAACACTATGTTTGTAGCTGTATAATGTTCTTAGATACATCTGTAGGCAGAAAACTTCAACAAGAAGAAAACAACTGCACCACAATTTTGGCGGGAACATGCGTGATTGAGGGGGCGCTGAGGGAAGGCGTGATTACAAACTCAAACCTATCGCATAACAGACTTCGAAGGGAAAAAGTAGACACCGGACAGGCAAGCTTGGAACATCACCTTTCCAACAGTATGAAATAATCACCGACATATGCCTACCGAAAACTACAAATATAAGATAAACAGCGAGCTGCGAGAGCCGATCTGATCGGCGCGTGGCACTAAGAGGGTTAAAAAGGCATACAAGTCACTACACATGATTATGCGGGTGTTAAAAGGTGCTGGTAAGGAAATTAGGTAGAGGACTTTTCTCTCTCAACTGGAATATGCTGCAGGAGTGTGAGATCTACATCAATCATACTTAATAAATGAGTTGAAAGGTGTGCTATGAAAGGCTGCCAGGTGTGTACTGGGAGACCACAGATGGAAAGGAAGGAAGCTTGTAGTTTAACATAACCGTCAATCTCGCGATCATGAGTCACAGGACCTCCTTTTTACTTGGAATCCGAACCACAGAACATGGCATTTCACTTCGAAAATCTTGCATGCATTGACCGGGAATCGAACCCGGTCCGCCTAGGTGCGAGGCATTCATCTTTACCGCTGAGCCACCATGCCCTTGGACCACAGATGGACAAGTAGTGTGAGTGAAATGATTCAGAATTTGGGTTGGAAAAGTTTGGCTAATAGATGTCTAGAGCAAGATTGGGGGGGTATGTTTTTAGCTTATAAGGGAGAGGATGCAATGGTAGATATTCGTGGGAGGCTGGGAATGGTGGGGATATATATGGGCTGATTCGATCATTCTTATAAAGTTAATGTAAGTCAGTGGATTAATATTCCTTTGTGGGGAGAGGGGAAATAGAATATAACCATTTGCCAGAGGAATTTTCAGCCCTATGCCTCCAAGTGTTCAGAGTTTTAAGAAGCTGGTCAGGCAGTGTCAACTAAACGAAAAGTTGTGATTAGATCAGTGGGTAGCAGTGAGTTTGTGTGTTTTGAAAGGAAGGGATGTCATCAGCATATTATTTTAAAATATTTGTTATTTGTTTCTTTCTGCAGAAAATTCATGTTTCTCAATATCTTTCTGACACACATTTTAAATGTAGTTTTATTGTAATTTTGCCACCAGGGACTATGTTCCCATTTGCTAATACAGTAGAGTCCCGCTAATCCGAAAATCCACCTAATCCGAACAGGACTAGGAAAAAATATCTACCAAATTTGGTTTGAATTTTCAAACAGGAAAAAATAAAGATTAATTGGTTGGTTCCTTAGTTTAGGGGCTGCGACAACGCGGTCATGTAGCCCCGTGTACTTTGGGTGTGTGTAGAATCTGTCTGATAACCGGTGTTAATTGTGATGACTGTATTAGTGTGTGTATCTGTTTTTTAATTCAAGTAGAGACTGCAACTTTGAATTTTCAAATAGTTCCTACTTTTGCCGCCAAACGCCACCGTCAACGACTACTAGGCCTAGTTCAGAACTAGCTACTAGACGCCACCGCAGTCGGCTCTTGGCAACGAACGTAGCAACCTAAGAGCGTTGTTTACATCCTTAACCTATCCAATTTAGTTTCACACAGGTGTAATTAGTGGAAAGATCTTTAACATGCCATAAATCTATGACATGGGACCGCCGGCTTTACTTCCCCTCCGAAGGAAGGCATACTGAGGGATTTTTAACGCTCTTAAAAAATCCGACGGCTTCGGCCGGGTTTGAACCCGCTATCTTGGGCATAGAAGCTCAGCATGCTACCAACTACGCCACCGAAGCCGCTAAAGATTAATCTTAGACTAGTTTTTCCAAGAAAGAACATAAATTCATTAGCATAAAAGAACATGAAATAAATAGTACAGGAGTAAACAGTGAATCTGTCGGTTATCTTATTCACAAAAACTAAAAAACGGAAGGCCTGGACCTAATAATGTGCATAACAAAGTTTGAATGCAATTATTATTATTATTTTTTTTTTTTTACATTTAAAAAAATTTTTACTTTCATCAGGCTGCTCGCATTATGTTGATGCCAACAGTGCTTATATAAAACATTACAGTTCAGTGTAATTGGTTTTCGAGCCTTAAAGTCTATATGTTGTCGTGTTTGACGAAAATCCACCTAATCCGAATTTTCACTAATCCGAACAGGGTTCGGTCCCAATTAGTTCGGATTAGTGGGACTCGACTGTATATAAATCTATCCTCATTCTAAAATTTACTAAAGAATAAAACCACTTACACAGACCTTTTCTGATAGCAGTAAGCAAAATGTAAACAGGTCTGCTGCCTAAGGTTAAGAGCCAACTGCATTTATTGAGATGTTCAAGCATATTTTTACCTTACATATCTTTCTTAGTTTGATTCCACCTATTGCTAAACGTACTGTAAATAACTTCTCTAAACAAGCAGTAATAGCATGCTAATTACCAGAATTCCTTTCATTACCATGGTGTGCAAATCAGCCTGTTAAGCTATGCCGCATCATTTATTAGCAAAACAGTTCATAAATTGATAACTGAAACCAACCTTGAAACTTTTCTTAGGAGCCTTTCAACTATATCTGTATATTTAATGTGAGAAACACCTCCTTATTTGAATTGATTTGTTTGCCATCATTTCCTTTGATTCAGTTCTGAACACCAAATTTGGGCTTGATGCAACCATTTTTAGTGATCAGCAGTCATGTGTTGGAATTTTCTTTGTAGGGCCTTTTACGTGTTACATATGCACGAGTACAAGATGCCCAAAGGAGCTGTTCGTGCTAACCAGATGTGTGCCTGTTCATACGCTTCTGACTGGCATAGAGCACGAATCATAAGTATTCTCAATCTCGAGGAAGCTGAGGTAAGTGTGTTTAATAGTAGCTATGGGCTTTCAACAGCATTTTATTCTATAGATTCTACAGTGGCATAACTAACAGTATGAAAAATTATAGATGTTGTGTTTTTGTAACGTGTGTAATTATCAGTTCAGAATATCAGAAATAAATCAAATATTTTGGGTAAAAAGTGAGATTGTTTTGATAAAGCACTGGGTGTAAAAGAAAATAAAATTTTGTAGGTTCAATGCCTTGTACCAGCACTAGGTATACATGGGCTAAAAGAGTTTTCACAGCACACACTACATGTGTTAAATGTGGACAGTTTTGTCATTCAAGGCATAACCATCATGTGTGGTGTGATGGACAACATACATTTTGATGCCTTGATTCAGGCACACTAGCTGGTTGCAGTGGCACATGTGTCCGGCCATAAATTATATATGGTAAACTCAAAGGATTTTATAATTAAGTACAAGTTTTTCGGGCTTGTAGGCCATGAAAGCCTAAGCTGTTATATCAAAGGATTTTGGTGATTACCAGAAGAAATCCTTATCTGGAAACATAATGACCAATCCAGCGATGGGGAACAACTTCATTCAACTGCATCTTGGATGATGCTCCATTTAGAGAAAAGTGTTTCTCCTCCCCCATCTCTCTCTTCATGGGCAGATGACCTCTTAGTTCTGCCTCTTAAAACTACAATAACTAACACTCTCTCTTCCTTCGAAAAAATGAATAGGCTAATAGGGTAACTCTTTCATATGGCACTGTTCCTTGTGAATGCTTTGTGTTGATGCAAACTTTGTGTGTTCACTTTAAAACTAAGGTGAAATGTTGATTCATCACTGAGCGTGACATGGGAGAAATTAGTGCATGCCTCACTATCCGTATGCATCAATACTTAGAATGGTTCTAGATAGAACATCCATGCTTTGCTACTTACTAAAGGGGCCTTATGCGCTAAGAAATCTATAGAAATAGCTTTATTTTTAGCCTACTTGCTATTTTTGTAAAAAAAAAAATATATATATATATGAAAGACTTATGAGATCTACACCGGCCAAAAGTTGTCAGTCCCCCATCAATTCAAACACAACGAAACCGAATGGAACGAAATTTGGTACAGAGGTAGCACTAGCAAACAGCACCTCAGTGCCATGTTTTATATTCCTGCCATATTTACCGAATCTTAATGGCGGCCACTCAAATCGTCAAAACTTATAAAATTAAATTACTACCAAACTAATCATCGGATCTTTACCAAATTTGGTAAAAACATACCTTGATATGGGACGCATCTTGCACCCCAACTACAAGGTTTGTACCATTTCAGGATGGTGGCCGTGTGATTTTTGCAAGCTTTATAATGCATAATCGACCCACCAGTTCCGATTATCGAACCGAGAATGGTTTAAACTGTTCTAAAGGACGTGGCCCGTTCGAAATTAAAAGTTTATATCATAATATTAAACTGCAGAAGTGACTTTAAAAAGCTGAGCCACCTTGGCTACAAGACAAGATGGCAGCTGATCTCTCGTTCTGACCTATATTTCACTAATTTGAGTATGTTGCATGCAATATAGCCTACTGATAGAAATAATATAAACTTTGTATGAAATGGATTATAATGAATATACACTTCTTCTTTTTCTTCTTCATTTCCCGTTTCCAGTTCCCTGGGTCGGGTTGCGAATCAGGGACCTCCACAGTTGTCTATCCCTCCACCATTCATTTCCTTCTTTCAATACTTCTTTTTCTTTTACTCCTCTCTTCTCTATGCTTTCCTACACCGTATCTATCCACCTCTTTCTGGGCCTTCCTCGTGGTCTTCTTCCTGGTATTTTCTCCATAAATATTCATTTTGGTACTCTATATTCTTCCATTCTCATCATATGTCTGTACCACTTCAGCTTACTGGTCTCTATCTTGTCTTGCAGTTTTGAGAACCCAGTTCTCTCCCTAATGTCCGCATTTCCGATTTTATTCCTCCGTGTCTTCCAGCCTACATTCAATCTGATGAATTAAACAATCAACAATTTCCACATAGGGAGGCGGCGATAACGATTTTCTTGTTCATTGTTATCTAGACAGTGACGCTTTGGTTTGATCTGAGAATGTTCGTCCTTCTTTGAAATTGTATTGTTCCAAACTGATGAAAAAGAATGTTCTGTATCATACTGAAGTTTATCTTGGATGTCATTTACCTTCTTGCTACAATAAAGAATATCGAAATACTTTGTTTGTAGAAGATTGTACAATATGTCTGTGTATGCAAGCAACATAGAAAATACTTCCAATAGAAATATAGTTTCAACATCTTGAAGAAAAGCCAAAATACCTCGTAATTCTATGACTGTCTCACTATCCCAGTCACCAGAATGTTCTATGATATTTTCGAAGTACTCACTAAGTCCGGATCTGTATTCTTTTGCAGTGTGGCAAAGTCGTGATGTAAAATTCCACCTGGTTGGTGCTACTCTGGGTAATTTCTTTTGCACAAATTCTTGGAACGGGTGTGTCTTCTTCGATGATTTAGAAAAGAAAGCAGGGAGTCCAGTCAATATTTTGGAGAAATATTCTGCATTCTTTAATCACCTATACACTCTGCTGGAGAACAAGATTTAGAACATGGGCATAACAGTGGGTGAATATTGCGTTTGCATAGGCCGATAAGAGATTGTTAGCCATTCATATGACCGCTCATTACAGAAGCCCCATCGTACGTCTGACCCACTATTTTAATGGAAATTCTAAATTCACTTACTACTTGTTCTACATAAGCAAATAAACTATTTGCTATTCTATCAGCACTAACATCTAGGAAGCCCAAGAATATTTCATAGACAGTGCTGCCCTTTACCTAGCGGAGAACTGTAAATAGTTGTGATTTATTCTCAATATCAGACGTTTCATCCAGTATTATAGCTACAAATGAAACAGAGTTAATTTCATATTTCATTTCTTCTTTTACTACGTCAGTAATAGCTGTTATGATATTATTTTGAATCACGGGAGAAGTTCCTTGAAATACTGTGGAAGAATTTAGATGACTTTCTAAAAGTGAATCATATTTTCTTTACGATTCAAAATTTCTAAAAAATTGCCTTCGTTGAGAGAGCTAACTGATTCGTCATGTCCCCGTAGAGGGAGATTCTGGTTAGCTAGGAGGCAAATAACATCAATAATTCGTATTAATATGGCTCTATTTTTCTTTACCTCTTCGTTATGTTTGCTGGTATCAAATCTACGTTGATCAGCAAGTCAAGTATCAATTCGCTGTATGCCGAAAAGTCTTGATTTCGGAAAACATTGGACATGGGTTTGAGATGTTGAATGTTTCTGTTGTGCACTAGACAAGTGATTTAAATCAGCACACCCATGCTTACTCCAAACATCATTTTTGTTAGAAAACAATAAGCATGGCCAACAAAATAATATGTTAAAAGCTTCACAACCCGCTAACCAGTCTACATTTTCATACTGTGAAATAGAAAAATGTTTAATGTATTGTTCACTTATTGTTTTATATTGTTGCACTAAATTCGGAAGTGGCGGGGTAGGCCTACCCTTACTCACAATATCTAATTTCTCTTCTAATGTACCCCCCCTCCCCTACCTGTCGTACGAGGCGACTGAAAGGGGCGACCTTGGCTATTCTCTTAGGATTCCGGCTTGTCTTGTGAATTGGACCTCCCGTGAGTGGGAGGGATGGAATACACTCACAGGTATACCCTGCCAGTCGTAGAAGGCGACTAAAAGTATTTCTTGGCCCAGGTCCCCTTTACGGGCTTGACAGCCAGCTCTAAACATCACATTTTTGCGGTATACCCTTATAAGGTTATATCTTCTGCTTTTGAGGTCTGGCACTCAAAATTAATATGTGCGTGCTGTCAGGGGAAGGGCCCACCTAAGTGTGCGACTACACTCGAGAGTCTGTTCGGTCTGGCCACACCGACAGGTAGGTGCGCCATGTACTCTGCAGTAGTATCCGCCTGACAACGCAGGTCCCCGCACAGCTGAATGCCTGTGCTGGAAAACTCTCTCATATACGCCAAGGGGTACAAGCCTGTATGGCATGTCAAACATCGGACCCCCGGGCAATGCCTTTCAAGCTAGGCGGGCCTTGCCTTGGCAGGGTAGCGCCTACAGAGACAGCCTGTGACTGCACTCGGTGGCATTCAGGGAGGATGAAATGGCCATGGGAAAAAAGCGTAATTTCTCCCAACACGGTGGTCCCCCACCCAAGTCTTCCAAATTTTGATTCCCTAAAGGATTCTATTCTACTCCTTGAGAAAGTCTATCCATTCGAATATGGGTGCTAATACCCCCAAGTTTGTGGTCGCGACCAGAACCGATGGGGGTGATTTCAAGCTGGTCAAATCGATTTTGTTGTCTCGCCACATAGAAGGTGTCTATGGTGAGCTTGAGAAAGTACAAAAGATGAGGAATGGTAGCTTGTTGCTCAAGACCAGAACGGCTGAGCAGGTTGACAAACTGTTGACGTGTGACCACTTCGGCGATCTTCCCATCAAAGTGAAAAAACATAAGTCTCTCAATCAGGTCCGGGTAGTTATCTTCCATTGGGACCTGATTTTGAACACTGACGAGGAACTCGATGAGGTTATGAAGCACCGTCACGTGACCGATGTCCGGCAAATTACGTGCAAGGTCAACGGTTAGGTCGTTGACATGGGTGCTTTCATAATTTCCTTTGAGTGCTCAGTACTCCCGGAGAAAGTAAAGGTCACACGCTATCGTTGTAATGTCAGGCCGTACATTCCGCCTCCTATGCGATGTTATAACTACCAGAAGTTCCGGCACATGGTATCTCGTTGCTCGAACTCTGCAATCTGTGGAACGTGTGGTAAGGTACCTCATGAAGCGGAGCAGTGCACAAAGCCTTATCAGTGCACCGACTGCCCTGGATTTCATTCTACTCGGGACAGGGACTGTCCTGTGTTCCTGAGTGAGAAGAAAATCCAGGAGTTCAAAACTCTGGATGGTCTCACCTACCAGGAGGCACGCAAGAGGTACCAAACTACAATTGCTACCGCCCCCACGATTGACCTGGCCTGGTTCCATCAGCCTCATCTTTTGTACCAGCTGTGAACCCCTCTGTTTTGACTCCCACGATTCCGAGATCAGCACCCGTGAACTTGAATAACAGCTCGAAGGTGGGACCTGTCCCACCTACGACCTCCAAGCAGACTGTGCGGGCGAAGGGTCCGGGGGAAAGTCCATTGCGTCCTCCCCACCCAAATAATCGGCGAAAGCTGGCTGAGGCGGCATCGTCGACCGGGATCAGGAGTCCCTCTCCTGGCCCGTCTAATCTTAGGAGAGAGGAGGGGAAGAAGGTATCACGTACCGCGTGATCCCTTACTCCTCCGAACATGGGGAAGCCATCCGCCCCACCAGCTGTGGATACTTCTGCGCCTGGAGACGTTCCGGTCTCCAAGTCTGCGCGCTCCCCACGGAGGTTCCCTCCGCCGCCGGAAATCGTCTCGAAGATCTTCCGCTGTGTCGACCCACTCCACGGCCTCGAATGAGGACAAGGAGGTTGTCAACGTAGTGGGAGATACTACGCCTTAGCGTCAGGTAGCATTAGCTGCTAACCTTTATATATTAGCTTAACAGTTCAAACAATAGCATTGTTACAGTGGAATTGTAACAGTTATAACAGGCATTTGACTGAGCTATGTCAGCTCATTGCACAATACGCAGCAAGTATAGTTTGTCTACAAGAAACTAATCTCCGGCCTGACCATCAGATGGTCAATGAGAGGTTTCGACCTATACTCAAGAGCGACCAGACGCCGCTCAAGCTTCCAGGAGCGTATGCACTTTGGTTCGCTCTGACTGCTATAGTGAAGAGTTTCCGTCAACTACTCCTCTGGAAGCTATTGCAGTTCGCGTGCCATTGCCTGTTATGACAACAGTTTGTAACGTGTACCTTTCACCGAACCAGACCCTTGAAATTAATGACGTCTTTGATCTTGTCGATCAACTTCCAGCCCCTTTCCTACTTGAGGGTGATTTCAACTCTCATCACCCTCAATGGGGATCACCATCTTCCTGCCCTGAGGAAGGGACGTGGAGGGCTTAATTCAAGGGTTGGATTTATCGATATTAAATACAGGGGAAGCCACCCATTTTAGCATAGTGCATGCCACGTACTCACACATTGACCCGAGTGTGTGTAGCCGAGTGCTGGTTCCCCTGTTTGGTTGGTATGTACACGATGACCTCTGTGACAGTGACCATTTTCCGATAATACTTAATCCTCTTAACCAGAAACCCGTTGAGTTCACCAGTCGTTGGGTCCTAAAACGGGCCAATTGGCTATTACAGCACATACCCCCTCCTCTCGAGTGTGGACAAAACTAGGACGCATTTCGGGAATTCGGACATCTTCAACTGTACCGGGAATTTCCATTGATAATGAATTGGTCACAGATCCTTAAAATGTTGCAAACCATCTCGCATCGTATTTTGCGGATATATCTGGTTCCTATAACTATGATCCAGATTTCGTGGCTCTGAAGCGTGAGGCAGAACGTTCCCAGCGCAGTTTTGCTTCCCATGCTTCGGAGAAGTACAACGTGCCCTTTACGGAGTGGGAACAGCTGGACACGTCACCCGGCCCGTATTATATTCACAACCAGATACTTTAAACACCTTAACGATGAGAGCATTCGCTATTTGCTCAGGGTGTTCAATCGTATCTGGTTGGAAGGTGTGTTTCCAGCGCAATGGCAGGAAGTTCTAATTATACCTATCCTGAAGCCTGATAAGGGTCCCAATTTGACAGGGAGTTACAGGCCTATTTGTCTCAAAAACGGTCTCTGCAAGCTCTCTGAGAGGGTGGTCAATCGGCGACTGGTGTGGATCCTGGATAAACGAGAACTTCTGTCTGAATAACAGTGTGGTTTCAGGGCGTCCCGGTGTACCGACGGCCATCTGGTACTCCTGGAGACCGCCATACAGGGCGCTTTTCTCCGGAGACAGCACCTTGTCGCTGTTTTCTTTGACCTCGAGAAGGCCTATTACACCACTTGGCGTTACGGCACCCTCCCTACCCTGCATCAATCGAAATTCCAAGGTAACTTGCTGGTCTTCTGTCCCTTCGCCTTTCCGTGTCCGAATAGGGGGGGGGGGACATATTCGCAATATCATGTACAGAAAAACGGAGCCCCACAGGGATCGGTGCTTAGCGTAACATTATTTGCGATTGCCATAAACTCTGGTCGCTGCTGCTCGTCCAGCAGTGGTGCCTCATCACAATTGACGGAATACCATATTAATCTCATCACAATAATTGCGCTTAATAGCATATCTCGAACCCACACTTAACACAGTAATTCAACCTTATCTGGACAACGAAGTCGTACGATAACATGAAACCTTGTCCAAGGAACCATACCATACCTGACAACTATTAACCAAATCCAGCGTCTTATTTCATATCACATTTCTGGAATTCATAATAGACCCTTTTGGAATAAAATTGTTTCATAATTTTCATGCCCAATTATCTCGAACAATATTTCTGTTTCGTGGCCATGCATGATTATCACCAACTATATTTTCGTTACTGATTATAGCAGTATTTATCAACCTTTAACTAAGATGCCTAACAAAATTCAATGTCAACAATCCATAATCAAAAATGGACACCTCGTATCCTCGTTACTCATACCCAAAATGTATTATTATCATTATATAATTATATTTCAAAGTATAACTATTTATCTTACTCCTAACATTGATGCTGTTTATTGTAAAAGTCGAAACGACTCGAAGTTACAGACTATCTGCACAACCTTCATCATCATCATCATCTTGAGCAGTTTCCAACCGCTGGTCGGGTCTGCTTGGAACATAAGCCTCTCCATCGTTTCCTGTCCATCCACCATCTCTCGTCATTTACTGTGTCCCAGCACACTCCTCTTTCCTCCACACTCTTCTTAACTCCTTTTGTCCATCTGTCCCTTGGTCTTCCCCTTGGCCTCCTTCCCATCATTTCCATTCCAAACATCTTCGGTATCCTCTCCTCTTGCATCCTCCTCACATGTCCATATCATTGTAGCCTAGATCGCTCTATTTTATTTTGCAATGGTTCCTCTCTTACCATCTCCCTGACTCTCTCATTCCTTACTCTGTCCATTCTTGTCACTCCTACCCTACTCCTCTGGAACTTCATCTCCACTGCTCGTATTTTATTCTTGTCCCTTTCCTTCATCACCCATGTTTCTGAACCATATGTCAAAATTGGCACAAAGTAGGTCTTGTAGATGATTCCTTTACATTTTTGTGGTACATCTTTATTCCATATCATCCCCCTAACACTCTTGAAAAATCCGTCTGCGCACCTTCCCCTCTCATTTATTTCCATCCTATTGCCTCCCTTTTCTTCAATTATGTTTCCCAAGTATTTGAAGCATTCTACTTTCTGCAACTGTTGTCCTCCAAGTGTTATGCCCATATCCAGTCTGTTCTTCTTCCTCGTTGTGATGACCACTTCACTCTTTTGTGCTGAGAACTTCATCCCATATGATAACACTACCTTCTCCCACTCATCTAATTGCTCTTGTACTTCTTCCTCATCCTCTCCCCATACCAGAAGGTCATCAGCAAACAACATTGCCTTCATTTTCCTTTCCGCAATGCTATTTACCACTTTTCGTATGATTTCATCCATCACCACTATAAATAACAGGGGTGAGAGCCACTTCCCTGTTTCAGACCACTCTCCAGTTGAAACCATTCCGTTCTCTCTCTTCCCACCTTTACACAGCTTTTGCTTCCCTCGTACATTGCTTTCACTCTTGCCACTGTCTCCTTGTTCACTGCTTTTGCTCTCATTGCTTCCCATACCTTGTTTCTATTAATACTATCATATGCTTTCTCAACATCCAAGAAGGTCATCACCAGATCTTTCCCATATTCATAAGTGTGTTCTTGTAGCTGTCTTACTGCAAAGATGAGGTCAACTGTTGACCTTCCTGGCCTGAATCCATACTGTTCTTCCCTCAGCCCATCTTCAACTTCTGGGCCGATAGCCTAGATGTTAGGCCCCTTAAAACAACAATTATCATCATCATCTTCAACTTCTGTCCGAATTCTTCTCTCCAGTACCTTCTCTAATATTTTGGCGCAGTGGCACAGGAGTGTAATTCCCCTGTAGTTCTTGCATTCCTTCCTACTTCCCTTTTTAAATATGGGTATTATTATCCCTCTTTTCCAGTCCTCTGGTATTTTCTTCTCCCTCCATATCACTTTCATTACTCGAAAGAGCCACTGTGTTCCTATCACCCCTGCTGCTCTCACCATCTCCACACTCACTTCATCTATTCCCGGTGCCTTTCCCCCTTTCATCTTCTTTAATGCTTCCTCCACTTCTTTCCATGTCAATTCCTTCTCTGAAATGTCTTGGTCACTGTCTTCCTCCACAATGTCCACTTCGCTGGTTTTAGTTGGATTTAGGAGTTCCTTGAAGTATTCTCTCCAGATAACCTTCACTTCTTCCATATTTTCGACCTCCTTTCCATTCCTGTCCACCATTCTGACATTTTCCCCTGTATCTCTTCTCTTTGCCTTTATCATTCCATACAACACTTTCTTACTGCCATCACAGTCCTCCTCCATCATTTCTGTCCATTTCTCCAGCCATTTCTTTTTCTCTTCCTTCACTACTTCTCCTGCTTCTTTCTTCCGCTCTTGGTATTCTTCTCTTGTTCTGTCTGTCCTCTGTTGGAACCATTTCCTGAATGCTTCATTTTTCTTTTTCACTGCTTCCTTAGTTCTGGGGTTCCACCATGGTGTTTCCTTCCACCTTTTCTTTCCACTAGTTCTGCCACACACGACTTCCGCTGCTTCTACCAACACGTCCTTGAACCTATTCCATTCTTCTTCACCTGTTTTCGGATCATCCTTCGGTAATTTGTTCCTCACTAATATCTGGAACTTCTCCTTATTTCCATCCTCCTTCAGCTTCCATGTCCTTATTCTTCTTTCTTGGTTCTCAGTTCTCCTCTTTTCCTTCAGTCCTCTCACCTTGGCGACCAGCAGACGGTGGTTACTGTCCAGGGCTTCTGAAGGTATTACCCTTATATCCGTGATACTCTTCTTTGTCTCCTTCCCGCATAGAATATAGTCCACCACTGATTTCCTAGTCAAATCCCTGCTGTACCAAGTAATTTTATGGCTCTCTCTCTTCTTGTACCATGTGTTTCCAACCATTAGCCCATTTATCTTGCACAGTTCCAACAATCTCTCTCCTTCCTTATTCCTGTTGCCCCATACTTCACCACCAATCACTTCCTCAAAACCTCTTCTATCAGTTCCGACATGGGCATTTAGGTCTCCCATGACTATCAGGTCTCTCCCCACTAACTGCTTCTGCAACTCCTCTTCAAACTCGTCCTTCTCGCCTTCTGTGCATCCCACCTGTGGTGCATAGACTTGCAGAATGTCCAGGTTTCTACCTTTCACAGTGATTCTGGCTCTAATTATTCTATCACTTACCCTCTTTACTTCCTCCCTCAGCCCTTCTCTCACCACCATTCCCACTCCATTTCTCTTCCCCTCCTCATTTCCTATCCAGTATAGCTGCAAGCCATTTCTCAGTTCTTTTCTTCCTTCCCCTCTCCATCTGGTCTCTGCCAGTCCGAGTACATCCAGTTTTCTCCTCTCCATATCCACAACCTCCTCCACTCTTCCCGTCAATGTAGTTATATTCAAAGTTCCGATTCATAGTCCATTTCTATAGCCAGGTCTGCTTCCTTTAGATCTGTCCTTTCCGAGGCCCGTTCCCGTTTTAAAAGCAGTTTCATATCCACTACTGGCTTGCTAGGCCTAACGTAGCTTCACCATAACCCTGGCAAGGGGCCTGTTTTTGGTCCGCGAGAGGTATTTTATTTCCCTCAAACCCTCCGGACAATTCCGGCGAGCCCCCCTATCCGCCACCTGGGACGCGCCCGATAGAGGAACAGGCAAACCCCCTGCACAACCTTAAGAAAACAAAAATGATGCTCTTATTTAATCTAGAATCTTCTATCTATATATTTAAAACACTAAGGTAATAATAATAATATCGTATGGCCTCGGGTGCCTGGTGCAAGCTTTGTTAATTGACACCCAGAGGGTAGCTTGCATGTCGAATTTCGTCGTTCCTTTGAACGCTATGAAAGTCAAGGAGGTTAGATATTTAAACTCTTTGACACTACACCGCTTTCAAGTAGAGAATGGAGGAACTTTGTGTTGGCGGAAAATCCCGAGATTAATTAATTTTGCCAATGAGCACGGCCTACTGAATTCAAATGGGTTCTTTAACATGCCAACAACGTATGACATGAGTATCGTGATTTTTGTCGCCTTCAAAAATCACTTACCATGGCCAGGGGCGAACCTGCAATCTTGGGGTTGGTAGTCCGACACTATAACCACTCACCCACCATGGCAAGCTAACACTAAGGTGATTTTTGTTAACACGAGATTGAGAGAACAACAGAACCGATTTACTTCGTAGAGCACTCTAACAAAAGCTCTTGGCCTGTAGATTTGCAGTGTGTCTCTAAAATAAACAAATATGTTACAGTATATTTTTAAATTAATATAGAAAATAGCAGAATTCTTGCCCCTCACACATGCGCACAAACCGCCTTGGCTCATGACAAAATGGCGTTGGGAAGTCCATTAAAATGTAAGTTATTTAATAAGCTTCCGTGTAATTGAAAACATTTATTAACCAAGTTCTGACAATAAAATATAATAACAGTATGAACGTATCCGAATGTGCAACATTGATTTTTTGGTTAATGAAATGGATTATTTTCTTCAGACAGCGGGTTTTGAAGATAGTGAATGGTTGCGTCTGTTGCTGAACAAGAGTGCGCGAGTAGCTATTTGGTTAAGGTGATTGATTGTGGATCCAAGGGGCACAGGTTCGATCCCACCTCTCGCCAGGTTTTTTTTTTTACCACTGAAATATTGTTTTATCAAGGAGTATTAGTAACGTTTAATGTCAGTTAAAGATACATATTTCTACATTCCCTCTCATTAAGTTTTATTTCCGTTTTACCATTGCATTACAGCATGTGATCAAAAGAGCTAACTGTTGTCCTCAATATGCCGTTTGAATATCTGCAATCAGTTCCAGTAACTGACAACAGATGGCAGTACCTCGCGCATATGGTTCCAGTAACTGACAAGAGACGGCAGTACCATTGCATCGATATATTTAAAACACAAGACATGGCGCGTTTTCACGTGATAGTTAGGCTATTTCTGAGAATTATAAAGGAGGGGAATACTTATGAAATGTTGATGAACATTAACTGACAGTTGAATGTGTAGGCTATGTTGTTTATGTACCTTAATATTGCAATTTCTTCCCAAGTGGTCAAGTTGGTAGTGTCCTAGACTAATAGTTATAATTATGCATCGTCGATATACTCTTAAATTATTAAAGAAAAAAGTAGTTTTCCAGGCACTCACGCGTGTCCACAATTACTTTCGCCATGAGAGACACTTGGCAAACATAATTCGTTTGAAGGGCTCCGACATCGTGTGTATGTGTACAATTTTCTCTGATAACCTGTGTTATTGTGATGGCTGCATTAATGTGTGTATTTGTAATTAAGGTGGGAAATGACAAGGAGACGGCCGAGGCCTTAAGTTAGGAACCATCCCGGTATTTGCCTTGAGTGGAAGTGGGAAACCACGGAAAACCACATCCAAGATGTCGAGGTGGGAATCAAACCTTCCTCTTCTTAGTTATACCTCAAGAGACTGAATTTGGCCTGTTGTTGCCCTCAGACCGGAATTAAATTTCTTAGCAGAGCAGGAAATGTAACCCGGGTCTCCGAAGCGATAGCCAAGAATGGGTGAGCTTCCATGTGTTAATACGATTTTTATATAATTTTCACAAAAGAAAAATATGTATTGTCCGTTGAGCCATTATATATTTAAACACAAAATGTGATAAATGTTCCGGCATATCTCAACAAATTAGCAGCGTTTCGCCCCGGTGTACCATTGGGCTCTTCAGTTGGTTAAAGTACACCTCACCAAGACGCTGGCTAGCACACACTGGGAAGGCCATTGCAAGACGTATTTGATACATGTGTACCCACATCACGAGCAATGCCTGTGCACTACGGGAGTCAGCTTCACTCCTCTGATAAAACACTTGCAGTAAAGTACATTTTCGTTTAATAGGCAACAATGTCCTATTCGCTCGGCCTACTTTATCGCAATCAAGCTCAAGGAGAAACTGTCAGTTAATGTTCATCAACATTTCTTAAGTATTCCCCTCCTTTATAATTCTCAGAAATAGCCTAACTATCACGTGAAAACGCGCCATGTGTTTTAAATATATCGATGCAATGGTACTGCCATCTCTTGTCAGTTACTGGAACCATATGCGCGAGGTACTGCCATCTGTTGTCAGTTACTGGAACTGATTGCAGATATTCAAACGGCATATTGAGGACAACAGTTAGCTCTTTTGATCACATGCTGTAATGCAATGGTAAAACGGAAATAAAACTTAATGAGAGGGAATGTAGAAATATGTATCTTTAACTGACATTAAACGTTACTAATACTCCTTGATAAAACAATATTTCAGTGGTAAAAAAAAAAAACCTGGCGAGAGGTGGGATCGAACCTGTGCCCCTTGGATCCACAATCAATCACCTTAACCAAATAGCTACTCGCGCACTCATGTTCAGCAACAGACGCAACCATTCACTATCTTCAAAACCCGCTGTCTGAAGAAAATAATCCATTTCATTAACCAAAAAATCAATGTTGCACATTCGGATACGTTCATACTGTTATTATATTTTATTGTCAGAACTTGGTTAATAAATGTTTTCAATTACACGGAAGCTTATTAAATAACTTACATTTTAATGGACTTCCCAACGCCATTTTGTCATGAGCCAAGGCGGTTTGTGCGCATGTGTGAGGGGCAAGAATTCTGCTATTTTCTATATTAATTTAAAAATATACTGTAACATATTTGTTTATTTTAGAGACACACTGCAAATCTACAGGCCAAGAGCTTTTGTTAGAGTGCTCTACGAAGTAAATCGGTTCTGTCGTTCTCTCAATCTCGTGTTAACAAAAATCACCTTAGTGTTAGCTTGCCATGGTGGGTGAGTGGTTATAGTGTCGGACTACCAACGCCAAGATTGCAGGTTCGCCCCTGGCCATGGTAAGTGATTTTTGAAGGCGACAAAAATCACGATACTCATGTCATACGTTGTTGGCATGTTAAAGAACCCATTTGAATTCAGTAGGCCGTGCTCATTGGCAAAATTAATTAATCTCGGGATTTTCCGCCAACACAAAGTTCCTCCATTCTCTACTTGAAAGCACTGTAGTGTCAAAGAGTTTAGATATGTAACCTCCTTGACTTTCATAGCGTTCAAAGGAACGACGAAATTCGACATGCAAGCTACCCTCTGGGTGTCAATTAACAAAGCTTGCACCAGGCACCCGAGGCCATACGATATTATTATTATTACCTTAGTGTTTTAAATATATAGATAGAAGATTCTAGATTAAATAAGAGCATCATTTTTGTTTTCTTAAGGTTGTGCAGGGGGTTTGCCTGTTCCTCTATCGGGCGCGTCCCAGGTGGCGGATAGGGGGGCTCGCCGGACTTGTCCGGAGGGTTTGAGGGAAATAAAATACCTCTCGCGGACCAAAAACAGGCCCCTTGCCAGGGTTATGGTGAAGCTACGTTAGGCCTAGCAAGCCAGTAGTGGATATGAAACTGCTTTTAAAACGGGAACGGGCCTCGGAAAGGACAGATCTAAAGGAAGCAGACCTGGCTATGGAAATGGACTATGAATCGGAACTTTGAATATAACTACATTGACGGGAAGAGTGGAGGAGGTTGTGGATATGGAGAGGAGAAAACTGGATGTACTCGGACTTGCAGAGACCAGATGGAGAGGGGAAGGAAGAAAAGAACTGAGAAATGGCTTGCAGCTATACTGGATAGGAAATGAGGAGAGGAAGAGAAATGGAGTGGGAATGGTGGTGAGAGAAGGGCTGAGGGAGGAAGTAAAGAGGGTAAGTGATAGAATAATTAGAGCCAGAATCACTGTGAAAGGTAGAAACCTGGACATTCTGCAAGTCTATGCACCACAGGTGGGATGCACAGAAGGCGAGAAGGACGAGTTTGAAGAGGAGTTGCAGAAGCAGTTAGTGGGGAGAGACCTGATAGTCATGGGAGACCTAAATGCCCATGTCGGAACTGATAGAAGAGGTTTTGAGGAAGTGATTGGTGGTGAAGTATGGGGAAACAGGAATAAGGAAGGAGAGAGATTGTTGGAACTGTGCAAGATAAATGGGCTAATGGTTGGAAACACATGGTACAAGAAGAGAGAGAGCCATAAAATTACTTGGTACAGCAGGGATTTGACTAGGAAATCAGTGGTGGACTATATTCTATGCGGGAAGGAGACAAAGAAGAGTATCACGGATATAAGGGTAATACCTTCAGAAGCCCTGGACAGTGACCACCGTCTGCTGGTCGCCAAGGTGAGAGGACTGAAGGAAAAGAGGAGAACTGAGAACCAAGAAAGAAGAATAAGGACATGGAAGCTGAAGGAGGATGGAAATAAGGAGAAGTTCCAGTTATTAGTGAGGAACAAATTACCGAAGGATGATCCGAAAACAGGTGAAGAAGAATGGAATAGGTTCAAGGACGTGTTGGTAGAAGCAGCGGAAGTAGTGTGTGGCAGAACTAGTGGAAAGAAAAGGTGGAAGGAAACACCATGGTGGAACCCCAGAACTAAGGAAGCAGTGAAAAAGAAAAATGAAGCATTCAGGAAATGGTTCCAACAGAGGACAGACAGAACAAGAGAAGAATACCAAGAGCGGAAGAAAGAAGCAGGAGAAGTAGTGAAGGAAGAGAAAAAGAAATGGCTGGAGAAATGGAACTCTATAGTTAGCATTCGCACATCTTGGGTTCCAAACTATTGAGCCAAATTCTAGTCTACTTCATACGAATGCATTATACAGTACAATCTTTAGCAATGTACAGGTTCCTAAAATAAAATGTGCATCTTCTTACATATCCCAGCATTTTGAATATATCTCAAAAATTCGATCTATACGGTGAGAAAAGGATAACTTTTTTTAAATCAAAGTATAGCCTACCATAAACCTAGATGACTTGAGATGGGAACTACATAGGAAATGGTGGTGTTTTTTTAAATCAAAGTTTTCGTGTAAATGCAATCGGATGACACTTATAAATCTAAACAATTTGTTTTGTTCCAATTTATTTTTTCTTCATCTTTTGGAGCAGCATACAATCCCATAACGAATAAATGTATTTAAACGATTACACGTCATTTGCAAATAATAATAATAATAATGATATATTGGCATCCCGGAGATGGTTAATTAAGATAAAGATTACAGAGGCACAAGATTCGATCCCAGGGGAACACCAGGGGGTGAATGGAGCTTTTCTCTATGATACAAAGTGTTGCCTCTTACATACCGTAAGTATGATCCGTAATAGGACATTTTAGTAAGTTGTAGACTACGTCATGGTTAACTCTACCAATAATCTGTATATATTACATCGACTCGTTATCCTTTAATCTAAACCAGATGACTCTTGATTCGTGAAAATTGGTTAACTTTGATCATACTGGAAGACGCTAAACCGACTGAGAACTGGTGTGAGTCGGTGCAAAAGCAATTTAATAAAGTGGGGATACAGTGCTGAAGAACTTTGTAGATGTGGTGAAAGACAAGACCCTGAGCACCTTCTGAATTGCAGCATGTTATCAAGACCATGTACTATGCAGGACTTGATAGAAGCCAATGACTGTGCCATTCTAACAGTTGAACACTGGAGTAATGAAATTTAGTGTAATTTATATGTATATATGTATGTGTTTTGGACTCGGATAAATAAATAAATCGAGGGATGAATCCGTGTTATGAATCGTGAATAAAATGGCATGTATGCCTGAATAATACATTATGTGTTCATGAAGTGTTTGCTCGTAAAGTTTGTTTGGGGCAAACATAGTAGCTACCGGCACTGTTCGGTAATTAAGAATTTGTGAGATCTTACCCGACTTGTGAATATGACTGACTTTAGTAAGTTTCCATTTCTCTGGAAATATCAAAGACTTGATCGATAAATTAAATTTAATATCAAGAGGATAAGCTATTTTTTTCCCGGATTTTTTTAATCAAATATGGAAGAATAACGTCAGGTACTGCTCCCCTCTTGTGTCCCATATATTCATCGTAAGTATCGGTGTGAGAATGTCACTACGGTTACCTCATAATAATTAAGATGTCAATTTCGAGATGACTTTCTAGGTTATCATGCGTTAAAATGTCGTAGTTGGATCCATTTTGGCAATATACAGATGAGTAAGGCTAGGATTTTAATGCAATATCTATCATCATCATAGCAAACACTCGTATCGAGTAGATTGGCCTTTCAATCCGGAATGTCTCTCATTGGTGAGTTCGGAGGTGACTATACAGCCCAATGAGGGAGGCACACAATTTGCCGCAGTGATGACAGATTGTTCCACGTGGGGCATCTGCGTTCCTTCCATTTCTTCTATTAAAAAATTTGAAATATGTAATATTGATTTAATTTTTATATAAATCATATACATTACACATGATATTGCTTGTAGATTCTTCATTTTATTCATTATATTTTCTGCAAAATAAAGGGTGGTACACTAATTAATTAATTAATTAAGCATGTTCATATTATAGCAAATTTAAATAAATTCCATGATTTTGTATGCGTACGGAAGAGTACCAAGAGAAAAGAAACTGAGGATTCTGAAGTACAGTATTATGGTATCCAGGGAAGGCTGCTACAGGCAATCAAAAGTACCGTATTTGTGTTTATAATGAAGCTGCGGTAAGAGTTGATGCTAGGATGAGTTCCTGGTCTAAGTTGTTACAGGAATAGGCTGAAATCTTTCACCACTACTACTGATTTTTTATATAGGCTATAATATTGTCTTTAGTAGCTTTTCAGTCGGTCAACACGACTGTGCCCAATTAATGGGCGGGGTACAAGATATAAATATGTAAATACACTCCTGGAAAAAGTTACATGCATTAGTTAATTATCACAATTGCCCCATATAATTGCACCATATTTGTTCATGAATAGTGATGTGATAATCGTGGGAAACGGATCTTAGTTTTCTTTCCCTTGAGCAATTGAATTTGTAGTTTCTGGACATTTCTTGGTTGTTGATGAGGAAAAGGCAATGCGAAAGGAAGAGCTGAAGCAACTCAGTCCTGATAATAATATGCTATAGCTTATCGTTGAAGTTAATCCTGTGTGATGAGAAATGTAATTTCAAAAAAGGTATTCTACATTTTTTTTTAATATCTCCTTTGTTAAGAATAAAAGAAAAAATTACTTGTCATGGTTACTTACAAAAACACGTAAATATAATTCTAGGAAATAAACAGGAGTTTTTCACCATACAACTAAGTTACAGGTATACTAGGGAGTAGGCTTCCTTACGTATCTTTTCGATGTTATCGTAAACACGATGAGTTATATTTTGAAATATTCAAACAAAAGTGTTGACAATTTACTTTTCAACTCTTTTCAGGAATTAGTTTAGTGTGAACGATTCTTTATCACAATTAAGGTTATTATGAAGATAAAACAAAAGTTTGGTGCTTTTCAGTCGGTCAACACGAATGTACCCAAAAGAGTTGTATTTTTTTCAGGATTAGGGTATAACTCAACTCTTTTGGGTACATTCGTGTTGACCGACCGAAAAGCACCAAACTTTTGTTTACTAAGGGAACACTGAAACATGGCTTCAAACACCATAATGTCAGTATGAAGATGTTTATGAAAGTAAATGATTGAATATGCACAATCTAATGGAGCATGAGCAACAACAACGACGGTGTGAAACCTTATTGTGGTTCGGTTTCGAACTTCGCAACATAGCCAGTTTTATGTAAGGAAGGTCTGTAAGGAAATGGTAGAGCTTGAAGAATAACATACTGTTTTAAAGACCATCTCGTGGTGTAGCGTTCTTGTGTGTCACCCCCGGATGCAAGGCATTAGTGAGTGGTGATGGGTCCTGGGTCTAGAGAATCCTGCACTCCCTCACCTCTATTGCCAAATTATGTAATATTAATTTATAATCCTCCTGAATTTGCAGAAACTGATAATAATTTTAGAAATATTATTAATAATAATAAAAATAATAAAAATATTAGTAATAGAAGCCGCCGGTGGTAGAGGGTTGAACAGGCGCTCCTCTCCCCCCCACATGCAAGCTCCGGAAAATATTTTAATTATTATTATTAATAATAATAGTAATAAGACGGCCGAGGTGGGATTCAAACCCACGCTCTCTCGATACCAGCGTGGCACGAGGTAGTGCGTTAGTGTGTATATTTGTGATTCAGATGAGGATTGTGAAGGAGTCGGCTGCATTTGCCTGGAGTAGAAGTGATAATAATAATAATAGTAATAATAATGTTATTGCTTTACGTCCCTTTAAACATCTGCGGCTTTAGGAGACGCCGGGGTGTTGGAAGTTTGCCCCAAAGGGGATCTTTAACCTGCCAGTAAATTCACTGACACGGCTCCCTCGCATTTGCACACCCTCAAATGCCTGCTGGCTGCGCCAGGATTCGATCCTGCAATCTTGGGCACAGCAACCAAGAACGTTACCCCTGAGCCACGCAGCCAGAGTAGAAGTGAGAAACCACGGAAAACCACTTTCAAGATGGCTGAGATGGGAATCGAATCCACATCTTTTCAGTTTTGCCTCACGGGGCATTCCAGCCCTCAGACAAGAATGAATCGAATTTCTTATCGGCGCCGGGAATCGAACCCGAACCTCTGGGGCGACAGCCAAGAATACTAGCCGCTACATCACGAGGAAGGCCAAGGCTATTTCATTCACTTGTGAATTCCGTAATCCGTAGTTTAACTATTAGCTTATCTATAGCAAAATATTTCGACCATTCAATTGGAAGTAGCCTATACAGACTATCACTTGGAACTTTCTGGTCGCGATATTCTTGAAGCGCATTGCCACGAGATTGCATTTCCCCAGTGTTTGGACCCCGGAGCAGTTTGAACTTTCTCGCACGCGCGACCTTGAACCACCCTCACAGTAGGGGGTAATCCGTGCTGATACCTATGTACGGGCCATGTAACTACTAGTGGACAGCGACTACAACGAAACTAGTGGCAACGTTTTGAAATGAAAGGTGAAATAAGATTTGACTCCGGCCGGCTCTTAAAGTTGCAATAGTGCTAAAAAGTAATCTTACAAAGAATGTAACTTATATAAGAAGCTTCTTCGGTAAATATTTTTTTCCATTGTCCCTCATGTTTTGACGGGTTTCAACTAGTTGATTATTAATAGCGTTAAACTATGTGAATGGGATTAAGTTACATGTCCTCAAGTCATCTCATGGCATGGCTATTCGAAGTGGATATTCTCTTCTTTACTGTGAAAGGGAGTGAGAATAAGATATCTTACTTTGGATCCCGCGTCGTGATGAATCCTGGTCCTTGGAAATAAGAGACGTCGGTGTTTCCTGGCCATTTGTACAGCTTCGCTCCACCAGCGTCTCCCGGCGCTCCCGTATAAGCATGCGCCCCCAACACTTCTCGATCTCCAGGCGACGACCATGACCTCCCCCGACTGCACCTCTCCACCAACAGCGTCGGCGTCTCTTATCATCTTGTTCCATGTCCTTGCGCCCGTTCATGCCATGGCAGCCCCTTATGGGTTTAGTGCAACATACTTTGGGTATTGAGGTCCGTGTAGACTCCCAACATATTCGAGGCTGCGTCCATACTGTTCACGTTGTCGTGTGACCACATTGCATTCCACTACACAAGAGCACTTTCACATCTACACGCTACAATATCCAGTTCTTAGTTCATTCAACTTGACCTGCTCGCGTTCTACACTCTTATGATCAGACTGTCCTGCCTACGCAACCTGCAACCCTGAACGCAAGCTTAAAGCAGATATATCCTTTCCTTATGCTCACACCGTGCCTCTTAAATGCCAGCTTGGCTGTTCATCTTTAAATTACATAACCGGTCGGCGTTATAATTCAGGTTTCTATTCCAGCCTTCGCTCAAATTTCCAAATGTTCAAACACAACTTTATCAGACTATTGACACAGTACATTCCTTCAGCGTTTTAATGTCCGTAACTGACCCGGATCACGTGCATTAAACTTCATAATACAAAAAATGGCTAGGAATTCTGTATTATTACACGCACTCTGCATAATCCAATCCCGGCGCTGGCATAAACTACACATACCTCCAACAATCAGTTTTATTTATTGGTGCCTTTATTGTGGCGAAGTTAGGGCTCTAGGCCCTCTCTTACACTTAACCACACACAGTGCAACTTACATGAATACTCACATATGTTATTCTTAACCTCATCATCATCATCTTGCACAGTTTCCAGCCACTGGCCGGGTCTGTTTGGAACACAAGCCTCTCCAACGTCTTCTGTCTTCCCACCATCTCTCAGCCTCCACCCTTGTCCAGTCTTCTCCTCTCTTCTTCACGCTTTCTTCCACCCCCTTCAGCCACCTGTCTCTCGGTCTTCCCCTCGGTCTCTTTCCTTCCCACTTCGTCTCATGTACTCTCCTGGGTATCCTCTTCTCCTCCATTCGTTTTACATGTCCATACCATCTAAGTCTAGATTTCTCTATACCATCCTGTAATGGTTCCTCCTTCATTAATTCTCTGATCCTCTCATTTCTTATTCTGTCCATCTTTGTAGCTCCAATACTGCTTCTCAAGAACCTCATCTCACTGGCCTGTATTTTGCTCTTCTCCCTTCCTTTCATAACCCAGGTCTCCGAGGCATACGTCAGGATAGGGACATAGTACGTCCGATATATGATCTTTTTGCTGTTCTGAGGGACATCCTTGCTCCATAACATGCTTCTCACACTCCTCCGAAATGCTTCTGCCTGCCTCCCCCGCTCATTTATTTCTCTATCGTTTCTTCCATTATCTTGTATCAGGCTTCCCAGATACTTGAAACTCTCCACTTTCTTCAGCTGTTCCCCACCAATTGTTATTCCCGTTGTGGTTCTTTCCTTCTTCCTTGTTGTGATCACCATCTCACTCTTATTTATGCTAAATTTCATCCCATATCTTTGTATTATTCCTTCCCACACGTGCAACTGTTCCTGTACCTCCTCCTCCTTGTTTCCCCAAATCATCAAATCATCTGCAAACACCATTGCTTTCATCTTTCCGTCCCCAATTACTTGTGCCACTCGGGTCATTATGTCATCCATCACCACAATGAAAAGTAACGGTGACAGTGCACTTCCTTGTTTCAGGCAGTTTCTTTGTTCCAACCAGTCAGATCTCTCTCCTCCCACTTTCACACAGCTCACGCTTCCCTTGTACATCTCCTTTATCCTCTTTATAGTCCATTTCTCTACTCCTCTATCCTCCAGGGACTTCCATACTTTGTTTCTGCATACACTGTCATATGCTTTCTCAATGTCCAGGAAGGCCATCAGTAGATCTGTTCCATACTCATAGTACTGTTCTTGTAACTGCCTTACAGCAAAAATCAAATCCACTGTGGACCTTCCTGCTCTGAAGCCATGTTGTTCTTCCCTCATCCCTCCTTCTATCCTTGTCCTAATTCTCTTTTCCAAAACTTTCTCGAAGATCTTTGCACAATGACTCATCAGTGTTATTCCCCGATAGTTTCTGCAATCTGTTCTACTACCTTTCTTGAAGATCGGGACAATGATTCCTTTTTTCCAGTCCTCTGGGGTCTTCCTTTCCTTCCATGCTGTCCTCATCACTCGGTACAGCCACTGTATCCCCACCTCTCCTGCTGCTCTCACCATCTCCACACTCAACTCATCCACACCCGGTGCCTTCCCTCCTTTCATCTTGTTCACTGCATCTTCCACTTCTTTCCATGTTAAGTCCTTTTCTGTTTGCAGTTCATCTTCCTCTTCCCCGATTTCTTCCTCCTCACCATCTTTTCCATTTGGGTTCAGAATTTCTTCAAAATATTCTTTCCACATTTTCTTCAGTTCTTCCCTATTTTCTATCTCTTGTCCCCTTTTGTTCACCATTCTAACATAATCCGTAGGATCCTTCCGCCTCTTATTTTTTACCATCCCATACAGGACCTTTTTTGTACCTTCACTATCCTCCTCCATCATCTTTGTCCACTCTTCCATCCACTTCCTTCTCTCCTCAGCCACCACTCTCTTCGCCTCCTTCTTTCTTTCCTGGTACTCTTCCCTTGTCTCTACCGTCCTATTTTGATACCACCTCCTAAAGGCTCTATTCTTTTCCCTTACTATATCTTTTGTCTTCTCATTCCACCATGGTGTTTCCTTCCACCTCTTCTTACTACTTGTCCTCCCACATACTGCTTCTGCTGCACCCACTAGTGTCTTCTTAAATCTAGCCCATTCCTCTTCCACCCCTCTTTCTTCATCTGTTGGAATTCCTTCCTTTACCATTTTGAGGTACTCGACCCTTCTATCCCCTTCTTTCAGTTTCCATATCCTTATACGTCTTTCCTGGTTCTCAGTCCCTTTCTTCTCCTTACTCCCTCTCAGGTTCATTACCAGTAAGCGATGGTCGCTATCCAGGTTCTCCGATGGTATAACCTTGATGTCCGTGATGTTCTTATTTAGTTCTTTCTCATACAGTATATAGTCGACCACCGAATTCCTGGTCAAGTCATCACTGTACCATGTGATTGTGTGGCTCTCTCTTTTCTTAAACCAGGAGTTCCCAACTAGCAGGCTGTTCCTCTGGCAGAAGTCCAACAGTCTCTTTCCTTCCTCATTTCTTCCACCCCAACCCTCTGGTCCTAGAACACTCTCATAACCTTGTCTTTCTCTTCCTACATGGGCATTCAGATCCCCCATAACAATCATATTTCTTCCTACCAGCTGCTTCTGCAATTCCTCTTCAAACTCCTCCTTCTCTTCAGAAGCGCAGCCTACTTGTGGAGCATATACTTGCACTATTTCTACGGTCTCTCCCGTCAGTGCTACTTTCACTTTCATCATCCTATCACTTATTCTCCTCACTTCTTCTTTTAAACCATCTCGTACTACTACTCCCACTCCATTCCTCTTTCCCTCTTCGTTCCCACTCCAGTACAGTCTATAGCCTTTTCTCAGTACTCTCCTTCCTTCCCCTTTCCACTTTGTTTCTGCCAATCCCAATAAATCCAACTTCCTTCTTTCCATCATATCCATTATCTCCTCCACCTTCCCCGTCAGTGTTTTTAGGTTTAAAGTTCCAAATCTTAGTCCGTGTGTACAGCCGTGTCGTCGTCTATTAAATCCATCCTGTCCGAGGCTCGTTCCATTTTTGAAAGCATTTGGTTTTATCCACTACTGGCTTGCTGGGCCTATCGTAGCTTCACCAGAGCCCCGTTAGTCGTCACTTTTCAGGGTTCCTGTAGGACCTTCACAGCTACCGTAACGGTCCCGGGGCACACAAAGTCCCCACTGTACTTCGCCCCTACAGGCAATCCCCTACTTTGTGCCGTTGCCCGTCTCCCACGACGTGGACGAGGGGTTGGACTTATGGGAGACCTACCAAACTTAAATACTAGGAAAACCTTAAATACTAGAATAAAATAAAATAAAATAGAATAAAAATTAAATTAAATTAAATTTGCGACTGCGTGATATTAACTAAGCTATATAATTTAAATGACATACATTTTTAACAAAATTGTACTATGGTCATTCACTCACACATTCATACACAAATTGTTCCAGTTGGCCTACGAATTCAAGAGGAAATCTTTACATGCACGTTTGAAAGTTGTTAGGGATGTACAATTTCTGACGTCACGAGGACAGTTATTCCAAATTCTAGTTCCCGACACGAGGAAAGAGTTACTGAAGGCAGTTGAATGATGTAGAGGAATTGCAATTATAGATCCAGATCGCGTGTGACGATCATGAAAGGAAGATAGAAAACGAAAATTACAAGAGAGATAGTGAGGAGTTCTTTCATTGAGAAGTCGATAGATGAGGGTACATATGTGCAGGTTTCTTTGTTGTTCTACTTTTAGCCAGGAAAGTAGATCATAAAAAGGAGACACATGTGAGGAAAATTTCAAGGAGAAAATAAACCTAATGCAGGAATTTAAAGCTCTCTGAAGTTTCTTGTTTTGTTCACCGGTAGCATCTACTAATACAACATCGCAGTAGTTAAATATAGGGAGTATCAAGGTTTGGACGAGTTTTATTTTCAAGTTACGGGGTAGAACGGACTGGTGAATCTTAAGTGGATGAAGTGACGAGTAAACTTTCCTGCATGTATTAGTAACGTGCCCATCCCAATTCAAAGTTTCATTCAGTGTGACTCCAAGACTTTTTACCGATTTAGAGTACGGGATAGCAACACCATTAAGTTGAATTAAAGATAGCGGTCTACTGTGTAAATGGAAAAGCAATTTAGTCTGCCCTATTATGATAGCTTGTGTTTTAATTGGGTTGATGGCAAGAGAATTTTCAGTTGCATAGCGGCTGATCCTCTTTAGATTTAGATTCATATTTTCAATTGCCGCATCTATGTCGTTTACTTTTGTGTGGCAATATATCTGAAGGTCATCAGCATATAGATGGTAGTTGCAGTTTTCCAGTTTCGAAGGGATGTCGTTCAGATATAGAATGAATATAAGGGGGCCGAGAATTGAACCCTGAGGTACTCCATTTATTTTGAACTTCCACTCAGTTCGGTTTTCATTAACACATTGCTGACCGGGTGCTCATCACACTGCTCAACCCCTGTGGCCGGCCATTTTCTGAGTAACTAAGTGCTACAGCGCATGCACATAAACAAATGGGCCTAGCTTTACTAACCTTGTACTGATTGTGGCCTGACTGTTGTCACTGAAATGAAGGAATGTGAGGATCTGCTCGAATCTATTTCTGCTCATTGTTTTGGAGTATATGGGAGTTTCAATTAGAGGATCAGTTGACCAGTAATCTTTCCAACATGACTTTCGTACCTGTGCCATCAATATAAACAAAGCAAGAAATTTGCGCATTTCACTACTGGTTACATCAGTCCACTTCAAGCTTTTAGGGGACAATTTGTGTGATGAAGCTGTTTGCTGGTGATACAAGTTCGTCTGCTCAGCAACAAGTTCAAAAAAATCATCTCCGAAAATTAGGCCTACTACTTCGTCAATGTTTTGAGGATTATCGGGTCTTACCTTTATGCCAGGAACTCCTGGGAAATCTTCTAAAGTCGGTGCACTACTATTTTCAACCCATTCGTTAGTAGAAATAGAAATATCACTTCCATTTACACTCACTATATCACTTTCAGCCTCGCTCTCGACCACCGCCACTCACGTTGTTTTGGAGGGCGTATATCATCATTGTCACCCGAGACACTTTCGTCTGAAGAGCTTTCAAAATCGAACTCGCGATTTTCAACGTCACTGGGGCAATCTGAATACTTATCCGTATACAATTCATTAAAAATCTCGTCTGCATCTAAACTCACGGCCAGTCTGGGAAGCGCCATGTTACCCACCACATGGCTCATTATACGATGTAAACAAGAGGTTTGGGAAAAGAAACAAATGAACCGCAAAATAGCGGGAAATGGCAGCAAAGAATACCCAAACCATCCAGTATGGAAGTTCAAACAACCTTGACCAATAATTATTTCCAGAACGTTCCGTTAGATGTCATAGAATGTACGTATTCTGTGAACAAGAGTTCACTCGGGTCCCGCCACCAACGTTCGGCTAGCGAAACACGAGTCAACTCGGGTCCCGTCCGCATTGTGTTAAGGAGTACACGTTTTCTTCGGTTATGAAGATAGGAGGCGAATAATTTGAGAGCAATGGGGCTAAGATGGAAGGATTGCAATTTAGCCATAAGTATGTCCGTGTTAATGGTGTCGAATGCACTGCTGAAGTCTAGAAGAATGAGTATAGTCACTTTACGCTCATCCATTGCTCGTCTTACGTCATCAGTGATCTTAATGAGTGCAGTAGATGTGCTGTGTCCTTTCTTAAATCCAGATTGTAACGGATCAAGTAGTGAGTATTGCGTCAAGTACTGAAGAAGTTGTTCATGCATAAGTTTTTCTAGTATTTTGGAAATTGAGGAAAGTATGCTTACAGGTCGATAGTCGGATGGAGAATTTGCAAGAGAATTTTTCGGAACTGGAATAACTAAAGCATCTTTCCATATTGTTGGGAAGAAACCTTCTAAAAGACATGTGTTACAAATGTGCGTAATGATTGGCAGTAATACTTCTATCAGGTTAACGATAAAGGAAATTGGGATGTCATCTATTCCGACTGCTTGTGATTTGATAGATATTATTATTTTCCTTACGACAGTATCATCTATTTTACGAAACTTGAATAACGGTCGGTGAGGTAGTGGGACACATTGCAGTGAATTTATTGTTGTTTGTATTATTTGGGGATCAGTACTAATTATTTCTCGAGCAAAGTGAGCATTTAATTCATTGGGATTAATATCCTGCTTATTGGTGTTTTTAGTGCGTCTCCCAATACCTACCGACCTGAGTTGCTGCCAGGTGCTCCTAACATTCAAGTTGCCGGCTAGCTGTTGGAAGTAGGCATACTTTTTATTTCGAATCATTTGTTTAACTCGATTTCTAAGCACACGATATTTTTCAAAATCGTCACTTGATAAGGTCTGCTTATAACGTCTGTGAAGTGCGTCACGTTCGGCCATTGCGGATTTAATGTCACTTTATAGCCAGGGGGCAGCTTTACGAGTGATTTTAGCTGTTCGTTTAGGTGCATGTTTGTCATATAGTTCCAGCAGTATTGAGTTAAATCTGCTCACCTTTTCATCAACATCAGTCAAGTGTAGTATATCGTTCCATGGACAGAGAATTGCGTCTTGTGTTAGTTCTTGAAGGTTCAATCTTTTCATGTCTCTATATGTTATGTATTTAGGTGCAGATTTTGGAGTTTTTAGAGAATAAGCTAAATAAATCAGGTCGTGTAAAGATATGCCAGGTACTGAAATCTGTCCATGTTTTATTATTTTCTGTGAGTTATTTGTGATAATTAAATCAATTAGAGTGCGTGAAGACCCGTGGGGGGTGTGTACGTGGTGAGTAGGACTGAGTGGTAATATTGTCATGTTACAAGAGGTAAACATATTCCGTAAACGATTTGCGTCAGTGGAGTCTATTAATATGTTTGTGTTAAAGTCACCTAATATAAGTACGTGTTCGTAGGTAGGTAACAGTCTTAGTAGAGTTTCTTCAAAATCCATGAAGTTCCCTTCTTTAGGTGGTTTATATACTACACCAATAAGCACTTTAGTCACGTCAACAGTGAGCTCAACAAACATATATTCGGTCAAGGGGTCAGTAGATAGGTTCGATGTTTTTATAATCTTTGCCGTCAAATTGTTTTTATAGAATAAAGCTACGCCTCCTCCTCGACGCTTCAGTCTGTTGTGAAAGAGCGAATTGTACCCTACTAGACTTATCATGTTTAAAGGGACAGAGTCTTTCAACCAGCTTTCACTAATTGCTACAACGTTTACCATGCTTCCTTCAAAAATAGCTTGGAGCTCAGCGTGATGCGCTATTAAGGACTGGGCATTGACATGTGCACACATCAGTGAACGGGGAAAGGCGGAAAATTCCCTTTCCAGATGATTGCGGGTGGGGGGAGACGGAGACAGGGGTTGGGGAGGGCTGGGAGGCTCATTGTCAAGGTGAAGGTCATTATCTCTGTCGGGACTGAATGTAACGGTACCAACTACACTGGCCATAAAACAGAAGAGAGCATGCAACTTTCCATTGTTTCCTCATGTATGCACAAGCCACTAGAAGCAATTAAACAACCACTCTCACTGAATTTAAAATTAAACCCCCTATCACTTACACTAAAATTAAAACAATATATTAAACACACACTCACAATTACACACATTAACCTGTTCACTTAACTTCCGATACCTGCCCTTTCATTAAGCAGGCAAGTTCTGCTGGAGTGTTAACATAATGTTTTTTACCGTCAGAATCTTCCTTCACGTGCTGGTGTGTCCGATACATGGATATCGCGATGGCAACACTTCTCCAAAACACAACTCCACCGCGCTTTACAAATGATTTCTTACAACATGCGGCGACGAGCATTTACCATACACATACAAAAAACTATCCAGTGCCGGACTCGAAATTCAACTCACGTGGCTTACATGTCCGACCACTCTCCTAGCCGTGTTGCATAATCAACTTCCTCGTCCGGGTCACACTGTATGACTGAACATTCCGGAACCGTGTTAGCCTCCTCTCGAGAAAAAGGGGGGAAGGGGTTGGAACATTCTGGAGCATTCCCCCTACTCTAGCGGTTACCTCGTGAACCATCACGATGGCCATTTCTTCCTAATCGCCGTCATCCCTCGAAGTAAATGGCAAAATGATGAATAACGCTCCCATACATCGTGCGCATACAATATAAAATTGAAATTCCTTGCTGTCAAAGGTAAAATATATACAACCTTATAGAATCATCATTCCAGTCAGTCTTTGTCCCATGGCTCGGCTGTTCGTTTCTAACACCTTGCTACGTCACGCCATGACGTCATGCTGACCTACCGGTCTCGTCGTTTCTCGAATGATATAGGGCCGGAAATTGACCCAGACTGGATCGGTCACACATCTCTCGTGGCCTCCAAAATATAAGCGGTGGGAACATGGCTTATATTTCTCTATAAATGAAACATGTGAGCAATCTTTCTAGTCAGCTCCTCTATGTTGACTCTATCGGGCTAAGAAAAAGAACTGTACCTCCCACGACGGATGTCTTCCTAATAAATCAAGTCTTTGTCAGTGGCGGGGGAAAAAAAATCTTGAAACATGGGGTCACCTCGTGAGGATCAAAGCTTGAGGAATTCCTTACACTGGCGTTCTTCTCTGTCGATCTGACCGACTTGTATCAGGTGATCGGTCAGCTTCTCCTGGTGGTGCGGATGGATTACTTCGTAATTGTTGTAAATATTCCTGACTTTCTCGCTGTCTTTCCGTATATCTCCGCTGAGTTCCCTGCGAACGACAATCCCTATCGACATTCTGTCTGATAATATTGATTTAACTGCCTTCGCTGATGTTCACCATATCGCCCTTTTGTATTGTTGAATCGGGATTTCCTACGTTCTTCGTACGGTTTATTCCTCCACCTGGGTTGTTCGTCTGTTCCACTGCAGCTTTTATCTCGGTTCCGATAGTAACCTGTGTCTCTTGGCCTGTTCATTTCCCGCGGCGTTTGCTCTTCCGTCTGCGCAATTTTATAAATCACTACCGTGTTTACATCTCGATTCTCCTGTCGTCCAGACCTCTCCTGTAACTGTGTGCTAGTGTGGTCAAGTTTTCGAAGAATCTCTTCACACCCCTCTAAAGTCTCAGCTCCTGGCGCTATTACACTCTTCTGGACCTCTACAGGTAATTGTCGTATAATGGCTTGGACCAATTCGTCCTCTGGCACTGGTGGAGTTAAATGCTGTAGCCTGGCGAGTTGCGATGCAAAGTACCCCGCATACCTCGTCGGATTAGACGTCGCATACCGTTTAGCATATAGTTCCGCCTGTATGTTCAATTGTTCTTCAGGGCTCCAAAAGCGTTTACTTAATAGTCGTTCGAACTCGTCCGTGCTCATGAACGTGTATCAAAACGCGCGAAGCCAAGTTAACACAGTAGATTCCAGGGACCTCTCAATAACTCTTAGTTCCCTCTCACGTGGTATCTTATTTTCTGCCATGTATTCACGGACTTCCCTCATAAATTCAATGGGTGTGACGTTATTAGTCCCATTGTTCCCTGAAAATTTCCTCGGCTGGTGGTCCATACTCCTAATTATAGTCTGGTGTCCCGCTGTGTTTGTACTCGGTGTTGTAGGTATTGTAACTACCTCTTCCATCTTTTTAGAAGGTGGTGTGTTTTCACTTTCTGTCCTCTTGAAAGGTGGCGTGTTTTCTATTTTGGACCGTCTAACCCTTTCTGACTCAGATTTGTCCTTTATCTGTATTATTTCCGCCTCTAAGTTGCCTAATCGAGTGAGTTGCCTTCCTTGTTGAATAATGATTTTCTCCTCCAACTCGACAATGGAAGTGTGGATAGAATCTCTCACATGTTCGAATAATGTCATTTGGAAGTGCGTGAGTTTCCTATCGTACGTGTCCTGAAATGATTCAACCTGTATCTGTATGTTTTTCACGTCCTTCGCGACCTCTTCCTTCCAACCTGCCACGTCCTGTTTCAACTTATCCATGGTTTCCTCGTTAGACTGACCAGTTTACTCAATTTTTACCGTGAAATCTTCTCCCATGCCTTTAATATTACTGTTTAACTTTTCTTCTAATCCATCAATATTCCCCTAAAGTGAACTCTGAGTATCCTTGATTTGCCGTGCCATAGAATCTTTGAGCTCCGCGGTAAGCACTTGAAATGTGGTTTCTACCTTTTTATCGAGTAGATTAATCTTATTATCTATAGAAAATGGCAAAATGATGAATAACGCTCCCATACATCGTGCGCATACAATATAAAATTGAAATTCCTTGCTGTCAAAGGTAAAATATATACAACCTTATAGAATCATAATTCCAAGTTTCACATGACGAAAAACCCGTCAGTCTTTGTCCCATGGCTCGGTTGTTTGTTTCTAACACCTTGCTGTGTCACGCCATGACGTCATGCTGACCTTCCGGTCTCGCCGTTTCTCGAATGATCTCAGGCCGGAAATTGACCCTGACTGGGTCGGTCACAGTACTGACTCTCTGAGTGCGCTGCAAGCGATCGATGTGTGTTTCCCGAAGCACCCGCTGGTCCAGCGTGTGCATGATCTGCTCGTCAGTGCGTGTAACGCTGGAACCGGGGGTATTACGGGATACGAACTTGCTGATCAGGCGGCGAGAGGCAGTCGCACTGCCCTCGCTACCATATAAGATGCCTGCTAGTAATGTACGCTCTCAGTTGCGATATTCGATCCTGTCTCATTGGGAGGAAACATGGTGTGCCACGCCTCCACCCAACAAATTGAGAGGCATCAAGGAGACAACGAAGGTGTGGAAATCTTCCTTCCGAACTAGCCGGAAGGAAGCTGTGGTACTCGGTCGACTCTGGATCGGCCATGGGATTGCTACGCACTCCCGCTTGCTAAAGAGAGAAGAAAAACCTGTGTGTACCTGCGGCGCCCACCTTACTGTGGCACACATTCTCTTGGAGTGTGTGGACCTGGCCAATCTGATAAGGACTCTTAACCCTTCAAGCGTGATATTGTGAAACTCTCGGCTGCACCCACACCGTGCATTATTTCTAGCCTACTCCCGATGGTAAGCGCGACATCATACGCATTTAGCTGTAATTTCCAAACGCACAGGCAAATGTTTTCGAAAAACACACACAATAGCAACATATAACATAACATTATGAACATATTATCAACTTATTATAACCTGATGATCCCTGGTCAGCAGCACGTCAATACTGGGACTTAGTGAGGTAGATTTCAAAGCATGGGTCCACACAAAGCCACGGCTGTCCTGGGCAGTTTCTGAAGTGATACTTGGTCTCCTTCCTCTGTCCCTTCTTTGTGCACACTACACATTTCTTCCTTCCAATGGATTTGTACGCAGTTCCATTGTTTTCGGCCGGAAAATGTCGTCCCATAAGTCGTGTCGCGTCTGAGTCCACATCAGATGGTCTGCCTGATCTTTTCCCAACATTCCTGTCCAAGTATTTTGCAATAATTTGGTCCACCAATGTTATTCTGAATTGTGTGTCCCTTTGAATCCTGCTTTATTATACATTATGTTGGCATTTAGTATCGATACATTGATGAGGTGTCGGAAGAGTTTTTTTTGTACCACACTTTAGTTTGTTTCTTTTCCAAAAGAAATGCCTCTAAAATTTGGTCCTTAAGACCTACCCCACGCATAAACTTATTGTATCCAATAATACATTTAGGTTTCTCCACCTCCTCTTGTCCCCTCTTCACATACCTTGATATGGTGGTGCGTGTGTCCCCATGGCATGTAGTTAACATTGCAACGTCCCGCTTGTCCATCCATTTCAACGCTATCAACTTGGCTTTTTGAGCACTCACTGTTTCACCCTTTTTCAACTTTTTCTTCAATATCTGTGGCATGTTCTTTCTTGAAACCTTTACAGTCCCTACGGCATCAGTACGGTTTTCAGTCAAGCGCAAGAACAGGTCAGGGCTACCACAAAAATTGTCCATATAAATACATCTTCCTAAATCTAATAATTGTTCAGGCAGGCACAAAACAACCCTAGTGGATAGTGGATCATCAGGCTTTGTCAAATCATATTGCAATATGCTCCCTGCACCTGTATAAATGATAAAATTCCAGAGATACCCGGTAGAGCTGTCACATAGTTCAAATAATTTTATACCAAACCATACGCTCTTTAGTGGCAAATACTGGTGCCTAGACAGCCTTCCCTTCGATAATAACAAGGACTCTTCCACAGATATTTCCCTTCCTGGACTGTAGTTGCCCTGAAACCTATTTTGAAAATGTTGCACTACTGCAATTATTTTATAGATCCATCCGTACGTACTTTTCTTTCTGAATTTTATTGTCGGAATCCGTGAAATGAAGAAATTTAGAAAGCAAGGAAAATCTCTCTTCTGACATAACATTTGGAATGAAAGGGGTTTCAACGAGATATTTCCTACTGAAATATAGCTTTATGCTAGACTTCTGAACAATACCCATCACTGCCCATCAGTATAAGTAGTGCAAGATACACCCTTACCTCATTGGAATTAGTAGGGGTCCAGTTGGAGAGTCGAGATTTCTTTAGTAATTGGAGGTGTAATCTATGTTGCTGTAAGTATTTATCAGCGTATGCATTGGTTTCACGAACGATTAGGTCTATTAGTACATCATCTACAAACATTTCGTGGAAGCCAATCGGTGTTCCTTCCGCTGGATCCATTTTATTTTCACATGCAGTTGTCACAACCAAAAGGTATCGGCGGGTTTACGATATCACAGTCACTCCATGTGTTCGTATTTCTTGGCGTGTTATCACAAATTACATCGTCAGCGTCACTCTCTTCACTGGACGTTATAGGAAACTCATCCTCTATATCACTGTCACACTCTGAATCACTTTCGTTGGCACTATTATCGAGCAAATTAGCTATTTCTTTGTCATCAATAACTCCGCTAGGACCTGCCATGTTTACAAGCAAACTTACGATCCGCTTGAGCAGGAACACATGTGCAGAGATCTGAAAAATAAATGTTTGTGAAGATATGCCACACCTGCTGGCAATAATAAGTACCGTATTTACTCGAATACGACCCGCCCCCGAATAAGACCCGCACCCGGATTTTGAAGAACAACATTTTAAAAAAATAATTTTTACTCAAAATTATTTACTATCTTAACTAAATAAACAGAATAGCATTTATCCAAAATAGTTTCCAACAGTTTTGAAGTCGTCCTAAAATAACACACATCAAACGATTAAAAATACAAATAAAAGTACACAAACACTTCATTCATCGTCATCAGAAGTACCAACTTCGGAACTTTTATCACCATCACTTTCCCACTAAATGTCGTCATCACTGCCATCCATAGCATTCGAAATACTACATTTCTTGATGCTCTTCTGTATGAGATCTCCAGAGATTCGATTCCATGCCGTCAAAATCTACGAACACAGCAGCTGAACTTTCGGGCGCTGCGTACGACCAGTTGGAGTCGGTGTGTGCTTATCGGCCGCCATCCGCTCCGTATACAGCTGTTTCAAGGCTGCTTTGAACGGGTGGTTCAAGCAGCATAGACGTCATCCCGCTCAATCACGAATACATGACTCGTCAATATCATATTTCCTACCGGGCACGATTTCCAATAACTTCAGCTTCCCTCGCAACTTTCAATTTCTCACTCACAGTAAATGACAGCAAACGTTTCGTAGCATTCATGTTTACACTCAGAGAATGTGCGTGTGACTGTTTTACGCCGCGTGCTTACGGTAAAACAAAGTTTTAGCCGGAAGAAGGCTAGCACCATCTAGCGGATACTCACAACACCCGACATCGCGCGCGGCGTGCAATTTAAATCTTTCAAATTTGGATGACTCAAATAAGACCCGCACCCCAATTTTTCACGTCCGTATTTGTTTAAAAATGTGCGGGTGGTATTAGAGTACATACGGTAGCTCAATGTGTAGCTGAAAGTTGACTCTTCCTTCCATCTTGCGACCAAATAAATAACTATTACGAAATCCACGTAGCGGCCGTTTCAATTTCGACGGTCCTCCCTGGCGCCGTACACGCTGTGAACGTAGCAGGCTAGTGGTCGCACCGTTTCACCGTACACGCTAAGGGGGTTAAACTGCCTAACACCGTCTCCCTTATTATCCGTGATGATGGGCCGTCAGTAGACCTTTTTTAAGTTTTAATTTAAGTTAAGACCTTTAATTCAGGTTAAGTCTGTTTTACTTTTTTTAAAATTGCGTTCATCTATTTTATTGTTCACTATGCCTTATTTGTTTTTATTGTTTTTTACCATCCGCCTTTTATTATTTTTATTCAAATAAGGCATAATTGTTGGGGCTCACTGTTTTATATAAACCATTTTAGTTTCATCCATGGCAGTGAGCTGTTTTTATCTTCATCCTTTCATTTCACGCCATTTCATTTCATTAGGGGCCGATAACCTGGATGTTAGGCCCCTTAAAATAACAATTATCATCATCATCATCATCATATCTTCTAATGTATGAAGAGGGAATAGTTTTTGCAAGAGATCTACAACAGTATACATTTCCAAGCACAGGTGTCAACTTGGAAGATCCGCACTAGGCCTATCGTATGTAAGTTGTTTACTAGCACTGACACACAACTAAAAACTCCAATCAAACCTAAACACAGTACCTTACTTATGTTATAATGGTATACGAGCATGAGCTGATCTGCTGGCGTGCCGGACGACCTGGCCGCTTGTGAGGCGCGAGTTCCCCCTCCCCGCCAGTTGCGCGCGCATTCAAGAACAATGGTATTTTGACGCAAAGCTGTCCGGAGGCAGGGACAGCACATCCGAGTAGAGCCATGCAGATCACAGGCCGGGAGCAGATGGTCGCAGCAGCGAATTGACTAGCTTCCTTGTCATTCTGGTGATGGTGTGCTCATCCAGCCAGCAGGCATTTGAGATTTAAATGGTAATAAATTAAATATATTCTTGAATCATATTCATTTATCTTCTAATGAGAGAGAGTGAAAACCAAAAACACAAATTTATAGGGTGTCCAGTGGACACCTTGAACACCTGCAATATATGCCTCTGCTGTTTAATGTATCAATTAATGACACACAAATACCCGAAGACTGGAAAAGAGCTACAATAGTTCCAATTTTCAAGGGAGAGAACAGATTGGTAATGGGAAACTATAGGCCTGTTAGCCTCACATCCATTATATGTAAACTGATGGAGCACCTTATTCTGATTACTTAAGGGAACAGTGGGGAAAGTTATCATGGCTTAATGGGAGGCAACACTGATTTAGACAAGGGTACTCATGTAAGAGCCAAATGTTATCGCTCTTTCAGGATATTAATGACTCGCTAGACAGGGGGGTGCAAGTTGACTTATTAACGACCTACCGAATGGGATTCGAAGTGACTGCCGATTGTTTGCGGATGATTGAGTAATATACCGAAAAATTCAAGCATCACAAGACAACGCTCAGTTACAAACTGACCTCAACCTAGTTCATACATGGGCGGTTGACAACAAAATGAAGATAAATAAGAGTAAATGTAGTCTCCTGAGAATAGGTAGAGGGCGAAGGCATGATTTTCAATATAATATCTGCTCGGAAATACTTGTAGAAGAGGGCTCATGCAAATACTTGGGCATCCATGTACTGAATGATATGAAATGGAGTACTCATGTATGTCGTCTCCAAAACGTACAAATCACTTCATTTTGTAATGCGGGTATTAAAAGGCAGTAGCTCGACCACAAAGATATTTGACCCTGGTAAGGCCAATCTTGGAATACGGCTCAGCGGCTTGGGAGCCATATCAGGTAGGGCTCATCAATGAGCTAGAGATGGTACAAAGGAAGGCTGCTAGTTTGTGCTCAACGATTTTAATCCTAGAAGTAGTGTAACTCGAATGATAGAAAAACTTGGGTGGGCATCTCAGGAATATAGGACGAAATCCAGACTATACGCTATGTGCAACACTTACTCTAATCGGCCAGCATGGGGAGAACTAAGCAAACGTCTGAGAAATCCCACCTACCTGAACAGGGCAGATCTTCCACATAAAGTTACGGTCCGACCACAGCGTACAAATTATGGGTAATATTTTTTCATTAACCGTTGTATTGATAATTGGAACTCATTACCTGCCACAGTCTCAGAGCCTTTCCCCAAACATATTGATGTGTTTAAGAGAAGATTGAAATTTTGTGTAAATGCTATGATGTTACTACCATAGTTCCTAAATTGCGAATTGTGGATTTTTAATGAGTTTGGTTTGTTTACGTCAGGTTGATTTGAAGGCTTTAATTGCTTATTCTTCTTATTTTGTGTTTGATGTTATTGTTGGTAATTTTCTGTATTTGTACCATTTGCCATCAGGGAATTACCCCCATTTCATCATCTTCTTTGCATTTTCCCATTTACGTGGGGTCTGCCTTCATGCAATGATTCCTCCCCTTCAATCGATACATAGCGTCTCGAGGGCGGAGTTTAGTGAGGTGTATGTCATCTCTCACCCTATCCAGCTCCTATGGAGCACATGTCCATACTACTGCAGACGTGATTCACGCATTTTCTTTGTGATTGAGGTAACCTTGAAATCCTAATATGGTCCAGTCGAGTCGAGCAGTTTGAGGTCGTCCTCGAGGTCGACGACCCTCCACATTCAGTTGAAGGGCAGTCTTTGCAACTGAGTTATCATTCCTACGGAGCCCATGTCCATACCACCGCAGACGTGATTCACGCATATTCTCTGTGATTGGGGTAACCTTGAAATCCTAATATGGTCCATTGGATCACCGCAAATCTTCATTTCCATTGCATGAAGCGCCTGTTTGTGCTTCGATGTTGTAGGCCAGCATTCAGATCCATTAAGGGCCACCGGTCTAATCACTGTGCGATATACTTCAGATTTTAGATGCAATGAGTTTTTCTTATCGCATAGAACTCCAGTAACTTGGCGCCATTTCATCCATGCGGCAGTGACTCTTGTTTTGACATCAGGAATCGAGCTGCAGTCTGAGGTGATGCATGACCTAGGTATTTGAATTGGGTCACTTTATAAGTTAAACCTCACCCTCAGAGATCGTGCCATCAGTTTGGTCACCATATTCCGGGTTCTCTGTCTTCTTCAGATTTAATTTCATGCCAAATTCTTCAAGACGCATCTTCCACTCTTGTACTTGCTGTTCGAGGCGCCCACTTGTCTCGTTAGCTAACATAACATCATCCGCACATAACATTGTCCATGGATGTCATTTGTGATGGCGTTCATGCAGAGTATAAAGAGCAAGGGGGACAAGGCTGATCTTTGATGGACTCCAACAGTGATTTGGAAGGTATCGGACATTCCCGCTGCGCACCGCACTATGCTGGTTGTTTTTCGGTACTGAAGTTTCACCCAGTTTACATAGGCTTCAGGTTCACCGTGTAGCCTCATTGCCAGCCAGATGAGATCATGTGGTACTCTATCGAACGCCTTTTCCAAATCAAGAAAGGCTAAGTGAACTGTCTTCCTTTTCTCATGGTGTTGTTCCATCAATAGACGAAGTGCATGGAGAGCGTCTGTTGTTGTACTGTTTTTAACAAAGCCACACTGGTTATATGAAACAGTGATGATGTTTCGTAATCTCGCATCAAGAACACGTTCAAAAATTTTCATAGTATGGCATAGGAGGCGGATTGGCCTATAATTGGAGCATTCCAGTTTATCTCCTTTTCCTTTCCAAATAGGAATCGTGATACTGGTCATCCAGGCCTCTGGTACTGTGTCCTCCATTGTAATTTTGTTGAAGAAGTCTGTAAGCCGTACTACTCCTTAAAGATGTTATATTGGCTTTCACGGCCGGTGAATTAAAACTCAGCAATTCTTCTAGGTTTGTGCCGTGTCTTGTGTGGGGTACTACTCCTTGTTCCTCCAGGAGATTCCATACTTCGGCTGGTATATCATCTGCACCAGGCGCTTTCCCTGACTTCATTTTGTTGATAGCAGTGGACACTTCTTCCGTAGTGATAGTGGGCACAGGGCCGTGGATAGGGTCAGCTGTTGGTAGAGGCGGATAAGGGAACTCCGTATTGCATATATCCTCAAAATACTCCTTCCAGTGATGTAGTATGTCATGTCTCTTTTGTAGGAGGAGCCCATTTCTGTCTTTGATGTTGATAACATGACCAAGATCGTGTGTGACACGCTCGCGAGTGCGGGCAAGTTTGTAGATTCAATTTGTGCTACCAGGCTACCCCCATTTGCAAATATTATATATAATAATAATCAAACAATAACAATAATAAGAATAATAACAATACAACCTTCAAAGAAAAAGTGTACATGGAAGACTCAAGTGGTCCAATGTGGCCAATAAAGTTAATAATAATACACCCAGTCCCCAAGCCACAGCAATTAACCCCAGGAGATTAAAATCCCTGATGGCTCGACCAGGAATCGAACCCGGGTCACTTCGGGCTAAAGCCTAGCGTGCTAACCATTTAGCCACGGAGCCGGACAATTACCAAATGATAGATCACTATTGTATGAATTACTCTTTTTAAATAGGCTCATTTATTTGACAGTTGACTTGCTCAGAGAAGTAAAAAGTGTATGCTAACCAGGAATAAGTTGTATCGACTACAGCTGATGGCACTATTTTATTTTAGTAATTAATGTTCTTTTATTAATCATCATCATCATCAATTTCCGTTTTCCACCCTAAGCAGGGTCGGAGCAAATGTGACACCCCTGCACTTTATGTACTCTATCTGTCCTCCATCCTTCCTCAACCACTGTCCACTCCAGGTTTCGTTCTCTCTCACTACCCTTCACCAAATCCATCCACCGTAGTCTAGGTCTTCCTCATCCTCTCTTTTCATTCATCCATATCTCCATCACTTGTTTCAGCATTCTTTCATCATTCATCCTTTTCACATGTCCATACCATCTCAATCTGTTTTGCTCCAGCTTATCATTCAGCTTCTGTACATTAATTACCTTTTGAATGTCTTCGTTTCTCCTTCTATCTCTTCTGGTCTTCTGTACCATACTCTCAGGAATTTCATTTCTGCTGCCTGTATTCTACTTTCATCTCTCCTCGTCATCGGCCAAGTTCCTGCTCCATACATCATTATTGGTAACTCATAGGGCTTGTATATCACTTCTTTAGTCTTCAGTGGTAACTTATGTCTTTATCCGAGCCTGATGATAGAAAACACTCCCACATTGTATTCTCTTGTTGATCTCCATATCCAATCTTGAATTTTCCATCAATTCACTTCCTAAATATTTGAAGAGCTCTACTATTTACAGATCTACATCTCCAATATTAACAATCCCTTTTCCTTCTTTCCTTTTTCCTCTTTCCATTGTCTTACTTTTCTCTACACTGATTTTCATTTCCCATTTCTCAATATTTTCCTTCAGTACATCCAGCTGTTGTACCACATTCTCATTCTCTCCCAAGTCAGAACATCATTAGCAAATAGGAGTATGTTCATTCTTGTACCTCAGTATGCTTCCTTTGTTGCCTTTAGTTCTTTTAATGTATGTTCCAATTGTTTCACTACGCCTTTACTGTTATACGTATGAATGTTGGTTATTTCATTCCTTGCTTAAGCTTTCACATTTATAAAAGTCTTAAAAATCCATATTCGGAATGCTTGTGTCAATTGTTCCCCTTACCCTTCAAAACTTTTTAGAGAGAAATCCATAAATGAAAATTCATTGATTTATTGTTTCTGTTTGAAATATCCCTAAAATGAGAAAATTCAATACTTACCTGAAGGTCTAGTAATTCTAAAGTAGTTAGCAACATTCTTTTCTTTATAATACCTAAAGTGTCATAAACTTCCATGTCTCCTCACTTCCTTTTCAGGTTTTCTACATTGATTATGGAACCAAAAGCAAAGTGAAAGTAACAGACCTGTGCTTCCTTACTAAGAAATTCAGTTACCTCCCAGCTCAAGCTATCAGGTGTGGTTTAACAAACGTCAGGCCTGCAAATGGTGCAAGAAAATGGCCCCCTGCTGCTAGCAGACGCTTCTTAGAAATGGTGTTCGAAAAGCGCCTCGTGGCTTTAATAGACTCCATGGACGAGCAGGTAAACCGTCGCAAGAGATTACAGGCAATGTTTACCTCGTACTTCCCTGAGGTAAGTTAATCCTATCCATTTTTTCCCCTGTCCCTTTTGCTGTCTTAGAATGGCAAGGTAGGGGAGAAGGAACTGTTCAAGAAAATAGTCAGCTGAAGAGCGGTGAATATCTTGACCATCGTAGAGATTATGAAGTGAATGGCAAGTATTGATATGATGCACTAATTTAATAGCACACACAATCCCTAAATAAACTCACGAGATTATAATGCTTTCACCGGAATGCAATGCACAGATTTAAATTGCATTCTAAAAAATAATATAAATCAATGTATGTAGTAGAAAGTAGCATCTTGAGTATCCCAAGTCGTCATCATCAAGTTTTCACTCCAGTTTCCCGGGTGTGGTTTACGAGCGCTCTCCATTTTAGTCGATTCCTGTACCACTGCTCCTTCAAGACTTCATTCCAGTTGATTCCCTTGGATGTGATATCTTCCTTCACTTGGTCCAGCCATCTCCTCCTAGGTCTTCCAACAGGTCTCTTTCCAGTTATCTCGGTATGTAACCGTTGTTTTGCAATTCTTCCTTCGTCATACGTTTGACGTGACCAAACCATCGCAAACTTGCCCTAATTATGGTCTCGTTCAGGGACTGACTTATTCCAGCTTGTTCTCTTATCTTCTCATTTCTTACTTTGTATTTCCTAGTTTTTTGAAGCATGCTTCTTAGAAACTTAAATTCTGAAGTCTGCTGTTGTGCATGTTTCCAACCCATAAGTCAATATAGGGACAAAGTATGTTCGAAACAGAGTTTGTTTTGATCTTAGTGGCACTTGCTTATTCCAGAGTAGATATCGAACTTGCTGATAGAATTGACTCGATTTCTGAATACGGTTATTTAATTCAAGCTGTATTCTGTAGTCGCTTGATATTAAGCATCCAAGGTACTGGTACTGGTTTACTGTTTCCAGTTGTACACCCTCCAGCATTATATTATCTTGACTTCTCTGCCTGTTAACAAACATTGCAGCAGTTCTTGTAGCACTTACTTTCAGTCCATATTTTTTCAAATGATCATTCCAGACGTTCAGCCTTTCCTGGACTTCCAGCTCACTATTTCCCCAGATAACTATATCATCTGCAAAAGCAAATGCTTCAAGATCCATATTGGTGTTCTGCTTCACTTCCTTTATGATTTCATCCATAATTGTGATGAATAGTAATGGTGAAAGGGCACTGCCTTGTTGCACTCCTCTAGATGTCTGGAACCAAACTGAATATCCATTTCCTACTTGAACACAGCTTTAGCAGTCATCGTAAAGCATTTTTACTCTCTGAATGAGTTCCATAGACACATTCTTATTTTTAAGACACTCCCATATAGTTGTTCTAGGGGCACTATCGAATGCTTTTCAGATTATATATAACAAAGGAGAAACTGTTCCGCCTAGTCAATACTTTTATTTACAACAAGTTATAAACTTGCTATTATATGGATATGGCACATGTTTCGGGGCCTCTAGTACTGGTCCCTTCTTCAGCCATAAATTAAGTTGCAAAATCCAGCATAATTAAAGATATCATAATAAAAAATACATAAAATGAAGAGTGAATGGATGAAATGAGGCGAAAAAGAACATATTACTCATGAGAAGTAATGTGAGTGCACATCAGTAAAAATTAACACCATTGGTATTGCTAGGTTCTTGAGAATACACTTATATAGCACTGTTCTAATGTTTGTGCATGTGGAAATCACTTCACTTGGGATTTATAGCCTGTTGTTTACAATGCTGTTGACTGAAACTTGCTGTTCAAGCTGGGGCTTCTGAGCTTATAGTCTTGCATTCACAGATTCTGTGAATTAGATCAACAAAGGAAATTGTTTTAATTGGTCTAAGTAAAATATGTTTTTTCCATACTTGGACGTCTCCTCATCATGATGATGTATTTCATTACATGACATTTGATGTTTTCCCTCTAATGCAAGACTATAAGCTCAGAAGCCCCAGCTTGAACAGCAAGTTTCAGTCAACAGCATTGTAAACAACAGGCTATAAATCCCAAGTGAAGTGATTTCCACATGCACAAACATTAAAACAGTGCTATATAAGTGTATTCTCAAGAACCTAGCAATACCAATGGTGTTAATTTTTACTGATGTGCACTCACATTACTTCTCATGAATAATATGTTCTTTTTCGCCTCATTTCATCCATTCACTCATCATTTTATGATATCTTTAATTATGATATCTTTAATTATGCTGGATTTTGCAACTTAATTTATGGCTGAAGAAGGGACCAGTACTAGAGGCCCCGAAACATGTACCATATCCATATAATAGCAAGTTTATAACTTGTTGTAAATAAATGTATTGACTAGGCGGAACAGTTTCTCCTTTGTTATATAGTGAATCTGTCAATACGGAAAATGAACTTCTTTCAAAGCACAATTTGCTTTTTAGATGTCTAGAAACACAAATGTCAAATTACGATCTTTCTCCCAGTGCTTTTCTAATATCATTTTCTGTGTGAATATGAGGTCTATAGTTGATCTATCTTTCCTAAATCCATATTGTTCTTCCTGCAGTTAATAATTTTCCTTAATTTTTTCTCAAGAATCTTCTCAAATATTTTCAAACCCTGGGACAGTAAAGTAATCCCTCTATATTTGTTGCACTTTTTCCGACTTCCTTTCTTAAACAGGGGAACTATAACTCCCTTCTTCAGTCATCTGGTATTATTTTATCCTTCCATATTGCCCTTATCACCCTGTAGAGCCATTGAATTCCTTGTGGGCCAGCAGCTTTAATCATGTCTGCACTTAGTTCATCAAAGCCAATAGCTCATTCATTGCACATACTTTTAAGGGCTGATTCTACTTCACTCCAAGTTGGTGGTGTTTCTTCAGATATATTATCACTTGACTGAATCTGTGCATTAGGACTGGAGTCCTTCTTTATACCATTGTATAAATTCCCAAGTATATACTGTAAGTAAATTAGAAATATAGAACTAATTTTTTGCATGGTGTCCTCTCTGTTTGCTTGTTTAATTCTGATGATGATGTCCAGTATTGGGGACGTAATGTGCATATCGTAGAAGTCTGTGCTTGAGCAGCAGTACAGTTCAATGGCTGGAGATAATCCTTCCCATGCATTCTTTGCTAGCCAAGTTGCACTTTCAGGGAAACTCCAAACAAAACCACTCTTCTCTGAAGTCTTAACTCAACACGACTCAACAGTTTGCTGCTGGCTGTATCTGGGGTAATAGGCTCGCCCGCTTGCTAGTCTGTAACTGAGGTAGGCTCGCCCCTAGCTAGCTCGTAAACTGTCGCCTCAGTAATTGAACGGAGATTGTTGGAAGAAATGAAAACGTAAAAACACTTATAGTGGACGATGTATTGAAGATAGAGATAATGCTCTCAAGGACTTTTTTGTAGAACTTTTCATGCTGAATAACTCTTACACTCTTAGTATGTAGATATTTTTAACGGTTTGCCCAGTGTAAGCTTAAAAAGTGCATGGATGCTTTTTTTTTTTTTTTTTTTCCTCACTGAAATCGTTACTGCTTGGCTTCCTTTGATCATAAATAAATTATTTTCTACAGAAACCTTCCTCGAGATATCCTTTCCAGAATGGTGAAAACCGCATCAAAATCCATCCAGTGGTTCTCGAGATTACCCGTGACATCCAAGAATCGGGCACTTAGGTGTAGAGATGAATCTTCGTTATTTGGTCAGGTACAATGAGAGTTTAGAGAGGACTGGGAAATGATCTGTACTTCAGTAATGAGAGGAATGCTAGTACTGGTGATGTCCAGGTCCATAGGGCCATTAGTGGTGAGAGGTTTTGTCACCATATGACCCTGTATTTATGATCATTTATTTCTTTCATCAATCAAACCTATGAATGAAGGATCTTCTGAATTTTCCGGAGAGTGAACATGAGTATGACTTGATATCCATTGGCTGAATATTATCATTTATAACTTTGATACTGAAAGAATTGGTAGCATAGTCAAGTGCACTGTAATGCTCCACAATTACATTAGCGAGCTGCAAATCCCTGAGTTTGTGTAATTCATAGATTTTCAAATCTTGAACACTAGTTATAACAGACTGACATAGTCCACCGTAAGCAGCTGTTTTACAATTTTTCAAGCTGAATTGTTTTCCAACAGGCTAGATTACCTCAGTGTTCCACCCCTTAAGACCTCATAATAAGCAGCCATCGTAGCACAGAGCAATAAGCTGAGATATCACTATTGTACACAGTAGATACTTGCTTTCACAGTCTACAATAAAATTTCATGACAGTACTATGTCAATGGTATACTATGTGGTCAAAAGTCTTTGGACAAGCATTGCTGTTTGTTCCAAAGATGCCTGCAAAGGAATTAATAAAATACCATGTGCCAGGCATCCATCAGGTCCACACACACCCATCTTAGTGTCACATTGTATACAGTGACTCGTCACTCCATAAATCCTTTCTCCACTGTTCCACAGATTATGATGGCATTGTTTGCACCACTCTTCAGTGATGTCATATTTTTGTTCCTGTGATAGGTGGCTTGTGGACAGCAGCACGAGTCCTATCACCTCTCAGGAGATGGTTCTGTCACTGACTGCATCTGACCTGCAATGGAATAGCAAGCAAGGATGCCTGACGATTGGTTTGTGTAGTATGCTTTAGAGTTCAGCGGGCTCTGTCTGTTAATTGTTTAGGCCTACCAGAATAGTGATTGGGTTCAGCACTTACCTGACATTTCCACTTCACTATCTGGGCTTACTCTTATCATCGCCGTCTACAATTCTCAAGCCGTGTCATAAGGTTTGGCAACACCGCCCATCTGTCATCTGGGAGGCCTAGCGCAAGCACATGGTAATTGTTAACACTGCGTAAACATATAGATTTTGAAGCCAAATGTTTCCGAAAATACAACAGAATATAACTTCCGCTAAATCTACACACAAATATCACAAAGGAGACATATTATCATGCTATGTACTGTCGATTCCCGATAAGGTGATAATAAAAGGCTGTACTGTACCTCATTGTCCCAATATCTGAAGTTTCCTTTCATTGCTGCTATGCTCACTGCTGTCATTGACACACTCAGAAAAAATATTTAAGCTGAGCCCAAGGTTGCAGGTTCGAAACCTGGTGCAGTCAGCTGGCATTTGAGGGTGCGCAAATGCGAGGGAGCCGTGTCAGTAGATTTACTGGCACGTTAAAGATCCCCTTCGGGGCAAAATTCCGGCACCCCGCGTCTCTAAAAGCCAGTGTAGTTAAAAGGGACGTAAGACCAATATCATTAATTATTATTATTAAAAAATATTTAAAACTATTCTTACGAATGTAGAGACTGCCTTTGACAATAAATTCTTCACTTTTTGTTCACACATGCACTCATCCACAATAGGCTTAATAAGCTTAATGCTGACAGTCTAGCATTAATGCTCCACCGGTCACTTAATTTAAAAATAGGTAGCTTTCTAATGAAATCTACCTAAAGGCACTTTCCAACTGAGTACAGTTCATAATGTACTGGAATATAGAGGCCATTGAAGATATATACCAAAACTAACATACTAGGCACCGAAAGTCCACCTTGTTGTAGTGATCAAAATGTAGTGATATAACCAGTTATTTTAATAGTGCTGCCTTAATTTGACTTACAGTCAGGCACACAACACTTCCTAGGCACCTGAAATAGTTTAATGAAATATTGGTGAAGAATTTGTTGGTTAAATTCATTAGTAGGTATTGGTTACACATGCAACTTATACAGGAAATACTCACTTCTACAACTTTTAGCAGGTCTTATTTACCACGAGGAATTTCACGGGTGTTGGAATAGTTAGTACGAACTGCTTTTAGATGCTGTCATATCAAAATAAACAATATTTATGAATAGAACGTAGCATGTGGTCTTGCGTGTTTATAGAACTTCGGGACTCTACTAAACGTTGCCAATTCTACCAACAGCACGGCTTGAGAAATGACGGCGATGGTCTTCACTTCTCATTCTGACTGAAAACATGTCAATGTTGAGCATTTTGACTACACTTATATACCCTTGGACACACTGCCTGAGTCACGCAGTGTCTATTCAGTGTGGTGTCCAGATACTTTTGGCCACATAGTGTATGTTCTGTATCTGCATCTGCTTTCTGGTGAATGGCATAGCTTTTGAATGATTCTATGCTTTGCATGCCTTTAGCATAACCTTTCTTGGATATTGTTATGATGATTGTGGGGTCTCCCCTACCTTCCTTTTGATGTAGTATGAATAAAGAAAAATTCTGTAGAGTTGACAACGTAATATTTTTAATGTATTGGAAGTTATTTTTGCATGCCTTCAATGTTTTATTTGTTATTCCATTAGCATTTTCTGTAAATTTTACACTAAGCTAATTTTTCTTTCTTTGTTTTGTTTTCAGAATATTGTTGATACGGATGTGTTAATGGCAACCATATATATGCCGTGTATATATATATAATTGTATTATATTAAATGAAAAGTCATTCTGTCTTGATGAGTTTGATTTAATTTGTGACTTTTCTTCTAACAAAATAATACATTTTCAAGTAACATTTTTTAAATGATTTTACCATGTCTACATCATCATCATCATCATCATCTTGAGCAGTTTCCAACCGCTGGTCGGGTCTGCTTGGAACATAAGCCTCTGCATCGTTTCCTGTCCATCCACCATCTCTCGTCATTTACTGTGTCCCAGCCCAATTCTTTTTTCCTCCACACTCTTCGTAACTCCTTTTGTCCATCTGTCCCTTGGTCTTTCCTTGGCCTCCTTCCCATCATTTCCATTCCAAACATCTTCTTCGGTATCCTCTCCTCTTGCATCCTCCTCACATGTCCATACCATTGTAGTCTAGATCGCTCTATTCTATTTTGCAATGGTTCCTCTCTTACCATCTCTCTGACTCTCTCATTCCTTACTCTGTCCATTCTTGTCACTCCTACCCTTCTCCTCTGGAACTTCATCTCCACTGCTCGTATTTTGTTCTTGTCCCTTTCCTTCATCACCCATGTTTCTGAACCATATGTCAAAATTGGCACAAAGTAGGTCTTGTAGATGATTCCTTTACATTTTTGTGGTACATCTTTATTCCATAACATCCCCCTAACACTCTTGAAAAATCCATCTGCTTACCTTCCCCTTTCATTTATTTCCATCCTATTGCCTCCCTTTTCTTCAATTATGCTTCCCAAGTACTTGAAGCATTCTACTTTCTGCAACTGTTGTCCTCCAAGTGTTATGCACATATCCAGTCTGTTCTTCCTCCTCGTAGTCTTTTTCAGTACCACATCATTCAACCTCATCAATGTTCCATGTAGGAGATAATGTAGATACTTGCATATACATGTATTAGCAAAATTATTGTATTTTGTTTCTATGTCACTGCAGCTATCCAGATGAGTTACAATATTATTCTTTTTTCAACATTTTCAATGACTATCCCTTCAAAGATAATTTTCTGTGCTCTAAAGTTGTTCATGTATTGAAGGGCGTAATGTGAAAGAATCATATATGCTGAAAAAATCGGAGTAAAAAAGCTGTATGTTAATAATTAACATAAACTTGTGAATAACTGAGAGAAGCTGAGAACCATATCTCTAGTTCAATCAACTTCATATATATATTGATTCCTGAAGAGAAAATCTTTTTTAAGATACTACAGTATACAGGTCCTTCACTCGAAACCTCAAATATATCTATAGGTCATATAACACCCTTGACCCTGGTTCTAACAATGCACTCTGTATCATGTGCTCTCTAGTCATTATCCCAGAAAGCCAGGTCTGCTGCCATATACTGTATGTTGGTTTGTACATTTCATTAGTTTCACAAACAATCTGATTTTGTTGAAATATCCAGTGCTAGTAGTGCAATGTTTCAAAAAGAAAGTATAGTAGAATGCTTCCTGTTTAGAATATGCTCTTGTAGGCTATATTTTTCACATGATTTCCCCCTCCCAGTTGTAATCCCATTTTCCTTTTTTTGTATTGCTCAGATGGGTCTTCCAGTATTAACAATGCACAAATGGAAAAAAAAGTAAATATCCTGAAATATGTAAATGAGGCAGGAAATAATGTTTATATTGTTTGAGAGCTCTTGCTGAGTGGATTTCGTTAAAAGTCTAAAAGTAGCAGTTTGAAAAACCATCCTGAAGAGTGGAAAAAACACTATTTTCTTACATATTAAGACTAAAGTTACGTACATTAAACCTTATTTCTACAGTTCTACTGGACAGCTTCAAAACAAGGCACAATATTGTATGAAATAAAATTCATGGGGAGTCTCAATACGTGCATGGAAATGAAGTGGCTGAATGAAAATTGCAGCAGCAAAACATATTTTCTGGCTACAAATCTTAGGACATATTCTTAGTACAGTCATTTGGTAGTGCTCGCTGGAAAGTTGTGGAGAATCTTTCATTTTTGGATTTTCCATGTTTTTTTGGGGTGCTGATTGCGAATCTGAACTTTGCCACCTTAAGAACGTACAAAGTACACGGGAAAAAATGGCCAAATTTGTGGAGATTTTTTCCTCCTGTTTTTTGCTTATACAGTAACTCTCTAAATATGAGTTTTCATATGAACATCACTATGTACTAAAATAAAGTAGATAAAATAACCAAATAACCGATCCTCATAACTGAGTCCCTCACAGCATCACGCAAGGACATGCTCAACAAGGCCAGGGATCACTTTGGAGCAAGGAACACCTTCACTCTGGATGGGCGGATAGTGATCGTGGATTCTGACTGTAAAAAACATTATGTTAACACTCCAGCAGAACTTGCCTGCTTAATGAAAGGGCAGGTATCGGAAGTTAAGTGAACAGGTTAATGTGTGTAATTGTGAGTGTGTGTTTAATATATTATTTTAATTTTAGTGTAAGTGATAAGGGGTTTAATTTTAAATTCAGTGAGAGTGGTTGTTTAATTGCTTCTAGTGGCTTGTGCATACATGAGGAAACAATGGTAAGTTGCATGCTCTCTTCTGTTTTATGGCCAGTGTAGTTGGTACCTTTACATTCAGTCCCGACAGAGATAATGACCTTCACCTTGACAATGAGCCTCCCAGCCCTCCCCAACCCCTGTCTCCGTCTCCCCCCACGCGCAATCATCTGGAAAGGGAATTTTCCGCCTTTCCCCGTTCACTGATGTGTGCACATGTCAATGCCCAGTCCTTAATAGTGCATCACGCTGAGCTCCAAGCTATTTTTGAAGGAAGCATGGTAAACGTTGTAGCAATTAGTGAAAGCTGGTTGAAAGACTCTGTCCCTTTAAACATGATAAGTCTAGTAGGGTACAATTAGCTCTTTCACAACAGACTGAAGCGTCGAGGAGGAGGAGTAGCTTTATTCTATAAAAACAATTTGACGGCAAAGATTATAAAAACATCGAACCTATCTACTGACCCCTTGACCGAATATATGTTTGTTGAGCTCACTGTTGACGTGACTAAAGTGCTTATTGGTGTAGTATATAAACCACCTAAAGAAGGGAACTTCATGGATTTTGAAGAAACTCTACTTAGACTGTTACCTACCTACGAACACGTACTTATATTAGGTGACTTTAACACAAACATATTAATAGACTCCACTGACGCAAATCGTTTACGGAATATGTTTACCTCTTGTAACATGACAATATTACCACTCGGTCCTACTCACCACGTACACACCCCCCACGGGTCTTCACGCACTCTAATTGATTTAATTATCACAAATAACCCACAGAAAATACTAAAACACGGACAGATTTCAGTACCTGGCATATCTTTACACGACCTGATTTATTTAGCTTATTCTCTAAAAACTCCAAAATCTGCACCTAAATACATAACATATAGAGACATGAAAAGATTGAACCTTCAAGAACTAACACAAGACGCAATTCTCTGCCCATGGAACGATATACTACACTTGACTGATGTTGATGAAAAGGTGAGCAGATTTAACTCAATACTGCTGGAACTATATGACAAACATGCACCTAAACGAACAGCTAAAATCACTCGTAAAGCTGCCCCCTGGCTATCAAGTGACATTAAATCCGCAATGGCCGAACGTGACGCACTTCACAGACGTTGTAAGCAGACCTTATCAAGTGACGATTTTGAAAAATATCGTGTGCTTAGAAATCGAGTTAAACAAATGATTCGAAATAAAAAGTATGCCTACTTCCAACAGCTAGCCGGCAACTTGAATGTTAGGAGCACCTGGCAGCAACTCAGGTCGGTAGGTATTGGGAGACGCACTAAAAACACCAATAAGCAGGATATTAATCCCAATGAATTAAATGCTCACTTTGCTCGAGAAATAATTAGTACTGATCCCCAAATAATACAAACAGCAATAAATTCACTGCAATGTGTCCCACTACCTCACCGACCGTTATTCAAGTTTCGAAAAATAGATGATACTGTCGTAAGGAAAAAAATAATATATATCAAATCACAAGCAGTCGGAATAGATGACATCCCAATTTCCTTTATCGTTAACCTGATAGAAGTATTACTGCCAATCATTACGCACATTTGCAACACATGTCTTTTAGAAGGTTTCTTCCCAACAATATGGAAAGATGCTTTAGTTATTCCAGTTCCGAAAAATTCTCTTGCAAATTCTCCATCCGACTATCGACCTGTAAGCATACTTTCCTCAATTTCCAAAATACTAGAAAAACTTATGCATGAACAACTTCTTCAGTACTTGACGCAATACTCACTACTTGATCCGTTACAATCCGGATTTAAGAAAGGACACAGCACATCTACTGCACTCATTAAGATCACTGATGACGTAAGACGAGCAATGGATGAGCGTAAAGTGACTATACTCATTCTTCTAGACTTCAGCAGTGCATTCGACACCATTAACACGGACATACTTATGGCTAAATTGCAATCCTTCCATCTTAGCCCCGTTGCTCTCAAATTATTCGCCTCCTATCTTCATAACCGAAGACAACGTGTACTCCTTAATGAAAACAGAACTGAGTGGAAGTTCAAAATAAATGGAGTACCTCAGGGTTCAATTCTCGGCCCCCTTATATTCATTCTATATCTGAACGACATCTCTTCGAAACTGGAAAACTGCAACTACCATCTATATGCTGATGACCTTCAGATATATTGCCACACAAAAGTAAACGACATAGATGCGGCAATTGAAAATATGAATCTAAATCTAAAGAGGATCAGCCGCTATGCAACTGAAAATTCTCTTGCCATCAACCCAATTAAAACACAAGCTATCATAATAGGGCAGACTAAATTGCTTTTCCATTTACACAGTAGACCGCTATCTTTAATTCAACTTAATGGTGTTGCTATCCCGTACTCTAAATCGGTAAAAAGTCTTGGAGTCACACTGAATGAAACTTTGAATTGGGATGGGCACGTTACTAATACATGCAGGAAAGTTTACTCGTCACTTCATCCACTTAAGATTCACCAGTCCGTTCTACCCCGTAACTTGAAAATAAAACTCGTCCAAACCTTGATACTCCCTATATTTAACTACTGCGATGTTGTATTAGTAGATGCTACCGGTGAACAAAACAAGAAACTTCAGAGAGCTTTAAATTCCTGCATTAGGTTTATTTTCTCCTTGAAATTTTCCTCACCGTGTCTCCTTTTTATGATATACTTTCCTGGCTAAAAGTAGAACAACTAAGAAACCTGCACATATGTACCCTCATCTATCGACTTCTCAATGAAAGTACTCCTCACTATCTCTCTTGTAATTTTCGTTTTCTTTCTTCCTTTCATGATCGTCACACGGGATCTGGATCTATAATTGCAATTCCTCTACATCATTCAACTGCCTTCAGTAACTCTTTCCTCGTGTCGGGAACTAGAATTTGGAATAACTGTCCTCGTGATGTCAGAAATTGTACATCCCTAACAACTTTCAAACGTGCATGTAAAGATTTCCTCTTGAATTCGTAGGCCAACTAGAACAATTTGTGTATGAATGTGTGAGTGAATGACCATAGTATAATTTTGTTAAAAATGTATGTCATTTAAATTATATAGCTTAGTTAATATCACGCAGTCGCCAATTTAATTTAATTTTTATTCTATTTTATTTTATTTTATTTTATTTTATTCTAGTATTTAAGGTTTTCCTAGTGTTTAAGTTTGGTAGGTTAAGAATAACATATGTGAGTATTCATGTAAGTTGCACTGTGTGTGGTTAAGTGTAAGAGAGGGCCTAGAGCCCTAACTTCGCCACAATAAAGGCACCAATAAATAAATAAATAAATAAACAACCTCGTCTCTTACAGCTTTTCTCTCAGAATAAGGGTCTTCATATTTGCTTGGCTAGGACATTCTCGCTCACGCGCTCCGCCAGTAAAGGCTCAGCTGCCGCCCGCGCATATGTTTGGCAGAATACGGTGCTTAAAATAAGTATAGTGCATTCTTACTCACTATGTTTACAGTAGATGCTGAAAATGTTCCCCATCCGCTGCCAAACATAATCGGCATCTTTTTATGAAGTTTCTGGTTAATCCAGTTAATTTACAGTAGCTTCGATAAGGAAATAATAAAATTAACATCTATTTTTATTGTTTAGTGAACCTGTACGTTTGAATCGCAAATTAACCAGCTGTTTTATTATTCGATTTATAGGAATGGGTGTCCCTGGAAATTTCACTCGAAACTTTTGTCTTGCTCTAGCGCACGATTTCCTGCACTTTATGTACGTATGTGCAGATATACACGTTCATGTAACGAATATTTCACATAAGGCATTACAGCACTATACACAATCACAATAAAACAATTGGCTAAGAGATTCAAACGTACAGGTTCAGTAAACGATAAAAAAAAGACGTATAGGTCGTTATTTCCTTAGTGAAGCTAAATTAACCGGAATAACCGGAAACTTCATAAGTAGATGCCCATTATGTTTGGCAGCAGATGGGGAACATTTTCAACATCTACTGTAAGCATGGTGAGTAAAAATGCATGATACTGATTGTAAGCACCAACTCTGCCGTACATACACGCACGCGGCAGCCGGCAACTGAGGCGTCACTGGCGGAGCGCGTGAGCAAGAAAATCCTAACCAAGCAAATATAAAGACCCTGTAGTTTCGGTGCTAGCAGGCGTTGAATTTGTAACATTATCCATGTAGGGAATGATGAGACCTGAGTCAGACGTAGGTAGTATATGTACGAAAATAAAATGGTATAAAAAAGGGTAGCACACGCTATAATCCGTTCGCTGAGTCATTTTTGACTGAGGGTCCAGGCTGCACATCTTCAACGTCCATTGCACTTTCTACATCATTGCGTGTTCTTTGTTCACCTGTTGAAAACACATTAGTCGACTAAATGAAGTTTACTGAAATTGAACTACTCGTAGGTACTTTGAAGGTTATCAAGGAAATAATTCATACGAAACATTAACACACAGTATAATCAACAAATGTATGTATAATTAAGTGGGTACCTTGTAACGATCTCTCTCTAGGATCGTCCATGTCGACATCATCCAGGTCAGGATCGCTCAGATTAGGTTGCGCTATGTTGTCGCAGGTCTCTTCTCTTTGGAAAAGGGCCACTGTCGTTAACATGAATTGGTTTGCGGGCCATATGATCCGATTTTTTCTACCGTATTATAGCCCAGTAAAATTACACAAATAGAGGCCAATCGAAGGGAAAAATCCTGGAGATTTGAAAATTGGTACAGTTGTTCCTTGGTGTCTAAGTTTCAAGAAAATAAAAAGTCCTTATGGGTAGGGGGCGAGCTCGAGGGGCGGGGGGGGGGGGGGGGCTATTTTAGTTTTTCGCTTGTATCTCGGTAAATATCACTCATAGCTAAAAGTTGTAGCAATAAACTTCTACAGAAATGGTCCTATGCTTGTTTTACGTAGGACTAATACTTTCAGAGTTAAGGGGCCGAGAAAATACCAACATTTCAAAAAATCTTGATTTATACACATTTTCATTGTTATACGCCATGCTTATGAGTATTTCAGATATAATATTAATGCTGCCTGTCACCAAAGATTGTTAAAAATTAACTGGTGGTTAATTTCGTTTACTGAGCAAAGCACTTATATCCTTGAAGGGACATGAACCCACTGCAGTCCTGTGGACTCAATATTTTCACATGGTATCCCTTATGAAACAGTTCATCAAAGCAGAACGTTCAGGGACCTGGGAAATGCATCTGTGCTCTGTCCAGCAAATGATACCATTCTTTCATGCAAGTGGCCACATGCAGTATGCCAAATGTGTTCATTTATATCTACAGGATATGCGTGCCCTACCCACTGCCCACCCCCATCACATCCAAGAATTCGCAAGAAACGGTCATTTTGCAGTGAGTAGATCAGGAAATTGGTCTGATATGACTATAGAGCTGACTCTAAGGCGCGGCATGAAGACTCTTGGAGGGCTGACAAGCGGGCGAGGAATCGCGGATGCCATGTTGGCAAGGTGGGTTTGTGGGGCATCCACAGCAACCTCAATTTGCTCTGCATTGGAGGACTTCGCTGGCTTGCACTTATCAACAGGGGAGCAGCATGTGGATTACCGTGCGTCACGGCAAACAAGAAATGATGTAGACAGGAAAAAGATCTTTGAGTGGTTTGCTCAGCACCCTCCCTTTAGAGAATCGACTGCACTAGTATCTCTGGCAACAGGTATTATTGCAAACTGTGATGTAAATTGCCACAAAGACCTCGAAGAAGGAAAGAACACAATGAGGAAGTTATTTGGGCAAAGGTTCGGAGAGATCAAACAGGCTCGATAAGACAAAGTCATATCTTTAGCCTCCATGAGCAGCACAATCAAAATTAATAATGAAGTGGAGGTTGTGGATCCACTTCTTAATTTCCAAAGAGTTGCTATTTCCAAGCAGAATGATGAGGATCTACAAGACCTTCTGTGTTACGAGTTGGCACCTTTCCCCTTAGCTCTCTTCGATGACAGCGGGATGAGAACGACGAAGAAGTCGGCTTTATATGAAGTGTTCCCAGTTCATGATAACCACTTCAGATCTCAAGCTTGCTATAAATGTAATCGATGGTGGTTTTCTGTTACATCGCGTTAAGTGGAGAACAGGCTCAACTTTCTCTGTTGTCTTCAACCAGTACGTGACTTACATAAGGAGGCACTTCGGTGAACGCACCACTGTTGTGTTTGATGGCTACACAGATACCGTCAAATCCACAAAACGTTTTGAACAACAACGTCGAAGTAACACAAAGATGTCGGTTGACATTGATTTCACCGAAGGAATGACAGTGACGTTTCAGCAAGAACACTTCCTTAGTAATGAGAGGAACAAGGCCAAGTTCATCAGTATGGTGTCTGAGAAATTAATCACTGAGGGAATTGAAGCGAGACAGGCTGAGCCTGATGCTGACGCAATGATTGTACGGTGTGCAGTTGCAAAAGCAGCATCAAATGTAAATGTAACTGTCATAGGCGAAGACATAGATTTGCTGGTCTTGTTGATAGCATTAGCTCTACCTGAAAGCAACATTCTGTTTGTCAAACCTGGAAGAGGAAAAGTGGAAAGCAGAACATCTTCTTTCTTGGAGTTGCAAAAACTTGACTTCGCCGAAAGCATACTGTTCATTCAAGTGTTCAGTGGGTGTGACACTACCTCATCTATCTTCATGAAAGGCAAGTCATCAATGGTCAAATTGTTCAACAAGGTCAGCAGCGTCAAAGCCATATCAAACGTGTTTTACAGGTCCTCTTCAACGCTACAGGAGGTCACTGACTCCGATGAGAGCATGTTCCTCGCATTGTACAATGCCCACATATACAATGCTTTCCTCAAATCAACCACAAAGGTCAAGCCAAGCCTGTCGTCCTTGCCACCCGCAAGAGGCTCTGCCCAGCAGCACTCTCACAGAGTGTATCTGCAGGTTCAAAACTGTTTTGACAATGGAGAATGGTACCTGCTGCCCTCAAGACAATCTTCGCAAATGTGCGACAGGTTGTGGGACGTGTTGTGGGTGTCGCAAGACACAACAGTGTGTTGAAACTGCAAGGGAGCCTGCACCAATGGTCTTCCAGTTGTAGATGATACAAGCATGGATTGACTACCCTGACAAGATGACTGCTGACACTTTGTTTCATTATAATAAATAAATAACAATTTTTTGAAATGTTGGTACTTTCTCGGCCCCTTAACTCCGAAAGTATTAGTCCTACGTGAAACATGCATAGGACCATTTCTATAGTAAATTTTATTATCTTTAAGTTTTATTCAAACAACTTTTCTCTACGAGTGATAGTTACTGGGATACAAGCGCAAAACTAAAATAGGGCCCCTATAAAGGGCTCCCTCCCTCGAGCTCACCCCCCACTCGTAAGGACTTTTATTATCTTGAAATTTAGATACCAAGGAACAACTGTACAAATTTTCAAAACTCCGGGATTTTTTCCCTTCGATTTGTCTAATTTTATCGGACTATTAAATAGGATCTAAATTCTAAGATAAACCAATTAATTTAAAAAATAGCTTATGTATTGATATGTTATTTTTATTAAAATATTAATCATACATTAGTTAAGTTATTTTTAAAATTAAATTAAATACATATAAATGTTATATTAAAATAAACCGAGCCTTATAGTGCTCGCATATGATGTGTAACATCTGACATGTTATCCTACTGTGAAATTGAGACGTAATATCAGCAACACTCTCAAAGCATTTTTAACAAACTCGCCATCTGAAAATGGTTTCGATTTGTTTGCAATAATTTCTGCTACTGCGTAACTCGCTTTTACCAGAGATTCAGTTTGAAGTGACAAATTACTTCGGTAAAAAAGTACTTATTTGCCCACTTTATTTGAAATGATCTATCTTCGTCTGAAACTTTTCTTTTCTAAGGCGCTACCTCGAGCCTCGCTGGCATCGGGAGAGCGTGGGTTCGATTCCCACCTCGGCCGTCCTGAAAATGGTTTTCGTGGTTTCCCATTTTCATCACCAGGCAAATGCCGGGACGGTTCCTTTCAATAGGTCCACGGCCAATTTCCTTCCAATATCCCTTCCCTGACCCGTCCTGAAAAGAAAAGTACATGGCCATTGGCTGCATTAATAAAATTATTTTCTTGCCGCTACACTTAGAAGCCATAATTATCACTTAAAAAACATTACAGAAAAAACTATGTTCTTCAAACCTCTCACTTGCACTGACAATACAATGTGAGCGAACAACTGCAAACAGTAAACTAACTTGAAAGTTCTACAATGTAACGACAATAACACATCTGGCGCACACTCGCCTTTGAAAGTAGTAACGTTACTGCGCGGTCAACAATGCACGGAGTCTTCAAAGCGATACGCGGTAGGTAGGATCATAAATAAAACTCTGGGCTGGGTATTTCTTAAAATGAGTATATTTCTCCATGTTTTGACTAAGATGAACTTTCACAAACACGTGTTGTGAACGGAAAAAATCTTGCTCTTTCAAGTTTTACTTATTTTATAAATAATATTATAACTTACAAATATCACTGCGGGCCGCAAGCGATGTGATAGAGCAAATATCACTGTGGGCTTCATGTGATGGGATTGAGGACCGCGGGTTGAACATACCTGGTCTACATCTTTCCCAACAACTACTACAGATTCATGGTTTGGTGCTCGATTGATAGCCATGTTTACAATTAAACATGTAGCTTGTTTGCACACCATTTTTGCCTCAGAGAATTTTCTAAGGAGAATAGTGATATCAAACAATTTTTGTTTTGGAATTGGATAGAAAAATCTCCTGGGAAACCTTTGGTACCATTTCTTCTGTGATTATCAATTTGACAGATTTCTTTTTGAGTGCTCTCCCTGAGAGTTCAAAGTATTTTGTATCCCTGTCGGCAACATTATCTGGATACCCGTCAATAACAACTTTTGCACTCGTCTTGAAGTGAGATTTCACATAACTCGCATAACTGTTACGAATGTCTGCAAATGTTTGCCGACTGTGCCACACAACTCGGTGCAACAGATACCCTCCATCAGTAACAAACAACGAGCTCTCATTATTTGGTATGTCTTGTGTAGGCTTCAATGCTTTATATAAGGTTGATTTGGATCCTTTTCTCATACCTATCCCATCAAATAATGAAAGGGTGTAAGGGCAGAGTTCATAAGTGAGGAAATGCTGTTCCTCTGATTGTTTTGCTTTTGTTATTCTCTGGAAAACAGTAGTTGGATTGATGGCAATGGTTTTATTTTCAACCTGAATTGAACTATTCATGGCAGCAAGGGGTAGCACTCGATGAATGTGTTTCAATTTCACAGATTTAAAAATAACCTCCAACATTATGGTTGAGACACTCAATCCCAATTTCTCTCGACAAACAACAATTAATCCTATCCTCACCAACGACACCACTACTTATTGACATGAGCACAGTGGTTTCAGGGAAAGATGGATGCTGATGAAACCAATCCAACATTTTCTGTGAGTCGCTGTCATCTCGAATTTTTGCTTTCCACATGTTGCTCAGAACTAGAAAAGTCTATGCCACACATACATTCAATTTCATGACAATCATTTTGAATCGTATTCATTCCTTGTGTCCACCTGGTTTTGAAAGCCGGATCTAGATCCATATAGGCTTTTATATAGCCGTGATAGTTTGTTTCGAGATCTCGGGATCTAAGCTTCGCCCAGGCTTCAAACCTATACCAATCGAATCGGGGTTGATTTTTTTTTTTGTCTGTATGTATGTATGTATGTGACGTTTTTGCGTTTAGCAAAGTAGAGGTCGCAATTTTCAAGATATCGAACTGAAATTTGGTACGGTGAAAGGGTTAGGGCCTGTGAGGAACCCTATTGTTGGGCGTTTAAATCTTCATTGACCGAAGTGAGTGATGATCTGTCTCCTTTGTAGATAACCCTCTCTACCTCACAATGAAATGTTGATGAAAAATGTATGGATCCCAAAATTATTTTTGCTATAGCGTATATCTCGCACTTTTTTGACCGAAAATACGTGTGAAATTTTTCGGTGCGACATATACGCGGGGAATGTCCTTATTTTCGAAAAAACACAAAATTTGCATTATTGAAACAAGGCCGTCACTGCTACCAATCTCCGAGGTACTCTCGCGTGCATCATTCTGGTCATCATCCCATACGGCTTCATCCTGACTTCCAATGCATTTGCGATGCCCATCTTCAGGAAGCTCTTCATAACAATGTCCGGCGACACCATAACCCACGCCCATTTAACCCAATCACACACGAGTTCAACTGATGGCCTCTTTATTTTGCCTGCTGGCGTCAGGTCCTGGCCCCCTCCCGCCATCCATTCGGCGTACAATTTACGCATGTTGTCCTTGAAGGGTTTATTGACGGAAACATCTAAGGGCTGTAGACAATGTGTGAGTCCACCAGGAATTACAAAAAGATCCGTTTTCATTTCTTGAGGAGTTTTATTCGTGTCTTCCACCAAGTGTCCGCGGAAACTGTCCCACACTAGCATTGCAGGGCGTCGAAGCAATGCCCCTAGCAGTGCTCCCCACACTGTACAGACCCAGTCCTACATAAACTACCCATAATTCGAATATCTTGAGAATTTTTCATATTATGAATTACAGAACCTGCACATATAAATAACAATGCCTTAAATAAGGCATGTGTAAGTAAATGAAAAAACGCTAATTTAGGAAATCCTATTGTCAAGATTCTTATTATTAATCCCAATTGTCATCCTTTCTCTTGCACACGAACATGAATGCCTTTGGGAAACTTCGCTTTAGGCATTGTTTTTCTTTTAAAATAGCATGGTGGCAATTTTCTTCCGTCCGCGGTTACTGCTAGCATGACTGTGCAGGGCTGTTACTCACACCCAGTTGTACGTACAAGGACGCTAGATTCTCCCTTCTTGTTTATGGTAGTGTTAGATGGCATGTTGAAGTTGATCGGAGTCTGATCTGCGTTGCCAATTTGAGATAGCAGGTAATTGTTTCTCTTCCGCATTGCTATCACATGGCGTTGAAACTCAATAATTTTGTCATTAAAATCTCTCAGCATTCTCTGACGGAGAGATGTTCGCCTTCGCAGACACAAGCCCTTTCTTTTCATGAATCTAAGGATCCAACCCCGGCCCGCTTTTAGATCCGAATGCTGATACCGCGTTTATTCGCTAGTTTGCGCGCTTTGAAATATAGCATCTCGTGCAAGATACTATAGCCATCATTTCGCAACTGCGTGACGTAATTAAGCAACTCTTCTTCCAGCTCAGGAAACTTACCAGTTTTTGGCCCTCTGAATGCTTTAAGTGTTTGGTTGGTGGTTTCTAGCGCAGCTTTCCATTTACGCCAGTAGCAAACATTAAACTCAGTCGCACTGATTTCTCGTCCAGCAGCTCTATTACCATGTTCTTCTGCGTAGTTTATCACTTTGAGTTCAAACCCAGCCGTAAAACTTCCCCGTTTCTCCATAACTTCGACGTACACAAGGAAACAAGCACACTTAACTGAAAAACAACACTGGAACACGAAGTCAGAGTACCAGTACTGATGTCTTCAAGACAACTGACAGACGACAATAAAGGAAACCTCTGCCGCCAAAACGAACAATAATATTGCGTATTGATGACTGTTGTGGCGCGCTAATCGCTAATTCGAATGTGTACAAGGCAGCGCGGCAACTCAATCCCTAATCGGCTCGTATCGGACAAGTTCGGATCAACTCGTCGTTGCTCGCTCTTCCTGTTAGTATCGCTTCGGGTAAGTTCCTGGACAATGACGACTGTTGTGGCGCGCTAAATCGAACATGTTTCTACCTCGAGGTTATTACGGCCATTTATATGACGGCGTCGAAAATGAATGCGAGATATATGTGAGTACTTTTTTTTTGCCCTGAAATTTCAACGTAAAAAAATGGGGTGAGAGATATATGCGGAGGCGAGGTATACGCAAGCAAATACGGTATGTCATGTTTATTTAATTATCTTGAGAACAATGACGAAGAGTGCCAGTTTTCATTGGACGAATGACGGACAAGTTTGAAGGAGATTACCATCCAGATATTGAAACCGTGAAATTTCACTTAATGAAGAACTATGGATACAAAATAATAGAAAGTAGACATAACACTACATCTAGCCCACAGGATTTTGTGACGTAAACTAATTGGAGAGCCGTGCCTTCCTTGTTGGAATGGGGAGGGGAAGGGGGTGTTTACAACCGTTACGCAATGGTAAGAGGGGCACAGTAGAAGGGGTGTGAGGAGGTAGGATGGAAGGGGGATTCACCTTGAACATGAAACTTGGAGAGAGCCGACAGAAGCCGCCTACACTTTCAATTATTACTGCGCCAAAGGTTCAAGTAGTCATAATGCAATATATAACAACATTGCAAGCCCGATTGCGCCAGAACTGTCTGAGAGAAAAATCGTAAGAGAAAAAGTTGTTGGTTATTTTATCTACCTTATTTTAGTACATAGTGATGTTTATCTGAAAACGCATATTTAGCAAGTTATAAGCAAAAAACGAGAGAAAAAACACAAATTTTATTCATATTTCCGTAACTTTTTCGAGGTAGCAAAGATCAGATTCGTAATCATTACCCCAAAAAACATGGTAAAATGAAAACTTCTCTCCAACTTTCCAGCACGCCTTCAGTTAGAGTACCAAATGACTGGACTATCGATGCTGACGAAACGAGAGTTTTGTGTGTGTTTTTTTTTTTTTTTCACTTGCCTTGCTTTCATAGTCACTTGCACTTTGTGGGGGAGAATGTCAGTAGAAATGCTTAAAGTTCTATGGTGTGGTAGCAGGGAAAGAAAAATGGAAATGCTCCTATAGCCCAGGCAACGAATGCTCAAAAAAAGGTATAGAGGGAAATGTTTGGAACCCAATTTTTGACTTCGTAACTTTATTTGGACTAGTTAGGAGGTGAACATATCAAAAGTCCCTGCCCGTAGTCTTTGAGCCGGCGGGGGGGGATTTGAAGGTTCCATACTGTATTTTGGTTTTTCGCTTAAATCTCGGATACTATGCGTCCCAGCGAAGTGACCACTCTATACAAAATGAAAGCTGATTAAATTTGCTACAAGTTTAACTCGGTCAAGTTTTTCAATATCTTGTATAGTTTTCATGTTATCCTCTCTTGAAAGTCTATAATTTTGGACAAAAATATTTTGCCTCACATTTTTTGCTCTTTTTGACCGGATAACTCTTCAACTATGCACCCATAAAATAAATGCCGTCCAGAGGGTTGTTGAACATTAAATTCTCTTAAATAATATATGTAACTTTACTATTTTATCTATTTTCCTTCAAATGTTAAAACCCATTCGCACAGACTTACGTATTGGCTGCCCGGGACCGAATGCCGGCTTATACACTTAGTTCGCCAAAACAAGGATGCAGCTGACATTGCCAAGCTCACCAATTGGGTTGAGAAATTTCCTCCCTTCCCAGAGACCAGTGACATCATATCTATCACGACAGGAGTTGTTGGAGATACAACGATCACCTACTACAATGGTGTTGCAGTTGGTGAGCAAGCAATGGCTAAAATGGTCAATTCGGCATTTTTCTAACATCAAATTGTCTCAAAAAGATTGTGATCTTCCCCTGTCGACAGTGAGCTCATCGATCAAAATCAACGACGAAAAGATTCCTGTGGACCCATTCTTGCTATTCCGACGTACCTGTATATCCATCAGGAAAAAAAGACGAAGATATAAAGCTGTGTATGGGATACGAATTAGCCCCGTTCTCATTAGCCCTATTCAGTGAGAGTGGGATGAGGAAATCAACTAAGTCAGCGCTGTAAGAACTATTCAACACTATGACAAAGGATGTATGTTTTGAATATTCCCGAAAGGAATATGATGTGGTTTCCATTTGAGCGGATGAATTATCAATAAATGATAAAAATGGTCCGGTTAGCTCAAACAATGCCAGCGTTTCGCCCCAGTGTGCCGTTGGGCTCGTCAGTTGGTACAGACACACCTACCAATACGCGTGGCTAGCACATACTGAGAAGGCCATGCAAGACGCAAAATACAAGCAGTATTGACGTCACGAGCATGCCAATGTGCTACAGGAGTCAAACTCCCTTTCATAAAAACAAAAGCCTGTATGTGATGTAGTTTCCATTTTTAAATGGAAACCACATCATATTCCTTTCGGGAATATTCAAAACCTTATTTGGAATGCCAAGGTAAGGCTTTTGTTTTTATGAAAGGGAGTTTGACTCCTGTAGCACATTGGCATGCTCGTGACGTCAATACTGCTTGTATTTTGTGTCTTGCATGGCCTTCCCAGTATGTGCTAGCCACGCGTATTGGTAGGTGTGTCTGTACCAACTGACGAGCCCAACGGCACACTGGGGCGAAACGCTGGCATTGTTTGAGCTAACCGGACCATTTTTATAATTTATTGAAATTCATCCGCTCAAATGGAAACCACATCATATTCCTTTCGGGAATATTCAAAACCTTATTTGGAATGCCAAGGTAAGGCTTTTGTTTTTATGAAAGGGAGTTTGACTCCTGTAGCACATTGGCATGCTCGTGACGTCAATACTGCTTGTATTTTGTGTCTTGCATGGCCTTCCCAGTATGTGCTAGCCACGCGTATTGGTAGGTGTGTCTGTACCAACTGACGAGCCCAACGGCACACTGGGGCGAAACGCTGGCATTGTTTGAGCTAACCGGACTATTTTTATCATTTATTGATAAAGGATGTATGTGTCGCACAGTTATACATCGTATTTGACAGAGGGCTCCTCCTCCATAAAGTAAGTTGGCAAGGAGGTGCCAAGATGTCGACAATCTGCGAGAGCTACATCCACTTTATCACGAAGAGCTACCACGGAAGGAGATGTACTATAGCCTTAGATGGTTATTCCTAGTCAACTTCAAGCACGAAAGTAGCAGTGCAGCAAAGGCGCTATCCTCTCGGCAAGTCTGCTGACATCCATTTCATCGAAGACACCGAGATAAAAGTCAAACAAGAAGATTTTCTGTCGAACAAGTTCAACAAAAGCAGGCTCATCAACATGTTTAAGGTGAAGCTTGAGGACAATAGGATCAGGACCCTTCAAGCAGAAAGTGATTCGGACATTCTGATCGAGGATATGGCTGTGGAAATGTCCTAAACAACAGCGTCAGCATTGTGGGTGATGATATCGACCTCATAGTTCTCTTGATGGACATTATTTTCTTCAAGCCTGGACGTGGAAAGATAAGGGATTCCTTCTTCTCATCCCAAGAGCTTCAGCAACAAGGTTACAAGGACGTGCTGTCTTTGCAAGCCTTTACATGATGCGAGACATCTTCCGCATTTCGAAAAAGCAAGGTCGCATTTGCGAACTTGTATCTGAAGTCGCCAGAGGTCCAGAAAGCAGCAGCGGTCTTTTCAAACCCTTCCTCCACCACCGCCCAGGTACAAAAGGCAGGTGAAACCTGCATTTTGAGGTGGTACAGGGCTCCAGCGAAAGAGGTCTCCCTCAATGCCTACAGGTTCAAGTCATTCTTGAAATCGGTGGCCACCATCAAGCCTGATATCTCTTGTCTTCCTCCCACCGAGGGAGCTGTAAAACAGCATTCCCTCCGAACATTACACCAAGTTCAGCTGTGGCTGGGAAATGACCTGCCTCCTCAGATGTATGGGTGGAAGATTGAGAACAACTGCCTGGTCCCAGTGCACAGTGAGTTAGCAGCTGCACAGGAGGATATCCCGAAAATATTTTCTGCCGATGCACGAAAGACTGTGCTAGCGCGAAGTGTGGCTGCAAAAAAGGCAAGCCTCAAATGTTCATCAGTATGCCAAAATTGCCAGGAGAACTGCCTGAATGTGGTCCCTGAAGTTCACTCCGAAGATGAAGAAGAACAGGAGGATCCTCTGACCTTTTCCCTAAAGGAGTCCGATGGAGAAGATATTGGGGAAAAACAATATGAAAATGACGACGAGGATGAAGGTCTTTCCCACCCCAAGAGAGCAAGAAATTGACTCAATGGTACCTACCGTTGTAATGTTTTATGTTATATGTTCACTTTTCTATGTCAATCAACTTCGTTTCAATTTAATGGTTGTGATTTATAAAACTATTCCAATGCCTTATAGACACTCATATATGCACAAACATGGTCATAGCAACATATTTTCCCATTAAAATGGTCTAGATCTTTAATTTAGTGTGAGGAACCTGGTCAGTGAGTATTTGTGCTATTTAGACGTCCAGTATTCGCTATGTGTACATAATGGTGCATATTTCAGCCAATATGTTGACTGGGAATGGTGAGAAATTAAAGTATTCATTAGTTGACAGTTGTTGCAAAACTTCAGATTTCATGCTCAACACTGAAATTGGTTTAACATTCGGAGGAAAATAGATAAAACAGTAAAGTAATATATATTATTGAAGGGAATTTAATTTTCTACAACCTCCGGCCGGCATTTATTTTTTGGGTGCATAGTTGAAAGAGTTATCCAGTCAAAAAGAGCAAACAATGTGAGGCTTTTTTTTTAATCTTTTTTTTCCAAAATTACAGACTTTCAAGAGCGGATATCGCGAAAATTGTACAAGATATCGAAAAACGTGACTGGGTAAATCTTGTAGAAAATTTAATCAGCTTTCATTTTGCATGGAGTGGTCATTTCGCTAGGACGAATAGTTTCTGATATTTAAGCGAAAAACCGAAAAATGGGACTTTGAAAGCCCCCACCTTCCTCCCGGCTCAAAGGCTACGGGCAGGGACTTTCGATATGTTCGCCTCCTAACTAGTCCAAACAAAGTTACAAAGTCAAAAATTGTGTTCCAAACAGTTCCCTCTATACCTTTTCGTTGCCTGGACTACTAGGAATTGGGAAATCAGTGAAACCGAGGTGATTTAAGAACTTAGACCTTGAGTAAGCTTCCGGTAACTTGGCGGAATAATGGGAAAGACTAGATGACCAGTGCTCTAATAGAAGAATGGCTGAGCGGAGTGAACTCTAAGAACTCTTTAGAAAAATTGCAAAGTGGATCCCTTTCCTAAACAATGTCTCTTGCCACCCACATTTGGTGCTCTCCAATGCCAAGCTGACTTGGTTTCCACCCAGTACCACCAGCATTGTTCAACCTATGAATCAAATAGTGATTTGCACCTTCAAGACTCCCTGCAGGCATTTATTGATGCATTCACTGATCACAAATGTTGATAAAGGTGACAACGTGTACTCCATTGCATGCTCAGTTTCCATACCTGATGCTGTTAACTGGATCGGTTTGTGCTTTGCACAAGTAGGATTTGCAGAAACTGATAACATCAATACATCTGAAGTGAGTGAAAATGCTGCAGCAATATCTACTCCAAGCCAAGAACGAAACAGCATGCAATGTGGACATGCTGTACATTCACAGTGACAATCAGCCTGCTACACACTACAATTTTCCGTTTGCTTTGCAACTTCTAGATACATCACCATGCAGAGAATCAAGAAGATAAAAATCCTAAGGATGAAGGCCAAGAAGAGGAGAGAGGGAAGGGAAAATATACACACTGATAAAGAAGTTATTGTGTGTGTCAGTGACATTATGAAATTTGCTGTTAACTCGAATTCACCGCGACCCTTTGAACAACTGTACAGCTCTAAAGACTGCTTTGAAAAAGATGTGACATCAAAGAAATTGGAACAGGTTTCTTTGTTAGTTGTGCGAAGGAAGAAGTAATACTGTAATTTGACCGGTATTCAATGGTAGAAGACTGATAGTGTGTCAAAGTGAATGAGTAACGAAAAATCTACACCAAGCTACAGTGTTATTGAGATGTCACAAAACTGTACTAAGGAAATATCTTTAGCATTTTGTTCAATCCAGAAACTTGCTCAATCTAGAAATATTTCTTGTCCCATTGGATTCTGCTTTTGAGTTTCTTACTGTAGTTGCATATCCACAATAGTTTGCTTCTTTCAGTATATTCCAGCATGTATGTTTATATGTAATCTTTTATTCCAGCTCATAGCCAAGGTCCCTCTTTATTAGTGAGCAGTACTAGCCCAGGCAACGAAGCAAAAATAAAAATAATAAATCCGAAAGTTTTTAATTTTGTGAAAATGTTTATTAAGGCTTACTCTTGAACCTGTCAAAAGTCCTGACCAATTAAAGGTCCGCAATCGCCGCCATCTTGGAAAATGGGTGCACTTTTATGGTTTTCGGACTGTAACTCTTTATTTATTAACTTTATCGAAAAAATTGTAGTGATCAAAATTTAAGAACATTCAATTCTCTACATAAAAGGTTCAATTCTTTTTTTTTTTTTTTTCCTCTTTTCTTTCATAAAACTAATATTTTCCATGTGAATGGACGACAAACTTGGTGTAGATCGGGGAATCGCTCTCACTGTAGGCTTCAGCAGCAAAATATTAATTCAATGGCGCATAACGGTCCATATAAATCTCTGTGGGAATTCTGCAAACAGTAATTTATATTTGTTACGTAAAATTCAATCATTGTTATTATTTTTTCATTTTCCACATGTTTTTTATTTACCGATAAATCAATGCTCCCCGCATAGGAAGATCGTCTCGAGCTTTTGGTTGACACTGCCCTTTCTTCATTCGCGTTATCGACCTCGTCTCCGTCTTCATTTTCTTCATCGACTATTTTCGATCCATTGAAGCAGTCTCCATGACAATTATTGCAAACCATTGTACAATCAATCCCTGCTTATCTACACCCACACAACCCTGCACAGCCAGTTGTACATTTGCAAACAATCAGATTTAATAAAGCCTCGGGTGCAATGGAGTCCATTGTTGTAATCGGACTGAATTATCCTTGGACTCGTTTCCAACAACGATGGATAATCCTCCAATTAATCTAGTTTCCAACCCCATAATTCAGGGGTTAATTCATTTCCCAGCCATTATTGCACTTGATTGTACACTCAAAAAGAATGTTGCCTGGACCTTCTGTTGGTGGAATGAGGCAATATCAGGCTTTATTTTAGTCACAGATTTCGTGAAACAATGATATCGATGTTTATTCAAAGAGTTGTCTGTAGAACGTGCACCATAGATTGCAATGAAAAAATGTTCTCCAGCTTCAGCGATAACGTTGTGTGAAATCCACCAAGTCTGACCACAATATTAGACAAGCATGAGTCCTTCGAGGATGCAGCAACAATTTCACGAGCTTTTATATAAAGTGGTTGATTCATAATGTCGATTACTCATGTCCGTATTGATATAACTATAACTTTGAAAGAATAATAAAATTTCCGCCTTTCAATACTATTTATTGCTAATTACTTAGAGGGACATGTTTCGAGGGCTAACACTCCCCCTTCATCAGCCTGTCCAACAAAACTTCAAAGAAAAACTTTGCTTGTATAAGCACATACAAGTCACATGAATAATGAAAATGTTCTCCAATCCATAATGGGGAGTGTTAGCCCTCGAAACATGTCCCTGTAAGTAATTAGCAATAAATAGTATTGAAAGGCGGAAATTTTATTATTCTTTCAAAGTTATGAAGTGGTTGATCAAAGATTATGAAACAACTTCGCTGTTTCAATCTGAGACATTGAAACAACTTCGCTGTTTCAATCTGAGACATTAGTCGGCAGCATAGTTGAGTACCGTATAAACGGTATCGTAATTGCTCGGTGGAGGATTAACAAAAGGAAGCGGAATTACTTTAGTTACTTCATAGGGCAAGTTTTGCGACACACTATGCATGAATCCTTTCCATTCAGGAATGAACGGGATATCCAGAAATTTTCCGCACATCCATAAAATGTCATGAAATTGGATACGACACTTCTTCTTCTAAAGGTCTCAGACCAGATAGATCCTCAACCGTGATGTTTTTCAAACAATTTCCTCCCACATTTTCGAAAGTTTGCAGTGGAATAACACCGAGTTCTCCAATTTCCTTCGTAGATGGAGGCTTTGTTAATTTTTGTATCTCTTGTCAAGTAATACGTGATGATGTAAGTGTTTACACACTTGATGCCCCCCATGCTATGGAAGGTATTCAAACCGTCAATATTGTTGAAATGTTGAAGTCGGCATTTCCACACTAGCTTTTTTTAAAAGTAATAATTCCCTTTTCTTTCACTTAGACAATATCGCCACTACAAATATTTTCATCGCAAATGAAACACTTCTCACTTCCAGCCATCGTAACAATGTACGTCCTACTGAATTCCAGAACTAAACAGCTGACGGTCGGACCCTATACAACTCTTTCCCCCGCCCGACCTGAGCAGGTATACAACCGTCAAACACTGCCCTTGGTGGGCATTATATTATGAAGAAGTTCGTACGCACTGAAATATAGTAATACTGGAATGCTCCAACGCGACCAATGGGGAGAAGTATTACTATATTTCAGTGTTTGTATGCCAGAGCTATCCGTTATGTACTTTACAAAAACATACGACTATACTCTCGACTGGCTGTAACAGTAGAATACCTGACCCAAAACTATCGATATTTACACAGGACACACTGTTATGATTCGTAAGCTGTGCGTAGATTGGTTGTTTGGAGCAATTCTCCGATCTGATTAAAGTTCATAGTCCATTTACTCGGTAAATGTTGGTTTTATGAAACGACTGAATTGAACCTTTTTTGTAGAGAATTAAATGTTCTCAAAATTTGATCACTACAACTTTTTCGATAAAATTAATGAAAGAGTTATAGACTAAAAACCATAAAAGTGCACCCTTTATCCAAGATGGCGGCAATTGCAGATCTTTAATTGGTCAGGACTTTTGACAGGTTCAATAGTAAGCTCTAATATACGTTTCCACCAAATTTCAAAACTTTCGTATTTATTATTTTTATTTGCTGAAATTCGGCCTTCGTTGCCTGGGCTATACTTCAAACTGAAAGTTCTTATCAATTTTGCAATTCCTTATTCTGGTTCTTTTGGTTTGGGAAGTAGTTAAGCTTTAAAATGAGAAACTATTTGTACTAACACAGTAAGTTGTCAAAACATTCCTTCTCTTCTTGAAGCTAATGGTGCTGGCAATTGCATGCTATGAGGAAGTTAGCTAAAATCAACTAGAACTATAGATCACCAATATTTTAGTGCATTAAGTTTCCGGTTTTAAAAGTTTAAAATATTCTATAGTTGAATCATTGTTAACTTATGATTTGCAAGTTCACTGGCTGTGTATGGTAAAAGTGATTAATCTATTTTACGAATGTGTTGACTGTGCTATTTGAACCTCGGAAAGTTATATTACTGACGGGAAGACTTTTTTTTTTTATCTTCTCCATTACTCAAGTATTGTGTCACACCGCTCAGAAGTGTAATGACTGCAATGACAATAGTGCATCCATAGACATGGGACTGAAGGTCACAACAACTGAAACAACTTAATCTATCCAAACTGAAATGCAAGAAGTGTTATGAGAGGTGGCCTGCCTAGACAAGATTAGTGTCTGCACTGTTTTTAGATAAAAGTCCTCCAGCTTCGTGGCTAAGTGAATAGGAAGTTAGCCTTCGGTCCAAAGAGCCCCGGGTTCAATTCCTGGTCAGGTTGAAGGATTTTAACATTTTGCTGCTAATTCCCCTGGCGCTGGGTCTGGGTGGGACATACTCATCCTTATCACAACATGCAGGTTCACCATGAGTGTCCACTCAAAATACATGGACCAGTCCTCTCTGGATAGAAGTTGAGCTCTCAGTCCTATTGTTTACTGGTACACCAGTTAGTGATGGTCGCAAATGTTTTATGGAGTGGATCATATAAAATCAACCCAAGTATTACTCGAGATTTATTACAAATGAGCCAACCTACCTTAGGCGTGCCTTTAGGTATTCCTTAACCTGAGATACCTTCATTCCTCTGATTCTTCAGTTCTATGTTAACAAGCACCTTGATTAGCCTCTAAATCCCTATTATATCTGACTGTGTTGTTTTCACTGAGCTTTCACTGATTTATGCTTGAGTTAATCTGGCTCAGAAACATATTCAAAGATGAGTATTGTTTTGGTTATTTATAAATTCACTGAAATGAAAATCTTAGGCTCACTAAGGAGCCGTAATTCAGGACCACACAGCTATTAAGCCAATGGGCTGCCATCCACACCAGAAAGCTAAACAAAAATCAGTGCCTTGCAAGCCAGTTTTCAACTTTTATAATCCACTCTGTTGGAATGCAACTGTTTACTAAAGTGTATATAAGCTGAATTTTCAGCATAGCATACTCATGTAGCTGATCATACATTATCATCTGCTATGCCAAGTTGAGCATTTTCAATTCAGTGAATTTATAACATTTAAACATGATATAAGCTTGTCTCAAATATCCCTTCACAAACTTGACATTAAGTACAGTGAGGAATTTTTGGAATGGTGGAAACTTGGTGGTTTGACCTATCTTTGTGCATCTGCAATCTGCTGCCATTTAGCGATCTTTTGCTAGATTGTCTGTCTGTCTGTTAGGTAGTCAGCCCGAAGTCTGGTTGGATCCTCAAAAAGCACTGCCGTTAGGTTATGTGGGTAGATATCCACAAAATCCCAAGGCAGCGCTATATTGAGGCTAGATTAGTGGTATTTTAAATATCTTTTAGAGACAAGATGGATAGAGATATCAGATTACATGGATGTTGAGTGACTCAGGATGTCAGTAACTCAGTAGACAGAGCTCAGTTTAACAGCATTAGTTTTAATTAAATAGTATGACTTGCCTTACTATGAGGTAAAAAATGAATCCATGCATATCATATTTTCACTTCAGGACTTGACTTTCTAGTATTCGCACAAGTCTTATCTGTTTCCGAAGAAGCGAAGACATAGTAACAATATTTAAGTACCGTACTTCCCTTAATTATGGAAAGGCTATGGAGGATGCTCCCTGTCAGTAATAGAGGTACTTAAAATACTTTACATTACAATATACATGTTTCGAACTACACAGAATTCTTGTAAGCATAGAAGAGATGTCAAAGCATCGAACCAAACCCTGTGCCACCACAACCCATGAAGAGCCATGACCTGCCACGCAACCGCTGTCGAGCCATTTGGCCTACATGTTGCGGGTTGACTCCTCGTCAGTGCATCTGGTTACTTAGCCGTTAATCTTAGTTTTCGTCACTGTCAGACTGCTACTCAGTTGTCCTCACAAGGCTGAGTGCACCCCGTTCCAGCCCTCACACCAGTTTTAAAAATCTCTGATGGAGCTGGGAATCAAACCCGAGGTTTCCTGGTGAGGGGCAGGTGCCTTACCCCATTGCCACGGGGCTGGTTGTCAAAGCATCTAGACATTCCAATAATGATAACAGATTTATGATCAAATTCTAGAAACTACACTTTAAAATATTCATAGTAAAAATCTTGTATGAAACAGCACAAGTTAATAGTAGCATCAATAATATTTAAAAAAATAGTTTATTAGACATGGCTGAATGTTTTCTTCCTTCCTTTCTTTCTTTCTTTCTTTCTTTCTTTCTTTCTTTCTCTGATGTACATTGTGTAATTAGAACACCTCTCAGACAACCCCCATAAGGAAATGGGTGGATGGAGTTTGTTGCTGGTTTTTTAATTTTTTCTCCCTAAGTTGTGATATTTATCTATGAATGTGTTGCTTTCAACAGACTCAAAGCTTTACGGCTGCACTGGTGGACACTTTAAGTGACTTCGACTTCCACATCAATGACCACTTGGTCAGTGAAGGTTTTGCTGAGTTCATCATCCCTTCAAACCCATCAAATGAAGAGACGCCTACGGTAAATCTTTTTGAACAGCTCAATAATTTCCGCATATTTTAACATATTTGTGATTTTATATTTCCATCTACTATTGAAATACATCCATGTTTTCCCTGTTTAGATATCTAGGGTGACAGGAGAAAAGCAAATAAGTTAAAAAAAAAAAAAGGAAACCTCAACTTTTTAGTAGATTATATATACGTGTGTATTTTTATTTTTTAATGTTGTAATTAACACTTTTGACAGAAGTTTTCTAACATTACATCAATACACCACATATTGGAAATACTGAGAGTAAGTTGTGTATTACAGAAAACTAATGACAAAGCCAAGCAAACCGTATATACAGTAGATAAGTAAACATGGTTGTGGGATGACGAGGTGCAGGCTGCAATAAAAATCATATAGCCTAGTAATGATAATAATAATATCGTATGGCCTCGGGTGCCGGGTGCAAGCTTTGTTATATAACACCCAAAGGGCAGCTTGCATATCGAATTTTGTTGTTCCTTGGAGCACTATGAAAGTCAAGGAGGTTAGATATCTAAGCTCCTTGACACTGCACTTTCTAGTAGAGAATAGAGGAACTTTTTGTGTTTGGCAGAAAATACCAAGATTAATTTTGCATTATGAAAACGGCCTACTGAATTCAAATGGGTTCTTTAACATGCCAACAACGTATGACATGCGTGTCGTGATTTTTGTTGCCTTTCAAAAATCACTTGCCGTGGCCAGGAGCGAACCTGCAAGCCCGACACGATAACCACTCCCCACCGTAGCAAGCATATAGCCTGGTTAGTAAGGTAAATAAAATAGAAGAAAAGTGCTTTAAAAATGAGATCATCTGCCTCTTAACACAGGTTTTCAGACCTATGATACACATACTCATGTATGATGTCGCTAAGCCCTTAAACGAATTATTAACAACAACTAAGTATTCCCTGTCCCACTAATCACCTCTTTTGAAGTTCAAGAGGCCAGAAGTGAAATGGCTGGTTAAAAAATTGGATTTTTTGGCTATGCTGTGAACCTTGGTTCTTTGGTTACCACCCAGAGTGACACTCTCCCAGAGCCTACACATGTGGTCTGGATGAAGTGGTGGCAAATCATTAGAATTCTCTTCAATCTCTAGATACCAATCCACCTGAAGTCCAAGGTTTTCAGGACTGGTGTTCGTCAAATGGCTCTGTATGGTTCTGACTGCTGTCCAGCAATATTAAAACACGGCTAGGTACTTCATACCATGGACATGTGGACTCAACTAGATCATGTTGCCAATATAGACATCCAGAAAGTCATGGTTGTTGTACCAATAACAGATCAAGTATGTCTGTTTTTAGAACTTGGACAGTTCATTCTGGTTCCATATTATAATCTGATCAAAATATATAAGTATGAAAAATTCCATCTGATCAATACCTTTTATTTCAAAACACAAAAGGTATTGATCAGGCGGAATTTTTCATACTCCTATATTTCGATAGTATCTCTGTGGTAACGACATCGCCCATGTGTTCGGCCAAGAAATGATCAACTACAAGAAAATGTCAGTCATGTTCATCTTTTTCCAAACAATGCACTGGATAGAACCCTGTGGAGGTGCCCTGCTGTAATCTGAGACAAACTATAGGAATATGATGACACATGAACATGACAATTTTGGTCTAAAACACTGCATTGACTCATTTGCTTTTTACCTGAGATATTATGTCATACTGGTCTTAGCTCACAAATCAAACGATTATCAGCGACCAATCATGTAAAGTTGTGCATGGTTACCAAAATAGAAGGTTTAAGAGAAGAAAAAAATGAACAACCTGCAGGATACTATCTTAACAAAACTATTAATAACGAACTTCTACCCTCACATGGGTGACAGCACCAGATTATTGTTTTACTTATTCTTCTTCTGCTTTATCTAAGATTCTTTAGACATCTAATAAACAGAAACTCAAGTAAATTCTCTAAAAACTCTTTGGTTGTGTAGATATTACCTTTCATCATATGGTCAAACTAGTTCCTACAAACTAGGATGTATTTCAGATAACTGAGTGCGCTTGCACAGCCTACATAATAAATATTCTTTGGTCTATCACTTGTATTTCCACTGTTACAATCCGTCTTATATTACTTCACCTGCTATTTGGTGTGGTAAGCTACAATGCATGCCACACAAAGTCCAACATCACACTTCCTGCACCAAATGCATCTTTCATTTTAGCAGAATTCTCTGGTACACCACTACCTTCTATTTTACAGAATGGGTTGTTTAATCATGAGGCAAAACGGAAATGGAAAGAGATTCACAGCTAGGGCATCCCCCTCAAGTGATGGAAATGCTAGGGCGTTCCCCATAAGCGACGAAACATTTAAGCGGAAGGACACTGAACCTGTGTTTGAACTGCGTACTGTATTGACGTCCGAAACAGGGGAGGAGCTTACGGTCAGCTGTTTGCAATATATCGGCGAGATAGTGACGAGAAGTAAGCAAGACAGTGATAGGGTGTGCGTTTGTTATGGCTTCTAATTTATGATGGTAAAATATTATATTTTCTTTCATTGATAGAAATATTTTTATAATCAATTTAAATGCAGTGCTTAATTACTACCAGTTAAAAATATTACCCACCTGTAGATAGTTAATTTACTGTCTGCTGTTACATATATGAAGCCTGTACTTGGGAGCGTAGCGGTATCGATGTTTTTATTATTTTCACAATATATATCTCTCACATAACACAAAGGACGACTCTCTGATAATAAATTGAATCCAGCAACCCTGAATTTGCATGTTTTGGGTTCAAAGAAGCGTTACTTGGGATGCTCAAATCATACGGTACTTCAATATTGCTAATATTGACCTAAATACTTGCTGTTCAAAGGCAAGAATATAAATTTATTAATCTCTTGCCACAGGCAAGTTAAAATGGAGGCATCCTCTTTATCAATATATTTAATTAAATATTTAAAATACAGATATTTAACAAAGCTGGAGTTCCATTTGAACTTGTCATAAGCAAACGGAACAGATCAAAAACTACACTTTAAGCCAAATCAAATTCACTCCTCAGCTCGACATAAACCTTAATACCATTAAAACCTATACAAAACATACTCTCCTTACTGTTGTACAACTTTCAAACCAACTATTCGCACTCAAAACTGAAAAACCCTGAAATGGGAACTAATTAGAGTTAGAATAGCCTAGGCCGATCAGGTCTCCTGCTACATTACCACATATGTATACTTAACATCACTACAACTTCTAAATTACGACTAAGTGACCTATCTGCCTGAGTAGTATAGGTGTTACCGGCCTGCCTGGGATGATGGGTCACCAAACCGGTACTTAAAACTAAGATTTTACACATTAATTAACTAAATTCAACAGTAAGGAGATCATAGACAAAAACACAATTTAAGCCAAATCATACTTCAATATTGCAAATATTGAGCTACATACTTGATGTTCAAAGGCAAAAATATAAATTCTCTGGCAAATTAAGGCTAGGAACAGCATTTTTCTTAAGTTTTCTAACCATTCAACTATTGTCAATCGGAAGAACCCCTAAAATAAGTTTACGATGAGTGGATTACATTCGGTTCTATGTACGGCACGGAAGTATTAGGCTACAAGTTTATCAGTATTTTTGATGTAGCTAAATCCTTGTGAATACAAATTAGAGACAATAACTATCAATAATCAACAGTACCGGTGCTTACGCTCTGGAAAGAAGTCGTCTTCATAAAAATGCAGACTGCACACTGTCATGTAAAGTGTAACACGTTTTCCAATTGACCGAGCCGAAGCCCATCTTTCTCTCTGAACTTTTTGTACAGGATAGTAGTGAAGAGATTTCGTACCCATTTTATACGATTTGCAACCGTATACAGAGCAGTACCTCCTCGAATTTGACAAATTCCTTTCTGTTTCCATCACGACATCCATGCGTCACCATGAAAATAAACCTCACCAGTCACAATGTTACAGCTTCAACATTCTACCGCGTGGCTGCGCCATCCAACTTTTCTGACGTCAATAGATACTTGGAACATTGGTACAATGACTGGACGAAGTGCCGAACTCTGCGCAGTTCTAGACCGACGCCGCATAAACAGTTGTTGTGTGCAGGAAACAAAGTGGAAAGGTGCCAAATCACGTCAAATTGGGAAAGGATTTAAGCTCATTTACAATGGGAAGGAGAACTCCAGAAATGGCATTGGAATAATATTAGATCATCACCTTAATAACAATGTTGTCGAGATAAGTAGAATCAATGATCGCATCATGTCGGTAAAACTCGACTTAGATAAACAACCATGTCTTAATATTGTATCGGTCTACACGCCACAAGTGAATTGCCCAGAAATTGAAAAACAAGAATTTTGGGAGGAATTGAGTACTCCTCTTGCAATTATACCCCAAACAGAACAAAAAATTATATATGGGGACCCAAATGGTCATGTAGGAATATGATGGTTATGGGGGATCTGAATGCCCATGTAGGAAGAGAAAGACAAGGGTATGAGAATGTGCTTAGACCAGAGGGTTGGGGCAGAAGAAATGAGGAAGGAAAGAGACTGTTGGACTTCTGTCAAAGGAACAGCCTGCTAGTTGGGAACTCCTGGTTCAAGAAAAGAGAGAGCCACACAATCACATGGTACAGTGATGACTTGACCAGGAAGTCGGTGGTCGACTATATCCTGTATGAGAGAGAGTTCAATGAAAACATCACAGACATCAAGGTTATACCATCGGAGAACTTGGATAGCGACCGTCGATTGCTGGTAATGAACCTGTGAGGGACTAAGGAGAAGAAAGGGACTGAGAACCAGGAAAGACTTATAAGGATATGGAAACTGAAAGGAGATAGAAGGGTCGAGTACCTCAAAATGGTAAAGAAAGGAATTCCAACAGGAGGGGTGGAAGAGGAATGGGCTAGATTTAAGAAGACACTAGTTGGTGCCAGAAGCAATATGTGGGAGGACAAGTAGTAAGAAGAGGTGGAAGGATACACCATGAGAAGACGAAAGAAATAGTAAGGGAAAAGAATAGAGCCTTTAGGAGGTGGTATCAAAATAGGACGGTAGAGACGAGGGAAGAGTACCAGGAAAGAAAGGAGGCAATGAGAGTAGTGGGTGAGGAGAGAAGAATGTGGATGGAAGAGTGGACAAAGATGATGGAGGATAGTGAAGGTACAAAAAAGGTCCTGTATGGGATGGTAAAAAATAAGAGACGGAAGGATCCGACAAATTATGCTAGAATGGTGGACAAAAGGGGACAAGAGATAGAAAATAGGGAAGAACTTAAGAAAATGTGGAAAGAATATTTTGAAGAACTTCTGAACCCAAATGGAAACCGCGGCGAGGAGGAAGAAATCGGGGAAGAGGAAGATGGACTGCAAACAGAAAAGGACTTAACATGGAAAGAAGTGGAAAATGCAGTGAGGAAGATGAAAGGAGGGAAGGCACCGGGTGTGGATGAGTTGAGTGTGGAGATGGTGAGAGCAGCAGGAGATGTGGGGATACAATGGTTATACCGAGTGATGAAGGCAGCATGGAAGGAAAGGAAGACCCCAGAGGACTGGAAAAAGGTAATAATTGTCCCAATATTCAAGAAAGGTAGTAGAACATAATCCAGAAACTATCGGGGAATAACACTGATGAGTCATTGTGCAAATATGTTTGAGAAAGTTTTGGAAAGGAGAATTAGGACAAGGAGGGATGAGGGAAGAACAACATGGCTTTAGAGCAGGAAGGTCCACAGTAGATTTGATTTTTGCTGTAAGGCAGTTACAAGAACATCACAATGAGTAGGGACCGGAAAAATTAGCATCTATTTGTTTCAAAATTAGCATCTATTTTCTTCAAAATTAGCATCTATTTACAAAGTTAAAAATCATCACATTGTAATATTATTTTAACGACTTCAAGGTTATGAAGTGCAGTTATAGTCCTCAAACGAAAGCATTGTCAGTAGTTCAGCATTGCTTTCTTTGTCTGTAACCACTGTGTTGTAATGGGACAACACACGCTCGCTATCTACATTGTTCGTTGGAGTCCACAAAACAGTATTTAGCAAATATGCTGAACTCTGTCTGAACTGCAGTTAATGCAAGTCATCATCATCTTGTACAGTTTCCAGCCCCTGGCTGGGTCTGTTTGGAACATAAGCCTCGCCACTTATTTCTTTCTTCCCACCATCTCTCCGCTGTCACTCTGGTCCAGTCCTCGCCTCTCTTCTTGACACATTCCTCCACTCCTTTCAGCCATCGATCTCTTGGTCTTCCCCTTGGCCGTTTCTTCTGCATCTGCATCTCATGTATCCTCTTGGGAATCTTATTCTCATCCATTCTCTTTAAGTGTCCATACCACCTCAGTCTTGATGTCTCAATCCTACCTTGCAAGGGCTCCTCTTTCACCATTTCCCTGACCTTTTCATTCCTCACCCTGTCTCTTCTTGTTACTCCGATCCTGCTTCGCAGGAACTTCATTTCACCTGCCTGTATTCTGTATTTAATGCAAGTATGTTATCATATTTTTCACTTTCTTTCATCTGGGTTTGAATTGCATTTAGCCAACCGTGGCCGAAGACGCGGCGAACGATGTACAGCGTGCTAACACTCACGCTGCGCCGTATGCTAGCAAGCGGCCGAGTTCTGATGCGACGCAATGCGTAAAGACGAAATCATTGAAATTCGAGAAGACTGAACTGCGTTTCCCTGCGATGTAACAGTAGGCCTACTTGCGCAACTGTTGTGGCGCGCTAATCGCTAATTCGAACGTATCTCAAGGCGGCGAATTTAGCCAACCGTGGCCGAAGACGCGGCGAACGATGCACAGCGTGCTAACACTCACGCTGCGCCGTATGCTAGCAAGCGGCCGAGTTCTGATGCGACGCAATGCGTAAAGACGAAATCATTGAAATTCGAGAAGACTGAACTGCGTTTCCCTGCGATGTAACAGTAGGCCTACTTGCGCAACTGTTGTGGCGCGCTAATCGCTAATTCGAACGTATCTCAAGGCGGCGAATTTAGCCAACCGTGGCCGAAGACGCGGCGAACGATGCACAGCGTGCTAACACTCACGCTGCGCCGAATGCTTGCACGCAGCCGAGCTCTGATGCGAAGCAATGCGTAAAGACGAAATCATTGAGATTCGAGAAGACTGAACTGCGTTTCTCTGCGATGTAACAGTAGGCCTACTTGCAGAACTGTTGTGGCGTGCTAATCGCTAATTCGAACGTGTCTCAAGGCGGCGAATTTAGCCAATCTTGGCCGGAGACGCGGCGAACGATGTACAGGGTGCTAACACTCACGCTGCGCCGTATGCTTGCACGCGGTGCCTCGATCCCTAATCGGCTCGTATCGAAGTTCGGACCAACTCGTCGTTGCTCGCTCTTCCTGTTAGTATCGCTTCGGGTAAGTTCCTGGACAATGACGACTGTTGTGGCGCGCTAAATCGAACGTGTTTCTACCTGAAGGTTATTACGGTCACTTATATGACGGTGTCAGTAATGAATGCAAGATATATGCGAGTACTTTTTCCCCCTGAAATTTCAATTAAGAACATGGGGTGCGAGATATACGCGAGCAAATACGGTATATCGATCAGAGCGGTTGAAAAATATATGCGTCATATTTGCAGTATTTCTCATGATTTCGCCGAAATATGTGGTTTTCGCCACTAAAATCTCACATTTTCGCAGAATTCGCACCAAAATCGCATATTTGTACTAATTTCGCATTTTGGTCAAAATTCGCATTTTGTCGCATTTTGAATTTAGGTACCACAGTGCTTCAGAACACCTTAAAACTATTTAAAAAATGGTTTTAACACATATTACCAAAATTCGCATTTATCGCAAATGCGAATTTTTCCGGTCCCTAACAATGAGTATGGAACAGATCTACTGATGGCCTTCCTGGACATTGAGAAAGCATATGACAGTGGTATGCAGAAACAAAGTATGGAAGTCCCTGGAGGACAGAGGAGTAGAAAAATGGACTAAACGGAGGATAAAGGAGATGTACAAGGGAAGCGTGAGCTGTGTGAAAGTGGGAGGAGAGAGATCGGACTGGTTGGAACAGAGAAACGGCCTGAAACAAGGAAGTGCACTGTCACCGTTACTTTTCATTTTGGTGATGGATGACATAATGACCCGAGTGGCACAAGTAATTGGGGAAGGAAAGATGATTTGATGATTTGGGGAAACGAGGAGGAGGTACAGGAACAGATGGACGTGTGGGAAGGAATAATACAAGGATATGGGATGAAATTTAGCATAAATAAGAGTGAGATGGTGATCACAACAAGGAAGAAGGAAAGAACCACAACGGGAATAAGAATTGGTGGGGAACAGCTGAAGAAAGTGGAGAGTTTCAAGTAACTGGGAAGCCTGATACAAGATAATGGAAGAAACGATAGAGAAATAAATGAGCGGGAGAGGCAGGCAGAAGCATTCCGGAGTGTGAGAAGCATGTTATGGAGCAAGGATGTCCCTCAGAACAACAAAAAGATCATATATCGGACGTACTATGTCTCTATCCTGACGTATGCCTCGGAGACCTGGGTTATGAAAGGAAGGGAGAAGAGCAAAATACAGGCCAGTGAGATGAGGTTCTTGAGAAGCAGTATTGGAGCTACAAAGATGGACAGAATAAGAAATGAGAGGACCAGAGAATTAATGAAGGAGAAACCATTACAGGATGGTATAGAGAAATCTAGACTTAGATGGTATGGACATGTGAAACGAATGGAGGAGAAGAGGATGCCCAGGAGGATACACGAGACAAAGTGAGAAGGAAAGATACCGAGAGGAAGACCGAGAGACAGGTGGCTGAAGGGGGTGGAAGAAAGCGTGAAGAAGATAGGTGAAGACTGGACAAGGGTGGAGGCTGTGAGATGGTGGGAAGACAGAAGACGTTGGAGAGGCTTGTGTTCCAAACAGTCTCGGCCAGTGGCTGGAAACTGTGCAAGATGATGATGAAATGGTCATGTAGGAGTGGCCAGGGGCGACTTTGAAGGTTGCCATGGTGGCTTTGGATTTGGAGAACAAAATAAAGAAGGGGACACGATTCTTGAATTTGCAGCCTCCCATAACCTTCCATTAGTGAACATGTTCTTTGAAAAGAAGGATGAACACCTTGTTATAACTTATAAGAGTGAAGATTTCAAGATGCAGGTAGACTATATCCTGATAGACAAAAGAGATTTGGGACAAATTGAGGACTGTAAGGTTATTCCGGGAGAACCACTTACGTCACAACATAGGCTTCTAGCCTTCTACTAACAGCCCTAAATCAGAGAAAACATATTAAGATGAAAAGACCAAAAATTGAAACGATTAAATGGTATGAATTGAATAGTGAAAAAGGTAGTGTTGTGAAAAATTGTATACCGGTAGTGAATTATTTATGCAAAACCCCGTCTCGGGAAAACAGCCCAACAGTACTATGGTCAGGCTTTGAAACATTTTGTGTCGCTACAACGAAACATGAGTTAGGTATTAGCAAAGGTGCCCTACATAATGTAAAGTATTCCATATGGTGGAACAACCACGCCAAGAACAGCGTAGCTGAAAAGAAACGCTTGTTTAGAATTTGACAGAATACTGGTGCTGAGGAAGATGAAGAGAATTACAAACAGGCAAAAAAAGCTGCAAGGAAAACCGTTGCAATTGAAAGAGAAAAGGCTGATTTTGATTTCTACCAGCGTTTAGAAGTAGCCAATAGCAACGATATATATAAGGTAGCTAAGCGCAAACATAATGACTGCAAAGACTTTAAAACCCCAAAATACATTAAAAATAAACAAGGCAATTTATTAACAAACGACAAGGACATTTGTGAAAGATGGCATGAGTATTATTACGATTTATTAAATGAAGAATTTCCCAGGCGACAATAAGTGGAACTACCTATGACACAAGGACCTATCAATGATATTACAGAAGCGGAAGTTAGGAAAGCCATCTCTGAAATGAAGATTCATATAGCAATGGGCCCAGATGAGATACCTGCTGAACTCTGGAAATGTCTTGAAGCGGATGGAGCTGAATGGCTTTCAAGGTTATTCAATGACATCTTAGTTCACGAACAGATGCCCGATGCCTGGAGAAAGAGTGTGTTGGTCCCGTTCTACAAAAACAAAGGAGATGTTCTATCTTGTGGAAACTTCTGCGGTATAAAACTTACATCACACACACTCATGGCCTGGGAATGAGTCCTTGGTGAGTGCCTTCAAAGTTTGATAAAGTAAACAGATAATCAGTTTGTCTTAACTGCTGGAAAAGGAACCATTGACGCACTCCATGCAATAAGACTGGTAATTGAAAAATCTCATGAAAACAAGCAGACTTCATGTATGGTTTTTATAGATCTTGAGAAAGCCTTCGATCGTGTGCCAAGACCGTTAATATGGCAAGCATTAAGGTCGCAAAACGTTCCTGAACTATCCATAAAACTCATAATGGATATTGTATAACAATATAAAGACAAGTGTGTCAGAAGTCCAGCTGGTTTGTCCAAAAGCTTTGATATCAAAGTGGGGGTTTATCAGGAAGTGCTCTAAGTCCACTCGTATTCAGTATTACTATAAACTACCTAACAAAACAATTTCAGAAACCCTTACCGTGGAATCTTTTGTATGCGGACAATGTTGCACTAATATCTGACAGTATTTATGACCTACAGGAGAGTTTAGACCTATGGAGGAGAGCTCTCGAGTCGAATGGACTGCGCATTAGTAGAACCAAGACCGAATATATGGTATGCGACTTCCACCACAATAAACCCAGTATGACAAATATTGAACTTTAAACTAGATGGTGAAACCTTACCAAGAGTAACAAAATTCAAATACAGTGGAATCTCGTTAGTACGTTTTTCAAGGGACTGAAAAATTTGGACGTCATATGCGGGAAAACGTACTACCGAAAAACGCCATTCTGCATTTACAACGTATAAGAAAGAACGCGGCGTATATATGGACGTCAAATCGCCGACCTTAGTAAGTGCTACTACAGTCACGACATAAACATAGGTTATCAGTAACTTACACGGAATAAATACCGTATTTGCTCGCGTATATCTCGCACTTTTTTGACCGAAAATATGTGTGAAAATTTTCGGTGCGAGATATACGCGGGGAATGACCGTATTCCCGAAAAAACACAAAATTCGCGATGTAACAGTAGGCCTACTTGCGCAACTGTTGTGGCGCGCTAATCGCTAATTCGAACGTGTTTCAAGGCGGTGAATTTAGCCAACCGCGGCCGAAGACGCGGTGAACGATGTACAGCGTGCTAACACTCACGCTGCGCCGTATTCTTGCACGCGGCCGAGCTCTGATGTGACGCAATGCGTAAAGACGAAATCATTGAGATTCGAGGAGACTGAACTGCGTGATGTAACAGTAGGCCTACTTCTGCAACTGACGTGGCGCGCTAATCGCTAATTCAAACGTGTCTCAAGGCGGCGAATTTAGCCAACCGCGGCCGAAGACTAACGATGTACAGCGTGCTAACACTCACGCTGCGCCGTATTCTTGCACGCGGCGCCTCGATCCCTAATCGGCTCTTATCGGAGTTCGGATCAACTCGTTGTTGCTCGCTCTTCCTGTTAGTAACGCTTCTGGTAAGTTCCTGGACAATGGCGACTGTTGTGGCGCGCTAAATCGAACGTGTTTCTACCTCAAGGTTATTACTGTCATTTATATGATGGCGTCAGTAATGAATGCGAGATATATGCGAGTACTTTTTTTCCCCTGAACTTTCAAATAAAAAAATGGGGTGCGAGATATACGCGAGCAAATACGGTAACATAAAAATGAATTACTGTACCTCTACACTACAGTATAATACAGGGTCTTTATTTCTGCTTAGCAAGGACATTCTCGCTCCGCCAGTGACGGCTCAGTTACTGACCGTGCACGCATATGTTTGAAGCACTGGCTTGCTTGAACCAGTTCAATAAAGCGCTTTCTAGTTGAGGAAACTGTCCCTCTCGCACACGTTTCCTTTTGCCGCTCATTCCTTCTTCAAATGCACGTTCGATTTCCTTCCTTTTGCCGAGAATAGATTTCAGTGTAGACGGAGGAATGTTCCACTTTCGCGCTATATCCACACGCTTCATGTGAGGATTGCATTCCACGTCTCGAATGTATTTCATCTTCTCATCATTAGTTATCTGCCGTACTTTCTTCTTATCCATTATGAAACACGCAATAAAATAGGTCATAACTGGACGTGAACACTAAGAACTAGAAGACAATAGTGCGGAATACGAAGACAATAATGCGCCTACGTGAGAAATAAACAAAGGGAAAGGGGAGGAGGGCAGCGGGAGAGAGACACGTCACCTGTGTTGCGTCATAGCTATAGCCACTTCTACGCCGTCAAACACAATAAAATCATCTACACTGTCAATAACTATCAGAGACTATGCGGCAATATCGCGTCGTGTTTCCCAGAAGCCGAATTTTATAATGAAATAAGAATAAAATACGGTTCACTAACAAATAGTCAACGGAAATTTCATCGTTGTAAGCGGGAATAGAGAACGTATTAAGGGGATATTTCAACATGAATTTAGTAGGATAGGGACTTGAGAAAGTAGAGAAAGGGCAGCGGGAGAGAAACACGTCACCTGCCGTTGCGTCATAGCTATAGCCACTTCTACGCCGTCAAACACAATGAAATCATCTACACTGTCAATAACTATCAGAGAATATGAGGCAATATCGCGTCGTGTTTTCCAGAAGCCGAATTTTATAATGAAATAAGAATAAAATCAGGTTCGCTTACAAATAGTACAACGGAAATTTGATTGTCGTAAGCGGGAATAGAGAACGTATTAAGGGGATATATCAACATGTATTTTGTAGAATTGGGACTGGGACTTGAGAAAATCATCGCGCTAAACGGGAAAACGTCGTAACCGAGAACGTGCTAACGAGATTCCACTGTATCTGTACTCTGTATTTCAAAAGAATGAACGTGAAGGAAATGGTGGGAGCATGGAACAGCTGAGCTGTGTTGCCAAGTTTTTATTGTTAATGTAAAACAGCTGATTCGAATAATACACAGGTCTACACTTCGGATATTATATCGGTACTACCATGACGAATAGAAGGAGAAAGTGAGGAGACTCCTGAAGTTCAAGCGCGCCTCGCCAGGCAGCGCTAGAGTGGGCAAGTTCCACACTGCCGGGGTCAGCTGGTCTTAGGGATGGTGCTAAGGGAAACGAATTACTTTGTAACTAATACTCTTTTAAAAAGTAATTAGCAGTTACAATTAAAATAGCACGGCAGGGCACAATGGAAAATATAATTCACGGAAATAAGAACTACGGTCTTCATTGCATGTTACGGAACGCACAGATTCCTGGAGTATACAGTCGGAGAAAGCCCAGATCTTTCTCGTAACATCTGCAGGATTAAGGATGTGAGATTGTAGAGAGCTTGTCTTGCCACTGACTCCTAACGAATTCCTGACCTTTGTATTTGATTGACTACCATCACAAGTAAAGCCAGCCACCCTCGCCCCAGCCTCTTCTAACTGCAAAATCACCTAGACTATATTAGAATTTTTGCGAGGAAAACCCCTGGAGTAGCATTTTTGCTTGCATGAACAACAACTGGCTGCACCCAATTATGCACGAAAGGTACGAACTTGAACACTAGAGCGTGATTTGCAAGTACGTTCTTCTGGAGGTCAGGTGTGTGTCCACCTAAATAAACTAATCCATCTACTTTATCAGAAAAGCTATTTAACTCGATTTCTTCTCTTAGCTTCTCTTCTTCGAAAATTACAACACCGTATCGGGAATTATCATTCTTTTCTTCCTTAAAATAGTCTTAAATAGCATTTATACGATGCGTATTAACTCCATAAGGGCACTTAAGTCCTTTACAAAGTTTTCTCAAGTGACTTTCTGAAGGCACAGGCAAGAGATTATGTCGCCGACAATGACGGGATCCTTTCGGTGATTTTATTCTCAACAATAAACACTCTAAAATGAATTCATTGCTGTTCCTCATTCCATTGGGAGATTTTTCCTGGCATTTCTTGCTAAGGTGTTCGTTATCAGGGGCGGATCCAGGGGAGGGCGAGGAGGGCGTCCGCCCAGGGCTCCGCGGTCCTAGGGGCCCAGCGCCATGGATTTTTCTACATTTAATTAATTAATTAAGTATACTTTTCAAACTAATTTATAATTCATCTTCCTTTCTTCAGTGCAGCTATGACCTCTCGAGACCGTTTAGCAAGTTAAGATTTCAGTGAAATAATACAAGTCTTCAGCCGGGAAAAAAGTCGCAAAGTAATATTTTAATATTTCATTGTTTACATAATCTTATTCAAGGGGACTTAAAGGTTTCTTTCATATTATTAAATTAATGTACTGTAGTGTATTCAAAATATTGTAACTATTCTTTATTTTATTATTATTATTATTATTATTACCAAACTATTTTCCATTTTATTCGATATTTTTTTTTTCTATTGTTGTGGGCCCCACCTTATCATATCGCCCAGGGCATCGCAAGGCCTGGATCCGCCACTGTAATCGTTATCTTTGTAATTAAATGCCTGTGAAATTCGAACCTGCTTCTCCAGCAAATTAATTCTCGATTTTGCTAAGTTGAGGCGGGATCTAACGCGAATTAAATTACGGTTAGCATTCTTTAGGCGCCTTTTGAGCTATATTATAGTCTTTTCAGCATCAGTAAGTACACTAGAATGACCCAAATTCTTATCAACATTGGACTGACCTTTTAATGCCTCATTCGTTGCTCCACTCCCATCTTCAATCTTCTTTCTTCTTTTTCTGGTGGTGTCGAGATTCTTTTTCCTGTTGGGAGCTTTACGGGACTTATTCTCACTACTTCGGTAAATTAGGGGGAAAATGAGGCACTGCTCCAGGACGTAACTTCCACCACACACGAGAGATTTCCACTTCTTCACCATTCACTATAAAATTATCTGATTTTACTATCAAATCATCAGAGAAATGAATTTGACAAATTCTACTACTACGCGTTAACTTCGTATCCTTTCGTGGAATAGCTCTGGCCCATTTTTCAAATTGATTTGTATCCTTCGGTGGTGAAAAAAATCGTATATCGTCAACTACTCGACCATACCCTGACTTACAGCCAGGTACAAAACAATAAGGCATGTTGAACTATTAAATGAACCAAGCCACATAAGAAATATGTTTGAATTACACAAAACACAAAACGCTGATGTACACAAGACACAATGAACTGAATTTAAGAACTGAAAGCAAAGAAAATTCAATTTAATTCACACAAATATCTCACACAGTAACTTCTCGCGCACTTTCTACGACCCGGCTCGACGGAAACACAGCACGTGTTGGACATAATCACTTACAGTGCTTGTAGCGGCGGGACCAGAAACTACCGTGCTAAAATGGCGGAGTCCTCACACTAGGTCCTTCTATTCGTCATGGTACTACTATGCGCAAATATAATGCAAATGTCGATCCTGAGTCAACGCCGAGGACATTCGAATAGAGAAATACGGTATAAAATGAATAAATAACACACCGAAGCTATGCTACCTTTGTTAGCGTTATTCAATAAAACACTCAACAGCTATACAAATATAATACAAAATACAAACACAAAGTAATATGATGATGAATATATCAACACTCACCATGCAATGATTACATCCTTCAAGATGAAACAAGAGTTTGGGTGAAGGTCGTTCACAGTTTACAGCAGTTAACACAGAACGCAGAAATAACATCATGACAATACCAAGCACACTCACTCACTGTATCGCGACTCTGTACGGTACGGTTAATAATAGCCTCCACATACGTAATGTTAAGGTAAAGTATTTAGCACCAAGCACACAAACAAGCTGTTTTGTGGCGATATTATTGCAGTGATTTTACATTGTCGATTTGTAGGTTATTGAATGACAAGCATTAATTTGAACACTCCGGTATGCAATGAAACATTACTGGATACATAAACATTAAGACTAAAATGTACATAGCCTATTTTGTACGTCACGCATGTATTCTAAATTAAGTATATTTAAATTTGAATTGAACGAACAAGGCTAACCATGGAAATAGTTTAATGTCGAAATGAACGATAGCCAGCCGTTACAGGTTGGCGCGCGCGGTCTCCAGCTGTATGTCCAGCATTTTCCCACGTTCTTCCTGCGGTACTATTTACAACTTATTGACTCGATGCTTAAAGTAAACGAAACGATGGCAATGAGACAAACTCTGACACAGTTAACAGGCAACTGAATGAATTACAATAAGCTGGCAACGTTTGGTATTAGTTGTCAAAATCCAGCCAATAGGAGCCTGCGGCAGTCAGCTGTTCCAAGCTCCCGCCATTTCCTTCACGTCATTCTTTTGAAATACAGATTATAGGCCCTGTCATTGCTGAAGATGGCACGATAACCACCAATATAATCCATAGGGCCACGTCTGGGTGGAACAAATGGCGCGAAAATACCCATAAAAACGAAGGGGAAAGTTTATAAAACTGCCGTAAGACCAATCCTACTCTATGGTAGTGAAACATGGGCTACTACAAAGGCACATGAGCAAAAGCTACATACCACTGAAATGCGTATGTTACGTTGGGCAAAGATAAAAACCCCAATGAACATGTGCGGGGCAGTTTCAAAGTAGCGCCTATAACTGAGAAACTTTTAGAATCCAGGCTAAGGTGGTATGGACATATTATGAGAAGACCGGAGAATCATGTAGTGAAGAAGTTCCTTTGCAAGGCTACACAAAAGAGAGGGAGCGGCAGACCTCGAACAACATGGATGACTAATGTCCAGAGGGACATGAGAGTATTGGGCCTATCTGCTGAAGATGCTTTACAACGAAATGACTGGCACCTCAGGATTAAGAAAGCCGACCCCGCGTAACAGGAAAAGGCGTGGAGGAAGAAGAAGAAGAATGGTTGTGATCTACCTGACCAATCCTGATATCATATAGAACACAACCTGAGGATTTTGAAGTGGAAGGGTATCCTAGTCCTTTAGGTATTTATTTATTTACACTGTTTACGCCCACATTGGAGCACCAAAAATCAAACCTATATACATAGTCTTCAAATACTAAGTTTAGTTCTTAATACAGTACTTGATAATTTTGTTCTTTCCCAAAACTTTTTCATTCTGGAAGATCTTGCAGCTCGTTCTTCTGCTGATATAACATACTGCTTACGCTGTGAAATTTTGAATGTTCGTCGAGTGTATTTGTTCTTCAGAAGCCGTTTCTCTTCTCTATGTTCTATTTGATGCCTAGTAATTTTCAATTAGTCTAAGTCCATTTGTACCGTATTTCCTCGCATAATCGTCGCACTTTTTTTGCCAAAATTTCGCGGAAAAAAGCAGGGTGCGACGATTATGCGAAGAATATTTAATTTCAAAGAATATACTATATCATTATTTGTTGCACGGGCCAGTCATTCGCGTAGCGTGAGTCTGGCGTGAGTCACAGCCCACAGTCAGAGACAGGGTTCTTTCTTCTAACAAGGTCACGACAGGTTAACGCTCGCGGAATGTGCTGACGAAGCTGGCCATTCGCGTCGTGGTTCATAGCCCGCAGGCATAAAGACGAGATTACTTTCTCCTGACAAGATCACGCCAGATTAGGCCTATAAACTCGCAGAATGTGCGCTGGCCGTTCGCGTCGCGGTTCATAGTAGGCAGGCATAAAGACGATATTACTTTCTCCTGACAGGATCACGCCAAATTAAGCCTATAAGCTCGCGGAAGGTTCGCGTCCCAGTTCATAGCCCGCAGGCATAAAGACGAGAGTACTTTCTGCTGACAAGATCACGCCAGATTAGGCCTGTAAGCTCGCGGAATGTGCGCTGACCATTCGCGTCGCGGTTCATAACCCGCAGGCATAAATACGATATTACTTTCTCCTGACAAGATCACGGTAGATTAGGCCTATACGTTCGCGGAATGTGCGCTGGCCGCTCGCGTCACAGTTCATAGGCCGCAGGTCTAAAGATGAGATTACTTTTTGCTGACATGATCACACCAGATTAGGCCTATAAGCTCGCGAATGTGCGCTGACCATTCGCGTTGCGGTTCATAGCCCGCAGGCATAAATACGATATTACTTTCTCCTGACAAGATCACGCCAGATTAGACCTATACGCTCGCGGAATGTGCACTGGCCGCTCGCGTCACAGTTCATAGGCCGCAGGTCTAAAGGTGAGATTACTTTTTGCTGACATGATCACGCCAGATTAGGCCTATAAGCTCGCGGAATGTGCGTTGGCCGTTCGCGTCGCGGTTCAAAGCCGACAGGCTTAAAGATGAGGTTACTTTCTCCTGTCAAGACCACGCCAGATTAGGCCTATACGCTCGCTGAATGTGCGCTGGCCGTTCGCGTTGCGGTTCATAGCCGCCAGGCATAAAGACAAGATTACTTTCTCCTGACAAGATCACGCCAGATTATACGCTCGCGGAATGTGCTAAGTGACGAAGCTTGCCGCTCGCGTCACAGTTCATTGCCCGCAAGCATAACGACGATATATTTTTCGTCTGACAAAGTCGCGCCAGGTTATAAAGTCGCGGCAGCGTGTGCAATTCACTGGCGCACAAATACGAACATGCTATGCGACGATTATGCGATGAAATTTTATAAACCTATTTTAGTGTTTGAAAAGTGGGGTGCGACGATTACGCGGTGGCGACGATTATGCGAGGAAATACGGTATTTCTTTAAACCAAGTGATTTTTGTTTTACTATTCTAAAAGAAGTCAAAAAGTTGTTTCATTAGTCTAGTATTTGGCAAGCGGGATATGTGTCCAAAAAACGCAGTTCTTCGTTTTCGCATCGTGTTGATGACAGATTCACTTTCCTTGTAAATTATTGAATTGGGCAAAAGTCTCCACTGGCCCTCAACCTGGTGTTTTTTATTGATTATTGTCCGAAGAATACGTCTAACGACCTTCTGTATTTGTCAGTTGTTGATCGGGTGTTAAGTTTAAAGAAAGTTTCACTTGCATATGTTGCTTCTGGCTTAACGACAGAGAAATAATGTCGAAATTTAGCATTAATCGAAAGAGACTGTTTCTTATGTTGGTCAAGTAATCTGTTGTGCTCGTCGGAATTTTAGTGTTCTACTAACTATTGATGCTCTTTCATTGGCTTTCCAAATGATGATCTCACCAAGATATTTAAATTTTTCCACAATCTTTATTTTCCGGACATTATGCAGTACAATATGTGATGTGTCAACTTGAAAGGATAGCTTCATTTCTGTTTTCTCAAAAGAAATTTTCAACCCAACCTTTGCTGCTAATCGTTCCAATTCCTCTACCTGAAATTTAGATTCTTCGATACTAGTTGCTAATAATGCTAGATCATCTGCAAAGGCGAGATAATTTAGTCGAATAATTTTTCCAATCTTAACATTCGGTGGACAAACCTTATTCCACTCTCAAGGTAACGATATATCGTTACCCATGCCTGGTGCGGAAACTATCAGGGTAACGATATATCGTTACCTCATCGGCACCCGCTGAAAACTTGACAAATACTACATTTCTTCGTTAGATCGCACAAGCATGCTAAACGAAGGTAGCCGGATTCCGATCTTCATTTATTCTTAGAGTTTGCGCATTGTTTCTTGTTTATTTGCCGCGGAAATAAGGTTTGTTTATGTTTCCGAACACGCGGTTAGCTGAGATTGAGTCGTGATAATAGTGGTCATTTTTGGTGCTGTCTTTATTGGTTAATTGTTAGAATATTGTCAGTTGGTCATTAGTATTTGTGTAGAAGTATCATTTGAAGCATTTTCTGTTAGGTTTGGTTCAAATTAGCTGTGTCCTAGCATATTGTAGGCTCTATAACCTAGCGTGTGTGTTTTTTTTTAAATTTTTTTTTTTTATGTGTAACATCTTTCCGCTCGGTTGCTGGATAGTTTTGTGGGAGTGATTTTGAAAATTGGGGACGGAAGTGGATCGGAACGATCGATCTGGCAGTGGTGGATCAAACGGAAGTATGCACTGCCCGCTCGATCGATCCAACGGAAGTGTACTAGCTGGCAGTGGTGGGCAACGGAAGTATGCACTGCCCGCTCGATCGATCGAATGGAAGTGTGCCCTAGCTGGCAGTGGTGGATCGAATGGAAGTATAAGACTCACTGCCAACTCGATCGATCGATCCAGCTGGCACTGGTAAGAGAAACAATCAACGCGCGGTGTCGAAAATTGATACCATGACGCACTCTCGGCTATATAGAATGTATATGACATACTGAACGGAAAACGCTCATGCGAACTCTGGTGTGAAGTGATTTAAACAAATGACATGGTACATGTTCGAAGTCTTCGTATCAGTATTTAAATGGTAAAATGCCTTAATATCAAATGTTGTAAGTAGTCTGCATTGCATTGGCATAAGGCATTTTAAACTCAATGTCACTGAGGAACATTATCGAAACAAGCAAAATATAAATGATGAGTTTGAAATAAACACAGGTGTCCGTCTAGAGGATGGGCTCTCCCCTTTACTTTTCAATTGTGCTCTTGAGAAAGTTGTCAGAGAATAAAGGAAAGCAGGTGCACCATCTCACCGCCTGGGCCCAAAGATTAAGGGTATTGACTTAGATTGTCTAGCGTTTGCTGATGATTTAGCACTAATTGCCAAAAACGTCGCTGATGCACAGAAACAGCTTGTTATACTGGAGGAGCAAGCAGCCAAAATAGGACTAAAAATCTCCTATGAAAAAACTAAATTTATGACAAATATTAAGAATGGTCCACCTGAAATTGTCATTGGTATCAATAAGATTGCAAGAGTGAAAGAATTTAAATACTTAGGTGAATGGATCACTGAAAATGGCAATGAATATAAATCTGTAGCATCACGAATTCAGAAAATGGAAATTGCTTTTCAACACACAAAGAATGTTTATAACAAAAAAAGCTTGTCCTGGAACAACAAAATTCGTCATTACTGTACAGTGATTAAACCTGAAGCTCTATATGCTTCAGAAACGCTCAGTTTACATCGTAAGACCTTAAAGGAAAAATTAGAGATTAAAGAAAGGAAAATCTTAGGGCCCTGAATTGTAAATAGCATACACTACCCCAAACCCAACTCTGAAATTTATAAAAGAGTTTCTAAACTAACTGATACAATGAGATTGCGACAAATTCAGTTTCTAAGCCATTTGGAAAGAATGAATCCTACCAGACTCACTTATCGAACCCACAAATTTCTGCAAATCAAAAAAATACACAAGACCAAAATGGTATAAACAAGTAGAGAACGACCTTAATGAATTGGGTTCACCAAATTTACAAGATAGGAATATGATCCGGAAAATTGTTCACACAAGGGGATTTGAGGAAGATGAGAAGAAACCACAGCGACGTACCTGGTCGGAGGAACAGAAATTACAGCAATCAGTGAAAATGAAGAACTATTGGGCAAGGAGGAAAGCTCAGAAAATTTTGATTCCGCGTGGTCCTAAGTGACCCATTCGCGAAGTAGAAGAAGAAGAAATGAAACTTAATTCCGTAATGCAGTATTATTGGAACGTGGAAATAGGTCACCATCTTGTGCACAATATTTCCGTAGTCGAAATAGCGGTGGAGTTATTGCGTATGACTGTGAATCTAGAGATCTTGGGTTCGAATCCTGGGCGGGGTAGATATTTTTGCTACCAGATTATAATTTTAAATGATATTTATCATATCAATATGACTCATTTTAACAGAATCCATATGAAATTACGTGTTGGTCTGTGGATCAAGAGGACCTGTTTATAAGGAATTTAAGGTTATGAGCGGTGTCGCGTCTTTTAATCTAGTTGATCCATATCGTATTCTTTATTTAGGCTAGTGCTGGTGGAAGCTTCAAATCATCTAATAAAATGAGTTCTGTATTATAAACTACAATATCTGTAAAACACTCCCTTTTACAATAGATTAATATTTGTGCCAGTAATACTATAAAATACCGGTGTATCAATAATTTCCCGTGAGTTTTCTTCTATGTCAGATGTTACACATCATATGCGACTACTGTAAGGCTCGTATCTTTTTTATATCGTGGCTGCGTCGTCTTCTCGGTTAGAGGATCTCCTGGACTCAGGAAATTGCCCGAAAGGAAAGAGTCCAGGTGCTGTCTGTGCACCTTAGAAGGTAAAAAGAGGAGGTCGAGAACAATCTGCACCAGATGTGAGAAGGGTTACATCCAGAGTGCTTGTCTAAGCACAGGTGCTGAGTTTGGTGAGTGCATATTTTTTATAAGTGAAATGTAACATATGTTTCACATAAATCTGAAACTATTGCAGAAAAAGTTATTTAAATCAGTCAAATATGTGAATAAGCAAGTTGTCTTTGGAATGAAGCTATAAATTTAGAGCAAACTAGGACAGATCTGAGTAATAATATCATTACAAAATAATATTTCTGAAAGAGAAGACAAACCACACTTTTCTATAATTTTTTGGTACACCCTGTAGATTATAGAAATTATTGAAATATTTTTTCTCTATCGAATGTCCACAGTTAGTGTCATTGTGATACCTGTCAATGCAAAGTCAATTTGCATTTTCTTAACAATTTAGTGTACTTTCATCAGAAAATGGCCACCAACTTCCTTGTATACCATTCAAAAAGTGTTTTTAAATATAAATCTGAAACCAGGGCACATGACGGTATCAGATCAAGAACATGTGTGAACAACTATGTTGTCTTTATAATATCATTGCCTATGTGACCCAAAGTAGGACAAACTTAATTATAATGAGTTCTAAAATCACATTTTTCTTCGTAAAAAGTATATTAATTTTTTTAAATATTTTTTGTTCAACCTCATAGGTAAGATACGACCTGAACTATGTTTCTCCCATATGCTTGGCATTTAAGCTATATCTGTGTTTTGTTTCGTTGTGATACCTGCGAATGTGTAGGTGTTATAACGTTTTAAAAAACATTGGATAATTTCGTCAGAAAACAGCTGACTGTCTTCAAGCATACCACCCAAAATGGCCTGTGAGCAAGAGGGTTAAGAGTGACCGCAATAAGGTTAACAAGTTTTCGATGTAAACCAAATTCAGTGAGGACATTTAATAAAGATTCGCGATGGATACTGTCATAAGCTTTTTAAAAATCAACGAAAGTGATCACTAAATCTTTGCTCCTAATCATGTGATGTTTTATAATGCATTTGAGTCTGGTAATTTGATCTGGACAGCTTCGTCCCGGACGGAAACCACCCTGTTATTCACCAAGTTCATTATCAAGTTGTTCGTGAATTCTGGAATATAAAATCTTTGAAAAAATCTTATACATGACATCCAGAAACGATATTCCTGGATAATTACTAGGATCTGATCTATCGCCCTTTTTGTGTATGGGCATGACGAATAGAAGGAACTAGTGTGAGGACTCCGCCATTATAGAACGGTAGTTCGTGGTCCCGCCGCTACAAGTACTGCAAGCGATTATGTCCAACACTTGTCCTGTTGTTCCGTCGAACCGGGTCATAGAAAAGTGCGGGGGAAGCTACTGTGTGAGATATTTGTGTGAATTAAATTGAATTTTCTTTACTTTCAGTTCTTAAATTCAGTTCATTGTGTCTCGTGTACATCAGCGTTCTATGTTTTGTGTAGGCCTACTTCAAACATAGGCTATTTCTTTGTTAATATTACTGTTTTGTGCTTGTCCCTCAGCGAACGGACGGTCTACCTTGACTCATATGTCCAGGAACTGAGGGGCAAAGCCATGGCGAATTACTGTTGAGAGATAATCTTATTCATATACAGTATATATATAATTAATTAAATTATATATATATCATTTCAAACAAATATATCCAATCAATCATTGCACCCACTGCCGACCTATCAAATCGGTACGGTGTCAATCACTTAAAACAACAAATTTCATTTAAAACAATTCATTAAAATCAAAAATTTCACTATATAAAGGGGCGTAAGGAGCTCATTGAGAGCACCAGGTTCCCATTCTATTAGGCAATGCACTCATGCCTACAAGCTTGATTATCTCATTCCAAGTCCAGCATCCAAGCAACTGCACGCCACTGCTCCAAGCTCCGTCTTCTAACGCCAATTGATGAAATCGATGATTTGCCAGCCTTTCTACCAAGCCTAAGCCTCGCTATCGCCTCGACTTCGATATTTCAAGCCATTCCACTACGTTCCTATTGGCTTAATTTGCATCCCTCTTGGTAACAGTGCAGATTAAGTAACTCCTCTACCATTCAAATATCCAACACCATACCCACCCTGTAACCATCCTGGTCAAGCAACTCCTGTCTTCCTCGAGTTTTAATACAAGTTTAGCTCATCCCCTCTCCCTACCAAGCAGCCAATAATTAATTATTTAATTAATTATTTCAAGTAACTTCATGTAATGTCATGACCCTGACAGGCAAGGTGGAGGAGGTGGTAGACTTCATGGAGAGGGAGAAGGTTGGAATGATGGGGCTGAGTGAAGTGAAATGGAAAGGTAAAGGAAGGAAGAAATTGAGGAAAGGATATACATTATACTGGAGTGGTGGCCAAGAGGCAAAAAATGGCGTGGGACTGATAACCTCGAAACAACTGGAGGAGTATGTTGAAGTGGTAGAGTGTGTGAGTGACAGAATAATGAAAATTAGAATGAAGATGGAGAATGACGTGATGGACTTCATACAAGTGTATGCACCACAGACTGGAAACAGAGAAGAAGATATTGCAGTATTCCTGGAGGATGTAGAAAGAGTAATCTCAGATGTAGAAGTGGTGATCATGGGAGACATGAATGCACAAGTCGGAATTGAGAGACAAGGAATGGAAGAAGTCGTTGGACCATATGGATATGGGAAAAAGAACCGGGAAGGAGAGGAACTTGTAAACTTTTGTGAAAGGAATGGACTGATAGTGGGTAATTCATGGTTTCGGAAGAAAAACAGCAGGAAAATTACGAGATATGGGTGGGGTGATAGAAGAACAAAATCAGTAATTGACTACTTCCTGGTGGAAAGGACAAATCGCAGAAAGCTGATGGATGTGACAGCTTTACCAGGAGAAGCATTTGATGGGGACCATAGAGCTGTGGTGGCAAAATTTAGATGGGGAAAATTGGAAAACCTAAAGGAGATCAGAGAAAGTAAAATAAAAGTATGGAAATTGAAAGACAAAGCTGTACAGGAAGATTTTCAGGAGAGATTGAAGCAACAAATCCCAGTTACTGAAGTGGAAAATGTAGAAAAGGAATGGTCCCACTTTAAAAAGGCATTTGCTGGTGCAGCAGAGAGTGCTTGTGGTAGGACGTCAACAAGAGTGAAAGAGAAGGAGACACCGTGGTGGAATGAGGAAGTGAGGAAAGCAGTGAAAGAAAAGAAGTCTGCATGGAAAGAATGGAACCGAGATCAAACAGAAGAAAGCAAAAGGAAGTATCACGACAGCAAACGGAGGTGTAAGAAAGTGGTAGGAGAAGAAAAGAAGAAAAGTTGGGAAGAATTTACACGAAGAATGGAAACAGATGTAAGTGGCAGTAAAAAAATGCTGTATGGGCTTCTAAGAAGTAAGAGGAAAGAAAGAGTTACTACAAAGCTGGTGAAAAAGGAAGATGGAGAGTTGTTAACACACCCAGAAGAGATAAAGGGACGATGGAAGGAGTATTTCGATAAGCTATTGAATGTGAGCAATTGTACTGGTGAGATCGAAGTGACACAGCCTGACGACTCTATAACAGAAGATGATATAACAATGCTGGAGGTGGAATTAGCAGTACAGAAAATGAAGATGGGAAAAGCAACAGGGGTGGATGAAATCAGTGTAGAAATGATAAAGGCTGCTGGACCTGTTGGTATGCAATGGCTGTATCGACTGCTAAAGTGTGTGTGGAAACGGAAATGTGTACCAGAAGACTGGGAGAAAGGGCTAATAATACCAGTGTTTAAGAAAGGGGACAAGAAAGTATGTGATAACTATAGAGGGATCACCCTCATATCACAGGTAGTAAAAATACTGGAAAGGATATTAGAAAGAAGAATGAGAAGAAAGGTGGAAGGAGAGTTGCAAGAGGAACAGTATGGCTTCAGGAGTGGAAGATCCACAGTGGACCCAATCTTTAGCTTGAGGCAGGTGATGGAAAAGAAGTGGGAATATGGAGAGGATTTGATCATGACTTTCATAGATCTGGAAAAGGCATATGATAGTGTCCCCAGAGAGAAGGTATGGGAAACCATGGTTAGGAAGAGACAGGGAAGAGAAATGTTGGAAATGGTGCAAGCAATGTACAACAACTGTGTTAGCAGGGTACTGACCCCAGTTGGAAAGACAGACTGGTTTAGGAACAAGACTGGACTAAGACAGGGGAGTGTGCTGTCACCTCTTTTATTCATAATGGTAATGGATGAAATTGTAAAGGAAACAAAGGAAGCATATGGACATAAAGAAATGAAGTTACTATTATTTGCAGATGATATTGTGGTCTGGGGAAGGAACACCGAAGAAGTGCAAAAACAACTAGATGCACTAAACGAATATATTCAGAAGTATGGCCTGAAAATCAGTATAGAGAAAAGCAAGACCATGGTGATGACAAGAGGGGAAAGACAAGGAAAGGGCACTGTGAAAATTGGAAGTCAGAGTTTGGAAATTGTGGACACGTTCAAATACCTAGGAAGTGAATTGATGCAAACTGGTAGGTTGGACATGGAGATTGGCAGGAGGGTACAGCAGAGCAATGCATTCTATCAAAGTGTAAGAAAACTTGTTTGGAATAAGGAAGTACCAAGGAAAAGCAAGGAGGTAATGTATAAAATGTACTATGTACCCATATTAACTTATGCAGCTGAGACTTGGACCCTGACGAGCAGGCAAGGGAGTAGAATCCAAGCCAGTGAAATGAAATTCCTACGAAGTATGATAGGAAAGACAAGGAAAGACAGAGTGAGGAATGAAGATGTTAGGAAGGAAGTTGGGATGGGAAAACTAAATGAGAGAATTGAGAAGAATAAACTAAGGTGGTTTGGACATGTAAAGAGGATGGAGGAAAATAGAATACCAAGACAGACGCTGGAGGCGAAGTGCAAGGGTAAGAGAGCAAGGGGAAGACCTATAACAAGGTGGATCGATTCAGTGAAGAACAGCGTGAGAAAAAGGAATCTGGACTGGGACAAGATCGTGGAAGAAGAATTGTGGTTGGAAAGTGGAGAAGTGCCATAAATACCCCGACCCGGCAGGAGCTGGATAAGGGGAAATGATGATGAAGTAACTTCAAATTTCATCAGCGCACTCAACGTCATAGCTCCAACTGTATTTAAACTGGATAACTTTGAGTGACTGGTAAATTTGTTTTTCTCTTTCCTTATTCTCTGGTCGACCAAGGTATTTGACACTATCTCTCATCACCTCTTACTCATTACACGCACTTATAGTCTACACTCACAAACACAAACATGTCGCGCACTGACACTAAACCTCGCACATTAACGTACCAGGGCATAACATTCCTGATAACTCAGGACCCTAATGACCGTAAAAGCCCAAATTTTACCCCTGTTAATCCAAAAACACTAATTCCAAGTGGGCCTTCCCACAAAGGAGATGGTACACTCGTTCCACTTAAACCAGCCTCACCAAAATCAGATTCCTCGCTCTCTAGCTCACCTCCTCCCTCACCGGGCCACGTCTCACTCCCGACATTTGATTTCGAGAAAGAGCTGTGGTACGCTTCACCCAATGGCAGTAACCTTCAGACCACGATGGTCCTTATCCACCCACCTATTTGTATTAGCCTTTGCAAATCAGTCAGGCAAACAGTAATTAACGAGCTCAATCCCATGGCCCAATTTATTTCCCTCATTGAGGAATTAGGTAATCACCACATAGGCATCACTCCCTCTTGAGGATAGCCATCTCAACTCTGTCACTAGTGATCTCAAGAGCTGCTCTGCCATTCCCCCATTTTCATTAATTAGATTCAGACCACAAATTCACCTTCTTTATTCTCTCAATCTGAGGAAACTAAATTGCCACAACAAGAAACAACAAAAGTAAGAGTCTGTATACGTATAGCCTACTTCAGGAATTTGTGCTTTCCACAACATGTAATGGAGACCGTAGTACTTATTTCCGTGAATTATATTATCCATTGTGCCCTGCCGTGTTATTTTAATTGTAATCGCTAATTACGTTTTAAAAGAGTATCAGTTACAAAGTACGGTAATTCGTTTCCCTTGGCATTATCGCTAAGTCCACTTGACCGGCAGCGTGGAACTTTCCCACACTAGCGCTGCTGGGCGGGGCGCGCTTGAACTTGAGGAGTCCTCTCACTTTCTCTTTCATTCGTCATGGTATGGGTGTATAATTGCAATATTCCATTCTTCAGGCAATTTTTCTGTATTCCTAATGCCAATAAGATGTTTATGTAGTCTGTACATTAGCATTCTTCCAAAGTTCTGCTGCTATTTTATTCTCTCCTGCCGCTTTAAAATTTATAAGTGAATCAATCGCTGTACGCCCTTCATCGTAAACAGGCGGTATGATCTTTTCCAGGGGTGTTTTGTTTCTGGGATAGGGATCGAATTCCAAAGAATCTTAAAGTTCATCACTATTAAGTAATTTTATGAAGTAATCAGCCAAAATTATTGCATTGTCATAATCATTATGGGCCATCTGCCCGTTCGTATCCTTCATCAAAAGAGTAGGGGGAGTAAATTTTGATTGGTATTGTTGAAATATCCTATAATAGTCTCTTGTTTTATGGCGATTGAAAGCTTCATCAATAGATTTTAATGTTTCCTTCTGATATAACTTTAGGTATATTCTAATATTGAAAACATATGAAAGAAAGCCCCCTCTATTTTCAAGGTACATGTAATTATGTGTGTTTCATTTCAAATTAAAACATCAGTCTAGTGTTGTCTCCTTTTTCCCACCCAGCGAAAGCTTACAGTTAATTGGAGCTATTAGGAATTCATTGTTGATCGTATATATCACACCTCAGGCAGTCTGCCAATTGTAACAAAAGATACTAGTAGCAACACCTGGCAGAAAAGCGTAAATGTATTCTTCTATCTATGGCGAAGAAATCAGAAAAAATAAATAAGTTAGAACGGGTGAATCAGCGTCAAAACTAATAAACGGTGATACACGTGAAGTAGGATTCGAGCAGCTGATTGATGCTAACATAGTAAACAGAGTGAGCGCAGGCATTCAGGAAGAAGAGCAATCTAAATTATCTTGATCAAGTGAAGACGAGACGATCGAGGAATCGCTCATTTCTTCCACCAAGGTATCAAAATGTATGTGTTATTAGAGAATGTGTTGAACTCATTTGTTTACACCGACCTTTCAGCGCTCCGGAAAATTAGGTCCGTTATATTAAACGAAAGTATATGATACAATGAAACAGTAAAAATAGATGATTTGCCGAAAGCGAGCTGAGAGATATTTCTAAACCAATGAGTTTTGTATTTCAAATGTTGAATGCTTAGAGCTCGCGTCAGCCCGGAAGGCGGCCGGCTCTGTGGGATTTGCGCAGAGAGAGAAAGAGATACATTTCCACTGTTGCAACAGGTCCACCATGTCAGAGTTCCCACACCACAGGCTGCTGCCATGAGTTCCTGCGGTATGACAACACCGTCGCTTACCTCAACGAGCCTGTCTCTTTCACGCTGCTTTACACTTAGCTTTTCTGACAACACACTAGCTCAGATTCTCAAGACAGACTGACTGTGATTGGTGGGATGGAAGTGAGGCATGACGTAATGGTAGCGTTGTGTTCTGCGCACCGCCTTTCCGGCTGGCTCGAGTTCTAGTAAATAAGTGTCTATTTTAGGAAAGGTTATGTTTGTATTATCCGTGGGATCAAAAGTCCACATTAACACAGATTGTTGAGAGTTTACTGTGTGTATTTGAAGTTAGTAGATTTCCCATTGGCAAATTATACAAAAACAGAGATTTAATTACTAATATAATTTAAAACACATTGTGACTACCTCATTCCACATTGCTTGTTATTCCTGATGTCCTGGTTTGATTCCCAGTTTTGCCAATTAAATTCTAGTCTGTAGGTTGGAACTGGGTACACTTGGCCTCGTGAGGTAGATTGAGGAGATATGGGTTTCATTCCCACCTTAGCCATCCTAGAAGTGTTTTGTCCGTTATTCCCCACTTCTATTCCAGACATTTGGTACCAAATATAAGTCCACGGCCACCTCCTACCCAACCAAGTCCCAATTAAAAAATACAACACACTAATACAGCCATCATAATAACACAGGTTATCATACAGATTACACCCACCCAGGTACATGAGACTACTGTCGACCAAAATATTATGTGCACTCGAGTTTGAAGGTTGTTTGTGAAGTAACCAATAGGCCTACATAAAATCCAATAACATCATCATTTTCGTAGTCCTATTTTACATTGGTTCATGTAGGTTTGGAATTTTTAATTTATATTTTAATATTTTTTATCGCAGTTGGAACACAAAAAGTGCCCGTTTTTAAGTGTGTTTCAACCATGCGTCACATTTGAGAATTATCTCAAAAACCCATCATCGTATCGAATCCAAATTTTAACATAATATACATTGGAATGTATAACGGGTTTATTAATTTCAACATTTTGTGTATCCAAGAAACCATTATCATTTTTGTAAGGTAACTTTTTCTCGGCTCGGGGTGGTTGGAAAATGTAGTTCTTGGTCGTGTTTTAATCCTTATACATCTAAAGGTTATGCTGTATGACTGTGAAATACGTACATTAATTAACTTATTTTATATCGGTTTGTATTTGTACGGGGAACTAAGACATTGTTTAGCAGCTCGCCGATACAGAGAAAGCTGTACAGCGTTACCGAGTTGGTGCCCAACATGCGTCATGGCGCACCTCGCTCGGAAGTGATGGGCTCCAACTCGGCAATGCTGTGCAGCTTTCTCTGTATCGGCTAGCTGCTAAACGATGTCTTATTTCCCCCATACAAATGCAAACCGATATAAAATAAGTGAATTAATTTACGTATTTCACAGTCATATAGTATAACCTTTTGATGTATAAGGATTAAAACGCGACCAAGAACTACATTTTCCAACCACCCCGAGCCGAGAAAAAGTTACCTAACAAAATTATAACAACTTTGTTTCTTGGACACACAAAATTTTGGAATTAATTAACCAGTTATACAACATTTCAATGTTAAAATTTGGATTCGATCTGATGACGGGTTTTTGAGATAATAATTCTTAAATGTGACGCATGGTTGAAACACGCTTAAAAACGGGCACCTTTTGTGTTCCAACTGCGATAAAAAAATATTCAAATATAAATTAAAATTTCCAAACCTACATGAACTAACGTAAAATAGGACTACGAAAATGATGATGATATTGGATTTTATATAGGTCTATTGGTTACTTCACAAATAACCTTCAAACTCGAGTGCACATAATGTTTTGGTCGACAGTAAGTTATGTGGCTACAATGTCACAAAGCCCCTAACTGACTCAACAAACAACAGCGTCATTAAGCACTATATATCGTGCACAGATAGGAATTAATAATATTGTATAAATGTGCCGACCATTTGTAGCCGGTCGCATGCCCGTGAGAAGTTTAGAGCGAGTGTACATAACATCAGGTGACATCCCCTCGACAGTCTTCCGGTACATTCGCCCAGCACCTCGTCGGTAATTATTCTTGGTGCTCACTCGTTGCTTTGTTGTCAGCAATGTCTGTATGTTGACAGTGCGAGTAGAACACTGAGACACACAATGAGCTATGAAAAATTCTTAGAACCAGAAAGCTACCAAACTATCTAAATCAGACAATAAGTCCAAATCATGCTTAAAACTCGAAACACATTCAAATAAATGTGGGCATTACTCAGGAGTATTTACACAAAATTTCAATCTTTTCTTCAACACACTTAAATGTTTGGAGAAGGCTCGTAAGACCAACCTGCTCATGTAAGTTGGCTTTCCACGATGCTTGCTAAGCTCTCTATATGTCAGTTGACTAGTGTAAGCATCATACATAGCGCAAAGCTTCAATTTTTCCCTCTAACTTCCATTTATTCCCACCCAAGTTTTTCTTACATTCAAGTTACTCTGCTCCTTGGATTAAAATCATTTAGCACAATCCTAGCAACCTTACTTTGCATAATCTCTAATTCATTGATAAGCCCTACTTGATAAGGGTCCCAAACCGCTGAGCCATATTCGAGGAATAGTCTCGCAACACATATTTCAATATCTGGTAGAACCTCCGGAACATTTGCAGGACTTACGGAAGTCTGAGCTTTAAATCCCGGTTTTGACAGTGGTCAAACTGACTGAGGTTCATTCCCCCTTTTTTTTGGAAACTGGGTAGAGTAAGTTCAAGGTCAAGATAGCTGGCTAGTAATACAGTATTACGGCACTATCTAGTCTTATGGGGTGTGGTAGCCTCTCAGCACGTTGGACCGGGGTTCGATTCCCGGTCCATGAATGTGAGAGTTTCAATGTGAAATGCCATGTTCTGTGGTTCGGATTCCACGTAAAAAGGATGGCTCATGGTCGCTAGATTAATGGTCACGTAAAACTGTAAACTCCCTTCGTCATCCTCCTTTCATGTGTTAGACCTAGAAGAACTGTTACGGTCTACACAAATGATTTGAATTTTTCAACTTCCTTTCCTTCCTTATCTAGTCTTAAATTGAGAAACTTGTACCTAAGAATGGAATTTATATGATTCCTTGCTGCAGCCAGATCCTCGACTTAGTTGCTTATAGCCAAATAGGAGGTTAATGGCAGATGTGTCTCTCTTTTCCTTGTCATAAACAAATAGTTGTATACTTCTCTAGATTTATTGAAGCCTTGTGCTAGATTTTAGAATGAAGATTACTTGCTTTGTTTGCCTTCTAACCAAAGATGAACTAATCTCATTTTGACCATTCCCTGCTTTCTCCCTGTTGCTCTTGACATGCTCATCAATAATGGAATGATGACAATGAAACATGAATTTCTTCTCTCCCTATTTTGGGGGCCAGATGACCTTGTTGTTCTGCTTTCATCATATTTTCCTGTTTATTTCTTTGAGAGGTGAAATATTCTGACTGGCCATTCTTAAATCCTAGACTTACGATAAGATCCAAAACTTAGGCCAAAATTATGATTTCAATTTTTCTCTTTTCAAACTGTTCAGTTAGTGATCATCATGCTGTAATGAAAGTCTCCTTGTGAATTAATAATGTTGACTGAGCTTAGCCTAATGTGTACAGTACTCCACACTTTTCTGGAAGGTGGCAGTCAAGCATAGATTGGCTGTTTAGGAGGCAGTTAGTTTGCAGCAAGTTGGGAAAGTATGTGTTAGCAAAGGGTAAGGACATATTAAAGGAAAACTTGCCTCCTTACAAAGTGACAGTTACGGGGCAGCAAGGTGGCACTTAGGGGATAGCCAAGGATAAAGAGGTAATAGGGGATGTCAATTCCCTTGCCAGGGTGGTAATTAAACATAGATTGGCCATTTAGGTGGCAGTTAAGAGGCAATAGGATGGCAAGTAAGGCACCACGAGATTGGTAGCAAAGGGTAAGGATGTAATAAAGTGGGACTTAGGAGGTAATAAGGGGGAACTTTCCTCCTTACAAAGTAGCAGTTAACAAGTAATAGCCGAGTACAATTTAATAAGGTCATGATAAAATTGCATCAGGTTTAAAACTAAACTTTCTATCTGTCTCGAAGTGAACTTATAGGTTTAGTAATATTCATAAATAATATGTATAGAACACACACTATGAGACACCACCTAGAATTATGGTTTAAAAAAATAAAAATTAGAGAAGTAAATTTGGGGTCAGGGTTTCCCAAGTGAAATGTGTTCCGTTCATAATAGGAACTATGAATGTAAATCATCGGAAAAGATCCTATGTAAACCTTATACATATTCATTTTTGCTGTACCCACCATAACAATTGAGTTTGTATATATAAATACTGTATATATACACACACCTAAAACCACCAATATGTTCGAAATTTCCCTCAAAGTATGGTCAGTGAATTTTCAACTAAACGGCGCAGGACCGACAAAATGTTTCCAGGAAATAGGGACAATATCACTGAAGATACACGGAGCATTTTTAGCTGACTTGGCCATGAATTTGAAAAAGTTTTGGAGATTTGGACCATCGTCTGCTCTCGGTGCAGCGAGTGGTTTTCAAACCTTATTAACTTACACAGGTGTTTTTATGGAGTGGCATATTATAAAAGGAAAAGAAAAAATATGAAGATATTTTAGATAACAATTTTGGTTCTTATAGGCCTTCAGTATTTTAGTATGATGTGTTCTTTAAAAAAAATGATCATTAAGTTTCTTTATAAATAGAGTTTTTCTCTGGTAACAAATTACAACGCTAGAAATGAAATTATAACATATTCCAACAGCAACTATTTAAACTTTCTTACATCTACTAGATGTCCCTTCGCAAACTGTTCTTCTCACTATACCTCTTCCCACCTTGCCAATGTTTTCACCTAATTTATTCTTATTCAGATAAAATTCTGATTTTAGTACAGTATATCTTATCTTGATGTGGCTGATTATCTGTAGAATAAAACTTTTAACATTTGATTTCCCACAATTGGATAAAAACCCTCATTTTACCTACTTTTATATCTGAGAAAAAATCAATGGCAGAAGAATAATTCATTCCTTAATACAGATCCAATTCATGGAAAAACCACTTCTTCCGCCGTCTAGTCATAGTCTGTATTTTATTGCACTCACCAGCTGATTTTACAGTCAAATCAGCTCAAACCATTCCGTGTGTCTTCGGCCTAATTCTCACTTAACAATGCTGAACATGCCCCATACTATTGATTTTTATTGCAACTTACATCTCCTTAGTGCCACTTACATACCACCTTAAAATATTACCTCTTTTTGGCACCTACATGCTACTTTCAAAGAGTTTGGAGTGATAACCTATGATAATAGGATTATTAGGGAAGTAATGGGAATTAAGAACCAACTGAGCAGTTACAAATTAAGTAAAGCTTCTTATCTCAGTGACTGTGTGTTATTTTACATGCCTGAGAGCAGGGTTTGTCAGTGAATCAGAATTATGAGCCAGCATGATCCTGCAATTTTGGCAAGTGAAGGATTAGGCTATGTGTGAAAAAGGAGGGACACCCAGTCTCAGTAGATTTAGATTTATGGGCATGTTAATGGTCCCTTCGTGGCCATAATTCTCACAACCCTCTCCCAAGCCACAGAATTGAAAGTTATGTCAAACCAAACCTTACTAACAATCACAGTTCATAGATCAGAGTATAACAGCACAGGGTATCGGACAACATTCACCCAGGATGTGAGACAAAGAAGACACACTTCCACTCTTCTGATTTTGAGAAAAATCTCCCCTTCAACTAGGAGCTTCCTCACTTCATTGGCATTAATTACATCCTCTAAGAAATGCTTCTGACATTGTCACATAAAATTGAAACTTGCTAGCTAAACCAATTAGTATTGATATCAGCAACTGACCCGGTCGGAGACTGGAAGCAGGCTGTGGATTATATTATTTATCAGCAGTCTACAATTCAACATAGCTTGTTTCACTAGGCTGAACAAAGTACTCAAATTAACACTTATTCATTAACTTATAATGTATTCATGATATTCTTTTCGGGTACTGCCATGTTAAAACGTTATAACTACCAATGAAAATATCTTAGACATTTTCCTAAGGAACTTGCTGTGTCAACCATACAGTATTAACAACCCAGGCAAGGTTTCTCATGAAAGTCTAGGATATTTTCATGTTACTTAATCTTTTTAATTTGAAATGCAGGTGAATCATGACTTGAAGGACATGTATAGTTTTAACATTCCATCATGGCAAAACCATCAAGAATATCATAAATGCCTTAATCAATCCTTTTATTGTATCCAATTACTGCTGGTCAGGTGTTTTGCTTGCTTGATTGTTTGTTTTGTTTTAATTTTAAGATATTTTATTTTTCTACTTTAATTTTTGCCTGTTGTAATTTCTGTTCCTAAATGAAGGGCTTGGATGTATATAATAGTAAGTGACATTCCCACAAATGATGGATTAATGGAAGAACAATGACTGGGCTCATGCACTATGTCACAGTAGTCTTAATGCCAGTTTCAGCTACCTGTCTTGCACTAACATAGTGCTGCCATCTCTTGAGTAATGCAGGACCCTATAGGATGACCAGGTAGAAAAGAATGTTTCAATGCACAAGTGCACCAAAGTAGGGGAGAGTGTTTCCAGCTCTCTTGTCTCTCCACTGCTAGTCTTTCTTCTGTGCATGTGCGTCAGGTAGGGGAAGTGTCTCTCTCTCTTTCTCGCTCCTACTGGTTTCTTTGTCGTTGGACCTTGTGCTTGTGCAAGGTGGAGTCGTAGTGCCAAGTGGGGGAAGCTCTACAGCAGCAACTTACGGTGAGTCCCGCCCCCCAACATTCTTTTCTACCTGGTCATCCTATAGTCATTGTCATGAGTTAATTTAATGTACAGTATATTGTAATATTGAAATATTAGAGGACATTTTTCAGTCGGTCAACACGAGTGTACCCAATTAAATTGAGCGGGGAGTAACAATTAATTACCTAGCGAATTTATGTGAGAAGGGTATAAATAATTCATGTATTTTTTCAGACACTAGGAAATTAATTGTTACTCCCCGCTCAATCTAATTGGGTACACTTGTGTTGGCCGATTTGAGGGTAAAGCTCCCATTGGAGCAATCGTAAGACTTGAAAATGAATCCTCGACATGGCGTAGTTACATTCATTTTCAGTAGCTAAACGTGCCTGCTTGGAGAACTGGAGATTCAATTTTGAATCCCGATAGTAGTCCCATTTTTAAGTCTTAATGCAGCATTTGTAACCACTGCAAGGGGAGCTTTTCCCTCAAGTCATTTCTATGAATTAAATGTTTGCTTGTAGACTACGGGGCTTTTTACAAATGAGCAAATCATCATAATGCTATTGTGAATAATATAACTAGGTTAACTGTTCAGCTCTGCAATCAGTATTGAGTGAATAATTATACAGTATTGGCTCTTCAGATAGTTTTGATCCATCACTTTAGATCGATGTAGATTGCTTTCATTTCTGAAACTCTGCCACCTTTTTACACATTATCGTTATTATTCCAAGAATTGGATTTTCACGACCCACAATAATGACAATTAACGGCTTTAAGCTATTAGGTCGACTAATGTACAAATTGGAAGATAACTTAATTAAAATATCTTGATACACGTGACATTCGAACCTGCAACCTTCAGCGTTGTACGCCACTGCTCTTGACCACCGAACTAATGGGGGAACCCTTAAATTCTCATGTACTAATAATACATCTAAGATGCTAGCCCAGGGTTGTCGTTTTAACGGATTTTGGGATGTTGAAACGGACTACGGATTTAGTTCGCAGATGTGCATATTTTTTTCAATTCATTTATTCATTTCATTATTTATCCCATGAATAACTACGCATAGAGACGCGATACTAACAGTGAACACTTACAACATTACGGCAAAAGGTTGACTTACGCGTCGCAAGAAGAAATGTGGGCTACTGCGGGCAGTATATCCAAGCCGCACTCACAAGTTCCCAGTTGGGCACTGAGAAAGCTCGTTAGTTGGTTTCACGATCGGCATTGCTTTCAGCCCTTTAGGTAATATTCTCGCTATGGTAAGAAGTCAATGGAAAACTTTCCAGTTAATCTAGATGGTCAGAAGTGGCAGGCACGTCGAGCAGACCGCCAGCTGTTAAAATGGCGCAGTTTTGGTGGGTAGACGCTAGAAGTACATATGCACTTAAAATATTTTGTATTAAATGGGAAGAATTGAATGAATATTAACACGAAAGGGCACATTTTTTCTTTCAAGTGACAAATTATACAAGTTTTCAAAATAACGCAGCTTACATCCCATTGTTCGAGGCAACTTTCGAAATATTGCGTTATAAATTATTTACTTTTGAATTACCGTAACCAGGTTTTACTATTATAAGACTACTCTCACAGCATTTTTGCTACATGTAAATTGGCCATTTTCTCATATTTTTTTAAATTTAAACACTGCAAATAAAAATAAACAATGGTTTTGTTCAAAGGAACAGTGTGCTAAAATGTTTATATTATGTAAAATTTATTTAAAGTGTAGGTACTATAAATTTGTTTATAATTAATATTTCTTTGATAATAAGATTTATAATTCTAAAGAAGTAGATACTGTGGAACTTGGATAATTCGAACCTCAAGGGACCAGTAAAATGATTCGAATTATCCAAAAATTCGAATTAAGAAAGTTCTTTGAAAAGGGTAGAGAAGATTTTCAATTATAATATAATTCACATTATATTACATAGGTTTTTAACAAGTAAAGTGCTTATATACAACGTATTAGGTTTGCATAATGATTTACGTTCAACAAAGCATATTAACAGACAATGGTAATGTGAATAACCTCAAAAGCTTCAAATGATAAAATAAAACCAAAATGTACTATTCACCTATTTAACGACAGTAGTAATCCAGCAATCTAGTTAAGCCTTAGAGAAATCGACTGTTTTTCAAAAAAGTTTGAGATTTTTACCTGTTTGCTACAATTAAGTCTCTCGGCCATCACGAAAGAATCTAACAAATTTAAGGAACGGTATCACGTCATTTCTACTTTCAAAAGAACGCCTAAGTTCTGTGATGTGGTTTGTTGTTTGGTCTGCACGCGAAACAGTTTTTTCTTTTGGGGAACTTCCTCCACGAGTTCATCGCCAGATGCGTCGTCACCATCTTGTTTTTCGGAGTTCAGTACATCGGGCGATGATTTCTGCGTCGGTCAGCTCACCACAAACTGTGACATGTTTGGCTTTTACACGTAAAAACTTCAAATTATCCAAAATATAATTTGAATTAACCACGTTGTTTTAGCATTGATTGTATATAAAATGCTAGGGACCAAGAGAAAAATTCGAATTAAAGAAGATTTTGAATTATAGAAGTTCGAATTAGCCACGTTCCACTGTACTACTGAGGTTTAAAAAATATATTTTATTTATAGCTTTGAACCTGATGGAAAAAAAATGTGATTTTTCAGAATGTATTCTTGTGGGTTGTTGTGTGTTTTTTTTTTCGCGGATTTTTTCAGGTACTTGACAAGGATTTGAAATTAATATTGGTGCCAGCCATGCGCTAGCCTAGTATTTTGGAATCTATAGGCAGCCCATAGTGTGTAACATTCACATTATGATAGGCTGGCACAAGCCAGCATCGCAGATGTGTCAAGTGAGAATTAATGTCCCCCCCCTTAGCACAGTCGTCAAGAGCATCGGCATACATAACCAGAGGTTATGGGTTAAATCCTGCATGGGTCAAACATTTTAACTCTCTTCCATATACATGACTTGCACTTAGGCGTTACACTACCTAATAGATAGAATAAAGCCTTTATTTCTTGTTGTTGTTATTATTATTATTATTATTATTATTATTATTATTCAGTTATTTAGTTTGGTCTTTCAGCAAAAGCCCTGTACAGTATTAGCAGAATACAAATGTTTGTGTATCGGGAAAAAATGTGGTTCATTTATTTGTATGTCAAATTCTTTGTATATTTTGTTAAATAAAAACACATCTTGAATGAAACTGTCTTTTTATTTTACTTTTATATAAGTAATAGGGAATTCCTTTATCTTAATCATCAGTTTCCTGCAGAAGATCACATTTTTTCCCATACTGGAACATACAACTTTATTTTGGGTTTTAACTTATGTTGAGAATTATTCTAGAATAGTTTGAGATATAAATTTTTTGCTAACAATAAAACTAATCCAATTTAGTTAACCTGCAAGGACATTAAATAACCAGCTCTGATAGCATTGTATGTTTCTTAGTTCAGTGTTGCTCAATTTGTTGACTATTCTATATGCTGATTTGCTGGTATTACTTTTGAGTAAATAAACTCTCTAGTGTAACAAGTATGATCAAATCCCAGCACAGTCAGTTGACTTTTGAGGGTGCTTAAATGTGAAGGGTGCCATGCCCATAGATTTATTAGCATGTTAAAGATCCCCTTTCAGGGAAAAAATACAGAACCTCAGGACTTGGAAGCCACAGTAGTTAAGAAAGGTTTAAACACTCATAACATTATTATTACTCTTGGTTAAATTTCATCCAGTTTGTATCCTTATGCAAGTTCGTAGTGAGCTCAAATTGTCTTGTTGATTGCTGCAATGGACAGTCTAACTGATAATGATATCTAGTAACAAAATAATGAAGTAGGTGGAAATGACGAATCGGATATAGACTTTGTTATGAAAATTAATATTGTTATTGGTTTTATGTGCCTTTGAACTACTGCGACTTTTAGAGATGCCCGGGTGGTAGAATTTTGCTCTGAAGGGGATCTTGAACTTACCAGTAAATCTGCTGCACCACACAGCAAGTCTTTATGTAAATGATCACAAAGTAATACCTAGCATGAGTCAGACAATGAAAATGTGTCTTCCAGTGGATCTCTGCATAAAATTGATGAAAATGGTATCACATTAGCTGTGAGAGAGAAAAAAAAATAGATGTGATTTTTGAGGGATTTGGGTGTAAACCATAGTAGGTAACAAATCACTTATGTTGGCTTGCTCGTCTTTTTCTCACATACCGTAGAATACATGCTGTAAAGTGGTAGTTAACCATAGATACACAAATATTTACCATGGTGCTCTCTTTCGTCAATTTCAAGTACTGTTTACACTAGATTGTTCGGAACATCACTTATCATACTAAACGTGCAACATCTTGATTGTGATGAAAATGTCGCTTACAATGGTTTACACCATCAAGTAAACATCATGAGATCCAGGTTAAGCAAATCAATATTCACGACAACTAACTAACACTACCAAGCACTGCAAAAAACATATTGCCGCCCAAGAGTCCCAGCCCTTCACCCGTAATTACAAATGTGCAAGTACTCCTACAAGGATATTTTTTAGAGATAATCCCCAAAAACTAATTATAGACCCTAATAAATAGTACATACATATCCCACGTCGTTCCCTCTATTACATGGGTCGGCGAAAGAGGCCTCTCCACCAATTTCTGTCTCTGTACTTCTCTTCTTCTTCTTCAATGCTGTCCAATTCTTGGCCGTCCTCTTGGTCTTCGGCCATGAAGCTGCAGTTCATACGTTTGTCTTGGAATTCTAGTAACATCCATCCTTCGCATATGGCCAAACCACATGAGCCTTTTCAAGGTTATTTTATCGAGTAGTTGGTCGACCTGAACCAATTCTCTGATATGCTCATTACGAATTCTGTCTTTTCTTGTCTTCTCTGGCTCTGGCAAATCTCATCTCTGCTGCCTGAATCCTTCTCTCATATTTCTTCCTCATGGTCCAAGTTTCTCAGCCATAGGTCAAAATTGGCACATAATAAGTCGGATAAATTGCTCGTTTACATTGCAGAGGCACTTTCTGGTTCCATATGTCGTCTTGAACAGCTCTATAAAATGTACCTCCAGCCGAAATCCTGTTGATGATTTCCTCATCAATGGTACCTGTTGCTGATATCACACTTCCCAGATATTGAAATTTTTGAGAAAATCTATGCTGTCTGCCATCAATTTCAATAGAACCTTCCGGTTGGCCATTTCTCTGCATAACTAGCACCTTACTTTTTTCTACACTAAACATAAGACCATATTCCTTCACTCTTTCTGTCCATGGTTTGATCTGTTCTTGCAATTCTTCTCTGGAATCGCCCCACACACATGTCATCCGCAAAGAGCATAACTTTCATTTTTCCATCGCCGATGGTTTGGGATACATTTTGTTGGATGTCATTCTTCACATCAATGAAGAGAAGAGGAGACAGAACTCCCACTTGCCTTAGACCTGTAGTTATTCTAAATGGTTCTGTCAGTCCTGATGGTGTTTTAATATGACTATTGATTCCATCGTAAATGTTCTCAATTCTCTTGACTACATCATTACTCAAACCACTCTTCCTCAACAATGTCCAGACTTAATCCCTGTTCACAGCATCGAATGCCTTTTTGATATCCAGGAAGGCTATCCAGAGATCTTTATTGTGTTCATAATATTTCTCCATCAATTGACAGAGCCCAAATATTAGATCAACTGTTGATCTGCCTTTCCTGAATCCATATTGGTCCTCTGATAACCTTGGTTCTATCAGTGGTCTAATCTTTCCTTCTATAATCCTTTCATACAATTTTCCCATTTGAGATGTTAATGTGATGCCCCTGTAATTAGAACATCTCTTCCTGTCACCCTTCTTGAACAATGGAACGATAATGCCCTCCTTCCAGTCAGCTGGAATCTGTCCTTATATCCAAATCTTACGGAAAAGCCTGTATATCCACTGCCTTGCCATTAATTCCCATCGACTTGATCATTTCACCACTCACTTCATCAATTCCTGGGGACTTTCTGTTTTTATATACTTCCAGGCATATGCTATATCGTTCCATGTTAGATTCATATTGTCTCCCATCCAACTGTCATTTGCCACATCATCTGCTGGGATCATTGTTGTATGAGTCACATTCAATAATTAGTATTTGTTTATAAACAGTATTCAGATTTAAAGATTTATATTTGAATAATACTGTCAATACGGAACCTGAAAATGAATGTATGTTGTAATAAATATAAACAGTATGTTAAAATGTTGTGATATTTACAGGGAGGCCATTTAAAAGTTTTGTGGCAGAGACAGTGAGCCAATGCCCGCAATGGCCAGCAGAGGCGAACGGATGTAATGAGCTCAAATAACATTTATGCCAACAGAAACTAAATGAAACTGAAACTCACCAGCTATATACGTGCTCTACATAAATAATGTATGTCTGCCCCGTAGTATTCCCGTTTTTTTTTTTTTCCAAAGGGGTCGGGGATGAGATGCGATGGAGGTCTTTGTGGCGGATGGTTTTTACGGCCGGATGCCCTTCCTAACGCCATCTTCATAAATAATAACTAAATTAATTAATAAACTAACTGAACTCGCCAGCATTTACAGATGATGTTGAAAGTGATCTCCTTGAGCTGTGATGTAAGCATTGCTTCTCGTAGGGATTTCAAGACACTCTTCGCAGTTCATGAACCCTGATGGAACGTGGAAGACACTTAAATCAGGCAAACTAGGCTTTAATGACAATTTGATCATCGTGGAACACTTCCTGTAACCATTGCATAGAACTACGCTTTGTATGGGCTATCACACTATCCTGCTGGAAATAACTGTACCTGTTGTTTTCTTCAGTCAGTTCAGCAAAAAATGGTTCGAGAATATGGTTCCTGAAAAAATATAGGGTCAATAATTAGTTAGGCACTAATAACGCACCATAACCCACCTTCACATCGTGCAGAGGTCTCTGATACAAACATAGGTTAGATCAATATAACTTGCTAAGGCAACATTCTAAAGCAGGAGTTAGAACTTACCTTGCGAGCCATGTAGTTCAACTTACTACTAAAGTTGAATAAAAAATTAATAACATTTCAGCAATTTCATTAGTATGTCATTAATGGTGTTAGGAAAAGCTTAGGTTAATCACGGTACAGGATAATAATTAATTGAATTTAATTATTTAATTAATAGAATCACCTGGAACATATACAACAACAAATCAATATCTAAGAATGCAAAATTAAAACACTGTAGCCCAGTAATTTAACCTGAAGGATTATATGCATCAGAAACCCTGGAGGCAGATCACTAACTAAAAATTTAGAAAAACAAGAAAGTAAAATCCTTAGGAAAATCTTTGGCCCAGTCTGAATAGATGGACTGTGGAGGAAAAGGAGGTCCCGCAAGTTATACCAACATTCTGGAAAAATATCAAACAATGTAGAAAAAGGCTATTGAAATTTTATGGACTTACTTAAAAAAATATTTAATCACTTAAAGTCAAGGATAACTGGTTATCGAAATTGAAAATTACCCTAAAAAAATCAACGCAACAGACTAAATTTTATGGAGCTGGCCTACTTTCAGAACGTTCCCAAATACAAACCGATATAAAATAAGTTAATTAATTTACGTATTTCACAGTTATACAGCATAACGTTTTGATGTGTAAGGATTACAACGCGACCAAGAACTACATTTTCCAACCACCCCGAGCCGAGAAAAAGTTACCTTACAAAAATAACAACTTTGTTTCTTGGACACACAAAATTTTGAAATTAATAACCAGTTACACAACATTCCAATGTATATTGTGTTAAAATTTGGATTCGATCTGATGATGGGTTTGTGAGATAATAATTCTTAAAAGTAACGCATGGTCGAAACGCTCTTAAAACCGGGCACTTTTTTGCGTTCCAATTGCGATAAAAAATATTAAAATATAAATTAAAAACTCCATACCTACATGAACTAACGTAAAATAGAATGACAAAAAAGTTGATGTTATTGGATTTTATGTAGGTCTATTGGTTACTTCACAAACAACCTTCAAACTCGAGTGCACATAATATTTTGGTCGACAGTAGGCTGTGGCAGATGGGTTAAATGGCTTGCTTGCTATGGTAATGAGAATAGTTCCAGAATCCAAAGCATAATTAGGCCTCTTTTATAAGTAATCCCAGCCTCAGTTCCTATTAAATCTATTAGTTACAACTTCTTCTAAAAGATGCCGAGTGCAACAATGTTCAGACTGTCATGCCGTAACACGTCAGTTAGGAGTAGACCACAAAGGCGTAACATTTGTTCAGTACAACCAACAGTTGTGCTGGGATAAATAACCATAATAGAATTCAAGTGCATGTTCTAATTTTATTAATTTATAAATTTATTATATTGTAAAAAAAAGCAATGTAATGTATATAAACCTTAATCGCAGGTAATTTATTTCAGGTTATTTTCCACGTATTCCAGTAATTGGAATGATTTTTGTGTTGACTGACTGAAAGCTACAATATTAATTATTATATTTTGTCGTTCTAACTGTATACACGTGCATAATACTCATTCGTAATTTCACACACCCTTATAAAAGTACCTACAAACGTTGTACGTGTTTAGCATACGAGATATAATATGCACAAGAAGAGCTTGCCACAAGATCCTGCGCAGATCTTCAGCAATGTTCGGATGGTATCGGTAGAGGCAGAACACGCTCCTCCCACTTCGTTGCAGTAGCTCGCTGGCGGCAGTTCTGAACGGACCGTCTGCCCAGCCGGAGGCTTGGCATGCTAAACAGTGACTGGGGTTCAAGTGAGATCTCAGCGCGAGTATGTACCGTAATACCTTACACTGTAGTTATTACCTGAGCCAGGACACAGTAACCTATAGCCTAATTAGCCTATATTGTTTGCTGCTTCCTTGCACTGGACGCTTGAAAAGTTGAATTACAGCTGTAGACCGCGTCTCTCAGCGAGCCCGCAGGGTTGGAGAATGCAGTGAGCCCGGTAATCTGCATTCAGGCCACACACAGGAACCCCGCAGTGATCGTTATACTACGCTGAATTGATTTTTGTCTCTGCGCATCGTTGAGTTTTGGCAAGGTCTTCTTGCGGGTACTCTACCCCATCTTCTTATAATTCCGAAAACATTTTGCTCTTGGCGTAAAGATGGGTCATATCAAAATTTCTTTCAGACAAAAGTTTCAGTATTTTTTGGAGGACTATTGACCATTTTAGGCAGTTTTCATATTGTGCCTTCTTCTTCTGTCGAATTTGGCCTACTGTGGACCGCGTTGAAACAATCGACCGACTTGCCATTCTCTTCTTCTCCTCCCAGAATTTCTTCATGCGTTCGCTGAGTCTCCTCCTCCTTTCTTCAGACCAGAGGAGCAGGGTTTTTCCTGAAACCCTTTAAATTCATCAACCTTCCTTCGAAACAGTGATTTGTTGAGAATATCTTCTTGAGTGATGTCAATTTCTTTGAGATCTGCTCGTGTTTCCTCACCCATTTTGTGGTGGACTTTCATTTGCTAATGTTAGTGAATATCCGTTTGGTTAACCTATTGTTGCTCATTCGTGTGAGGTGGCCATAAAATTTAATCCTTCTCTTACGCATCGTGTCCGTAAATTTCTCCACCTGGTTGTACAAGTCACTATTCCTCCGTCTCCTCCATAAGCCATCTGCTCTCTGTACTGGTCCCAATATTACCCTTAGGATTCTTTGTTCTTTCGCTTCTAACTCCTCTGTTTCTCCTTTTTTGTTTAAAATAAGGCATTCAGAACTATAAAGAGCTTTTGGTTTAATCACAGCGGCATAATGTCGTAACTTTGCTCTGAAGGATCTTGTTATACCTATTCTGTGTTAATCGATATGCAGTTTCCGTCTTACGAGCTCTGACCTTATTGGCTTTCTTATCAAGACCATAAGATTGAATCCATTCACCAAGATATTTGAATGTTTCGGTCCTTTTGATATTTCCAAACCTTGTTTCTAAATCTTTCTCATTGCCATGTTTGGATTCAATGTATTCTGTTTTCTCATAAGAGACCTGGAGGCCTGTTTGTGCCGCAATTTCTGAATCATAATTTTCGCTTCATTAATATCTTCCGCTAACACAGCTAGATCATCGGCAGATGCTAAGCACTCCACACCCAAACTTTGCTTTTTAGTGCCTAGGTCGATTCCTTCTACCCCTTCCTCTTTTATTGCTTTTTTCCAAGTCCTCATTATTCAAACTGGCTTCGGTGGCGTAGTTGGTAGCATGCTGAGCTTCTGTGCCCAAGATAGGGGGTTCAAACCCGGCCGAAGCCGTCGGATTTTTTAAGAGCGTTAAAAATCCCTCAGAATGCCTTCCTTCGGAGGGGAAGTAAAGCCGGCGGTCCCATGTCATAGATTTATGGCATGTTAAAGAACTTTCCACTAATTACACCTGTGGAAAACTAAATTGTATAGGTTAAGAATGTAAACAACGCTCTTAGGTTGCTATGTTCGTTGCCAAGAGCCGAATGCGGTGACATCTTGTAGCTAAGTTCTGAACTAGGCCTAGTAGTCATTGACGGTGGCGTTTGGCGGCAAAAGTAGGAACTATGAAAAATTCAAAGTTTCAGTCCTTACTTGAATTTAAAAAACAGATACACACACACTAATACAGTCATCACAATTAACACCAGTTATCAGACAGATTCGACACACACCCAAAGTACACGGGGCTACATGACCGCGTTGTCGCAGCCCCTAAACTAAGGAACCAACCATCATTATTCAACTCATTATTTTCTCCAGGACGATGTTAAATAAAATTGGTGATAGACCATCACCTTGTCGGACTCCTGTCGGGATCACAAAGGAGGCGGATATTTCTCCACGATATTTAATCTTATACACAGTGCCTGAGAGGGTCTGTTGTACCAGCGACCTCGTTTTTTTATCAACTCCAAATTCCTCCAAAACTTGAAAGAGAGTTTGGCGGTCAATTGAATCATATGCCTTTCTGAAATCAACGAAGACAACTACCGTGTTTTTACCTTTTATAGCTCTCAGTATAAGAATACTTTTTAGATTGAATATTTGATCAACACAAGATCGTCCCTTTCGAAACCCTCCCTGATATTCACCATAGTGTGCCTATTAAGGGAGGTATGATTTTTTTTGTCAATTTTAATTTGTTAGATCACCTTTTGTCCATGTGTCTTTGTGTTCCCCTCCCTATTAAAATCTAAATGGCTGGAGTGATTTCAATGAAACTCGGTTAGGCCATCGATCGTGCTATTTTGTCCGACCCTGACCGTGCCCTTAACATTTTATTACATCTTACCAATTCAACATGGCAGTTGTGCAAAATGTTTCACCGGCATTATATTATCTCCGAAACTGTTTCTGATATCACCCCGAAATTTTGTACGGTGATAAAGCGCACTACTAGAAGTTCGCCTATGTGACTCTCAAAAACCTGTTAAGAAAACGAACATGGCGGCCAAGCAAAGTTGGAACATTTAAAATAGACTTTTCTCAGGATTTAACCATCTGAGTGCAGTGAAACTTGGTACAGTAAATGCTTATACAAATTTGAATCCACTGACATCTAATTTATTTCAGTTGTTTTCATAACCACAAGATGGCAGCTGTGCAAAATTTTAAAACCCTTTTTTTATTTCTTGTGTCCTAATCATGCGATTGAAGTTTGAATAATACACTAAAGCAATAATCTTCATGCAATAGTACATAACTCTATGGCCTACATACAGTCATGGCCAAATTATTATGGATTACAAGTAAATTTTGGTTTCAAAGTTATTCTAATAAAAATGCTGAATGATTTCTTCAAATTTATTGTTAGAAAATAAAAAATAATAAACTTTAAGGGTTTATTCAATGTGTCCTGAACATTAACTAAGACTTAGTTTGGCCACCTCTGGCTTTTAACAAAGCCTTGAACTCTTCTTGGCATGCTTTCAATGAAGTGAAGACTGTGGTCCTGCAGCTCCTGATCTTGCTGCCAAATCCCGGTTAGCCCTTCTTTGAGAGCTGAAGAAACTTCTTTCTGATGTATTTTGTTCTTCACAATGCCCCAAATACCCTCAATGGGGTACATGTCGGGGTTGTTTCCAGGCCATGGAAAGACGTCCAAACTTTCTTGTTCAAAAAAATGCTTGAACCACTTTAGCTGTATGGTAAGGGTAGTGATGTGGGCCGGGTATATACCCAGTGAGAAGGTAAATATAAATTGGGTATTTACCTAGTGGTCATTTAAATACCTAAAATGAGGGTATTTTCAGTTTTTGAGCTTTGTACAACACTTTTTGATGTGTTGATGAAGTGTTGGACAAACAAAGACTGAAACACAGGTATTTGATGCCTTAAATTGAAATCGGGAACAATATTGATTCTTCGAAGAAAGAAAAAAAAAAAGAAGTCTGGTATTTTTGGGTATTTATATATTTGGCACTGTAACCTTGTCTTTAAGTGTGTTTTTTCCTTAAACTAAACTAAAGTAAAATAAATATTGGATAAAACCTTTTGGTTGTTTTGTGTTTTAAATTTTTAATAAATACCAAGATATTGAGAAGGTCGAGTTTTATTACGGTACTGGAAATGAGCAACAAAGATGTGGGAGGGAAAAGCTACCTTTGTAGTAATAAGAGTAGGCTATATGCATATTAATTGAAAGTGTATGCCAAAATTAATAAAATAATAAAATATATTCAATAGAAAGGACATTTGTAAAAAATGCTTAGTAAATTCGCTTTAAGTTATTTTTCATTCAATTTTAAATATTAAAGAAATATTAATATTTTAAATCATACTCTAAATAATACCAATGCATGTCAGGAAGTTTTTGTAGTATGTGGGCTCTATAATGGGTGAAGATGTACTGTATGCCAGTAAGCAAATGGTTTAGCAACACTGCTCAGCTCATCCTAGCCAGAATTCAAACTGACACTGTACTTCCCTCCCATTTTCTATTCTTTGTTTGATTTTCTATTTACTAGTTATTTTGGTTATTTGATTATTTATTTTATATATAAACTAGCTTTGCCCGAGAACAGTTATGAATGCAGGGTGATAGACTACTTCTAACTGAGGTCTTATAAGATTTCCTTGTATACGACATTAGCCGTTTTCCCTCCGGCAGTGAACATGAAAAGATTTCGGTTTGATGTAACACGTGTTAGAGCTACGTAAAGCTGTCCCTGAGAAAAACATTTTCCACTGAGATCAACTCCAGTCACGCTAAGTGTCTTATCCTGTGCTTTGTTTATAGTAATGCCAAAGCAGACTCTTACTGGGAATTGTACTCGTTTGAAACGATAAGGCAAATCTGAAGGAATCATAGGGATTCTGGGCACTAAGACAGTTTCTCTGTACCACAGCTAGTTAAGATAGTTGCTTCAATGAAACAGTTTTTCAAAGTTTTCACTACCAAATGTGTCCCATTGCATAACTTTGGTGGATGTAAATTACGGAGCAATATAATAGGAACTCCTACTTTTAAAATAAGCTTGTGTGGTGGCAAGCCAGAAGGAAATAAAGAATTTAGTAATTCTGTAGGGTAATGAACAGCTTCTTCACAATCGACTACTGTGTCTAGCCTACTGAGTAATATACTTGAGCCTGGGCAGTGAATTTGGAGAACACCAAGTCATTAATTTTCACTACTTGTTCGTTTGCCGGCGATAATATTGCTCTTTCTTTAAACCATGAATGAGACTTGTTAGATAGGCCATGGATTTGAGAATAAAAGCTATCAATAAATTTTTGAGTGCTGCTTACTAAAACACAGAAATCATGACTGAGGGTAATATTCCCTCCAAAGACCGGTAACTCTCCATTAGCAAACAGACTATTATCTTCTGAAGATAAGAGCACTCTCATGTTAGTTATGAGTGCCAATTTTTTTATATCCGGCCAGATGTAAGATATTTTTAATGAAGCTTTCACTTCGTCGGCTCTCGTTCCTCTGGTAACAACTGGTAAGATTTGACGAAAATCTCTGGCGAACAAAACTGTGCAGCCACCCATAGGTGTGTTCCGATTCCTTAGATCACGCAAGGTCCTGTCTACAGCTTCAACGGAAGTTTTGTGCGACATTGTAGCCTCATCCCATACATCTAAAGAACAATTTTGGATTAAACTGCAGTGTTACTTTGTTTTGAAATATTACATACGTTTCCATAATTACTGCTTACTTTCAAAAGAAGTTGAAGTTTAAATGTGCATGTGCTGTTCTTCCCCTTTCCAAAAGAGTAGCTGCAATTCCAGATGATGCGACGGAAAGAGCAATATTACCACCAGACCTCACTTGGGCGAGACATCAATCAAGAACGTTTTGCCTGTGCCTCCAGGGGCATCGAGAAAAAATATCTTACCTTCCTTCTTAGTGCAGGGTGTCGAGGGATACGGGAATTTTAGTGACCCGGGAAAAATACGGGAATTATACGGAAAATTCGCACTTGATACGGGAAATCTTAAAAAGTCTAATAATACCTGACTTCTTAGCCCCCGAACGCTCGGTAGAGTTCTCCTGCTCAGTCTTCTATTTCGCCTGCAGACCGCGGTGCCACCCGCAATTTGCGCCACCGATAGAGCGCTAAGCGGTATGCGAACCCAGCCAACGTCGAATGCATGCTTTGCCTGGCCGGCCGTTCCCTCTCCGCTTGGGGCTGCGCGCGTCGCGCTCGTTGCTGACAATGACATATAAGAATCAGTCCGCATTGTTATTTACAGAGGAGACCTGGGTTTCTCGACAAGAGCAGTCCTTAAAGACTCTAACAGCTCAAGATCTCAGAAAATTCTAGACGCGGATATGCTGCAATTTCGCACCAACTGCCGAGAATTGTGTATTTGTATACTATGGTTGAACAAATCAGAGAGGTCAACTCTTGCTCACGAGAGACCCGTGCTATTTCCTGCCTAGACCCTATAGGGGTCACTGAGACTCCTAAGTTGGAAGAAGTTAGGATCGTCATTGCCCTGAAAATGCTTTGTGATCAGAAGAATTTGCTCCTGGCGCAATGGCTGACCGCATAAAGAGCAGCTACTCCGCACTTCTGAGACTGCCCTTCGTCACTGAGCGTTTGAAGCAGTTCGACGGAAAAGAGCCAAGGCTCGACGTGTTGTGGTCTGAATTGGTGGCTTCAGCACCATCCTCAGTTCCTGCCAAAAATCTCACAAGCTTCGTTAAAATGATACGGACTTTGAATCACAACAATGAAGCTTTAGACAGAAGTTTCTCCCAGAACAAGGAGTGCATGATCGTCAATCACAAAGAAGCAAGTCTGATTGGCAGGACGCTGTGATGGCAGCTGGTGGAGTAGAAAAGATAACCGTGAGCAAGAGTCCTTACTGCACGAAACTCCTTCGCCGTGTTCTAGAAAGCAAAACAGGTGCGAAGTGACGGCTAAGTTGGCAGTTGAAAGAAAAGCCACAAAAGATCTCCAGGAATTGGAAAAAAAAAAAAAAGTTCTGTCAAAAGAACTTAATTTTGTGCTGTGTATAACTGAAGTTCCTAGTAACAATTTTGTATTTGTCAAAGTGATTTATTTAATTTCGTTTTGCATTATTTTATTTTCTATTATTTACTTTGATAAAATAAATCTCAATTAAAAAGTATCCGTGGCGTGTCGCTTGTGGAATTTGACTGTATTTAGCCTTTCCATGGACTTCTTTCACGGGGGAGATGCACATACCAAATTGTTTCAAAGTCCTTTCAAACTCTCAACGCAAATGCGTCACACATGCATAAATTTCAAAAACTACAAACAATATCTCACAGCTCTCGACATTTTACTATCGAACACCCGTCACCAACATGTGGCTAAAAATGCACCACACAAGTGACCGAATTCTTCTCGTATGGACAGGCATCGTTTCAGTCGCTTGTTAACCACTGTCTGTGTCGGATTTCCTTTCCTTGTCATTGTTTCGTTACTTTTACTTCGCCGAAGTTCGACCCGAGGACTGGACACATCCCGTACAGCATGTACAGAAAGAAATACTGAAGGCGGTCTGGATATCGCGGTGGATGAAATAATTATTAACCTTGGCAATTCATCAAGCTCTGACAAAGACAATGATGGTGGTGATGATGATAGGGACAGTGAAGGGATGGAGGGTGTCAAAGAAACCCTTGCCAAGTGACTGAGGATAATTTATTTCTTGGTGTCAGTTCGCTTGCGTCAATCGATAATAGAGCACAGGCTATTATTTCCCGTCATAGTGTTCAAAATTCCGTCCGTCATTCAATAGCCTTAACTTTACTTTTGTATTATCACGAAAGCTAATATTAACCGTAGAGAGTCGCGATTCAGTGAGTTTGCATGGTGTTCTCTGTCAACTACTGTAGTAAGCTGTGAACGACCTCCACTCAGACTCTTGTTTCATGTTAAAGGATAATCATTGCATGGTGAGGTTTTTTATATTCATTAGCTGTAGAGTGTTTGCCCTCTTTGTCGTATTTATTGAATCATAGCTTCGGTGTGTAATTTATTTATTCATCTAAAAGTATCGTATTTCTCTGTTTGAATGTCCTCGGCGTTGACTCAGGATCGTTTTTTAAAATATATTACGTATACCTGTTTACCATCTCTTGATGAATACAGTACATTTGCATTTGTCAGTTGGCACAGGCTAGAGTAAAAGGTGGCTTTTCACCGATGTCTCAGTCTCACTCATGGCTGTGATTATATGGAAGCTACTGAGGTATGGGTGGTGCTTAGTAATGACATTCAGGGCACAGTCAGTGCCTGTGGATGTTATGAAAGGTTCTACTCATAGGGTTAGGACTACTGTTCTGACTCAGTTAGGAAAGCAATGGCAAACTACTTCACTCCTCTTCTTGCCTAGAACGCCTCAATATAGCACTGCCTTGGGTTTTTGTGGGTATCTACTCACATAACGTAACGGCGGTGCTTTTTGAGGATCCAACCAGCCTTCGGGCTGACTACCTAACAGACAGACGTATAATTGTACCGAAATAATGTCTGAAGTGTAGCGCTGTGTATTATTCGAATCAGTTGGTTTACAACACTAAAAACTTAGCAACACAGTTCAGCTGTTCCAAGCTCCCGACATATCCTTCGCGTTTTTCCTTCGAAATACAGGGTGTAGGTGAGAAGCATGCTCAGAATTCTTGCCGTGTGGCGGTTGGACGTAGGGTCTTGTCATGTGGCGACCTTGGGTTGCGGAGAGGAAAAGCGGGGCAAAGTGACAGGAAGGCTGTCAGTACCGAATGCGCGGGGCGGGCAATACTGTATTTGTCCCATAATTTACGCGTGTACTAGCGGACATACCTCCAATTTTACTATTAAAGTCATGATCTAAAAAGGGATAGTGGGTGGGTAACATCTATTACTACATGACCCCCAAAATTCATTATTACAAAGGGTATTTTGACTATTTTCAGTAGTGTAGAAATTTGTATCGCCTTTTTCCGGGGACCTATAGAGCTTACAATTTCTTTCGATCTTTCATTTGCCATAGGACGCGCCACCGGCGTATGGTTATGCATTACCAGCTTCTTGTTTATTAGTAGTCAGGTAATGGAAGCAATGGGAGCTGTGTACTACAATTTTCCTTGCATGTAACTAAGAAATTATTGTTGTTCAGAGAACGTAAAATGCACCAAGAATTATATGATCTTCAGCTGTGTGCAGTTTTAAAGCTCTGCATGTGTTCATTCATTATGTATTAATGATGCAAAATGTCAGCTAACGTTGTGCCACATACAACACTCCTAGTCTCGAAATGTTGCACATTTTCCCGTAAATTACAGCAGTTTATATTTGAATTGCTTATAAGATCATGACAAAGAAAGTGTTCATCCAATTGGATGAATGTATTTAACTGTATGCACGTCGTATAATCTTGGCAAGGTGTATATATGGTTTTTTTTTTTTTTTTTTTCACGGAGCAATTTTACACCATAGTAGGCACGCAGCCTTTTGTATTTAGTTTTTTGTTTTAAATTATTGAGTAACATATTTCTAAATGCAGACAATTCATACCTCCATTAGGATTCGGGTTCCATAACTCATGCAAAATGAGGTTCGTTCGTTTGTGAAATTGAGGTCATAACACCCCTACCCTTTCAGTGATTACCGTATGGTACTTTACGTAGACTAGGGTGAAGATGTAAATGAGCATTTCAAAAAGAATTGTCGCCAGTTGTTTGGTTTATTAACTTACGGTAATATTTTCCATAGGTACTGAAAACTGGGCACGGTTGAATTTTAAGGCGGAACCGTATGTGCTATCAAATATCGCTTTCTTGCAATACCTGGAATATTGTATAGAATTATAAAATGATTATTGGTTAAATAAGGGTTAATGGATAGGCTATTATAATTATAATGATTAAATAAATATTAAAGAAGAAGCGATGCGTTGTTAGTAAATATTAGGCCTACCGGTACGGCGAATAGCCTATAATAGTATCTGTCACAATTTAGCATTTAAACGGGTCACGTTAATGCATATAACAACCGGATAGCAAATTATAATAATATTCTCACATAAAACACATTTAATTTGCACCAACTTAATTATTGTAGTCTAAGATATGTTAAACCACTGCCGTTTGAAATGTGCAAGTCGCACATTTGGTAGGCAAGCTGTTTGTTATGGTCGTCTCTGATGCGAAGTTTCACTAATTACTCCTTTAGGAGACACTTCATTGGAATAATCATGAAAGGCCAACCCTCTAGTTCTTATTTCATAAGTTGAACGCTTAAAAACAAAACCACAATCCGAAATAATAAAGAAGATAATCACGAAAGAACGATTCACTGCCAATGGAAATCAAATGGAGATTCGCGGACCGGAAGTTCGCTATGCATAAGCTTCGGTGCCATTTTAACTCGTGGAAGCTCTATACGGTTACGGTACCATACAATTCTGTCACTTCCAGTAAATATTTATTAAGCGACACTCCTATTCTCTACTCTCTCAATCCTCGACAGTAAAACAGTCATTTATATCAGCTCTTCTCAGGTAAACTGTATTTTATTTGTGTTCGTAGCATCTCATCCCATCTGCGAGAGAGTTCACTCGCGCTTTGCTCACGCTCATGCCTAAATCTCGCCATCACCAAGTGAGGAAGTGTCTCCAAAAATGCAGTTACTCTTACGCCAGAAAATCTTGATTCGCGCTTTAGGATTCATTTTTCAACCATTCGGTATGCGAACTCTAGTCTTAGAGGGTTCTAAAATATACGGGAATTTGGTGGATTTTCGTACGGGAAATACGGGAATTTGAAGAAGGTCATCGCTCTACACCCTGTTAGTGTTAGAAGCTTGTTTCTGATCGTGGTTCAGACGGTGTTCTTCTTGAGCAACGGTTTGAAGGAGCCGAGGACGAAGTCTGTCTTTCTCTTGTGACAATAGAGAAATTATTTGTTGCTCTGTTTCATTGTTACGTGTTAAGCACTTTTTTTTTTTTTTTTTTTTTTTTTTTTTTTTTTTCGATGTCAATCAACTATGACCTATGTCCGTTTTACATCTCGGCATGATGGCTTAAAATCACTGACTGGACTATTAATTATAACGAATTCTTGTCAGACGTAATTTAAGAATGGCGAGGTGCATGAAACACAAATCCCCCTTCCGTCCAATCTTAACTTGACTGTGTATTTTGCGGAACAGATAGTTCACAGGCGAAATGAAGAAAAGCCGAGTTGAACTTCCAGGGAAACTCCAAACACAACCACCCTTCTCTGAAGTCTTAACTCAACACGACTCGAGGGTTTGCTGCTGGCTGTATCTGGGGTAATAGGTTCGCCCGCTAGTTAGGCTGTAACAGGGGAGATAGACTCGCCCTTAGCTAGCTCGTAAACTGTCGCCTCAGTATTTGAATGGACATGGTTGGAAGAAATGAAAACGTAAAAACATTTATAGTGGGCGATGTTTTGAAGATAGAGATATGCTCTCAATGAATTCTTGTAGGACTTTTCATGATTAACAATCCTTACACTCACAGTATTTAGATATGTTTAATGGTTTGCCCAGCGTAAGCTTACAAAGCGCTCGGATGCCAGGTTTTTTTTTCGATTTTTTCACTGATTCGTTAACTTACTGCTCGGCTTCCTTTGATCATAAATAAATTATTTTCAACAGAAATCATCCTCGAATATGCTTTACAGAATGGTGAAAACCGCATCAAAATCCATCCAGAGGTTCTCGAGATTACCCGTGACATCCAAGAATCGGGGACTTTGTTTTATACTAAGTAGATATGATATTACAAACTGTTCTGAGAAACTGTATATTACACCTTTTGTAGAACGTGGCCAATATACCCATGTATATACCCTGATTTATAAATACCTGGGTATTTTACATCACTAGGTAAGGGGCATTGTCCTGCTGGAAAAATACATCATCATTAGGAAACACTCTGCAAGCTGTGGTTTAAGGCTTCTTCGAAGGACATCAATGTATTTCTTCCCATTCATCATGCCATCTACAATTTCAAGGCGACCCGTTCCAACAGCCAAAATACAGCTCCATACCGTGATTGAATTTGGATGCTTGACAGTTGAGACGATGCATTCCTTCGTGAATTCTTCTCCAGGTCATCTTCGCACATGTTGCACACGTTCTGCCAGAATCTGGAAAGTAGATTCATCTGAATACACCACCTGTAGGAATAAAAAAAATGAAGATTTTCATTAACCTCAAAAATCAAGAAATTAATTAAATTAGCCTGTGAACTGTATAGTAAGGCAAATATATCATTAAATATTATATTTGATTGTAATCACCTTCTTCCAGTCTTCTGCAGTCCCATCTTTGAATAATTTTGCCCATTCCAGTCTCTTTTTCTAATCATATTTGGAGTCAGCTCGGGTTTCTTACAAGGACGTCTTGCTTTCAAGCCTGCTTCAAAGAAGCCCCTCCTTACTGTTTGTGTACTAGCTTTGATTCCAGCCTCTTCCCAATATTGGCTCAATTTAGTTGACTTCTTATGTCCATATTTACCAGCTCTACATAATGACAGTGTTGCTTTCTTATCAAGTTTTTTCTTTATTAGGTAGGCTCACTACTTGTGGGGAGACAAGCCATTTTCTTAGCAATATCATGTTGTAGTAAGCTAGTACTGTTTAGTAACACCTCAATTTGACCTGTTTTCCTTGAACTCAAATCCTTAGTCTTCCCCATTTGAAATTTGAGGTTAAATTTCAGAGTTGCACAAAATTACAGTAAATCTCTGAGAAGGCACAGTTGACATAATACAATTCTGATTGAAACACACATTATAATAACTGAGCACTAAATAATTTATAAATCACTTCTCACATTCACAAAAGCCATAAAACAATTCACTACAATCTCAACTTGAGTTTCAATGTTCATGAGCTGGTGGCCATTTTGTCCAGGAAAGCACAATTGATCCAGCAGTGCCATCACTTGGTAGTTTTTAAAGATGACAATAGGGCATATTTTACAGCTGGATTTAACGAATATCATTAAATATATCACAGATAAAGTTGAATTACATGCCTTCTCTCGCAAATCCATAATATTTTGGCGAAATCTGCCCCTTCCCCCAGGGCACCCCCTCACCTGTCGGGATAGCTACCTACCTAAAAATGGTCCACGGCAAAGAGGGCGTTACACGTTTTAATTTGAATCCTTGCGCGACTTTGTACAATTATTGGTTCACGAGATATTTTTTATAATGTAGTTAGGCCCTATGCCAAAATCTGAAAAAATAATGACTGAAATTTATCTTCCGACTTAGACAGTTTTTTAGCTGTTGAACAAGTAGGGGTATGACCATTGGGCGGGAATATGAGGAGGGTGCCATGTAAACATGTATTGTCGTTGGCAAGTTTCTGCTCGCATGCAGTGTTGTTATGTAAACACAATTTAAAGCACTTGTAATTAAGATATGACTTTGAATGACAGCTCAAATTAAGGAAGAAAGTCTCTAGATATTTTTGGAATAAAATAGTAAAAATCAATTTTCTTTGCCAAATGAGCTGGTGGCCATTTTGTCCAGGAAAGCACAGTTTATCCAGCAGTGTCATCGCTTGGTAGTTTTTAAAGATGACAATAGGGCCGAGATTTTTAATGGTTATATTTTATGTTTGAATGTTAATGTGATTGGTGCAAAATGACTGTAGTTATCATGACCACAAGAAAGTGATATATATATATATATATATATATATGCAGTCATCCCTCGTTATTCGCGTTCTCACTTTACATGTTTTCACTATAACGCGATTCTTTAGGTAGATTTTATGAGAAAGGTATGTAACAAGAGTTTAGTGCTTTTCAGTTGGTCAACTCGAATCTCATGTAATCTCATGTAATTTATTTCAGGATTAGGGCATAACCCAGCTCTTTTGGGTACATTCGTGTTCACCGACTGAAAAGCACTAAACTCTTGTTTACTAAGGCAACACTGAAAAAGTGGCTTCAAACCCCACAAAGAAAAGTATGTATTGCAATGTGTACCATGTTGCAACTTCCGAAAAATTTTGACACATATCCGTGTTTCACACCCCTCAGATCCCAAAACCACCGTCAGTTCAAAAGTTTATACAGGTATCCCTTGATTTACGCGATGAATTTGTTCCAAGTAATCATCGCGTAATACGAAAACTCGCAAAGTGAATGTATTATAATACTAGTTGTTACCCATGGCTTCGCCCGCAATAAAATTTGGAATCCCGTTATAACATTAGTTCTATAGATTTTTCCTGTAGTGGAAGATAATGACCGCAACATGGAGCATTGAAATTGAAAATCGGGTGCAATATCCGAAGGGGAGGTTTGATTTAAGGCAGGTCCCCTAGCCTACTGCCATGTCTATCGAGAGTGTTTTTAACGCCTAAGCACTTCTCGGTAAACTACCGTACATTTCTGGTCTTTCTCTCAGGCTGCAGAATGACTAAGCCACCAGAAGAACTGACTCTGGAGCATGCCACGTACAATTGACCATGTGCGAAACAGTCACTTCTCAGATCCACACCCACTACTTTTAAACTCTGCCCCTGAGCCTTGTTAATTGTCATGGCGTAGCAGACTTTCAAAGGAAACTGCCTTGGCCAACACCTGTAAATATGGTGGCTTCAATCACAAATTTATGCAGAGCTTTAACCTGCAGCCTGGTTCCCTATTTACTGCATGCTTTACTTATTGCATCCTTCAGGTGCACATATTCCTCAATTCTCAACTTTTTCTGATTGATGCGAATCCGAAGTAGTCTCTCTGTCTCTTCTGCATCTCTATTTACTTCTGGGTGGCTCTTTGTATATTTGGCCACTGCATCCCTATTTACTTCTGGGTGGCTCTTTGTATATTTGGCCACTGCATCCCTATTTACTTCTGGGTGGCTCTTTGTATATTTTGCCACTGCATCCCTATTGACTTTCTTATTGCTTTCAACATACTTCTTAAATGCCCTAAGGTTTACTTCAGGATGTTCTTTCACGTATTTGTTTACAGCTTTATTTAATTGTTTTTTACTGATGATGTTAGTAAATCGTTTTCTACGTTTTGAACCTCTATGTGATTTAGTTTGAGGCACTGACTCGAGGAGGATTTTCGCGGTAGAAGGAGAAGATGTTAATGAAGAAGGCTGAATGAGAAGCGGGTATTCACATTGTAAAATTGTAGGCGTGAATGGCTCGTAAACATCAAAATGTCCCTGCGTGAACTCTCCCGTAAACCTAAACCTTTTAACAGAAGCTGCAGAACAATACGTATTTCCAGTTCGGACTACACAATTACAGTAGACCTGGAATTGAAGAGGATAAATCTCTGCCGCTACTTGCAATTCGAATTATGTACCGTACGTGTAAGGCATAGACATAACAGATACATATTCAGCCTTGTTTATGTAAGGCTGGCACTCTCGTGGCATAGAATACACCTGTAGTCTTTCCCAGTTGTTAGAGGCGTGTCTGACAATGTCAGCACGCACTGTTCATGCATGTGATATGTTGCCATACATTGCGTAAGATAGAGCAGAGAAGAGACAGGCACCATCTCCGGGAATTTTATAGACTTGGTGGGGAACTTGGGTGCCATCTACCTCTAAAATTTCTACTGCAGCCATCGTGAAAACAATCAATGAACAGCAAATACAAAAAAGAAGAAGAACCTCACTTGAGTAATAAAAAAAATACATCTAACGTAAAAACAAATCTCTACTTAAAAAAAAACTGATAAATGGAATAGACCTAACCTAACTTAACAAAATTAACGTTGGTAGAGGTAATTTTCTTTTACCAAAATCCACTTTTCATTATAACTATGTACTATCAAGAAATGATGAAAAACGCCGAACCTAATCCAACAAACAAAGGAACTCTACAGTTACTTCAACTAAAGGCTAATATATAATGCAATATGATGATTATGAAGTGATGGTAAAAGTACGAAATACAAACAGAAATGAACTGCAATATGATGATTATGAAGTGAGGGTGAAAGTACGAAGTACAAACAGAAATTAACTCGACAGTTACTTCAACTATAAGCTAAAATGATTATGAAGTGATGGCGAAAGTACAAACAGAAATTACAGAGAAGTACTGTTTGAACAGAGAGAATGGGTAAAGGTCGGGAGCGCAGACAACAGTGACGTGCACGTTATGACGGTAAAGAACACACTGAGCATTGCCACACAGCTCACTGCCAGCAAATCACCAGAACTCTGGTAGGGGCGACGTGATGCAGCCCGCATTACCTGGCATTATTGAAGCTGTTCATATAATCGCGGTTTGACCATGACCCCGAGTGAAAATTTTGAAAACCTTTCTTAGCGAGCACCTATGGCCCTTGAGGAAGCTGCAAACCAAATTTAATTCCAATCCGTTCGGTGGTTTCTGAGATTTCGTGATGAATGAGTGAGTGGTATTTGACAAATAAATAGTAGAAATCGCGGTTTGACCATGATTCCGAGTGAATTTTTTGAAAACCTTTCTTAGCAAGCTCCTACGGCCCTTGAGGAAGCTGCATACCAAATTTCATTCAAATCCGTTCGGTGGTTTCTGAGATTTTGTGATGAATGAGTGAGTGGTATCTGTCAAATAATTAGTAGAAATCGAGGTTTTCGCGGTTTGACCATGATCCCGAGTGAATTTTTTGAAAACCTTTCTTGGCGAGCACCTACGGACCTAGAGGAAGCTGCATACCAAATTTCATTCAAATCTGTTTGGTGGTTTCTGAGATTTCGTGATGTATGAGTGAGTGGTATTTGACAAATATATAGTAGATGGGTTAGATAGGAGATAGGGACTATTTCAAGGAAAAATTAATAGCCTATGAGTGTTAATCGAATGCAACTTCAGAGGCTGGATAGGATGCTTTCAGTTCTTTAAACAGAGATTTTGCTTTAGCCTGAATAGCCTCATTGTGAGAAAGTATGTTAAAATTTGAGCTTGAATAACTTTGATTTTTGTGTTTTTATGCATATTTTTAACATTTGAGGTGTATTTTTATACTGGTGGTCCCACTGTTCTTATGCAATGTTTCGTTACTGATGTCAACTATCTAACGGTCTATTACTTCTTCATGCAAAATTTTATCTCCCAAGGAGACAGATGGAAATCTGTGATCTCGTGAGCTGACGATGTCATGTTAACATCTGCTGGCTCTTCCCTAATCAATTGCGCATTTTCTTATAATTCTGGAAACATTTACCTCATGCCTTGGCGTAAAGGCGCCCAGAGGGCAGCTTGGAGCGCTATGAAAGTCAAGGAGGTTAGATATCTGAGCTTTCTAGTAGACAAAGGAGGAACCTTGTGTTGGCGGAAAATCCCGAGATTAATTTTGTCATTATGAACGCGGCTTACTGAATTCAAATGGGTTCTTTAACATGCCAACAACGTATGACATGTGTGCAGAAGTTTTTTTGTTGCCTTTCAAAAATCCCTTACCATGGCCAGGAGCGAACCAGCAAGCTTAGGGTTGGTAGTCCGACGCGGTAACCACTCACCCACCGTGGCATGCTATTCATTTCAATGCTCAAATTTAACAATAAAATATACATACAAGAAGATCGCCTAAGAAAGGGTTCTCCTGTATCAATTACTGTGTACTAGCCACTATCTACATTGACTACATAGAAAATACACAAATCATCAACAAAATCCAAGTAATTGAATATTGGGGTAGGTATGTCGATATATGTGTCATATTAAATGAAAATGAACTAAAAGCAGATGACTTACTAAGTCAGTTAAATAACTTCGACTCAATTTACATTGGAAACAGTAAACAACAAATCTCTAAATTACCATACTTGAACATAATGATAAAAACTTAAAATGATCATTTCACATACTATGTACAGTATATAAAACTACTCAAACAGCCAACATAATTAAAAATAATTCCACACACCGAGGAGCACACAAAAAAGTGAGGTACTGTACCTGTATAGAGTCCTTGTTAAGTGATAGAGACATGATATTGCATGCTTATTGTTTAAAAGGTTGCAAAGTGTTTACTATTTCCCTTCTTCGCATGACATTTATTTTTATTTTTTACTTTCTATTTTAGGCTGGCGAAGATGAGGATTTGGCTAGTAGGCCACGTATGCCCACAAGTGAACCCCCATGTACATCAGTCAAGATTCCTCTAAGGTCTTCAGCCAGTGTATTTTTTCCCAATCAGACAAGCACGTATGCCATTCTGGGTTCACGTAACGGCCCTAGCTTGGAACTACCTGTACAGACTCCGTATCCTGCCAATCTTCGTTTACGTACTGCCCTACGGACAGAATTGCCTGCAAAAACAGAGCATACACCCAAGGAACCTATTAGGAACTCAAGTAATAGCCCAGAAATAAAATTGCCTGCAGGTAAAACAAATTCGTCACCCTCTCATAGCAGTCCGAGTTCCGCTGATAATACAGAAGTAGCAGAGAAACCAACTGTTCAGATGGTACAACCAAGCTGTGTAGCACAACAGACAAATCCCCAAGAGCAGGTATTGGAAACCATTCAGCAGTCAGCAGTCTATGGCAACTCAATGGCACATCAGAAGAATCCCCAAAAGCAGCCATTGGAAGACATTGAACAACCAGCATCCATACGGCCACCTCCCGGTTTCCCAGCCAGGAGCCTGCCTTGGGATCTAAATAGTAATCCTTTAGCATTCAATAGTGGAATCCCTAGACCAAATACGGGTGGTAATGCTTTTATGAACCCTTTTCTTCAAAACCAAACATTCAACGATCCTACTCCATTTGTGCCTCCGCTGAATTCCTTTGGAGCACCTATGTCTCAAGGTTCTTTCAACTCTGTTGACTTTGTGTCATATCAACAACACTTCTATTTCCAACAGCAAATGCAGCAGCAACAATTCCTGCATCAATTGCAAGCTCCACAACAGTTTTTAATGTTTAACCAGCCAGCGGTGCCAAATTTATATAACCAGCCTGCTTTGGTGAACAATATGCTCAATTCTACCATTGTGCTTCCTCCACCTCCTCATGAACCTCCACCTACTCGGGTACCTAACCCAGCCTTTCGTGTTAAATCTTGTAACAATCCCTCTCAAGTAAAGACAAACAATTCATTTGTACAAAATGCTAATAAAGGAAGTGTTCCATTAAGTCTTTCTGTGGATCCCAGTGTCCTAGAGTGTGGAAGTGTTAGAACTCGTGTTAGTACAAGTAGTAGATTTGAAGATGAACTTCCAGGTATCTCTGAGGATTTTAGTGCAAACACAATAGGAAAAGTACACTTGCTGGATTTGACAGACGACCCTCATGCCAACACCAGTTTTGATAAATTTGATCTTCTATCATTGGAAGAGACCATTCCTGAAGCTCATTCAACAGAAAGGACGGAGACAACTTGTAAATCAGAAATATATGATGAGACTGCTGGTGACATAACCAATGGTTCAGACCAACCACCAGAGGATGACTTTGTCAGTGCAACTTCTGAACAGCCTGATGGCATGTGTTCTTCTCTTAATCATCTTGGAAATTATGATGATATTGTATACAGGTAATTATTATTATTATTATTATTTTCGTCTATCATACAATGTTTCAAAAATTGCTTATTTATCCTCTAATATTTACCTTCTACTTGGTTGGTTCCCAGTTTAGGGGCTGTGACAACGTGGTCATGTAGCCCCGTGTACTTTGGGTGTATGTAGAATCTGTCTGATAACTGGTGTTAATTGTGATGGCTCAGGGTGTCTACCGGTAACGAAAGTAACGAAAAAGTAACGAATTTTACAAATGGGTAACGAAAGTAACGAATTTTACAAACGGGTAACGAAAATTTTCTGAAGGCGGGTTGAATCATTTAAACTCGCGCCGCTAGGCTCAGTGATTGCGAGTTTTACGCAAGCGGCGCCGTGCCTATTGCATAGTACTAAGCTATATGTCTCCGTGCCCGACCTCAAGGAAATACATACCGAGGATACCTTGAGCGGTATACATCGGTTCAACGTATATTTTCGGCATCAAGAAGTCTTAAGTTTCGTGTGAAATATTTTTCTGTTTTACTGTATTAGGAAACCTGACTTTTCGCGAGACGTTTATTAGCGAATACTTCCGAAACTAAAAAGAAATCTCTCATTTCTGTTATTTGGAAACTATGTCAAATTGAAGTCCAGAAATAACGCGAAACAATTTAATGTCGCAATCTTGCGAAATGTTACCGTTTCGAAAAAAATGCGAAAAATCTTCGAAATACATATAACTTATTTAAAAAAATATGTCAAGTAAATTTGCAACATTCAGTATGGTTAATTCGAAATTCCGTTATAAGTCGATTTTTCCTTCGAACTTTCGTTCCATCGGATATATAATCTAACCGATTATTTCGATAACTTGTTGATAATTCGTGGTTCTCACTTGAAATAAAACTTGCCCTCTTGTCGTATTATTCGTACAATCCTCTCAGAACAATTCGTAATATTCGATGCCGTACCTACTTCGAACGTTCATCCTCCAAAATCGCATCCTCAAGACGGCCGGCTGACCGCACGACTTGCCTGCGGGAATCTCGTCAAACGGACCGAGATCGACGTCAGTTGCGTAAAATCATAAAACCCGTCCCCTATCGTGAACTTGTGACCACGAGGACTGCGGGAATCCTGTCAAAGGTGATTGGGCACCCATCACGAAACCTTCTTGCCACTTTTCCCATGACCGTATACTTAAAAGCGTGCGGGGAGCGAGGAGTTCATCAACCCACTTAAAAATGGCAGCCTACGTAGCATCGAAATACTAAATCCTCCTCGTGATCCACCCTGAACTCATGAACTCCCAACTACAGCATAGGGACAAAGGGAATCACGGCGCCGACCGAAACACATGTTCATAACTACACGTGAATTTTAACCATGCCCAACCTTGAGCTTGCCTCCGCCATTCTATCAGGACACATAGACAGGCAGACACTCGTTGAACGGCCGGGTGCGGCGACGATTGCATAGTATCTCGAGGACAACGTAAAACGGCCGAGAGCGGCAGCGATTGCGATACATCGCGATATTTCTCCGCATTCAATGACGAGGACAACTGTATTCTTGTCAAACGGACAGCAAGTGGCGCCGATTGCGTAATAATGCTATATTTTCTTGTGCCCGAACTCGAGGACAATGGAAATCTCGTCGAATGACTAAAAGTGACGCTGATGATCTAAATCGCGATTTTTCTCCGTGTTCTATCGTGAAAACTACGGCAAGCTCACCAAACAACTGAGACCAGCGCCGATCGTGTAACATCTCGATATTTCTCCGCATTTGACTGCGAAGACAGAATTCGGTAACATCGCATACATTACTTCGCGACCTGCCGCGGGGACGAAGGAAATCTCGCCAAATGGTCAAGAGCTGAGCAACCTCTTGGTACCTTAATAATAATAACATATTGTGGACAAGACGACATATTAGCTGATACTACTCATCGGATAATAAATATCTAGTATATATTTATTATTTTTAAAATTTTTATAACATCATGTGAATTTCATTTAAACCGGCTTCGGTGGTGTAGTTGTTAGCATGCTGAACTGCTATGCCCAATATAGCGGGTTCAAACCCGGCCGAAGTAGTCGGATTTTTTTAAAGCGTTAAATATCCTTCAGTATGCCTTCCTTCGGAGGGGAAGTAAAGCCGGCGGTCCCATGTCATGGATTTATGGCATGTAAAGGATTCTTCCACAGACAAAACTTTTGTGAAGCTAAATTGTTAGGTTATATTTCGTCGGAACGCTCTATCAAAGTTCCAACGTTCACCACTAGGTATCATTGATATCTGGTAGCAACTTGAAATTGAACAGAACTTGTAGCTCACCCTAAGGGTGTCCGTTGGAAGCAGCTACAGACTCAGACGAGCTGAACATGTCCTCGGACACTCCTGGCATAAATGCCATACGATAAATAAAAAACTTCTTTAAAAACAGTTCATTGTTGTTTTTCTTCACCGCGTGATGAGCGCCTATGCTTGTAGACCGCAGACGTAACTTGAATTCAAAGGTAACTAAAATTAACCAAAAGGTACCTAAAAAGTAACTAATTTTTACTTCATCCTTCCAGTAGACACCCTGTGGCTGTATTAGTTTGTGTTATGTTTTTTGTTTAATTCAAGTAAGGACTGCAGACATTCGATTTTCAAGTAGTTCCAACTTTTGCTACCAAACGCCAGCGTCAACGACCAACTAGGTCTGAACTTAGTTACTAGATGCCACCTCAGTCGGCTCCTGGCGACGAACGTTGGAACCTAAGAGTGTTAGTGAAATCTAACCTAAAATTTAGCTTCACACAAGTGTAATTAGTGGAAGGTTCTTTATCATGCCATAAATCTATGACATGAGACCGCCAGCTTTACTTCCCCTCCGAAGTCATAGTGAGGGATACCTTTTACTTGAATGTAATGCGCACTTTTTTTTTAGGCAAATTATCTGTTCAAAATTAGGGTGTATTCTAGATTTGAGCACAAACTTGAAAGCATCCTAATCACAGTCCAGTGCCTCCTCTCTTCTCGAGGACCCTTCTCCCGTCTCTGTCTGTCATTCCGCTTGCTTTCGGGTTGAAGTCCGGCCATAAGCTGGATATGACTTCATTTAAACTTGGTAAATCGTGACAAATAGGCATAACTTTAAATCTAGTCTAAATGTCGATTATGAAGTTCACAACTTAAAAGATCGTATATTGTAAACACGTCATGGTCAAAACACTTCCTCCAAGCAATTTTAATGGCAAGAATGAAGCCAATGCGATGAAAGGCCATATTTAACAATTAGAGCCGTTCGGTGCAGCACACTTCAAAGGCATGGCTGGAGCTCGCAATTAGTGTTCGATTCTAATTCGATAAATAAGCTGAGAAATGCATATTTTCTCGTGGGAATTTGCATCATGGAATGACGTTGCGAGATCGATTGTTACAAATTTGCAATATATCACAACGATACAGCCTAGACCAACTACCATCCTACAGATTTTAATGTAGGTTTTTGCGTCAATTCTAGATCCCCGTAGGATATTTACATAGTTTCACACGTTCTTGTACTTATTTTGCTGAAATGCATTGAATGCGCCATCATTTTTTTGCGTGCGTAAATAAGTGGTGATGAAGTTTACAATTATTTTATTGAAATAACATCACGGCAAGAGGATCAACGCCAAGGAAGACGGAGATGACGGTCCCTAATTAAGACCGAGGATAATTCGGAATAAATTTGACACAAATGACTAGTAGTTTTCTGATGATAAGGTCAGTCCTGAAAATTCGGTCTTAGTCTTCTCATCTAATGTTGGATTTCAACTGAAATATCAAAGCGTACATATCTATTAATACAGTAACATAATTAATTTATCAATTACGTTTCATTAATACAAATAACGTCTTAAATTGAGCTTATTGATGTATCAGATGTACTTTTTGTAGATGCGCATTACATTCGCCTACAAGTCTGGATTTTTATTTAAAGATTTTGAAAGATTAGATTTGATTAGATTCGAGAAAATACGGTAATTGCCTGCTTTCAGCTATGCTGAAGGACCTTAAATAGAACTGGGAAGTGAAAGGGTATTATCCTCGCCGCTAGATAGGGGCTTCATTCATTCCCTTCCTGACCCGGTCGGAGACTGGAAGCAGGCTGTGGATTTTCATTTCAAGTGAAAGGGTATTGAATCATTTTAAACTCTCTTCTAACAAAAATATATATTTTGTTTTATTTAACCCTGCTACTGAAGATCAGAAATTCTAATGCCCATCTTCATTAGATTATTACCGAAGTACTAGTTTCCAAAAATAACTTCCAATAAGTTTTCTGTTTCACTAAATAAAAACTCCCCAATTCACATTGGTAGTTACTGTCATGGTGAAGTCTGATAAGAATAGGGTTCTCCTGTAAAGCCAGTACTTGCCAAAACATAAATCCACTGGTTGATCTGCTGTCCCTGATTTTCTTATATTTGTATTAATCCTAGGCAAGCAGCATTCATTGTTCTTACCAGGAAGTGTGAAGCATTTTCTCTCTGGGTACGGTATTACCGTATGTTGGATTCCTAGAGAGTATTCTTTGGACTTGCTGCACTCATCTTGTATTTTGTTGTTCTCTGTGACCTTGTATTTGTTCACTTTTTTTTTTGTTTTTTTTTTTGTACTTGCGTGGTTTAAACTAGGGGTCGACGGTGCACCGAGTTTTCGGTTTCGGTACGGTACAAAGGAAATTACCGACCTCGGTTCGAGACGATAAAAAACTCTGTAAAAAGTTCGGTTCGGTACAAGAGACACAAATACCGTAATTTAAGGAAACCTTTTTTTAGACATCCAAAGTATTGTCCTTTATCAACAATGTTTTACTTCAATAGTTGGTTAAATACAGTAAAACTTCTTGTATACGGTTCATATTTATACGTTTTCTATACGATTTTTCCTGGTCCCGGCAAAATGCCTATACTTTCCATGTTAATTTATCTCCGATATACGTTTTACATTTATTCGTTTTTCACGCTTATACGATCATATTTTAAGTCCCTTGCAATATAAAGCGTCATTTATACGTTGCGTGTTCTGAGAAAGTACGTATGTTCAAATGCAAACTTTTGTTACCGCCTGTACTTCCCTTCGGAAGGATGCACTGCGTGCTATATTATGTTACGATGGCCTTGAGCGACACCGGTGGTCACGGCGGCACTCGCTTGCCGGAGTGTCGTAACAAGGAAGAACAGCTTGCGTAATAAGCAAGCGCTATTATTGTGTTAGCCTTTCAAAATAACAGGAAGCAGCCATAAAACACAGTTAGACAGCATCTGAAGCTTATGTTAAGATGAGCGGAAGAGTTTTACGATCGCCGATATATTAAAAAAAAATATTATTTCCGCTTTTATAATTTTCATTCGTGTTTTTTTAGGACTTCTCGTCAAACCATTAAAAATACGCGATTGATTCTGTGTTATAATAATCTTACGTCTTCAGACAAATGAAAATCCATTAATTTAGGCCTACACTACGGTATTTTATTAATGACGATGAAGAGCCGCAGAATAATATAGTGGATTTTAATGATGCTGTCAATGCTCTATGGACTATCAAACATTTTGTGACGCACCATAACGTTTCTGAGGAAATAATGGCCGAATTATATCAGTTTGAAAATACTGTTCACACCGTGGCTGCGGCCAACAAAAAAACAAGCCAAGATAACAAACTACTTCGTAAAGTGACTCAATTTTCTTTGTTTTGTTATATCTGAGTGCATTTCTCTTGTATTTGTTTTGTTAAATATTGCCGATTATAGTTAAACAATCGTATTATTATTTCTTGTTTTTCACTTCTTAACGGGAACCCTCGTTCGCCCCGCCGCCCGCGTTGCTAGCCTGTCTTCCGCCAGGCACTTTGCCGTAATGCGTAGCTCGCGCGGCACAGTCATTGAGTATACTATAACCTATAGTTCACAGCTGGTGCTGAAAATGTTCGCCATTCATTGCTACACATCGCTGGCACCTCTTCATGAAGTTGTCATTTACGTTCTGAAGTTCCTCAGCACCGATTGACTCTATTTCAGCTGTAATATACCTTAGTCCAAAGAATATGGACTGTTAAAGCCGTGGCGTCAAGAAGCGCATTACCGCAAAGTGCTTGGCGAGAACCGGCTCGCGGCGCAAGAGAGGGTCCCCATCGCTTTTAAAACAAAGTCCCTGCATAACCCATATTGTCACATACATTTTGCAGTTTTTATTTGCCGAATTTCATTTACGCGTTTTTCACATTTATGCGTGTTTTTTTCCTTTGAACCCCTGGATATCGTATAAGTGAAGTTTTACTACTAGAGCACAATAACTTTTCTGATTAATAAAATTAAATTATGGACTTAAGTGTTCCAGTGTGAGCCTAATGTCTATTTAATGTATGCATCAATTGGCTTACTCCACACTAAAAGGGCAAGTATGAAAGTTAATGGAACATTGTATGAGATTATTAGCTGTACATTTTTTCTGTATTTTAAATAAAAATTGTGCTATTTGGCAAGTATTTGGTTTCCTGTATAATCATTAGAACTCATGTGTTACTTTTTTCTTAACGGTTTACTCGAATTTAGCATGTTAAAATCAGCCGAGCTGTACCGAACCGATTTTGTACCGAGAACCGAAGTACAATTTTTTTTACCGAACCGTACCGAACCCAAATTTTCAGTACCGAAGACCCCTAGTTTAAACCATTGCTAGTTGTATGAAGGAGACCAAGAAGGCTACATTTTGTAATTGTTATAAAGTATATATTATATTTCCGTATCCAGATACATTGTTAATGTTCATCCAATTTTCAGCTACAAGAACAGCTTTATCATTGGCCTGCAAAACATCTTCTTTTATGCACAGTGATGGTAAATTCTGGCAAACCAGAAGGTGCTCTTCATCCTGTAGTAGTCCACAATCACAGACCATTTCTCCTTGTGCGTAGCCCCACTTCACAAGGTTGGATTTGCATTTCGAAACACTTGTGCGAAGTCGGTTGAGTGTTTTCCAGATGAGATAGCGAAGGTGAAAACTTGCCGAAGATTCTTCCTTTAGACTCGTGGATGGATTAGGCACTTGTTGTTCCCACAGTTCACGCCTTCGTTTTCCTGCCATATCAACAAGGGGTGCAGTTGTTCTTAAATATCTCTTCCTTGACCTGAATCAAACGGACTGTATTTGATGACCATAAAGGGGGTGACGTGGATCGGTTGTTAGCTTCCAACGTTGAACTTCTGCAGCTAATTGCCTTCTTACGTGAGGAGGAGCGATTCCTGTGATAGGATAGTTTTTCCGTTGGTGTTGGTCTCAAGACACCCTGTAATTATGTGACTGGTCTCGTTCACAGCAACATCTACTTGTTTAGCATGCAGAGTTTCTCCATACGGGGGATGCATATTCTGCAGCTGATAGGCAGAGGGCCAGAGCAGATGTGCGTTGGATAGAGGGTGTGCACCCCAAGATGTGCCCATTAATTTTCTGAGAATATTATTCCTAGCACACGCCTTTTGTTTGGTATTCTGACAGTGATGTTTAAAAGATAATGTTCTGTCCAGCTTCACACCAAGGTACTGTCCCCGATAATCCGGATAGTAGGCTGTCAGATATCTGCCCCCTCAATCGGATTGCCAATAATCAATCGCACCGGCACAGCTACATCAATGAAAATGGCACTGACAGATACTACCGAGATTAGAGCACAGTAGTTAACATGAAATTATTGTGGAACACACCAAAATATACGGGGGTTCATACTTACCTTTTACTTACCTATTCAATTTAATCTCGGGTCTGGGTTTTCAACTGGATCACTTAATAGTATGCCCTCACAATAACCTCCACCACGATATTTAAAATGAACCAAGTCGAAACAAGAAAATTTAAACTGCACAATAATTTATTTCACATAAAGAAAAATAATTTATCAAAATTTAACAACAAAATATACGTGGCAATCAGAAGCCATTGTCAATGCAATAGGCTTGCGCATAATAGTTCGCGGCTGGGAGCGATCAGTTTAGTTCGCAGCTCCTTAGCGAACTAGTTCGCTCTTTTAGTTCGTTAGGTCCCATCTCGAATTCCCTGTAAGACAGATCGTTCGCTCGCCGTGCTGCTGACACTGCACGCGCTCTTTGTTTGTTATAGCAGTCTGTCACCACTGATGACTCGTCACCAGTGATTGCTCATTCACATTGCTCTCGTTTCAAGCAATACTGTAGGCTACTGTAACAGTTACTGTGCAGTTCGTGTATTAGATATTGACATGTTGCGTGTGTAGTAATGTGTTTTACATTTTGATATTCGAAGATAAAAAAATACAAAAATATGAGTATTGAAACATTAGTGAAATTCCTTATTCCTTCCTTATTTCCTTTTATTCCTTGTAGGAACATAGGGTAGCTACAAACTTCTTCCATCTCACTCTATTGTTGGCCATCCTTTTAATTAGGGTCCATGTCTTTCCTTCTGAGAAAACTTCTCTTTCTATTGTTTATAAAGCCAAAAGTCGTCATTTGTTTATCATCAGGGGCGGATCTACGGGAGGGCGACCGCCCAGGGCCCCGCGGTCCGGGAGGCCCCGCGCCATGGATTGTTTTAAATTTAATTGATTCATTTTTTGTACTTTTCAAACTTTCGAACTAATTTATAATTCATATTATTTTATCAGTGCAGCTATGACCTCCCGTGCCCGTGTAGCAAGTTTAGATTTCAGTGAAATGATAGAAGACTTCAGCCGGGAAAAAAGTCGCAAAGTAATATTTTAATATTTCATAGTTTACATAATCTTCTTCAATGGGACTTAAAGGTTTCTTTCATATTATTAAAAAAATGTACTGTAGTGTATTCAAAATATTGTAACTATTCTTTATTTTCTTCTTCTTCTTTCTTCGATTCGGCCAACTAGGGACCACATCAGATCAACTGTCTCTTCTTCCGAGCATTAACTACCGCCCAGTGTTCCCGCATTCGTCTCCGGTGTTGTTCTTTTCTCTCTTGGGACCACACCTTCCCTGTCTCCATTTGATTTGATTTTTTTTATTTCCTATTGTTGTGGGCCCCACCTTATCATACCGCACAGGGCCCCGCAAGGCCTGGATCCGCCACTGTTAATCATTAGTGAAATACCGGTACCGTACCTAAAAGAATAACAGTATGGACGAGGTGTTCGTAGAAGCATACACTTATTATCCTCTTTATTTTTTCTCTCGCGTGGGGCCGATAACCTAGACGTTAGGCCCCTTAAAACAACAATTACCATCATCATTTTTCGCGTATATCGGCGCGTCACCATCCGATTCCATTTCCTACTTGTCACTAGGTGATGTTAAGACGTACCCCTGCCCGCCGGAATTTTCATTTCTTACTTGCTTCGTGATATTCATTATTTGGCTGCTCTGAAACCGTTGGGTACATTATCTTTATGGCATGAATGGGAGGAATAGGGTTTTTTAGTTCAGAGTTTTTGTCCATAGAAGTTCGCTTTTCTTTGTGAATCATCGTCATAATGTTCATTTCTTAAAAACAGGTAAAAGTAGTTGTATCACCATGTATCGAGAAAAATAATATCAACTAGTTCATTCAAATGGTATTGTTAATCCAGTTCGCCGATTTTCTAAATAATTGGACATATTTTCAAATAATCCAAAATGACTAAGTTAAATAAAACTGTGGAATTATCCCCACATCTACATCAGTTAAATATCAGTAACTTATATTTATGAACCGCCACTGTATTACATTACAAATATAAGGTAGTTACTACTATTAGCGTGTTAGTTCGCTAAGGAGCTGCGAACTAAACTGATCGCTCCCAGCCGCGAACTATTATGCGCAAGCCTACTAGTAGTGTGTTATACTGTTATTATAATAAACCAACATTGAACAATCGCCGCGCCAAACCTTGACAATCTTGCCACTATCAATAGATACACTCGATCAACTGAGCTGACAACAAAACAAAGCGCATGCGATTGTGCAATGAGTGGTGATGTGACGAGCTACGGCGGACCCGCGCTCTGGCGCTGTTACAAGTCGGTCAGCGGGAAAAGAGCGAACGAACTAACAAGCGAGCGATCTGGGAACTAGTTCGGTAGTTCGTCTGAGGGACCCGCTCTTCCGAACTAGTTCGTTCGCGAACTACACAAGACTACAATGCAACCATGTCCTCCTGTAGGACTTGTAGACTTCACATACAAAAATTCAGCTTTCTCTAGCTCAAAAGAACGTAATACAGTAATAACAACAATGCACATTGGAATGGATAAGGGAGCTGGGACGAGACATAAAGCATTTGTTTCCTTGTTCATGAACTTCACATTTTATTTATAACCGCAAGGCTGCTATGTAGATGACCTTGGCCTCTATCATTCAGTTATCTGGCCACCTGCAATACACCCTGCACCGTGTCGCATGCTTGCTTCGTCAAATGGACGCACCTGTACAACCAATGTTAGCATATGCTAGTTACCTCGGAGCCTAGCTCCTTTTCAAAACCCTTTAAATGTTCACATCTCAACTCAAATATTATCACGCAAATCTTTTAAATGCTCCGTTCAAATATCAATGGATTACTCTAATAATCCCAAATCTTGTTTAATTGTATATTCCAATTGTTTAACTAGCGTTGTTTAGAGTATAATAACGAAAACGCTTAATGTTTATAACAAAAAGTTCATTAATTATTTATAACATTTTAAATTGTTTATAACATTGTCAAACTACAATTGAAAAATTTATACACGCCTCTATTAATCCCGTTCGTTTCAAATTATTATTAAAGATATTTACATAGTTATTTACATTATTTATATTATTTATATTAGAAATACATTAAACCACACGTTTATTCGGTTGATAATTACTTAAATCGTGGTGATATAATCGACCAATGAAGGTTAGTTATATTTAAATTTTAGATTCAGGTTTAATAAGATTTAATAATTATTATTATTTGTGACGGTAACCTCCATTCAAAATCGTTATCTCAAATTATTTAAACACTCTTGTTGATTTTAACAGTCACTTCACATGAATAATTTTCAATGGACCTGAACAATACACTCAGCGGAAAAATACCTCGCTCAAAACGCACAAAATTGCACCAAAATTGGCCCATAATTCATCATATATCTCATTATATATGGTATCAAAATCTTCCACAATACACACAAAAAACCTCCACTTACAAATTCATCATCATCATCAATATTACTGTGGGAACCTCCTTCACTTATTAAAGGGCATTATTCATCAGCGACTTTTACACGTCCACTGAACTAACGATTATACATCCATCGTTCCTCTTTAAAAATTCTTATATTCATCAATTGTATCGAAAACTGTTTTTATATTTAACCTTCGTGGGTTTCATTCATGAAGCGATATGAAGTAAAAATTTGCCAGTCACAAATAAATTTAATAGCAAATACGATTAGACACGCCTCCCTGGTCTATCAAAATTGAGATTAATATCATCAAAGTATCGCAGTATAAAAATACTATCTTCAATCAAAGTTCATCTAAACTGCATAAATAATCGAATAGAATACAATTAGACTGTGGACTGCAAACATTATTGTTCCAATTTACAATTGAGAAAAACTCCTATCAAATGTTCATTACTATAGTGTACTCAATAAATCGTAATCAAAGTTCATATTTCATAAAATTGTCTATAATGCAATGGTATTTCAGAATTGACGATAAATGTCTATGTTTCAATCATGTTCATAAAACGACTAGTATTTCCAAGATCGTCGATAAAGTAGTAGATTTTATCGCTCTAAAATCTTTTAATCATCCTTCTTTCTTGAGGATGACAGAAAATTGGTCAAAGTAATTTACTGAATAGAATTACTTTAATAAAATGACACGCTGTCTGAATTCAAATTTGCCATAGAGAATCGTTAACTTTACAGTCAAATCGTGACTACAAAAATCTGCAAATTACTGAAAGAATATATATTATCAGTCTCAACTGATCCAAAATTATTTAAATATGCCAATGACATAATAATGTCTCAATAAATCGTAGAAAAAGGCATAAATCAGCAAAGTGTACAGAGTACAGAAATATCAAGCAAGAATATGGGGCAAAATATATGGGACAGAAAATATGGGGGAAATGGTTGCTCAGATATCGCTAAATGGCTCGAATAAATCAAGAAACGTTCACGACTACCTTATCTGTTGATTGAAGTTCTAGAGGAAAATTTCCAAAGAAGACTGCTGTTGGTTCCATTTCACCACCGTAAAGATGTGCTCCGACCTCGAACCTGGAACCTGCGCCCTCGGAGAATAGAACTGCTTCCTCCTCCGGAAATTGCACTGCTCCGTGTAGACGATAGACATCCTTCTGGCAAAACTCTTCTGTGTGAGCCGGGTCCACCCTGGCCTCTCTTGAAAGTTCCCTGAAGTTCTGGTAGAAATTCGCCATGAAGTTTATTGCAATTATTTCCGCAGAAATGTTCATAATTGTGGAGTATGAAGATATTTCCACTGCCATTTGATGTAATTCAGCGATGGATTACGATGCATGAGTGTAGTTGGATGTTCACTACATGCTCGCTTTTGTAGAATGACGATTAACGAAGCTCCATGCTGCTATTTCACTCCATTGATATATCTCCCAATTGCATTAAAGTTTTAGTCTTCCATCTCCACTTCCGTTATAATAATAGTCGAAAGTACTGCCAGATTATATAGTTCCATTGTAGAATGTAGCGTTGTATCACCAAATGTAATCTTCAGTATCACGGTTGCAATACATGTGTCAGCCGTAGCGTAGAATGTGGTATTATAAAAGTGCTTCTCAGGTGTCGAGAAAATCACTTTTGTCTGCAGTCTTAAAATGCGAATATCTTCCAAAGTATAATAGTGAAAATGTTCAACTTTCGCACACGCCTCAATATTGTAATGCACAATTGAATTAGCATAAATGCAGTAGCTAACTCTTGATAGATAATCTTGTAGGCTCGTTTATGTGTGCGCTCCAACTTCGCCTAGTTTTAGTAACCGTAAAATTGCACTGCTGCACGCTCAGTGCTTGTTCGATGCTGTGGGCTCTACCACACTTGCTAATGACGACTTGCTTCACTGAATAATATATACTTGTTCTATCGGAATTAAGAACTCGAAGTCTGACAATATGAGAATGAGAAAATGAGCCATGAGGACATGAGACATGAGAACTTCCTCTCTGCTGTGCAAGGCCTTTTATCAACTTCTTAATGGGCGTATCCATCCCTACCATAGCTTGTTCCTCCGTCATTGCTAGAAGTTCTAACTTTGGCTATACTTGACGGATTTTCAAATTTCAAAAACTCATAATTAATTTCTTCATAATTCCAAATCAATGCCATAACTGAAAATAGTTTTCCACAAATCTGCATGCCAAAAGTAATTAAATATGGTAATTTCAGTAATCTCCGTCTCCCTCCAAACTATCATTCATTGGTTCGAGCCTCTCCTCCAATAGCGTAACTTCTTCCTCAGCACAATTCCTTGCTTCCCTGCGACTGCGTCGTAAATCTCAGATCCTTCTCGAACAAAATCATGACGTCACCAAGAATCTCAGCTCATCCAGCCTACTTGCATGAAGTCTGCGTCATCCGTGCCTACGTCATGAATATACACGTCACAACTATGACGGCCATAACTTTATTCACATATGCCAATACAGCCACCGTGGTCTCAGTATAATTCAATTTACGGGGGCATTCTCCCTTCACCACGTTTTAAAAACAGTTGCAAATTGTTTTTAAACTCTGTTATAAATATTTGAATTCACTTGAACACGAAATTGAATTATAATTCTACTCTTGTATGATATTTCCTCTATGTTCCTTAATCATAAGTCTCTTCTTCTCTGGGTTGTGTGTGGCTAATGCATTCTCTCCTTTCTACTTTCTCTTCTGTCCTGTATTCCTGTTTTCCAAATTCTGCTGGCTTGTAGAAGGACCAGGATCGATCACTAAATCCTGTCTTTTCTTCTGGTTTTCAGCTTCCTTCTCTCTTAACTCCTTCAAATACTGCTGACTTTCTTTCTTTCTTTCTCTCTCTCTTGATACTTGTCCGGTGTCATAACCTGACCTTGAGAATTCTGATTCCGATTCTGGTACTGGTTATTTCTGTTGTAGTTCCTATTGTACCCATTGTTATTATAATATCTACCTCTTCGGTTATTATAGTTCCCTCTATTATTATTCCAGCCTCGTCTTTGCTGATATGGACGGTAACCTTGTGATCCGTTGTTGCGAAAATAATGGTTCCTGTGAGGACCTACATTTTCAGTTTTCTCTTCAGCAGGCATATCAGTTTGCTGAACTTGATCCATGTAGACTGTATTAATGTCTTTGAATTCGTGCCTCTGACCTTTTTGAACCAAATTTGGCATTGGACTCGTGTAGTCAAGCCTTCTCAATAGTTCGTCCATACTGGTCAAATCCCTGATATTTGATGATATAATAAGCCTTCTCACCTCCACAGGTAGCATACGAGAAATAGCATCTATCAACTGCTCTGTCGACAATGGGGGTTGTAAAAATCTCAAGCGCGATAACTGGCTCGTGGAGAAATCAGCGTACCGTGTTGGAAGAGTACCCGAATACTTCCTCGAGTATACCTCAGCTCTTAATGAATTTTGTGCTTCTATTGACCAGAATCGTTTTATCAGTGCCTCTGCAAATTCATCGAAATTACTAAAAGTGTACCGAAATGCCCTGAACCACTCAAGAGGTCCTCCAGCTAGAAATCTTTCTACAATTTTCATCTCTCTTTCTCTAGGAATATGGGCTTCAATAAAATAGTCTTTCAGGTTTCTGATATACTCTATCGGTGTTAGACTATCTGTATTACTAAATTTCTGAGGCTTGTCCTCAAAGTTTCGGATGACTGTCACATTTCTTGGATATGAATCCATGTAATTCTTCCCACTATCACGATATTTCCATTCAGGTTCAATATTCCTATCCTCTTCTTCTTCCCGGAATCTGAATATACGTTCCTCAGGACTAATATCTCTCTCTTCAGTAACGAGGTTATATCTTCTCACGTAATTCCTATTATCTTCACAAGTCCACCCTTCTGGATCCTTATCTGTGATTTCCGTGATGACTTTCCTAATCAACTCTTCTTTATACGTTTCCATCATGCTAGCTTCTCCTAGTTTCAAATTCTGAAGTTTGCTCGTAGTTTCATTGACATCAGAGACAACCTTATGAATTTGTTCCTCTAACACGGTTTTTAATGCTTGCACGTCCTGGCCTATTTGAGTTCTATCCTCTACCTGCTTTTCGGATAGCGAATCCATCCTTATATTAAAGTCCTTTCTAATTTGAACTACCTCATTATTTATATCTACTTGTGTACTGGCAAGTTTTCGTTCAATTCGCTCCTGAATCTGATTAACATGTTCTCCACTTGACCTGTTCCATTCATCTTTCCAAACTGTTACATTTGCAGTTAACATTTCAGCAATATCTACTTCAATGTCTTCCTTAAGTAAACGATTATGATCTAAGACTTGGGTCCTCATGACCTCTACATCATGTTTTAATCCAGCTAGTGAAGCTGTTGTCCTAACAGACTCGTCAACCAATCTAGTTGTTAAAGCACTAATGTTACGAGTACAAAGCGTTTTTGAAGTTTCAATTTCTTCTCTAACCTTATTAACATCAGTTTGAACTTTGGCAATGTCTACAAAAACTGTATTAACTTCTATTTGCATCTTAGTGATATCGCTTTGCATATCATTAACATCAGAATGAATATTATTTATGTCTACTTGAACGTTTGACACATCGGTTCGAACATTTCTAATCTCTCTTTGAACTTCTTCTACCTTGTCTTGTACAGTAGCAACATCATTCCTAACAACGATTACTTCTGCTCTAGCACATGAAATATCACTCCGGACATTAGCAACATCAAGATTCAACATATTAAGGTCCTTATGTACATTGGAAACATCTTTATGGACATTGGATAAATCTACTTTAACATCCGAGGCATCCTTGTGGACATTGGATACATCTACTTTAACATCTGAGACATCCTTGTGAATGTCAGTCACGGCATTCTGGATTCCCTGGGTACTGGTCTGTAAACGCGACACATTATTTTCCAAGTTTGCAGAACTGGTCTGAAGAACTTTCATATTCTCCTCCATTCGACTAGTATTCACCTCCATCATCTGCTTCATACTGTTATTCATGCTAGCTTTCAAACTGTTGGACATCTCCTCCAACATCTTTCTCATACTCTCATCTGCCATCTCAATAATATTTCAATAATAGACTTCGTTAGGGACATACATCAAACAGAGCAAGATAACAACATCTGAGCAACATCTTTCACCATATATAAAGTTTGAGCAATTTTCTGTCTTAAATCTAACTTATAATTACCTTATAATTAACTTTCGTAAACACCCCATGTTGAAATAAACTCAAGCACATGTTTTAATTTCTTTGGTTCATTTTAAATATCCTAACGCAAATAATTTACATTTACAATCCAAATAGTTTAATTTTATCTTTAATATGACTAAACATGTCATAAGCCGGTCAAATAAAATAAGACTCCAGATCATAGGCGATTTTTTTTAAGTTTCCAGCCTATTTAACCTCTCTCAGGTTGTATAAGATCTGATCTTTTCTGAGTGTAATTTTCCTAATACAACACAACATTTAATCCATATATAATCACACTCTCAAATTCTACAATTGGCCAAGACATCTAACAAAGAATCAACCTCTTTATTTGAGTCTTCACAATCCCATTGACATCGATAACTTGGTAATCCAATGTTATTCGAACACTCCACACGTTGATTGCACCAATCCAACTGGCGTTCAACCTGGTAATCCAGTTTTGCAGAGCCCCACGAAATTGCGGCGCCAATCCTACTGTCCCCGATAATCCGGATAGTAGGCTGTCAGATATCCGCCCCCTCAATCGGATTGCCAATAATCAATCGCACCGGCACAGCTACATCAATGAAAATGGCACTGACAGATACTACCGAGATAGGAGCACAGTAGTTAACATGAAATTATTGTGGAACACACCAAAATATACGGGGGTTCATACTTACCTTTTACTTACCTATTCAATTTAATCTCGGGTCTGGGTTTTCAACTGGATCACTTGATAGTATGCCCTCACAATAACCTCCACCACGATATTTAAAATGAGCCAAGTCGAAACAAGAAAATTTAAACTGCACAATAATTTATTTCACATAAAGCAGACCCGACCAGCGGTTGGAAACTGCTCAAGATGATGATGATGACATAAAGAAGAATAATTTAACAAAATTTAACAACAAAATATACGTGGCAATCAGAAGCCATTGTCAATGCAACCATGTCCTCCTGTAGGACTTGTAGACTTCACATACAAAAATTCAGCTTTCTCTAGCTCAAAAGAACGTAATACAGTAATAACAACAATGCACATTGGAATGGATAAGGGAGCTGGGACGAGACATAAAGCATTTGTTTCCTTGTTCATGAACTTCACAATTTATTTATAACCGCAAGGCTGCTATGTAGATGACCTTGGCCTCTATCATTCAGTTATCTGGCCACCTGCAATACACCCTGCACCGTGTCGCATGCTTGCTTCGTCAAATGGACGCACCTGTACAACCAATGTTAGCATATGCTAGTTACCTCAGAGCCTAGCTCCTTTTCAAAACCCTTTAAATGTTCACATCTCAACTCAAATATTATCACGCAAATCTTTTAAATGCTCCGTTCAAATATCAGTGGATTACTCTAATAATCCCAAATCTTGTTTAATTGTATATTCCAATTGTTTAACTAGCGTTGTTTAGAGTATAATAACGAAAACGCTTAATGTTTATAACAAAAAGTTCATTAATTATTTATAACATTTTAAATTGTTTATAACATTGTCAAACGACAATTAAAAAATTTATACACGCCTCTATTAATCCCGTTCGTTTCAAATTATTATTAAAGATATTTACATAGTTATTTACATTATTTATATTATTTATATTAGAAATACATTAAACCACACGTTTATCCGGTTGATAATTACTTAAATCGTGATGATATAATCGACCAATGAAGGTTAGTTATATTTAAATTTTAGATTCAGGTTTAATAAGATTTAATAATTATTATTATTTTTAGACGGTAACTTCCATTCAAAATCGTTATCTCAAATTATTTAAACACTCTTGTTAATTTTAACAGTCACTTCACATGAATAATTTTCAATAGACCTGAACAATACACTCAGCGGAAAAATACCTCGCTCAAAACGCACAAAATTGCACCAAAATTGGCCCATAATTCATCATATATCTCATTATATATGGCATCAAAATCTTCCACAATACACACAAGAAACCTCCACTTATAAATTCATCATCATCATCATCAATATTACTGTGGGAACCTCCTTCACTTATTAAAGGGCATTATTCATCAGCGACTTTTACACGTCCACTGAACTAACGATTATACATCCATCGTTCCTCTTTAAAAATTCTTATATTCATCAATTGTATCGAAAACTGTTTTTATATTTAACCTTCGTGGGTTTCATTCATGAAGCGATATGAAGTAAAAATTTGCCAGTCACAAATAAATTTAATAGCAAATACGATTAGACATGCCTCCCTGGTCTATCAAAATTGAGATTAATATCATCAAAGTATCGCAGTATAAAAATACTATCTTCAATCAAAGTTCATCTAAACTGCATAAATAATCGAATAGAATACAATTAGACTGTGGACTGCAAACATTATTGTTCCAATTTACAATTGAGAAAAACTCCTATCAAATGTTCATTACTATAGTGTACTCAATAAATCGTAATCAAAGTTCATATTTCATAAAATTGTCTATAATGCAATGGTATTTCAGAATTGACGATAAATGTCTATGTTGCAATCATGTTCATAAAACGACTAGTATTTCCAAGATCGTCGATAAAGTAGTAGATTTTATCGCTCTAAAATCTTTTAATCATCCTTCTTTCTTGAGGATGACAGAAAATTGGTCAAAGTAATTTACTGAATAGAATTACTTTAATAAAATGACACGCTGTCTGAATTCAAATTTGCCATAGAGAATCGTTAACTTTACAGTCAAATCGTGACTACAAAAATCTGCAAATTACTGAAAGAATATATATTATCAGTCTCAACTGATCCAAAATTATTTAAATATGCCAATGACATAATAATGTCTCAATAAATCGTAGAAAAAGGCATAAATCAGCAAAGTGTACAGAGTACAGAAATATCAAGCAAGAATATGGGGCAAAATATATGGGACAGAAAATATGGGGGAAATGGTTGCTCAGATATCGCTAAATGGCTCGAATAAATCAAGAAACGTTCACGACTACCTTATCTGTTGATTGAAGTTCTAGAGGAAAATTTCCAAGGAAGACTGCTGTTGGTTCCATTTCACCACCGTAAAGATGTGCTCCGACCTCGAACCTGGAACCTGCGCCCTCGGAGAATAGAACTGCTTCCTCCTCCGGAAATTGCACTGCTCCGTGTAGACGATAGACATCCTTCTGGCAAAACTCTTCTGTGTGAGCCGGGTCCACCCTGGCCTCTCTTGAAAGTTCCCTGAAGTTCTGGTAGAAATTCGCCATGAAGTTTATTGCAATTATTTCCGCAGAAATGTTCATAATTGTGGAGTATGAAGATATTTCCACTGCCATTTGATGTAATTCAGCGATGGATTACGATGCATGAGTGTAGTTGGATGTTCACTACATGCTCGCTTTTGTAGAATGACGATTAACGAAGCTCCATGCTGCTATTTCACTCCATTGATATATCTCCCAATTGCATTAAAGTTTTAGTCTTCCATCTCCACTTCCGTTATAATAATAGTCGAAAGTACTGCCAGATTATATAGTTCCATTGTAGAATGTAGCGTTGTATCACAAAATGTAATCTTCAGTATCACGGTTGCAATACATGTGTCAGCCGTAGCGTAGAATGTGGTATTATAAAAGTGCTTCTCAGGTGTCGAGAAAATCACTTTTGTCTGCAGTCTTAAAATGCGAATATCTTCCAAAGTATAATAGTGAAAATGTTCAACTTTCGCACACGCCTCAATATTGTAATGCACAATTGAATTAGCATAAATGCAGTAGCTAACTCTTGATAGATAATCTTGTAGACTCGTTTATGTGTGCGCTCCAACTTCGCCTATTTTTAGTAACCGTAAAATTGCACTGCTGCACGCTCAGTGCTTGTTCGATGCTGTGGGCTCTACCACACTTGCTAATGACGACCTGCTTCACTGAATAATATATACTTGTTCTATCGGAATTAAGAACTCGAAGTCTGACAATATGAGAATGAGAAAATGAGCCATGAGGCCCTGAGACATGAGAACTTCCTCTCTGCTGTGCAAGGCCTTTTATCATCTTCTTAAGGGGCGTATCCATCCCTACCATAGCTTGTTCCTCCGTCATTGCTAGAAGTTCTAACTTTGGCTATACTGTGCCCGTTTAGACCGGAGTCCGCACGACCACATATGCATTTTACCAATAATCAGTCAGCACGAGAGTCAAAATATCCCGGAGCGCCAGATGGGTTAAAGCAAATCGCAAAAACGACATCAAATTAAAAAAATGCTTTACTGATTTTTGGCTCAATGCAACAATAAGGATAGAAGGAGATTTAATTGGGTATGACACATCTGGTAAAATTATCTCAGTTTATTTTGAAGTTAAAATTGACTGCAAAGATGCTCAAAGCAGCATCATCCACGTGTGGCGATCCACACTCTTATTTACACACAATATACATAAATTTTCCAAACACATTTGACAATCTTTTTGGAAACACAAGTCCGATTAATAGTCCTGTAGACTGTGTTCCAAAATTATTAATATTTAATTCCAGTTCAAAGTTAATTGTCTATACAGGAAATATCGTAGATCACTGTTTGAATATTTACATGATATTAACACTCGTAGAATAAATGTTCATAGAATTTTTAAACTTTCACTTGTTTTTCCAGTTTCAAAAATATATCGTCGAAAAATATTATCATCATCGAAGCAATACAAATTATTTACATATATTAATAACATCTGAAAAGTATTTGACCTTGAGCATAGCATCGAAGAACTGTGCGAAGCACAACAACAATTAATTGTTCTTCTGACATTAAACATTCGAGAAGTGACTCGATTATGAACTTCAAGTTCCTAACAAAATATATGATTTCTGAATCATCAACTTGATCAATGAATGGTTGAACCATTCAACTATTCAATTTTCCACTTGGAATCATTATTATAAAAAATATTTATATTCATGGCCATTTTTAGCAACTTTCACAACTTGCAATTCTTCGACAGAATGCGGAAATTAGAATTGTAGTTTTATAATGAATTCATTTAGTTCATGGCACTAGGATTGAAAATATCCTTCAAATTATTCGTGGTTAAAGAATTATTTTTAATTGGCAGTGGCCCATTCTATTATTTGTGTAAGAACACAATATTACAACAACAACGGCAAAGGTCTTCCTCTGAAGAAGAATAAACTACTATCATGACAAATCCGGGTTCTAGCAAAATCAAAGTCTAAATGGAATTCGTAAACAAGGTTGAAATAAGAACTGATGGTTTTCAAGAAATAACCTTCGGGTCATTCATCCAACGAAATGTGTAGTTCCAATACTCCTACTATAAACCTGAGCCATCGAACCTGCTATTTGATTGATGCTCGAAAAAAAACCTTCATTCCTGCGACTTAACATGCGCACCTGGGAATGGCATTTCAACTACTCCACACATAAATTATCTTCCCAAAATTTATACAATAAATCAAGCCTCTGCTTGTTATCAACACTGGAAGATTAATAAACTTACAAGTTTATTTTATTTTACCATTCAGTTCAACCCGTGAATTTACCATACTTATGAAAATCTTCATTTCACTTTCGAGTGTATTTACGTCATGATTTTATATAAATACAAAAATATCCTATTTGATACAAATATCATTTGCTTCCCGTTTCATGCCTCTCCGTGTTATCTGAAAAATATACTTTGCTCAATGCAAATATCAACTGTTCAACCAGAACTGACATGTTGGTTGAATGCGGGCTTGCGCTAACCACTCTCCTTCGGAAAATCTCCTGTTCCAGACTAGAAATGATTAAACTACTTCATAGGCTCTTTCTCAATACATATGATTATTAGAAAATATAATATCCATGAATTATTTAGAAAAATTATGAAAATTATTATTATTATTATTAGTGGATTTTTATTATTATTATTATTATTATTATTAATTATATCATTTTAAATGTGTTTAATTATCATCTCATTATGTGAGAATCCACATGTTCGAATCTTCGAATATGGAAAAAAAATATCCATTCCTCAACAAAAATAAATTTAACTTTTACAGTTACATCGGTTGTTTTCCGTGGTTTCCCAAAAATATGAAATATTCAAACAAATGCTCGAAATGCTCGGTCATCGATCCTAAACTGTTCTGAATGCTGAAAATACTCAGAATAACTCTAACAAGTCTTGCGTAAATCATTGCAAGATTTAAATACGACGAAAAATAAAATGTGTTGGTCATCTGCAGAAAAAATAGTTTGTTCCAATTAGCTAGGCATAATATAATTCAAATGTGGCTTACATTTCTTGATGGTCTTGAAGCGTAGTAAACCTGGTCTGTACCAGATTTATCCATAGACATGCCCTATCGGACAAGCACGTATAATCCTTGTATCCGCCGCCATCATATACCCACAATTCGTCTAGTCAGACATAGTGGTAGTATCTTTTGACGTTTGAATTAACTGTGGTTCCATTTTAATATGGGCTTCTATCAAAGCCATAACAGTTTGTTTAAATAGGGTCAGATCTAAGTGATCTCTTCTTAGATATGTCAGTTGTAACATAACTCACTGTAATCTTATCAGTACAAGAAAAACACTTGACAGTCTAAGCAATTAACGGCTGTTCTGAAGATCGTTCCCTGGGCATGGTTTGTTATATCACCATCTGCCATGCGCTAGGCAACTTGTAGTTTCCCTTGCGTAGACTAATGAACGCCACCGTTATAGACTAGTCTTCAGTGTACTGACAGATCGAAGTGGTTAACTAGTTACAAATATGAAAACTGACTTAAAATGGATTTAAATTATCCAAGTATTTTGTTATTACTGGACTGCGACAAAGAATTAATTCTAGACAAAGTCTAGCATATGTCCTTGTAGAAATATAAATATTTCCACCAATGTCTAGAAAAATCAATCACCTCAGTGATTCTCCTCGCCGTAAACTTACTAAGTTTCAACTCGTAGCGCAGCACTTTTCGTGACTATCACGACTTTGAAAAGAACTTCTGCGTAGATCCGGCAACCATGTGCCTTGGCTCAGCGTAGATGCAACTTGCTCGCCAAGTGCTTGTGTTAGAATGAGCTGAAGTTGCTTCGGCCAGCTGGCTTTTATTCAAAACTGTCAGGGTCACGCGTCATCACCTGATATCTAGAAATCCTCATATCTCTTGAATCCCTGGTCCGATTTACTTGATACTAATTGCATTCTCTTTCATTTGGCCGTGCCAGTAATCTGATCCCAGTCTCAAGTCTCTACTCCATAGTTAACTATTTAATCAATAAATAGCCTCGACCTCTGCTATTACTCGCTACGTCACTTGACATCCAACTATCGGTAAATTATTTCCAAATGCTTCGAGAAGCAATGTAGCGCGATATTCAAATATCTCAACTTTCAAAAGCGGCTACAGCCTTTCCCTTGATATCTAGGTGTCTGAATCTTGGAATATCCATTCCTAGAGTTGGGCACAATACTTGACGGATTTTCAAATTTCAAAAACTCATAATTAATTTCTTCATAATTCCAAATCAATGCCATAACTGAAAATAGTTTTCCACAAATCTGCATGCCAAAAGTAATTAAATATGGTAATTTCAGTAATCTCCGTCTCCCTCCAAACTATCATTCATTGGTTCGAGCCTCTCCTCCAATAGCGTAACTTCTTCCTCAGCACAATTCCTTGCTTCCCTGCGACTGCATCGTAAATCTCAGATCCTTCTCGAACAAAATCATGACTTCACCAAGAATCTCAGCTCATCCAGCCTACTTGCATGAAGTCTGCGTCATCCGTGCCTACGTCATGAATATACACGTCACAACTATGACGGCCATAACTTTATTCACATATGCCAATACAGCCACCGTGGTCTCAGTATAATTCAATTTACGGGGGCAGTACTTTGGTGTGTAACAGTGTTCAAGGACTGCTCCTCTCCATTCCACATGCAGCTTTCTGCTGGCTTCTTTGTAACGTAAATGAAAGGCACCAAACAAACTTGAGTTTTGCTGGGGTTGGGTCTCAGGTGATTGTTCACGTAGTATGTACCAAGTTCTTCGAGAGATCTTGCCAGATTTTCTTCACCCTCTTCAATTGTTTTCCCCTATGCTGCCACTGCTGTGTCATCAGCGTAGATAAACTGCTTGACTTTGGCGTAAATCGGTTGGTCGTTAGTGTAGATAGTATAGAGCAATGGTGCAAGAACACTGCCTTGAGGCAATCCATTCTTTTGAGTTCTCCAACGACTGTTCTTATTTTGGAGAGTGACATAGAAGTGTTGATTTTGTAGGTTGCATTCAACAAATTTTGTTAAACCGTAGTCCCTTGTGGTTTGGTACACTTTATACACGAATCTCTTATGATTGATGGTATCATAAGCTGCGCTAAGGTCTATAAATGCAACACCAGTCGCTTGTCCCCGCTCATATCCGTCCTCTATATACTGTGTCAGATTGAGTACTTGTCCACAGCATGATTTTCCAGGTCTAAATCCAGCTTGTTGAGGTATGAGAGCATCATCTACCAGAAGTGAAATTCTGTTCAGTACCATTCGCTCTAGGATTTTAAAAAGATGGCACAGAAGAGAAACGGGTCGAAAGTTCTTAGGGTCATTTGGCCCTTTGCCAGGCTTTAAAATAGCTACAACATGAGCTTTCCTCCACATCCTCGGAATCTGGCAGGTGGTGATACAGTTATTCATGATGTTAAGGATCCATTTCAATGTTTTAGGCCCAAAATGTTTTATTTGTTCTGTTCTCAGATCATCCATTCCAGGAGCCTCGTTGTTCTTCATAACGTGGATCGCTTCTTGTAGTTCAGCCAGTGAAAACGGTGTGTTCAGTGAATGGTTTTCACTCTCACATCATTGGAAAATAGTCAGGACACAATAGAACAAATAAAAATGGAGAGCGACTAGTTGACCTGTGTCCAAACCATAACTTAATCTCAAATTCTACATGTTTTAAACTTAAACCTCAAAACTTAAAACATGGAAACACCCTGATAGTCCAATCAAATTAGACATCCGACCTTGCGAAAGGTCATGTAGTTCTAATTTTGTTATATGTTGTTTGGATCTCTGCCAATAGTAAAAAACCAAATTTGTAACTTCGAAAGACCTGTGCTAGTTGTGTAATACCCAAAAAACAGCTAATTTTTTGCACATTTTTCGGTTTTTGCTGTAGGTCTTCTAAACTATGCTTCTACCAGAAAGCAACATACTTATCTTTTTTAAACTACATTAAATGTTGGCCTACTATAATTTGAGTAGTTTGGTAGTTCCCGAGAGACAGTTCTTCAAAGATTGAATATACACTGCAGAAAATGGCAATTGCAACACCATGAAGGCATTGGTCGTTTGTGTTGATTTTCAAGATATGGAACGATGCCATGTAGGTATGTCAACGATCAAAGTTTCAGACCCATTGGATTGTTGCTACAGGTCTCCCCACGTGATTGGTCGCAGAGGAATCAACTCCAGTATACGGACACTGGTGTAGCGTAGTTAACTTGCAGTCTGTGCAGTGAAGTGTTCCCCGTCAAACATGCCTCGACGACAGAGAAGAGCACGCTATCAATAACTGTCGCCGTTTGAGAGGGCTCTGATAATTGGGCTGTGTGAGGCTGGATTATCGCTAAGGACTGTCGCTGCACTTGTTGACCGACAGGCATCTACGGTACAACGTGTATGGCAGCAGTGGTCAAATGATGGTACCCACACTCGTAGACCTGGCACAGGCCCAGCTCGACAGACAACTGTGAGAGAGGATCGCCGCATCATTCGGATGGCCCGGATGGAACCCCATGCAACAGCAGCGCAAATTCGAGCAGCTGTGGCACCCCACGTTACACAACAAACAGTTGGTAATCGCCTGCGTGTAGCTGGCGTACGATCCCGTGTCCCTGCCGAAGGTGTTCCATTGACCCCACAACAGCGACGTGTAAGGCTGGCCTGGTGTCAAGAACGATCGATGTGGGTCGACGAATGGCATAGGGTCGTCTTTAGTGATGAATCGCGCTTCTGTCTTGCCCACAGTGATCGCCGGAATCGTGTGCGCCAACGTACCGGGGAGAGGGGCCGCCCAGACCTTATTGTCGAGAGGCACACAGGGCCAACACCAAGCATTATGGTCTGGGGAGCTATTGGCTTTAATGTGAAATCACAATTATTGCTTGTTGAGGGCACTATGACTGCTCGACAGTACGTTGATAGGGTACTCAATCCAGTGGTTGTCCCTATAATGGCGAACATTGCTAATGGGATGTTTCAGCAGGACAATGCCCGGGTTCACACTGCACACATCTCCAGAGAAGCTCTCCACGATATCACAACCTTAGAATGGCCCGCCAGATCCCCGGACCTCAGTCCTATTGAGCATGTATGGAACAACTGACCCGTGCAGTGCAGCAAGCATGGGCCACAATTCCTCAGGAAGCGATCCAGGACCTTATTGACTCCATGCCTCGACGAATTCATCAATGTATTGCAGCTCGTGGTGGGCTCATCCTGTATTGATTGTTGTCCAAACTTGCGGTCAGAGGAACCTGAAAGAGTAATCATCGAATCACAACCGAACACTCGTCCTGCATGTTCAATTGCAGCAATGTAGCACCACTCCTTCTGGGTGTTGAAATTTCCATTTTCTTCAGTGTATTTTCATAAAAGTAAAAATTGTTGGTATTGGTCTCTTAATTTAACAAATATCATCAAAATGCAAATTCCATGAGAAAAGTCACAGGAAATTAACTTGAATTTTATCTGTTTAGCTTTAATTTGTGCTCTGACGGGTACCTGTAGGTCAAGTGTTTCTCGCAAAAGTGAATTTGGAAAAATTGAAAGAAATCAGTTCACATGGGTACTATTTAGTTTTATTACAAAGGAAAATGTAACGTCTAAAATAAGTTTTTACATGTATGAAGCCACCGGTCTCATCATAATTCCATTTGTTTATGGCCTGGGTCTCGAAAGATCTTCCTCTGATGATGGTGCTCGTTCATTGGAGGAGTTCTCGAATTAAGCAGCAGGTACAGGCTCGTTTTTCGTTCTGTCAATTTAGTGGTGGGGACGTCTTCTTCTTCATCAGAATCCTCTAGCAGAAGAGATTGCACGTTTTTACATAATTTTGCCACCACAAAATCGACTAAGTGCTGAGCATTTCAGTCCAGCTTATGGCAACTGCAACCGCCGCTACAACCTTTTCTGCAATTGCAGGAAATCATGCGCAGTAGGAGCTGAGGTTCAGGATCCATAGTTGTAGTGATAGGGATAAGACCTTAATCATCATCAGTAAGATTTTCATTTCATTTTCAACTACTTGTGAACTTGGTAGTAAGTTCTGTAAACATGGTGGCGTGCTGCATCCTCTGTTGGGGGCAACTAGCAAGTTTTATTTTGGTGTTGGCTGCAGATAATAGTTGGTAAGGCAAGCTATTCAGGGTGTTTGTTAGGAAATCACCCCATACAAAGCCACAAAGCACTTCGCCACTGCTTTTGCTTTGGTTTCGTTACTGAAGTGTAGCAGCAGAAAAAGTTCTGCCAGTTCAAGAACAAAAGTTTGATGCTTTTCAGTAGGTCAACACGATTGTACCCAAATGAGATGGGTTATTCCCTAATCCTTAAAAAAATTGCATGAGGTTAATAAGAAGTTGGGGATTTTTCTTTTTCTTTGTAAAAGACAAACTGGATGAGAGCTCCTTTATCAATAGGTGGTGAGGATTCCGACCTCCTGATCGCAGAACTTTTAAGCTCCGCTACATCGCTAAAGTGCATGAAATTCCTAGAGCTGAAGACTTATTAACTAAATGCTTGGAACCAAGTTTTCTGTATAAGTAGCTCCTAAGGCCTGACATGAGTGAGGAGATGAAAGATCGTGGTCGTACAGCACATTTGAGAGTACGATATCTTAAAAAGCTGTACATCAGTTCTCGGTGTCAAGAACAACACGCTTGTGTTTCGGAACAACGGTTTCATACAACAGTAGTGCGTATTCAGGGATAAAACAGTAGTATGCCTACGCATTCAGAGATGACTGAATTAACATTGCTTAAGAAATCACCGGATGGAGGGTATTTATTGGTTCCATACACTTTTGAGATTTCACAGTTGTTATATCAGGAATATAATCTCCTGTGATCCGTTTCAATTTTAACATCTATTGAGAACTGATGTTCCTCAGAGTTCTCCAAGAGGTAAGCGTATAGCCTATACCTCCCAATGCCTCATCATCTATATATTTAAAACGCTAAGGTGATTTTTGTTACCGCGAGATTGAGATAACCTCTTAACTGATTGACTTCGTAATGCATTCTAACCCGAGCTCTTGGCATGTAGATTTGCAGTGTCTTTAAAAGGAAAATGTAGCCTATTTTAGGGTATATTTTTAATTTATAACAGAAAAATGTAATATTTGTCGCTTGCGCACAATGGCTCTATTTCACCAGAGAAATGGCGGATCCAGCAGCGTCTAACTGTTTTACTGTTTATGAGAATTAAAAAGGGGGGAAATATTGTTGTGGCTCTATGGCTCAAACTCTTAGAGTAAGTATATGTGGAGGCAAATCACTTAATGGGCAGAAAGCTATAATCCTTCGACTTGATAACATCTTCTGATAAAACACTTCAATTTTCCAATTTCCAATTCATTTGGTGTACTTTTATCACAATCAATAAAGCTCAAGGGGAAACAATGGAACGTGTAGGTCTCTTATTTGCCTCATCAAGGTTTCAGTCAAGGCCAGTTATATGTTGCGAAGTCGATCTTTCGACGGCCTTAGTTGCAACAGTGTCAAGAAGTAATCGTTCAAACAATGCATACTGTATAAGAAAATCCTTCAGTAAATATTTTCCCAATGACCGTCATGGTTTGACGGGTATCAACTACTGTAGTATATATTATTTCAGTATAGATAGTAGTATAGATCTCTCCTGCGGCGCTCACAAGCGACCGATCGTGACAAATGAAATGAGCATTCAAATGAAAGAGAATAGACATTAGCAGTGACACATTGCACTATAATTTCTTTCAAAAATTACTTTTCTTTAATGTACGAAGTGTGCGATTTGCAAATACTGTTGCTGTACGAAAATACGCTCCATAATTGCTGTCCACTTCACATTTTGGCCGCTGTGATGCCTGTTTCATGTCATTTTAACATTCTGAGGCCTTTCCTTTATCATTTTCCATGGACTCGGCACACAAATGACATTAGCAGTGACGAATTGCATTCTAATTTCATAAATATAGATTTTTGTAACAAATGTGCGATTTGCAAATGCTGATGCTCTGAGGAAAGTGTGGTTTATGAACATGGCGAGATTTCTCGCACGGGTCCGCTAGTCTACATAATTTGCCAATCGATGTCCTCTCATCTGTCCGGTTGTTAATGGCTTAGTGAATAACATAGTATAATTTTCTTTCCCCATTGGCCACCTCGGCGTTCAGCTGCATCTAAGACTGGTATCCTGAAACCCAACTTGTCAACTTTGTGGACATCATTTCTTCGTGATTTGGGCAGGTTTTTCTTGTAGCCTGATGAATTCTTCAGTTATTTCCTGCTGAGTTCTCTTGACGATATTGAGGGTCTGGATGGTTGGAGATCAGAATCTCGTTTACGTCGAACAGATGCTTTGACATTGTTTGGAGCAGTGTAACTCTTCCTACACGCATCATTAATGATGACCTCTTGAAGTTTTGGAGGAAAATTTGTCTTTTCTTTAAGATTCCGTTTCTCACCCGCGTTAATGTGAGCAAATACCTACTTGTTTTACAACATGCCTTCACTCGGGGGCTTCTTCTTTTCTTCTCCTCAACCACTAGGTTGGTGGGTAACATGCATGTCTTCCAAAATGTCTTCTTTGGCCTGGAGTTTCGAATGGCAATAAGTGTGCTTGCCTTTAATGCTGTCTATGAATTGAGTCCTTGGTCTTCCTCGACTCCTCTTTCCTTCTAGCTTCCCTTGGAAGAGTGTGGTGCACCAGTCAGAATGACGAATCAAATGGCCAACAAAACTATTCCTTCTTCTGTTTAAGGATTCAACTAAGGTACGTGTCTCCTTTGCTATTTTGAGAACATTCTCATTCGTGACTTTATCAGTCCAAGGTATCTTTAGTCTCAGGGGCTTACGCCATTTAAAACAAACGCATTGCACCAGGCTTTCGAGTACACTTGCACTTCACTGTCCGCACTCTTCGATTTATGCAGCAAAACTGAGAAAAGCATGTGTAGGAGGGAGGAGGGAATGGTCGATTCTTTGTTCAGGGCCCTCGCATTCATTGTTGAGGTCCCGATGCCTGCTCTCACACACACAATGAACCTCACTTGTCTACAAGTCATTCGGACGAGAAAAATAGTATAAGTAAATTATACATCATCAGTACCGGCCCTATACTTGATGTTTGATGTGCTCAAAACTTGTTTTCATTCATTTATTCTGATTCCCATTTTTCAAGGTTTTCAGTTACATGCCACTTTTGAGAGAAGCACTTGGCCTACAGGTACCAATCAGCTAAACAAATAAACTTTAAGTTCATTGCCTATGCCTTTTTCATGGAATGAGTATTTTTGAAAATATTTGTCAAATTAGGAGATCAAAACAAACAATATTTACTTTTATGAAAAAATATTCTAGCTTTGAAGAACTGTATCTCGGGATCTACTAAACATTTGCTTGGGTCTCAAATTGTAGAAAATTTAGTTTCAAAACGATACCTATGTTTTTTATGGCAAATGCATATTTTAGAAGACATTGAGTAAAAACCGAAAAATATGCCAAAAGTTAGCTGTTTTTTGGGGTATTACACAACTAGCACAGGTCTTTCGAAGTTGCAAATTTGTTTTTTTTACTCTTGGCAGAGGTCCAAGCAACATATAAAAAAATTAGAACTACATGACCTTTTGCAAGGTTAGGTCCCTTTTTATGTCTAATTTGACTGGACTATGACTACACTAAAGGAGAATGGCAACTGGGCCAGGTGTGCATGTATAAACACCACCACAAAGGGATCTATAACGTCAAAGTCCTCCGTGGAATTGACACAGGTTCTGATCACTACGTAGTCAAAATTAAAATTAAACTCATGCCCCAGAGAAGACAATAAAGGCAAACCCCCAAAACTAAAAGAACAATAGATCCTATCCAGTTATTCAACAATAAACATTATCAAAAAGCAACTGAAAAAAATTGAAATAACTGATCAACTCAAAAACTTGGTTCACAACCTAAAACAAATTGCCGAAGACCTGGCGCCAATTAAACCGCGGAAAAAACATCAATGGTGGAATAATGCATGTGAAGAAATGATTGAAAAACTACACCGAGCGTGGTTGTTACAACTAGTTGCACAACGAAAAGAAACAACTAAAAATTTAAGAAGAATAAAGCAGCAATATCATACTGACACCCTACAATCGATTGAAGAAGAATTCAAAATTTTACAGATGCGGAATTATTGCAAAATCTTTTATCAACATCTTACAAAATATGAAACACCAACCTTATTGTTAAATGATGAAAGAGGTGAATTGGCCCACAACAACCAGGATAATGCACAAATTATGGCTAAATATTTTAAGACACTTCTAAACTGCGAAGAACCCATACAATTTCTTCAACTGGATGTTGACACTCCAATAACAACACCACCAGAGAACATTAATATGCCCACACTAGAGGACGTTTCAAAGCTCCTGGAGAAGACCAGATTATTGCTGAGATTTGAAAGTAGCTTATGCTGGAAATTCAGCAAAAATCGCCCTTCACCAACAACTAGTCAACATCTGGATAACAGGAAAATTCCCTGAACATTGGACATCAGCGACCATCCATCCACTACATAAAAAAGGTGATAAGACAGACCCTGTCAATTATCGAGGGATTTCACTCCTGGATGTTACCTATATAAAATTTTCTCCAATTCTCCTCAATAGAATTAAAGTCAACCCCTGGCACTATACAGCCCATGACGGGCTAAGGCCGACCAAGCGACCGCTGCCCAGCTATTTGGCCTGCAGATATTGGGGTGACGCGTGATCAGCGTGTCGGGTCCCCTGGGCTGTTAATCTTGGTATTCGTGATCGGGGCGCTGTCTCACTGTCAGACAGCTACTCAATTGTCCTCACGAGGCTGAGTGCACCCCGTTCCAACCCTCACGTCAGTTTTAAAATACCTGACGGAGCTGGGGCCTCCGGGTGAGAGGCAGGCACGCTACCCCAACACCACGGTGTCGGCTATTGAATTAAAGTACAACTTGAAAATGAATTAGGAGAATATCAAGGAGGTTTCAGACCCTGGAGAAGTGCCCAGATCAAATCATGAGCCTAAAACTGATAATGGATTATAATAGGAACAGGAATAGAGATGCGGTGATAACATTTATCGACTTCAAAAAAGCATATGATTGTATTCATAGAGAATCTTTATTTAAAATTCTAAGACACATGGGATTACACCCCAAATTGACAAATCTCATTAAACTAACTCTTACAGGCACCAAATCAAAAGTTAAATTTAGAGGTGAATTCTCTGACCCATTTGAGGTCACAACCGGTTTACGACAAAGTGATGGCCTATCACCATTACTATTTAATTGTGCATTCGAAATGGTAATGCGAGAATGGTCTGAGAAATTCCCTCCAAATATAAAAATAGGTAGAAAAACTCAAACAAACTGTCTTGCTTTGCAGACGACATGGCATTATTGGCGAAAGATTTAGAGGAAGCCAAAACACAGATATCAGAACTTCAGACCATTGCCAATAAAATTGGCCTTAAGATATCATTTGAAAATACAGAAATCCTGCCACAAAAACCAACACCCTTAAATGAAATACAAATTAATGGTTAAAAAAATTAAAATTGTAACATGATTCAAATATCTATGAAAGTTAATAACAAACAACTTAAATGAGAAAGCATCGATTCAAATAAGAACAAACAAGTTATCTAGGGCACAAAAATTAACATGGGAAACTTACTAAAAGAAATGCTTATCAATTAATGCAAAAATTAATCATTACAATACAGTCATAAAACCGGAAGCCACATACACAGCGGAAACATTATTCCATCTAAATGAACATTCTAAAACCGACAGATTACAGAATATCAAAAGGCGAATTGGAAGAACTTTTAAGATCAGCCTTGTGAATATTAATTTAACTTTTGGTAATTTTTAGGCCCCTCGTGTACATGTTTTTAGGTTATGGTACACCTCTTCATGAGCATGCCCATCATTGTATCTTTAAAAGAAGATAGTACCGATAGCAAGCTACGCGGTCACCCAAATATGGGCTCACCTGACGAGAACCAACCTAAGGAGACTGGAAGCGGTGAAAGCCACTTACATAAAAAGAGTACTACGGCTGCTTAGAATGGCACAGACAAGACTAGTATACAAACTGGTAGATGCAGACTTCTTCATTTGGGAGCTAAAGATAGACAACAACCTCCAAAACACCGCAGCATACGAGGCCCACTTCAAAGAACGAGAGCAAAAGCAACAGACCCAGAATTTTACGAAACTCCAGCAATGAACACGGGACGAATGGAAAGAACCTCACTTTGAGTTCCGGCACGTCTTCACGAGGACTGCAGCACACGGCTTCCACCTTAGAATCTGTAACCAAAAAGAGCACGCCTCAACCCGGTGTACCTGTACGCTATGTGGTCTCCAATGTTCGCAGTATCATCTAATAGTCTGCAACGAGAGGGCAATGTCCATGAACTACTATGCAAACGATAAGAACTTTCTTGAACTTGTATTTCTATATCCATACTGTGTACTCAATGTGTTTAATAAATCTATATGTATATAAAGGAAATATATATCAACAGTACTTAACTAGAAACAACTCAACTCATGTATTATTTTGATGATGCTAGAACATTTTTGAAATGATGGAATCAAACAATTGACTCAAAAATACCTCAAATTGAATTTCGCCAATTGATTTCCAGGTAATTTCCGTGACTACACAGACTGCAAGTCGACTATGTTACACTATAGACCTCGTGCGAATGGCGATATTTTAGCTGCTGGCGCCCCTAGCGGCAACTCGCTCACTGAGTCCGCAGGAGTAGTGTGTGTTATGGCTCATGCTGGAGAATTGAGTAGGACAGTAAAATAAGTTATTTAATGGTGAAATGTCATCATCCATGGAAATTTATCTGGGTTTTGGGAATATTCGGAGGGATACGTCGTATTTCACACCTCTCAGCTTAAGAATGGCTGAAAGCTCCATGTGAAATAAAAGTTGGGAGAAGATATAATTACGTATACAGTTTGAGAGAAACTAGCATTAATCAACAATCTCATGCTGTTAAATTTGAGTTGCAGTGCCTTACTTTTTGCACTGTAAATCATATATATAAATTTAGAATAGTATTATCGACGTACAACTTTACTTTTCTCTTACCCATTTTTTAAATATTTATTTAACATATTAATTGCAGTAAGAAATCTCAATCTCCTGAGCCTGGATATAAACCATGTCTTTCAAAATTTAATCCTTTGTAGGTTTCAAAATGTTTTAAACACATTATGAGAGAGATTATTCGATGTCTTCCTTCCTGCAACAATGGGAAAAACCTAAGAATGTTGCCATGGAGGGTCTGAGGGTTAGAACAGGGTACACTCAGACTTGTGAGGCTGCATGTATGGCTGTTCGACTGCAATTAAAACAATTAAAAATATGGCTGAGAGGAGGATGATTCGATTCCCATCCCGGGTATCCTATAGGCCAAGTTGTTTTTCTTGGTTTCCCACTTCTACCCCCAGGAAAATGCCAGGATAATAAGGCTTTTAAACAATTCTACACACATGCAAGTACATGGGCACAAATAATGAGCAGGGAACTTCAGGAGTTGTTTATTGCACGAATACTGCGTAGGGGAGCTGGATTTCTAAAAGAACAACCTTGATGCTACTGCAATCCGGATGGAATATTGCTAGGTCAGGACTGTCTCACTCTTATGGAGATTAGATGCTTTTATTCATGTTGTAATTGATGACAACACGTACAATGTTAACTGTGGTGGTGACATAAAGCTCACCTCAGTCTTATCACTATTTATGGTCATGATATCTGTCAACATACGCTTGTGTTACATAATAATCCATATTTAAACACACTTCCTTCACATCCCTCATTTTCTTGAAACAGTGAATTTTCCCCCAGCAGCTCAAAAATAGTAGGATGTGGGTTGGTGGCCATGGGACTCCAGCTGAGCATGGCATTACTTTCACTTGTGCTGGGGTACTCTCTGTCATCTTAATTTCGACCTCTCTTCTCGCAGTTAATCTGCTACTCTCCCCTCGTTCACGCTGATCAGATTTGTTTGGCTTCATATAAGACAGTGCCTGAGTCTGTCAGGACCTCTTGTCAGTGTTCTAAACTCCATCCAAGCAATCTGCGAAGTGCCAGTGTGGAAACACGTAGTCTGCGCACAGGAGTGACTCTGCTGACTGGCCAATGAGGCGCGATGCCACTGAATAATAAGCGCAGATTGGAGGCGCGACCTTGGCTTCAACCAACTCTCACAACGGCTGGGCTGCCAAGCTCCACCTATCGCATTCTCTTCTCCCTTCCTCTGTGTGACATCATGCGCAAACCTACTTCACAGATTCCGTGGATGAGGTATATTTATAAAAATGCCGACTACAAATACCACAATTAAGGAGGAGTTTCTTCTACGAATGTACAGTTTTTTGTTTCAGAATACGAAGAATTACGTTCCATGAGGATGTTTCTGTATGTGTAGTTACACTCAACCACAGAACGATTTGCTCTACTCTCTCTAGAACTTTTACCATCTTGAACTTGAAATCTTTCCACAACATGATCTAATCACGTTGCTTCACTCACACACTAGTCATGCAGAATATTTGAGCAGTTTGCCGCCAGAGCACAGCAATGTTCATTCGCACGAGGTCTGTCATCCATATACTGTACTGGAGGTGGTTCCTCTGCAACCAAACATATGGGGAGACCTGTATAAACAATTTGCCTTAAAATGTTGTTTACAAACCTGCATGGCGTTGTTCCATATCTTGAAAATCAACTCAAACGACTGATTCCAAAGAGTAAACAATATTGTTACTGTTTAAAAGAGCTCAGATAATTACCGGTAGTCTGTATGAGAGAACAAAAGCTTTGAAGCCATTTTCCAGTGTTGCCTTGTTAACAATTGAATGGTTCATCTTTTTTGTGGATCAGATGGTGCATGCTTCATGACGATGCATGTCGTCGTTTTAACCTCACTCTTGTAAACTGTGCAATTATTATTTAATCACATGTAATTCCTTTTTATAATCATCCCAATATAATTGGGCATATTTTCGTGTTGACCATCTGAAAGATACCACTCAATTGTTCAGGCATCTACAGTGCAATGGATACAGTGACAGTTGTCAAATGACGGTATGCATACTCGTAGACCCAGCACAGGCCCAATTAGACAGGCAATATGTGAGGTAGGATCGCCGTGTCATTCAGATGGCCCAAGTGGACCCCTGATTAACAGCAGCACAAATTTGAGCTACAATGACACCCCACGTGACACATCAAACAGTTGGAAATAACCCTCATGCAGGTGGCTTTACAAACCCATGTCATTATGTCTTTAGTGATGACTTGCATTTCGATCTTGCCCACAGTGATTGCTGCAATCGTATGCAATGACATACAGGGAAGGGGGCCCTCAGACCTATTTGTCGAGAGCACATAGGGCCAACACCATACATTATGGTGTGGGTAACTATTGGATTTAACGTGAATTACCAATTGGTAATTGCTGAGACAATAGGACTGCTCGCCAGTATATTGGCAGGGTACTCAATCCAGTTGTTGTCTCTATGATGGTGGAACATTGAAATGGGATGTTTCAGCAGGACAATGTGCACATCACCAGGGATGGCCCACCAGATCCCCAGACCTCAGTCCTATTGAGCATGTGTGGGCCATGATGGGTCGACAACTGGCCAACATCACAACACTGGAACAACTGACCTGTGCAGTGCAGCAAGTATGGGCCCCAATTCTTCAGGAAATTTTCCAGGGCTTTATTGGCTCCATGCCTTGAGAATTCAGCACTGTATTGCAGCTTGTGGTGGGCTCATCCTATAATTATTTTGTTCACTCTTTTGGTCAGAGGGATCTGAAAGCGTTATCTTTGTATCACAGCCAAACACTTGCCCTGCATGTTCAATTGCAATTCATGATGTTGTCATTGCCATTTTCATGAGTGTATATTGGCAGGGTGAACTGTCAGTTGTAACTCTTCAGTCGGTCAACACGAATTTGCCCAATGACTGGACGGGGTAAAATGTAAGTAATATGTAAGTAAAACCCTTCTTGAAAAATTACATGTATTAGTTATGATCACTATTATAATGGGGGCAATTTTAGGATTACGCATTTCAACCTTCAAGCGGTCATCATCAGATCCTGATCACTGAGTTGAAGTTTAAATTTATTTACAAATATTATCTAACTACAAATAAGTGTAGTGTGTTTAGTTGGTGTTTATGCTACGATTCGCAGTTTGAATCTCGTTATATGAGGTTAGTTTGTTTTATAAGAGTTTGTGAATTACGTTTTGAGTATTACACCACCTAGTTTTGAACGGCAGGATACTTACCCTATATGGATGATGAGATGCATTGATCTTCTCGGAGAGCCACAGATCTTAAACGCAGTGGAGGTATGTGCTAGGCCAAGGAGATGGACAAACTAACATCCCCAGAGTTGGGGACGCAGCCAAAACCCCAAGACAAGTCGCGCCATCTCTAGGTCTATAACGAAACCGGGAGGGCAGGCGACTCTACAAATAAATCAAAATAGTATGGTAAACAGACCGGAAGGATGTATTGAAGTAGTTTCAAATAACACAATACGAAAAGGAACGTGTACATACTAAATACGGAGTGGGCTACTGCGTCGAAATAATAGACTAAATATACAGTTATACTGAATGTGATATTAAGGTACCGAAGTACTGTAATTAAATGTGAAAGAATAGATGACACAGAGCTGACTTAGTGTCACAGGAAAAGCAGAACGCTAGGTATGAGTAGGCTAGACGTCCGATGTAAAGTACTCTAAAGGACAAATAATGAAGTTACGGTAAATTACGGCATATTAAATATTGTTGTGGAGGGAGCGTACATACAGCAATAAGACAAAAATAGCTACACATACGCATACAATTAAATATTGAAACTAATGGAATAGCTGGAACCATATCGCATGAAATGAGCTACGGAAAAACAACAAAGATACAGGACATAAATCACAATAAAATACGAGAAACGCAAACATAATATTGTGGATGACACGTGATGGAATATAGATCTTAGACCGTTTTGCTGGTCCCAAAAGGATGTGGAATACCGGTTTGGTTCCAGCCCAGTGCGAACGTGCAGAAGCACAGAATCGACTGAAATGGCCATAAATGGAACCCACAAAAACACAGCGAAATTCCAAACATCACATAATCATTAGAGCGTCAGGCAATGCATGATTGAAAGCAGTATGAAAACATGCTATTCAATCAAGCCCTGGCCTAATGATATACAGATAAAGAGACCCAGACAAAACTAACAAAAGCCACCAGGCAAAGTTACCACCCACATAACATACGCAAGAGAAAGGGGGGGGAGTTGGATAAAATAAACATATCTGTAATTCACCCAGATGTGATGTGGTTTCCGCAGCACGAAATTTAACAAAGCACAAACACACAAAAAATGAAGATGAATTTCAATACGGTACACTCCTCACTCCACAGACTATAGAACAAAAACAGAAGCTAATATGTGGATCGACAAAGTGCCTACCCGATAAAATGGGGACTTTACATAATGAACGTCTGGTCGGATAGAATGTCGCAGGAGAAGTGCAAAGAAGGACACCAAGTTTGGCGCCAGATAGTCAATCGGGAAAGAGATGACCAATCAGAAAATTTTAACAGGCGGAGTTCCAATAGTAATTAAATAAATGAAAGATCGACCAAACTGAATTTAATACACGCACCAACCAACATGATGAGTGGTAAATTGAAATGTCAGATAGAGAAAATTTAAATACAATTAATATAAATATATTATATAAATAAAACACTATGAAAGAACCAAGAAAGTGGTTCAGTATTACGCATGTGTATACAGATAAAACAACACGATATAATAAAAGTTGGATGCTTTTCAGTCGGTCAACACGATTGTACCCAAATGAGATGGGTTATTCCCTAATCCTGAAAAAAAATTACATGAGATTAATAAATACTCTTGGATGACCAGTTTCCATTGTCAAGCGATCATCATCTGATCCATTACACTTAGGATTAGGGAATAACCCATCTCATTTGGGTACAATCGTGTTGTCCGACTGAAAAGCATCAAACTTTTGTTTACTAAGGCAACACTGAAAAATTGCTTCAAACACCATAACGTTATAATGAATATAGAAATTTATATAATACTATTATGTATATGGTTACTTATCTGAGGGAGTCGTTGGTTGTACAGTTGCTACGCTATCCTACTCCCTACTGAATTGCTGTGAGGCGCATCTGTCTGAATATTATTACGTGCAACATCTGTTAACGGAAGTTGTAACTAACTGAGGTTGGAATGACTTATAAAGAATGGTAGTCTATATTAAGAAATACACTTCTAATGAATAACATATTAATATTTCAACGTTAATACAAACTACAATTACTACATTATAACCACACAACATATTCGGCATGAGAAAATCAATTGTAATCCAGTATTACAAAATGATTAAGGTTAATATGATCAGAAGAATTTCTGCATGAATAATTTGGACCCAAATTATCAATTTGACCAACATCCATTATATAGTAATTTGTATACAACATTAAATTTAGAAGACCACAGTACCAGATAAAATTTTGAACTGTTATATGAGCTACGAACACATTAGATACACAAGGTAATCCTCGCAATGTTCAGTGTTTGTGTAGAAATATTAGATATCCCTTCTTTTTCTTGGGCACCTTTTAATCCTGTTGGCTTTTCTGTAAGTACTGTTGGGGTATTGTTTGGATTTTATTCCTGTGATATAAGTCCAGTTGATGTTCCCGAATCACTCACACATTTCTTCCTAAGCCATAGTATTGATGGACTGTAGAACTTTTGATTATATTGTAATTCAAAATGCTTGTCCTTATATTCTAGAAGTGATTCCGAGAAAGATCAGAGTTCTATGAATTGTTCAGAAGATGATGATGATGGTCTAGATGCTGATATTGTGGTAGAAGATGTGAAGGAAGAGGTCAGTCCAATGGAACCTCATCATATCAAGGAAATCAGTAAGTTATCATTCAAAGCTGTAATTATATGAAGAAAAAAAGGACCAAAAATTATGTCAAATATGCACAAACGAGGAAAGGGAGTGAATGTGTGAAATATGAACTTTGTGGTCTACACTGACCGGCACGAACAACGCAAGACTTCAATTTCTTACAAAACTGAAATTTATATTAAATTTATGACACTAATCCACTATATGAGGATGAAATATTGTATTACGGTCCCATGTAGGTGTCTGAAAAAGAAAAAAGTTGATTATAAACAAAATCAAAATTTAAGCTAGAGATGCACACTTCAAGGAAAGAGCGCTATAAGAGCGGGAAATTTTGACTAAGGTCCTAAAGGTAATGCACTTCAGTTTTGATTTTATACACATCACACTTTACTTCACAGACCTCGGAGATGATCTTAGAGACCTCTGTTCGCATCTTCAAAAGCGTGTCTTGCCACCTCTTGTACCAATGATGGCATTCAACCTTTCAGGGATGCTCCTGATTAATGCTGTAATGTCCTGTTGAGGAATCATCTCCCATTCTTCCAGGAGGGCACTGCATAGGTCCTGTAGGGTCTCTGTATAGCATTGACGGGCTTTTCTCCCCAGCCGGTCCCAAACGTGCTCAATAGGATTCAAATCATGGCATAAATCCTTGTTTCATCCAAGAACTCTCACAACATGTGGGCGTGCATTTTCTTGCATTAGTGTGAAATGGAGCGAAAGGAACAACATGCTCCAGAAGGATTTCCTCCACATACTGAGGTGCGGTAAGGCTCCCATTCTCCACGAAGACCAAATCCATCCTTGCAGCCATACTGATTCCTGCCCACACCATCACAGAACCACTCTGAGAAGGTGTCCTGATTGAGAATGTGCAAGGGGAATACCTTTCCCCTGACCTTCTGAAGACCCTCTCTCTTCTGTCAGGTGATCGGAGGCCAAATCGCGACTTATCGGTGAACAACACTTGTTCCCATTGTTGTACTGTCCAGCTATGATGTTCTCTTGCGAAACGTAGTCGAACTGTGCCAAGTTCTCTGGTGGGTTCTGGGCCTGTAACTGGTCTTCTGGATTGAAAATTGGCTTCTTCGAATCTTCTTCGGACGGTTCCCTCACTAGCATCGACCCCTCGAACTTCGTGGAGTCGATTTCTTTCTTCAATGGCGGTGGTGTGACGGAGAACTTGAAGTTGTAAGAAGCGGTCATCTCTCTCCAATGTTGTTCTTCTCGGGCCTGTTCCTGGTCTCCTTGCAAAGCCTCCAGTTCCCCTACACACGGTTCTGGAAATCGTGGAAGGTGTAATCCTCAACACTTCTGCAATGTAATGCATGCTGCGACCATCTTCCATCAAAGCAACAGCTTTTGCAGCTTGTTTAGGGCTGAAGGGCATGTTTGCTCCAGAAAGCTAATTACGACAATCACAGAAGATCCTACAAACACATGTGATTGAAAAGGGAACAATTGAAAGTACAGGGTCTTTTTTTTAGTTTGCTCCAAGTATCAGAGGAACATGCACGGAAGGCGATAGCCCAGTCGGGTGACTTATTTGCCGAGAGATATATCCCGTCATGACGGCTAAGATGATCTAATCCAGTACGGTAGCGATTGCTTTACAGCAATAGTTTAGTTTAACATCTGTGGTACTGGTAGCATGTTCAATGTGTTCTCTTTAAAATAGCGTAGTTTTTTGTAGGAATTCAAAAGGTATCGTGTGTTTAACGAGCGATGTATACAGTGGAACAGCGTGTATTCATTGTGTTGTGCTATGCGAAGCATTCTTCTTATACAGAGTGCGCTTTCAATTCATTCGCAAATTTCCTGGTATCCGTACCACCGGTCCATTCTTAACAAGAAATCACGCAGGAGTCGAACCGTTTTAACAGAGGAAAAGCTTGACGAAATAGGAGCTCTCTTGGAAAGAACTCCAACAAAATCCCTGTCTCGTCTCGCCGTACAAGCTAATGTGTCACTCTCTTCTGCCCACAAAGCAACAAAACTGTTAAAAGCCAAACCGTACAAACCCACCCCTGCCCAACAATTAAGAGGACCTGACAGCTTCGCTAGGGTTCAGTATTGTAACTGGTTGCTTCAGTCAGTTCACGATGGGTATGTAGACCCAGAACTTTTATTTTATAGTGATGAGGCATGGCCCTTAAGTGGCTATGTAAATAGTCTAAAACAATCGCTACTGGTGTGCAGAAAATCCCCACCAGTTGCATGTCCGTCCACTTCATGATGTAAAGATAGAGCTACAAGTGAACATTACAAAGTTATTTCGAACATCACACTGGCTGAGATTCACCGAGTGTTTGCAAACCTGTTTACGAGATGTCAGGCGTGTTTGACAGCTGAGGGACAACATTTTGAACATCAAATGTAATGCCAGATAGGTTTTAGACTAATAGTTTCACTAGAAATGGCTTTCTATAAGTGTGAATTGCGCGATGTAGTGGGGAGGCAAAGCGCGCGTATACGGCTAGGGACGGAGTGTCATTGCGCCAGCCATGCCGTGCTCTGGGTGGTGCTGTGGAGCGAACTAAAAAAAAGACCCTGTATAACATTAAGCGCTATAAGAGCGGGAACACGTTATTGGCTCACATCCAGTGAAGTGTTTTCCAAGTTGCGCAGGAAAGAAACAATTGAGGCTAGTGCAATCAACAATCGACATTTCATTGTTTGCTTGCAAAGCAACGCCAATAACATACCCCGTCTAAAGAAATAGGTTGAAGTGCTTCACTTTTATTAAATAGATAATTACACATCATTTATTGTGTGTTGCATTTTTTGTGCCGGTTAGTGTATTTACCTCATTTGAAGACAAATAAGGATGCGGTGTATGATTTTAAATGGTTAATGTGCTACTATCTAGCGTGCGTTCTTTTATACCCATTGCAGGCAGCGACTCACCCCCACTCTTCATGCAATGAAACTGTGTTGCAACATCCACGTCAAGACATGTCACCTCATGATATTCTCAGATCAGCAAATTCTCACACCTGACATTGGTGGGGCAGATGACCTTGCTGTTGTGCCCCTGTTGTGGTTAAGTGTAAGAGAGGGCATAGAGCCCTAACTTTGCCACAATAAAGGCATAAATAAATAAAACAATAATAGCTAACTAACAATTGCAATGTCAAGAGTATATAGATTGTGTGACTGGCTTACTGCCGGTATTTGAGGCTTCCTGTTAACCCCTCACCCCTTTGTATTACATACCATAAATAATTTGCAATCTAGTTTTATTTTAGGTATGCCTTCTACTTACATATGAATTTTTATGTCATTTGCTCCAGTAGTTTGGATGTCAATCCATAACAACAAAACGGACAAAAATCAAACTGAGGATATATTTGGTAATTATACACCTCATCTGGGAAAAATACAAAGCTTTGGTCAAGAATTTCAAATATTCAGATAGATATCTTACTTTATTCATAGAGATAATGAAAATAATGTTAAAATAAGGTTGATACTTGTCTTTCTGCTTAACAAGGTCTAATGACTCTTGTTCTGGTACCACATGGAGTAGAAAATTTAAATGTACTGTATTTGGTACAAAATTTTATGTACGTTGTGCTCTGTGCCTTGTACAAAGCATTGAAAGTTTAGAAACTGTAGACCTAAGTCACACCTAGAAGCTGAATGTATGCATCATGTGACTTCGCTAATGGTCTTACTCAAATACCACTACCGGCATACAGTTAGATATAGATAGGAATGACGTAATCTCTATCGATTCCGCCCATCACCCCCATCCCACCCCTCAATTTTGGCACACATCCTGTTACATCTTCGTGAAGTGTCACCGTATCTCATCTTCTTCTTTGTGGTGTGATTTTGTGTTTACTTAAGTGAGTGGATTCTCTTCTTGTAGGATAACTCATCTCTATTTCTTTGACTTTGCGTAAACATAAAAATTTTGTTTGTCTTGTTTCTAGGACGCAACAAAAATTTTGACAGAGAGTGGGGGAATTTGAACAGTTTTCACCCATTTTCAATTACGCCCCTTTAATTTTCTTCCTCTTGTGCCAATTATTTGAATTATTCTCTCTTCTTCTCGGTTATTACTGGCCAGAATAACTGAGCAGATCAGTAAACATTTCTGTAATTACCGATCTGATTCGTTATAGTAACTTGTTACTAAACCGAATCGTGATTGGTGGCCCCTCTCTTTACTGGTTCTATGCTTCTCCATTACCAGGGACAACTCCTTGTTTGTCTCTGGGATGTTCTTCTGTTTTTCCAATGTAGGGTTAGCGGGTTTTTTTTGAGCTACCGCTCCCATTTTCAGGATGCCTTGCTCTTTCCTTTTTATTAATATTTATCATTTGTCTTTGAGAAATGCTCGTACCTGACGTGATTTAATTAAATCTTTGTTCCTTTTATCTCCATTATGTGATATTTGCTTCACATCGTTGTCATCAAAGTAAGGTCTCAAAATATTTCTTTGTTTTGTATGTGTGTGTGTATCTATCCTGTGGAATACTATGGTGCTCTGCCATGTATGTCCACCGTGTGTATGTTTGTTTCATTTGAGTGAAGTAATTCTTTACCTCCCCCACTTTTTATGTACCGTTTGTATTATTGTGTGTGTTACGGCTTGATGGCTTACTGTGCGGTTTTCTTCTACCTGGGGTCAATTGGTCCAGTGTTCGAACAACGCGCTTGTTCGCAAGTCTGTTCGCTCAGGGACGCTATTATGACCCGTGACTTCACCGATCTCTATCAATCTAGCAATGGACCTGTGGGCATAGGGTTTGGTTACGACCTCCTTATTGCACCCTGGACCACTTGTGATATCTGTATCTGGTGGTCACAACTTCGATATTCGTGGATTTATTTGACACATGTAAAGCCTATGTCGAACACCACATTATATACATTCATTTACCTTCGTACCTTGTACCTATGATTACGTTTTACTCACGTAAGTCTTTGTTGTAACCGCACATATTCAGGGTCATGGTTGTTTTTATCACAATAAGGGATACTTTAAATAAACATATATATTCTCGTCTTTTTCCATTCATTCAAACATCTCAATAACAATCCACTTTCATTACCATACAACCAACTCCCCAGCCAATATCATTTTTCTCTTCCAAAACCATCAACAGACCTAACACTAACCATGAAGGATAAGGATCAGACTAGTGAAGTCTCGGAGAAAATAGTTATTTCGGAGCAGGATGGCGTTAATAATAGGAATACGGATAGTGGTAGTTGTAAAGAAATGGATGGGGAATTTAACCGTAACTTGCTCCAAATGCTTAAGGCTATGAATGAGTGTATTAAGAAGTAAGGAGATAATGTTAGGTCTCTCTCTTATGTCTATGACATAAACTTCACACACATTCATGCATTCTACTTACATTAACCACATGTCTTATTATTTTCACATAACCTAACTATTTAGAATGTATCGCTTCCTCATCAGTACTTAATTATCTTGATTAGTCGTCATGTATCGATATGAATGGCAGCCTGTGATTGGCTAGTTAGAGTGATTTCACTTCTTACTGCTAGGTAGCACTTAAACGTCAAGTTGAAAGTAATTATGCCCCAACTATAGTCTAGGATTGAAAACTGACTTGCTATACTTATATTGTGTGTTTCAGCAATTGCGAATAAGAAGGTATTGCTCCTAAATGTGGGTGGTGAGCCCTTCCTGTGCACTGATCAGTTTGTTCCACTCTTCACTCCATTTACCACTCGCTTTGCTGTCACAAAGATTTTGGAGTCCTATGGAGTCAAAATTCCATTTCGGGAAGCAGATCGGAAGGATTATCCGGCACTATTCAGTTCCCTGGATGTGTAAGTTGTTTTCATTTTCTCTGTTTAAGTCTTTCTGTTGTTGAGATTTCAGCTCTATTTAACAGCTTTGATCAGGAACACGATGATGGAACAGTCAAGCTGCTTGCCTCCCACCAAGATGGACCAGGTTCTATTCCCAGTTAATGCATGTGGGATTTTCTAAGTGAAAAGTCATGTCTGGTGGTTCAAATTCCATGTAAAAGAGCAGGCTTATGACTTATGATCATGAGATTATTGTTCACGTAAAACTACAAACTTCCTTCAATCAACCCAGAAACAGTAAAGTTTCCTTAACACTTACCCTGCTGATGCCTTAAATGTTGCTCCTCACCCCTGTGCTGGCTGATTTCCAGAATGTATGGCTATGTTCAGAATGGCACAAACTGAATGTGGTTTGAGTTACAAATAAATTGAAAAGTCCGTTCGATATCCGAACCCTTACATTACAAATTTAATACAAATCCGACACGATTGAAAAAAAAACTAAAATGTAAAAAAAAAATGTAAACAGCTGTTGCGCGTGCTCTCGTCCTGAAACACGTGGGCGCGCTGGCAGAAGTAGAAGGGAGAACTGTCTCTTCGGTTGCGTCAGATTCAGAATCTGTAATGCGAAATATAACCCCAAATATATATACTAGTCATAGAATAAACTCAACATTTTTGCGAGAAAAAAATTTGTCCACAAAGAATAAAAACAAAGGAAAGGAAAACAGATTTGACCTACTTGAACTTGCATCGCTTGCCTTCGAACAGATCGATATTCTAGCGCTGAACAGTGACGTGGTGCTATCTAGCGATAGTATGTGCAACTTCATGCTTACTGGCACCCACACGCGAGTGCTAGAGCTGTAATATTACGTTCGTCTCCAACACAAAGCGCGAGAAATCGATCAACGTAATATTACGCTCGCCGCAGTTTTAAAAAGTTACCTTCGAATGTAATATTATGGTGCCCGCGCTCTAAGTGTTAATTATAAATCTAGTGGTTAGCATTCTTGGCTGTCACCGTGAGGGCCGGGTTTGATTCAGATCTGCCAAGAAATTTAATTCTGGCCTGAGGGCTGGAACAGGGTACACTCAGCCTCGTGAGCCAAAACTGAGAAGAGGTGGTTTGATTCCAATCTCAGCCTTTCTGGAAGTGGTTTTCCGTTGTTTCTCACTTCTACACCAGGCAAATGCCGGAATGATTCCTAACTTAAAGGCCACGGCTGCCTTCTGCCCAATCTTCACTAGAATTACAAATCCATACACTGCTCCAGACATCACAATAACACAGGTTATCAGACATACATAAACCCAAGTGCAAAGCCCCTAAATGAATTATTAACAACGACAGCTAATCATAAATGCATGGGTTGATTTTCAAATAGTGACAACATTTATTTTATTTTTTTACCTATATGTAATGTGCCCGTTAGAGGTGGTGATCTGGTCCGCCACCGATCGTGTGTAGTTTTCCAGATAACCACATCTTTGAACACATGTGGCCTAAGAGGATTGGAGTACACTCCTTGTGGGCTATTCCGGCACAAGACTCCTCGTCATCATAGGGATCAGGTTCCCATCATAGCATAGTCATAGACCCCTTAAGGAAATCCAGGCTTAAGTAAATTTCACAAAATGATTTATTAAAATCATAAGCCCCTATCCTACAATCTATGAGTTGGCTAATCCGTTAACTAAACACAAGTAAAGAAACAAAATAAACAATTACCTTCTATCTAAAATCACCCCTCGATTGGTCCTAAATACAATCAGAAAAAAAAAATAGCAAAGCTAGGGATATGGTACAAAAGATTTTAACTTGTAATTATAATTAACAAGCGAAACGTCATGATGGCAAAATGTCAAACATGACAGGAAAAACAACAAAGTAAACTGTGACCATCCCATATTTACTTTTAATTTTTAATTGATCTAAACTCATCCTAAGTTAAACTAATCTACGGTGAGAAACATCCGTAGTAACACAACTAAACCAAGATCTAAAGTGATTTACAGTCATCTTTTACAACACAAATCAAGTTTACAATCAACTGTACAACAAAATATCTACAAGTAGCAGAAGAAAGATGGGAATATGGGTTTACACAACAATCAATAAATAAATATCACACACAAGAGTATTCTTATTCAGGGGCCGATAACCTAGATGTTAGGCCCCTTAAAACAACAATTATCATCATCATCAGTATTCTTATTAATCCTTCCTACCACATGATGGTTACTGTTTGTTTCCATCGGTCATCTCTCATGTGTAAGCTAGGAAATCATAGTACTGTTCGTTAACAGCAGAACAAAAGTTACATGGTTCACGACCCACGAGTTGAAAACTCTGGGGTAGACCAAATCCCTGTCAGTCGCATGTGTCAGCTGTCTAAAGCTTAAACTAACGAAGAAATAAAACGACAGCTCAGTGCAATGGTCAGCGAGTTATAAACCAAGATCAAAGTTAAACAGGCGTTTAGTGATTAACGATAAGTATTGCTTTCGTTTAAAATTCATTACTTAATTTTATTTAATGAGTGATTATTAGTTGTCTTTGTTTTAATATTTATTAATTATACGGATTGACCATGTGCACGGCTTCCTAACTGGTGGATAAAACCACTGGTGCACACCCAAGTACACACGAACATGCTTACTCCGAGCTATCAAAAAGCTCAAAAACCATTCTAAAGTAACAGAGTGTCCCGCTGGATCACTTCCTTAACCTCGGTCTGTCAAGCGCATGAGCTTTGAAACAAGGCCGGCAACCTCAAAAACTATGGGAAACCACCCCTTCATCGTGTATGAACACACGGCATAGACCTTCACAACATGTGAGAAAAATAACATAAATAAGTCAATCAGTTTCACAAGACAATTCTAATATCTTAAACAATAAAAATTGTTCAAATGTGCTTCGCTCACAACATATGCGAAGATCGTAAACAGAATAGGTGACCTCCTGTCACACAATATCATTGCATTCTCAACATCGCTGTTAACTTGACCTAGTTTTATAAAGCTTAATAAACACTGGCTTATGTAGATTACATCATTTAGAAAAACATTAGTATTAAATCTGTCGAAAGTCTAGTCTCACCTGGGATTATGGGTTGGCATTACTGCGCGTAACCTTGAAAACACTTGTCTCCCCAAGTGACTCGCATTTTGTTCATTCCCAAACTGTTACTAGTAGCATGGGCTAGCAGTAAAGTTTCAAATGTTCATTTCTTTAGCATATCGGATCCATAAAAATGTTCAGATTGTGATCCTACACTTGCAGTTCATAAGATAATATTCGTTGTAGTGTTCGTGATACATTTATAGTAGACAAAAAATGATATGCCTGCATAAGCAAAGCATTGACGTCCGAAACGGGGGAGGAGCTTACGGTCAGCTGTTTGCAATATGGCGGCGAGATGGTGACGAGAAGTAAGCAAGACAGTGATAGGGTGTGCGTTTGTTATGGCTTCTAATTTATGATGGCAAAATACTACATATTTTCTTTCATTGATAGAAATATTTTTATAATCAATTTAAATGCAGTGCTTAATTACTACCAGTTAAAAATATTACCCACCTGTAGATAGTTAATTTACTGTCTGCTGTTACATATATGAAGCCTGTACTTGGGAGCCTAGCGGTATCGATGTTTTTATTAATTTCACAATATATACTGTATATATATCACATAACACAAAGGAAGACTCCCTAATAATAAATTGAATCCAGCAACCCTGAATTTGCATGAATGTTTTGGGTTCAAAGAAGCGTTACTTGGGATGCTCAAATCATACTTCAATATTGCTAATATTGACCTACATACTTGCTGTTCAAAGGCAAGAAGATACATTTATTAATCTCTTGCCACAGGCAAGTTAAAATGGAGGCATCCTCTTTATCAATATATTTAATTAAATATTTAAAATACACATATTTAACAAAGCTGGAGTCTCCATTTGAACTTGTCATAAGCAAACGGAACAGATCAAAAACTACACTTTAAGCCAAATCAAATTCACTCCTCAGCTCGACATAAACCATAATACCAATTAAAACCTATACAAAACATACTCTCCTTACTGTTGTACAACTTTCAAACCAACTATTCGCACCTAAAACTGAAAAACCCTGAAATGGGAACTAATTAAAGATAGAATAGCCTAGGCCGATCAGGTCTCCTGCTACATTACCGCATATGTAAACTTAACATCACTATAACTTCTAAATTACGGCAAAGTGACCTATCTGCCTGAGTAGTATAGGTGTTACCTGCCTGCCTGGGATGATGGGTCACCAAACCGGTACTTAAAACTAAGTTTTTACACATTAAATAACTAAATTCAACAGTAAGGAGATCATAGACAAAAACACAATCTAAGCCAAATCATACTTCAATATTGCAAATATTGAGCTACATACTTGCTGTTCAAAGACAAGAATATAAATTCTCTGGCAAATTAAGGCTAGGAACAGAATTTTTCTGAAGTTTTCTAACCATTCGACTATTGTCAATCGGAAGAACCCCTAAAATTAGTTTACGAAGAGCGGATTACATTCGGTTCTATGTACGGCACAGAAGTATTAGGCTACAAGTTTATCAGTATTTTTGATGTAGCTAAATCCTTGTGAATACAAATTAGAGACAATAACTATCAATAATCAACAGTACCGGTGCTTACGCTGTGGCAAGAAGTCGTCTTCAAAAAAGTGCCGACTGCACACTGTCATGTAACGTGTAACATGTTTTCCAATTGACAGCGCCGAAGCCCATCTTTCTCTCTGAACTTTTTGTACAGGAAAGTAGTGAAGAGATTTCGTACCCATTTTATACGATTTGCAACCGTATACCTCCTCGAATTTGACAAATTCCTTTCTGTTTCCATCACGACATAAATGCTTCACCATGAAAATAAACCTACCAGTCACAATGTTACAGCTTCAACATTCTACCGCGTGGCTGCGCCATCCAACTTTTCTGGCGTCAATAGAGAACGAGAGATATTCCACTCGCACTAAGGTGTTTGGAAGATATAACACTTCCAGGAAGTTTGTTAAAAATCAAACAATTCTAGGCGCTTCCAATGCATGAAATAAACATTCACACCATATAAAACAGTGGCGTTAATCGTAAATGATACGTTACTAGTGTGAACGAGATTCGAAGTACAAACAGAAAGATATAACACTCCTTCACACTGTTAATTGATTCCTCTCGAATCTAGTGGTAAACTTTCTACCCTCAAATAAAAATGTATAACACACCCAGAAGAGATAAAGGGACGATGGAAGGAGTATTTCGATAAGTTATTGAATGTGAGCAATTGTACTGGTGAGATGGAAGTGACACAACCTGATGACTCTATAACAGAAGATGATATAACAATGCTGGAGGTGGAATTAGCAGTACAGAAAATGAAGATGGGAAAAGCAACAGGGGTGGATGAAATCAGTGTATAAATGAAAAAGGCTGCTGGACCTGTTGGTATGCAATGGCTGTGTCAACTGCTAAAGTGTGTGTGGAAACGAAAATGTGTACCAGAAGACTGGGAGAAAGGGCTAATAATACCAGTGTTCAAGAAGGGGGACAAGAAGGTGTGTGATAACTATGGAGGGATCACCCTCTTATCACAGATAGTAAAAATACTGGAAAGGATATTAGAAAGAAGAATGAGGAGAAAGGTCGGAGAGTTGCAAGAGGAACAGTATGGCTTCAGGAGTGGAAGATCCACAGTGGACCCAATCTTTAGCTTGAGGCAGGTGATGGAAAAGAACTGGGAATATGGAGAGGATTTGATCATGACTTTCATAGATCTAGAAAAGGCATATGATAGTGTCCCCAGAGAGAAGGTATGGGAAACCATGGTTAAAAAGAGACTGCGAAGAGAAATGTTGGAAATAGTTCAAGCAATGTACAACAACTGTGTTAGCAGGGTCCTGACCCCAGTTGGAAAAACAGATTGGTTTAGGAACAAGACTGGACTAAGACAGGGGACTGTGCTGTCACCTCTCTTGTTCATAATGGTGATGGATGAAATTGTAAAGGAAACAAAGGAAGCATATGGACATAAAGAAATGAAGCTTCTGTTATTTGCAGATGATATTGTGGTCTGGGGAAGGAACACCGAAGAAGTTCAAAAACAACTAGATGCACTGAACGAAAATATCCAGAAATACGGCCTGAAAATCAGTATAGAGAAAAGCAAGACCATGATGATGACAAGAGGGGAAAGACAAGGAAAGGGCACTGTGAAAATTGGAAGTCAGAGTTTGGAAAATGTGGACACGTTCAAATACCTAGGAAGTGAATTGATGCAAACTGGTAGGTTGGACATGGAGATTGGCAGGAGGGTACAGCAGAGCAATGCATTCTATCAATGTGTAAGAAAACTTGTTTGGGATAAGGAAGTACCAAGGAAAAGCAAGGAGGTAATGTATAAAGTGTACTATGTTCCCATATTAACTTATGCAGCTGAGACTTGGACCCTGACAAGCAGGCAAGAGAGTAGAATCCAAGCCAGTGAAATGAAATTCCTAAGAAGTATGATAGGAAAGACAGAGTGAGGAATGAAGATGTTAGGAAGGAAGTTGGGATGGGAAAACTAAATGAGAGAATTGAGAAGAATAAACTAAGGTGGTTTGGACATGTACAGAGGATGGAGGAAAACAGAATACCAAGACAGATGCTGGAGGCGAAGTGCAAGGGTAAAAGAGCAAGAGGAAGACCTAGAACAAGGTGGATTGATTCAGTGAAGAACAGCGTAAGAAAAAGAAATCTAGACTGGGACAAGATCGTGGAAGAAGAATGGTGGAAGGAAAGAGGAAAGTGGAGAAGTGCCATAAATACCCCGACCCGGCAGGAGCTGGATAAGGGGAAATGATGATGATGATGACCCCAAATATAGGTAATGAAATAACCTCTCCCATTGGAGGATACGCCTGCTCAGTGGCGTGCTTTACATATGACAAACTAGGGGTTCAAATTACTGACTTCAGCAACAGCTGATTTAAATTACTTAATTACTGCTCCATTTAAATTACTGATACAATTGGTTCGTTCAAAGTGAACATAAAAATGACATTAATTGCACCGTGTGATAAAAACACACATTAATCAAGTGACTAACTCACAATTAGGAAATGCATCGGAGACGTGTGCTGCGATGAGCATTGAAACATGAAAGATTACCATAGTCTGTAAACTAAAAGAAAACCCTACTAAAACAAAACCTAACTAGATGACTGTGAATCGAAGTACGATCGTTAAAACTACTCCACCAAAGACCATCACCTTACAAAAAGACATTAGTTAGACTCACGAAGAACATTGTAGCTCACCTCATTCCTACAGGAATAATTGAGGGGTATTTCCTTCCATTTCAAGCGTGGGCAATACTTCCAACGCTCGGATAGACATATTGTAATCCGTTCTTCAGCCTCCTTTTGATTATACCATTGTGGTGCTAGGTATCTCCCTCATAAGGTGTCTACGCCATTATCACCCACATGGTGAACGGTGGTAAAGTTCTTCCTTTCTGGTGGATCTCGTACATCGTGGTAACGTTGGTAAATTACACAGAAAATTCACTGCTTCTAGTGTGATTCGCTAACTAACACAGCATCTACACTTGGTAATTTTGCAGACTCTATTCAACAAATAGCCATGTCTGCTCCACAGATTCTACTCAACACAATCACGTGTTGGCTCACTTTTTCACTATCACACGTGGTGAAAAATTCTATCTGATTAAATCTGCGACATCGGTCGTTCAAGAAAATTATGATTTCACACAACATGGATTATTCTATGCAATTCTCACTGGTGTGAAATATGACACTGGCACTTTCGAAATCACAGATACTCACACTTCTGTATGGCACACATATCGGCCATGCTGGTCTGATAGTCATCGACCATGCTTCCGGCTAAGTCACCGTAATATTTCACTGATTTCAAATGCTTACAAAGCAATACTTTTACTGAGTTTTCCACTGTACACATCTCGTACGTTATAATATAAACTGGCTTACGTTTCCAACGGATTTATTCCTTCACTTTCCGACGTCTCATCGGTCACTCGACCAGACTAGTACGACTGCGTGTTGCATGCATGCGGTGCTTAACTTAGACAATCAACGAGTGCTTTCCTCCCGGAAGCGGGTTGGACTGGCTTTGAGGCTAGTCGAGTCGTTGAACGTCTCTCGACATTATTCCTGCATTTCCGCAGTGTCATTCCTTAGTCTCAAGTACTAAATAGATAATGTTAGGCCACTTCTCCTTGGCAAATTACACAGATGTGGTAAATTCAAAGGTGCTCATTAGAGAAAACCTTCTCTAATCATGGTAAAATAAATATTGACAGTCTTTCAACGAAATCAAAAGTACAACTGCATCTCCCTGGATGCATTCAGAGATTCATTCGCTCGTGTTACCAAATTTGGCATAAAAAAATACTCACCAGCATGAGCGAATACGGGCTCAATACATACATTCATGGGTTTAAGTTTGACGGGCCTTCATTATAACCACCGGCATTGCGTACAATGTGTTCCAGTGATGCAGAAGCCGCTGGCTCTCGTAGACACTGCCAAATCTGATGCTGGTGCGACTAGAGTAGTCGGTTGCCTGATGATGTCTTCAAGTGTTTGGAAACTAATCCCATGGAGTGATTCCTTCATCTTAGGGATTAGATTATTAGTAACTGTTAGTAATCAAATTTCCTATTTAAGTAATGAAAATGAAAATCCACAGCCTGCTTCCAGTCTCCGACCGGGTCAGGAATGGAATGAATGAAGCCCCCAACTAGCTGCGAGAATATGAACTGTGCCGGCTGCCGAAGCCTGTCGCACTCCTCTGGGGCAATGATGAAATGAATGACAGATGAAATGATATGATAGTGGAGAGTGTTGCTGGAATTAAATTTTGACAGGGAAAACCGGAGTACCCGGAGAAAAACCTGTCTGCCTCCGTTTTGTCCAGCACAGATCTCACATGGAGTGACCGGGATTTGAACCACGGACCCAGCGGTGAGAGGCCGGCGTGCTGCCGCCTAAGCCACGGAGGCTCACCTATTTAAGTAATGAGACTTTGTAATTGGTTACTTAGGTTAATCACTTGAACAAACACTAAAATATAACTGAGTTGATAATGTGGTTGTGTAGACTCCACTGTTTCCTGGAGATTCTTGTATACTAATATCAACTACACTTCACACTGTGGACTGGCGTGGTTCTTCGATCTTTCAGTCTGCTACTGGGCTTAAGATGGAGTGGATCTCTGGACATGCTCCTCGGTGAAATCGTGGATCCTCGTAGGATTAATTACCAGTTGAAATTCACTATTGTTTGATGATAATGTGGTTTCATTTGCATAACATTATAGATTTTGTGGATTGGTTATTAGGTACCATATGTATTATAATTTTATTTCTTGGCATGTGCTTTTCATGTTATTTGTTTGTCACCAGGCTTGTTTAATCAATCTTCGGCCTGTGTCCTTCATTTACTCTGTGCTCCTAAATTTGTCTTGTTACGTTCGAAAGTGTTTAATTTGAATTCTTTGGAGTATGTGGGTGAGGCATTAGATCTCATATAGACAAGGCCGTATTTAGTGGGGAGCAAACCGGGCAACTGCCCAGGGTGGTACATAACAGGGGTGGCGTAATTTCTGGAAAGCTATTCAAAAAAAGCATAGACATTCAACGTCAAATTTAATTCTTGGGGGCCGATAACCTCGATGTTAGGCCCCTTAAAACAACAATTATCATCATCATTAATTCTGCCACCCTTAGGGGAATTTTTACTCATGTCACGAGATGTGTATTTGTTACACGTACAAATTATTTAATCACAATTTTTAAAGATATTACCGATATTTATGAAATCAGAGTGCAAGTCTAAAGCCAATTCCCTTTTGTTTGAATGCTCATATTCCCTTATAAGCAGCACCTCACTCTATTTTCGTCAGTCCCTTTTTCGGATCTTCTCCTAAGGACAACTTTTTCTTACCGGACATCTGCAACTAGGACTTAAACTTTCCTTCGGACTTCGCTAACTTGGATCCATAGTCCAAAAGCAATATCTCGCAGTGTCTTTTCCAGTCAATTCAACATTTTCTCCTTAGAAAAATTATTTTTAAAAGTAATATGCTGAAGTTTCTTAGTGGCACTACGTGGGAGGATGACCGTGTGGTTCTGCTACGGTTCTACCAAGCCCTCGTCCTGTCCCGGCTTGACTATGGTTCTGCGGCATACGGTTCAGCGAGGCCGGCAACCTTGAAAATGCTAGACAGTATCCACCATAGTAGCGTTAGGCTGGCTACCGGTGCCTTCCGGACCAGCCCGATACCCAGCCTACTCGCCGAATCAGGTGTTCCGTCTCTAAATTATAGACTCCTGCATATGCTGCCAATGTGCGTCAAATGCAGCAACATCCGAGCTATCGAGCTCTCTTCAGTACCCAATGCCACCAGAGGTACGTCAACCAGCCTCGTGCCACTAGGCCAGTTGGTATTAGACTCGATAGCTCGTGTACTGAAATAGGGGTGGCTGTAGGTCCCTGTATGATCCGGACACCTAGCGAGGTGCCTCCGTGGCAAGTTCCGCGTCCGGAAATTCGGTTAGATCTACACCGAGGTCCTAAGGTGAATACGGATGCCTCCGTTTATCGGAGGCAGTTCCACGGCATAGTTCACCAATTTCCGGACGCTGGCATTCTCTACACGGATGGTTCAAAGGTGGGCGAGAAGGTGGGTTGTGCTTACTAGAGCCGGGTAAAAAGCTCTTGAGTTCTGATCGGTCTCGTTGGACGAGAATGAAGAACGGAAATGCTGGTTTGGGAACTGGTATTACCGATAATGTGGGCTCGATAACGATAATTCTCGACATCGCTCGTTCTCGCTTGGGCAATATGGCACTGCCTAAAGGCACTGAGGCTTGTTGTGTAAGGATTCAATGGAACTTGTTCATTCCGTTGACTGGAGTCTGCGAATTGGAAAAATCCACTCAACTTCCACGATATCATATTAACAGACTACATAAGGTATATTGAGCATATCATCCTAATAACATAACGAAGGAGATTTTGATCGTCAGTCGGTATTATTTGGTCATTAAATTTCAGCAAAAGAACATTTTATTTGACGTGTACATATTAAGATTTTTTCGTGTAAAGCCACATTCAAGCACTATGTAACTTTCTCATAATCGAACCTGAAAATTCATGCACTTGCTATATTAATAAAGCCCCTGTGATGCAACTGTGTACTGTCGTATCATTTTTGTAGTAAGATATTGGTAAAGCGGTCGACATAGAATATAAAACGTAACGAAAAAAATTAAAATTACTTCCCTACCAAGTATCGAGCCCCATTCCTTTCATTCATGAGTCCAACGTGTAACCAATTCAGCCACTATGACTGTTATACACAGAGGGAAAATGTCACAAACATACACAGTGAAAACTTTTGTGTTGGATACTTGACTCGCTTTATCTCAAATAATATTCTCTAGTCGTCGGGCATACGAAAAAATAATGTTCACCTTCAAGAATAAGATTGATTTTATCTTTCGTCATAATGGCTTTGCCATATACTTAAGCCACCGCCATTTCAATCGCGTCTCTACGCAAGTGCTCACACGTTGCATCATGGGTGATAGTGAGAGCAACGATATTACATTGTGATCGAACGAGACTGTGTAGTATCAGACAAAGTGACATTCCCGCGGTAATGAGTTGTTCTCAATGCAACTCCCATCGCACTATTCTCATTTATACTGTCGTAGGTTTGGCAACAAATCAGTGAGGTGTTTGCACTGACATAATTAATAGACCGCATGCCACAAACTGGTATTGCTGTCAAGCACAAAATCAGAGTTTTTAGTTGATGAAATTAGTTGAAACATTTTAAGCGAAATATTTTGCAAGTGTATTTTCACCATCGTAGCTTATTTTGGCACTATAGTTGCCTCGAATAACAACCAGTTACAAGGTGGAGAGGAAGGTTGAAAGTATTCTTTAAAGCAAATTCCTAGTCAGTAGGGCTAATAATTCATGAGCCATACACGTGAGACTTTCTTTCAATTATTTGAGTTTTATTTTACTTTAGGGGCTACAACATCGTGATCATTTTTGTGTTCTTGTGTGTCAACTTTGTCTAATAATCTGAGTTATTATGGTGTCTGTAGTAGTGTGTGTATATTTGTAACTGAGGATAGGAGTGGTAAGGAAGTGGCAGTGGCCTTGAAATACGAACCATGCCACAGAAGGCGGGTAGATATTTGATGTTGAATACAGTACATGAATATCCTGTCAAGTAGGCTTCAAATGTTTGTATTAATTTTAAATTAATGCCTGCGCATTTGATGCAAAACGCCATCGTATTAAATATTAAAAATTCATGCAGATACTTGAACCAAATCCGACATTCATTTATTTGTCAAACAAGAAAACAAAAAAACTCGAAGATAGAGCTTCATTAATCTAAATAAGTGGTAGCCAATTGGCGGCCCGCCAAGCCATTTTGAGCGGCCCCCGTATTATTCCCTGTTTATAATGTATTTTCATTTATTATTTTTTCAAACTTCCCGTCTGTCCACCCGATACCATGCTTCCATACTAACTGCTAACATTATAGAAGGTCGTGATTATATTGAAATAGTTTCAAGTTTTTCCGGTAGGTAGGTAGGTAGGTACACGGCTAATAGTTCCATATTTTCCGCTAGGTAGGAAACTGGGTTAAAGGTTGGGATCGAGGAAGCCAAGCATTTTTCAGAGTTACCAATTCAACGGATCACGTTAGCGGGAAGACTGAAAAAAAAAATTAACAATGCTGATTTAGGGGTTGGGGGGCTTTCAAACAGTCTACAGCGGCATGAAATCTTATTTTTATGTTGAAAACATCCATAGGACTTCCGTGGATTTTGAACTGTTTGTTAGTGGCTTTTCGTGAATGAGACTTGGCACCGCTGGCAATGTTAGTTTGGCGCTCACTGGCCAGTTTACAGGTTATTCAGTGGTTTTTACGTTTGAAGAAGCAGGCATATTGTGTAGCAATTCAAAGTGTATTCTAAACATAGAATAGTGGACACTGAAAACCGTACGTTCAAACCAGAATGTGATTAGGATTATCTCTTTACACTTTCAAAAGACATCAAACCCCGATGTGTCTATAAGTGATAGAGGTGTTGAAAGAATATAACCTCAAAAGACATTATATGACATCACAGAGAGAAATATGAGAAACACTGCCGTGAATCTCGTAAAATATTGGTTGAGCAGCTGAGAAAGAAGTTAACTCAACAAAAAGAGTTATTTAGTGATGTGACTAAAATATAAGAATCGGATGTTTTAGCTTCCTATATGGTCAGTTATGAGCTCGCCAAAGCTAAGAAGCCATCACGGATGGCAAGATTGTTAAACAATGTTCTCTAAGACTGGCTGAGGTCTTCCAAGGGAGATAAAGTTTTAAAAGAATTCCAGTCTGCCACTTTTAGTGGGTGCGGTACATCCTACATTCTAAGAAGATACTGCAAATAGTTTCTATATCACGTCGCTTGGCAGGTTTGCTGGTGACACTGTGTTTGATGATTCTAGAAGAGGAAACACCGAAAATGTCCCTTAGGATCCAAGATGGCGGTCATTTTTGAACAAGCGTTAAACATATACTAAATTTTGTAATTGAGGGGTGCGTTGTGTTGTTTTCGACTAATTTTGGCATCCTAAACACAACTAAAATATTTATTTGAACGTCTGAGGCCATATAAGTCTGTTTTGGAGCAAAAAGTACCGTCATTCTTTATTCTTGAACAAACGTGAAAAAATGTGAAAAATATAAGAAATTCACAACACACTTAAGTTAATGATGCCTTGGTGTTTTCCTTCGACCACGTGAACGAGACCTTGAGGAACTAGCCACGAGAGCACCAAAAGTTTACGAGGAGTTTTGTAAAGGGAATTTTGTCGTCCGGAATTCTTGTCGATTGTTCTCGGCCCTTGGAGTAGATCAGGCACACGAGCAGAACAACGCCGTCGTGAAGGGTGATGGCAGAGCTATCGGTTTGATGGAAGATGCTAATGCCCTGAGACGCTGGTGTCTCGCCAGTCCAGAGGTTTGTAGGCTGCTGAATGAGTTTGACAACTCTGCAACTTCTTCCCAGAAAACCGAGACGAAGCACCATGAAGATTATCCTGCATTCCAAGCTAAATTTCGAGAAAACGTACGCAAAATGAAGGCAAGTTTCGAAGAAATGGGGAACCCCTTCCAACACACCGATTCTGAATTGATAGTGATCGACAGTCGCATCGTGGTACCGGAAGGAAAAGACCGTTTGAACCGTGTCGGAGAAGATACGAAGAATTTGTGTGGGAACGATTTTCCGAGGGAAGTAAGTCTGTTTTTGATCCGATTAAAAAGCAAAACTGTCGGATTTTTGCCGTCTCAAAGTCGAAGGTAACAGCTGCAACTGGAAAAATAAGACACTTAGAGCCAATGTCGAGCTTTTCTCCAACCTCTTCGTCGCGTGCCTGAACAGGAAGTTAGACATCGACAAATTCTGCGCACATGAAAACTTGAATTTCCCCCCCATCTTTATCTTACGAAGGAGATTTGCACATCGATGAAGGTAAAAGCGACTTAACGCACATTCTTGAAGGTCTGATGAAGACGACGGAATTACCGAAGCATTGTGATGGTGTCATCTATGATGGTGCTGTACTTGTTCGTGGTAACCCTCCAAAATCGTCGAAAACTTTTAATGACTACTTCACTAAAGAATTAAGGTAAACTGTTAACAAATTTACATCCACAATGGGCTGCAAGCGACTTGACATCGTCGGGGACCATTACAGAGGTGACAGTCTTTAAAAATCCGCGCAAGAAGCCAGAGGAGAAGGCGTACGACGAAAAATCAGTGAAGAAGCAAATGTGCCTCGAAATTGGCAAGACTTTTAAAAAAATCTTCAAACACAGAGCAACTTTTTCGACTCATCGCCTCACTTGCATTGGCAAATAACAGTAATGAGGTATGCTTAGTTACCCACATGAACGGCCGCATAGTTTCGTCAGATTCAAGCAGAACAAGTATCGATGGCTTAGACTGTGAAGCACTAGAAGAGGCCGATGCAGGAATGATGTTCGAGATATGGCTGATCACGGAGCACAAAAAGTGGTGATTTATTCCTGCGATATGGACGTTCTTGTGCTGTCTATTTCATTCATGTCTGTATTCAGGCAAGCTGGATTGGAATAATTGTGGATTTATTTTGCAGCGTCAAAGAACCGACGATACTTAGCTGTTCATCACATTGCCGAATCGTTGGGTGCAAAAAGTATTCATCGCGAAGCAAAACAGGCATTTGTAATCAACTTAAGCGTTGATTTCGTAGTTCACTCCGGGTGGGTAGTCAACCATGCAAAACAGGCACTCGGCGCGACTTCCGGAAGTGGCTACCATCTCAGATCAAAAGTTTAGGGTCCAAACTATAAGTGTGCCAAGTCTCATGCTTCTATCAAAAAATGAACGGTGGTTGTACCTAACCTCCCCACTAATAGAAAGTCTTCCACCGACAACAGACGACCTGTTGCGACATGCACTATGGTCTACATTCCAAGCCGGCCATGTTTGGGGACAGGCCCTCAAAATCGAACCTAGTCTACCATCACCACTGGTAAGTTCAATCAAAAGTGTATGCAAGTCTGCTGAGTATTGCCGGTAAAAACTTTAGCACTGCGTTTGCGATTTATTAAAGGCTGGGGATGGCTTAAGCGCGAAGACATGTGGTCTCCTACAGTAGATGGACAACCCAGCCTCCGATTTGGACAGCCTTAAGGGAAGTACTGCTCAAGTGTGGATGCCAAAAAAAAACTGCTCAACGAAAGCATGTAGTTGCTTTGGAAACGATGTGCCATGTACAATGATGTGCAAAAATTGCCGAGGGAAATGCCACAATGCCAGTTAAAATGAAAGTAAAACTCAAAGAGACACCCTTTTAAATCATGTAAGTAACCTATAACAGAGAAAACATTTATCTTTTTTTTTTTTTTCAGTGATGAGGCCACTGCATAGTAGGTAATATTTTGTGATCAATAAAACCAAAACAGTATTTGTAGTAGTCTATTACTTAACATACAGTGTATTTTTATTATGTGACAAACACATAAAGTGTTAAATATTTATCTTTTAAATGTAACGAGGACAACATTTATGTTAAATGCCTTAAAAAAGAAAAAGAAAAAAACGCTCTCTTAGCAATAGAGCACCAAAGAGAATTTGCAAAAAAAAAAGTATCAAGGACAAAGGTTGTTTTTTCGTTAAATCCCCCCCCTAACTAATTTGTATTTGTCTCGAAAGTTCAAAAAAATATTGTAGTTGTGTTTGGAATGTAGAAATTAGTCAAAAACAATATAACACATACCTGTACTCTACTTTGTCCATTTCTTGTATTTCAAATTACTTAACGAATGTTAAAAAAATAATAACGGCACTCTTGATCCCGGAACGTACTTCATCAGAAGTTCAAACAAATATTTCAGTTGTGTTTTGGATGTCGAAATTAGTCGAAAATTATACAACACCTGCCTAATGTTGGCAGTTCCTTATTTTTCAAATTTCTTAACATTTGACAAAAATAACAGTATTTTTTGTCCCGAAACGTACTTATATGCCCTCAGACGTTCAAATAAATATTTCAATTGTGTTCAGGAGGTCGGAATTAGTCTAAAACAACACGACGCACCACACATTTAACAAATTTATTTATTTTCGTGTGTTTTTAATGCCTTGTTCTAAAATGGCCGCCATCTTGGATCCTAAGGGACATTTTTGGTGTTTCCTCTTTTAGAATTATCAAACATAGTGCTACCGACAAACCTGCCAAGTGGCGTGGTATAGAAATTATTTGCAGTATGGAAATACGTACTGCACCCACTACTTCGAAACAAACTGTGACAAGAAGAATAGAAGACATCGGTATTCATTTGTCTACTAACCTGAAATCAATTATTGGGGTAACTGTCCATATTTTTCACTAGCTTTAGATGTGAGTGTAGACATAACAGACATAAATCAGCTCCTAGTTTTTATAAAGTTAGGCTAATTCAGAACTACTTTACCGTCATAGAAGAATTGCTAAAAGTGTGTTCTTTGCATGGGACAAGTAAAGGACATGACATATTTTCAGCAGTGCAGTCTGCTGTAGGAGAGTATGGTGGATTTAGTAAGTTGACTGCTGTAGTTACAGATGGTGCTAAGTCAATGGTTGGATCTAAAACTGGTTTCATCGGTCTATTAAAACAAGGTAATGTGCCAGCTTTCCATTGCATTGTGCATCAAGAGGCCCTGTGTGGAAAATCTGTTAAATTATGTGACACTAGGCGTCTGTGACAAAAATCACAAACATAATTGGGGGGGGGAACAAGAAATTCATGTCTTTCTTAGAAGAACTTGACAGTGCTTACGGGGGCTTGCTGCTTCATTCTGACATAAGGTGGCTTAGTGCGGGGAAATGTTTAGTAAGATTTTGGGAACTGAGGCATGAAATACTTGCCTTCCTACAACAGCATCTCAGCTGATCTCCAACATAAGCTCCGATTCATTGACTTTATACAAAACTCAGCATTCCTAACAGACATCACCCAACATTTGAACGTTTTGAATTTGCAGCTTCAAGGGAAAATGCAGACTATTTTTGAAATGATGGGATATGTTGATGGTTTTAAGAGGATGTTACTACTCTTTAGAACTGCTTAATTAAGAATGAACTGTTCCATTTCCCATGTTGTGAAGAACTATCCAGAGAAGAGGAAGTTGTGTTTGATAAGTACATTAAATATTGAGCTATTTCTATCTGAATTTTACCGCCAATTTCAAGATTTTGAGAAGCTGCGACCAGAAATGGAACTCTTCAATAACCCTACGAAGAGTACAGTGGAATCTTAACCTGCACAATTGCAGTGAGAGTTGTGTGAGTTACAGTGTGACCCATTTATCAACAACACAGCAGCAACCGGGGTTGAGTTCTGGAAATTGCTGTCTCCAGAGCGTTACCCACTCTTGAGAGCCTGGGCCCTAAAGCAGTGCTCAATTTCTGGGAGCACATACATATGTGAGGTTACATTTTCAGCTATGAAACATATTAAGTCCAAGATCTGAAGCCGTATGACTGACTCTGTATTCTGTCATGCACTAAGAGTTGCTACATCAGACATGGGAGTAAACTTCAAACCCTTTTTACAAAATTTTGAAAACCACAATGTTCACATTAAAATGAAGTGACTTGTGTTTTTATTCAATAAATATTGCCTAGTAGCTTTCAACATACGCAAATCATAATATTTTTTTATTCCACTTCTAAGATCATCAGGACAGATTTCAATAAATTGGGAGTTTTGGCCCGCCGACACGTTTCCTTCAATAATGTGGCCCTCAGTCCATATAATTGGCCACCACTGATCTAAATGATAGACGATATACTGCGTGAACATGATCACTTCCAATATGCATTAATAATTTTCATAATAGTGGTCTACATTCCAGAGTTATTACAGAAGGTTTTGACTTGACTCGCTTGAGTGAGTCTGCTTATACCTTTAAATAAATAATGTCGATAACACCGAGTAAAAAGTAGTTCTGGTATTATCGAGACTTAAGGTTCCCACTCAGTTCCGGTATTATCGAGACTTAAGATTCTCATTCAGCGCAGAGACCTGGCCTTGAGTGCGCTTGGTGGGGGACGATACTGACCATATGGCAACTTACGATCCCGATCGGAAATAGAGCAGATTTGCCCGGCTCTAGTGCTTACGTAACTGATGGTGCAAATACCAAAATCTCTTTGCCTGAAGCCTGTAGTGTGTTTACTACGGTTCGTTGCCATATATGAAGCTCTGAAGTTTGCACTACAGGATGCACGAATCCACTTTCTTGTTTGTACCGACTGAGTTTGTTGCAGTCAATTGCTACATGTTTTCCGCAACACCCCCTAGTGCAGCGAATCCACAACCTACTAGCCGGGTTGTGCCGCGCTGACACTCGAATCACCTTTCTATGGTTTCCAAGTCACATGGGGATTGCGGGAAATGAGTTAGCGGATCAAGCTGCAAAAGAGGCGGTATCACTACCACCTCGACCGATGGAGGTACCCGCTAGAAATATTCACTCTCAATTATATTTATCGAAATAAACTTTGCCTATCACGTCTCAGGACAACCCTGCCGAACGTTGGTTATGCTAAGTTTTCAAGGTGAAGGTCATGTTTATGCATTTTATGTTTCAAGGTTATGTTTAAAGCGTGTAACGTTTTTAACTGTTTATCATATTATTTTGTTTCATTTTGTCCCTTTCAGTTTCGATATCATTGAAAAAATTACTGGAAGAAAGAGACTTAGTGGGGCTCAGTATCGATCATTGGCAAAAGTAAAAGAAAAAGCATTGAAAACAGTTCAACGCCTTGACATGTTTATAAAATCGACCTCAAAGAGTTCACCTCAAGGAATATCGCCCTCCCCAAGTGAAGATGTTGAAGACCAGGGGGAAACAATCTCCCCAAATAAATCTAAAAAAGATGAGCAAAAACTTCCATCAAACGAAAGTTAAGGTGGAACATTGATCGTTGCTGACCAACCCTTCACAATTAGTACTGATCCTTTTCTTTGAGAAAAAAAAGTTATAAAACACGGGACTATATTGCAATCAATGGAGCAAAACTAAATATAGATAGTGGCTTTTCTAAATCGAAACTTCACTTTAAAGATGGTGCCACAAGACACTGCACTAGTGCATTTTTTCAGAGAAGGCTGGCTAGCAATGAAATCATTGATAGAAATTATTTAGTATTTTCTGAAAGCCAGGGAACATTATTTTGTGCACCATGTGCTCTTTTTGGGGGAACATCAGACCTGGCAGGACCTCACGGATTCTCCAACTGGAAACATCCAGAGCTTATTGCATCCCATGAAAACAGTTCAAGCCGGACTATGTTCTTAGTTTTTAAAATAGAAGTTGTGTTTTGATAAGGATAGATGGAAAATTATTCACACAACTTGAAAAATAAGTGCAATACTGGCACAATGTATTACAAAGAGTTGCTGTTGTGCAGCAACTTTCTTCTCGAGGACTGCCTTTCCGTGGTGATGATGAGTACTTGGAAGCGTTCATAATGGCAACTTTTTAATGTGCATGGAACTCAATGCTGAATTGGATCCATTTATTGCTGGCCACATGTCACTATATAAAGATTCTGGAAGTGGAAAAACTTCATATCTGTCTTTTGCTATACCATCATCATCCATTTTCCGCTCCAGCAAGCTGGGTATGGGTTTAAATGAGCCTCTTCCAGTTTTTCCGGTCCTCCCACACACTGCGCTCCAATTTCTTCTGCCATTCTGCATCCCTCTTCACCAAGTCCCTCCAGATTTGCATCTCCCTAATGTCTCAAGGCCTTCCCCTTGGTCTCTTACCTGGTCAAAGTATAATCTAGGTGTTCTGTCAGGGACCATTCTCTTTACATGCCCATACCATTTCAATCTCCTGTAGATAGTTCTAGTGTGTCAAGCAAACTTCTCTCCAAATTTCCTCATTTCGTATTTTATCTCTCCTGATCTTCTGGAGACAAGATCGGAGGAACTTCATTTCAGCAGCTTGAAGTCTGCTACTGTCAGGTGCTATTAAAGTGGCTGCTTCAAGTCCATAAGTCAATCTTGACATGAGATAGGTTTTGTTGAGTGTGATTTTGGATGTTAGAGAAAAGGATTCGTCCCACAGTAAATTGCATACAGAGTGATAGAAATGTGATGCCGTATGTACTCTATTCCTGATTTCATGTGTCATGGTGTTATCCGCAGAGACATAGCTGCCCAAATATTTAAAATAATCAATTATATTTATACTGTCATCACCAAGTCTGAGATGTTCTGAAAGCCAGGGAACATTATTTTGTGCACCATGCACTCTTTTTGGGGGAACATCAGACCTGGCAGGACCCTTCGGCAGGACCTCGCGGTTTCTTCGGGCTTCCTACTCATTATCAAGAGGGTAGTTGATGAAATAGTGACAAGTTACTGCGCCTAAATGAAAATGAAAATCCACAGCCTGCTTCCAGTCTCCGACCGGGTCAGGAATGGAATGAATGAAGCCCCCATCTAGCGGCGAGGATATGGACTGTGCCGGCTGCCGAGGCCTGACGCACTCCTCTGGGGCAATGATTAAATGAAATGATAGTGGAGAGTGTTGCTGGAATGAAATTTTGACAGGGAAAACCGCCGGAGAAAAACCTGCCTCCGTTTTGTCCAGCACAGATCTCACATGGAGTGACCGGGATTTGAACCACGGACCCAGCGGTGAGAGGCTGGCGTGCTGCCGCCTAAGCCACGGAGGCTTACTGCGCCTAAATACTATTCTACACACATCAAAAAAAGTTTTGCATCACCTCGGTTCCCAGATCTCCGGCATATAGACGTTGACTGTGTATATTGTATCAAAGATACAGTCCCTTTGACTGTTCATAGATGTCACTAAAACTGCTCAAAGATGTAAACAACCATGCATGAGCAGGGCCTATTAGACGGAGGGGGTACGACAGCCGATCAGTTCCAGTCATTCCACCAGGACGAAGGTACGCTGCTCATGTTGTCTGTAGTTCTACCATGCCTAGAAGGTCAATACCGCAGTTCGATCGCGTCCGCATTGTTACTTTGTGTCAAGAAGGGCTCTCAACAAGGGAAGTTTCCAGGCGTCTCAGAGTGAACCAAAGCGATGTTGTTCGGACATGGAGGAGGTACAGAGATACAGGAACTGTCGATGACAGGCCTCGCTCAGGCCGCCCAAGGGCTACTACTGTAGTGGATGACCGCTACTTACGGATTGCCGCTCGGAGGAACCCTGACAGCAATGCCACCATGTTGAATAATGCGTTTCGTTCAGCCACAGGACGTCGTGTTTCAACTCAAACTGTGCGCAATAGGCTGCATGATGCGCAACTTCACTCCCGACGTCCATGGCGAGGTCCAGCTTTGCAACCCCGACACCATGCAGCGCGGTACAGATGGGCCCAACAACATGCTGAATGGACCCCACAGAATTGGCATCACGTTCTCTTCACCGATGAGTGTCGCATATGCCTTCAACCAGACAATCGTCGGAGACGTGTTTGGAGGCACCCTGGTCAGGCTGAACGTCTTAGACACACTGTCCAGCGAGTGCAGCAAGGTGGTGGTTCCCTGATGTTTTGGGGTGGCATTATGTGGGGCCGACGTACGCCACTGGTGGTCATGGAAGGCTCCGAAACGGTTTACGATACCTGAATGACATCCTCCGACCCATAGTGCACCCATATCGGCAGAATATTGGAGAGGCATTTGTCTTCATGGACGACAATTCTCGACCTCATCGTGCACATCTTGTGAATGCGTTCCTTCAAGATAACGACATCGCTCGACTACAGTGGCCAGCATGTTCGCCAGACATGAACCCTATCGAACATGCCTGGGATATGTTGAAAAGGGCTGTTTATGGACGTCTTGACCCACCAACCACTCTGAGAGATTTACGCCGAATTGTCGTTGAGGAGTGGGACAATTTGGACCAACAGTGTCTTGATGAACTTGTGGATAGTATGCCACGACGAATACAGGCATGCATCAATGCAAGAGGACGTGCTACTGGGTATTAGAGGTAGTGGTGTGTACTGCAATCTGGACCACAAATGCTGAAAGTCTAGCTGTATGATGGTACAACATGCAATGTGTGGGTCTCATGAGCAATAAAACGAGCTGAAATGTTGTTTGTGTTGATCTCTATTCCCTTTGTATTTAAAGGTTCCGGAACTCTTGGAACCGAGGTGATGCAAAACTTTTTTTGATGTGTGTATAATTGTTGACTCAAGCTCTGATATTGCACACAATGACCAGTTAAAGTTTTGTCTTGCGATATGGCAACAAAGAGGGGATAGCCGAAGAGCGGTTTGTTGAATTTGTGTCTAATACAGGACATGGTGGCCAGGACCTGGCAGATGAGAAACATGGATTGGACATAGGTAACTGTAGAGGACAGAGTCATGACAATGCACGAAATATGTCAGGAATATATTCAGGCTTGCAAGCTAGAATCAGAGCTGTCTCTCCTTACACTTATTACATTCCTTGCTCGGCGCTCATTCTGAATTTGGTGGGTTCAAGTGCAGCAATGGATGTAGCTACTGTTTGTAATTTGTAATTCTTTAGTAGGTTTCTTGGAAGAAATGAAAATGGGATATTACCGGTAGGTTCTCAAGGATCTAGGACAGAAGAAATTTGAAGCTGTTTGTAATATTAGCACACTTGATCAGGACAAGAAGCGTATTAAGAAAAAGGAAAGATTCTTTAATGAATCTGATTCAGACTCTGAAGGAATTGATTCAGATGATTTACAAACATCTTTCCTTTATCATCCTGACTTCAGCAAGCCTACAGTTCACATCTTGAAGATTCAACATTTGTACTTGAATGCTTACACATTACACCTCAAAAGCTACATATCTCAGCTACAGAAAGATAATGTATCATACTCTCTTCCACAGCTCTGCAAGATAGTAAAAGGTGACTCAAAAGAGAGTGTTTTCCTAAACTTAAACATAGCTCTACAAATATATTTGAGTACTCCTGCTTCCAACTGCTCAACAGGGAGATCATGTTCTGCTCTCAGACGCATAAATAATAATTATTTAAGAACTTCACAGGTTAAGGATCGTCTTAAGGTCCGAACATACCTGGCCGGGCATGGCCACGGCGCGCCCAGATATAGCACGTGCTTTTCAATGGGGATCAACATACCACACCGATCTAAAGGCAGCCCCTTCGACCTTCCGCAACTATCGTCCGTGCCTCTCACGGTCATGTACAGTTTGCCAGATTCGGCCGCAGCGCACAGGTTTTTTGTTACTAATAAAACTATCAATTCTCCGTCTTTTCAATACAATATTAATAGTCTATTTATACAATTGGGTACATGTTTCGCACAAACGTTAGTGCTTCCTCAGCCCAAATATGCATTAAGACATAAACGAATATTAAGCACTTATCAAATACATACAATGAAAATATTCCATAGATTGTTTTATCTATGGAATATTGTTTTATCTATGGAATATTTTCATTGTATGTATTTGATAAGTGCGTAATATTCGTTTATGTCTTAATGCATATTTGGGCTGAGGAAGCACTAACGTTTGTGCGAAACATGTACCCAACTGTATAAATAGACTATTAATATTGTATTGGAAAGACAGAGAATTGATAGTTTCATTAGTAAACCTATTCAATATGGACCTGAAATGGATAATATTATACAGGTTTTTTGTTCCGAGTGTTTCATTCATGAACTGGCCAGCATTGCAGGAAAAAAAATTGAAACCTGTCACACCATCCAGTAATCCACGGAAGAGGAAACCTGGAAACGACGGACGATATTTTATTCGCTAAGCCGTAATAATAGTACTGTAGTAATAATAATAATACAATGTCCACCCTTTATTATCCCCGTATGCAACAGGGTCGGGGATGAGATACGATTAATTTCTTTGCAGCGGTTGGTTTCTATGGCCGGATGCTCATCCTGACTCCAACCTATTGAGAGGAGTCATTGAAAGTTGAATGAAATTGGTCAAGGAGATGAAAGAAGCCATGACCTATTAAAAAGGTATCGTCCCGGAATTTTCTTGGAGTCGAAAATGGGAAATGATGGAAAACCATTTCAAGGACTGCCGATGGTGGGGTTCGAACCCACGTCTACCACGGGTGAAGGTAGCTTGGCCCCATGGCCTAGCGATTTTATCAGGCTACTACCTGAAAGAAATGTTACATATGTTACACTTATTAACACACGTGTCTAACAACCCCCTCCAATTTGTTAGAGAAGTGTGTCAATAATTCATGTAACATGTTTTAAGGTTAGGGTAATAAAATAATTGTTACTTCCTACCCAATATAATTGGGGACACTCATATTGACCGATGAAAAATCATTTTGTTAATATATCTTAGCTTTGCATAACTATAAGTGTTTTTTCGAAATTGTAATTTCTTTATAATAATTTCCTCTTACGATAGTTGAATAAATTTAGTACAGCGAGCTTATGCATTACTATTATTATTAAACCTATTCGTCGTCGGCCGATACTCGTATCCGAGTTTACGCTTCTCGCCTGCAGTTCCATAATCTTTAGTCCAGAAGATGAAGATGGCGCTGATGGCTTATCAGGCCAATTCTTGCATAGAACATGCGACCACGTATGTTGCATCCGATGGAGAGTGGAGGACGTGGTAGTGTTTGACGTATCTTCTTCCTCTGGCAAATTTCCTCTTCCTGTCTACGACGTTCCTGCTCAAACTGTGCAACTGCAGCTGAGATGGTAGCACACCAGCAAGGGCGATCCAGTGCAAGAGTATGCCAAGTATTTGGGTTTATCTCTACTCTCCTCATGGTCTGCTTGAGTTGGTCTTTATATCGTTTTAAAGGAGCACCACATGGCCTCTTGCCAGTGTTGAGTTCACTATACAGGATTTGCCGAGGTAGTCTGCTGTCACTCATACGATGGATATGGCCTGCCCATCTAAGCAGATGACAAACAATGGAGGCTTCAATACTGTTTATCATTGCTTTCTCAAGGACTGCTATATTAGTTACATAGTCATCCCCTTTGATGTTCATGATTGATCTAAGTTTTTGTTGATGAAAGCATCCTAGTTTCTTGATGTCCCGGCAATATAGGGTCCAGGTTTCACATCCGTAGAGTAGCGTAGAAATAACAAGAGCTTGGTACACCAATACTTTCGTGCAGATACTTAGATCTTTGTTCAGAAAGACACAATGTGAGAGACATCCAAAAGCCACATGGGCAGCCTGAATTCTGTTTTCCACATCCTTCTCAGAGGTACAGTTTGCTGATAGAATACTACCAAGGTACGAGAAGTGTTCCACCTTTTCCAGAGCTGAGCCAGATATGTTGATATCAAAATCTGGGGGGATGGTTCCTGGAGCAGGCTGAGTTAGCACTTTGGTTTTCTGAATGTTGACAGTCAGGCCAAAACGTTCATAAGCTCTGTTGAAACAGTTGGCAGACTGCTGAAGCTCTTCTGGTGTGTGGGCTGGAGAAGCATTGTCATCTGCATATTGCAATTCTGTGACCCGAGTGGAATAGGTTAATCTTTTGGAACGGAGTCTGGCCTGGTTGAAGAGCCCCCCATCATATCGATATTTAATTTTCACACCTGAGTTGTTTTCAGGCGATGTTTCATAAAGCATAGCTGCCAGGTACAGGGCAAAAAGTGTAGGTGCAAGTACACATCCTTGCTTGAGTCCATTTGTAATTGGAAATTCCTCTGAGATATCATTCTGATATAATACCTGACCAACCATGCCATCATGGAGAGCTTGGATCAAACTAACAAAATGTTCGGGGCATCCAAAGAGCCTCAAAACCATCCACATAGCACTACGTGGAACCGTATCAAAGGCCTTTTCAAGGTCTTAGAACACTAAGAACAGAGGTGTCATTTGTTCCCTGCACTTCTCTTGGAGTTGTCTTGCGCAGAAGATCATGTCGATTGTACCAAGAGAGGCCCGAAATCTACACTGAGATTCAGGTAGTAACTTCTCCGAAACAACCTGAAGTCGATTTAGTAAGATTCGAGCAAATATTTTTCCAGCTATGGCAAGCAGGGAAATACCACGGTAGTTGCCCCAGATACCGCGATCACCTTTCTTGAAGATTGTAAATATTCTGGAGTTTTTCAGGTTAGCAGGAACATTTTTGGTTTCCCAAATTAGACGAATGAGATAGAAAAGCCTGGTTTTTAGAGGTAAGCCTCCACATTGAATAAGTTCAAGGGGAATGTTGTCTGCTCCTGGAGCCTTCCCTGTTTTCATTCTGCTGAGAGCTTTGATAAGCTCTTTAAAGTTTGGAGGAGTGTCCATCCAGGGTTGGGGAATATGTTGAGGGACATGTTGAAGAAAATCGTCAGCAGCAGCTGAACTGCGGTTCAAGAGTGAACTGAAGTGTTCCTTCCATCTTTTCAAGATGTCCTGGCTGTCTGTAAGAATGGTGGAATTATCAACAGCTTTCAAGGTTCCTGATGATGATCGGACCGGTCCATACAGCTCTTTCAGTCCAGCGTAGAAGTTGCGTAAGTCCCTGCTATCTGAGAATTTCTGAAGTTCCTTAGCTTTTTGCTGCCACCAGTTGTTCTTTATTTCCCTGATTTCAGACTGGCACTTCCGTTTTAATTCTTGAAAACGCAATTTCTTCTTTCTGGAGGATGGATCTTGGGAAACAGATAGATAGGCATCCCGTTTAGCTTTGATGAGGTTCAAGATTTCCTCAAACCAGTCTTGTCTCTTCCTTTCCTCATAACCAATGACTTTCTGTGCAGACTCTGTAATATTTTTAAGTGTGGTCCATTCACATTCTACATCCTTTGTGTTGATAGGATTATGAGTTAGTTGTTCTAGAACAGAGGTTTGGTATTCTGTGGCAACGCTATCAAGTTGAAGCTTAGGGGTGTTGAACTTCTTCCTTGTTTGATTCATGAAATGGGTACATGGCTTTTTATGGATAGAAATTCTGAATCGACTAATTAGAAGTTTATGGTCTGTCCAGCAGTCATCAATATTTCGGGCTGTTTTCGTGATCAGGACATCACTCTTGTCGCACTGTCGGGTAATGACATAATCAATCATATGCCAATGTATTGAGCGTGGGTGCATCCATGTAGTCTTGAAGCTATTTGGCAGTTGGAACTGGGTATTGGTGATAAAGAGCTCATGCTCAGCACACAGGCCAAGAAATAACAGATCATTAGCATTGCAGTTCCCAATTCCATGTTAACCCATGACTTTTCCCCATAAGAGGCTGTCCCTCCCCACTCTGGCGTTGAAATCTCCTAGTAGTGCAAGCTTGTCTGTAGCAGGCACCTTAGTGAGGACTGTGTTCAGTTGGTTGTAGAAGCGGTTCTTAGAATCCTCGTCATCCGTAAGAGTAGGGGCATATGAAGAGATGAGAGTAATGAACCTGCCTCCTTCAAGGTATGCGGAGAGTCATGAGTCCTTCATTTACTGCAGTGGGAACGAGTCGATGATCATTCACCAATTTAGTCTTTACTACAAAACCCACACCATGGATGCGTCGTTCATTTTCCTCCTTTCCTTTCCAGAAGATGGTGTATCCTGATGAAGCCTCAATGATTTTTCCCTCTCCCGCGAATCTGGTTTCACTCGGGGCAACGACATCAAATTTAAGTCTGTTCAGCTCATGGCTGATGAGAGCTGTTTTCCTTTCTGGTCTGTTATCGTTGTCTAATAATGTCCTGACGTTCCATGCACCAATAGTAATGAACTTAGTTATCTTTCTTGCTTGATTTCGACCGCAAGTTGGAGTAACCCTCTGAGGGCCGGTTCTACCACATCTGGGTAAAAGTTGCGGGCAGTAACCCGGGTGATAAACTATCTGCCGGTGTAAACCTCTGTGCATCTTGGGCAGCGTTCTACCACTTCCGTGCAAGTTCCGGGCAGCTGCGTGGAACCTTATAGCAAATTTCAGGTGCTGGCCAGCCTGATTTTTGTTAAATTTGAGTAATCGATGAGTGAGCCACCTATCGTTAGACGTGTTAAGTTTCTTTTCGTTTCGCTTTTGTCCATTGTTTGTTGATAGCATGTGTACTTTGGTTTCAACAAGATATAGTACCAAAACCTCTCGCGACACTTCTGGGTAGTATAAACCTAGCATGTAATTCAGTTCTCGGAGGAATGCAACTGAATAACCATACCTAACATCAATAATCGAAAACTAGACAAGCATGCGGTGCTTTTCAAGGAGGAATAGCCTGTGAAATATGTTGCTAGCAATAGGCTACTTTGCAATCTGAATACAGGCTTAGGCCTATATGAGCTACAGACATGTTGTGACAAGGCTTGCAGTGCATAGGTTCAATCATAAAATGTATGTCAAATCAAATTATCACATTCCTCGCGACAAGTTTGTAAACTCTGTAAAATGAATGAAACGGAATGCGCACGTTTGTGCTTAATTAGATAGTTCTCTTTGCTGTATTCTACGAGAGATTTCACTCTTTTTGCACAACTATAGACGGTATCTTGGATAGGTCTTGTTGCAAAGTTCACATTTACACATTTCGTTTGGCGGATGGAATGATTTTGTCACACATATTTTATGATGAAAACCATTGACCGTATAACGCGTCACCACAAGCCTAAGATCGTAGTTCTGTTTGTCATGGCTTTAGTGATGTAGAAAACTGTAAAATGCAATGCCCCAAATATCAGGTCTTATGCTGTATAAGCAAAACACCAAATCAGTGACAATGTATAGTAGGCCTACAGAACCTGGATAATGTCCTGTATACTCTGTATTTCTCAAGCACACTTGTGCGAATTTATTAAATTATATGAGCACTAGATAACAGTATTCCTAAACATGTAATTGAGATCATTTTTTGAAATCTATGATGGTACCGTACGGTAATCACTAGGCAGTCGTATTTCATGTCCAATCAACCGCAGCAAAATATAAAACTGTTAGCTTTTGTAGCCTGAACCGGACGAAGAACTCCTCATTCGACCAAATTTCATAATGCTCCAGCCGATCTCGGTTCCGCTTTGGACGTGTGACTGCATCTTCTTCTTCGTCGACAAAAAAGTTATACATTTCCAGGACGTCAATTATCACTTCCATAACCTTAAAATAAAATATGCTCAGTAACTGTTACATCCCTTATAATTAATAAATGATTGTAATTATATCATTTGTGACATCAAAATTACCAAATGATTCTAATTTTATTTTTAGTAATTTATGAAGAGGTTATGTACAGCATAGATGATGCAAAGAAACAATTACGCACGGCTCAAATCTGGCTGGTAATGCTTTATCGGCCTCTCGAAGCTCCCTAAAATTTACACTCTGGGTAGAAGAAGTTTATACCGCCGATAGCGCTACCCGTTGATGGTCGAACGGAAATTCTTACTTATTCCGACGGGCAAGTTATCGGCCCCTTTGCCCGGATGTGGTAGAACCTGCCCTGAGTGCTGTAATTATTACCGTATTAATATTATTAGTTGCCTCAGTTGTGTAGGGGTCAGCGTGCTTATCAGCCACCCCGGAGGTCCAAGGTTCAATTCCCGGCTCTGCCACGAAATTTGAAAAGTGGTATGAGGACTGGAACGGGGTCTACTTAGCCTCAGGTGGTCCAAATTAGTAGAGGGGGTTCGATTCCCACCTCAGTCATCCTCGAAGTGGTTTTCCGTGGTTTCCCACTTCGTCTTTGGGCAAATGCCGTGATAGTACCTAAAGTCTGGCCACGGCCGCCTCCTTCCCTCTTCCTTGTCTATCCCTCCCATTCATCCCGTCCCATCCCTCATGAGGCCCCCTGTTCACTTTGCAGGTGAGGCCACCTGGGCGAGGCGCTAGTCCCGCCTCCCTAGTTGTATTCTCCCTCTCGATTTCAAGCTCCAGGACACTGCCCGTAGAGGCGGTAAAGGTGGGATCCCTCGCTGAGTCCGGGGGAAACGCCTACCTGGAGGGTAAACTGACTACGTCGTGAAAAAATATATATCATTCATCATCATCATCATCATCATTTCCCCTTATCCAGCTCCTGCCGGGTCGGGGTCATTATTCATTTTTAATCACCTTTTGAATGACTTGCATTGATATCAAAGTATCCACTATGAGAAGAAGGAAGGAAGGACGGTAACGAATTCGTGAGTATTTGGCAAACTTTACTAAATCCCGACACAAGAGAGAGTTGAAATGACGTGTTCCTTAATTGGCCAAACAAATAATAATAATATACCTTAGGGCACGACTACCCAACCCATGGCCCTCAAGACTATTTTGTCCGGCCCGTCGTTGAATATCATCGGACTTCTGTTTTAAAGGGACACCTACCTCATCTCTGTGCTTAATACAGGTATATGCACTACTACAGTCATCACATAACTACAGGTTATCAGGCAAGTTCAACTCACACCCAATTACATGGGGCTGAGAAACAAGATGTCCCAAGCCCCTCAATGAATTAACAACTCATTTTTATGAAATAACAATCGTTTAAAAAATCCTCATAACTTCTATATTTTTTAAGATATAATGGTGAAATTTTTATTTGAAGTAGAAAATGTCACTTCAAAAACACTAACATGGGCACATACTATGAACATCTGAAACACTAATCCCATATGCAGGGTGTCTACGACCCGGGAAAACCGGGAATTCTCAGGGAATTATGAATTTCTGGAATAATCAGGGAAAAATCAGGGAATTTCTTTGTTAATCAGGGATTTTTCTCCATTTGTCTATATCCCGTAAAAGTGGAAACAATACTTTCGAATTTCGCGGGAAGTGATCGCTCGTTACTGATGACCAGGGTGTCTACCGGTAACGAAAGTAATGAATTTTACAAACGGGTGACGAAAGTGACGAAAAAGCAACGAATTTTACAAACGGTAACGAAAATTTTCTGTAGGTGGCTTGAATCATTTAAACTCGCGCCGCTAGGCTCAGAGATTGCGATGGAGCGAGTTTCACGCAAGCGGCGCTGATTGCATAAGCTATACTTCGTTGTGCCTGAGCTAGAGGAAATGCATACTGTGGACACCTTGTGTGGTGTAGGCTACATCAATTCAACGTACATTTTCGGCATCAAGAATACTTTCTAGTTTTGTGTGAAATATTTTTCTGTTTTATTAGGAAACCTTACTTTTCTCGAGACGTTTGTTCGCGAAAACTTCCGAAACTAAACAGAAACCTCTTATTTCAGTTATTGACCTCTAAATTTTGAGTCAAATTGAAGTCCAAAAATAACGTGAAATAATTTAATGTTGCTATCTTGCGAAATGTTACCGTTTCGAAACAAAAAATACGAAATAGCCTCGAAATACATAATAACCTACCGGTATTTTAAAAATCTGTCTCGTAAATTTGCGACATCCGGTATGGTTAATTCGAAATTCAGTTATATGTCGATTTTTCCTTCGAACTTTGGTTCCATCGGATATATAATCTAACTGGTTATTTCGATAACTTGTATAATTCGTGATTCGCATTCGAAAGAGAATGTGCCCTCTTGTCGTATTATTCGTGCAATCCTCTCAGAATAATTCGTAATATTCGATACGGTACCTACTTTGAACGTTCATCCTCCAAAATCACATCCTCAAGAAGACTGGCTGACCTCATGACTTGCCTGCGCGAATCTCGTCAAACGGACCGAGATCGACGTCAGTTGCGTAAAATGATAAATCCCGTCCCCTATCGTGAACTTGTGACCACGAGGGCTGTGGGAATCCTGGGGCATTCATCACGAAACATTCCGAAACCTACTCGCCACTTTTACCATGACCGTATACTTAAAAGCGTACGGGGAGCGAGAAATGCATCAACCCACTTAGAAATGACTGCCTACGCTGCATCGCGATACTAATTTTCCCTCGTGATCCACCCTGAACTTAAGAACTCCCAACCACAGCATAGGGACTGCGGGAATCACGACGCCGACCATACAACATGTCCATTACTTTTCGTGAATTTTAACCATGCCCAACCTTGAGCCTGCCTCCACCATTCTGTCAGGGCAGATAGGCAGGCAATCGTTGAACGGCTGGATGCCGCGCTGATTGCATAATATCGCGAGGACAACGTGAATCTCGTAAAACGGCCGACAGCGGCAGCGATTGCGTTACATCGCGATATTTCTCCGCCTTCAATGACTAGGACAACTGGATTCTTGTCAAACGGACAGCAAGTGGCGCCGATTGCGTAATAATGCTATATTCTCTCGTGCCCGACCTCAAGGACAATGGAAATCTCGTCGAATGACCAAAAGTGACACCGTTTATCTAAATCGCAATTTTTCTTCGTGTTCTATCGTGAAAACTGCGGGAATCTCGTCAAACGGCTGAGACCAGCGCCGATTGTGTAACAACTCGATATTTCTCCGTACTTGACTGCAAAGTCAGAATTTGGCGACGATCACGTAACGTCGCATACAATTCTTCATGATCTACCGCGGGGACAAAGGAAATCTCGCCAAACGGTAAAGAGCAGAGCAACCTCTGGATATTAAAACAATGTATTGTGCACAAGACAACATTAGCTGAAACAACTAATTTGATAGATAATATATAGTATTTTTTTATTATTTATTTTATTTACAGCTTTAAACACAGTTCATTGTTGTTTATCTTCACCGCGTGAGGAGCCCCTTTGCTTGCAGACCACAGACGTATCTTGAATTAAAAGGTAACTAAAATTGACTAAAAGGTAACTAAAAAGTAACTAATTTTTACTTCATCCTTACAGTAGACACCCGGATGACAGTGCTCAGCCAATGAGCAGTGCCTTCTCAAGGTCAACTGAACGTATGATGTGGCAACTTTTCCGTTCGCTTCCTGCGCAGGAGCCAACTACGCCATTTTATTGGGCCTGAGCATTTTGTTCGTTGCGATCAGTATCGCCAATTTAGCGATTTTGTCGGTAGATTAGCAACTTTGGTGACAAAATATTTTAAATTTAGTATTGTTTATAAATATACTCTGTGAGCTGCCTGAATAGGATTGACATTTCAGCGGAAATTCCACGTCACTCATCACCGCTCTGCCTCTTCGCATAGTTGATGTCATAATACTCTGCGTTGCAATATTACCGCCCACGTGCCTCAGTGCCTGGTCAGCTTTATCTCTGGCTTGTACAGTTTGTCAATCTCGTTCTCAGACCACATGGAGAGACGAGAACTGTCAATCCTATTCTGGCAGCTCACAGAGTATAATATACTAGCTTCGCCCGGAAACAGTTATGAATGCATTACGTGACAAGAGCTTTTTTTTTTTTTCGATGTCAATGAACTACGACCTAGGCCTATATCCGTTTTACGTCTCTGCATGATGGGTTGAAATCACTGACTGGACTATTAATTATATTATCATGGAGATAGCATGTACAACGAATTCTTGTCAGACGTAATTTAAGAATGGCGAGGTGCATGAAACTCAAATCCCCCTCCCGTCCAATCTAAAAACACTTATAGTGGGCGATGTATTGAAGATAGATATAAGCTCTCGCGGACTTTTTTTTATAGAACTTTTCGTGCTGAACAATTCTTACACTCATAGTATATTGATATTTTTAACGGTTTGCTCAGTGTAAGCTTCAAAAGCGCATATATTGCGGTATATTGTCTCGATAGTGCTTTCGGTACAGGAAGTGAGGTTTTACCGTGGGTATTTTCATGTCAAGTGTTAGCGCGCGCCCGGGCAACATGTGTTAGACCTGGTTTGACAATACTGTTTGCGCGGCTTTTCCATCCCGGTATTTTTTGATTATTGTCTGCTGTAGTTCTACTGTTAATGCTTTAGTGTGATGTTTGAAGTTTACGAAAAATATAACATTTGTTCCATTGTGTGCTAAATCTATAGTGAAAACTTATGGTGTGCAATAATTTCCAGGGTGTTCTTGTGCTGCTGTTGATATATGATTTAGCCCCTAAAATACGTAGTCGTTCAAACACGTGGTTGTGCTACCCCCTATTATATCGTGTGCTATTCGATCTGTGTCTACTCTTGTGCATCGAGGCAAATAACCTCTCGCTCTGCTTACGAATATTTCATTTGTACTTTGTACTGTAGTGATCAAAAGGCTTAACGGAAGCTCATGATCACTATGAGGTTGTTAATGTGATCATCTTTACCTTGTAGATGCTGCCAGTTATGTTCAGGCTGGTTCACGATTGGCCCGGGAATGAGAACGGGGGCTCTGGTTAACGACTGGAACGGGAACAAGGAAAATGTTTGATGTTTATGTAATATGATGGATATGCCTAGTGCCCTTAAATGCATATTTATTGCTCCTACGTTCCTTGGCTAGGCTAGAACTTATGTCCTATTTTGTTTTTAATTGCACCCAGGAAATGTGTTTGTAACACCTTTCAAACTCGGCCTTGTATTATCAAACAGACTAGGTTAAATTATTTTAGACTGATAATGGTGTGTTCTGGCCTGTCGAAACATCATTCATAATGATTTCCTTCATTTAAATGTATTTATAAATTACTAAATTGACGAAATTAATATTATATAAACAGTATTTCATACCAATTGTAACATGTGGACTGGAAACACTGGTAACGAATAAAAGGCAAAATAGTAAGATACAAGCAGTAGAAGTGAAATTTTTAAGAACTTCAGCTAAAAAGACAACAAGGGATAGAATTCAAAATATTGAAATCGGAGAAGAGTTAAATATGGAACCGTCAAATCAGAAGATACAGAAAGCAAGGTTACGTTGGTTCGGACATTTCAAAAGAATGGGTAAAGAAAGAGTAACAAAAAGGGAATTAGAAAGAGAAGTCAAGGGTAAGAGACCAGTTGGAAGACCGAGAAGAAGGTGGTTGGACCAAATTTTGAAGGTCATTGGAGAAGCTGGGTTGGATGTGGCAGAAGTGATGGAACAGGAAAAATGGAGGGACAGAAAGGAGTGGAGGAGGCTTGTAAACCACACCCGGGTGGCTGGAGTGGAACTTGGATGATGATTACTCGATTACATCTGTCATGACGAGGTGGACCTAATTCAGAGTGAGAAATTTGAATATGCCTCCCTTCGTCCCTTGGATATGTGTAAATTACTGTATAGGCTTATATTCAGACTTATGCTACCGAATATCATACCTGCGACGTAGATTAGTGATTTCAACGGTAATGAAAGGTTTTACAAATTAAATATTGGTCTAAGATTATTCCACTCATATGGTGACACCTTGATGTGTGTATTCAACCTTCCTTTGTCCCTTTTATTGGAGGCATTTACTGTAGTGAAAGCAGTATGACTTAATAGACCTTGCTTATTTTACTGGACAACAAGTTCACTTATTGAAATAGATTTATTTTCACAACTGTTTACCTTGTGCCGCCATTGCTCACATCTATTTGGATCCTGGAAGAACAGAAAACATAAAACTTAATTCTATTTTCCTTTTGCTTTCCTGGATTACATTTTGCTTCTTGTTCCTGGAGAGCTCTTAAAACCAACCAAAAATAGCGTGCGTTTCATCACACTTCCCGTTCCCGGGCGAATGTTTAGCATTCTTTACTCAGGGAATTCTCTCATTAATTCTGGAAAAATCAGGGAATAATCAGGGAATTCGTTTAAGATGAGTTGGTAGACACCCTGCATATGTCTATTCACAATGCATGACAGCATGCACTTCCAATCATGATCACATTACCAGCACACGTCTTTCTGCCATACTGGTTTGAATTCGGACATGCCCTTCTGCTGCTTTTCTCTTTGCTTTCGCACTCACTGCATGCGCCAGTGCTACTCTCCTCTAACCGCCTCATGGAGTAGTGGCTAGCATTCTTGGCTGTTGCCCCGGAGGTCCAGGTTCGATTCCCAGCTCTGCCAGGAGAGTTTTAATCGTGGTGTGGGGGCTGGAATGGGGTACACTCAGCCTTGTGAGGCAAAACTGAGATGAGGAGGGTTCGATTCCCACCTCAGCCAACCTGGAAGTGGTTTTCTGTGGTTTCCCACTTCTTTTTCTTTCCTAGCATTTATCCAATTCACATGGAGTCTGCTTTTCTCTTTCACAAGGCTCTGTTGTGGACATCTTCAGGATTGAGATTCACATCTCTCATGTCGTCTCTGATGTTATCCATCCACCTCTTTAGCGGTCTACCACGGGGTCGACGTCCATCCTACTTCTACTCCAGGCAAATACTGGGATGGTTTCTAACTTAAGACCATGGCTGCCTCCTCCTCAATCCTATCCCCAATTTACAAATATACACAATAACACAGGTTATCAAACAAATTCTATGCACACCCAAATACACAAGACTATATGACCAAGATGTTGCAGCCCCTAAAGTAAGCAACAACAACCTCTAACTCGACCCTCAATAATTCAGAAAAGATTGTTATGGCAATGTGTTTTTTGAGTAATACAGCTTCCCTTTAAAATAAAATGACAACTTACAGGGTCATTATATACTGTATGTGCGCGCGAGTAAACACGGCAAGCTAAGCTGGCTGTGACTACCCGGTTCAGCCGGTCGTTGGCGTGCTCCGCTGACTCGTATCATTAGTTCACACGTGTTTTGTCATTCATAAGGACATGTATCTGCAAAGCTTAGACGTTAGTGTTGCATGTTTAGCGAGTATTGTGATTACTGTGATTGTTGGTCATGCCTAGACAGCAATTCACATTGTGCGAACATGTGTATATCCATAATTCGTGTGTAAAAAGCAGAAAATCTTTTTCTGAAACCAGACGAAAATTTCGAATCAAGTTTCCAGGAAGACCTGTGCCTAATGCCAGTACAATTAGGAGGATCGCTAAACTATTCAAGCAAGGAAACAGGTTCCGTAAATAATTAGAGTTGATAGACATTCTTTCATCGGAAGATGTAAGGTGTGTGTTACAAGAGAGGGATGACATTTTCAGCATCGCCTATGAGCACTGTGAGTACCCATTATTGAACAAGTTTGGTAAAAGGGTGAAATTGCATGCCAACCACCGGCTGAACAGAGTACGCGCGGCCACGATCTGCGCCAGTCACAGCCGGCTTAGCTTGCCGTGTTTACTTGCGCGCACATATTTATTTATAGGGTACAGAAAGTCCCAGTGAGCTGATAGCTCAAGGGGGGACCGCCCTTTACAAATATGGCTTAGTAACTAACTTAATACTAGAATATACTAAGGTGGTAGGAACATTTATTCAGTGCTTATGAGTTCATCTATATTCTTCAACATATTGTTTCAGGAAGTACCTGCGTGCTTCCTTTTTGAATTTGTTTAAGTTTACAATTTGTCTCAGTTTAGGAGGTAAGTTATTATAAGTTGTGCTGGCAGAATAGGAAATACTTTTAATACCATATCTAGTTGTGTTTGTTGACTCCATGTATAACTGGTTTGCTGATCTTGTGTTATGGGTATGAATGTCTTTCCTGCATTGAAGTTCAGTATTAAGACTAATAAGACCATGTTTATATCTGAACATAAATAAAGCTTCAGAGTAGTTGAGCTGGCTTCGTAATGGCAATATGTTTGTCTCCTGAAATACTTGTACAGTTGGTTTCCTAAAATCGTAACCATACATGATTTTAATTGCTCTTTTTTGGAGTACTTCGAGCTCATTTATTGATTCCTGTGTGCATTTACTCCATATTATGTTCATGTACATAAGGTGAGAATGAATAAGAGAGGCATATATGCTCCTTAAATGTTGATTGCTTATTCCATAATCCCTTAACCTTTTTAGAACACCAATTACATTCGTAATTTTCTTTTTCACATTTGTGACATGATCATTCCAACTTAGGTTATTGTCCAAAGTTAGGCCTAAATATGTGTATTGTTTAACCCGTTCGATGGGCGCATTGCCAATTTTAACTATGTTGGAAGTGTTTGAACTGTAAGCTGGTTTATGAAATAGCATGTATTTTGTTTTTGAGGTGCTTATGATTAAATTATTTTTTGAAAGCCATGTTGTTAGTATATTTAGATCCTTTTGCATATTCTCCATAATCCTTTGTTCACATGCGCTCTCGTAAAGTAGAAATATATCATCTGCAAATAGAAATATTTTACCAGTAAACTCTAAATAACCTATATCATTAATAAATATCAGGAACAGCAATGGTCCAAGCACTGACCCTTGTGGGACACCGCATTTAACATCAGAGATGGACCCTTTAGTTTTATTAATATTAACATACTGCTTCCTGTTAGACAGGTAGTTTTTAAACCACTCAAAGGCTATTCCTCTTATTCCTGCATTTTATAATTTACTTAGCAACAATATATGGTTAACTGTGTCAAATGCCTTAGCAAGATCTATAAATAGTCCTGCTGCTATTTTATTATTATCTAATGCTTTATGTATAAGTGACACTACGTCAAATGCTACTGAATCAGTGCTATGTTTGGGAAGGAAGCCATACTGATATTTGAAGAAGAAATTGTTTTTTGTTAGGAAATTCAGGACTTGTTTCTTGATTACTATTTCCAGTACTTTTACAAGTGAGGATAATATACACAACGGTCTGTAATTACTGGGATTAGATACATCACCTTTTTTAAATACTGGCACCACTCTTGCTAATTTACATTTATCTGGTATTACTCCTGTTTGCAGTGACAAGTTAATTATATCAGCAAGCAATGGAGCCAGATGATTGGCACATCTCTTAAGGAGTATGTTATTTATTCCATCGTCTGTGTAATTATTTTTGTTCGCAAGGTTTTGAATGATTTGTTTAACCTCCGTCACATTTGTTGGTTTTATGTATAGTGAGTTACAGATCGTCTGGTTCGAAGGCAAAATTGGGTTCTTGGGAGTAAGATCTTGAACCAAGTTTTCTACAACATTTATGAAATACATGTTAAATGCTCTACATATATCTTGGCCAGAGGTGTATCGTACGTTTTCATATTCAATTTCTACAATGTTTCGTGTATTATGAGGTTTGCCAAGTATTTGATTTACTGCCTTCCACATTCCTTTCATCGTATTCCCTTCCCTAATTACATTGTTGTAGTATAACTTTTTCAGTGCTCTTTTCATTCTAGTCACATCCCTACTACATTGTGTGTACTCTTGAGTGGTTTCAGTTGAAGGGTTTTTAGTTTTAGTTTTTGCATACAAATTATTTTTTCTTTTTACCGCTTCCAGAAACTCATGTGTTACCCATGGATTATGTGTGCCTTTTACCTGTGGTTTTTGCTTAATATTTATACTAGCTGTCCTAAGTCCATTACTAATGAAATCACAAAGCTGATTATATGCTTCGTTGACGTCAGTAGATAGATTTGGCAATTTATTTTTTGAAAAGAAATTGTTCAGTTTGGCATAACTTATTTTCGTAAATGTTTGTATATTTGAACGATTATTGAATTGCGTACTCACTTCTGGTTGTGATGTAATTTCTAGAATTAAAATATTATGATCACTAAGGTCACTCATAACATTATACAAATAGAAGTTATCATTGGCAAAGTTAGAATGTATATGGTCAATTAAAGTTTAAGAAGTAGGCGTTATTCTTGTTGGCAGTCTTGTATTGCATGGATAAAAACTAAAGCAATTCAGTAAAGACGAATAGGCCCTGTGAATAATGCTGTCTTTTAGAAAATCTATATTATCGTCTCCGATGAGTAGTGTGTTTGGGTTAGTATTGCAAAGTATGCGTTCAAGGTCAAGCATTAATTCGTTTGCATTACTCTCCCTTGGGTTATAGTAAGAAATTACACTGTATCTTCTGTGTTTCTGAAATATTTCAATTTGAAGTATACTGTGATAACTATTAATGGTGTTAATAACCTTGGTTGCCCATTTTCTAGATACATATATTGACAGACCTCCTCCAGTCCCGTCTCGCGTTACATGGTGTGATTCAAAGCTTGGAATGTTATAATAGTGTGTTTCTTTGTCTGACAACCAATTTTCTGTTATGACTATTAAATCTATTTCTAAAATCTCGTCAATAAGGAGCATAATATCCTCGAACTTATTCCGAACACTTCGTGCATTGATGTAGATACATTTAAATTTTGAATTCAAAATCTCATTTTTAGTATGTAAATTATAGTTTTCAATAGAATCACAATGAATTTCAACAGAGCTTAATGTTTCGTTGTGTTTATAATCGTCTACGTCCATTAAATCTATAAAATGCAACTTTGGATGTGTGATACCTGCACATACCTGCCAACTTTTACGGTTTATCCGTAAAATTTACGGAAATTGCAGCATTTTACGGTTTTACGGACGAACGGTGTCATTTTACGATTTCGCGGACAAAAATTTGAAACGATAATTTACATTCGATAATACCGCCCACTTCCGTACAATCGATTGTTTGCGTGGGTCGAAGGCAAGTCCACGATAGTCGATAACTCGTTCTTTGATATGATTCGTACTTTTAACCGTGTGATGGCTGTGTCGTCATCGTAATTGAATTTGAAGCCGGGATAACCGTTCTTGCATGTGAATCTTAGGTGTTGACAGGCTCTGCTTCGCATATTCTTTGTTCCGCTCCGTTCGCTCGTTGCGATTTAAACCATATTCTTTGACCACGTTAGTTGTTCATTGTTCGCGAAGTTGGCGTTCCTTGAATGTTTTCGTCTTTTAAGGTTATGGCATATTTTAATGAAGCGTTCGAGTTTTTGGCTATAACTTCGTGCTTCGCAGTTTCCTGTATTCCTTGGACTAATTACATTCGTTCCACGTGTGTGTGTGTTTATTTTTTTCTACCATGTGCATATTCTATCTTCACGAGGTTGGCGTCGTGTTCATTTAATGGTTGGTGTGTTTTGACATGTTTTAATGAAGTGTTGGCTGTCTTAATTGTTTTATGTTATAATTTTATGTGACGTTCAGTGATCCAGGTTCCTTTCGATGTTTTAGTAGATATCGAGAATGAACAAATCCAACAAGAAACAGTACTTCCAGACATTTAAAGAATCATACTCGGTTGATTTTCCGTGCATACTAAAATCAAGAAAGAGATAAAAATTTGCCTTTTGCACGGTATGTGGGTGTGATATTAATATTGCATATGGTGGAGAAAAAACGATTTAAGTAATCATGTGAAGTGCGGTAAACACATTAGTTATGTTAAATCGAAGAAGATAGCAAGAAAATCAACACCTTTTTTGCGAAGTCTGGAAACGTTTACAGTGACTTAATTAGGGCCGAGTGTCTGTTTACTTCCTTTTTGGTGGAACACAATGTGCCCTTAAGTGCGGCTGATCATGCTGGAGCTTTATTTAAGAAGATGTTTCCCACATCAGAAGTTGCAAAGAAATATAGTTGTGGTCGCACGAAAACGACATGTATTGTAAATAAAATGGCAAAAAATGCATCATCTGAAGTTGTTAAGTGCCTTCAGAACGGACCGGATACAGATAAATTCCTTTTCTTTTCATCAGTGAGAAACTACTTTTATACTGCCTGTGACTACATCATCAACAAGTTTCCACTCAAGGATGACGTGTTAAAGAATGCTCAAGTTGCTAGGTTAGACAAAATTGAAGATTCACACTTATCTTCCATTCGTTTTTTCTTGGAAAAGTTTCCTATCATGTTATGCAAGGAAGAGAATGAAACTACAGATGAGGTGGTGAATGTGCTTCAGAGGCAGTTCACAGCTCTTCAGGTAGATGACTCTTTGGCTGCACATCAAGATGCTGCAAGTGATTCCAGTTGGGCACAAATATCAAGAATTCGTGGAGCCGATGGACTTCTTAAGTATAACCGAATTTTTAGAGTATTGCTCTCTATTCTCACCATACCCCATAGCTATGCAGAATGTGAATGTTTTTTTTTAGCTTTGTGAAGAAAAATAGAACACAGTTCAGGTCATCCATGTCCAATGAATCTCTGGAGTCTATTTCTATTTTGAAGACCAGGAGTTCTGGTCCCTGTTATGACAAAACATTTTCTCAAGACTGTTTGCAGGAAGCTAAAAAGGCCACAACCATGACTTAAAAGTCGAACTAGCATGTGATTTGCAGTGTGTATTATATTATTTCTTGCCTGTGTTACGTTAAACAAGTTTTATTGTTTAAAGCCTTTTTCAATTATCGTATATCAGCTTAATCTATCAAGGAAGTCCTGTTATGTCTGCTCCAAACCAATATTCACCACGCCTGCTGCTGATTAACATGGATTTCTTCTTGATTGTTATGTTCATCTACAAATCATGTAAGTAGATATGATTTCATTGAAGTATCCTGTTTAAAGCATGAATTATTGTATTTTGTAGCCCAGAAGTATTATTATTTTCGTCAAGCCGGGGTATGTCGAAAATCGTTAGATTTTTTTTGTCGCGCGTGAGTTTTACTGATAGCCCTTTTCAAAAGTTGGCAGGTATGCCTGCAGTACTTATTGTCCGTATTTTTTCTCGAGGTGGGCGATCTTCGCTTCACTGCAGATGAGTGTGCTTGGGCCATCTCGAGTTTCCCGGACATAAATCTTGCAGTCTCTTGTCCAGGTTCCGAATATCTTCCCATTCTGCTTCAGGATCCGGCATCTTCTTGCAATGTAGTCGTTCCTGGGTGATAGGTGGTCATTTATAAAAATATTGCGTATAGGGCAATTCAGTCCAATGTCCTGGGTTGTTATAACTCTCTTCTGAATTCTCGCATTCACTATTTCGTCCTTCTTCCACCTGTTGGTGAATTTCACTACGATTCGCCCCACGTCCCCGCCCCTCGCCGGCAAACGATGAGCGACATCGATGTCGCGGAGTCCCAACTCAACACCCAATGCCCTGGAAGCTTGGATCACTAGGTCGTAAACATTTTCCCTCGGCATTTCTGGCATTCCACTTAATATCAAATTGTTCCTACGCGTGTACTGCTTAAGGTCTTCTGACCCATCTAACGCTTGCTTCGTGTCATTGTTTATACTCGCCAACGATTTTTCCATTTCCAGTGTTCTTTTCTTTATCTCATTTGTGAGGTTTTTGAAATCTTCAAACTGCTCGTTTATGAATTCCGTGGCTTGCTTAATTATTTTTAAGTCCTGCATGAAAGTGTTCCTTAGTTCATTTACAGACAACTTTATCTTTTCTGTAACCTCCTTCACCTAGTCACAATCACTGAAATTGAGTGGTGGGTGACAATCGTCGCGATTGCATTTCCACACCTTTTGCGGATCACTTTTTATAGACTCGTAAGCCTTCTTAGAAAGTCTTGTGCATTCCTTGTGGAAATTACGCCCACAATCCCCTTCACAACTAACGAATTCCTCGCTATTTTTCACTTTTTTCCCGCACGGAGAACAAACATTACTAGCCATAGCCGCCATCTTGCCGGACGTTTGTTTTAGACGAGTGAAAAATCTTAATTGAAGCCTGGAGGCGAGTTACTACAGTACCTGTGTTGTTATCAGCTGCCTCAAGCGGTCCGATGATTGACAACGCTCTTTCACACTACCCCTGAAGTACAGTCATTGGCAAATATAATGGTGTTCTGTTCGTAACTATGTAACTTGTACTTCCGCGTCACACAATACTTCGGCGTGGACTGTACTGTCTGCTAAGTCTGGAATTCCATTACATCAGATCGGTGGTGACAAGTGTGAAGCGATAGGGTGAGAGAGTGAGTGTGTGTAGGCTCACCCGCAGGCTTCAAGGTCAAGGGCAATCGTCTAAAACAAACGTCCGGCCTGTACATAATGACCCTGTATTTGAACACCCCTCATATTAATTTCCTTGTCATTCACTCCTGGGTTGATACCAACTTACAATAACTGAAAAACAGACAAAAAACTTAACTGGGGGTATATATAGCCATTCACCTCGTACGGAATAAGTACGAAGTTTTAGCCGAAAATTCAAAATGTTCCAACAACTTATTTTATATAGAGGGATATTAACTATTCAACTAATTATATTAGGTGGACACATGAAATATACCTCTTCATTACAATATATCGTTTATGTTAAGTTTCTCTTGAAGAAAAGAAAAATCGGTTGGTTTTATTTTTAATGTTGGTTCATTTGTTTAATCTGTTGAATTTAACTTATGTCTGTAAAGCTAAATCTTTCTATTTTTTTGCTTGTTTGCTTGCCTGGTTGCTAAGTGTGGTGCTGTTATTTGGAATGTTTTCTTACCGTTTAGAATGCCAACCGACTGTTTGAAGAAAGGACCTGATGGTACAATTTTCAGACGAATACATATGATACCCCTGAATTCTACCTTGGAAGTGCTCAAAGTCCTGCATCGAAACTCTGACATCCGTGATATACAGGTGGGTCAGTCTTACCAATTTGAAGCTTTGTTAAATCAACAGGTGTAAAGCTGTAAAAGTTGTTTGTTTGTGAGAGAAGTAGGCAACAAATTAAAGTTCAGTCATTCATTGAGTTACAGATAAAATTCTTTCGACAGTAAACCATTTCTTGTTAACTCTTGTCAAGAATATTTAATCAACACTTGCAGAGTAGCTCACATTTTCCCACAAGGTTGACCATATTAAAGATTTTGCAAGACTGCCAGATAAAATTTTGGAGACTGCCCTAATCTGAAAATTAAAGAATTCTTTCGTATGTAATTACAGTAATAACAATTTTATTGACTTAAGGTGGTACAGTATTTTCCTAATTTATTACAGTAAACCCTCGATTTAGCAAACTAATTGGGGCAGAGTGCGTCCTTTAAAACGATAGTCCGTTAAATCACAAATTTTGTAAGAACAACATTGAAAATGAAATGACGCTTAAAATTGTAGTATATAATGGAATAATGGAAAGTTAGTGTACATATGTTGTAACATGTGGTTACAATGTTCTTTGAGACACTATCCTATTTTAAGATCTCTATGCATTTTCTATGTTCTTTTTTGGATGTTGTTTTGTTTTTGTTTTCCTTATTCCATGATTTTATATATCTCTTTGATTTCTTGTTAGGAGTCCATACTGGAAGATTTGATATTTGTTTTGTTTATCCATGGAGATTATTGTGTAGGTGCTTGGTTAGAGGAAGTGTGTATCTGTTGTGTTTGTTCTGTTAGTTGAAAGAAATATGAAAAAAAGGAGATGTTTTACATACGAGAAGAGAGGTAATGGAGTCTTATTAGAGTTATGCGTTGGTTATGTAAGTGAAGAAAGAAGTAGTATTGATGTGTGATTTAATGAAAAGTAAAAGTGTATGTGAAGAGCGATTAAGACTGATACTTCAGTAAGAATAGGAGTGGAAATAATAATGATTCATCTCCCTCTTATGCTATAATGACAACGACCTGAGAAGAACTGTTACATTATGATGCACCAACGAGGAGCACGAATGGGGGAGATGAACCTTAGTGATTTCCAAATGATCATGGAGCAGTTGACCAAGAGGAGTGATATCGTTGAAAAGTGGAGTGAACGGATATGTGAGCGGATAGACTCAATGAACGTACAAATGGAGAAAATATATGAAGTATGCGATGTTGCGGTTGCTGAAATAGAAGAAAATGATAGAAAACTAAATGAAGAAGGGAATAAGAAGCAAGAAAAGTATCAACGAGGTGGGGGGCGCGAAGAAGAAATGAAAGACTGACAAGAGAGAGAACAAGGTCAAATGGAGGAGGATAAAACTGAGGACAAGGAAGAAGATGAGATAGAGGGCAAGGTAGAAAAGAAAGGAGAGACGGATAACTGAGGTGGTGAGATGGATGAAACTGAAGACGAGAAAGGAGAAGCAGATGAGATTGGTCATGAGGAGGACAGTAGCAGTCAAGAAAAAGAGGAAAAAGATGAGGGTGAAAGTGCAGGAGTGAATCATGAAGAAGACAGCATAATGGAAAAAGATAAGGTGAAGAAGCGTTGGAGAAGGAAGATGGGGATGAAAAGGATGAGATGTAAGTCGAAGAGAAAGAAGTTGTTGAATAGTATGAGACAGACCAAAAGAAGAAAACGAAAGGAAAACATGATACTGAATCAGAGGAGACAGACCAAGAGAGGAAAAAGAAAGGAAAATATGATGATACTGAATCAGAGGAGACAGACTAAAGGAAGAACAAAAAGAGAGGTTTGGAATACAGGAGATGGGGAGGCAGGAGGCATCGTAGAAGACGACGAAGCAGGCGTGGAGGCAGGAGGAGAAAGGGGAGAACGAAGATGATAGCGATTCTGCCGTTCCTTCTGATTATGATGCTGTCCGATTTTCTGATGGAGGAGGAGTGTTTGACGAACTTGATATAGTTTTGGTTGCTTCATCTGAGGAGAGTGATACCACGTTATGTGATGTTGATAATCTATAATTTGTTGTGCTCTGTGTGTTTTTAGTGTATGCTTGATGTATATTACATTTTATGTATTTATGTTATTTTATAAATGTGATCCCCATGTGCTTCTCACATGAGAATCACATTAGGGGGCGTATTGTAACGTGTGGTTATAATGTTCTTTGAGACACTATCCTATTTTAAGATCTCTATGCATTTTCTATGTTCTTTTTTGATATTGTTTTGTTTTTGTATTTCTTATTCCATGATTTTATATATATATATATCTTTGACTTCTTGTTAGGAGTCCATACTGGAAGATTTGATATTTGTTTTGTTTACCCATGGAGATTATTGTGTAGGTGCTTGGTTAGAGGAAGTGTGTATCTGTTGTGTTTTTCTGTGGAGATTATTGGTTTGTTCTGTTAGTTGAAAGAAATATGAAAAAAAGGAGATGTTTTACATACGAGAAGAGAGGTAATGGAGTCTTATTAGAGTTATGCGTTGGTTATGTAAGTGAAGAAAGAAGTAGTATTGATGTGTGGAAGGAAAGATAGCCTAGTTGAAATAAAATTTTAATGAAAAGTAAAAGTGTATGTGAAGAGCGATTAAGACGGATACTGCAGTAAGAATAGGAGTGGAAATAATAATGATTCATCTCCCTCTTATGCTATAATAACAACGACCTGAGAACTGTTACGTTAGTTGCAGAAATCATTGGCTTTGGCGCAGCCAGTTGGCACTTAAGGGTGCGCAAATGTGAGGGAGCTGTTTCAGTAGATTTACTGGCATGTTAAAGATTTCCTTTGGGGCAAAATTCCACCTGGGATCTCTGAAAGCCATAGTTGATAAAAGGGACGTAAAACCAATAACATTATTCTTTTATTATTATTATTAACATTATTTTTGATCATTGTCTGGTAAAATCGGAGTAATTATGCAGATTACATTGAATCAAAGCATAACTATCACCTTAATTTAAATCACTGCCTGTGAATTTCCTAAGTACCTTAGTTGTAGCCAATACTTACTGCCTTCAGAATTATTTATACAAATAATGTCCAGATCAAGTTCTTTTAGCCCTTCGAGAACTATACTTGTACTTCCTTAGCCTGTCATTGTCATTTAAACACTTTTCAGCATGTTTAGCCTGCAGGTTGTGTGTATTGGGAATGACAACATCAATCGATGTGACTTCTCTCAAGTGTTTGTTGAAAATTATTTTTATCGAATTCTCTGGAACTCACTGGTAGTATGGAACCTTTTATGTTTCAGAAGTTGGAATTATTATTATCATCCATTATCATCTTCCTGTAAAATTTTTAATCTAAGATGGGAGATATCCATCTTGTGAAGAAGGCTCTCATTAACTGATCCTACCTCGTTATCATGTTCATTAACATCCTTCACGGCAGATGACGTCACCGTTCCACCTCTTCCATTAACAATCATCGTCATCAGTTATCCACTCCAGTTGCCCGGGTGTGGTATACGAGTGCTCTCCACTTCTGTCTGTCCATGTGCCACTCTTCTCTCAGGACTGTATCCCAGTTGACTCCTCGTGTTCCTATATCCTCTTTCATTTGGTCCAGCCATCTCTTCCTAGGTCTTCCTACCGGTCTTTTTCCGACCACCACTGTTTACTAATATTTCTTCCGAATTTCGGGCCCCAGTGATCTATTGTAAAAGAAAAAGGAACTGCAAATAATTTCCATTCTCAAGGAGATTCTCTCGTTAGTCGTAATTGCTTTTGTGATTTGCATAACCTTGTTTTTTTTGTGGAAGTTTGTGTAAGTTCCTACCTTGGCAGTGAGCTCCATAGCTGCGATCTCGGAATGGTGAGTCAGCTGATCGGCCTACCGCATACTGATTGGTGGTATTTTACGGAGAAACAGGTGTCAAGCCTACGCTGATTGGTCGAGGCTGGCCATGTGACTGTGCAGAAGGGGATTGAAACCTTGTATGTTACGCGCGGCGATTGTGACTTGCTCCTTTTGACGCCACGTGTTTATATACTCTGCTAGCGTCACGTTTAGTGCATTTAATTGAGGTATTAATGTGTGCGTCGGTAGATAATTATTTCAGCGAGTTGTATCGATGATTGTTTCGCGTCGTGTGTTTTAAGTTTCTCTCGTCTCGTTATGGCGACAAAACCTCAGAAACGTTATCTCCAAGTGTTCAAAGAAAGCTATAAAACTGAATTTCCATTCATTTTACAATCTAGTAGAGGAAACCATTTTGCTCTTTGTTCCGTATGCCGTTGCAATATACGGTAAATATTTTTCATGGTGGAAAAAACTGACATAGTAACTCACAGCAACACTCTAAAACACAAGGACAGTGCTAGTTGTTTACAGAAGAACAAAAAGTTAGGAACTTTTTTTGTTCACGGGAATGAAGACAATGCTGCCATTCGAGCAGATTGTTTGTTCACGGCGTTCATCGTAGAAAACCTCTCGTTATCTTGTTCCGATCACGTGGGACAATTGTTTAGAAAGAATTTCCCGGATTCGGAAATTGCGAAGAAATATGCCTGTGGCAGGACAAAAACAACCGGTATTGTTCATGAAATGGCACGTGACGCCGATTCAAAAATGATTAATATTTTAAAATATGGGCCTTTCGCGATCTCCACTGATGGTAGCAATGATAGAGATAGTAAGCTGTATCCTGTCGTTGTGTCATTTTTCAACAAAGAATCGAAGATGATTGAAAATCGTTAGCTATCCATGGAAAATTTGGAAGGTGACTCGACTGGTGCTAACATGGGAAATTTGTGTCTGCGTCTTCTGGAAAGACATGCCATTCCAATGGCAAACTGTATAGCTTTTATTGCAAACAATGCCCCTGTTATGATAGGGAGGAAAAATGGTGTTGCCAAAAAAGAAGGTGAAGATGAGCACCAAGCAATGGATGCATTACAATGCCAGTTTTGTGCTCTCGAAATGGAGGATTTGCCATATTCTATTGTGGAAGGAAAAAGAGCAGATTGTTCTTGGTCTGCAATAGGGGATATACGAGGTGGAGATGGGTGTCTGAAATATGACAGTAGCTGGAGTAACTCTGTCAATATTAACAATCCCACACAGCAACGTTGAATGTGAGAGATTGTTTAAGCCAGGTGAAGAAGACAAGGAAACCATTCTGATCATCTCTGAATGACGAAAACCTCAACAAACTGTTAGTGGTTAAATCAAGCCTAAGTGGAAATTGCTACGAGCAGCAGTATGACAGGGCATTTTTGAAGAGGGCAAAGTTGGCTACAAGGTCTGCATTAAATCAGTAAGCAGTCTCATGATTACCATCCACATGTATATACATCTCCTAATCATAATTAGGTAAGTTGTCCATGGTAATTAACTTAAGTCTGACGAAACGTGAATATGTGGTAGCGAATGTGAAGTGTAATCCATCAGAATGATTGTTTGCATTTTCTTTAAACACACAATTATGTTCTCTTACGTTTAAATATTGGCCATACGTACTACTTGATAATTGATGATTGTTTACATTTTTGTGAATTTTATGCTGAATTCATACTTTGCCAATAATGACTCGCAGGTCTTTTGTGTACCCTCTTTCGCCCACGCAATGGTATACTGCCCATGATGAAATCTGTAATTTTAAAAAATCTTCCTATTTTTTACTTCCGAAGGTTGGCAGGTATGCAAACCATTTCAAAGGAGCCCGTGTCACTCGTGCAAGGATGGATACACACCTGCCTCTTCCCTTATTTTTTCATTCCTTACTCTGTCCTTCCTTGTTTTCTGGACCATAGTTCGCAGGAACTTAATTTTTGCGGCTTGCAGTTTGCTAACCACTTGTTTAGTTGTTGCGCAGGTTTCTAAACCATATGTTACAATGGGAGTGAAATATGATTGAAAGAGGATCTGTTTTGATCGTAAGGGAACTTGTACATTCCAGAGAAGATTCCGAACTTGATGATAGAACTGAGCTGATTTTTTAGTTCGGCTATTAATCTTGTGTTGTATTCTGTTATCACTTGAAATGATGCACCCAAGATATTTGTACTGGTCTACACTTTCCAGCTGTGTACCATCCAGCATTATTTTACCTTTCTTCTTCTGTCTATTGATAGACATAGCAACAGTTTCTGATTTACTTATTGTTAATCCATGTGCTTTTAAACGTTCATTCCAGGTGTTCAACCTATTTTCTACTTCTGCCTCTGTATTTTCCCAAATTACTATATCATATGCAAATGCGTCTCCCACAAGTCCAACTCCTCCTCCACGTGGTGGGAGACGGGCAACGGCATGAAGTAGGGGATTGCCTGTAGGGGTGAAGTACAGTGGGGACTTTGTGTGCCCCGGGACCGCTACGGTAGCTGTGAAGGCTCTATGGGAACCCTGAAAAGTGACGGCTGACGGGGCTCTGGTGAAGCTACGATAGGCCTAGCAAGCCAGCTGTCAAACCAGGAACAGGCCTCGGAAAGGACGGATGCAAATGACGACAACCCGGATATGCTAATGGACTACGAGTTGGGACATTAAACATACAGATACTGACAGGAAAGGTGGAGGAGATTGTAGATGTGATGGACAGAAGAAAACTGGATGTACTGGGCTTGGCAGAAACAAGATGGAAAGGAGAAGGTCGCAGAGAACTGAGGAAAGGGTATCTGTTGTACTGGAGTGGGAACAGTGAAGGAAGGAGCAGTGGAGTAGGAGTAGTTGTGAGAGATGGAATGAAGGAAGAGGTAAAGGGAATAAGTGACAGGATCATGAAGATCAGAGTAACTGTAAAGGGAAGAAGCCTGGAGATAGCCCAGGTATATGCCCCTCAAGTTGGATGTACAGCTCAAGAGAAGGAAGACTTTGAGGAGGAGCTACAACAGCAGTTGAATGGTCAGAGCATCATTGTCATGGGAGATTTGAATGCACATGTAGGAAGTGAAAGGCAAGGATATGAAAATGTATTGGGAGCAGAAGGATGGGGTAGCAGGAATGAAGAAGGGAGAAAGTTGCTGGATTTTTGCAAGAGAAACGGTTTAGTGGTAAGCAACTCCTGGTTCCGGAAGAAAGAAAGCCACAAGGTAACGTGGTACAGCAGTAATTTAACAAAGAAATCTTTGGTCGATTACATGCTGTACGACTGGGAAATGAAGAGAAGTGTCAGAGATATAAAGGCAATACCATCAGAGGCCTTAGATAGTGACCACAGGTTACTTGTAATGAACCTGGGAGTTGTTAAGGATAGCAAGAGGACAGAGTACCAGGAAAGGAGAATCAAAGTATGGAAACTCAAGGAAAAGGAAGTCAAGGAAGAATTCCAGAAGATAATAAGGGAAAGGATGCCAACAGACAATCCTAAAACAGGGGAAGAGGAATGGAAGCAATTCAAAAACACAATGGTGGAAGCTGCAGTGGCAGTATGTGGAAGAACAAGCAACAGAAAGCGGTGTAAAGAGACACCATGGTGGAATGAGGGAGTAAAAGAAGCTGTGGGAAGGAAGAACAAGGCTTTCAGAGTGTGGTTCCAGGAAAGAACTGATCTGGCAAGGGAAGATTATAAGATAAAGAAGAAAGAAGCAAACAAGATTGTCGCAGAGGAAGAAGTGGATGGTAAAGTGGACAGAGATGATGGAGGAAGACAGCAGAGGATATAAAAAAGTACTTTATGGGATGGTCAAAAGTAAGAGAAGAGGTCTGCGAGAGGATGTGGTAATGATGGACAAAAACGGAAATGAGGTACACAACAAAGAGACACTCAAGACAGTGTGGAAAGAGTACTTTGAGGATTTGCTGAATCCAAATGGTCATAGGGAGGAAGACAATGTATTGGAAGATCGAGAAGACAACACAGGAATGGAAAAGGACCTGACTTGGAGAGAACTGGAAATGGCTATAGACAAGATGAAAGGAGGAAGGGCACCAGGTGTGGATGAAGTGAGTGTTGAAATGGTGAAGGCAGCAGGGGAGGTTGGGAAACAGTGGCTGTACCGTGTGATGAGGGTGATATGAAAGGAGAAAAAGACCCCAGAAGATTGGAAGAACGGATTAATTGTCCCAATATTTAAGAAAGGAAGCAGAAAGGAGTGCAGAAATTACAGGGGAGTCACACTCATACCTCACTGTGCCAAGATATATGAAAAGATATTAGAAAGTAGAATACGAGCCAAAGTGGAGAGAAAATTGAGAGAGGAACAGTATGGATTCAGACCTGGGAGATCAACAGTGGATCTCATATTTTCAGTGAGACAGCTCCAGGAACACCACTACGAATTTGGAGAGGATCTGTTGATGGCCTTCCTGGACATCGAAAAGGCCTATGATAGTGTGTGTAGGGAGAAGGTTTGGAAAGCAATGGAAAACATGGGAGTGGAAAAAGAGACTGTAGGCAGAGTGAAGGAGATGTATTGTGGAAGTGTGAGTTGTGTGAAAGTTGGAGGGGAAAGAACAGACTGGTTCAGACAAATGAGTGGCCTGAAACAGGGTAGTGCGCTGTCACCCCTTCTCTTTATTGTGGTTATGGACGAGGTAATGACACGGATAGCAGGAAAGATAGGAGAAGATAAGATGAAAGCAATGGTGTTTGCAGATGATCTCATGGTCTGGGGAAACAAGGAGGAGGAAATTCAGGAGCAACTGAAGGCTTGGGAAGAAACAGTGGGAGAGTACGGTTGGAAGTTCAACATCAGTAATTGTGAGATCCTGTTAACGACCAGGAAAAAGGACAGACCAATGAGTGGGATAACACTTGGAGATGGACAGCTGAAGAAGGTGGAAAGTCTCAAGTACTTGGGAAGTATAGTGGAGGAAAATGGGAGAAATGACAAAGAGATTACGGAACGTGGCAGACGGGCAGAAGCATTTCTGAGAAGCATTAGGAGCTTAGTGTGGAATAAAGATGTCCCACAAAAAAGCAAGGAAGTGTTATACAGAAGCTACTATATCCCGATACTGACCTATGCTTCAGAAACGTGGACAATGAAGAAAAGAGACATAAGCAGAATACAGGCAGGTGAAATGAAGTTCCTGCGAAGTAGGATCGGAGTAACAAGAAGAGACAGGGTGAGGAATGAAAAGGTCAGGGAAATGGTGAAAGAGGAGCCCTTGCAAGGTAGGATTGAGACATCAAGACTGAGGTGGTATGGACACTTAAAAAGAATGGATGAGAAGAAGATTCCCAAGAGGATACATGAGATGCAGATGCAGAAGAAACAACCAAGGGGAAGACCAAGAGATAGATGGCTGAAAGGAGTGGAGGAATGTGTCAAGAAGAGAGGCGAGGACTGGACCAGAGTGACAGCGGAGAGGTGGTGGGAAGAAAGAACTAAGTGGCGAGGCTTATGTTCCAAACAGACCCAGCCTGGGGCTGGAAACTGTACAAGATGATGATATGCAAATGCATTGGGATCCATATTGTTATATTGCTTCATTTCTGTCATAACTTCATCCATAATGGTGATAAAAATTAAAGGTGAAAGGGCACTGCCTTGTAGAACGCCTTTGGTTGTTTGGAGCCAATCAGAATAATCATTTCCAATCTGTATGCAACTGCAGCAGTTTTCGTATAGCATTTTAACTCTCTGGATGAGTCCTGTGGGTACATTTTTTCTTTTCTACGCATTCCCATATAGTGTTTCTTGGTACACTGACAAATGCTTTTTCAAGATCCAAAATCACAAGTGTTAAGTCTCTACCCTTCTCCCAGTGCTTTTCTAACAGCATTCTAAGTGCAAATATGAGATCTGTAGTTGCTCGATGTTCTCGGAAACCGTACTGCTCTTCCTGTAGCTGTGGTTATATAGTTTTCCTTAGCCGTTTTCCTAGTAATTTTTAAAATATTTTCAGACCATGAGACAATCAAGTTATCCCTCGATAATTGTTACATTTCTCTTGGCTTCCCTTTTTAAAGAGAAGTACTATTATTCCCTTTTTCCAAACATCCAGAACTTTCCCATCCTTCCATATTGCATCTAATACTCAATGGAGCCATTGTATTCCTACTGCACCAGCTGCTTTGATCATATCTGCACTGATTTCATCAAATCCTGTTGATATTTCCTTGGGCATGCTATGAAGGGCTGTTTCTACTTCCTTCCATGTTGGTGAGCTGTCTTGATCAGACTCATCATTGCATCAGAAACTGGCCTGTGTGGTTACATTATTGGAGTCTTGTCCTGTACTATTGTACGAGGGCTATTCCAAAACTAAGGTCCGGTTATAAAAAAAACATCCAAAAACAAAATTATTTTATTGACATTCCTTACGCCTTTCTCTATTTTTCGACATAATTTCCATACTTATTTACACATTTGTCACATCGTTCCACAAGCTTTTGAATGCCTAAGTCGTAGAACTCAGCCGCCTGCGAAGCTAACCAGTCTTTAACAGCTTCTTTCACTTCATCTGTGTCGAAGCGCTTGCCGCCAAGAAACTCCTTTAGGTAGCGGAACAGGTGGAAATCACTTGGCGCCAAGTCCGGACTGTGCGGTGGGTGGTCCATCTGTTCCCATCCAAATTTCTTGATTAGAGTTTGCGTGTCATTCGCAGTATGGGGTCTGGCATTGTCATGCAACAGCAACACTCCAGACGACAAAAGACCACGTCGCTTTTTCTGGATTGCACTGTAACGGCTACCTTCGTCGTTGGATATCGCTCTACAAGTTGGGCGATCATTTATAACGTTTCTACAGATATTACACTCAAGACTCCTTAAAACCACCTCATCGTTCTTATTTAGCATTGGCCTGTCTAGACAGACGACATACACTTTATTAATTTAGATTTACTGGGCGCCAGTTATCGTAGAGATAACACATTAAAATTTTATTTAGCCACGGCCGCTCCCTTCCTTGAGCCAAGATCTATCATCGGAGCGTAGGGCAATAAACTTGCTCTATGAGATACTCTTTGCATTCCAACTATCCTATATATTCAACTCCCAATGAACAAGACATTTTAACTAATACTGGTTTATTTACAACAAAATTATTAACATTTGATCTGAGGTTTCGAGCTGTGTACAATATGTGCATTAATATTCCCTAATTGCGGGGCAATATTGACTGTCTTCTCGCTAGCGCTGATCTTCTGTGTTGATAATAACTCGGTCCACATACCTGGTGCCTTGTGGTTCAAAGTCCATCTCGTTGGTCTGCTTGCAGTCTAATTTGAGATCTTACGCCAACACACGTTTATTGACCTTTGAAAACATATGTTTTCTTCTTCTCGTTGTTGTTGTTGTTGTTGTGGTTGTTGCTGCTGCTGCTGCTTGTTTCTGAGTTTGATCACCATGGTAAGCAAATTTGAACAAACCAGGCTAATTGAATTCACTAAGTCCCATCTTACTGAGGGACTGGCAGAGTCTACGACTCACAAAGTCAGTGAGTGAGTGCGTGATCGAATATGTGAATGACAGAATAGAATCTATAGAATAGCCAGTGCTGAAGTCGCGCTGGGCTTTTATACACTCTGAATGGTCCCGATGTTTCGCGGCATAAATTTGCCCGCGACCCATCAGACCAATTATAGCAAAGCATTTCTCAGTCCTCAAGCGACGCTAAAACTTCTCCGAGCGGGAATACAGGCCCGCGTACTTCAAATATTCCACTCAGAACCCGCTATTCCTCTCGTTGCGCATCTATATATTCCGCCGAAATCTTTCTCCAAGCCCTTGTCTCCAGTCAGCGTGGCTTCGCTCCAGAAATACATTTTCTTGCAATATGTTGCTTCACCGTCCGTAACTTCTTCCAACCATGCCCGTCCTGTCTTTACAATTTAACTAATAAAACAGCCCTAGACCTCTATAAAAACCCTGTTTCTTAATCTAAGCACTTGACAATATTATATATGACTATGGTAATGACGTGAATATGGTATGGCCCCTCCCTTGATATTAATGGGTGAATAAAACGATATAACTTTGATATTTCAATAATAATAATAATAATAATTACACAATGACTTCAAAAATAATAATAATAATAATAATAATAATTTGTACCGTAATCAAGATTACGTTACAAAACGTCCCCATGGTTTCATAAAGAATGTAATGAATGATGAAATCACAAATCTTCCCTTTAAAACTTAACAGGAAATACACTGAATATACTGAACCCTTGCAAAGAAGCATATGAGACTCAGATTCGGGGCGTAACAGGTCATATTCGTAAGTTGCTGTCAGGGCGCTTCATTAACTTGCAGGGTAACATATAACAAAATAACATGCAGGAAAGAGTGAAGCCAGGGTTAAAACAACTGAATTTAATAACAAATCACCATATTTACACATAAACAATTAACAACAAAAACTCCCAACTGACTCCCGCTTAATAAAAATGCCAAAAACTAGGCGATATCTCTGGAGAGATTAATTACCTGGACCAAGTGTCCTTAAATAAAACGATACCAAAAGTGACCATATAAGTGCGTATGCCGTTCTACATGCACCACGATGTGTACTTTGAATGCGTGATTCGTTATCATCCAGAATGACCCTTCAAACAACGAATCCGCATTTCCTAGAGCTAGACCGACACGAGGGAACACAACAACAATACTTAAGTTAAACCGACACTTCCTAAATCTACTATAAACAAACACAAAAATTTCCGTGTGAAATTGGACTTAAATTGCCGTAGCAACATTTACTGCCTAAAATCTTAGGACTTCTCACACAAATCAACACAAGTACATTAACACGTGACCAATAGAAAAATACTCAAATGACCGCTGTCAAAATTTACAAATACTCTACCACTACACCACACGGGTGTGACAAACAAAATTACATGAAATCGAGTCATCAACAAAGCAATAGGCAAACAGCCAACATTTACGTTAATCACAATATTCTTATCCATACAAGGTACAACAATCCGTTACACACATGGCGAACTCCCCAATTAATTATGGCTTAAAATTTAGCCATCACAATGAACAGGTTTGCTACATGAAAGCTTACAGGGTTCAGTCGGACAAAATAGGACTGCCTATCAAAATAAGTCACAGGCAAAACGGGCGGTTTGTGGAACTCTGCATGTCTGTCAACCCACGTGTCTAAAACCTCGACCTCCCAGAACATGGGGTCGAACCTCGAAGAAATGTGCCCCAAAGCACAATAATACGTGTGTGTCAGAAAAACATATGGACAAGAATCAGCAGTCTCCCAAGAGCACTCTGTCTTTCCATCTAAAATACAACAGCAGCAAAAATATATAAGGGCGGTAGGACAAATACCCCCTCCTCACGTAGAATCAACACACACTAGACACATCAACACACACTGAACCACACGTATGGGTTTTGACAGACCCTGAAATAAAAGACACAAATAATATCCACATGCTGGCGCCATCGTTCTATGCCGTGACTAGTCACCTGAAAAGGACTCAAGAAAAATCTATCAAATTAGAACGAAGGTGTTCTACAATTACTTTTAAGTTGGTGCACTCGGCTACCCTAACATGAATAATAACCTGTTCAGCAAAATGTTTTACAATCAATTCCTCCCATTCCTATTTCAAATATTAACGTTAATAAAGCACCATTTATCGAATGTAACGGGTTCCGCAATTGCAAGGATAAAATCACGCACGCACGCCGCGTACATTACACATGACTCAAGAAAAAAAATCAAAATATCAACAAACACATTGGCCACGCGCCAACGGACATTTAAACATATAGTGTCGGTACAAGAAAAACAGCTATAAAAACAAGAAAGAAAAACATGACTATTTACAAAGTTCCCCGGCCAAATCTAACTACATAATTGAAATAATCCAATTTTAGTACATCACCGCTTCTGCATGTAGGACTAAGGACATCCTCCTCAACCCATTGCCCTATGGACAATTTAGCACTCCATAGTAGTCGTCTGCGTTGATTTCTTGAAGCTCATCCCAACTTCAAACCACGTGCTGATCATCTTGGTCTCGACTCCTTGGCAGAAAAGTTCAATGTTAAATATTTGCCTATCTATAATCGCTTGCAGGCTACTCAGTTCACCCACAATTGTCCTACTGCGATTAATAGCGAAGACTGGCCCTAATTATATCGCACATACGCACTATAAAAACACACATACAATACACACAATTTATACATAAAATATACATCTCGAGTCCGCGCCACTGGCTCGTTAACAAGTTCAAAATCCTGGCTGCACCAGCAGTCGCTATCTCGTCCGGTATTTCCGTCCCGTCTTGGACTTCGGTTCTGGTAAGCGCTAATTAGGGTGATACGATACTTCCCCCTTAAAGTTGAACTCGTCGTCTTTAAAAGAATGTTACAGTTTATCACGCGCCGGCGTGAAATATTTAGATCACACAATTTAGTTGATTTTAGAACAAAATGTATTATAGCTTTTAAAAATTCGATATTGCAAACGCTGCGACTTTAGCTCCCCAGAGCTCAGAAAATAAATTAGCTTCACTGATTTTAGAGCGTAAAAATCACATTTTGAACTGGCGTGGAGTATGCCTCTGAAGACTCCACAAGTTAAGTACTCCGATAAATTCGAGCGTCAAAATCACACTTCAAACTGGCGTGGAGTATACCTCTGAAGGCTCCACACAATAAGTACTCCGATAAATTCGAGCGTCAAAATCACACTTCAAACTGGCGTGGAGTATGCCTCTGTAGGCTCCACAAGAATAGACTTAGATAAATTCGAGCGTCAAAAATCACACGACAAACTGGCGTGGAGTATGCCTCTGAAGGCTCCCCACAATAAACTTAGATAAATTCGAGCGTCAAAAATCGCACGACAAACTGGCGTGGAGTATGCCTCTGAAGGCTCCACACAATAAGACTTAGATAAATTCGAGCGTCAAAATCACACTTCAAACTGGCGTGGAGTATGCCTCTAAAGGCTCCACACAATAAGACTTAGATTGGCGTCAGGCCAAACTATTTATGAGAAACTGACAAGGGCGGCGGAGTGGGGCGGAGTCGGATAAAAACTTCCAGAGTTTTTGTCTCACAAAGATGGGGCTAGTGTCATTCTTCTCCAAATAAATCCAACGTCTCAAATTACTCGAGCGGAGATTAATCCGTTCGGCGGTTCCTTAGATACACACTTCCGCGCGCTTTTTACTACTGACGCCGTCCACCTCGTGGTCACAGCTTGGTCTCTTGCGATTGGCTGATTCAATCGTAAGTTCGTTGAGAGGACCTCGTGATTCTTCCTTTATGTCTCCAATTTTGGTACAGTAGTTGCACAATTTGGCCTTGAACTCGACTAATTCTGGCCGTCCCCCAGGAATAGCTACCAACTCAGCTTCTGTTGCAATCATTACGAAATGCTGGCCTCCCTAATATCCAAGTCGACTTCCTTATGTGCTGCCTGGGCCGTAGTAATAATAATAATAAATATGAATACTTATTTATCGAAGATCAATAAGGGTTCAATACATATATGGCCCTTCAAATTACAAACATAATGATTATACCCTTTTCATTTTCCTTGATTGATCTGCACTCTTCTTGCAATGTTACATAAACATTCTGATTGTCCTGTGCAGTCATACAGGATTTACATGCTACATTTGTTCTTGTAGTCCCTTACAATAACAGAACGCGATATATTGCTTCTTGTTTCACGCAACACAAGTGATTTATCTCACTTCCACCAATTCCTTAGAGCCACGGCACGACTCTAATTATAAACACACGGCAGTCTGCCCTTCTTGCTGCACTTGCTCTTTTCTATGGTATTTCCTCAGATTGAAAATGTTATATGTACCAATGACACAATTTTCCTGATCTTTCAATAAGTAGGCATTCTTTCCTATCCTCTTCGAAACGACATAAGGTCCAGTAAACAATAAAAACAGCTTTGACATTTTCCCTTCCAATGCACAAGATGGCAACGGCTTACGTAACAAAACTTCGCTACCTACTTCCAATTCGTCGTAGACCCCCTTCTGTCGGCGTTTCCTTTGGTTTCCTGACTTTACTAAGTTGTCCCTGGCCAATAGAAGATAATACTCCGTGGAGTGTCCCTCACCCGGATCTAAACCTATCATTCTTGCTATTTCGTTGGAGGGCTTCCTTCCATAACGAATTTCATATGGTGAACATCCCGTACTCTCGTGTAACACTGAGTTTAACCAGCGTTCGGCATCACCCAACCGTGAGAACCACGCGTTGTGTTTGTCGTGCACGTATGTACGGAATATTCTTCCAATGGATTGCATAGACCGTTCAACCATGTTGCCTTGTGGATATCTAATTGAAGAGTAGATAATCCGGGTACCTAGTTCCGTCAGCTTGGTAGTCCATATTTTAGACGTGAACTGGCTTCCATGATCGCTAAGTATACTGAGTGGGCATCCAAACTCAGGAACATACTTTTCTGCTATCTGTTTGACACAACACCTTCCCGTAGCTTGTCTCAAGGGATATAATTTGACAAATTTACTGAATGCGTCAATTATTACCATTATAAATTGGTATCCGTATCGAGACTTCACCAGTGGCCCATACAGATCAACACACACAAGCTCTCCCGGCTTCTTGGCTATTACCGCTTGATACTCTCCAATCAAGTGCCGATTTGAGTGCTTCGCGCGTTGGCAGAGATCGCAAGTAGCAAGAATCTTCCTAATCTTCCTTCCCATAGCTTTAAAAAAGAAATGCCCTTTAATGGCATACAGAACTTTCCTGGCTCCGAAATGACCCAATTGAGCATGAAAGAACCAGATTAAATCTTCCTGTAAAGATTCTGGTACACACACTTTCCACTCACCATCTCTATCTTTCCTAGATAGCATACCTTGATATAGCCCGTACTTGAGCCTCCCTACTGATAACTCACCATCATTGCTGCTTCTCACCAAGCGGACAATGTCGCCCAATACTCTGTCTCTCTCCTGTTCAACAGACATATTTCGTAAACGTACTCTCTCATCCTCCTGCACTATACGTTTACCAACACACACTAAGATTCCTTCTTTCACTCCTATATTGATATCACACTCTTCATTATGAATGTGTCTGCTCAGGTAGTCTGCTAAATTATTATTCGTTCCACTGATATGTTTGATACTGAAATCATATTCACTCATGGCTAGCGTCCAACGTGTCATCCTATTACTAGTTAACCTGCTAGATTTAATGAACGTTAGCGCCTGATGATCGGTCCAGATTTGAAAGTGCGTGCCTAGCACGTAAACCCTAAATTTACTCATTGAGTAAATAATTGCCAAGAATTCCATCTCAGTAATTGTATAGCGTTTTTCAGCCATTGACAAACCTCTACTTGCCAACGATACAATGCCTAACTGACCCTGATCATCGTATTGGCATAGGCAGCCTGCAATACCAACCTCTGATGCATCCGTGATTACTATAAACTCTCTATCATACCTAGGGTGTTTCAGCATCACTGTTCTACTGAATCCTTCTTTCAGCTTTCTGAGGGCTTCCTCGTGGACCTGTGTCCATTTCCACACACTCTTACTCTTCAACAATTCTCTAAATGGTTCTAATAACCCTGCATACTGGACAACAAAACGCCTGAAATAATTGAGAACACCAATAAATGACCTTAATTGCTTACTATTACGTGGAGACGGCATACTACTAATTTTCTCTAGCCTAGATGACTCTGGTGTAACACCATCTGCAGAAACAGTGTGTCCTAGAAAAGTTATGTGGTGTACACAAAATTCAGATTTTTCCAGTTTCAAAGTGAAACCCCCTTCCCATAATTTACGAAAAACTATACTCAAGTGATCTATATGTTCCTCGAATGTATGTGACGCAATAACTATGTCATCCACATAATTCGTAACAAACTCACTAGTCTCTGGACCTAGAGCCATAGATAAAGCTCGAATTAAGGCGGAACTGCTAGTTTTAATCCCAAATGGTACTTTTTTGAACTGTAGGAGTCTATTCTTAAAAGCAAAGGCAGTTAAATACCTATCTGAAGCACGGAGTGGAACTTGCCAAAATGAGCTACTTAAATCTACTGTCGAGAACCACTTCCGCCCCTAAAAACGTTGAACTAATTCCTCCACTGTTTCAGTTCTCAGCTGGTCGCTTTCGATTCTGGTATTTAACATTCTGGCGTCTATGCACAGTCTCACTGAATTGTCTTTCTTGGCTACTACAACTAATGGATTTAAACAATGGCTAGCTGAAGGCTCAATTATGTCGTATTCCAACATTAATTCTATCTGTTCTTCGACGGCTTTCATATATTTAGTTGCGACAGGATACCTAGGCCCTACGAAACTACTTGTGTCTTTAAGGACAAAACTATGCTCATATAAGTGTGTTGCTCCGGGTTTTGAGCTGAAAATTTCCTTATATTTTATTAATACCTCATGTAACTGATGACCTTGCACCTCATCCAGCTTACATTGTGACAATGCATCATGGATCTTACTCTTAAGTTCAGACTCCATTGCAACCTGACACACCTTAAAAACTTTGCTCTCACTAGCATCTCCACGGTCTACCTCATTTACTTCAGGAAACTCATCACTCACAACCACGTTGCTTTCTTCCTCAAACATACACACTTTCATCTGTTTGTCAGTCTTAGACACCTTATACGTAACCTGAACTTCTTTATCCTGCCAAAATAAACATATCCTGCCAAAATGAAAATCTAATTTAACTTGATATAATGATAACCATTCCGCACCAAGAATCACCGGATATAATAAATTTGGAACTGCCAAACAGGGCTGAAATTTAACTAACTCACTAATGTTAATTGGAACTGCGACTTGCTTAGATATTTTCTGAGACCTACTACCTACAGCTGTGACAATGAAAGTGGACTTAACTGGAATTATATCAACATGAATACCTTCTCTCATTACATCTTCCAAAAATCTTAAATTTATACAAGAGTTTTCGCTTCCACTGTCCAATAAAACATCAACTTCTTTACCCCACACATTAAGTTTAATTACTGGTGACATAATCTCATTCTCAACATTATCTAAATTTCCACCATTTACGTCATAAAGCAGTTCTTCTCTAACATCTATATTAAAATCTCCTAAATACTCAATATTCCTAGGACATTGAACTGCAATCACTTCGGGCTGTCTGTTGACCTCACTGCAACCCGTTATTCGTTTAAATTAGGCCTACCTGCCCCTGATGTAGATTGTTGTTGTTGACCTGTACGTCTGTCTGGCCTAGTACCTTCCCCTACTCTGTTCAAATTCTCGTTCCTCGTATTTGCTGTGCGTCCCCCATTGTCAAGTCGTCTTTCGTAATTCGCATTCCTGCCTTGTTCTCTTCCCCTCTCTCTCTCACCCTGCCCGAAATTATCTCCTCTACTTATTGGCATGCGTTCGGTCCTACTATTTTCAAGAGAGTCAAAGTTTTCCAATAGCTTCTCGAACCCGTCAATAGTAGTAATATTCTGCATGAAGAATGCTTCTTTAATTATATCAGGAAAATGCCTTAATAATGTTTTAATTACCTGTGATTCAGTCTCTAAACCTTCTAAATTCTGGCATATAAGTACATGCGCTAAGAAATACTCTGTGTACGAAACACCATCTCTCCTTTGGTACTTTCCAAAAATAATGTTACATCTTTCTCTTTCTTGCACATTTTCATTCCAGTACTTGGCTATGAACTTCTCTTTACATTTTCTAAAACTAGTCATCTGGTATTTATACACACTGAACCATGACCTTGAATCCCTAACAAAAGATTTATCTAGCATCTCAAGTACTTGTTCCCATTGAACGATCCCCTCTTCTAAATCTTTAGCGAACTTCTTTTCTACTGTTTTTAAGAATTCCATTGGGTTATATGCCTTGCCTGTGAATACTGGCAAATCTGCCTCTTTAGTTAGAAATCTACTTAAATTTCCTATTTGTACATTACCGCTATTTGTTGCTATTTGCTTCTGACATCTCTGCAATTTCTCCTCCATTTTATCTGTCTTACTCGCTACTTCTTCACTGATACTGTTAAATTTACTGTTAACCTCTTCCCTAATTTCTTGATTATCGCTCTCTACTTTATTTTCTAAATGACCTATTTTAGCAATATTATTATCACACTTGACCTTCATGCTGTTGACTTCACCTTCTAAGTCAACCCTAACCTTACTACATTCAATTTTCACTTCCTCGTCAATTTTGTCAACTCGCTCCGACACTTGTTGCATTCTGGCGTCAACCTTAAGTGACCATGATTCCTCCACCTCACTAATCCTGTTTTCTAACTTATTGTGAAATTCTCGGCCTACTTCTTTAATTTGTCTATTGAAGTTTTCTGTGGCTTCATCAAACCTCTTACCTTGTTCATCTAGCTTCTTACTCTGCTCAGTGAACTTAAGATCTATTGCTTTTTCTAATTGATCACTACGCACGTCAAATTTCTTACTTTGTTCCTCTTGCTTCTTACTCTGCTCAGCTAACTTATGATCTATTGCTTTTTCTAATTGATCGCTACGCACGTCAAATTTCTTACTTTGTTCCTCTTGCTTCTTACTCTGCTCAGCTAACTTATGATCTATTGCTTTTTCTAATTGATCGCTACGCACGTCAAATTTCTTACTTTGTTCCTCTTGCTTCTTACTCTGTTCAGCTAACTTTGCACTTTGCTCGCCTAACTTAATATCTATGTTTCTGTTCTGTTCTGTTATCAGCATCGTCAGGTTTCGAAGCCAGGACGGATTCTCCCCCTCATTAATCTGGATGTTTGTAGCCCCGTCTTGTTTATTTTCCTCAGTTTCCTGATTTTCGCTTACTTTTGACATCTCATCATTGGTACCCTGCACATCTAATTTCGACATTTTAACTGATCTTATAATACTACGGTTTCTCAAATTTATGTTCCCCAAATTATCCCTGTTACTCATTACCCAAAAAAACAACTCACCAAAAGAACACTCCTAATTTATAACCGTAGTTCCCTAACTTGATATATGCCTCTTTATTGAAAAACTTGGAATGAATGCAAAGAGTACTCGTTTATATCGTACATGAAAACAACTTTAAACTTTAACATACTTGAAATAAACTGGATTTATACATAATATCCATTCACTACAGTACGATCTTTCGTAGCCCCACATTGGTTGTGCCATTTGTAACGGCTACCTTCGTCGTTGGATATCGCTCTACAAGTTGGGCGATCATTTATAACGTTTCTACAGATATTACACTCAAGACTCCTTAAAACCACCTCATCGTTCTTATTTAGCATTGGCCTGTCTAGACAGACGACATACACTTTATTAATTTAGATTTACTGGGCGCCAGTTATCGTAGAGATAACACATTAAAATTTTATTTAGCCACGGCCGCTCCCTTCCTTGAGCCAAGATCTATCATCGGAGCGTAGGGCAATAAACTTGCTCTATGAGATACTCTTTGCATTCCAACTATCCTATATATTCAACTCCCAATGAACAAGACATTTTAACTAATACTGGTTTATTTACAACAAAATTATTAACATTTGATCTGAGGTTTCGAGCTGTGTACAATATGTGCATTAATATTCCCTAATTGCGGGGCAATATTGACTGTCTTCTCGCTAGCGCTGATCTTCTGTGTTGATAATAACTCGGTCCACATACCTGGTGCCTTGTGGTTCAAAGTCCATCTCGTTGGTCTGCTTTCAGTCTAATTTGAGATCTTACGCCAACACACGTTTATTGACCTTTGAAAACATATGTTTTCTTCTTCTCGTTGTTGTTGTTGTTGTTGTGGTTGTTGCTGCTGCTGCTGCTTGTTTCTGAGTTTGATCACCATGGTAAGCAAATTTGAACAAACCAGGCTAATTGAATTCACTAAGTCCCATCTTACTGAGGGACTGGCAGAGTCTACGACTCACAAAGTCAGTGAGTGAGTGCGTGATCGAATATGTGAATGACAGAATAGAATCTATAGAATAGCCAGTGCTGAAGTCGCGCTGGGCTTTTATACACTCTGAATGGTCCCGATGTTTCGCGGCATAAATTTGCCCGCGACCCATCAGACCAATTATAGCAAAGCATTTCTCAGTCCTCAAGCGACGCTAAAACTTCTCCGAGCGGGAATACAGGCCCGCGTACTTCAAATATTCCACTCAGAACCCGCTATTCCTCTCGTTGCGCATCTATATATTCCGCCGAAATCTTTCTCCAAGCCCTTGTCTCCAGTCAGCGTGGCTTCGCTCCAGAAATACATTTTCTTGCAATATGTTGCTTCACCGTCCGTAACTTCTTCCAACCATGCCCGTCCTGTCTTTACAATTTAACTAATAAAACAGCCCTAGACCTCTATAAAAACCCTGTTTCTTAATCTAAGCACTTGACAATATTATATATGACTATGGTAATGACGTGAATATGGTATGGCCCCTCCCTTGATATTAATGGGTGAATAAAACGATATAACTTTGATATTTCAATAATAATAATAATAATAATTACACAATGACTTTAAAAATAATAATAATAATAATAATAATAATTTGTACCGTAATCAAGATTACGTTACAGCACGTCGAAGTTTAGTCAGGGTAGCGCAGTAGGCGGCTTTTTTGATCGTTATCCCTGAAATAGTGAATCGTTGATCTTCACGAATTTTGTCATCAACCGCATGAACTAACTCGTCTGAAATCACTGATGGTCTGCCAGAGCGGGGTTCATCGTGCACATTTTCCCGGCCTTCATTAAAGGCTCGCACCCACTTGCGCACTTTACTGTCACTCATTATGTTAGGACCGTACACTTCAGTAATCTGCCGATGAATTTCTGCCTCAGAAATGTTTCTTGCTGACAAACCGTATCACTGCCCTTACTTCACAATCGGCGGGCTGATTGTCTTAAACATTGTGAACTGACACTAATAACAGCACACAGCAACAGTAACAACGCCAGGAGTCGGCGCGCATGCGTGTTTTGCCCTTGGCGCCACGTTCAAATATTTACGGCGAATCGGACCTTACTTTTGGAATTACCCTCGTATAAATTATCAAAATACTGTATGATTTCATTATCTTCCTTACTTCTGTCTCTTCCCTAGCTATGCTGTCGCTGTTATGTATGCATAGTCTTTTCTTATATTTCTTATTGTTCGGTATAGTAGTTTGGAATTAGTTTACCTGTCTTGTTCTAGTGTATCTGTGAAATCAGTCCAAGCTTTGTGTTTTTCTTCAGCCTCAATTGTCTTTACTCGTAGCTTCTGATCTCTGTATTCCTGCTGTAATTCATTAATTCTGGTTTCATTTCTTTCACTTCGTTTTTGCATTTCTTTGTCTCTGGCTTTCCTTGTTTCATTTCTTTTTCTTTCACAGCCATCTTCACCCGATCATTCCACCAAGGAGTTTATTTTGCCTTTATTTTACAGCTAGTTTTACCACATACTTTTCTATTGCAGCACCAACAATGTTTCCTTTGAATCTAGTCCACTGGACATTTCCTTCTTGTAATATATCTTATGGTAATTTATTGCTCACTAACCTTGCCACGGTGGGTGAGTGGTTATAGTGTCGGACTACCAACCCCAAGATTGCAGGTTCGCCCCTGGCCATGGTAAGTGATTTTTGAAGGCGACAAAAATCACCCATTTGAATTCAGTAGGCCGTGTTCAATGGCAAAATTAATCTCGGGATTTTCCGCCAACACAAAGTTCCTCCATTCTCTACTTGAAAGCGCTGTAGTGTCAAGGAGTTGAGATATCTAACCTCCTTGACTTTCATAGCGTTCAAAGAAACGACGAAATTTGACATGCAAGCTACCCTCTGGGTGTCAATTAACAAAGCTTGCACCAGGCACCCGAGGCCATACGATATTATTATTATTATTATTATTATTATTATTGCTCACTTTTTGTATGTACTCAACTTGCTTCTCTCTCTCTTCTTTAGCTCCCATGTATTGACTTTTGTTTTCCTGTATTTCTGAGGTCTATAAATTTCATTGTGTTTTATTGTTGCAAGGAGAAGTCTGTGGTCACTGTCAAGGCATTACTCTGACATCACAATCATCATCTTTAATTTTCAATTTTTTAGCCTACTTTCGAATTTTTCAAAAATCAAAAGTAGACTTATGAGATCTACACACTGTCTGCCCCCCCTCCCCCCTTTCAAACAGGATGAAACCGAATTGAATGAAATTAAGTACAGAGGTAGCACTAGCAAAGGTCACCTCAGTGTCATGTTTTATATCTCCGCCATCTTAACCAAAACTAAATGTCGGCCACCCAAATGTTCAAAACTTAAATTAAAATAATACTAAACTAATCATTGGATCTCTACCAAATTTGGTAAAAAATACAGTAAACTCTCACTAATTCGGACTAATGGGGGTGAGGTCTAGTCCAAATTATAGAAATGTTTTCTAAAATATTGTACTGTATAGTACATGCATAGTTAATCTTCCTTCCAAGTATTGGGCCAAATGTCCCGTTACGGTCTTGCACTTTCCCTCCATCTCTTTACCGGACGTCCTATCGATCTATTTCCCCATGGCTGGTAGCGAAGGATCTCCTTTGGAAATCTTCCAGGTTCCATCCTTTGGACATGATGTTTCCAGTTCTCTTGGTAGTCACAAATGTAGGTAGTTATTGGTTTCACTTTTATTTCCTTCAGCACATCCTCATTTCTCTTATGATCCCATTTGGTATAGCCTGCTGTTCGGCGCATGAATGTCTTTTCGCGTGCTGTGAGTCTGGAATGTCCAGAGATCTTATTGTCCATGCCTCGCTGCCATAGCATAGGGTTGGTCTGGCTAATGTTTTATACAAATGTAAGCGTGTATGCCTTTGGACAAGAGATGGCTTCATGACGTGATTGATAATTCCTGTTGTTCTGGTATAATTTGTTATTTTTGCAGTTATGTCTCGTTCTTCTTGAAAAGATAAATGATGTCCTAATTACTTGAATTCATTAACTATTTCTAAAATTTTACCATCGAGACAAATTTTACTGGGGATAGGGTCCTTACCCTTTAGTCTTTTCTGTAGAAAATATAATAAACAATGTATGCAATTGTTCAAGAAAGACTAGATGAACGTCATAATATTTACATACTGTATTAAATTAAAGTTACAATACATATTCAAAGGCTGTATATGTATCCCTATATCCTACACATTTTGTCTTCTAAACTTAGCGATGTAAATTTAACCCTAACACTCATATTAGTTCCTGTATACTAACAAGGATAACAGTATGACACTTCCAAACACTTATAAGCAATCGTAGAGATAGAATTTAACACAATGTAACAGTAACTCGTCATGTGGGCTTCAAAAAGCGAACTGAGCAGGTATTGCCATTTTTGCGTTTGTTGCGTGGTGACCAATAATGATATACTCAGTACTTAACGTGGTGTGGATGAGTTGAGTGTGGAGATGGTGAGAGCAGCAGGAGAGGTGGGGGATACAATGGTTGTACCGAGTGATGAAGACAGCATGGAAGGAAAGGAAGACCCCAGAGGACTGGAAAAAGGGAATAATTGTCCCAATCTTCAAGAAAGGTAGTAGAACAGAATGCAGAAACTATCGGGGAATAACACTGAGTCATTGTGCAAAGATGTTTGAGAAAGTTTTGGAAAGGAGAATTAGGACAAGGATAGAAGGAGGGATGAAGGAAGAACAACATGGCTTCAGAGCAGGAAGGTCCACAGTGGATTTGATTTTTTCTGTAAGGCAGTTACAAGAACAGCACTATGAGTATGGAACAGATCTACTGATGGCCTTCCTGGACATGGAGAAAGCATATGGCAGTGTATGCAGAAACAAAGTATGGAAGTCCCTGGAGGATAGAGGAGTAGAAAAATGGACTATAAGGAGAATAAAGGAGATGTACAAGGGAAGCATGAGCTGTGTGAAAGTGGGAGGAGAGAGATCGGACTGGTTGGAACAGAGAAACGGCCTAAAACAAGGAAGTGCACTGTCACCGTTACTTTTCATTGTGGTGATGGATGACATAATGACCCGAGTGGCACAAGTAATTGGGGAAGGAAAGATGAAAGCAATGGTGTTTGCAGATGATTTGATGATTTGGGGAAACAAGGGGGAGGAGGTACAGGAACAGTTGGATGTGTGGAAAGGAATAATACAAGGACATGGGATGAAATTTAGCATAAATAAGAGTGAGATGGTGATCACAACAAGGAAGAAGGAAAGAACCACAATGGGAATAACAATTGGTGGGGAACAGCTGAAGAAAGTGGAGAGTTTCAAGTATCTGGGAAGCCTGATACAAGATGATGGAAGAAACGATAGAAAAATAAATGAGCAGGGGAGACAGGCAGAAGCGTTCCGGAGGAGTGTGAGAAGCATGTTATGGAGCAAGGATGAAGGATGTCCCTCAGAACAGCAAAAAGATCATATATCGGACGTACTATGTCCCTATCTTGACGTATGCCTCGGAGACCTGGGTTACGAAAGGAAGGGAAAAGAGCAAAATACAGGCCAGTGAGATGAGGTTCTTGAGAAGCAGTATTGGAGCTACAAAGATGGACAGAATAAGAAATGAGAGGACCAGAGAATTAATGAAGGAGGAACCATACAGGATGGTATAGAGAAATCTAGACTTAAGAGGATACCCAGGAGGATACACGAGTCGAAGTGGGAAGGAAAGAGACAGAGAGGAAGACCAAGAGACAGGTGGCTGAAGGGGGTGGAAGAAAGCGTGAAGAAGAGAGGAGAAGACTGGACAAGGGTGGAGGCTGAGAGATGGTGGGAAGACAGAAGACGTTGAAGAGGCTTGTGCTCCAAACAGACCCGGCCAGTGGCTGGAAACTGTGCAAGACGATGATTATAGGCCGCGAGTGGAATGAACGGGTAGGGAAGAGTGCGATCGACATTTTACAATAGATTGCCTTAGTGCAAATGATATCTTGAGCAGTACTGCGGTGATTAAAAACCTGTCCAAATTATCCGAATTCCGAAATAGTGAGAGTTCACTGTATACCTTAATATGGGAAGTGTCTTGCTCCCAAACTACAAGGTCATCAGTCATACCATTTCAAGATGCTTATCGACCAGAGGGTGGTTTAAACTGTTCTAAAGGATGTGACCCGTTGGATATTATAATATTACACTGCAGCAGTGACTGAATGAGCTGAGCCATGCTCGGTCACACGACAAGATGGCTGAAGTCTCGAGCCTGACCATTATTTCAGTAGCTTCGGTATGCTGCATGCAATATAAGCTAGCCCAGATTTTCTCAAAGTGTGCGGACCCGCTGGGGGCTCACACGAGTCTATAACATGTAGTTGTGATTAGCCTATAAAAAAAATTAAAAATGCTTTTGATTAACAAGCGAAGTATGTAGTAAAGATCCAATTGAATGCTTTTTCTAGCTAGAAGATGAAAATGAAAATCCACAGCCTGCTTCCAGTCTCCGACCGGGTCAGGAATGGAATGAATGAAGCCCCTATCTAGCGGCGAGGATATGAACTGTGCCGGCTGCCGAGGCCTGACGCACTCCTCTGGGGCAATGATTAAATGAATGACAAATGAAATGATAGTGGAGAATGTTGCTGGAATGAAATTTTGACAGGGAAAACCGGAGAAAAACCTGTCTAAATTATAACATTAAGTTAATCGCAGCAGGCAGACAACAGTGGCAGGTTGTAGCTTATGTGCCTTCACTATAAGTCAAGAAATATGAGTGGTATGTAGGCTATCATTTGGAGGGGGTCCTTGAAGTTGGTATATTTTTAGGTGGGGGTCTGTGATGTCGAGGACTTTGAGAAACTCTGGGCTAGCCTACTGATAGAAATTATATAAATTTAGTATGAAATGGTTTATAATGAAGGCATACTATGCTGAAGAAATAGTTTATTCCAAGTCATTATTTGCTAGGAAGTTGTATCTAAGTCGGTTGATAACACTCGAGTTACAATGATCAGGTTTCTCTCTGTGGGAGCGTGTCCTACTGTCACCCGATCGGCCGGGGTCACTGAAATCATTCGATATTTTGTCATGTCGGTTATGATGTGCAACAATGAGCTTTGAAACCTATTGAAAAGATGTAAGAGTGCCATCACGCCTGCCCACTGATCTGAAGGTCCCGGGTTCAAGGCTATTCATATGATCTACTAGGATGATTTAAATAATAAACATTGATAGGATCCTACAGGATAGGATTGAAAAATCAAGGCTACAGTGGTATGGACACGTGAAAAAAATGGGAGAAGAGAGATTACCACGGAAAATATTGGAAATGGTTAAAGAGACCTAAAGGAAGACCAAGGGATAGGTGGATAAAGGGGGTGAAGAAAAGTGTCGTGAGAAAAGAAGTTCATTGGACAACAGTGACAGAAGATAAGTGGTGGATGGACAGAAAACGATGGAGAGGCTTGTGCTCCAAGCAGACCCAACGTGCGGTTGGAAACTGCTCTAGTTGATGATCATGATTGATAGGGAAAATTGTTTTTTTATCTCATTTAAATTTGTATTTCCCCTACTTCCTGTTCCAAACCATGGATGGATACTATTCATGATAACTATTAGAAATTTAATAGCACAGTATTTACCCCAGAATGATAATAATGTTTGGTATTGACTGGATATGGCGAGGGCTTTTCGCACAGACGCCGTTTAAAGAAAATATAGTTTCATTCTGATGTATTTATTTCGTGGGTCAACCCACACAACAAGTCTACATGTTTATATTGCCACTAAGATTTCGACTAGAACAAGAAAAGCAATCCGATTTGCTGATGTACTCAATCTTCCATGAAAACTGCCAGCAAAAATGGCACCTGTTCAATTCCATGAGTTGAATGTTAGATATCATGGAAGGCAGAACGTAGCCTAGAAGGTACAAATCACACGGTAATAGACGCGTCTATACCAACATGTATACCCATACTAGCAAAAGCTTCCATGCCAACCAGTGTCATATGATACAGGCTTTATGACCAAAGCCTAGCATGCTAAACAATTAGCCATGATGCCGGACGACTGCTTGACTAAAGTACATTTAGTTACACAGTCAATAATAGGTCCTGTAAGTACTGGAATGAGTGGAAATAAGGAAAATCATTAGCATAGTGTAACGCACAATACACTACATTGTATCACAAGCTACTACAACAAACTTTCAATTATATTCCTTGATAAGGATAAAGAGTTACAACTATACCCATGCATTAAGGAGAATGTAGGCTATTGACGTCCGAAACGGGGGAGGAGCTTACGGTCAGCTGTTTGCAATATGGCGGCGAGATAGTGACGTGAAGTAATTGGGTGTGCGTTTGTTATGGCTTCTAATTATTTATGATGGCAAAATACTACATATTTTCTTTCATTGATAGACATATTTTATAATCAATTTAAATGCAGTGCCTAATTACTACCAGTTAAAAATATTACCCACATGTACACACATCAAAAAAAGTTTTGCATCACCTCGGTTCTAAGAGTTCCGGAACCGTTAAATACAAAGGGAATAGAGATCAACACAAACAACATTTCAGCTCGTTTTATTGCTCATGAGACCCACACATTGCATGTTGTACCATCATACAGCTAGACTTTCAGCATTTGTGGTCCAGATTGCAGTACACACCACTACCTCTAATACCCAGTAGCACGTCCTCTTGCATTGATGCATGCCTGTATTCGCCGTGGCATACTATCCACAAGTTCATCAAGACACTGTTGGTCCAAATTGTCCCACTCCTCAACGACAATTCGGCGTAAATCTCTCAGAGTGGTTGGTGGGTCAAGACGTCCATAAACAGCCCTTTTCAACATATCCCAGGCATGTTCGATAGGGTTCATGTCTGGCGAACATGCTGGCCACTGTAGTCGAGCGATGTCGTTATCTTGAAGGAACCCATTCACAAGATGTGCACGATGAGGTCGAGAATTGTCGTCCATGAAGACAAATGCCTCTCCAATATTCTGCCGATATGGTTGCACTATGGGTCGGAGGATGTCATTCAGGTATCGTAAAGCCGTTTCGGAGCCTTCCATGACCACCAGTGGCGTACGTCGGCCCCACATAATGCCACCCCAAAACATCAGGGAACCACCACCTTGCTGCACTCGCTGGACAGTGTGTCTAAGACGTTCAGCCTGACCAGGGTGCCTCCAAACACGTCTCCGACGATTGTCTGGTTGAAGGCATATGCGACACTCATCGGTGAAGAGAACGTGATGCCAATTCCGTGGGGTCCATTCAGCATGTTGTTGGGCCCATCTGTACCGCGCTGCATGGTGTCGGGGTTGCAAAGCTGGACCTCGCCATGGACGTCGGGAGTGAAGTTGCGCATCATGCAGCCTATTGCGCACAGTTTGAGTTGAAACACGACGTCCTGTGGCTGAACGAAACGCATTATTCAACATGGTGGCATTGCTGTCAGGGTTCCTCCGAGCGGCAATCCGTAAGTAGCGGTCATCCACTACAGTAGTAGCCCTTGGGCGGCCTGAGCGAGGCCTGTCATCGACAGTTCCTGTATCTCTGTACATCCTCCATGTCCGAACATAACCACTTTGGTTCACTCTGAGACGCCTGGAAACTTCCCTTGTTGAGAGCCCTTCTTGACACAAAGTAACAATGCGGACGCGATCGAACTGCGGTATTGACCTTCTAGGCATGGTAGAACTACAGACAACATGAGCAGCGTACCTTCGTCCTGGTGGAATGACTGGAACTGATCGGCTGTCGTACCCCCTCCGTCTAATAGGCCCTGCTCATGCATGGTTGTTTACATCTTTGAGCAGTTTTAATGACATCTATGAACAGTCAAAGGGACTGTATCTTGGATACAATATACACAGTCAACGTCTATATGCCGGAGATCTGGGAACCGAGGTGATGCAAAACTTTTTTTGATGTGTGTAGATAGTTAATTTACTGTCTGCTGTTACATAGGCCTATATGAAGCCTGTACTTGGGAGCCTAGCGGTATCGATGTTTTTATTAATTTCACAATATATATATCTCACATAACACAAAGGACGACTCCCTGATAATAAATTGAATCAAGCAACCCTGAATTTGCATGAATGTTTTGGGTTCAAAGAAGCGTTACTTGGGATGCTCAAATCATACTTCAATATTGCAAATATTGACCTACATACTTGCTGTTCAAAGGCAAGAATATTAATTTATTAATCTCTTGCCACAGGCAAGTTAAAATGGAGGCATCCTCTTTATCAATATATTTAATTAAATGTTTAAAATACAGATATTTAACAAAGCTGGAGTCTCCATTTGAACTTGTCATAAGCAAACGGAACAGATCAAAAACTACACTTTAAGCCAAACCAAATTCACTCCTCAGCTCGACATAAACCATAATACCAATTAAAACCTATACAAAACATACTCTCCTTACTGTTGTACAACTTTCAAACCAACTATTCGCACTCAAAACTGAAAAACCCTGAAATGGGAACTAATTAAACTTAGAATAGCCTAGGCCGATCCGGTCTCCTGCTACATTACCGCATATGTATACTTAACATCACTATAACTTCAAAATTACGGGTAAGTGACCTATCTGCCTGAGTAGTATAGGTGTTGTCGACCTGCCTGGGATGATGGGTCACCAAACCGGTACTTAAAACTAAGATTTTACATTTTAATTAACTAAATTCAACAGTAGGGAGATCATAGCCAAAAACACAATTTAAGCCAAATCATACTTCAATGACCTACATACTTGCTGTTCAAAGGAAAGAATATAAATTCTCTGGTAAATTAAGGCTAGGAACAGCATTTTTCTTAAGTTTTCTAACCATTCGGCTATTGTCAATCGGAAGAACCCCTAAAATAAGTTTACGAAGAGCGGATTACATTCTATGTACGGCACAGAAGTAATAGGCTACAAGTTTATCAGTATTTTTGATGTAGCTAAATCCATGTGAATACAAATTAGAGACAATTACTATCAATAATCAACAGTACCGGTGGAAAGAAGTCGTCTTCACAAAAATGCACACTGCACACTGTCATGTAACATGTAACACGTTTTCCAATTGACAGCGCCGAAGCCCATCTTTCTCTCTGAACTTTTTGTACAGGAAAGTAGTGAAGATATTTCGTACCCGTTTTATACGATATGCAACCGTATACAGAGCAGTACCTCCTCGAATTTGACTAATTTCTTTCTGTTTCCATCACGACGTCAATGCTTCACCATCTAAATAAACCACACCAGTCACAATGTTACAGCTTCAACATTCTACCGCGTGGCTGCGCCATCCAACTTTTCTGACGTCAATAAGTTCTTCACTGAACATCTTGTTTTAGTATCTGCAGTCCACTGTTCGAATATTTTTTGTTTGTACTCACAGACTGAATCGATCAGTGCTGTCGCCTATTAGAGACCTTGTGTGTTGAAATGTTTCTGCATCCATGTTCTTTCTACCATTACATTGTTAAATATTATTAATAGAAGTTTGAAATACTGTCATGAAGTGTAGTGGGAGATATTTCGTACTGTATTGTCCTAGTCACTGCATGAATTATACTCACAGAACCCGTAGGCAAGATGTTTATTTTGTTCCATACTTTTTATATAGACATCTGTAGGTTGATATATGCAGCTAGTATATACTTCGTGAGCTTGGAGAATGGGATTGACAGTTGGCCGGAAATTCCATGTCCGTCATCACCCCTCTGCTTCTCGACCAATCTAGGTTCGCATAGTTGATGTCATACTACCCTGTGTTGCTATCTCACAACCCATGTGCTTTCAGTGTCGGTGGCTTGTACCATGTGGTCTTTTGTTGATGCAAATGTTACCATAACTGTGCAGTGATGCTTTACTGAAAAACTATATACAGTAGTATTGTAATCTGCCTTATCCACTTGGACAGACAGAGTAACTTAGTGAGAACATATATACATATATCAGGGCGGCGGCATGTTAACACACTGAGTGCCACAACAGATCTTACCATGGCATCTAATTACCATCAGTAACTCTAAATAAATACTTATGGTTGATTTTAAAAGAAATAATTGTATTTTATATGAACTAGCAAGGATTCTCGTCTCACACGACTGTACACAGTCTATTCCTTCTCTCTGGTACTGACAAGACTTGTGACTCATTGATCGAATAAATGGGTGTTGGAAACAGATGTACTCACTTAGCTGATGAATCCTATAAACTTAGGGACCTCTGCCCGATAAGTTTGTCTAGATACTTCACTTTTAGATTCACACGTGGTTCTAGCTTAGAACTGAATTTAGGCTTAAAATGCTCTGGTGATGATTTCCATTTTGTTGTTACTTTTCGAGGCCTTGGAAAACCTCTGACTATTGCCGAATACTGTTCCTGCATGGATATTAGTTACTAGCTACTTCCCCGTTCACATTTCTAATATGCAATTTACAACATAACCACGAATGCATACGCATCCAGCAAAACTAACTATATACAACCTATCTCAGTCTTTACACACGTCTGGATACTTCCTTTTTGTTATTGTACAGAATGTTTGTAACCGCGTTGCCTTAACATACACAAATTTATGTGCAGTGCAAACGAACATCGTTACTAATTCGGTACAAAGGAATTGGTCTAATGTGACCACAATGAAGACTACTTCTAGTATATCCACTAGGCGAGTCCTGACAAATTCGCAACACAACAGTACCTTACCAAATCTTTAGATCAAGTGACGCTTACTTGCTTGCCGAAAACAGCTTCCCTCTAAGAGTCACGATATCTCTCGATCGATTTAAACAATAATGGATCGATAACACAACCTCCAACCCAGACTAATTACATGAAATAGTCTCGAACCCCCTACTAAATACATGAACATAAACTTGCAACTTGACCTCTGTCACTGACCTTGGCTAAGGGCAAAGCCTCACTATTGACGTCCGAAACGGGGGAGGAGCTTACGATCAGCTGTTTGCAATATGGCGGCGAGATAGTGACGTGAAGTAATTGGGTGTGCGTTTGTTATGGCTTCTAATTTATGATGGCAAAATACTACATATTTTCTTTCATTGATAGAAATATTTTTGTAATTTTAAATGCAGTGCCTAATTACTACCAGTTAAAAATATTACCCACATGAAGATTGTTAATTTACTGGCTGCTGTTACATATATGAAGCCTGTACTTGGGAGCCTAGCGGTATCGGATGTTTTTATTAATTTCACAATATATATATATATCTCACATAACACAAAGGACGACTCCCTGATAATAAATTGAATTAAGCAACCCTGAATTTGCATGAATGTTTTGGGTTCAAAGAAGCGTTATTTGGGATGCTCAAATCATACTTCAATATTGCAAATATTGACCTACATACTTGCTGTTCAAAGGCAAGAATATTAATTTATTAATCTCTTGCCACAGGCAAGTTAAAATGGAGGCATCCTCTTTATCAATATATTTAATTAAATATTTAAAATACAGATATTTAACAAAGCTGGAGTCTCCATTTGAACTTGTCATAAGCAAACGGAACAGATCAAAAACTACACTTTAAGCCAAACCAAATTCACTCCTCAGCTCGACATAAACCATAATACCAATTAAAACCTAAACAAAACATACTCTCCTTACTGTTGTACAACTTTCAAACCAACTATTCGCACTCAAAACTGAAAAACCCTGAAATGGGAACTAATTAACGTTAGAATAGCCTAGGCCGATCCGGTCTCCTGCTACATTACCGCATATGTATACTTAACATCACTATAACTTCCAAATTGCGGCCAAGTGACCTATCTGCTGAGTAGTATAGGTGTTACCGGCCTGCCTGGGATGATGGGTCACCAAACCGGTACTTAAAACTAAGATTTTACATTTTAATTAACTAAATTCAACAGTAGGGAGATCATAGCCAAAAACACAATTTATGCCAAATCGTACTTCAATATTGCAAATATTGACCTACATACTTGCTGTTCAAAGGCAAGAATATAAATTCTCTGGCAAATTAAGGTTAGGAACAGAAATTTTCTTAAGTTTCTTAACCATTCGGCTATTGTCAATCGGAAGAACCCCTAAAATAAGTTTACGAAGAGCGGATTACATTCTATGTACGGCACAGAAGTAATAGGCTACAAGTTTATCAATATTTTTGATGTAGCTAAATCCATGTGAATACAAATTAGAGACAATAACTATCAATAAACAACAGTACCGGTGGAAAGAAGTAGTCTTCACAAAAATGCAGACTGCACACTGTCATGTAACATGTAACACGTTTTCCAATTGACAGCGCCGAAGCCCATCTTTCTCTCTGAACTTTTTGTACAGGAAAGTAGTGAAGATATTTCGTACCCATTTTATACGATTTGCAACCGTATACAGAGCAGTACCTCCTCGAATTTGACAAATTTCTTTCTGTTTCCTTCACGATGTCAATCCTTTACCATCTAAATAAACCTCACCAGTCACAATGTTACAGCTTCAACATTCTACCGCGTGGCTGCGCCATCCAACTTTTCTGACGTCAATACAAAAGAAATCTAAATTTGGCCTGGAACTTCCTGCTTGCAACATAACCTGGTTGCCGGCAGACTCAATACTCAAACATATAATAAAATGTTCATACAAAGAAATAAATGTCCTTAGATGGAATCCTTGCAATATACACAGTATATACTTAATAACTGAAACCCTATAAGCTGAAATGATGGGGATGAATGATATGAAACACTATAACCTAACTCGACTTGTTCCCATGTCTTACGAGGTGCGGGTTGCAGTGCACAATTGTAACCTGTACAGTTACAGTATTATGAGAAAATTAATTAGTATATCTGTGACTTTATTCAGTTTTCATTCATATTAGTATGTTTATATATTATATTTTATTATTCCAAAGCCGGGTACGGTGGCTAAGGGAAAGGGTAAACTGAAAACCTCTGGGCGAGGAATTGTACTTCGAGGTCAGTCCCGTGTATTGGTATGTACCCTACGGGGCTATAAAGATAAGGATAGAGATAATGGCGGTGATGTCAGTGGTGTGGAACCTCTCTTACTGTAATGTTTATCTTCCCTTAAAATAAACTTGGAAATAAATCTACAGATACCCTTTCAACCAGAGCTTCAAGAAATATTGGTCTCGGTTGTCACCCGTCATTTAGTTCCTAGTGGAAAAGTCCTTCATGCTGTCCTTTAAATGGTAAATTCCTTTTTATCTCTGAACTGACAGCTACTTTTTGTGTGTTTTCTTAAACTTGATTTTGCTTTGAGTAACAACTTGCTCTCTCGAAACTTAAGGCATAACTTAGATGAAGGGAAGTAACTAACTTGAGAAATGTTAATTATATCACCACGATGAACTAACAAGCTCATTGACAGCGATATGACTTGTATGTATAGTAATAATGGTAGTGAGAGCTGAAACTACAAACATATGGTAATTAATAAACTGTAGTTGAAAGGATGTGAGTAAATCGGCATGATGGCTACACAATCAATTGTTCTTCAGTCGATCAACTCGAGTGCCCAAATGGATTGGGCAGAAAGTGACGAGTATTTTACCACCCTATTATCTGAAAGATACGGTATGTTACATGAATTATTTATATGTTCACACACTTCTCTAACAAATGGTGGGAGGTTTAATTGGATAACGTGCTTCTCTCGTCAAGTTAACATCATCCGATCCAACTCTTGTGTTGGCCAACTGAGGAGTAATTCTGTTGATTATATAGCTATTATGCCATTTTGGCAATGGCTTCTAACATTTCAATGATAGCTACTGTCACTATTTACTCCCGCTCACCGAAACATCAGGATACCTCTCCCACTACAGGTTAGTTCAAAAAATGTACTCACTGTTTGTAATTCAATAATTTCAAAACAAAAGGACGTGCACTTAGTTTGATTAGTCCCTCCTTCTTCTTCTCCTTCCTCTTCTTCTTTGAGGGTATCGTAACGCATATATTGATATGCTTCAGACAATGATTTTGCCTGCTATCCAAACCCTGTATGGCTATGAAATGTTTTACTTCCAACGATATGAAGCCCCAACTCACTACCATTGAGATGTCAGGTTGTACTTGGAAGACACTCTACCAGGACAGTAGGTAGGTCTCAGAGGTGCTGCTGCTCAGTACCCACCTCGTCACCTGATTTGACACCAATGGACTTCTACCTGTTGGGGACCGTCAAGAATGAAGTGTATCGACAGAAACCAGCTAATATCAACGAGTTACGTGACACAACTGTGGTGTCATGGGATATAGAAGTTTAATGTTTGCTTTGATGTAATTGATTGTGTTGTTTATGTGTGTTTAGAGGTTGAGTCTCTTGACCAGTGTGATTCCTAGATACTTAATTTCGTGGGTCCATTATATATTGGTGTTGAATAATTGTATATGTTGTCTGATCTCTCCGTATTTGTGTGTGAAGGGTACTGCTTTTGTTTTGGCAACGTTAATCTGTATTTATTTTTTGATAAGCCAAGATCGTAGCTGATTTACGTGTTGTCAAAACTGGTCATCCAAGTGTATTCATTAATCTCATGTACTTTGTTTCAGGATTAGGGTATAACCCATCTCATTTGGGTACAATCATGTTGACCGACTGAAAAGCACCAAACTTTTGTCATAAATAAACAGTTAAAATGTTACAATGCCTTATCAACACATTATATTGAAACTTTCTTCTTCAGTACATGTTACAACTGGGCCTATGAGTGATGTTTAGGCACGAAGGAGCATGAATAATCAGTGGGAGTAGATAGCATGAAGTTACATAGAGTACACGCAAACAGCACGTATTGCGAGTAAAAAGCAAAAGTAGGTAACGCAATATTTTACCAAGTGTGGGTAAATAATATATACACACAACTGAATTAAAATATTAATCAGAGTAACATTAGCTCGTAAACCCAACACTAACCCCACAAAGCCTAACACCCAAAGGGCCCTGCCTAGAACATCTACAGGCACCCTTTCAGCCTACAATATCTACGGCACCACCACTCCCCACCCTCCCCACTTGGAGAGAGGCCTTTCACTCTGGTTGGTTCCTAAGTTTAGGGGCTGCGACAACGTGGTCATGTAGCCCCGTGTACTTTGGGTGTGTGTAGAATCTGTCTGATAACCGGTGTTAATTGTGATGACTGTATTAGTGTGTGTTATCTGTTTCTTAATTCAAGTAAGGACTGCAGACTTTTGAATTTTTCAAATAGTTCCTACTTTTGCTGCCAAACGCCACTTGTCAACGACTACTAGTTCAGAACTTAGCTACCAGACGCCATCACAGTCGTCTCTTGGCAACAAACATAGGAACCTAAGTGCTTTGGATTACATTCTTAATCTATACAATTAGTGGACGGTTCTTTAACATGCCATAAATCTATGACATGGGACCGCCGGCTTTACTTCCCCTCCGAAGGAAGGCATACTGAGGGATTTTTAACGCCGACGACTTCGGCCGGATTTGAACTCGCGATCTTGGGCATAGAAGCTCAGCATGCTACCAACTACGCTACTAAAGCCGCCGGCCTTTCACTCTGCTTAACCACATTACAGCCTTTAACAGCCTACCTTTGGAGATTGGTCTTCTCAATACTATATTATTATTATTATTATCATCATCAACCAGGTCCCCCTGCACACCAAGAGATGCAATACTTGACTGCGCGAACCATATCGAGTCCACCTACTCAAAACCCTTAAAAACGATCACATGTAACTTCAACATTCACCCCCCACCCATCAGAAACACTAAGCCATAAATATATGTACAATTAAAATCATGAAATTCATTAGATAACTACATCAAACACTGCTAAATGGCTACAGCCAATCACAGCGCACAGCACCCAAGAGTAGTTGAACTGGGGAACGCCTAGAAAGAGTAAACACAGCATAAGGCAACAGCCAATCACGGCATGCCATCAACCAATCATAGCACAAAATTCAGAATCACCCATGGCGCGCGAGGTGCCTGATGACTTGCGTGAACGGAACTAAACGCATGTCTTAACACTTTCCTATACACCCTAAGATAACATGAATCAACCAAATATTAAAAATAATTCAAAGACTCCACTCACAACATCAGCTCGAAGCTTAACAACCTGAAACTATGCAAGGAACCGCCGGAGCAGCTGCCCCAGGCGGCTATCTCTCTTTAAAAAAATTATCTCACTACAAATGCCAACTATTAAAAATCAAAAATTAAACCCCCTTCAAATTTCAACCCCAGGCAGAGGAGCGCACTGTCGCACTGGTACCTGACCCATTCGCCGCTGGCTACCTCGCAGCCAGCGGCAAATTTTTGGAGACTAGTCGTGTTGACCGACTGAAAAGCACCAAACTTTAGTTTACCAATGCAACACTGAAAATTGGCTTCAAACACCATAATGTTTATTTATGAATTAAAATTTATCAAGTTGTCCACAGAACCAATAGATAATCAAACATACCGTAGTTATTTCACGTGAGTTCTGAACTAGGATGGATAAATCTAATTACAGTTGACATGTAACTTATATTAATTAATTTAATGGATTAAAATGAACTAATGTGAACTTAAATTAATTACATTCTGTCATTTTATTGTCCAGAATAATCCAATAATGTTAGCCATACCGCTGAACCGTTTTCAGAAGTGTGTAAACTGCACTTGACGAACTCCCACATTCATAGATGTGCCGACAACAAACTTATAAAATATCATGCTTATTCTTGTAGTATTTTGAACGACTGTAGAGTCAGTAAAAATACACATTTTGATTAACTTCTACAATGGCTTCCATTAGGTTTTATGTTGTATAGAGAGAGATGTTTTGCCATATTTCATGGCATAATTGTTGCACCCTACTTTTCAAATCCAAAATTGGTTCATAAAATTTCATGGCATAATCGTCGCAGAGTTCTCTCGTATTTGTGCAGTGTTCTGTCGCACAAGCCTCCATGAGCTTATAACATGGCATGACATTGTCACAAGAAAGTAGTCTCCGTCTCTTTGCCTGCAGGCTATGACTCACGCTATGCAAACAGACCACGCGGGGGGCACTAGTTAACGTTTGTGCTCAGTGCCAGTCTAATACAGGGGTTGGTTGGTTCTTAAGTTTAGGGGCTGCGACAACGCGGTCATGTAGCCCCGTGTACTTTGGATGTGTATAGAATCTGTCTGATAACTGGTGTTAATTGTGATGACTGTATTAGTGTGTGTTATCTGTTTTTTAATTCAAGTAAGGACTGCTAACTTTTTAATTTTTCAAATAGTTCCTACTTTTGCCGCCAAACGCCACAGTCAACGACTACTAGTTCAGAACTTAGCTACCAGACGCCACCGCAGTCGGATCTTGGCAACGAACGTAGGAACCTAAGAGCGTTGTTTACATTCTTAACCTATCCAATTTAGCTTCACACAGGTGTAATTAGTGGATGGTTCTTGAACCTGCCATAAAACTATGATATGGGACCGCCGGCTTTACTTCCCCTTCGAAGAAAGGCATACTGAGGGAATTTTAACGCTCTTAAAAAATCCAACGACTTCAGCCGGATTTGAACCCGCGATCTTGGGCATAAAAGCTCAGCATGCTACCAACTACGCCACCGAAGCCGCCACTAATACAGGGGGATGAAAGTTATATAGATCTATCGCTTCCGCGAGCTAGCATGTGAATTACTAACTTCAACACGCTGCTGTCAGAAGTACTGCAATAACATCCGTCACAAGGAACCCCAGACTTGATTTGGTATTGGTTATGCGCTGCAGCATGTCACTCTGTTTAATCATTTTAATTCAAACTTTGGCCATCAGCTGCTAAGGCCCTATTCTTTGGTCAAGCACCAACCACTTCCGTGGAAACATTGCTGCAGATACCAGTGCATGGGCCGCTTTTTTTTTTTTTTTTTTTTTTTTAAGCGAGAAATTGCAGCGCTGCATCAAAGGGAAGTAAATCGCTACATCACAACTACTTGTAAATAAAAACGGTAAAGATGGCGCGAATTGGCGGTCGTTTAAAACGTTTTTCAGTCATTATTTCGAAATAAATTTAATGTAATTAAATTATTTATAATTTATTTTGAATTGCGCATATGTTCCCAGCGAGATGTGTTTCCTTTTTCATGAATTTATACACATTATAAATAACTTCCCTAGTTCGACTGTGTAAAGTTTTGGCACTCCCAAATTTAAAGCGAAACGGTGGCATTGCGGTACACCGAATATTATGCGTCTACTAGGAGACGAAAGTTATGATGAATGCATAGTTATATCGCTCAATAAACAATTTTGTCAATTACTGTACTCATAGTTCCTCCCCTTAAAACAGCGATAACTAACTAACAATTACCGTACACTAGGATTTCACCTTGCTTGTAATTTTTAGGTTAGGCCTAGCCCATGTCATTCGAGTTGCCTTAGCCATTAAAGTCGTATTAAAAATGATCGTTTTACGAATGAAGTAGCGTATAGATAAATACTTCAGAACTTAAGGTTACCATATCTATAATAATCAGTATAACTTTGTGGCAAGGTAACTTGGATTTAAAAATTGCAAAATGGGATGACCATGCTCTTGACTCCTTATAAATATTTCCTAACTAACCAACTGAGATGCTGCTAATGGAAATGTAGGCCTATCATTGTGCAATATTATATGCTACACCAATAGCCTGTGCATGTCGCTAATGATTTCCCCAGGATAGTCACTTGTGGGGCAGAGTATAGCCTCTTCTGAATTATGCAGTATGGTACGTCTACTTACTTGTGCCAGGCTCCTCTTTCATCTTCCTGGCAATCTCCTTGGGTCAGTGGGGCAGAAGACCTCACTGTTCCACCCCTTTAAATAATAACTACAACTCCCTTGGTCATCTCTCGTTTTCTTCAGACCTTCGAAGCCTAGGGAGTCTGTCGTGGCCTTTCTCTTTACTCACTACCCCAATTTTTTTAAAGAGTCGAAATTCTTCCTTCTATAGCATAACTCTATGCCAACAGGAAAGGGGGCCTCAATGTTACACTCCTTAAAACATTCATCCCCACCACCACCTGTCCAGCTACATAATTTTTAACATGAGCCCAAATCATTTCGATAGGATTCAAGTCGGGGTGGTACGATGGTAGACGCAAGATTGTGTGTCCATAGGTAGCAAGCAGTGTATCGATTTGATACATCTCATAACGTGGTTTATGGGATTTAATCAAAGTGTACAGTTGAGGTTTTATCATCTCTGTAGAAAATGGAATACCCTTATCGGTCAACCAATCCTGCATAACTGTTTTTCGGGAAGATGATGTGGGTACGCACTCGCATTGGACATTATGGTATGAGGCATTGTCAATCACGACTACAGAATTTGTTGGCAAATTGGGAATTAATTTTTCTGTCAGATATTTTCGTTATTTCTATAGTTCATCTCATCGTGATAGTCCCCTGTTGTTTTGTTAGATTTTGAAAACCAACAAAGCATTTGGAAAGAAACCTGCATCTGAACCGCATATACCGCTATTAATTTTTGTCCTTTCGAGATAGGCGACTTCAGTCCATGAAGAGAACCGTCACTCCAAGCACTTGGCTTAGTGTGCGAACTATGCAAATATGTCTCATCAGTGTAAACAATAGGCCTACCCTTTTGTCGGTACCACCTTATGCTCTGTAAGTACTGCATGCCTTATGTCAGGCTTCTCCATAAGTATTCTGCGCATGTCTTCTGTCTTCCTCCGTCTAAAGCCTAGGCCTCGAACTATCTTGCTTAATGTTCGTACGCCACCTTTAAAATTTATAACCTCAACCAGTTTCCTACTGATCTTTTCCAGCATTGGCCTCTCACCTTTGCTATAGTGAAAATTATGAATCGTACGCCTTACCACGCATTTATCAAAATCGTCTAACTTACACTTCTTGACAGATTTTGGTCTTCTCTTTCCAGGCGTTGAAAATGAATCCACCTCACCACTTTCAATTCTTTTGGCGCCTTGTATTATATTCCGCACCGACCTTTCCGACACACCTGATGCTTCAGCCACTTTATTTTGAATTGCGCATATGTTCCCAGCTTGATGTGTTTCCTTTTTCGTGAATTTATACACATTATAAATAACTTCCCTAGTTCGACTGTGTAAAGTTTTGGCACTCCCTAATTGAAAGCGAAACGGTGGCATTGCGGTACACTGAATATTATACACAAATTTCAAGGCTTCAGGTATTCAACAAACCACTTTCAGCTATGTAATATACATAAAATAGTAATAATACACACGTGTGATGCCTCCTGCACTCTACGCTTGGTTTAAAGCTGTAGACCGCGTCTTGGAGCGAGCCGCATTGTTGAAGAATGGAGTGAGCAGTGAGCCCAGTAATCAGCATTCGGGGGACACACAGGAGCCCCTCAATGAGCATTGAAATACGCCAATTGATATTGGTCTCTGCGCATCGTTGAGTTTCGGCAAGCTCTTCTTGCGTCTGCTCCACTATTGTCATCGCGCCAGGAGATGGAAGTTCAACACACTGTGACGGGGTGTGTGGGGTCTTGCAGTACGTATGCGTGGCCCGCTTATTCTAAACCTAAATATATCGGCTTCCCGCATGCCAATGGTTATCACAGCAGACGACTCGTAGTCAGTGAAAAAGGAATGTGCCGAGTGAGTGAAGCAAGTAGTGGCCAACTTAATGTTTTTGGAATGTGCGATACACAGTGAGCGGGAAGACATCTGCAGTTCAATCCCAACTGCCATCTCCTGGCACGATGTCAATACCGTTCGCCTTGCGGATATAGTTGCAGGACTGTGCGGATAGCGGATAATATTTAGAGTAAATTTGCGGATAGATTTTAGAATACAATGTTGAACTGGATTTTATTTAAATAATTTTAGTTCTTACTAAGATCTGCATCTTTCACGTTTCTTGTTATTTCCCTATTTGCTTTCGGTTGGGTTGTACGAGAATGAGAAGTGAGAGAAGCCAGTCATGGAAATGCCCTCAATTATTGTTGCCACAAAAAAAAAAGCTTTATACCCGAGCTTGCCTGCGTGGGTATATCCGATGACTAAGTAAGTGCTATAATTAGCCACCCGCTGTTCCACTTACCATTGCTCAGAGGGACAAAACTCGATCGATGGTGGGCGAGAAAGTGGGTTGTGCTTACGTTATTGATGGTGCAAATACCAAGATCTCTTTGCCAGAGGCCTGTAGTGTGTTTACTGCGGAGCTCGTTGCCATCTATGAAGCTCTGCAGTTTGCACTACAGGATGCATGAATCCACTTTCTCGTGTGCACCGACTCTTTGAGTTCGTTGCAGTCAATTGCTACATGTTTCCCGCAACACCCCCTAGTGCAGCGAATCCACGACCTACTAGCCGTGGTGTGCCACGCTGACACTCGAATCATCTTTCAGTGGCTTCCAAGCCACATGGGAATTGCGGGAAATGAGTTAGCGGATCAAGCTGCAAAAGAGGCGGTATCCCTACCACCTCGACCAATGGAGATACCTGCTAGAGATATTCGCTCTCAGTTACGCCTACAAGTTCTGGTATTTTGGGAGAGTCAGTGGCTAGCTGACCCACTGCCCAGTAAACTGAGAACGATCAAGGGAACTACTAGCGTGTGGCAGAGCTCTTTCCGGTCACGGAGAGAGTCCGTCATTTTGTGTAGGCTAAGGGCCGGGTTCACCAACGCAGCGTTGACAGGCCGTCAGTAAATGCGTTGTTAACTTTAACATCGGCATTTAGCTCGTTGGCGTTTCACCAGCACATTCACTGATTGGCATTAGCAAACGAAGCATTAAGTTTAAGGGCTGTACAAAACTCATTGAAAGATGATGATTGAGGTGGTATTTGTTTATTCTTTGGTGTAATCGAGCAGGCCGTTAACTGAACAAGCTTAAAAGTTACATACTCCTTGGTTAAAAACAAACAAGGCTGATGAAGAAAAGAGCAAGAAGAGCCGGAGACTGTGAAATTTTCGTTAAATGAAAGAAACATAATCATCCACCCATATCTACTTGGTGGATGAGCATCGTGAAATCGTTGAAAATAAGAGGACTGATGCTATAACGTTTAGGTACCGTAATCTTTTATTAAATTAAATTAACTAGGATGTTTTACAATGTAATGCATTACACGTAAAAAGAAATAAGAGGAATGGTGTTGAGACGTCTAGGTGGTATTTTATTAAATTAACTACATGTGCTACACCGTAATGCATCACACGATATTACACATAAATAAGGAATGGTACATAGGCCTAGGCTATCTTACTTATCAGATGGGAATTCCAGGTTAGGTTCTGTCATCTGTAGAACATTCATCAACGCAGAAGGTTTTGACAACCGAAATCTCATGATAAATTCTGTGTCGTCGCATTCATTGATTCCTTCGTTATTTATAAGTTAGTGGTCGAAGATAATCTAGTATGTCTTCAAAAAATTCGTCGTCGTTGATAATAAAGTTTAATGCACGACTATTCCGGCTTTCGCTGCACGCCATTTTGGATTTGATTGCTACGTGAATCGACCGTCAAGTAGTTAATTCCATGTTGACAGAGCAATTAGTTTTGACGGCTTGTTAGGAAAGCTAATGGATTGTTAAAGTTTGGTGAACCACAACATTTCGTAAATCGTCCGTCAACGGCCTTAATTTGTTTGTTAACATTTTAACGAACCATGGTGAACCTGGCCCTAAGGATAGGTCAAACAAGATCCACCCACTCGTACCTGGTTGGTTGGTTCTTAAGTTTAGGGGCTGCGACAATGCGGTCATGTAGCCCCGTGTACTTTGGGTGTGTGTAGAATCGTACCTAATGAGAAGGGAAGACCCCCAACTTTGTACCTCTGGAGCCGTTTTCACCGTGGCCCACATTTTAACCGAGTGTGTGGATCTTACTGACTTACGAAGAAACCTTGGTTTGCAGATGACACTCAAAGTTATATTAGCCGATGACGCGGTGGCTGCTGATCGCGTTATCAGCTTTATAAGCGAGAGTGGGTTAGGGCAATCTAAATTTTCCAGTGAATATTGACTCAACGACTTGTTCGTTTTTGAATGATGTTGTTTGAGTCTTCAGTCTTTTGACTGGTTTGATGCAGCCCTCCATGCCTCCCTGTCCTGAGCTAATCGTTTCATCTCTACATAGCTACCACACCCTACATCCGAGGCAATCTGTTTACCATATTCTAACCTTGGTCTACCCCTACAGTTCTTGTCCTCGACCCTTCCCTCCATAACTAAGCTTGCTATTCCTGGGTGTCTTAGTATGTGTCCTACCAACCTATCTCTTCTCTTCATTAGCAGTCGCCAGAAACATCTCTCCTCTCCCACTCGTCTTAATACCTCTTTGTTTGTAACCCTATCTACCCATCTGATCTTCATCATTCTCCTGTAACACCACATTTCAAATGCTTCAATTCTCCTCTTTTCTGCTGCACCACTAGTCCAAGTTTCACTTCCATAGAGCGCCACGCTCCAGACAAAAGCTTTCAAAAATGACTTCCTAATACCTAAAACTATATTCGAAGTCAGCAGATTCCTTTTTTGTAGAAATGCTTTCTTTGCCTGAGCCAACCTACTTTTTATATCCTCTTTGCTTCGTCCATCACTGGTTATTCTGCTTCCTAAGTAACAGAAGTCTCCTGCTTCCTTCAGCTTTTCACCTGCCAATTTGATCTCTATAGAGGTTTCTAATTTATTTCGGCTGCATTCCAGTATTTTTGTTTTACATTTATTAATTTTCATCATGAATTCTTTCCGTAAGTCGGAGTCCAAACCGTTCAAAAACTCATTCAAATCCTCAGGCTTGTCGGCCAATATGACGATGTCATCAGCAAATCGTAGAGTTGAAATTATTTCTCCTTGAATCTTCACTCCCACTTTAAATTTTTCTGTAATTTCCTTGATTGCTTGTTCAATGTAAAGATTGAAAAGTATGGGTGATAAGTTGCAGCCTTGCCATACACCTTTCTGAATACCAGCTTCTCTCTCATGTCCTTCAACTCGAATGACTGCTGTCTGGTTTCTGTATAGATTGTATATCACCCTCCTATCCCTGTACTTTATTCCAAACGATTTCAAAATGTCAAACAATTTAGTCCAATCAACGTTATCAAAAGCCTTTTCTAAGTCTACAAAAGCCATGAACGTTCTCTTATCTTTCCTTATTCTACCTTCCAAAATCAGCCTAAGACTTAGTACAGCTTCCCTTGTTCCTACATTTCTCCTGAAACCAAACTGGTCTTCACCCAACTCCGTTTCTATCTGGCTTTCAATCCTATTGTAAATTATTCTAGACAGGATCTTTGAAGCATGAGTAATCAAGCTGATTGTACGGTAATCTTCATATCCGTCAGCTCCCACTTTCTTTGGTATAGGGATGATTACATTCTTCTTGAAATCAGGGGGTACCTCACCTGTCTCATAAATCCTACACACCAAGTGAAATGATAATTTTTTGTTTTTCCGTAATTTTTGTTTATTTTTATAATTATTATTTTTATTTAATATTTTGTTTTATTAAATTTAGGTCTTTTCAAATTTAGGTGTTCACCTCTAAATTTTAAATTCAATTCCAAATTTGTATTCTTTAATCTGTGTTAAGAGGGGCAGATGACCTCGTAGTTCCACCCCTTAAAACACATGCGCAGTTGAGTATTCCATAACCCAGGCCTCGCCCACTCGGGTGCTTCGCGAGCACTGGCCGGCAACTGGAAAAGCACGGTGCTCTGCTGTAAGAGAGGAACTTGTAGTAGCAGCGCTTAGCGAGGCGAGAGTCGTGTTGTTGTTTATTTGTAAATGGGCTGCGCTAATCAGCGCGTCAGGCGGCGTACCGGTATGAAAATAATAATAATAATGCTAATTTTGTGCTCCTGATTTTGTGCTAATTTTCAACATTCTTTCTTTATCTTTGGCATCGCTTTGAAGCCACTAATTTTCCGATATTTGGAACAATCTTTTTGGCATTTGCAATCCGAAGTATAGCTTCCAAGGAAGCATCAGACAAACTTGACTTTGTTTTGTTAATATTCATAATGGAGAATATTTGTACACAAACAAACGTTGTTCCGAACATAGTAACAAATTTCTGGGCAAGGGCATGAATCCTCGGGAATTGTTTTTCCACAACGCCTTTATAAAATGAAATCACCTTTATATTGGTAATAGCGGTCTTTCAAAATTGAATCGCACTGTTGTTTTACCTGCTCAACTTGGGGACTTGATGGGACATCCTCTTGGCGTACCGAAAGAGGTGTCATAAAAACTTTGAGCACCGGTTTTACTTGTTTTATCTATTCAAACCTATCTTCAAATTCATTATGCAATGACTGTTAACGCTTTTGTGTACTCACTGATTGAAGCATTTTAGAGAGGGAGAATTGTCCCAATTTCCTTCTTGAAGCTGACTTTTAAAAAGCACAAGCTGCAATTTGAAACTTTCAATAGGGTCACACATAGTACTGATTAATTTATTTTTGCTTTGCAACGAGTTATTTAAATACCCCGTGATGTATTTCATGAAAACGAGGTCAGCGATTCATTGCTCATCATCCAAGTCTGACAGTGGAGAAAGAGGGGTGGGAAGGGAAAAGAGCCGGGGCGCGCAAGCACCAAGTGCTCGGGTTGGCATGGCGCATGCACAGTTCAGCATTTTACAGACTTTTAATATATTGGTTGTGCGTCGGCTCTGAGAATCTTGAGCCCCACAAACTAAGTAGGCCTACACTCTGATTGTGACCTGACAAAATATTCTGTATGCTTTGTTTTTAGCATTCTCACAAACATTTACACTCCACGCATGAATGAAATGTACAAAGTAGTCAGTAAAATCAAAATCCCCCTCCCTACACCTTACAACTGTAGGAACATAAAAGCACTACCTTGGTACTCAAGAGTTTATCCAGGAATTATTTTCACCAACATAGATAGAGTCCCTTCTGTTTGAATTTCTTGCCATTGTTGTGGTCTAGAAGTATGTATTGAGATTGTTTGATTCCCAGCTCTGGAATATCATACAATGAGCCTCATAAGGACAACTGAGAAGAGGTTGGTACGATTCTTATTACAGTTAAGTACAGAATTTAGTGGCAGTGTATTCTGAGTGGGTCATGGCATCCTTGTTCATATTGCATGATACCATAATTACAAGAACTTCAGCACATAAGTCAGGGCCAAAATAAATATGTATAATTGGAGTGAATATGAATAGAGTACACACAATGGGAGGAATGGAAGACAAATGAAACAATTTGTATACTTAGTTAAAATGCACCTTAAAGAAAGAAAATAGGCTAGTGTCCATATTATTCTTCATGAGAAACCTAATAGAATTTGTCACCACCCGGCCAAGTACAGATATTTGTTACCATACTGAGGTAGGGCCAATGTACACCAACAAAAAAATAAAATGGGTAAAAATGTTTGTAGACCGAAGACATAACATGCAGTATTTTTTCTTAACGACGTACTGTAAGTAAGATGCATTCACAAATCTGCGACTTCTTATGGAGTATGGTAGTATGGGTTTTCCTCCATAGTAGGCCTACATAACACAGAACATAACCAAATAAATTTAATCATCAATTCAATACTCGTGTGATTACAACAAAGCAATACTACGTCTTCGTAGGCTTGATCCTACTTTATCAAACTTGATATTCGGTCGTACACACATGTATAACAACACTTTAAAGAAAATCACACCTTCCAGAAAATCTTGTAGGATAAGAACGTATTCAATTGGAGCCATTTTGATTATCGAAGCAACGCAGCAAAGCAAAGTAGCAAAGTAAAACTACGCTGCACGAAGGGGTAAATCGCTGCCAACAGCAGAGAGTGCAGCATGAATAAAAGAACGTGCTGCACGCGACACTACTGAATCGCTGTGCGTTTCGCTTAAAAAAAACGCACCCATGATGTTATGCACTTGGTGTTCACAATGAGAAAATACAAGAATTATACCGTGAGTTTGAATTCAAAAGTTAAGCGTACTGGATGACGAATTATGTAAATAATGATACATTGTTGTTTGAGTCTTCAGTCTTTTGACTGGTTTGATGCAGCCCTCCATGCCTCCCTGTCCTGAGCTAATCGTTTCATCTCTACATAGCTACCGCACCCTACATCCGAGGCAATTTGTTTAACATATTCTAACCTTGGTCTACCCCTACAGTTTTTGTCCTCGACCCTTCCCTCCATAACTAAGCTTGCTATTCCTGGGTGTCTTAGTATGTGTCCTACCAACCTACCTCTTCTCTTCATTTGCAGTCGCCAGAAATATCTCTCCTCTCCCACTCGTCTTAATACCTCTTTGTTTGTAACCCTATCTACCCATCTGATCTTCATCATTCTCCTGTAACACCACATTTCAAATGCTTCAATTCTCCTCTTTTCTGCTGCACCACTAGTCCAAGTTTCACTTCCATAGAGCGCCACGCTCCAGACAAAGGCTTTCAAAAATGACTTCCTAATACCTAAATCTATATTCGATGTCAGCAGATTCCTTTTTTGTAGAAATGCTTTCTTTGCCTGAGCCAACCTACTTTTTATATCCTCTTTGCTTCGTCCATCACTGGTTATTCTGCTTCCTAAGTAACAGAAGTCTCCTACTTCCTTCAGCTTTTCACCTGCCAATTTGATCTCCATAGAGGTTTCTGATTTATTTCGGCTGCATTCCAGTATTTTTGTTTTACATTTATTAATTTTCATCATGAATTCTTTCCCTAAGACGGAGTCCATACCATTCAAAAACTCATTCAAATCCTCAGGCTTGTCGGCCAAGATGACGATGTCATCAGCAAATCGCAGAGTTGAAATTATTTCTCCTCGAATCTTCACTCCCACTTTAAATTTTTCTCTAATTTCCTTCATTGCTTGTTCAATGTAAAGTTTGAAAAGTATGGGTGATAAGTTGCAGCCTTGCCTTACACCTTTCTGAATACCAGCTTCTCTCTCATGTCCTTCAACTCGAATGACAGCTGTCTGGTTTCTGTATAGATTGTATATCGCCCTCCTATCCCTGTACTTTATTCCAATCGATTTCAAAATGTCAAACAATTTAGTCCAATCAACGTTATCAAAAACCTTTTCTAAGTCTATAAAAGCCATGAACGTTCTCTTATCTTTCCTTATTCTACCTTCCAAAATCAGCCTAAGACTTAGTACAGCTTCCGTTGTTACTACATTTCCCCTGAAACCAAACTGGTCTTGACCTTACTCTGTTTCTATCTGTCTTTCCATCCTCCTGTAAATTATTGTAGACAGGATCTTTGAAGCATGAGGAATCAAACAGATTATATGGTAATCTTTACGTTCGTCAGCTCCCACTTTCTTCGGTATCATGATGATAACATTCTTCTTGAATTCAGAGGGTACCTCACCCGTCTCATAAATCCTACACACCATGTGAAATAACCTGATCAGACCTTCATCTCCTATGCAGCGTAGCAACTCAATCGATATATCATCTATGCCTGGTGCTTTGTTCCTGCTTAAGTCTTCCAAAGCTTTATCAAATTCTGATCTCAATATTAAATCTCCTTTCGCATCCACATCAATTTCCTCCTCCCTTTCCATTACATGATTCTCAATCTCCTTTCCCTTATACAAACTCTCTATGTAAGCTTTCCATCTCTCAACCTTTTCTTCCCTATCTGTTAGAGGCTTTCCATTTGTGTCCTTAATATTACAGCACTTACTCATCTTTTCCCCAAAAGTATTCTTAATCCTTCGATAAGCTGTGTCTACTTTTCCTAATTTCAGACGATTTTCTATACCTGCACATTTCTCTTTCAACCATTCTTCTTTCGCTTCCTTGCACTTCTTGTTAACCTCATTTCTCAGACGTTTGTATTCTGTTTTCCCCTTTTCATTTCTTACATTCTTGTGTTTCCGCCTTTCATCCATCAATTCTAGTATATCCTGAGTGATCCACGGTTTTCTACCTATTCTTTCTTTCCTACCAATGTGTTCTTCTGCGGATTTTGTTATTTCATTCTTCAAAAGTGCCCATTCGTCTGCAATTGAAGTTTGTTTAAGGTTTTTCATTAGTCCTTCCTTTATACTCTTCTTGAATCTTTCGTTTACATCCTTCTCTTTCAGTCTGTCTATTGCCCACCTTTTTAGCTTTTGACTTTTCTTCAGTTTCTTCAACTTTAATGTGCATTTCATTACAACCAGATTGTGGTCAGAGTTTATGTCAGCACCAGGATATGTTTTATAATCCAAAATCTGGTTTCGAAACCTCTGCTTGACCCTAATGAAGTCGATTTGGTAACGCCCTGTATCTCCTGGTCTCATCCAGGTGTATATTCTTCTATTGTGGTTATTGAATAAGGTGTTAGCTATGACCAACTCATGCTCGGTGCAGAATTCTACCAGCCTGCTTCCTCGATCATTCCTTTCACTTAATCCGAAATCTCCTACTATCTTCCCTTCTCTCCCTTTTTCTACCACAGCATTCCAATCTCCCATTACTATAACATTTTCATCACCCTTGATATACCTCAGAATTTCGTCTATTTCTTCGTAGACCTTTTCAACATCCTCATCATCAGCTTGACTGGTAGGCATATAGACTTGTACCACTGTGGTGCAGGTAGGTTTAGTATTGATTTTTGCTACAATAATCCGTTCACTATATTGCTCATAATATTCCACCCGCTGTCCAAGTTTCCTACTCAATATGAGGCCAACCCCTGCTTGGCCATTGTTTGATTTAGTGCTAATGACCCTATAGTCTCCTGACCAAAAGTTCTGTTCTTCCTGCCAGCACTTTTCACTAATCCCAACCAAATCCAACCTCAGCCTATCCATTTCCCTTTTTAAGTTTTCTAACCTTCCACTTCCTAGCCGACTTCTAACATTCCACGCTCCGATCCGTAGAATGTCAGATTTCCTCTTTGTCACTTCTGTGATGTTAACCCCCTCTCGAGTAGTCCCCACCTGGAGATCCGAACGGGGGACTAGTTTACCTCCGGATTGAAATTTTACAAGGGAGGAGGCCATCATCACATGTAATTATGCATAGAGAGGTGTATATCCTCGGAAATAGTATACGGCTGTAGTTTCCCGTTGCTTTCAGCCGTGCAGCAGGGCGCAGTGTAGCCATTATTTGACTTATATTATCAATATCTTAACCGTCTATAAGACTAGTAAAGAATTGATTTATTCTGAAAGGCTGCTCCTCCCTTTCAGAATAAGTAAAGAGCAATTCTACTAACAAAAATACTAACCTTCTACCGTACTAACAATTAAATACCAAAATTCTACTAACGAAAAAATACTAAAGTTCCACCAACAACAAATACTACCACTAAAACAGTCTGTCACCAGGCACACTCACATGCACCCTTACACATCACAGTCTACTGAAACAATGAACTATAACTAATAAACAATGCAACTGCTACCAGACACACTCACACACCACAGTCTAATCGAACAATGACATATATCTAATAGACAAACTAACTACCTACTTACAACTAAAACTAACTACATACTTACTGTACTGTTATTTGAATTGACAATATTTACAAAATGCAATTTAGATAGAAAATACTTACAAAATGTAATTTAGATTCAAAATAGTCACAAAATGCAATTGAGAATAAAAATAAGATGTGGTGGGGCTACATACACCCTGCCTCCTTAAGGGTCTTGAGCACAAGGCAGGAGGGAAAAGTAAAAGAACAAGAAGGCTGACCCCACGCAGAAGGAGGGTATTAGAATAGATGAGGCAAGGGCCAATGAAGGCGGGAAAGGAAGAGACTCCCTAGGCCTCGGATACCCTAATACTGTCGGGGTCTGAAGAGAACAAGAGTTGACAAATACGAAAAAGATTGTTTTTTAACTTTTAATATTCTTGGCATAATCGCCACACCCTGCTTTTCTTCTATGAATATTAGGCTATGAGTTGGGTTTATATTTTATTTTTATTCTTGATTATATAAGGTAATTCATGAACTAACTCTGCTCATATTCTTCTCCCTGCAGAATGAAATTGATAATTTTAACCCTCAAGATATCTACTGGACTGGAAATTAAGTTTGAAAGGCAACTGTAAGTATATTTCTGATATTGAATACAATAACTTCAGGTGCTTCATCAAATTCAGGTTCGCATAGCAACGTCATCGATGCACCCAGTTATCTTCCTCTACCAAGGCAGATTCAGAATTTATGTTTCATACGTGCTCCTTGCACTGTGAAATGCATTCTACAGTTATTTATTAAATAAAGGATCTGAAGTTGATGTAATATAACAATCATCATTTATAACTTATTAAAATGACCTATTATGGATTTCCAGCAACATACCGTATTTACTCGGCTATAGGAGAGTCAAAATACAACATTCTTGGAAATTGACGAATTCTTTAAAAAAATTAGAATTATAACTGAAATTCATCCTCTTTTATGACAAAAAATATTGTTCTTGTTACATTATTATTCTTGTTATTCAGAGGATATGCCCGCCATTTTGCGCACTTGTACGCGATTGGGCAGGATATCGAATTGTGTAGACAATAGGCTTCACCCAATATCCAATAGAAGTTGTCACACTATTGGCCGAGTAGAAGCTCCAAGTTTAAAATCTGCCAATGAAAGTTATGGATTCATATCTTGCCAGCATTCTTTTGTTATTCTTTGAATCTTTGTATTGCGCTTCGAAGTGGTGTTTAATGCAGCCTCTTCTTCTCAGTTTTATTTTAAACTCATTTCATTTGGTGCAAGAACAATCGGCATTTGTGTGACACGTTATTGGTATATTAATGTGAAACATGTGAATAATACATACTCCGTTGTGTTAACAAATGTTACAGAGATATGATCGTTCTGCATCATCAGTCATTCCCTAATTGATGCATTCTCCCTCCCTGTTCAAATTAAGTTGGCATTTCCATGTCTGATACTTGGTCCATTCTATTCTATTTCTTTGATACTAAAATTTTTGCCTAGCAAGGGATAGTAGTGAAATTCATTGGGGAGTATATAGAAATCATTGCGGGCGTAGCCGGGAATAGCGGTGGATAAGTGAGGTTGTGGCAGTCTCTTAATGGGCTGATTAAAGATTAAAATTTCCTTTATTTTGATTGAATATCTATCGTAATATGTAGCAACAAAATAAAATACCTTATTTTTACTCTCTCCCTTTCCCAAAATAATGGATTTTTCCGAAGTTCGCGTCTATAGTACCCCCCCCCCTTCATTTCGGAAATTTAGAATGAAAAGGGGATCCTATAGGCGAGAAAATACGGTAACTCAACTGTGTGGATCTTAATTTAAATAACGGGTATTGCACAGAACAGCAATCTCTTCACCATTTCAAGCACCCTCTGAAGTTTTATTTATTTATTTATTTACATAGGTCCCAATGTGCCTGAGCTCGTGTTAGGGACAATCAAGTAACATAGTTACAGCATGACATATATATAATTTTTGTAACATTATATTTAGTTTAATAGTAACTTATATTAGATTGCTAGTGACTAACTTTACAGAGATGATTCGGTATGATACATTGCATTGCTTAAGACTATTGGATATGGGCTATTCATTCCTTAATAGGAAGTCTTTTGTTTTCCTCTTAAATGTTTTTATAGAGAAACTTTCCCTTATGCCTAATGGTAGCGAGTTGTATTCCTTTATTATAGAGGACATAATTCCTTTAGTTACAAATTTAATGGATTGGGAATGGCTGGTGAATATTCGATTTACTCCTCTTGTTGCATAATGATGAATGTCATTTGCATGGGTAAAATGGATGTGTGTGTGTATCAATTTGTTTTCTAATTTGTATACAAATACTGTTGCTGACATAGCTATTTGTTTTTGCAGTGGCATAATTTTAGTTCTTGAGTATAATTCATTTGAGGGTGTGAGCCAAGGAAATCCAAAGATAGATTTTATAGCACGTTTCTGGAGTATCTCAAGTTCTTTTATCAGCTCCTCTTACAATACCCCCATATGAAATTCATGTACATTAGATGTGAATGTATCAGAGCAAAGTATATATTTTTCAATTGTTGGCTAGTAAGACAGCTATATCTTAATCTGAAAATAATACCAATTATAGGGCTGATTTTATGTTTTACATTTTCTACATGATTTTCCCAGGTACTATCTAGTGTGATACCTAAGTATGTTGCCGATTTAACCCTTTCTATTTCTTTGTTGGCTATGTTGATTATGTTTGTGGTCTCAATCTTGTATGATGGTTTATGGAAGAATAAATATTTTGTTTTAGTGATATTGATAACCATTTTGTGTGCTCTCAACCAATCCACCAGCTTATTGAGATCATAATTAATATTTAGCATAATTTCCTGTTCAGATGTTCCCAGATAGAGTATAAAAATATAATCTGCAAATAGTTTAAGCTTGCCTTTCAATTCTAATAATACTATATCATTAATATAGGCTAAGAAAAGAATTGGTCCTAAGACAGAACCTTGAGGTACTCCTGTGTCAATTCTCATTTGATCCTTTCACGTTATCGATTGCTACATATTGTTCTGGGATCAAATATTTAATTATAATTAATCATCTCTCAGAGCATGTTCTTGATGCCAATGTGTTAAGTTATTATTTGTAAATGATATAAAATTGTTCAAAGAAATGTATTTATTGCTCCAACAAGATGTAAGAAGAGCTTTAAGTTATGTGTATCAAAGAGAAATTATTTATGTATTAATATAAAGTTCATGTATCAGAAAACACAATTTCAAAAATTACTTCTATAAAGGATCTAGGTTATACTTTGATACAAAGTTATACTTCTCTCACCGTATTAACCATTAGGCATGCGGGTTTGCGGAATGCCGTTTATCGCGCTGGGTATGGTGGCCCCATGCTACTACTTCTCAATGATCGTTCATTATTTCAACTTTATATTCGCTGCCTATATGATAGTTTTCATTTTCAACAATTAACACCAGTGTTTCATCACTAACAAAAAGATTCCAACATTCAAATTCAGTATTTTTAGTAGACCTTACCATACCAGGTTATTTTGTCAGAATATTTTGGGGCCGTGTCTGAGTAACCATCCATGGTTCATTGTTCCACTTTGTGGCATCCTTGCCTGAAACAAAAAAGAATATAATCCTTTTTAATAATAATAGTTGTTGTTGATTCTTTAGGAGCTTTGCAACATCATTGTCATGTAGGCCCGTTTACTTGGGTGTGTGGAATTTGTCTGGTAACCTGTATCACTGTGACGTCTGTACTGTAGTAGTGGTGTATGCATTTGTAATTGAGGTAGGATTTGGGTAGGAAGCGGCCGGTGCCTTTAGTTAGGTACCATCCTTGCATTTGCCTGGAGTAGAAGTGGGATAAATCACGGAAAACCACTTCTAGAATGGCTGAGTTAGGAATCGAACCCGCCTCTTCTCAATGTTGCCTCACGAGGCTAAGTGTACTGTGTTCTAGCCCTCATACCAGAAATAAATTTCTTAGCAGAGCCGGGAGTCGAACCCAGGCCTCCGCGGTGACAGCCAAGAATGCTAGCCGCTACGCAAGTGGCAGTCATATAATAATAATAATGGCCTACTTACCAATAAAATATAAACGGCTATCCAATTCTTCGCTTCCAATACCGCCCTCCTGATCAATTTGATGGTCAGTATTTGAGTCTTCAGATTTTGTCTCAACTTTGTCTTCAGTATCAGAGTCACCATTTTCCTTGAAATTATCATCAAATGTATATCCTGAATGCCAAGTATGATTTCTTACTGGCACAATTTTTATTATATATTTTTTTATGAGACCGTAGAGACAAGAAGTCGGGTTAATAGTTTATTCTTAGTCTTTCTCCCCCCTCCCATGTCAATCTGTGAAAATGATTATGTAATGACAATAAATTCTGTAGCATACTTTTCGTAAATCATAGAAGCAGTACATTTTACTTTTCTTAAAATTAACTCCCGTGGTTCGGTATAGGAAGATGCCATCTTGCGGGAGACGTTTTAATAACTTTCAGTTACATATTCTAGCACATCATTTCTCAGTGTAATGGTGGTGGTGGAGACATAGGTCATGCACAAAAGGCTATTTACTACATTGCATGGAAAATCCTTGTAATAGGCGGGAGAATTTTTAATGGAAAAGACCCGAAGGATGTATGAAAATAGGCTATTTTGTTCTTCACAGAACTACTTATTGTTTTAATGAAGTGGACATTTTATTTCCTGCTTTTTAAATAGTAATTCAAAGGGGTGACATTTTTAATACAGAATTGCCGCTCCGTTATTTGCTTGTTTAATAGTATTTTTATTTTATTACAGGAGGAAAAAAAAGGATGAAGAATTCTCTTCGATATTGCACCGACCCCAATGCATGAGCTGTGATAACATTGTTTTGTACACTTTTTATGTAAACTATCTATTTGTGTAAGATATTTGTATGTATAGATATTCTTTCTCAGGAACGTTATATACTGTATCAGTAAGGAGTTGTTCACCAAAGTTACAATGTACATATAGCGAAATAGATTTACTACCATATATAATAATTTGACATGGCTTCTCTTAGGCATATGGTTATATCTAATTGAGCAATATCAATGGAACTGAAGTAGATTTAGTCCTGTGATGTTATCATTGAGATAGCTGAAATGTACTATTTAAAACATATTGACAAGTTCGGTATGGTAAGAAACTTAAACTATTTTTTGTTTTAACTATACATCATTGTTTTTATGTAATGTTGATTTGTTAAATGGGTCAAATTTTGACTCAAACCTGGTATTGCATTAGAGAATACTTAGTGCATCAGGCTTAATAAAATGTGTTATTATTATTAGTTTGGTAATTATGTGTGTATTATTTTTATTTATTTATTTATTTTTTTCCTTCAAAATAAACACTTTGTTTTTGTCTGCTGTTTGAGGAGCATGTGTTACTCCAATTTTATAATCCACTGTACTTGTTTTTTAGTGTACGGTGTCCTTTAGTTTGTCGTCCGATTGGAAACGTTTTTCTCTTGAGACAAACCATTAACATTGACATGTATTGTGCGACACTCCGTAGCCTACACAAGTCCATCAAGAACAAACGGCCTGGCCTGCTCACGAAGGGAGTGATTCTGCTCCATGATCACGCTCACCCACACACCTCTAACAGTACACAAGGTGTATTGGCCACGTTCAAGTGGGAGCAACTTGAGCATCCGCCCTACAGTCCGAACTTGTCACCCTGCGACTTCCATTTGGTCCGTTAGAAAAACATCTCGAGGAAAAATGTTTCCAATCGGACGACGAACTAAAGGACACTGTACAGGATTGGCTCCTGTCTAAACCACAAGACTTCTGGGAACAGGCTAGTGAAGCAATGGGCCACCTGTGCACAGGCCTGTGGTGATAACTTTTTAATAACGAATAAGTATGTACCCAGAGTATCGTTTCGTACCTTTACATTTGAACACCTCTCGTACAAAATTCTTGGAAATCGCTTATAGTACCTCTCCTTAATCATTGTGAGTCCTGTCCGTCATTGTCTAGCAACGAACGCAGTGCAAGCAGCTCGGTGCGGATGGGATTGAAAGTCCCCGAGTCTCCATTTGATTTTCATTGGCAATGAGTCGTTCGTTATTATTTCTGATTGTGGTTTTGTTTTCAGGTGTTCAACCTATGAAATAGGAATTTGCCTCTCTTGAATATCCCTAAGTCAAGTCTCCTAAAAGAATAGTAAAACTTTGCAACAGAAAAGTTCATAACAAACAGCTTGTCTACAAAGTGTGCGATTTGCACATTTTAAATGTCAGTCTTGTAACTTATCTTGGTCCATACTGGTGTTAAATTGATGTCAATTATGTTATATGTAAGAATATTGTAATGAACATCGGAATAATTTTTCCCATATATAAGAAAGGAGATAAGTATAATTGTGCAAATTATCGAGGAATTACATTACTGAATATCGTCTATAAAGTGTTTTCCAATGTTATTAAAGAAGTTGCAGATCTACTATGAGGAAATAGTAAGGGAATATCAATGTGGGTTCCGCAAGAATAGAAGTACTATTGATCAAATCTTCGTTGTTAGACAAGTGATGGAAAAAAGTTAAGAATACAACGTAGATCTTCATAATATGTTGTTTGTAGACTACAGACAAGCCTTTGATAGTATTGACAGGGTAGGATTGTACAGATATATGGAACAGAAAGGAATTCCCAGAAAGCTAATAAGATTAGTGAGAATAACCGCAGAAAATGCTAAAGCCAAAGTAATGGTGGAGGGTAAACTTGTTGCTGAATTTTCCTTGGAAAGAGGTGTACGACAGGGTGATGCCATGTCTGCTTCGCTAATCAACTTGGCTTTAAATAAAGTATTGGAGAAATTGGAAGGAGCAAATAATAATATAGTATATAAATCAACCCAAATGTGTGCCTATGCTGATGATGTAGTATTGATAGCGAGAAGACTAGACTATTTAAAGGAGATGTTTAAAGAGATGAAGAAGGAAGGGGGAAGAAATTGGTCTAAATGTGAACATGGCTAAAACCAAGTACATGCACTTAACATCTTTTGAAAGAAGAAGAAACTGTGATAATTTAATAATAGACTCTTGCACATTTGGTAATGTTGTAAATTTTGAGTATTTGGGTGTTCTAGTTAATAATAAAAACAAAGTGAGTGAAGAAATAAATAGAAGGATTATTAATGGAAACAGAGCCTATTTTGCCAATCTGAAACTCATTAAGTCGCAATTGTCGTCGCATAAAACAACACTTAAAATTTACAAGACCTTGATCAGACCAGTGTTAACTTATGGCTCAGAAACATGGAATATGTTGGTTCAGGATTGCAATAAACTTAGGGTGTTTGAGAGGGAAATAATACGGAGAATTTATGGTGCTGTTTTGGATAGAGGAGAATGGAGGATACGAACTAATAAGGATGAAATCCTCAAAAGCGAAGACATTGTTCGATATATAAAGTCACGAAGACTATGATGGCTGGGACACATTGAAAGGATGGAAGACAAAAGAACAAGAAAGATTATTATATAAAGCCAGAATAGAAAGAAGACGACGCCTTGGGAGACCAAGGAATCGATGGAAAGATGAAGTGGAGGTGGACTTGCAAACAATGAACGTACGAACCTGGAGAACAGCTGTCGAAGATCGAGATCGATGGAAATCTGTCGTCGGCGAGGCCAAAGCTCAAACCGGGCTGTAGTGCCAGATGAAGAAGAAGAAGAAGAAGTAAGAATATTGTAAGCAGTTGCTATCTGGCCATTTCATTGGTATCATCATCAGGATATCCTTCCAGCAAGCTGGGTAGGAACATTGTGAATGATATGCCTCCATTTAGTCATGTCCTGATATAGCTTTTTCCTCTCCACTGCATCCCATGTTACTCCTCTCCTCATGAGATCTTCCTTAACCTAGTCGTCCATCTCTCCCTAGGACGTCCAATTGGTCTTCTTCCTGGCACCTTCATCTCCAAATACTGGCTTAGAGTTCGGGTCTCGTGCATCTGCTTCACATGACCCAACCACTCTAATCTCGCCACACTCATCCTTTCCCTCGTGGTCAAATTCACCTGCTTGTCTCCCCTTCATATTCATTCCTGGGATCATTAGAATTGACTTCCAGTATTTTAGGTCCGTATTGAGGATCCAACCAGCCTTCGGGCTGACTACCTAACAGACATTGACCAATACGAATCACATCTCCTTTCCCCATGAGTTATTCTTACAATTGCATAGGAGATAATTTTGCTGGAACTTTTGAATTGTGATTTCGAAATGCATAGTTTTAATTGGCAATTCAAAAGAATTTATGGTTTTAATTGAACCCAGAATTATGTTTTTGAAGTGCTAAAATGTTGTACGTTATTATCGGATTGATAGATCCTGGTTGTAGAGCCCTAAAGGAGCCTTTAAGAACTCTAGATCAAAAGACCTGCATACAGCACTTGTTAACCTCAAAATATTCACAGATTTTATACTACAGTATCATAGTTTACTACATAGTAGCCTACTGATTTCATCAGGTTTTCAGTGGAGGTTTACTGTCGTGTGCTCATGACTGACTGATGAGGGATAAGAAGCACAAGCGTGTGGCCTGAGAACAGACTACCTGTAACATAATTTTGGTATCACAAACACAGAAGTGTATCTTTGTGGTACCTTACCTTACTCTTTTTACCGCTCGGGAAAATTTCTGTTGAAGTGTAGAATGAGTGACTGCAATCTTTTTTACTCATGCATTGCTTGGTGATGGTTTGTGTTATGGATATGAATAGTTAATAGTTCATCTAACCCCCAGGGACTCACAACTTGTGGAATGTGGGTCGACGACCATGGGACTCCAGCTGAGTCTGGCATTGCTTCCACATACTTGTGTCGGGCTCCTTTCAGTTGAGGTATCTTTCCTGTCGCCCTCCCTTGGTAAACACTTGTTCTCTTCCGACCCCAACGGTAGTAGGGTATCCGAGGCCTAGGGAGTCTTTCAAATTCCTGCCTTAATTGGCCCTTGTCTACCTTTGGCTGTTGCAAACCCATCGTACTGCGCCCGAATTTATTTAAGGCCAATACTAAAGATCCAGACGGGATACGAACTGGGATCGAGGAAAAATAAAGGAACGAATTAAAATCTCTTATTCCTTAAAAATTTGTGAGATATCGAAAACCTAAGATGAAATAGAGTGTAACACTATGCATCATTATTAATTAAACTATTACGGAAGGAAAGAAGGAACTATTTAAATATGGTTGTGTATTTATTATCTGAATGTAGGGAAGCCTACATTGTAAGAATGCGTCACACCACGAGAAGTGAGAGTAACGTCATGCAGGAGGAGAAGTGACCAAGGTTGATGACACAGTGAGTGAGTGAGGGGAAGTCTGTGGAGTTACGTCACACCACGAGAGGGGAGAAAACTCGATGAACTTGCCGTACACGGAGAGCAAGAACGAGCGGTCATTCCTAATTCAGATCGGGTCGGGACAAGACCGCCAGTGTAGAAACGAGTTGTTTCTAGGACAGTGCCACGCATAACGAAAGTGGAGAGAAGGAGTGTGAAGTCAGAAGGCTGTGGCTTGTGAAGCAAGGGACATTCTGACTGAGACCAGCACAGCATGAAGACCGGTGATTTAGTAACACACTTATCGGAACGAGACTGAGTTCATTTACACACGCCTTTAAAGAAGCTTCATACAGCAAGTCTGTGGAGTATTTGAAACACAGCTTGTTACTTCGGTATTTCAATACGAAGCTACTACACATCTCACGCAGATAAATGCAAACAATTCACTTCATGAAAAGAGCTATATTACTCAAACAATTCAGCTCATCCTTGGGAACTATACATAATGCAGTTTATAAATTGGCAACTGGGAAGTTATACAGGTTTAATCATTAAACTGATTATGACTTCGTGCTAAGATGCACATTATAGGGAAGTAGAGACTACAGAAATGAAGGGTTGAATCCAGAATTCCACTACATGGGCGGCGCAGTTGAACATCTACGCGATGCGCAGAAATGCAGAACAAATCTATACTTCATAACACTAGTTCATATACATCCAGTATACTCTCAAAGACACTTATAGAACAATCGAATTTCAACCTTAAGAAGCGATGCCGGCGCAGTGAAGGGGTAACGTTAGACGATCCGAACAACTTGCGGGAGTCGAGCGAAGGAGTGAGGGAGAGACTTGCTGTACTCGGAGAGGGCGCTAACCCAGTTATGTCATCGACCTTGTCCCACTGTGAGGTTATCCAGCAGGCCTCGCGACTACCGGTTCTCGCAGCTGTGGGCGTTGTGCTTAAACACTTTTGTCTTGCCAGACGAGACATGATACATCAGAGATCGTCGCCAGCTCAAGGTAGTGAAGAGATTGATATATATATTTAGTAGAATTGTAGTCATGTTCTGTGTTTATCCAAGTTGACCAATCGTATAATTTTGTCATTGTATTTAAAATTGTGTAGATTTTAATCCAGTATATCAGTACTTTCTTAGGAGTCACTTTCATTGAAAATTTCCGTCATTTGGACGAAATTTTATTAGCGTATTGCTGTTGTCAACGTTAAATCATTTCAATATAAAATCGTTTAGAATTATAGATACTTGCGTTAAATTAAATAAATCTGTTTTATGCGCAGCGATGAAACGTGTATTGAACAACTTAAGTACTGTATATTTAAAAAGCTATGTCATGAAGTGTCAAATAAATTTCGACAACTCAAGATGTTGATTCGAGTGTCAGAAATTTATTATCAACCAACTGTGCAAAAATGGATTGTTAAACGACACAAAATCTGGTAAAAGATAGTCTAAATACTTGATATAGACAATTAAATCGATGAATACCAAATTCATTGTAATGAAACAGATAGTTATGTAGAACTATGCTGTAAACGTAATAAACCATATTTCCTAGTAACAAAGGTGTTTCAAGAACCTTATGTGTGTGTCCAATAAAACATTTAGAGCATTAAGAAGCCTAGATAAAATTTGTTAAACAAAATATTTCACGAAAATAGCTAAGACTTAATTGTATTCACAAACAAAAAAGAGGACACACTTATATCAATTTTTAAATATGAATTTTTGCTGACAATTCTTTGAAAGTTACAATAATGTAATAACTGAATTTAGTGAAAAGGAGTTAAGAAAGTTAAATCACAAGGTGATATAAAAGTAACTGTACAGAAAGTAATTAAAGATTTGAAGTTATAGGCACGAGGAAATTTTGTATAAGAATAGAGGAGTTTGTTCAAGTTTGTTTCTTGAACAATATTCACAATGGTCGTGGATATTTAATAGAGTTACTAATTTTCTTTGCATTGATTGAGAAAATGCACTGAAATGGGATTTAGACTTGGAATACCGTGCAAGAAAGGAATCGCAGACGTAAATGAGTTACATATTTTCACAAAAGGAGACCGAGGAGTCATGTTTCCTAGTTTTGATCACAGCGTATGTGACATTGTTTAATTGCATTTGAGGCAAGTTCTGTACAGGGTGTTTAAGAAATAATGTGATTGTTGTATAATTTTGGAACAGAAGTGTGGAATGAAGGTCAAATGCCATGCACTTCGAATATTCACATTTATCAAAGAAAATGTAAGCCGAGCAAAGAATTTCAGGAATTTTTCGAGATTTAATAATCAAATGGGAGAAAACAAAGTTAGAGCAGTGCTGAACTTAAATGTTTGTCACCTATGTTCTCTTGATTCAGACTAGTATTTATACTTTCAACCGATAGAGTTACGGTGTTTGTTCAGGAAGTTTGAGTTGTAAAGACTCATGTATATTAAAGGAAATTAAATCACTTCAACGCAGCTAAGTGAATATTTGTGCGAATCACAAATCATTGTACATATGGATATATATTTAATACTGAGTAAATCTTGATCTTACATATTTATATGTGGAACTACGGTTCAAATATGAAACGCAATGTATAATATAGGGTAATGTTTGAAATCACGCCGTTTCATAATTTCTCATATTTCAGTGGAGGTTCTGAGTAACTCCACTCGAGTTTATCGTTTGTAACAATTTTTGTGATGGCTAAGGAATGCTATATTCTCCGATGAGAGAAGAAGGAATCAGTGGAGTACCGAATTCTCCAACCTTTATTTTCAGGACATTATGTGTAAGTGCCACGTGTTTAGTTTATCTTGAGTTTTCATTTCTTGCAGTGTCAAGTAGACCCTAATCGTCGATATGCATCCAGGACATGTGTGTATTTCCTTAGCACAATAAATGGCTGGCGGCCAATTTTTATCTTAGCTGACATCGCTTTCATTTTTCTACGCCGAAAATAGTACTGCTAGGTAGGATACAGGCGCTCACTATAGACAGACCTTATCACCCCTCGAGATTGGAGTTTCTCGATTTGCTTAAATGTAAATGCTAGTAGAAATTTGTACCTAGGCTGGTAGTACTATTTTCTCTTATAGATCTACCCTGTATGATCCTAGAATTCCCAATTTTTACTTAGCAGATAATGGTAAGTTTGTGAGCTGGGTAGCTACGTGTCGGCAATCCTTAAAGTGCAGCGGATATAGGTACTGATTGGTGAATTCGGGCGCATATAGATGGTAGATTTAAATGGCTGGCCCATACGTGGGGCGATCGAAAGAGGCACTCGAGAGAGGCAGTTGGGAGCACTCGAGAGTGAGGCCATATATGTTTTGAAATAAAAGAAATGCCGATCCCAAATTTAATGATTGTTGAGGTGAACGCAACATCAGCAGATTAGTGGAGTACATTACAGTTGTGAGGCATATTTCTAGAACCAGCTAACGACAATTTGTCATATAATATTAAATTAAAGAGTAAATTAACGTTAAACATAAGTTAGTTCGGATGATAAAATGTAATGATGTCGGTTCAGTAAAATGGGACAATAAAAAAAATACGTAATAACTCGCGATGTAAATAGACTTCAGTAGTACCATAACGAATAGAATATAAGGTGTGATCTCTTCTCCCTCAATAGCATGTAATGAATACGGATCGGGTTGGCACTCGCCGCTACGCAGCGCTACAGTCGATTTGAGATTGTTGATTTCCACATATGTTTATGTGCGATATATTAAGTATTTAATCGATAGGAGTGTTTTGGTGGTGTTCTGTGCAAACGTTTATTGATATACAAGTACTTTCACTATTACTTCATAGTATTAATACCTGAAATGCTATTGTAGGAAGCATTAACTGAAATGGAATTTAATTTCTTGTCGTGTGTTGACGTTATCTTCGTGTGTTAATTTTATTGTTATTTAATGTAAGAAAACAGCAGTTTAGCCCTTACATTTCCATGAGTGCTTAATGTGAGTAGTGAAGATGCCTTGCTCTATTGTACCAGGATGCAGATCTAGCTGTGGGGACTGTAAAGAGGTCAGACGGTTTTTCAAACCTCCTAAAGATAAGGAACGTTTTATCAAGTGCAAAGGGGCCATACCAGGGAAGGATAGGGAACTTACTTAATAGTCCTACATCTGTGATGCTCACTTTTCAGCAGATTTAATTGTTAAATTTGACAAATTTGTGATAGAAGGGAAGGAAGTAGTACTTCTCCCAAGAACCAACTGGCGATTGAAAGACTATTCTGTTCCACATATATTTCCTAGTTTGCCTAAGTATTTGTCCGGTATGGTGTAAATAAAAATGCTCTTGATGCCATTAAAGACTACTTCTGTGAAGAAAGGGATGAGAATAAAAAGGTAATGAGTTAAAAAACATATATGTACCGTAATGCTGAAGGAGGCGTGATCAGTTTTAGGCAATAGCCTACTCTATGAAGGGGTCATACCTATGCCTTCTATATCTGTTTAATGTTATGTTCTTCTGAAATGATGGTAGTTTACTGATTTTGGTGTTTGTGAAGTGAAATTTATGGTTATTATTGAATGGTATAGTAATCTACGGTAAAGTTGTGTTCGTACGGCTTTTTTTTTCTGTGTTGCAAGTCTGTTAAGGGAATGTAAAATGTGTAACAATGTGAAGAAATCCTTTCTGATAGCGAGGTTAATTTTTCCGTTCTTTTTTTAAATCTACCAATAGCTGGCAAAACTAATTGCATTTTGAACTTGCTCTCTGTCTTCGCTTATTGTCGAAACGACTATTACAGGAGACGACTTAGTAAATTATAATTGGGCACAGTAAAGTAAGTGGAGATGTCGAACTTATTAGCGCCTATGAGGATATCTTGCGGTGTTTTAACATGTAAAACAGGTCGCAAGGTTTTAAAAGTCTCGTAAGCGCTAATGCTAACTTACATCACAGATAGGAGCCAGCGCAGCACTGCGGCGGACCAGGCGTACTAGGCCAGTGATATCACTTATTATTCTATTCGTTATGGTAGTACTAAGATTTTCAATGCATTCCATCACTTGTATAAAATGTATACGTTGGTCAATTCTGGATATCCTCTTGTAGTTTTTGTAGTTGATACTTCCCTTAGTCTCAAGAAAGAAGAAATTATGTCGGTAAACGACTTGACGTTCATAAGAACGATGTTGGAAAACATGAAAGAAGGTCAAAATGTATTGACCAAAGACCTTGAAGCCCTCCACCAACTAACACATTCTAACACTAAACAAATGAAAGCCAGATTCAGAAATCTGTAGCTGCTGTAAAATCCGAGGTCAAGGCCGAGTTGTCGGTTGCTCAAACACTTACCAAGGCTAGTATAATGTTAGCACAGGAGGAAGCCAAGTTAGCTTTAGAAAATGCCAGAAAGGAAGATAGACTAGCTAGAGGAAAGGAATGGGAAGAATCTAGGTTAGCTAGAGAAGAGGATAGACAGGAACGTGAAGTAATCAGGTTAGCTCAAGAGAAAGCACAGGAGGAAATTAGGCTAATATTAGAAAAAGCACGAGAGGAAGACAAAGGTAGAAGAAGAGGCTAAAAGGATAAGAGCGGAGATGAGATTAGCTCAAGAAAAAGCTCGCGAAGAGGACCGATTGAGTCAGGAACAGGATAGATTAGAAGACAGAAAAATCCAGGCCGAAATAAGAGCAGCGCAGGAAGAAGCCAGGAAAATTCATGATGAGGTTAGGAAAAATCAGGAGAAGGCTCAGAAAATTTTAGAAAAGGCAGGAAATGCACAGGAAGAATTAACAGTAATTACATAATAGAACTAGAGGAAAAATTACAGGCTAATATTAGCTCCGTTAAGGAGGAAACACTACACATCATGTACACGTTTCAGGGGCCCAGAACAGACTCAAGGAGCAACTTGACAGTCTAAATGATACTGTTGGTGACTTACAGGTCAAGTTGGAAGGTCAAAGGAAATTGATCGAGGATGGCATTAATGTGGACATAAAAGCCTCTATTGTAAAGGCTGTTACGGACATGAAGGAGGAGGTCGTAACAGTTACTACTAAAATTGTATCTGAAATCCATAGCAAATTATCTAATGATATTAAGACCATAGAATTAAGTTCAAACATAAATGTTAGTAGAGTACGTGAAGATCTATTCAAACGGGTAGATGAGCTTCAAATCAATAACGTAGCCACGCTGACCGATATTGTAAATAAAGCAGATTTGAGTACCGTATTTACTCGAATACGACCCGCACCCTGATTTTGAAGAACAAAATTTAAAAAAAAAAAAACTCAAAATTATGTACAATCTTAACTATAACAGAATAGCATTTATCCAAAATAGTTTCCAACAGTATTCAAGTCGTCCTAAAATAACACACATCAAACGATTAAAAATACAAATAAAAGTACACAAACACTTTATTCGTCATCAGAAGTACCAACTTCAGAACTTTTATCACCATCCCACTAAATGTCGTCATCACTGACATCCATAGCATTCGAAATACTACATTTCTTGAAGCTCTTCCGTATGAGATCTCCCGAGATCAGGGTGTCTACTGTAAGGATGAAGTAAAAATTAGTTACTTTTTAGGTACCTTTTAGTTACCTTTTAGTTAATTTTAGTTACCTTTGAATTCAAGTTACGTCTGCGGTCTACAAGCATAGGCGCTCATCACGCGGTGAAGAAAAACAACAATGAACTGTTTTTAAAGAAGTGTTTTATTTATCGAATGGCTTTTAGTGCCGGGAGTGTCCGAGGACATGTTCAGCTCGTCTGAGTCTGTAGCTGCTTCCAACGGACACCCTTAGTGTGAGCTACAAGTTCCGTTCAATTTCAAGTTGCTACCAGATATCAATGATACCTAGTGGTGAACGTTGGAACTTTGATAGAGCGATCCGACGAAATATAACCTAACAATTTAGCTTCACACAAGTTTAGTCTGTGGAAGAATCCTTTACATGCCATAAATCCATGACATGGGACCGCCGGCTTTACTTCCCCTCCGAAGGAAGGCATACTGAAGGATTTTTAACGCTTTTAAAAAATCCGACGACTTCGGCCAGGTTTGAACCCGCTATCTTGGGCACAGCAGTTCAGCATGCTACCAACTACACCACCGAAGCCGCTTTAAATGAAATTCACATGATGTTATAAAAGTTTAAAAAATAATAAATAATTATATACTAGATATTTAATATCCAATGAGTTGTTTCAGCTAATATGTCGTCTTGTCCACAATATGTTATTATTACGGTACCAAGAGGTTGCTCTGCTCTTGACCATTTGGCGAGATTTCCTTCGTCCCCGCGGTAGGTCGCGAAGAAATGCATGCGATGTTACACGATCGTCACCGAATTCTGTCTTCGCAGTCAAATGCGGAGAAATATCGAGATGTTACACGATCGGCGCTGGTCTCAGTTGTTTGGTGAGCTTCCCGTAGTTTTCACGAGAGAACAAGGAGAAAAATCGCGATTTAGATAATCAGCGTCACTTTTAGTCATTCGACGTGATTTCCATTGTCCTTGAGTTCGGGCACAAGAAAATATAGCATTATTACGCAATCGGCGCCACTTGCTGTCCGTTTGACAAGAATACAGTTGTCCTCGTCATTGAATGCGGAGAAATATCGCGATGTATCGCAATCGCTGCCGCTCTCGGCCGTTTTACGTTGTCCTCGAGATATTATGCAATCGTCGCGGCACCCGGCCGTTCAACGATTGTCTGCCTGTATATCTGCCCTGTTAGAATGGCGGAGGCAAGCTCAAGGTTGGGCATGGTTAAAATTCACGCGTAGTTATGAACATGTTGTTCGGTCGGCGCCGTGATTCCCTTTGTCCCTATGCTGTAGTTGGGAGTTCATGAGTTCAGGGTGGATCACGATGAGGATTTAGTATGTCGATGCTACGTAGGCTGCCATTTTTATGTGGGTTGATGCACTTCTCACTCCCCGCACGCTTTTAAGTATACGGTCATGGGAAAAGTGGCAAGTAGGTTTCGTGATGGGTGCCCCGTGATGGGTGCCCAATCACCTTTGACAGGATTCCCGCAGTCCTCGTGGTCACAAGTTCATGATAGGGGACGGGTTTTATGATTTTACGCAACTGACGTCGATATTGGTCCGTTTGACGAGATTCCCGCAGGCAAGTCGTGAGGATTGCACGAATAATACGACAAGAGGGCAAGTTTTATTTCGATTGAGAACCACGAATTATCAACAAGTTAGCGAAATAATCGGTTAGATTATATATCCGATGGAACGAAAGTTCGAAGGAAAAATAGACTTATAACGGAATTTCGAATTAACCATACTGAATGTCGCAAATTTACTTGACATATTTTTTAAATAAGTTATATGTATTTCGAAGATTTTTCGCATTTTTTTTCGAAACGGTAACATTTCGTAAGATTGCGACATTAAATTGTTTCGCGTTATTTCTGGACTTCAATTCAACATAGTTTCCAAATAACAGAAATGAGAGATTTCTTCTTAGTTTCGGAAGTATTCGCGAATAAACGTCTCGCGAAAAGTCAGGTTTCCTAATACAGTAACACAGAAAAATATTTCACACGAAACTTAAGACTTCATGAGGCCGAAAATATACGTTGAACCGATGTATACCGCTCAAGGTATCCTCGGTATTTATTTCTTTGAGGTCGGGCACGGAGAGATATAGCTTAGTACTATGCAATAGGCACGGCACCGCTTGCGTGAAACTCGCAATCTCTGAGCCTAGCGGCGCGAGTTTAAATGATTCAACCCGCCTTCAGAAAATTTTCGTTACCCGTTTGTAAAATTCGTTACTTTCGTTACCGGTAGACACCCTGGAGATACGATTCCATGCCGTCAAAATGCACGAACATAGCAGCTGATCTTCCGGGCGCTGAATACGACCAGTTGGAGTCAGTGTGTGCTTATCGGCCGCCATCTGCTCCGTATACAACTGTTTCAAGGCTGCTTTGAACGGGCGGTTCACGCAGACATCCAGTGATTGTAGCATAGACGTCATCCCGCTCAATCACGAATACATGACTCGTCAATATATTTCCTACCGGGCACGATTTCCAATAACTTCCAGCTTCTCACTCACATTGAACGACCGCAAACGCTTCGTACAACTCATGTTTACACTCGGAAAACGTGCGCGAGACTGTATGACGCCGCCTGCTTACGGTAAAACAAAGTGATAGCCGGAAGAAGGCTAGCACCATCTAGAGGATACTCGCAACACCCGATATCGCGCGTGGCGGGCAATTTGAATCTTTAAAATCAGGATGACTCAAATAAGACCCGCACCCCAATTTTTCACGTCCGATTTTGTTTAAAAATGTGCGGGTGGTATTCGAGTATATACGGTAATTCAGGCGAACTTGACAGGGTTAAACGTACAGTCGATGACATAAACATAGAACTGGCGAAAATTAGGTCGAGGCAGGAAAAGGAAACCAGCGAATTGGAACAACAATTAAAGTCACTCACGATTGGGGATTCTCCATTTTCATCTACGTTAAGAGCTGAAGTCAGGAAGGACTTAACTAGATTCTTTGAGGCAAGAGATGAAAAATTGAAGGAAGAAATCCGGAAATTAGAGGCTAGGACAGACAAGATAGAAGAGGATAAGGAAAGCGTGGATAGTCAGCAGCTTCCGAAATCCAGCTTTAACTTCATTCGAGAGCCATTTCGAACAGAAACAGAGGAACTTGGAGGAGACTTTGAACCTTTCCAGAGTAGGTCAAATGCGAACATTATCGTCATCAAGAGTAACGACGAAAAAACCAACAAATTCAGCGGGGTTGGAAATATCACTGCTGTGGAATTTCTCAGAGACATGAGATCGTATCTAGAGGGTAACAGAATACCTCGTGAACGACACATGAGGGTAGTGGAGAAATATTTGGACTCAGAGGCCTTACTTTGGCACAGAGCTTTCAGGTATACTTACCACACATTCGAGGAGTTCGCTATTGCTCTACAGAAGCGATTCTGGAGCAAAGAACTTCAACAAGACATACGCGCCGAAATTTATTCGAAAAAGTGTGCTCACTCTAGTCCGACGAAGTACGCAAGCTTCTTTACAAATCAATTAGCACGCTTGCAATATCTTCAACCTCCATTGCCAGAAGAAGACCTAGTACATGCTATTTCATGCCAATTACCAACTGAAGTTAGAAGGCACCTCATTTCATCCAACGTCAGAACGTTAGAGGGGATGGCGGAAATTTTGAGGAGGTTGGATCACACGTCCAATGTGTCCAACAACTCAACCGAAAACCAGAACCAAAGAAGCAGAAATCCAGAACATAGAGAGATCCACACCATCCATGTTGATCAAATGCAACAGACGGAAGACAATAAAAATGGAGTAGAACCAACTAGATCGAGAGTTTATGGACAAAACCGCTTTCAACCTGGTTATCAGAGACCTTGAGAAGGGAGACCATACCAGACTCGACGATGGAACGAAAATCAGGGGAGAAACGGCTACCACCAAAGGAACAATGATTATCACCGAGAGGGATACTACAACAGAGATAACCCGACGAATAATTACGGATATCGAGGATATCAAAATTGGAGGAACACAAACAACTATTCGAGACCGCAACAACAGCAAAATCAACAAAACCGAGGATGGAGAAACAACAATAACGTGAGGAGGTATTACGATGATAGAGAGAGAGAACGTCAGGAATACCTGAAGAACCTTAGAGAAAGGGAAGAAGGAAACGCAAGAAACCACAATCAGGGACAGCGTAACCAAAATCAGGAATCTCAGCCCGGATCAAGCAGAGACCGGAGCAATGAAGACCCAGGAGGGGTACAAAAAAAACTTCAAATTCCAAAAAGTAAAGGAGGACGGGAACATCACCGTAACTAGACACGTAATCGAGATAAATGAATTGTACCAGGCCACGAACGAAGATCTCATGTATGAACGAGAAGAGCCGAAAACAGGAAGAGTAGCGAGGCTACCCATCATAGAAATAGTATCAGAAGGTGAATGCCTGAGAACACTCCTAGATACGGGTGCGACAGCGTCAAATTTATCAGAGAATTGTTTTAACAGATTAAAAGACGGTAATTCGCTCACAGCAATGCCCGTTTCAACTATCAAGGTCAGGGGTGTATTCAATGATAAGACCATGAAGTGTAAAGTCCAGGCATTAATGGAATTCTCCATCAATGAACATAAATACGAGCAGATATTCATAGTCTTGAACCAGATAAATTTCTATGCTATTCTAGGTATTGATTTCATAACGAAGACGGGGGCCGTTATTGGCTTGCGCAACGGAGTTATAAAATTTAATGAAGGTCAATATCAGCCAGAAAACTCAAAGAAGGAGGAGAATGAGTTTAGTCTGATTGACGAATCTACAGAAGAAAATCTAGTAAGAATAGTCATGGATGTCGAAGCAGAAGGGATACCTCAATATGGTAGGAGAATTGAGAACTTCGAAGATCATAGAGAGAGATTAGAAGAATTGGTCACGAATTTTGCAGATGTATTTAATGACAAACCAGGCATTATCAGAGAATATAAATATCAGATCAAGCTCGCTGATAACACCCTTTCAAAAGAAATTGTATCCGATACCGGAGAAATATCAATCAGAAGTGACGGAGTTAATAAAAGGCATGGAAAAGGACGGTATAATAAGGAAGCAAGCCACTCCTTATTTAAACCCTCTTACAGTCGTAAAGAAAGCAGATGGAAGTCTGAGACTATGCTTAGATGCCAGGGGCATTAATACTCTTTTGTTAAAAGAATATGACAGGCCACCAAAAATCAGGGAACTACTGAGGAGATTCAAGAATAAAACCTGTTTCTCAGTGATTGATTTAACTGCCGCATTTCATCAAATAGAGCTTACCGAAGACAGCAAATGTTACACGGAGTTTATGTTGAACCTGTTACGTGTATCAGAGAGTACCATACGGGTTGGTGAATTCAAGACCAGCACTCATTAGAGCCTTGGATGATAGGTTGAGTGATGAAGTAAAACAATTTGCCATTTGCTACGTGGATGACATTATCATATCTTCAGAAACGCCATAGCAACACTTCATGCATTTGAAAAAGCTATTTGAAAACCTCAGAAATGCGAACATCAAGGTAAAATTATATAAATGTCATTTCTTTCAAGAAAAGATCAACTTTCTTGGACATACGATAGACAGATTCGGTTACCATCCGAATAAAGACAAGATAGAAGCAATATTAAAGTTTCCCAAACCCAAGAAGATCAAAGACATCCGAGCTTTTGCGGGTCTTTGCCAGTTCTTCAGTTGTCATTGCCCACGTTATTCAGAAATTATGGCTCCACTACATGTGCTCCTGAAGAAAAACAATAGATGGAAATGGGATGCAGCTGCCGAGAATGCCTTTATTCAAGCAAAGGAGATGCTCAAAAACAGCATCAAATTAGAATACCCAAACTTCGAAAGATCATTCATAGTAGAAACTGACGCCTCACGAATTGGTATTAGCGCAGTCTTGTATCAGAAGGATCAAGACGGCAACAACCACTACATTTCATTCAGCAGCAGGAAGTTACGCACGCACGAGTTAAATTATTTCACGACGGAGCTTGAAGCTTTAGCCGTCATAAATGCCCTACAACAAAGGAAAAAGATATTGCTGGGACACAAGATTGTAATCAGAACGGATCACAAAGCACTGGAGTTCATGTTGAAATCCGACTTGTCAAGCGATCGGATGACCAGGTGGACTATGTTTCTACAATTTGATGCCACGATAGTCCATGTTCCTGGAAAAGACAACCTACTGGCAGATATTCTTTCCAGACATCCGACTCCTGAAAACAATGTAAGAATTAACGTTATCCAAACGGACGCAGAGGATCAGGAAACGTTGGATAAACTAAGAAGGATTCCTCTCTTTCAAAAGAAGCATGCACCATTAAGGAACATTTATAGGTTCTTGTCAGGGAGAATGACAATGAGGCACGCAACATATTTCGAAACTAGAAGGAAAGCTAGACATTATATTCTTGTGGGAGAAATCGTATGCAAATACATAGATGCTGGACACACGAAGGTGCGAGTTACTATTCCACCTGAACTTATTGTGCCACTAATTTTGTTAGTGCACAAAAGCATAGGTCACGGTGGAGTTGATAAAACATACTATACCATGTTAGAAAAGTTCTATTGGGTTAACATGCGAGAGTCCATTACCATAGTGGTCAGATCTTGTGAACTGTGTCAGAAAAACAAATACAACTCTGAACTATTGAAGGAACGACCTAAGGCAATTATTCCTACTCAACCACTGGAACTATTTAGCCAGGATATTTTTGGGCCTGCGCCTAAAGGAGAAATAGGAAACCAATATGTACTAGTCACGATGGATGTGTTTTCCAAAGTTGTGATGCTTAATCCAATGCAAAAAGCCACAACGAAAACTGTCTTATACCACTTGGAGAGGAACATTATTCCTAAGTTGGGAAAACCAGGAAGACTTCTAACGGACCACGGAACGCAATTCACCTCTGCAGAATTTCAAGGGGCGATGGATAGGTTGGCTATTGTTCACCTATTCTCATCAGTTCGCAGCCCAGAGACAAATCCCATTGAACGAACAATGCTTGAAATTTCTAAGTACATTCGCTTGTATAGTGCAGATAATCATGCAAATTGGGTGAAGATTGTACCCCTAGTAGAATTTTGCATCAATAATACGAGACACGAGAGCACCAACAAAATTCCAGTTATGTTACACTTTGAGGAGAAGCCCATACGACCCTGGAACGGAATCTTCAACATTCCGGAAGATAACGAACCACCGATGGACCAGAGAATAGAAGCAGCGCGAGAACAGCTAAACAAAGCGGCCGAGAAGAGATTAAAACGCTTACTAGGGAAGAGATTTAGCGGCCCGCTACGAGAGGGTGACCTTGTGTTAGTCAGGATTCCTGTGAAAGCTGACGTAATGAAGAAGGTATACATCAAGTTCAGTAGTCTTTTTAGAGGACCTTTCAAGGTAGATACAGTCTACGGTAACAATTGCTACAAGATCGTGAGGATTGATGACAACAGATCCATTGGATAATTTAACCACTCCAGATTAAAGAGATTTTACCCAAAGATTCAGTAAATAAATAAAATCAGTCCCAAGAACAGAGAAACCAACTGTTATTAAAGAAAGTACAGGCTATACTTAACTTTAAATGGCAACGGGGAATTGCGCCCGAATTTATTTAAGGCCAATACTAAAGATCCAGACGGGATACGAACTGGGACCCAGGAAAAATAAAAGAACGAATTAAAATCTCTTATTCCTTAAAAATTTGTGAGATATGGAAAACCTAAGATGAAATAGAGTGTAACACTATGCATCATTATTAATTAAACAATTACGGAAGGAAAGAAGGAACTATTTAATAAATAATAATAGTAATGTTATTGGTTTTACGTCCCTTTTAACTACCCTGGCTTTTAGAGACGCCGGGGTGCCGGAATTGTGCCCCGAAGGGGATCTTTAACGTGCCAGTAAATCTACGGACACGGCTCCCTCGCATACGGAACTATTTAAATATGGTTGTGTATTTATTATCTGAATGTAGGGAAGCCTACATTGTAAGAATGCGTCTCACCACGAGAAGTGAGAGTAACGTCATGCAGGAGGAATATATAATATAATATTATATTATAATATCGTATGGCCTCGGGAGCCTGGTGCAAGCTTTGCTATTTGACACCCAGAGGGTAGCTTGCATGTCAAATTTCGTAGTTCCTTGACTATGGAAGTCAAGGAGGTTAGATGTTAGATATCTAATCTCCTTGAACACAATAGCGCTTTCTAGTAGAGAAATGAGGAACTTTGTGCTGGCGGAAACTCCCGAGATTAATTTTGCCATTATGAACTCGGCCTACTGAATGGGTTCTTTGACATGCCAACATCGTATGACATGCGTATCGTATTTTTGCCGCCTTTCAAAAATCACTTACCACGGTCAGGGACGAACCTGCAATCTTGGGGTTGGTAGACCGACACGCTATCCACTCACCCACCGTGGCAAGCTATGCAGGAGGAGAAGTGACCAAGGTTGATGACACAGTGAGTGAGTGAGGGGAAGTCTGTGGAGTTACGTCACACCACGAGAGGGGAGAAAACGCGATGAACTTGCCGTACACGGAGAGCAAGAACGATCGGTCATTCCTAATTCAGATCGGGTCGGGACAAGACCGCCAGTGTAGAAACGAGTTGTTTCTAGGACAGTGCCACGCATAACGAAAGTGGAGAGAAGGAGTGTGAAGTCAGAAGGCTGTGGCTTGTGAAGCAAGGGACATTCTGACTGAGACCAGCACAGCATGTAGACCGGTGATTTAGTAACACACTTGTCGGAACGAGACTGAGTTCATTTACACTCGCCTTTAAAGAAGCTTCATACAGCAAGTCTGTGGAGTATTTGAAACACAGCTTGTTACTTCGGTATTTCAATACGAAGCTACTACACATCTCACGCAGATAAATGCAAACAATTCACTTCATGAAAAGAGCTATATTACTCATACAATTCAGCTCATCCTTGGGAACTATACATAATGCAGTTTATAAATTGGCAACGGGGAAGTTATACAGGTTTAATCATTAAACTGATTATGACTTCGTGCGAAGATGCACATTATAGGGAAGTAGAGACTGCAGAAATGAAGGGTTGAATCCAGAATTCCACTACAAGGGCGGCGCAGTTGAACATCTACGCGATGCGCAGAAATGCAGAACAAATCTATACTTCATAACACGAGTTCATATACATCCAGTATACTCTCAAAGACACTTATAGAACAATCGAATTTCAACCTTAAGAAGCGATGCCGGCGCAGTGAAGGGGTAACGTCAGAAGATCCGAACAACTTGCGGGAGTCGAGCGAAGGAGTGAGGGGGAGACTTGCTGTACTCGGAGAGGTCGCTAACCCAGATATGTCATCGACCTTGTCCCACTGTGAGGTTATCCAGCAGGCCTCGCGACAACCGGTTCTCGCAGCTGTGGGCATTGTGCTCAAAGACTTTAGTCTTGCCAGACGAGACATGATACATCAGAGATCGTCGCCAGCTCAAGGTAGTGAAGAGATTGATATATATATTTAGTAGAATTGTAGTCATGTTCTGTGTTTATCCAAGTTGACCAATCGTATAATTTTGTCATTGTATTTAAAATTGTGTAGATTTTAATCCAGTATATCAGTATTTTCTTAGGAGTCATTTTCATTGAAAATTTCCGTCATTTGGACGAAATTATATTAGCGTATTGCTGTTGTCAACGTTAAATCATTTCAATATAAAATAGTTTAGAATTATAGATACTTGCGTTAAATTAAATAAATCTGTTTTATGCGCAGCGATGGAACGTATATTGAACAACTTAAGTACCGTATATTTAAAAAGCTATGTCACGAAGTGTCAAATAAATTTCGACAACTCAAGATGTTGATTCGAGTGTCAGAAATTTATTATAAACCAACTGTGCAAAAATGGATTGTTAAACGACACAAACTCTGGTAAAAGATAGTCTAAATACTTGATATAGACAATTAAATCGATGAATACCAAATTCATTGTAATGAAACAGATAGTTATGTAGAACTATGCTGTAAACGTAATAAACCATATTTCCTAGTAACAAAGGTGTTTCAAGAACCTTATGTGTGTGTCCAATAAAACATTTAGAGCATTAAGAAGCCTAGATAAAATTTGTTAAACAAAATATTTCACGAAAATATCTAAGACTTAATTGTATTCACAAACGAAAAAGAGGACACACTTATATCAATTTTTAAATATGAATTTTTGCTAACAATTCTTTGAAAGTTACAATAATGTAATAACTGAATTTAAATACGTGAAAAGGAGTTAAGAAAGTTAAATCACAGGGTGATAAAAAAGTAACTGTACAGAAAGTAATTAAAGATTTGAAGTTATAGGCACGAGGAAATTTTGTAAAAGAATAGAGGAGTTGTTAAAGTTTGTTTCTTGAACAATATTCACAATGGTCGTGGATATTTAATAGAGTTACTAATTTTCTTTGCATTGATTGAGAAAATGCACTGAAATGGGATTTAGATTTGGAATACCGTGCAAGAAAGGAATCGCAGACGTAAATGAGTTAGGTATTTTCACAAAAGGAGACTGAGGAGTCATGTTTCCTAGTTTTGATCACAGCGTATGTGCCATTGTTTAATTGCATTTGAGGCAAGTTCTGTACAGGGTGTTTAAGAAATAATGTGATTGTTGTATAATTTTGGAACGGAAGTGTGGAATGAAGGTCAAATGCCATGCACTTCGAATATTCACGTTTATCAAAGAAAATGTAAGCAGAGCAAAGAATTTCAGGAATTTTTCGAGATTTAATAATCAAATTGGAGAAAACAAAGTTAGAGCAGTGCTGAACTTAAATGTTTGTCACCTATGTTCTCTTGATTCAGACTAGTATTTATACTTTCAACCGATAGATTTACGGTGTTTGTTCAGGAAGTTTGAGTTGTAAAGACTCATGTATATTAAAGGAAATTAAATCACTTCAACGCAGTTAAGTGAACATTTGTGCGAATCACAAATCATTGTACATATGGATATATATTTAATACTGAGTAAATCTTGATCTTACATATTTATATGTGGAACTACGGTTCAAATATGAAACGCAATGTATAATATAGGGTAATGTTTGAAATCACGCCGTTTCATAATTTCTCATATTTCAGTGGAGGTTCTGAGTAACTCCACTCGAGTTTATCGTTTGTAACAATTTTTGTGATGGCTAAGGAATGCTATATTCTCCGATGAGAGAAGAAGGAATCAGTGGAGTACCGAATTCTCCAACCTTTATTTTCAGGACATTATGTGTAAGTGCCACGTGTTTAGTTTATCTTGAGTTTTCATTCCTTGCAGTGTCAAGTAGACACTAATCATCGATATGCATCCAGGACATGTGTGTATTTCCTTAGCACAATAAACGGCTGGCGGCCAATTTTTATCTTAGCTGATATCGCTTTCATTTTTCAACGCCGAAAATAGTACTGCTAGGTAGGATACAGGCGCTCACTATAGACAGACCTTATCACCCCTCGAGATTGGAGTTTCTCGATTTGATTAAATGTAAATGCTAGTAGAAATTTGTACCTAGGCTGGTAGTACTATTTTCTCTTATATATCTACCCTGTATGATCCTAGAATTTCCAATTTTTACTTAGCAGACAATGGTAAGTTTGTGAGCTGGGTAGCTACGTGTCTGCAATCCTTTACAGTGCAGCGGATATAGGTACTGATTGGTGAATTCGGGCGCAGTACAAATAGCCTAAAGTGTGTGAGTCAAGACTTCGGATGGAGGTCCTTGATTCACGCCCCGACCCAGATCACTGGAACCGAGAAATGAAGAAGATTGACACATAGATGACTTAGGGCCGGTTTCACCAGTTCCGCTTGACGAACTAAGGGTGGTTTAAACTATCCTCAAGGATGTGGCCCGTTGCACCAGACCATAAGCAATGGATTAAAGTAGGCTTAGATTGACCGGCGGTGCTCGGTGGCTTAAGACATAAGAATGGGTTAAGCCGTTCACTCATACGCCAAAATGGCGGCCGGCCCCATTGTGTCTGATCCATATCTCAGTAGGTTGGAGGTGTTGTTATATAATGTAGTGAACTAAATAATAAAATAATATTATTAAATGGTTTATAATGGCAGCACAATACACTCAAGAGATACAGTATTTTCTTCCGTATGATCATTTGCTAAGCACTAGTATCTATACCTGTTGATAAATGAAAAAAAAAATGAAAATCCACAGCCTGCTTCCAGTCTCCGACCGGGTCAGGAATGGAATGAATGAAGCCCCCATCTAGCGGCGAGGATATGAACTGTGCCGGCTGCCGAGGCCTGACGCACTCCTCTGGGGCAATGATTAAATGAATGACAGATGAAATGAAATGATAGTGGAGAGTGTTGCTGGAATGAAATTTTGACAGGGAAAACCGGAGTACCCGGAGAAAAACCTGTCTGCCTCCGTTCTGTCCAGCACAGATCTCACATGGAGTGACCGGGATTTGAACCACGGACTCAGCGGTGAGAGGCCGGCGAGCTGCCGCCTGAGCCACGGAGGCTTCATACCTGTTGATAAATACTCAAAGTAAATAGTCATCTTTGGTTGAGTGGATATCGTTACTGACTCCTGCCCGGTTTGCCGGGGTTCGATTCCCAGCGGGGAGGAATATTTTTGCTTGACTTTTATTGTATTTATTGTTTTATAATTACTCAGTCGTTATAATGTAAAGCATACATAGTGTGCATTTTGCAATGGAAATTAAATACACTGGTCAAAACAATTAGGGGATCAGGTGAGAGATCATACACAAGATATATACACACATCAAAAAAAGTTTTGCATCACCTCGGTTCCAAGAGTTCCGGAACCGTTAAATACAAAGGGAATATAGATCAACACAAACAACATTTCAGCTCGTTTTATTGCTCATGAGACCCCCACATTGCATGTTGTACCATCATACAGCTAGACTTTCAGCATTTGTGGTCCAGATTGCAGTACACACCACTACCTCTAATACCCAGTAGCACGTCCTCTTGCATTGATGCATGCCTGTATTCGCCGTGGCATACTATCCACAAGTTCATCAAGACACTGTTGGTCCAAATTGTCCCACTCCTCAACGACAATTCGGCGTAAATCTCTCAGAGTGGTTGGTGGGTCAAGACGTCCATAAACAGCCCTTTTCAACATATCCCAGGCATGTTCGATAGGGCTCATGTCTGGCGAACATGCTGGCCACTGTAGTCGAGCGATGTCGTTATCTTGAAGGAACGCATTCACAAGATGTGCACGATGAGGTCGAGAATTGTCGTCCATGAAGACAAATGCCTCTCCAATATTCTGCCGATATGGTTGCACTATGGGTCGGAGGATGTCATTCAGGTATCGTAAAGCCGTTTCGGAGCCTTCCATGACCACCAGTGGCGTACGTCGGCCCCACATAATGCCACCCCAAAACATCAGGGAACCACCACCTTGCTGCACTCGCTGGACAGTGTGTCTAAGACGTTCAGCCTGACCAGGGTGCCTCCAAACACGTCTCCGACGATTGTCTGGTTGAAGGCATATGCGACACTCATCGGTGAAGAGAACGTGATGCCAATTCCGTGGGGTCCATTCAGCATGTTGTTGGGCCCATCTGTACCGCGCTGCATGGTGTCGGGGTTGCAAAGCTGGACCTCGCCATGGACGTCGGGAGTGAAGTTGCGCATCATGCAGCCTATTGCGCACAGTTTGAGTTGAAACACGACGTCCTGTGGCTGAACGAAACGCATTATTCAACATGGTGGCATTGCTGTCAGGGTTCCTCCGAGCGGCAATCCGTAAGTAGCGGTCATCCACTACAGTAGTAGCCCTTGGGCGGCCTGAGCGAGGCCTGTCATCGACAGTTCCTGTATCTCTGTACCTCCTCCATGTCCGAACAACATCGCTTTGGTTCACTCTGAGACGCCTGGAAACTTCCCTTGTTGAGAGCCCTTCTTGACACAAAGTAACAATGCGGACGCGATCGAACTGCGGTATTGACCTTCTAGGCATGGTAGAACTACAGACAACATGAGGAGCGTACCTTCGTCCTGGTGGAATGACTGGAACTGATCGGCTGTCGTACCCCCTCCGTCTAATAGGCCCTGCTCATGCATGGTTGTTTACATCTTTGAGCAGTTTTAGTGACATCTATGAACAGTCAAAGGGACTGTATCTTGGATACAATATACACAGTCAACGTCTATATGCCGGAGATCTGGGAACCGAGGTGATGCAAAACTCTTTTTGATGTGTGTATATGGTATCGTCTTTTATTCAGAGTTCGGTTACAATTGTAATTTGTGTGTGCTACAGTACGATATTGTGCTGTCTCAACTCTTTACTGGTGGTTTACATAGCGTTTACATAGAGCGAGGCACTATGGGGCTACAATAATACTGAAAAAGTCATTCTCGTTGCCCTCTAATATTGTGTGTGATCACCTCGGACGGCCAGGACAGTTGCACACCTGCGTGGCATGGACAGTATGAGGTTATCAATCAGCTCTTGAGGGATATTTGGCCATTCTTCCATGAATGCAATATCCAGCTCGGCAACCGTTGTGGAGGGTGCTGGTCTGGCTGCAATGCGTCTGCCAAGTGTATCCCAGACATGCTCAATCGGGTTTAAGTCCGGCGAACAAGCTGGCCACTCCATTCGTTCAATGCCCTCGTCGTCAAGCATGTTGTCCACCAGTGCAGCTCTGTGGGGACGTGCGTTATCGTCCACCAAAATGAACCCATCACCTATGGCTCCAGCGTAGGGCACAACAAACGGTTGAAGGATCTCGTCTCGATACCTCTGAGCAGTCAAAGCGCCATTCTGAACGACATAGAGAACCGTGCGTCCGCCAATACTGACTCCTGCCCACACCACTCGTCCACCACCATAACATGGTGGTGTTTCCTGCACATACGTGGGATACGTTCCACGTTCTCTCCAGACGAGGGAACGACAATTGTCCGGCTGAACACAAAATCTTGACTCATCTGTGATCCGAACCCGTTGCCATTCGTTACGACGCCAATCCTGATGTTCCTCCGCCCAGTTTCTGCGGCTAAACGGTGGCGTGGTTTTAATGGGACACACACCATAGGCCTCCATAGGTCACTTTCCCGAAGGCGATTTTGGACTGTTTGTGTTGATGTTGCGCGTCCTGTTGCCGCCTGGAGGGTGCGTTGCAGCTGAGTTTCATTCAGCCTCCTGTCTCGGCGGGCTGTTAACCGGAGATAACGGTCATCTCTTGCTGATGTTACCCGTGGTCGATCTTGGCCTGGCCTTCTTTTAACGGTTCCTGTTGTGTGAAATCGCGTCCAGGTGCTGGAAATTACACTTTGGGACACTCCAATAGCTGCAGCCACCTCCCTCTGTGTATGTCCTGCTTCCTACCTTCCTATGGCTCTCCATGCAATTCCTTCGGGTAAGTCACGTTGTTGTTGCATTGTACTACCTGCTCACTTAACCATTTGAACCCAACTGCTTGTGTCATTCGTTTGGTAGAGAACACACGTCCCCGCGAACCCCCTCTGTAGCAACTTTCTGTTATTACCACTATCTCGGTTGCCGTAATGTGGTTGTATCCACTCCGTAGAACCATCAGAAAGACGTCGAACCATTTTAGGCCATTCTGCCGATGACAATACGTCAGAACCTACATATCTCAAATGATCCCCTAATTGATTTGACCAGTGTATATACTGTATGTATAACATAACATTCTTTCAACGCGCTGCCACAGGGATTTCCTTCGCGCTCCTAAATTCGCGGAAGCTTGTACTACAGACATCATAGCTTTTGACAACGTACTGCAATGTACATTTTTGGCTGTTAAACTAAATATTGGCCCAGGGGCGGATGTAGAAATCCTTAGCCAATGACGAACTGGCCTATTGTGGATGCTTGCAATACAACATGCTGTGTCATTCGTATACATACTGTATATGTATATATATATATATATATATATATATATCTATATATATATATATCATTAGAAAATACACACTATATGTGCTTAATGCTATAAGCTAATACATGCGTATTTATAAAACGAGATATAATGAAAACCGAGTAAGAAAACATAACCTTCGCAAGATGCGACCATCTCAATGTGGGGTGTAGTCAATATCATGTTCAGGAAGTACCGTAATGATAAGGAAAAATACACTGCATTATATTTCAACAACGATTTTCCCAGTGTCTACTACAGCTGATGCTCACGTCTCGCAAACACAGTAGACAATTCCCTAGATACTTAAGTTGTCATTCTTTCCTTATATTGCACATGACCGTTATGCAAGTAATTCTGCACGGCTGGGATTATGTTGGCATAACGGTAAGGCTACGTGTTCTTTGCTAAAGGGAGCATTACTCACCAAGCGAAGATCTTTGACTCTCGCTGCCATGGTCGCTCAGCCATGGCTTAGCTAAGCGAAGTACGAGACGGGCTGGTGCAACACCCAGTCTTAAGCGGGTGTATTTAAGGATCGCTTAACCGTAAACCACCTTTAACAAAGGAGGATTTAAGCGGCCTCGTGGTGAAACCGGCTCTTAGAATTGGTAATGAGAAATCCCGCCCATTTATAGATAAATTAGAATTGTTACTCAATAACATGAGCAAAGTAAATTTCGATATAATAATTTGTGGGGATGTAAATGTGGATTTCTTAAAACTTGATAGAAATTGTGAATTATTAACACAGTTACTAATTTCCTATGGACTGAAACCTACAGTAAATACACCAACAAGAATAACAAAATTTAGTAAAACCACTCCTGATCAAATTTTTATAAATACAGATAAATATCACCATTCAATAGAAGTCTATTGTCCGGGTTTTAGTGACCACCATGGACAAATACTGAGTTTTGAAGTATCCGAAGTAATCAATAATAATGATGAAAATGAAAATCCACAGCCTGCTTCCAGTCTCCGACCGGGTCAGGAATGGAATGAATGAAGCCCCCATCTAGCGGCGAGGATATGAACTGTGCCGGCTGCCGAGGCCTGACGCACTCCTCCGGGGCAATGATTAAATGAATGACAGATGAAATGAAATGATAGTGGAGAGTGTTGCTGGAATGAAATTTTGACGGGGAAAACCGGAGTGCCCGGAGAAAAACCTGTCTGCCTCCGTTTTGTCCAGCACAGATCTCACATGGAGTGACCGGGATTTGAACCACGGACCCAGCGGTGAGAGGCCGGCGTGCTGCCGCCTAAGCCACGGAGGCTTCAATAATAATGATAATGGAGTAAAATCAAAGTTGGGGCGTGGTGGCTCAGCGGTCTAGCTGTATGCCTCTCACCAAGGCGGTCCGGGTTCGATTCCCGGTCAATGCATGTGAGATTTTCGAAGTGAAATGCCATGTCCTGTGGTTCGGATTCCACGTAAAAAGGAGGTCCCGTGGCTCATGATCTCAAGATTAACGGTCACGTTAAACTACAAGCTTCCTTTTTTTTTTTTTAATCAAAGTGCAGGTCATTCACTGAATCAAATGTTACATATTTCAATGACTTATTAAATAAGGAAACATGGTCAGAAATTTATGAACTAGAAAATGTAAATGATAAATTTAATGCATTTAACAGTACCCTAAAACACTATTTTGAAATAGCATTCCCCTTTAAACGAAGAACTGTTCAAAATAACAAAACTAGCAATTGGATAACAACAGGGATTATAAATTCATGTCAAAGAAAGAAATTTCTACACAAATTATATAAACAATACCACACAACACCTGAATTCAATTTACACTACAAAAAATACACTAGCATATTAAATAAGGTAATAAGACTAGCAAAGAAAATGCATAATGATAATTTTATTTCCCAATCATCTAATAAAAACAGGGCTATGTGGTCCGTGATAAAGAAAGAAACTGGAAAATCTGCTAAAATACAAAGGAACATTACACTGACCAGAAATAATAAAGTGATTAATAATCCAGAGGAAATAGCAAACACTTTTAATGACTATTTTCTGGAAATTCCATAAAACTTAATAAATAAATCACAGGTAAATACACTAAATTCTAATAATAAAATAAATATATGCAGTGATTCTTTATTTATAAATCATGTCACAAGTGAAGAGGTAAGAATAGTTATAAAAGAGCTAAAAAATAAATTCTGTGCTGGCATTGATGGCATCCCTGATGCAATTTTAAAGAAATGTGCAGAAAATATAATAAATCCACTTACGCACTTAATAAACAGTTCAGTTCTCTCAGGAACTTACCCGGATATTTTGAAGTTATCAAAAGTAATTCCAGTGCACAAAAACGGTTCAAAAGATGAATTAGATAACTATCGTCCTATTACCTTACCAACTGGTATTGCAAAAATTGTGGAAAAAATTTTGTATAAGAGACTGATAAGTTTCATAGAAAAAAATAAAATATTATCAAACTCACAACATGGATTTAGAACGGAAAATTCTACACAGACAGCAATTTACGAATGTAGTAATAGTATAGTGAAATTAATTGACAATAAGGAACATGTAACTGGCCTATTCTTGGATTTATCGAAAGCATTTGATGTTGTTGACCATAAAATCCTCCTTACCAAACTAAATCAATATGGTGTTAGAGGTCTAGCTAATAAATGGATAGAGTCTTACTTAACAAGGCGTAAACAAATAGTAAGCCTGAGACACAAGGATGATGGAACCAAATTACTTAATGAAACATTGTCCAATGAGGGAATTATTGAATTTGGAGTACCCCAGGGATCGGTTTTGGGCCCACTACTCTTTCTTCTATATATCAATGATATAACACAGAACGTTCATTCACATAAGGAAATTTTGTTTGCGGACGATACAACACTCGTAATAAAAGATGAAACTAAACAGGTCATACAGCAGTCTGCTGACTCCGTTACAGGAGTGTTAACCAAATGGTCACAAGATAATCGCCTCATAATAAACTATAAAAAGACAGTATGTCTAAATTTCCACACTATACAGAATAGGAATCCTGCGATGCCCAATATAACATTAAATGGTCATCAAATAGAAAATAAATCAGAAACAAAGTTTTTAGGACTATGGATACAACAAGACTTGAAATGGAATAAACATATACAATATCTGAATACTAAACTTAACTCGATGTGCTTTGCGTTACGTATTTTGAAAACCTGCACTAGCATGCACACATTAAGAAATACTTATTTTGCTTATTTCCATTCATACTTAAGATATGGGATCATATTTTGGGGTATGTCGCCAGATGTACTAAGCACGTTTAGGATACAAAAGAGGGCGATTAGAATTATGGCAAATGTAAACTCTAGAGAATCATGTAGACCTCTGTTTAAAGATTTAAACATTCTCCCACTGCCCTGCATATATATCTTTGAAAGTATTATGTTTTTTAAAAAGAATTTAATGAATAAAGATGTTTTTCTTAAAACAAACTGATGTTCATAGGCATAACACAAGACAAAATCAAAACATTCATATTTCACACACACACACACACAAGCATATATCAAAAAGGAACTTTTCACACTGGAGTTAAATTATACAATAAACTACCCCAGTATATAAAACTGGCCCCAAAAATAAAAACCTTTGATAGAATGTTGAAAGCTTATCTGCAGTGCCATTGTTTTTACTCAGTAGTTGAATATTTTAGCGTATAGGAGTGAGGGAATCTATAACTATATTTTACTTTTTTAATTTAATTTTAATACCTAGCTGTATGTTGTTGTATTTATAGAATTAAGTTTTCATATTATGATAATAGAGTGAGGTGTAAATAGTTGTGCAATAAGATTGTATCTATTAAGATTTGCTATTATAATAAGTTATAAATAGTTATAATCTTAGTAATATATACCTGTTAGTTCTTTTATTTTATGCATGTAAATTCTGACGTGTCCTATATCAAAAATGTATTGAATGCATGTATTTGATCAAATGGAATTAATAAAAATCTATCTATCTATCTATCTATCAATACTTAAAATTGCCTGAACACACTTAATCAGGTATATGTTTTGGGTAACCTTTTAGCCCTTCCTCAGCCTATTATCACAGATCATTATTGTCAATTCACACATCACTCAAAAAACACACTATAATTAAAACATGCATTATTTAGTCCACTTGTCCTTATGTCACAGGTTAACTTGACTTAATTAGTGCTATTACACATCGGAATTCAGTCCTATTTGAATTAACATAACACAATTAAAATATATTATAAAATATCTTTCTACACATTACTTCAAATACACTTGAAAATTATTGGGATGATGTTCTGTGGGCCCTGTCTTAGAATTCTTGCTGGGTGGAAGAAACTTGTTTTACCATAAATAGCGGATCTTCCTAATGTCCTGTGTGGTGAGTGGTTTAAGACTTGAAATGTATTACTTCCCTTTCCCCTGAAAGGAAAAAAGGAAACAATCGCTTGTGAGAGTCAAAAACCCATTATTTGATATTCATTATCTAAAAATCAATGTTTCGTGTTTGTTTGTCTGTCTGTGTGTATGTCTCCTATGCGCTCATATACCATTCATCCGATTGTGATGAAACTTGGGTGAGATGTTGTGTACACTCCAAGGAAGGTTTCTGGCTTAGTAAATCTCAGTTCCGCTGTGCTCTCCAAATACAATAATTGCCATATCAATGCATTACTTCCACAAAAAGAGAGCTTTTCAGACGGAATGGAGTAGATTACTTCGTGTCGCAAAGCCGATTTCGAAGTATATATCGTATGTGGCTGGCATTTCACAAGGGAGAATTATATATTAATAAATACGAATGAATTACTTACAATAACTACTACCGTACATTCTCCCCTGCTGTACAAACTAGGCGACTTAGCAGGGTCGATTTGACAGCTGTTCTTCCCCAGTGGCGTAGCAAAGGGGGAGTTAGAACCCCCCCCCCCCATTGGAAAATCGGCAGGTTGTGATTTGTGTCTGTGATCGTGTACTGTTGTCGCCTTTCAGCCCGGGTCCCCATTTGTGGCTACACACGTCTTCATGACAACGTATAGCCACAGTCTACCTACAAATCGTGAAGCTTCCGCCAGACAATAATGCTCTCATGCAGCCAGCAAGAATCTGCCGACTGCGCTATGTTTGTTGTATGTTATTGTTGCTGGATTTATTGTACCGTATGTAAGCATTGTGTAAAGGTTATGTCTTTAATTTAACATGTGCTCTACAAGAGGAGATATGCAGTTCAATAAATAGATCTAATATTAGAAGCAATATTTCAGTGTTGCTAAGTAACCTATATGATCGCTTTTCAGTCGGTCAACACGAATGTACGGTACTCAATAGATTAGGTGGGCAGTGACAATTTATCTCCTAATGCCTGAAATAAAAATAAATGATTCGTTTATACACTTAATAAAACTCTTCTCACATAAGGGGGGGGGGTTGTATGAGAAGCGTTTTATTAAATGTATAAATAATTATTGTATTATGAATTACACAGGGAAATTAATTGTTACTCCTCGCCCAATCTAATTGGGTGTATTCGTGTTGACCGACTGGGAAGTCAGACTGTTCAAATAGCAAGACGACACCCGTGTTTCCAAAGGACCCTAAAAGGTAAGATTTGATGTATGGATTTTAGGCTAGTACCATAGCGTATAGAAGAGAAAGTGTGGCGACTCCCGGATTTGCCGTATGTTTAGTATGGGTAGTTGCGGCTCCCGCCGACAGACGGCGCCGCGGTTGCTTATTGCTGGCTGGAGTCACTTTCTAAGCGCTCGCGAGTTTGAAAACCCAGAAATACTGCCGTGTTTAGTCCTTATTTCTTGGTGTTGAAAAGTGTATGCGATCAAGAAGCGATAGTGAAATAATACATACGTTATGACACTGGTGTGTTAAGTATTTGTAAGCCTTTACACTTACTTCTTTACATTTGTGCTGTCGAGTGAATTATAACCTGATAAGATTCGACAAACAAAACTGTGTAAGTAAAAGGTCCACGGCCGATTTCCTTCCAATATCCCTTCCCTGGCCCGTCCTGAAAAGAAAAGTACATGACCATTGGCTAAATTAATAAAATTATTAAATATGCCGTGTTGTTTTGTTCCCGGGTGCCGATCTGGATACGAAAAGTCATCTGCAACAGGTAGGCACTTGTATAGACCTCCAAAAGGCGAAGATGATTTATTTAAATGGGCAAAGGCCATTCCGAGGAAAGACATTAAATTGTCAAATAAGTCATATGTATGTGACAAACATTTCTCCGATAATTTCCTTATTAAAACGGACACTTTCACAATAGATGGAAAGACAGTCGAAATGGCAAGAATGAGATGGAGCTTGAAGCCTGGTGCAGTCCCACACATTTTTCCAAACTTGCCGAAATATTTCACTACGCAACCGAAAGCACGCAAATCTCCTCTGAAGAGGAATATGAAAAAGACTGGCATATCGAAATCTTTTACCAAAATTTCGGCACTTAGTTCTCCAATGGTAGTTCCAGGCACTTCTTATGGTGTAGATAGTGAGGTCGATGCCAGCAAAGTTATTGCCAGTCTCAAACGCAAATTTAGTGAGAACACAGAATAAGCTACTGAAAGAGAGGGAAAAGGTAACATTGTTAGAGAAGAAAGTTGCGACTGTTATTCCATCCCAATCTCGTTGTACATGTAAGCCGAATTTCCTGAGTAAGAAGCAAAAGTTAGTTATAGACACTATGTTTAAGAAGTGCCAAACAAGCCCAACAGGCATGCGATACAGTGATGAATTTATTCTGGAGAGTTTGCTTCTCAAAATTAAATCTCCCAAGGGGTACAGGCATTGCCTAAGGCACGGCTTACTACCTCGCCCTTCTGAAAGTCATTTAAGAACCCTCTGCAAGGGATTTGAGTGCTCGTATGGCGCAAACACGAATGCTATAAATGCAATTGCAGAGGCATTTAAAAATGAACAAGACGAAAATCAACGTTTAGGGGTAGTGATATTCGATGAAGTTAAGTTGAGGGAGGAAATTCGATTTAATTCTTCCTCGCTCAAATTGGATGGTTTTGTGGACTTAGGGGATTTAACTCCGGAGGATAAAAGGAATACCTTAGCCAACCATGCTTTGGTATTCATGTTTGTTCCCCCTCCTCCATAATTGGATCCAGCCGGTAGCAGTTTATGCCAGCAAAAATGCAACACCTGGTGATATTTTGGCAAAAATACTAATCCAAATTATTATACAGCTGGAGCGAGAGTGATAGGTCTCACAAGTGATAGAAGTGAGTCGAATAAGAAGGCTTGGATAAACTTAGGAATGACCGGAAAACCAGGAAATGTGAAATGTAGCATCCGAAATCCAGTTAATCAAGAGAGAAAACTGTGGGCCTTTTCAGACTTTGTACATATCTTAAAATGTGTAAGGAACTATATCCACGATAAAAGTAAGTTTTTGTACAACAATCAAGAAATAGATTTTAATTTCTACGGACAGGTTTATGCCATGGACACTTCCCCCGAGTTCGCAGGTCTTAAAGCTTGTCCAAAATTGACTTCCGCACACACATACCCTACGTCTTTCCAAAGAATGAACGCGAGACTCGCTTTCCAATTATTCAGCAATGCGACCGCGAATGCCAACTCCAGAATACCAACAAACGCACTGTACAAAATTCTCCTTCGCAAAAGACATTAATGGACTTTTATGAAACCATTAGCTCAGAAAATAACACATTTGCCTCAAATAGGACAATGGAATCTCTGAGAGTCACGCTAAAGAATACCTTAGAAGTCGCTCATTATTTATGGTCCAAAGGCTTCAAGTACGTGTTGACAGAGAAATTCAATCAAGACCCCTTAGAACGTCAATTCGGAATTTTAAGGTCCATAAGTTGCGACAATCACCCATCAACTGTAGATTTTCTGCATCTGCATATGTTACAGTGCGTGTATGTTCCAATTAAGATGTCTATATCAGCGTCGGGGAACTGTGAACCTAAGTTAGAACCACCTCTCACGTCATTTGTTAATCAAATGCGATTATATGCGAAGCAAACCGAGGAACAAAACAAATCTGTTAAGTTGTGTGTGGAGGACAAAATTAGAGACAAAGTGGTGATAACAGACTGGGAGAATGATCCTCCCCTTCCTTATGAAGACAACATTCCGAAACAATGCTTGGTTTACTATCTAGCAGGGTACATTGTCAAGCAACTAAGGAAAGGAATCAGCTGTGTGAAGTGTGCAACAACCCTTCTAAGTGAAAGACCGTCGGGCACAACAGCTGCAACTTTCACCAACATAAAGGACTTTGGCACAATAAATGCCCTTACTTACCTAACTCATCCGTCCGACAGTGTCTTCAACATTCTTTTACAGGTCGAAGTAGTCGTTGAAAAGAAACTAGCTTCCCTTTCAAATTTGTGGGGTGATATATTTTATGAGTGTTTGGACAGCATTGATGAGATTGTTTTAGGGCCGTGTGATTTAGGATGTTGTATGGAACATAAGCCTTATTGGAAAACTCGTTTTTCATTTCGTGAAGTGCCGCTTTTTCTTTCGTACGAAAGAAATTAGGAAAGAGCAATCATCTTCTAAGTCTGGAAAATCGTCGTGTAAGCTATCCAAAGTTTCGGACAACTGACAGCTATAATTTGCATGGGTGAGTTTGTATTATATTACACTGTATTACATTATATTTACTGTATTTGTGCAGTAGTGAATGGTCTGTAGCTTTACGATTTTTACACATTCAGTTACATTTGACTCCCGTCCGAATGTTTTATTTCCATATTATATGAACCTATGACGTAATCTGATGTTTCATAACTTACACAACGGACGTCAGCGTTTTATATACTCAGTGCGGAGAATTTTATATTTGGATCATCTTGTCTAATACAACGTAGTGTAAGCTGATAACATTCAGTTGCTGAAAAGGAACATTCAACTGCTTCTATTGATACCGTCCTCACTCAGTGCCAGCCGACGCTAGAGCTGCCTAGCGGCTGGACCATACAAATTCCACAAGTCGCGTCACTTTCTCTTCTATACGCTATGCTAGTACTATAAAGTTTTTCAAGAGGAGCGTGATGATGCAGTGGCTTAGCTGCTCGTCAATCACCCGGCCGGCCGGAGTTCCAATCCCGGTGACAGAGGGGTGGAATTTTCACATGAAAAATTACGTGGCGTCAGGAAGGATATCCGGCCTTAAATCCCCGGCCAAAACCAAAATGAGCCTGATTGGCTCCGGCGACCCCAACTAGCCTAATTGGGACACGCAGTAGAAAGTATTATAAAGCTTTTCAATCAAACAACGGAACTATGTCTTTAACTGGTTATAAATCAATAATAATGTTACTGGTTTTAGGTCCCTTTTAACTACTGTGGCTTTTAGAGACACCGGAGTGCCGGAATTTTGCCCTGAAGGGGATCTTTAACATGCCAGTAAATCTACAGACACGGTTCCCTCGCATTTATGCACCCTTAAATGCCAGCTGACTGCGCCAGGATTAGATCCTGCCACCTTGGGCACAGCAGGCGAGAACGTTACCACGGAGCCAGTCGGTTATAAATCAGAAGCATGTCTCGGTAGGATATTGTTACACATCCAACGGCATATAACACCCTTAGGAAGTGTATACACATACAACTACCATTCTACAGACATCTACAAATACTCCTTCAACAGCTACATTTATTAAACCATCTGCCCAACACCCTACACCGATTTCACCCCTTAAATACCTCCAAGCTGGAATCAACAGTAACTACACATTTCTAAACACATAAGCTAGCAGAGGCGACACTACGGCTCTTCCGTCAAAGGCTTTCACAACTCATGCGCACATACACAGGAACTGGCTGTCACAACAGCAACATGAAGAAATACCAGAGTCAGCACTTAACAAATGCTTAAGAAGACCACCCCCAAAAGGGAAAGTAGGTGTCTGTTACGGCCGGAGACTCAGCCCTACGACAAGCTGACATCGTGCCTCCTGTAAGTGTATCTCAGATTTCCACACACACCAGTTATACATCCTTCCCATTACCAGACCTTTTATTACTTTGTAAACACGTGTACATTAATCTGTTTAAGTTGTCCCAACAGTTGAGGGAAGCACACTTGAAACCTTAAATACACTAGTAAACTAGTACATTGCACCAACACCCAATTGTTATCATTAGTGCCCTCATCCATTTATACTGCCGACTTCCCTACACTTCCTTCCGTAAACACCGGCCTAACACATATCGCTGTGCCAGCATTAGCAGAGTGCCTGCAACGCAAGCGACCTTGCCTTTCAGAGAGTGTGCGTGACCACGGCTCACACAGATGTGCTGTCAACATTATCAGCTTTGCTCGTCCACGATTAGCTTGCCAAGTATTATTTTCCACCCCAGGGTGAATCCTTTGCTTGTAATCATTAATCCGTAGAACTGACCTTTTACTTACTCCGCTTTCCAGCACCAGTACAGAGATTCCACACCCTCGTTAAATCGCCCCTAGCTACACACACCACTCGCTTCACAAACCCATCCCCTAGTTCAGCCAGCCCTCGTAAAGGATCTGAACAATATCATTCTTTGCATGGCTTTGGTGGCGTAGTCGGTAGCACACTGAACTACTATGCCCAAGTTCGCGGGTTCAAACCCAGTCGAAGTCGTCGGGCCCATGTCATAGATTTATGGCATGTAAAAGAACTTACAACTACAATTGGTAGAGTGTAGTCAAAATTTGTAGGCTATTGGGTTAGACACGCTCTATCAGGTTCAAACGTACGCCGTTGGGTTTCAGTGACAGTGGCGTCTGATAGCTTAAGTTGCAACTACTTGACATAGAAATTGGGGAACCTACGGGCGTTCATGTGATATGCCCTGCTATGGCCATTGTCTGCAAATCAAATATAAATATCTATGCATTTTTAAAATTAAAACATATGGTAGGCTAAGTAAACGTAAAAGATGTCATCTCAAACGCGTGCTGACATTTTAATTTTCAGATGTAGAAAATGGCTTTTTAATAGTCAGAGAGCTGATTTAATGAATAGAGATTTTGTACAATAATATAAACTTATTCTCGAATCCTTTGGAAGCAAGCCAATTTATGTCGTCAGGATAATGCTCACAAACTTAGATGTGGTACACTTTTTGTTAATTATCTTATGAAATACCTGGTCTCCCACATGGCTGCTGTGAAGGTACGGTACACAATTGTTATTGCCGATATTTTGTAAAATTGGCATTGTATTATTTTGTCAAATTCAGGAATGAAAGGTTTCAAACCCACAGAAAAAATACGAAGTACCTACAATTGAGCCATTTAAGATCTTTATATACTTTTCGTTTCACAAATCACACGGGTATTTTTACTATTTAACTATCATGTTACTCAATTTTACGGAATAACTAGCTTCTGATACGGTTAAGAATTTTATATATTATACCCATATCTTAAAGGGGTCACTTAGCGTAAGCTTAAAAGGCGCACGGACAGTAGGTCTCGGACGCAATTCAGAAAAGCCGAGGTGAACAGTGAAACACTTATAATCTACTCTTCTCTGAAGTATTAACTCGACTCGATAATTAATGCTGGCCGAAGCCGGGGTGATGGGTTCGCTCCGAAGCTAGTAATTTAAATTTCCACTGAATAGAGATTGTTGGACGAAATTAAAACGTTGGCGATGTATTGAAGATAATGATATGCTGTCGGGGACTTCTTTGTAGAACTTTTCATGCTGACCAATTCTTACACTCATAGTTTTGTCTACGTGCCAGGAGATGGCAGTTCAACACACTGTGGCGGGGGTCTTGCAGTACGCATGCGCGACCAGCCTATTCCAAACCTAAATATATCGGCTTCCCGCATGACAATGGTTGTTATCGCAGCCAGTGTAAGAAGCAATATGCTGAGTGACTGAAGAAAGTAGTGACCAACTTAATGTTTTTGGAATGCGCGATACGCAATGAGCGGGAAGACATCTGCAGTTCAAACCTAACTGCCATCTCCTGGCGCGATATCAATATATGGATATTTTTAATGATTTACCAAGGCGCAAGGACGGCAGATTTTCCTTAGACACGATTCACTGAAATCGTTACTGCTCGGCTTGCTTTGGTCATAAATGAATGTTCTCCTACAGAAACCAGCCTCGAGAAATTCTTGACTGAATGGTGAAAACCGCATCAAAATCCATTCAGTGGATTTAGAGATTACCCGTTACATCCAGGAATCGTGGACTTGGTTTTATGTAGAGATCAGTGGCGGCTGGTGGATCTAAAAGTTGGTGGTTCACAAAACTATCATAACTATGATCACTGATACAAGAGTAACCAAAACATCCCTTAGATACCGAACAGATACAAATTAAGGAAAAGCAGAAATTTTAACATATGTTAGCTTATACTATTTGTACTCCTTGACTTGAAGGTTATGCCAAATTACTCACCTATTTGTACAGAATATCAACACGTCTCTCCTTCCTCTTTGCAAACATGTCAATGACTCGGTCATTAAAGTCCCTTATTTGCATGATGAAATCTCGTTCAGTAGACAGCATAGCAAGGGCTGATAATCTCTCCTGAGACATTGTATTTCGTAAGAACGTCTTAATCCTTCTCAGGGTGGAGAAACATCGTTCCGCCTCACAAGATGTCATGGGGATAGTCAGAACTACACTCAGTAATTTAACAAATTCACTGAAAGTTGAACTTAAATTATTGTCCCTAATGAATTCCATTAGTGGCCGAGCACCTGATATGTGTCGAAATTCTACTGTACTGTAAATAACTGAAAGTTCTGTCTCAAGTTTCCTGCACTCAATGAATGGGTAGGCTTGTTGAACAAGTCTGACATTTTCATCCGGGTAGTGTAACTCGTATTCTGCAAATTTGTCTAGAAGAAAGAGTGCATCTGCTCCCAAGTGGACAAGAAAGCTGAATCTGTCTGACATTTCATTCAAAATGACATCACAAACTTCAATTGCCTGTCTGTTTCTTTCTGATTCTACTTTTCGTTTCTTGACTATGCCAGACTGCTCTGATGTGGAATTGATGGTATTTCTTAGTTTCAGAATCTCTATTTCGAAAGATTTTTGTCTTGCCAGAACTGTTGTCGGAGTGCAGTCACGCCTCTGAAGCTGACTGTACAAAATGTCTACATGTGGCATGATTTTATGGAAGAAAGACAACCAAAAAGTAAAATTATCATCATTCAAAATACCAATGTAACCAGAGGCTTGAAGAATAGGTGATGCATTATTCATCCTAACACCTTCCTGAATTATTTTCATACATTCTATGTACTCAAAGACAGTATTCACTGATCGTGTTTGGAAGTTCCATCTAGTGGGGATTGATCTAGGTAAACGTTTTCCAACTATTTCATCTAAAATTGCAGTTCTTTGAGGAGAGTTTCAGAAGAAGGAACAGAGTCCTTGAAGGTTTACAAAGAAAATCCTCACACTTGTAATGATTGAGGCTGCATTCAGCATGACTAAATTTAACTGGTGAGCATGACAATGAACGTATTCAGCTGATGTATACTTCAGCTTAATTATCGCCTGAATACCATGTTTAGAACCACTCATAACAGATGTACCATCATACGTTTGTGCGATAAGCTTATGTTCACTGTTGAGGACTGTTATATCTTTCGAGAGGGTGAAGGACTTTGGTCACTACTCTTTGTTTTTCTTTATATTCCAAGCGGGCTCTGTATTATCTCTGCGGTCTGTTTTGGAGGACATGACTGATCATTGTCTGCTTTGATTTATTGAAAATAAAATAAGGGTCAGTACGGAATTATAAAAGAACCTATACGCCGGTTAGGCTTTCGATAGTTACAATTTCGTTTCGTAATATTGTGGTGACCTTTGTCAGGATAAAAGAGAAAATGGATTCTATAATAAAGAAAAGAAGTATTATTCGGAGTTCATTTACGCGAATATACAACAACGTGGACAATGATATAACGAAGAATAGTGATGAGATGCTTGTGGAGGCAAACCTGGCGGTGTTCAAGAACAAAGCCAGAGATCTAGCAAAACTGGATGAAGAAATTATAGATCTTATGCTAACAGAAGACTACGCAACTGCAGATCTGGAAAAGGAAATGACTTCTGCGGACGAATATGCAAGTAAGGCCAAACTATTGGAAGTAAAATATGAAAACTACATGAAAAGTAAGATAGCTGACATGTTAAATGCTTCATCTGACCTGACGCCTTCAAACGAAGCCCATGCAAAACGCAAGTTTAAATTACCCTTGTTAGAATTTAAGAAGTTTGGATGGGATGTAAGGAAATGGTTGGCGTTCTGGGGACGGTTCCGAAAAATACATGAAGATCCTGATATAGCCCAGGAAGATAAGTTTCAATACTTATTACAATCAACATTACCTAACTCTCGCGCCCGCGAGATAGTTGAAAGTTTCCCACCAATTAGTGAAAACTATCAAAAGGCTCTCGATAGTTTGAAGTCTAGATTCGGGCGTGATGAATTACTTGTTGAAGTACCGTAGAGTGGGGCAAAGTCGATCAAAAATACGTTTTTTTGACATATTACAGTATGAAGATGACGTAATGCAATTTTGAAAACGCATATATATATGTAATGAAGCTTCATCAATCTAATGCTAGCATAACAACATGACAACTTCCGTAAATTACGAAACTATTACTGTTTGAAGTGTGATCGGCTTCACCCCACCTGGTGGGGTGAAGTCGATCACAGGTTTATTTCAGCCTAGAAACGACTTCACACATCTTATGGGGTGAAATCGATCATCATTTTAGTTTTTAAAATATTTCAATCATGATTTAGCATATAGAAATGGCAAAATTATTACATTTTACTAATATTTAACCCTAGCGAGTTTATTCTCTAAAGCATACAATATAATTCGTAAAGAAAAGATTCCCTATCCCTAAAATCTCGATTAATGTTATGTTCATTTCTGCGATAGTCTATGGATGAGGTAGCGTACTCTTTTTAAACTCTTTGAGAGCAATTTCATTATTATTTTCTTTGCAAAAACAATTAATAATGTTATTGGTTTTACGTCCCTTTTAACTACCCTGGCTTTTAGAGACGCCGGGGTGCCGGAATTTTGCCCCGAAGGGGATTTTTAACGTGCCAGTAAATGTACTGACACGGCTCCCTCGCATTTGCGCACCCTCAAATGCCAGCTGACTGCGCCAAGTTTAGAACCTGCAACCTTGGGCTCAGCAAGCGAGAACGTTACCCCTGAGCCACGCAGCCAGACCTTTGCAAAAACACATTACATTCAGAGACAAATGGCTTGACAAATTGTATCCAATAATAGCCTTCTTTTCCTCTATATTTCATACATTAGTACGTTTCAGAGGAAGCCCCCACTCTGACCACTTAACTAAACCTTCAATCAAACAATTTTCATCAGTGGTAGTCAATGCAAGTTGTCCTCCAAACGTTCAGTGTGTTTACCTTTGACCCAGTAGTATTGTGTTTACCTTTGACCCAATAATTTAGGATAGTTTATCATTCAGAGGCTTTTCTGATGCTTAATTCCCCCCCCCCCCCTTTTTACTCTTTGCACAGCATTGTTTAAATACTGAACACTATAATATCGTTTCGCAACAGCGCCTGGCTTCTTTATATTCGTACCATGATCGACTTCACCCTACCAAATGTAAACATTCGGTATAATACATTATTGCTTGCATGCCACAACACATCAACTTATCAAATGAAGTCGAAGAAGTTGAGTTACCGATTGAAACCGGTGGATGACTGTTTGTTGACCAACGTTTTGAAAAATATTAAAAATGGGCATTTATTGAAAACTTAACCACACTTAGCCTGTTATGGTTATAACATACAAATAATATCATATAAATAGCACGGAGCTTCAACATTCCAAAGAAAGTTAAATCGTTACTTCTCCATTTACCCACCAGGTGGTAGTACTGAAATTATATCGAGACGTCACAATGATCGACTTCACGTGACCCACTCTACGGTATATGTTAGGGAGCTTCTGAAACTAACCCTTAATTTAACCACCAGTAGCGATAAACCTGATCTTTCGTCCATGTATGATCGCATAGAAACACAACTTCGTGCTTCAGAGACGCTAGGAGTGACCTCAGAGAAGTATGCCGCAATGCTTTTTCCTCTTGTGGAATCGTGCCTGTCAGAGGATCTGTTACGTGCTTGGCAGAGGAGTTCATTCACCCGGGGGAGTCAGCACAAAATTCAAAGCTGGGTAACTTGATGGCATTTTTGAAGCAGGAAGTGGAAAGTGAGGAAAGGATATCTATGGCTATAGAAGGATTTCATTAAGATTCAAAAGGCAAGAATGTTAGTGAAAGTACGTTACCAACTGCGGTCTGTCTAATTAATGTTAAATCTTCCAAACCCGTATGTATCTTCTGTGAAGGAACTCATAACAGCATGGACTGTTACAAAGCTCGTAAGTTTAGTTTGGAAGAGAAGAGGAAAGAAAGTTGTCAGAGATAAAAGATGCTGTTTCGGCTGCTTGAAACCCAACCATACTAGTAAGAAATGTAAAACTTTTTTAAAATGCATTGTTTGTGAGGGTAGGCACGTACCTCTCATGTGCCTGACAAAATCGATGTTCCTTCAGTCGAGAACAATTTGTCAAATGTGAATTGTGGACAAGTTCTTTTGAAAACTTTGACTGCTGTAATTAAGGGTGTTGCTGAAAAACCAATACGTGTTCTGTTCGATGACGGTTCTCAGAGATCCTATGTTAGGAGTGACTTAGCCAAACAGATGGAATACCAGTCTATAGGCAGTGGTAGTGTGGTACATGCACTCTTTGGTGGTTCCCATGCTAAGCCATATGAACACCAGTGTTACAAAGTAAGGTTAGGTAGTATGGATGGGAAATATGCATGCAACTTTGATGCTTTGGATCAGGACGTTATTTGTTCAAATGTGCCCACTGCTCGAGAAGGTCCATGGTTGATTGGAGCAGATGTTTTTGGTAAGCTGTTGACTGGTAAGAAGAAGAATCTTAATTGTGGTCTTGTGGCTATCGAAACACACTTGGGATGGACAATCATGGGGAAGAACAAAAATGAAAGCTCAGGGAACATTAACCGTTCAATGATGGTCTTGTCAATGTTGTCCACTGAGAAGTCGTTAACTACCTTGTGGGACTTAGATGTATTAAAAATTGATGATCCAATAATGAGAACCAGCAAGGCTGAGATGAAACGCCTAGCCAAAGACCATTTTGAGAAAACTGTTTGTGTAAATGAAGATGGAAGGTATGAGGTTCAGTTGCCCTGGTTAGAAGATCACCCACCCCTTCCGGGGAATTTCAACCTGGCAAAGCGCAGATTGGACTCTAAAGTGAAGAAGATGGCGGGCAGTAATTCTTCTGAGCGTTATGATGCTGTGTTGACTGAATGGTTAAGGGATGATGTTATAGAAGAAATACCAAGAGAAGAGTGGGACAATGGACATTATCTTCCTCATAGGTCTGTTTTTTTAAGAAAATAGTACAACCCCCATTCGGCCAGTCTTCGATGCTTCAGCAAGAGAGCAAGGGTGCCCGTCTCTAAACCAATGCATTGACAAAGGCATTAACTTGATCGAGTTAATTCCACCACTTTTGCTTCGCTTCCGACTTCATGAGATAGGAGTGATAGCAGATATAAAAAAGGCTTTCTTGCAGATCAGTCTTGCTAGAGAGGACAGAGACTTTCTAAGATTTTTGTGGTTTGACAAGTCGGGTAACTTGAGAATATTTCGACACACCCGAGTAGTGTTTGGTGTGACTTGCAGTCCCTTTCTGTTGTGTGCTGTTTTAGATCACCATCTAAAGATCTGCTCGATGCCCAGAAAAGATGGAAATTCTTCCTATTCCTCAAATACTATTACTACACTGCTGAAGTCTTTCTATGTGGATAATTGTGTAGCAAGTGTTCCTGATGAAAAGGAGCTAGATTGCTTCATAAAGGAATCCACTGATATATTTACTAAGGGCAAGTTTGATTTAAGAGGGTGGGAGTTTACCAATCCTGAACTTCCATTGAAAGGCATTAAGCCTACTTCAGTTTTAGGTCTTCTTTGGGACAAGAAATAAGATGTCTTGTTTGTGAACACTGATTTCTGGGAAAGTGAAGACATGAACAGGATCACTAGAAGATCAGTATTATCTTTAGCACAGAGGTTATTTGATCCCATTGGTTATTTATGTCCAGTGACACTTTTCCCCAAGATTCTTCTCCAAAAGTCTTGGATAACAGAAAATGGTTGGGATGAAGAGCTGGAAGAGGACCTCAAACACTCTTTCATGGCTTGGATGGCAGACTTGCCACTTCTGAAAGATATTAAGATTCCAAGGTGGATAACAATGGTAGACAGTGATAATACTTTGAGTTCTATCCATTGTTTTTGTGATGCCAGTCAGGAAGCCTATGCTGCTGCAGTGTTTATTAGATTAGAGAACAGTTCGGGGGTAAGGATTCAGCTTATTCAAGCAAAATCTCGCGTGGCACCGATAAAAGACATCAGTTTTTTTAAGCGTATGGCTTTTAGTGCCGGGAGTGTCCGAGGACATGTTCGGCTCGCCAGTTTTGTAGCTGCTTCGAGACGGACACCCAATGGGTGAGCTACAAGTACCGTTGGGGAGGAAAGTTGGAAGGGAGGGTCGAGGAGTTGGAAGGTAGCGGCTGTGGCCTATAGTTAAGGACCAACCCCGGCATTTGCCTGGAAGGAAGATGGGAAACCACAGAAGACCATCTTCAAGTTTGCCGGCGGGGGGATTCGAACCTCCTCGCCTCCCGGATGTGAGCGACTGCCAACAGTCATGCCGCAACGACCTCGGCTAACTCACCCGGTAAGACATCAGTATTCCTAGGCTTGAATTGCTTGCAGCAGTTATTGGTGCGCGACTGACCACTTCCATACTACAAGAGATGGAATTTAAAGGTCTTCAGCTGTTCTTCTGGAGCGACTCGTCTACCGTTATAGCGTGGATCAAACGAGAGGAACAATGGAAAAACCTTTGTGAGTAATCGAGTGGATGAAATTAGGAAACTTACCCCAAAAGAAGCATGGAGACATATACCTGGAAAAGAAAATCCAGCTGATCTACCTAGCAGAGGCTGTCCTATTAGGAAGTTTGTAACATCAAAATGGTGGAAAGGACCGGAATGGTTACAACTTACATGAGATATGTGGCCAGTACAAGAGAACCAGATGGATGAAGAAGAAGTCATTGTGGAAAAGAAAAGGGATATTATATCTTTGCTCTGCGAGAATGGTGATTGGTACTACTCCTACTTTTCAAGATTTAACAGGATCGTGAGAAAAATTGGGTGGATTATTCGATTTGCATTAAATTGTCGTCTGAAACGAGAAAGAGTTGAACTGGTGAAAGGTGAACTTCTTGCAAAAGAAATGGAAGAGGCGGAACTAAGGGTCATGAAACTTGTCCAGAAGGAGTCGTTCATTGGAGTTCAAGATAAGCAACTTGCATCACTCGCTCCTTACGAAGACCATGATGGAGTAATCCGCTTAACTACGAAGCGACAGAAAGGAAAGATTTGATGGATTTTAGATTGCCTGTAGTGCTTCCCTCTAAACATGCAGTGGTTTGCCGATTGATTTATGACACACATGTGAAAAATTGTCATGTTGGTGTTCAAGGACTATTAAGTATCTTACGAGAGAAGTATTGGATTTTACAAGGAAGGAGGTCTGTGCGCACTGTTATTTCAAAATGTGTCATCTGCAAGATACATGGTGGGAGGAAGATGGTTGTTAGCTCCCCACCTTTACCGGAGACACGTGTAAGAGATGCTGCAGTGTTTGAGATAATAGGTGTTGATTTAATGGGACCACTATATACTCGTGAAAATAAGGTTTGGATTTGTCTCTTCACGTGTGCTGTCTACCGAGCGATTCATTTGGAGATAGTCTCTTCGTTATCTTCTGGACACTTTTTGCAAGCCTTTCGACGATTTGTGGCTCGTCGTGGAAGACCAGCCATTGTGTATTCAGATAACGGAACCAACTTTACAGGAGCCTCCAATATGTTAAAAGCTATTAACTGGGAGAAAATAGCAGAATACAGCAATGTGGAACGGATTGACTGGCGGTTCAATCCACCAACTGCTGCATGGTGGGGTGGCTGGTGGGAACGGCTCATCGGTCTTCTGAAGCAGCTTCTGAAGAGAACGCTTGGGAGATCTAGATTAACTGTGGAGGAGTTGTCAACAGTACTGTGTGACTGCGAAGCAATATTGAACTCCAGACCCTTGACCTACGTCTCAGAGGACAATTCTGATTCTGTTCCCATCACTCCTTCTATGTTTATACAAGGTGTAAAGGAGATTGGAGTATCCGATTGTGATACTGCTTATGCCACTGATTTAGGAAAAGGACTACGGTATCAACAACAATTAATCGAAAGCTTTTGGCAACGGTTCAGAACTGAGTATCTTGGCCAACTCAAACTTACTTCCAAGAATCTGAAGCACAATCTAATGGCTGGGGAAGTTGTTCTAATAGGCTCAGACAACAGCAAGAAAATTGATTGGTCTATTGCTATTGTACAGGAACTTATCCCAGGGAAGGATGGAGTTGAAAGAGTAGCACGGCTGAAGACATCATCTGGAACTCTGATTTGGCCAGTCCAAAGACTTTGTCCTTTAGAGATCTCATCTGGAGCTTGATGTAGTGGTAACCAGTCGACCCTACCTGTAGGAGACCAGTCACCGTTGGAACCAGTAGCTGAGGAGAAACCTGTAGTTGGCTATTCCATGGTGAAGACAAGATGTGCAAGAAAAATAAAAGTGCCATCAAGGTTTTCGGAGTGAACTGTAAATAATGTGTGTTGAGACAAATGTCTCAAGGTGGGAGTGTGTTGAGGACTGTTATATTTTTCGAGAGGGTGAAGGACTTTGGTCACTACTCTTTGTTTTTCTTTATATTCCAAGCGGGCTCTGTATTATTATCTCTGCGGTCTGTTTTGGAGGACATGACTGATCATTGTCTGCTTTGATTTATTGAAAATAAAATAAGGACCAGTACGGAATTATAAAAGGACCTATACGCCGGTTAGGCTTTCGATAGTTACAATTTCGTTTCGTAATATTCACAACCAATAAAGTGACGTTCGAGTTCATCAGATATGCATGCAGCCAATGATTCTGCATTTTGCCCTTCAGGATTAATAAAACCCCAGTATCTCTCCACTGGCTTCAAGTTGACCAAGTATCTATATACAATGACCAACTGATACATTGATGCTACGTTACTTGTTTCATCTGCTATGACAGACACAAATTCTGACTCTCTAATTTCTTTTGCCATTTCCTCATGGCAAACTTCAAGCATGTACTGCAGAATTTCATTCTGTATTGTTTTTGAGGTGTCCTTGAATACAGTCGCTTTTTCCAAATGAGTTTTCATAGCACTATCTAATTCTGCACTGAAATTGATTAGTCCACGAAAAAAACGGATTGCTTGATATATCGGACTCGTCATGTCCGCGCAATGCCAACTCAAAAGAACCACAAAATCTAATACAGTTAATTATAATGTTCAAAACATAACTATTTTGGGCTACCTATTGATTATGAGTTTCTATTGCTCTTCGGTATCCTGTGTAAATCTGCTGTGCTATATTTACATTGGCAAACATGACCAAGTGCAAGGTATTCTTCATATGCAATTTCGATGAAGCATGCTTTTTAGCTCGGTCATGAAGATGCTGCAGATCACTCACACCATTCTTTGTCCATGAATCATCAGTAGCGTAGCCAGGATCGACCAATGGGAGGGGTTATAGATACTTGAAGTCAAATTCTGCAAGCATTTCGTCCCGCGGCGTAACCGCGCTCGTCAAACGTGCACCATGGTCGCGAGGCCAGCTGCAGTAAGTAAGGATATCGTAGGTTCAAATCTCGGTGCTGACGGCGGTTATCCTGAGTGTGGTTTTTCCCCGGGTTTTTCAACACTCCCTACAGGGGAGCATCTACCCCATCCTTGTCCTTGATACATTTACACACATTACTACAGCCATCAGGGCCTCCGTGGCTTAGGCAGCAGCACACTGGCCTCTCACCGCTGGGTCCGTGGTTCAAATCCCGGTCACTCCATGTGAGATCTGTGCTGGACAGAACGGTGGCAGACAGGTTTTTCTCCGGGTACTCCGGTTTTCCCTGTCAACATTTCATTCCAGCAACACGCTCCACTATCATTACATTTCATCTGTCATTCATTTAATCATTGCCCCAGAGGAGTGCGTCAGGCCTCGGCAGCCGGCACAGTTCATATCCTCGCCGCTAGATGGGGGCTTCATTCATTCCATTCCTGACCCGGTCGGAGACTGGAAGCAGGCTGTGGATTTTCACTACAGCCATCACAGCAATACAGGTTGCCAGACAACTTCAACACACACCGAACTATACGCGGATGATGACCAAGATGTCTCAAGACCCTCAAATGAATTATTAACAACAAGTATTTCCATTACTCAATGAGATATTATTACACAAAAAAAGTTTCATGTATTTTGGTCCAGAAGTTTTCGAGTACTTAAATACAATATACACAAAAGACAACAACAACAAAAAGTTCTTAAAAAATGAAGTTAATTTCTGACTGGACTGGTAAATGTAGAACATCCCTGTTCCCCTGACAGGAACAAAATAAACCCGATCTATCTGGGCTACCAACATGAAGACTGCGTATCTATCAACAAGAGAAAACATTGATGGAAGCCTCAGCAAAAGTGGGCATGTCCCTGCACGGTGTATCATGTTGATTTATGAGTTATTCAATTCTCATTTTTATGGTTATTCAGTTTTTTCAACAAGATCCTGTGCTTTATATTGCAATTAGCCCTGAACGCCTAAAATATCAATTTCAAAGATTTTTGTCAGCTACTAACCATACAAATGCTACATGCAGACGGAAAATTGTTTAGTTGCTTACACTACACATGCAACACATTACACTCATTCGTAACTGTAATTCGGGGAATTGCTGGACAGGCTGACGGTTATCTCATGCTCAACAAGTTAATAAAGATCCCAAAATTAGTGTTAATGTACTATACCCGAAATACCTACCATCAGCATGTTGGAATCCCACGAAGACAACTGGATCGTAGAGCCTGGAAACCCTGGCTAGAAAATTTGCCAGATTCTATCCAACATAAGACGAGGAAATGGGGTACAGGAATTCCTAACTGAGACTACGTTAAGAAAAACCATGGTGAACGACATAAGAAAGCTCAAAAGCACAAGAATAACGATGAACGCAATCTCTGGTGTGTGGGAAACCCACTGAAATACCCACCGCTGGCCTTCTTAACGTGTTCTCTTATCGTTTCTATAAAGTACCACACTTCGAAGATTTTAAATTGATCAAAAAAATGTATTCAAGAAAGGAAAATATAGTGTAAGTCACTATATTATAATTTAAGGCAGAGTGCCCAACTTCCATCCGAAATTTCATGAACATGGGAGAAAAATGCCAGCCCCCACATTCATCAATGTTATTGACTGCATTTTACCCAAATATGAGTGAACACAAATCATTTACATGGTTCAACAGAAATGTTGACAACAATTGAAACATTTAAATAGAAACGCTGGAAATTTTCATATTTACACAACATACATCAATTTATACCCTGAAAAATAATTATTTAAAGCTATAATACAAATGCACAGTTATTTTGTAACACCTCCTTAGTGTTTTTTGTAGGATTCAGAAGTGACACCTTCCATGTGTTTTATTATATTTGTGTTTGCTGTGTTTTTCTGATTTTATTTATCTCTTCTGACCAAGCGATAAAGGTAAGTCAAAAATTAACTTCTTTAATTTAATTTTTACATCCCTTTAAATGAGCTGTCCTCACCAGACCGTAATTAGTGATTGTTATATCGCCTGTTAAGCATTGCATTGATACAAATGTTCGAAAATTTTACCAGGTAGGTTTAATTCAACATGCCTAAAATGCATGATTTCCACAACAGTTTATTTACTTGAACTGATACTGAAATAAACTGCCCTAATTTCACAATCTATCTGAGTGGATTACTTTTCATACTACAACTTGGAATATCCCATTGAATACCCTTTTAATAATCAAGGACATTAGACTTTACATGACTTTGCCATTAAATATCATGCTACACTAAGCATTCATATCGTTTATATTATCAGGCACTACTATACTTCTAGTGCTTCAATTAATCATCTTTCTTGGTGAACAAAGAATTCGGCTTATTTAACAGATCACATTCACAATGAAATATTGTTGCTAAAATTATACAAGTTTCTTTACAGTTCAATAAATCACTGTAAATTATTATTTCATTTGTTCTTATGTTATTATTATTCACGATCAATATGCATAGTTTTCAATAAGTGTTAAATAACAATTGCAGCTTTGGCGATATATCTGCTTCCACATAAATCTAGTCTGGGATTCGCGTTAATAACATAGGGTGAATGTATACAAAATGTCTTCAAACTGTGTTTAAAACATCTGTCTAGTCCATCAATAATGGATCTTGATCGAATCTATCAAAGCAAACGTAATGCAGAATCTCAAAAAGAAATTACGTTAGAACATGTGATTGAATGAATGGATGATTGATTTTTGATTGAATGTACGAGCAACTGAAGTAATGTATTTTTTGTTTGCTGTTATCTAGATCCTCGAATGTCACTCTTATATTACTTTTTTCCCAGTTTCTGAACTTTTTCTTCTATCTTTCATTTTATGTTTTTGCTTTTTTCCGTTTACTGTAGATAGTTTTGTTTTTTATGTAATTATTTCAATGTTTCTTGTACATAGGGATTGTATGAATCAATGCTTGAGATAGGATGTTTGAGTGCATGTCTGTATGGTTGTGGTGGTTGATTTATAATAGACTAGTGTATTTCTATTTTTTGTTCGTGTTTGCTGTTATTGTTTTGTTTATACATGTACATTTTATTGTTAATTATTATATTGTCACTAGTGGATTCTATCTGTCTGACAATAAAGAATACATACAATATATATAAAATACCTGGATCAAGTCAAAGTTCGGAATAAATTCCTAGCAAATCAAAACAAATCCGCTTTCTTCACTGAACCTGCTTCATAAAGCTTACTGCAGTATTCGAAAATCAACCTGAATACTGAAATTTCACTTTCGAGTGTATAACAGTCTTCTTAGTAGACTCACTATAGAAACTCCAAATTGAGTCCACGCAAAATCGAGTAATGTCATATGAAGGCATAAAACTAGTGTTCATTTACAATATAAATCAAACACGAAACATGACGAATCTTGAGTGGCCTAAAGTTCCTCTTCTCTACATTAAATAAATTCCCCATAAAATGAACTTGAATTTACAGTAATCAAAAGAAAATTAAACTATAATACATTTAATTACAATGGGTGCATCCTTTTAGTAGAATCAAAACCCTGTCCAGAATAGAATCAGTCTTGACACTAGGATCAAACCTAAACTCCATTCTTAGACATTCTACAAATAAATCCTATAAAAATGTGGCAGGGTGACAACGTTAGTATAAACATGCTTAGCTACGATTGAAGGTGGTTAATTCTGTACCTTAGATGATTCTTGTAGATCCCGAAAGAACACAGTCATGTCCTATATGACTGTTCCCTCCATGTAAGCAATAGAGGTCTTCACTGTCCAGGAAAGCGAGAAACGAACCCTGGATCTCCAGACCTCTCCCATCCTGACTGAATGTTCCACTCTAATACCAACGACAGTTCCTTTCATCTTAGGATAACGTCCTACCAACCGCAGCACGCAGTGATGTCTATATCGGCTCGAACAACAAAGTTCACTGGCCTCGCGCAACCGTGTCATTTCGAAACACACTGTATTGCAATACAACAGCTGTGTTCACAGACACTCACCAGCACGGGCCGCAAGACCTATAGCATCAAAATGAACGTGTCTTCGCCCGTACAGTGACACTCATATCTGTATCGCCTAACCGCCCATGGTTAAGTCACTGAAGCACATAGCAGCCTTTCCTCTCGACATGAAATTGCTCAACATAATTGTGAGGTCACAGACATATAAGTTATGCCCTGTATATAATGAAGCATATTCAACATCCAAGCACTCGTATTGAGAAATGCCTCTCAAATGGGGGTGCTAATTGTTCTAACAACACACACGAGATGAGTGTATCGATACGGCCAGTTCCAATGCGAAGAATGTCAACTGAATGAACATTATGTCTATACGCTTTTAAAAGCAAGTATCCACCTTTCACGAACACTATAAAGCTGGCCTATAATGAACAGTTATCTAGCAAGACAAACTGCATTTTCATTTCGTTCGCAATGGCCTAATCGGTACTGAAACTGGAGTCCTTTCCGACACTAAGGAATATCCCTGCTGTACAATGGTAGTACAATCTACTCAAAACGAACTTTCACTCACGGTTCACGTGATATTGCCCGCCGGTCACAGGTTAACTCGATACATGTGTATTCGTGCGTGATACAATCCAATCTAAACTCTCCGTTGGGCAAGCCAGCTCGCGACTGCGATGTCACCTACCGTCGCGCCACCAGTGCTCAAAACTCGAACTGATAAGATGCAAATATCTTATTTCCGTGTTCCTAAGATTTCAATTATTTGAAAGTAGTTAATAATCCAACACCTGCTATAATTGCAGACATGTTAAAATACGCCAGAACGTATAAAAAACTTTTATTCCCATCCTATGGGCATAATTTATCTCTTGTTGCTGGTCGATAAAATAATCAATACCCCTAACCAATCAGCTGTGACATCAGTACTTGCAACGCATGCGCCCCGCTTCTCTCGGCGTGACCGCTATCCAAAGTCAACTTGTGAGTCGCGAAACATATGATCCTGAATCGCCCTTCATGTTCACAAGTAATTACATATTACCTTCCCATAAAGGCATTCCAGTCATGAGAATGAGGGTACATATTCCTCTCGACATGATACATAAAGTCGGAACAGACTTATATGTACACAAAAACATACCTCTAAAATAATGGAACATCATTCTCATTTATTCATATTATCTTCTTGTAATATTTTCTAATGTTTTTCTATTGCCACCTTATCTGTAGCATCTTCCTTGATTCTCTCGTTCTTCTATTGCCACCTTTTCTGTAGCATCTTCATTAAATCTTTTTATATATATTATGGAAGTGTCGAGTTGTGAATTCCTACTTTCGTTTCGAAACTGATGTTTTCCTTTTCTCTTCGTCAGGATCTCGTTCATTTGTCCCCTGCCGACTAGTAGCTACTCGGTCTACTTTCTCGCTCATCAATATCCTGATTTTCCCTCTCTTCTGAATTTTTTCGTATATTATTTTTAGACTTTTCCTGCTCACTTCTGAGCCTTTGTTTCTCTCGATCTCGTTCAAATTCCTCCGTCCTATAGTTTTTGTATCTGCTATAACCAGTACGTGGTCTATAGTTGGGATTGTATGGTCTATCACGATACTTATTTCGATCATATTCATTATTCCGACGATAGAAATTCCCCTCTTCGTATTTTCGTGTCCAAGGTTGTTCATTTCGTTCTGCGTATCGTTCGATCTGACGATCGTCTCTTTGGTAATTGTTCCTATTCCACCCTGGTTTAACATAATTTCTGTTCTCTGGTTTGGCTTGGTCTGTTTGCTGTGTTCTGTCCATGACGATAGTATTCACGGATCTGTGTTCATGTCGATTGTTTCTCGCAACTGTGGGTGTCGTAACAGCACTCACATAGTCCAGACGTCTCAACAAATCGTCCATCGCGGCTAAACTAGTGATTCTGGATGAAATTATGTTCCTCCTTACGTCAACAGGAAACTGTCGACATATTGCCTCGATCAATTGTTCTTCAGTTAACGGAGGCTGTAAAAATCTTAATTTCGATAACTGACAAGAAAAATACTCAGAGTAACTGGTCGGACCAGTACTTGAGTACTTGCTCGAATAGATTTCGGAACGAACGTTATTCTGAACCTCTGTAGACCAAAAAACGATTGATAAACGCTTCGGCAAACTCCTCGAAGTCGTTAAACGTGTATCTAAACGCTCTGTGCCACTGAAGCGGTGCATCGGAAAGAAATCGCTCTACCACTCATAGTTGTCTTTCCCTTGGCAAGTGAGATTCAGTAAAATAATCACGCATACTTCTTATGGACTCTATAGGTGTCGTCCCATCAAGATTATTGAAACGACGAGGCTTATCCTCAAAATTCCTAATAATCGTAATGTGGCCTGTTCCATTAGATGTGTTCAGATTGTAGGCTCCTGTTCCTGTATGTGTCATCGGTGATGTGTATGTTTGGACACGTGGATTAGCTGAGCTCAAATTTGGATTAATTTGATACTGTGGACTACTATTTGCCATAGGAGTTGGATATTTATCACCTCCTTCCCTTTCATGCGAAGTGAGATTAACCGTGTGTCCTTAATCGTGGTTTGAAAATCTGCGATCCAATTTACCCTTAATTTATCCCTTAACTTATCCAGATCTATACCGTCCCCAACTGTTAAACTCTCAAGTTGATCTCTGATTTGGTTGATTTCCGAAGTCTTTTTCTCACGCAATTCATTTATTTCCGTTTTGCCTTGATCAAATTTTACCTCTAAAGTTTGAATTCTATCCTCCATGCTATCATGGTTTGTAGTTTGATTGGACTGAATAACATTCAACCTTTTTATCAGGTCCTCCCTTACATCTGTGATTTCCTTGCTAGATCTAATTTCACCTTCTACAATGTTCTTATTGATCTCTAATTTGAAGTCTTTAAAGTAGTCTTCATTTACTTTAGTCATCTCTTGCCTTAAAGTGACTATATTCTCGTTTATGATTCCCTTTATATCGACATCAAAGTCGTCTTTAATAAGTTTATTGTGGTCCCTAACTTGTGTTTGCAACAACAATAACTCTTCTTTTATGTTTTCTAAAGATGCTTGGGTGTGAATTGTGTCGTTTGACACTTGTAATTGAATAGCTTCAATATTATTATTAGATGCTCTCTTATTATTTGATAATTCTAATCGCATTTCTAATTGAAAATCTTTATTGGATTGTTCAGCTTCCTTCAACTGGACCTGTAACAATTTCTGACTGGCATCTACTATGTCTATCTTGATTTGTATATTTGACTGTGTAGATTGCATCAGATTCTGGGTAGATTGCATATGGCTTTGTGTTGATTCAATTTTAAGTTTCTTAGTGGCACTACGTGGGGGGCTGACCGTGCGGTGCTGCTACGGTTCTACCAAGCCCTCGTCCTGTCCCGGCTAGAATATGGTTCTGCGGCATACGGTTCAGCAAGGCCGGCAACCTTGAAAATGCTGGACAGTATCCACCATAGTGGCGTTAGGCTGGCTACCGGTGCCTTCCGGACCAGCCCGATACCCAGCCTACTCGCCGAATCGGGTGTTTCACCTTTAAATTATAGACGCCAACATATGCTTTTAGCATATGCTGCCAATGTGCGTCAAATGCCGCATCACCCGACCTATCAAGCTCTCTTCGGTACCCAAAACCACCAGGGTTACGCCAACCGGCCTCGTGCCACTCGGCCGGTTGGTATTAGACTTGATAGCTCGTGTACTGAAATAGGAGTGGCTGTAGGTCCCTGTATGATCCGGACATCTAGCGAGGTGCCTCCGTGGCAAGTCCCGCGTCCGGAAATTCGGTTAGATCTGCACCGAGGTCCTAAGGTGAACACGGATGCCTCCGTTTACCGGAGGCAGTTCCACAGCATAGTTCACCAATTTCCGGACGCTGGCATTCTATACACGGATGGTTCGAAGGTGGACGAGAAAGTGGGTTGTGCTTACGTTATTGATGGTGCAAATACCAAGATCTCTTTGCCTGAGGCCTGTAGTGTGTTTACTGCGGAGCTCGTTGCCATCTATGAAGCTCTGCTGTTTGCACTACAGGATGCACGAATCCACTTTCTCGTGTGTACCGACTCTTTGAGTTCGTTGCAGTCAATTGCTACATGTTTCCCGCAACACCCCCTAGTGCAGCGAATCCACGACCTACTAGCCGGGCTGTGCCACGCTGACACTCGAATCACCTTTCTGTGGCTTCCAAGCCACATGGGAATTGCGGGAAATGAGTTAGCGGATCAAGCTGCAAAAGAGGCGGTATCACTACCACCTCGACCAATGGAGGTACCCGCTAGAGATATTCGCTCTCAGTTACGCCTACAAGTTCTGGCTTTTTGGGAGAGTCAGTGGCTAGCTGACCCACTGCCCAGTAAACTGAGAGCGATCAAGGGAACAACTCGCGTGTGGCGGAGCTCCTTCCGGGCCCGGAGAGAGTTCGTCATTTTGTGTAGGCTAATGATAGGTCATACAAGATCCACCCACTCGTACCTAATGAGAAGGGAAGACCCCCCACTTTGTACCTGTGGAGCCGTATTCACCGTGGCCCACATTATTACCGAGTGTGTGGATCTTGCTGACTTACGAAGAAACCTTGGTTTGCAGACGACACTCAAACTTATATTAGCCGATGACGCAGTGGCTGCTGATCGCGTTATCCGCTTTATAAGTGAGAGTGGGTTAGGGCCAGCAATCTAAATTTTCCAGTGAACATTGACTCAACGACTTGTTCGTTTTTGAATGATAATGTTTTGTTTTTTCCGTAATTTTTGTTTATTTTTATAATTTTTATTTTTATTAAATTTTTTGTTTTTGTTTTATTAATTTTTGGTCTTTTTAAATTTAGATGTCCACCTCAAAATTTTAAATTCAATTCAAAATTTGTATTCTTTAATCTGTGTTAAGAGGGGCAGATGACCTCGTAGTTCCGCCCCTTAAAACAACAATAACTAACTAACTAACTAACTAATTTTAAGTAACATTGATTCTGTTTTATCTAGGCTAGTTTTAATTTCGTCTAGTTCTGTTTCAAGATTATTTTTATTATTTTAATGTTACCTAGTTCTGTTTCAAGATTATCCTGGCTAGTTTTAATTTTACCTAGTTCTGTTTCAAGATTATCCTGGCTAAGTTCAACACAATCCTGACTGAATTTAATGCTATCCTGGCTAGTTTTAATTTTATTAATTCAAGTTGATGGCTATCTTGACTAGATTCAACTTTACCAATTTTCAATTGAAGCTCATCAACTGTGGATTGAAGATTATTATCGCATAATTCTAGCTTCATTTGTCCAGTTTGAACTGCGCCTAAGTCCGTTTGTACTTTATGAATGTCTGTATGGGCTTGCTTTACGTCCATTTGGACCTCATCTACTGTTTCATCTACCCTATTCACTTTGGTTTCTACTCTTTTAGAACTATTTTGTATTTCCTTTAATGCGCCTTGGATGCCCGTAATATCTTGCCTGAGACTCTCGGCAACTACATCTTGTATAATACTTTTACTTGTATTTGTCCAATGCTCATGTATGGCATCGATTTTATTTTGTAGCATACTGTATAACGACTTAAGGTCCACTACCTCCTCTTCTCCATACATGGTATAATTAATATAATTCACTAAAGACAAACATCATGAGTATCACTATAACTAAGCAAAGCACGAACATTCCAATGAAATCCACTGCCACATGGGAATTTATTAAATGTATTGCATTACATTATAACTAGGCTAACTTAAACATAACTAATAATAAAGGCAGCTATAAATATGAAATTTTCCACTCCTAAACGTGTGATGCTTTATATCGACGATAATAATATTAAAGATCCTAATTTGACCATAATTTAAATGAATAAAAACCCTCCTAATTTACGATGAGTTCAAAAATGCTCATCAGCCGGATTTAACTACACCAAGCACTGTGTATGCAGCTCAAACGTGAACTACATCAAATGTCCCAGTCGACCAAACACGTCAGTAAAGATTCCGTAGTATTCCTTTCACTGTTCATGTTCTAATCGTATATTTATTACAAACTAGTGTAGCACCACCATTAATAAAACGAAAATCTATTAATGGTTGCGTATCTACATGTATGCCATGCAAATTGAGTGTTCTCATATACGCTTTGTTCACAAGTGAATTCCGACATTTTGTGCTAAAAATGTCAGTACACCATTACTTTCTGACGTTCAATCAAAGAATTCGCAATGATCGATGTAATGGCGTCAGAGTATACCCGTTCATGACACCTTCCACGTGTTTGACAGCGATGTCAGACACTAGCATGAAATGGCGTCATTCAACCGGCCTATAGAACCATCATGGAGTATGACATCTCTGTCTAAGTCCCCATAAGCTATGGCTCTCTATCTCTGGTATTCCAGTCATATCTCTTCCAAACATTGGTCTCAAAAAACATGGAATTTAATGATACTCCAGTAAATTCTCGCCCCTGAACGTTGGAAGCCATAATTCTATGTACCCGAAATACCTACCATCAGCATGTTGGAATCCCACGAAGACAACTGGATCGTAGAGCCTGGAAACCCCGGCTAGAAAGTTTGCCAGATTCTACCCAACATAAGACGAGGAAATGGGGTACAGGAATTCCTAACTGAGACTACGTTAAGAAAGACCATGGTGAACGACATAAGAAAGCTCAAAAGCACAAGAATAACGATGAACGCAATCTCAGGTGTGTGGGAAAACCACTGAAATACCCACCGCTGGCCTTCTTAACGTGTTCTCTTATCGTTTCTATAAAGTACCACACTTCGAAGATTTTAAATTGATAAAAATAATGTATTCAAGAAAGGAAAATATAGTGTAAGTCACTATATTATAATTTAAGGCAGAGTGCCCAACTTCCATCCGAAGTTTCATGAACATGTGAGAAAAATGCCAGCCCCCACATTCATCAATGTTATTGACTGCATTTTACCCAAATATGAGTGAACACAAATCATTTACATGGTTCAACAGAAATGTTGACAACAATTGAAACATTTAAATAGAAACCCTGGAAATTTTCATATTTACAAGACATACATCAATTTATACCCTGAAAAATAATTATTTAAAGCTATAATACAAATGTACAGTCATTTTGTAACACCTCCTTAGTGTTTTTGTAGGATTCAGAAGTGACACCTTCCATGTGTTTTATTATATTTGTGTTTGCTGTGTTTTTCTGATTTTATTTATCTCTTCTGACCAAGCGATAAAGGTAAGTCAAAAATTAACTCCTTTAATTTAATTTTTACATCCCTTTAAATGAGCTGTCCTCACCAGACCGGAATTAGTGATTGTTATAACGCCTGTTAAGCATTGCATTGATACAAATGTTCGAAAATTTTACCAGGTAGGTTTAATTCAACATGCCTAAAATGCATGATTTCCACAACAGATTATTTACTTGAACTGATACTGAAATAAACTGCCCTAATTTCACAATCTATCTGAGTGGATTACTTTTCATACTACAACTTGGAATATCCCATTGAATACCCTTTTAATAATCAAGGACATTAGCCTTTACATGGCTTTGCCATTAAATATCATGCTACACTAAGCATTCATATCGTTTATATTATCAGGCACTACTATACTTTTAGTGCTTCAATTAATCATCTGTCTTGGTGAACAAAGAATTCGGCTTATTTAACAGATCACATTCACAATGAAATATTGTTGCTAAAATTATACAAGTTTCTTTACAGTTCAATAAATCACTGTTAAATTATTATTTCATTTGCTCTTATGTTATTATTAACGATCAATATGCATAGCTTTCATTAAGTGTTAAATAACAATTACACCTTTGGCGATATATCTGCTTCCACATAAATCTAGTCTGGGATTCGCGTTAATAACATAGGGTGAATGTATACAAATGTCTTCAAACTGTGTTTAAAACATCTGTCTAGTCCATCAATAATGGATCTTGATCGAATCTATCAATGCAAACGTAATGCAGAATCTCAAAAAGAAATTACGTTAGAAAATACCTGGATCAAGTCAAAGCTCGGAATAAATTCTTAGCAAATCAAAACAAATCCGCTTTCTTCACTGAACCTGCTTCATAAAGCTTACTTCAGTATTCGAAAATCAACCTGAATACTGAAATTTCACTTTCGAGTGTATAACAGTCTTCTTAGTAGACTCACTATAGAAACTCCAAATTGAGTCCACGCAAAATCGAGTAATGTCATATGAAGGCATAAAACTAGTGTTCATTTACAATATAAATCAAACACGAAACATGACGAATCTTGAGTGGCCTAAAGTTCCTCTTCTCTACATTAAATAAATTCCCCATAAAATGAACTTGAATTTACAGTAATCAAAAGAAAATTAAACTATAATACATTTAATTACAATGGGTGCATCCTTTTAGTAGAATCAAAACCCTGTCCAGAATAGAATCAGTCTTGACACTAGGATCAAACCTAAACTCCATTCTTAGACATTCTACAAATAAATCCTATAAAAAATGTGGCAGGGTGACAACGTTAGTATAAACATGCTTAGCTACGATTGAAGGTGGTTAATTCTGTACCTTAGATGATTCTTGTAGATCCCGAAAGAACACAGTCATGTCCTTTATGACTGTTCCCTCCATGTAAGCAATAGAGGTCTTCACTGTCCAGGAAAGCGAGAAACGAACCCTGGATCTCCAGACCTCTCCCATCCTGACTGAATGTTCCACTCTAATACCAACGACAGTTCCTTTCATCTTAGGATAACGTCCTACCAACCGCAGCACGCAGTGATGTCTATATCGGCTCGAACAACAAAGTTCACTGGCCTCGCGCAACCGTGTCATTTCGAAACACACTGTATTGCAATACAACAGCTGTGTTCACAGACACTCACCAGCACGGGCCGCAAGACCTATAGCATCAAAATGAACGTGTCTTCGCCCGTACAGTGACACTCATATCTGTATCGCCTAACCGCCCATGGTTAAGTCACTGAAGCACATAGCAGCCTTTCCTCTCGACATGAAATTGCTCAACATAATTGTGAGGTCACAGACATATAAGTTATGCCCTGTATATAATGAAGCATATTCAACATCCAAGCACTCGTATTGAGAAATGCCTCTCAAATGGGGGTGCTAATTGTTCTAACAACACACACGAGATGAGTGTATCGATATGGCCAGTTCCAATGCGAAGAATGTCAACTGAATGAACATTATGTCTATATGCTTGTAAAAGCAAGTATCCACCTTTCACGAACACTATACGGCTTGCCTATAATGAACAGTTATCTAGCAAGACAAACTGCATTTTCATTTCGTTCGCAATGGCCTAATCGGTACTGAAACTGGAGTCCTTTCCGACACTAAGGAATCTCCCTGCTGTACAATGGTAGTACAATCTACTCAAAACGAACTTTCACTCACGGTTCACGTGATATTGCCCGCCGGTCACAGGTGTAACTCGGTACATGTGTATTCGTGCGTGATACAATCCAATCTAAACTCTCCGTTTTGCAAGCCAGCTCGCGACTGCGATGTCACCTACCGTCGCGCCACGAGTGCTCAAAACTCGAACTGATAAGATGCAAATATCTTATTTCCGTGTTGCTAAGATTTCAATTATTTGAAAGTAGTTAATAATCCAACACCTGCTATAATTGCAGTCATGTTAAAATACGCCATAACGTATAAAAAAAACTTTTATTCCCATCCTATGGGCATAATTTATCTCTTGTTGCTGGTCGATAAAATAATCAATACCCCTAACCAATCAGCTGTGACATCAGTACTTGCAACACATGCGCCCCGCTTCTCTCGGCGTGACCGCTATCCAAAGTCAACTTGTGGGTCGCGAAACATATGATCCTGAATCGCCCTTCATGTTCACAAGTAATTACATATTTCCTTCCCATAAAGGCATTCCAGTCATGAGAATGAGGGTACAGTACCCATAGAATTTTCTAAGTCCTTATTAAAACGCGTTATTTTTAATTGAAACTAGATTAATTTACATATAACTTCTCACTCGAAAAGAAAAGAAAGCTAATATTGTCCCGCCAGGTGGGATTCAAAATTATTTGGCGCTAACATCTGTTTTAAATAAGTTATATTTCGCGGGGGGAAATTTAGATTGGCAAACCTGGAAGGTCAGATTTGTATTACCACAGACTAAAATACACAGTATTGATGCTCGCTGCGTTACGAATTGCATCCTCTGGGTAGATGGAGCGACACTAGCGCTCGCGGCGGCCAGCAAGTTGGCAACTGCCTTGAGCGCGTTATTCGCGGAACTGATGATTTCACTTATGTAGGGATTTTATGAATTTTAACTCACCTGAGTGATTATTTCCATTGTAAACATAAGTCATGTTAAATCACAATGTTGTTATCCTGTACACTTTTAATTCATAGGAACATAAAAGAATGCTCTGTTTTCATTTGTTCAGTCCTCTACAAGTATCCCTAGGTACAGTTGTATGACGTATTTAATGAGTCTTACGTAGAATTAATAGCCCATACTAGTTATAAATTTATGTATTTGTTTCAATGATGGTCGTGGGCATCTCGACATACTGTATTATAAAACTGAGTCCCCGATTCTTGGGTGTAATGGGTAATCTAGAGAACTACTGGATGAATTTTGATGCGGTTTTCACCATTCTGTAAGGGATTTCTCGAGGAAGGTTTCTGTAGAAAAACTTTCATTTGTGACCACAGGAAGCCGAGCAGTAACGATTTCAGTGAATCGAGTGAAGAAAAACCTGCCGTCCGTGCGCCATTTAAGCTTACGCTGGATAAACCGTTCAAATATCTAAATAGGCCCACTATGAGTGTAAGAATTGGTCAGCATGAAAAGTTCGACAAAAAGGTCAGTGACAGCATATCTCTATCTTTAATACATCGCCCACTATAGGCTAAGTGATTTTACGTTTTCATTTCTTCCAACAATCTCCATTCAGTGGAAATTTAATTTACTAGCTTCGGAGCGAGTTTACGAGGAAGCGAGTCTATCACCCCAGCTTCGGCCAGCATCAACTTTCGAGTCGTGTCCAATTAAGACTTCAGAGAAGAGTATAATGTGTTTGGAGTTTCACTGCTCACCTCGGATTTCTGAATTGCGTGTGGGACCTGCCGTTCGTACGTCTTTCAAGCTTACGCTGGGTAAACCGTTAAAGAAACCGGGCGAAGTCGGGGCGGGTTACTAATATGTGTATAATTGTAAATTGCTATGGTATATCAAATTCTTAACCATATGAAAAGCTAGTTCTTCCGTAAAATTGAGTAATATTATAATTAATTAGAAAAATACCGATGTGATTTATGAAACGAAAAATATCTTAAGGTCTAAAATGGCTCAATTGTAAGTACTTCGTAACTTTTTGTGATTTTGAAACCTTTCATTCCTGTATTTGACAATGTCAATTTTACAAATAATTTCAACAATAACAATAGTGTACCGTACCTTCACAGCAGTCATGTGGGACACCAGGTATTTCATACAAGAGAATTAACAAACAGTGTACCACATCTACGTTTGTGAGCATTATCATGACGACATAAACTGGCTTATTTCAAAATAATTCGAAAATAAGTTTACATGATTGTACAAAATAGTCATTTGTATACATTATATCAGCTCTCGGCACGTGTTTGAGATGACATCATTTAAGTTTACTTATGTCTTAATTTTCAAAATGCATTGATATTATGTATATTTGAATTGCAGCCAATGGCCATAGCAGAACAATTCAACTAAACGTCCGTATGCTCCCCAATTTCAAGTAGCTCCAACTTTGGCTACCTGACGCGACTGTCACTGACACCCAGCGGTGAACGTTGGAACTTGATAGAGCGTTTCTAAACAAATAGCCTACAGATTGTGGCTATCATTGTAGTTGTAGGTTTTTTTACATGCTTTACATCCCCTCCAAAGGAAGGCATACTGAAGGATTTTAACGCTCTTAAAAATCCGACTACTTCGGCCGGGTTTGAACCCGCGAATCTTGGGAGTAGCAGTTCAGCATGCTACCGACTATGCCACGGAAGCCATGCATAGGCATCCTACCGAGACACGCCTCTGATTCATAACCGAATGGCTGCGTGGCTCAACGGTAACGTTCTCGCTTGCTGTGCTGAAGGTTGCAGGATTTAATCCTGGCGCAGTCGTCTGGCATTTGAGGGTGCGTAAATGCTATGGAGCTGTGTCTGTAGATTTAATGACACGTTAAAGATCTCCTTCGGGGCAAAATTCTGGCACCCCGGCGCTTCTAAAAGCCGCAGTATCAAAAGAGATGTAAAACCAATTTCATTATTATTGATTTATAACCAGTTAGCCTAAAGAACTAGTTCCGTTGTTTGTTTGAAAAGCTTTATAATACTAGCCTAAAATCCATAGCTCAAGTCTTACCTCTTAGGGTCCTTTGGAAACTCGGGTGTCGTCTTGTTATATGAACAGTCTACATTAACAGAATTACATCCCAGTCGGTCAACATGAATACACCCAATTGTGCGAGGAGTAACAAATAATTTCCCTGCTGTGTAATTGTGTAATTCATAATACAATAATTATTTATACACTTAATAAAACGCTTCTCATACAATCCCCCCTCCTTTATGTGAGAAGTATTTTATTAAGTGTGTAAACAATTCGTGTATTTTTATTTCAGGCACAAGGAGATTAAACTGCCACTCCCCGTCTTATCTAATTCGGTACCGTACACTCATGTTGACCGACTGAAAAGCGATCATATAGGTTACTTAGCAACACTGAAATATGGATTTTAATATTTGGACCATGTTATGCATAAAGGAACCAACCACCATCAAGATGGAACTGAGATATTGAGGCTCAAAGTTAACCTTCGATATTTAATTCCTGTTGCACGTGTGGAATCTGAAAATAACATAATTACGTAAAAGGGGTTATATTTTATTTTATTACATACATAATTTTATCTTACCTTTGTAAATGAACTTGAATATACTAAAAAATGGCACTTGGTTCCTTTATGCTTTATTGATTATTTACCATAGGCAATAATTGAAATGGAACCAGGCACTTGGTTCTGTTATGAATGTCTACATGCACACAGCATAGCGGATTGTCATTCTGTAATGAAATATAGACCGCCACGTGGTGAAGTGGATATCATTGTGTAACGTGTTTTTCGAGGGTATTTTACGCCACTGACATAAGTCAGTAGGAAGCCATTCAATATTTATTTACGCGGCAAATTGTTCAGCCAAGAGAAGTTTCATGTAATTTATTATTATTGTTAAGGTATTTTTTGGAGCGTTTTTATAAGATTATAAGTATACAGATAGGTTTTCGATGTTGTAGAAAACACTATCAAGCGAATTATTACGAACAACATTATCGCGGAAAATTATATGATTATGGAATTTTACGGATTTTTAGTCAGTTAGGGTATTGTGAGAGAGATGAGTCACTGGGAATTCAGCTACAGGCATATTCTTGTCGAGAAGCGTGACGCAAGCCGTGCATCAAGAAAAGGCGAAATGGCCTGGACCGGTAATCGACATCGTCGCGCCGAGTGTGTTGTCCCTGAGGCGGGGAGTATCGCGTGGTGGCTCAGCCAATCAGTGGAGAGCGGGCGAGTAGAAGACGGCTCCGGAGAGGGGTTTCGGCGAGGGCATATATTGTCTGCACACCGAGGAGGCAGGGCGATTATCATTGTAAAACTTGACCGTTGTGGTTGCTCGTGTGGTTGGTTCCGGTGTGATCGGACCATAACTTAACATTACTACAACTATCGCTACAACTGACGAAGAAGATGACGACGTCCAGAAGGCTGTGGGAAGCTCTCTTCAGCATCAAGCACGAGGGAAATGCCACGGCAATTTCCAATGGTAAGCGCGAATGACTCAGAACTACATAATCTCTCGTTTCTTTGTTTCATATTCAGTATTTCAGTAACTTCTTAGCTTGGGAATAATAGTAAAATCAGTAATTCATCCGACTCCGTTTTCACGTAATTCTCTAGTGGTAATATCCAAATCGTAACACTCCAATTTAAAATTATTATTATTATTATTATTAAAATGCCACTACTTGTTTTTTATATAATAAATTCATTTCTTATAACCATGCAATCTTTGCTTTCAGTAGGTAGCATTAGATATAGACCAAATTCCTTCTCCTGATACAATTGTTAGTTGGGTTAATGGTCAAATCATACCACGATCTGAGTGTGTAGATTCTTAAAGGTGTTCTGCCAGAGCTAGGTGTTGTTAAATATAAATTTAGATTTCAACATAGCGTTGAGGTCTTGGCGCCCATTAATACAACGTATCTTAGTCAGAGTAAACATTACATTTGTACGACCAACGTGGGCTAAGGAAACCGTTACACTTGTCACCCAACAGTGGGGACGATAGTAAAACCGTTACACTTGTCGCTAGCAACGTGAGGCCGAAAACCTAATAACATTTGTGGAAGGAGAAGGGTATATATTTCTGTGCCTGTATTTTGGTTTTTTTCATTTATCGGCGTGTATCACCATGGCTAGTGTTGAGGAACAGATGAAGTTGCGTAGTGGTCACCAGTTGGATAGTGAAAATACGAGCAGTATGGCTAGTCTTGGAAATGAAAGCAGTACAGGGATGTCGGAGGTAAATCCCGATACTGAGGGGGGTAATCAAAACAGTCAAGCAGGGTTAGAGAGTTTGCTTCTTCAGTTTATGCAACAAAATAAAATTAGCACAGATGCTTTAAATGCTAAACTTGAACAAAATAGTAGGGAAAATAAAGAGAGTACTGAAACTCTAAATGCTAAACTTGAACAAAACAGTAGGGAAAATAGAGAGAGTACTGAAACTTTAAATGCTAAACTCTAACAAAATAATGCTAAACTTGAACAAAACAGTAAGGAATTGAGCAATAAATTAAATGAGAAATTTGAAGAGAACTATCTAAAATTAGATAAGAAATTTGAGCAGATTAGAGGAGAAATCAGAGGGGGTGATGGAAGAAAAAGCTAAAGAGATTATTGCAGATGTAGACAGAAAATTAGGAAAAGTACAGGAGGAGTTAGAAATTAGAATCAGTACACAGGCTGAAAATTTAAAAGAACTAGTGCAACTTGAAACACAGCAGTTCAAAAAGCAATTGGGGGGAGAAATTGATAAGATTCAGGTAGCAACTAAAGAGGTTAAAGAACAGCTGGGGGGAAGAATTGATAAAGTACATGCAGAAATAATCACTGAAGTTCATGCTTTAAGGGAGAGGAATAAGGAAAGCATTAATGAGATTAATGAGAAACAAGCTAAGTTAAGTGGTAAAGTTGAAGCATCGGAAGGGAGCATTAGGTTAACTGTAACTAATATTGAAAGAAAAGCTGAGGAGAAAATTGCTGAATTAGAACAGAAGTTGAAAGCTAGAATTAGGCAGGAACATAGTCAGAGTAGGCCAGTTTATGTGAATAGCACACACAGGGAAATAGAACTAGGCAAATTCAGTAATCGGCAAGGTTGTCCAATGGAGTTCATGAATGCAATAGAAAATAAATTCAGGGAGAGGTTGGAAGATGGTAGTATTGAGTGGTGCCAGGTAGTTGAGATTTTAGAGCAAGCGTTTGTAGGGGAGACAAGAAACTGGTTTGCTGTCTACAGAGACAATTTCGAGAATATTTCAGATTTTAAAGTTAAATTTTGTGAGAAATTTTGGAATGAGGTAATTCAGTCTCAGCATCGTGCGGGAATTGTGTGTGGGAAATATAACCCGAGAGGAAACTACACTATGACCGAGTACTTTTTAGGACAGGTATTGACGTGTAAATATCTGGATGGTTTGAAGGAGGAAAGTGATGTAGTCAGGCTATTACTAAGAAATTTTCCATATAGAATCAAAGAAGCTGCCTGTATCCAAAATGTTAAATCTATTTCACAAGTGGAAAATTTATTAAGTACATTCGATGCTCTGGGAAGAGGTGGTTACGAGGAGAATTTCGGTAGGAACCAGGGTAACCATAATAAAAGGCCTAATGAGAATAGGAATCAGGAAGTTCAAGGGAACAGTGGCGAAGGGGCCAACGTCCAAAATAGGGGGAACCAAAATAATAATAATAATAATCAGCAAAATCAGTACAGAGGAAATGGGTATGGTACGAACTACCAAGGTAGAAATAATGATTTCAGGGGAAATCAAGGCCGAAATAATGTTTTTAGGGGCAACCAAGGGAGGTATAATAACAATAATAATTATAACCAGAACAGGGGTCAAGGAGGGAATCAGCCCAATGGTAATAACGGACAGAGAGATACCGTTAACACAACCCAGAACAACCAGACCAGTGCAGTAGTGAGTAGTACTACACCAAGCGGTAGCGATACTTTAAACACGAACCAGGCTGCGATGTAAGGTCAAAATCTCAGTCTGTAACATGCCCTGTCCATACACTTATACAGGAACCCTATGACCTAAATGTAAGAAATGAATTATTACGTGAACTAAATGATGAAGGTATTATTCAGGAGGTGGATAGTAAGAGCCCCATAGTAACATTTAACGTGTCCGAGGCGCACACAGATGTTTTCATTGATAGTGGTTGTATGAAGAGTTGCATAAGTAGTGCATTTTATGATAAAATGAAAGGAACTGGAGTAAATTTTGAGGAGATGCCAATTAAAAGCACTTTTGTTATCACAGCTGTTGGGAAGAGGTCTAAAGTAATTTCTAAGCAAGTTTTAGTAGACATTAAAATTAATAATCATGTAGAAAAGCAGATTTGTCTTGTAATTCCAAATTTAGTAATCAGTGTTATCTTGGGTTCAGAGTGGCTAAGTAGAGTGTCTGGTAACTTATGTTATGATGTAGGGAGTTTAAAATTTAAATGGGGTGATTCTGAAGTAGAAATAGCGTTCAATGACTATATTCAGAGAAGTAGTGTTGTAGGTGTGATTTGTACTTTAAATGAGATATCGCCAGCCGTAGAGCGGGATTCTCCATATTTTGTGGGCAGTGTGATTACGAACGTTAGTCTAGAGGACTCGTTAAGTGATGCTACATTTCAGGGAAATATAGAGGAGGAACAGTGTGTTCGTCTCTATGATGTGTTATTGTGTAATAGGAGAGTTTTTGAGGATCGCATTGGTATGGCCAATTGCTATACACATTCATTGAACGTTATTGATAGGTCAGTATTCACAGGACATAGATATCCTGTACCTTTCGCTTATCAGAGTGCAGTTGAGGCACAAATTAACCAGATGCTTGAAGATGGGATTATTGAGCACTCTAACAGTCCATATGTTAATTCTTTGATCACGGTACCCAAGGCCGACGGCACAGTTCGTATTTGTTTAGACGCTCGTTTGGTTAACAGTAGAATTAGTTCAGATCAGCGGAAATCTATGTCAATTGAGGAATTAATGCAAACATTTGAGGGGAAGAAGTATTTCACTTGTGTAGATTTGAGTTCCAGTTTTGGCAAGTGCCACTTATGTACGAAGATATACCATTTCCAGCTTTTAGTCATAAATATAACCTTTATCAATTTTGTAGAACACCTTATGGGTTAAAGAGTAGTTCAGCAGCTTTAAATAGGGCTTTAAACATCGCATTCGGGGATGACACAGGAGAGTTTGTAACCATTTATATTGATGATATGGTAATTAGTTCACGAAGTTTTGAGGAGCATCTACTGTACCCGATACCCAGTTGAGGCTATCGGCTACGCCAGCTGACATTAAGTCGTAGTTGAGATTTATGGGAAAAGTTGCAAAGATAGCGCTCAGATCGAGTCGAGAGGAATGCTAGGAAATGACGTAGAAGGCCAAGGATCAAGAAGGCACTGCCAGTCAAGTAGATGGAATTATGGGAGGAATATTAAAGTTTTATTAAGATCTTTATGGAACAGTATATTTGATCATCTCAGAAGAGAAGAGATAACAAGCATTATATATGATAATAACTTGAAGAAAGACAGATAATCCCTTAAGTTATTGTATAACTTAATAGCCGAGATGAAGGTGGTCGAGATTATATTTGCGACGCACGACCGTAGATGGTGGGAGAGAATCACGTGACCGCGCCAGGTAGGAGCTGGTCAATGCAGTTTAGAGAAGTCAGTCGAGTTCAGCCAGCGAGCTGAGTGTTACACATGCGCAGAGCGTACGGTAAAGTCGAGCGGTGAACAGCACTTGTTACGTAAAGCGAAGGCGACAGTATTACTTAACCAAGCAGAGAGCAGGAAGTAGGTCATTGAGCCAAGGCGAGCAACGCAGGGCAGACGGCGAGAAGACCGGTTAAGCGGCAGGCTGTACGGGCCGTGTACGGAGGAGAAAAGCCGGGGTTCAGAACAGCATTGTAATACGAGTTTGAGAACTTTATTTCGAGCTGCATTTTATAACGCAGAACAGTATAGCAAAGCGGCATGGCGAGGCCGGCTTTAAGCATAGTTCATTCTGGAACAATGCAGTAGATCCGAGCAGGCTAGTTCCGACTTTTATACGCAGGCAACATTAAAGAAGCTGAACTTCATTTCAACATTCAGTTACAACATTGAGTTGGGACTTGTATTCAGTAATAGAATTGTACAGGCAGATAGTTACAATATACTGCAATTATGAACTTAGATATTCAAATTACATTACGATTATGCATTTCATAACGGAATATGTAGAGCGACCATGGGGTCCAAACAACATTAACGCTTTTAAGCAAATGAACTGTTACAATTATATGCACTTATGAACATTGGCACGTGCATTAATAGAATTCTTTTTCATGAGTTATCATAAAATATCGAGTACAAACACAGCTACAGGGTGTTTCAAAAACTTATACACTCTCATAAATAAAATTTATTTTCTGCAAGTGAGACTTAACCGCTGTGGAGATCGAACTTTTAACAAGTGAACCGAACATTATATGGGACAGTGGCGTAACATAGAAGGAGAATATGGGGTACGCTGCTTTTATGAACTTTTACGTAAGGTTTTGGACAGTATCCATTATGGATAACATGCAGTTCATCATGTCGGAGTAAACGAAGACAGAGACGCGATGGCACCACGGAGCGATGGATTCGATTCCTGAAGAAGAGGAGGTCTAACAGCTGATTCGCTTGGGACATGAAGGCGATCGTTATTGCGTGGGTGATACGATATTCACGTCGATCTTTCGAGAAATTTATTACACATGAGAATAATCGACGATCTTTGAAATATAATAACAGCTGATATGAGAAGGTACTGTAAGAGTTATGACTTTCTAATATGACTTTTTCATGAACACTGGGCATACATGTATATATTTTTCTAGTAGGAGTTATACGATTATTTAGACATGGCTTAAACATTATTTGTCCGAGTATTGCTAGAATATGGCGTTACCATATGATATGGCAGCCACCATTATACGAAATTCTCACTATTGGTTGGCTTTATTAAGCAGATGTTTGGTCTTTTAGACATTTTCCAGTAAGGATAGTTTTCCTGGATAGTTATTTTTTGTGACGAGTATTTCGAACTCGTGATCTGCAATTGGATTATTTAAATTACTTCGTCAGTTCATTGCATACTAGCGAGTGTGTATTATTCATCAGTAGGGATTTTTCCATTGGATTGTTTGGAGATATTAAGATGTTATTCACTCAAGTGAATGAATATCGCTTTTATATGACAACTAGAGACTTGTTGATTCCAATCTGGTACATTCACTCATGAGACGACGAGATGGGGCCTTTCGTATTTATACGATTGCGTGGTGGTACACATCTTTACCCATCGTTCAGGGCATTATCATGTTAGACGACGGGGCAAGGCCTTTCGTATTTATACGATCGTGTGGTGGTTACTCATCTTACTTGCCATTGAGGAACTCATTTTTATCATCCGAGTGTACTTGAGATTGTAAGAGGATCAAACAAGGAACTACTAGTCACATATCAGTCGAATTTTGGTGAATAAATTAAAAATACATGTCAGCAGGGTTACATTTTGTAATTCTTGTTTGCCAATCCAATATTTTGTTGCTATACTCTTTTGAGAGTACTTTCAGTTTAACAGCTGTTACAGCTGATGCTTTTGATAATTTTTATGATTGAATTTGATACCTTTGAGAAGGATTTAAAGTAATTGAATCTTGTAAGATGAATCATTAATGGTCAGATTTATTTTAAGGCAGATCAGTATTGCATATTTCGATGTGAGAGATTATAGCACATTGGTGTTTTTCTGTGAAGTGAATTATGAGAATTTTGAGAGAATTTATGCTATTTGAAAGCAGATCTTGAATTTGATTTCGATTACTAAGGTAATATTTTTCCTAATTGTTTAAGAAGTTGTCTAGATGTGATCAGATTAATTACAGTTATTGGAGATTGTGTGCGTTGATAATTTGAAGCCAGTTATGTATTTTTTGTAGATCATGCAACGTGATTAAGTGAAGTTTGTGATAGGCATTTTGTGGAAGTTGCCAAGTGGAAGTTGCAATATTGCTAATGTATTTTGAAGCAGACATGAGGTTGTCGAACCCAGTCTAGCATATTTTTGAGATTCATGCTGTGCGCTGAATATTTATGGAGTTTGTGGAATAATTGTGGTATTCAAATGTGATATTTGATAAAGTGAAAATATATAATGTAGTTGTGGATAGTGAGATCCAACGTGAATTTGTGAAGGCAATAATATTTTTTGGCATGATAATTAAATACGAGATATAACTTGGAAGTGATAAAACTGTAAGACAACGTTCTATAAACCATATTAAACAATTTGTTAGGAAATTAAACAAATAAATAATGTTGATAATACGAGATTTTCTGATAATAATAATTAATGAAATAATAATCTGAAAATTAAGCATATTAATGATCTGACCTAATGAAATAAAAATCAGAATGACTAGATGAAATAATAAAAATCTAAATAACCAGATGAATAAAATTTAAATAAATTGATAAATTAAATTTTGGAATAAATCAATGAATTAAATAAATGGATGAATTAAAGATTGAATAAATGAGCTGATTTAAATAAATTAATAGATGATTAAATAGATGATGAATAACTGAATTGGAAGGTGATAATTAACTAAAGAAGCTGATGATTAATAAATTTAAATGAATTTAAATAAATTTAATTGAGAAATGATTTGAAGAATTGCAACTTGTGTTGATGAATTAAACAATTAATTTTGATGATGATGATGATTATAACCAATGAATAGTGGATTTTCTGTGATTCACAAACCAGCAATGATTAATGACAGTGTAAATAGTTTAAATTGGTTATTCGATGTTTAGGAGCATTTTACTAACATATTCAGCATTTGAATAATGCCATGCAAGCCATAAATTATGTGATATTTAAAATATGTGATTATAATATGTGTGTTTAGACAGATTAATAATATTTTTTACATCCACATTCATGATGTTAATTTAAAGAGAAGTTAGGTCTCAGTTATCACGAATGTCAGTGACGCATAGTGCTACGGTGATCCTGAGAACCCAAGAGAACTTTAGAAATTTTTCCTATTTTATGTGGATTAATTACACTTTGAGTAGAATGGAGATGGTTCGATTTTCTGGACAATGACAATTTAACGTTGGCATTCGACCATGCTCTTAGGTAGGATGAGTGTTTAATATGTCTGTCTGACTGTCAAAGTTGAATAAATTTGTTTTTATCTTAGTTGTGATCTGATGATGATGTGATTTTCCTATTTTCTTTCCTTGTCTTAATTAAGGCTTAACCAGGAAGGATGTGGTTTGCTAGGGATTCAGTTGATGGCGCCCATTGATATTTGTATTTTTTTAAATTAAATTTAAACCCGTAACGACCCTGGAGATACTTTATCTCGTGTTACCCTCTGCTTTTGAGATATTTCAACTGAATTTCCGACACATTCCTTATTTGACTAGGTGTTCATTTAACTCCGCTCTGTCCTGGAAATCCAGGAATGCGATGTAATAGCAGATGGGTCATAGCATCCCCAGGACGAACGGGTACAGAGAGAGAGGGAGAATTGGCTTTACCCATCCGTGGGGCTTCGATTTTATTTATTCTATGGAATCACATCAGATTTAGATTACGGAGAGATTGATCTCAATTTCATTTAATGGTGTTATAAAATTTATTAAACTTAGTCAGACAATATACTTGTATGCCCATTCCAGTGATCATGTTAATCATATTAGTGTTATATCATGTTTAGTTATAAGTCATTTTTCTTATACCCAAGTGAATGCAGGAATTGATACATTGTTATGTGTTGTTGTCTAACGTCTCTGAATAAAACGTTCATTGAAAAATATAATTATGTTACCGGAAGATTTAGCTAAGGTGTTAGGAGAGTTACAGAATGGCATGTCTAGTATTGCAGTAACTATTTCTAAAATGGAAACAGAAGTTAAAGAGCAGATAACTGATTCAGAAGCTAGATGTAGGGAAAACTTAAAAGCTTTACAGACTAGTAATAGGGAAGATTTACTATTATTACAGACTAGTAATGAAGATAATTTAAAGTCATTAGAGACTAGGTTACAGTCAAATAGTAAAGATGAATTGAAATTATTGGAAGATAGATTACAGTCAAATAGTAGAGATGAATTAAAATCATTACAGACTAGTAATGAAGAAAATTTAAAATCATTAGAAACTAGGTTACAGACCAGTACTGAAAGCAATTTGAAAGCTAATGGAGCTAACTTGAAGGATAGTTTTAAATTATTAGAAACTAGATTACAAGCTCGTAGTGAAGAGAATAATACAGAGTTGAAAAACAATTTAACTAGTTTGGAGAATAGATTAACGTTAAAGAATGATGAAATATTTAAGGCTTTACAATTAGATATAAAAGCAGTAGAAATGAAAGGAGAGGAAAATGTGCAAATGTTAAGAAAGAATATTATTGATTTAGAAATTAGAGAAGAAGGAAACATTCTTAATTTAAGAACGGATGTTATGTCTATTCAGAAAGACATTAAATCGGATGTATCGAAGTTGAGATTCGACATTGATGGTTTAGTGGCAGATGTAGGCAAAATACAAGAGTGGTCTACTGAAGTATCTTTCGAAACTAAAATCAAAAGTCTAGAAATGAATCTCGGTAACGAAATTAAAGGTTTAAAGTCAGTAATTGGGACCGTTAAAGAGGAAGTCTTAGGAGAGGTTAATTCTAACTTGAAATCCTTAGAAAACCAATTGCAGATAGACATTAGGAAAATTGATGATGATATAGAGCAAAAGGTTAATGAAAACTTAGCTTTATTTAAAAATAGAGTCGGTGCAATAGTGGAAGAACGGTATAGTGAGGTCGATGCCGAAGCAAAAGAGAAACGTGCAGGGTTGGATGAGAAATTAATCGCAGGTATGACGAACGTGGAAGCCAGATTTACTGAGAATAAGGAAGCGATGAAGATAGATTCAACTCAGTTTAGGACAGATGTTGATCAGTTAAAGGAACAAGTCGCGTCAGTAAAGACTACATGCGAAGACAAGATAGACAAATTAAAGAACGATTTAGAAGAGAGTAACAGAACGCAGAATGTTACGTCGTTAGATAATTTGGAAACTCAGGTCAAGACGGTAGAAAAAAGAACAGAAGATAGAATGACTAAACTAGAATCTATAATAAATAGTTTCACAAGTCAAAATGTTACAACAGGGGAGGTATCGATGAATCAGACACCGATAGACCGCAGTATGAACAGTCAAGAGGTTAGCGTGGGAGAAGACCGTCAAACGCAACAGAATGTAACATTCGAAAGGGCTAGTTCAACCCCTCAAGATAATCCGAATACGAATAGGAGTACGTTTGGTACGAGTGAACGATACTCAGGTCCAGTGACCATCATCAGAAATTTGGACGACAAACCAAGGAAGTTTTCAGGAAACACAGGAGTCACACCAGTCGAATTTCTGAGGGATATTCGCGATTACATGGCGGAACATAGAGTAGCCAAGGAAAGGGAACTAAGGATAGTCGAACGCGCCTTAGACGGGCCTGCGTTAACTTGGTTTCGCGCATTCAAGAGCAATTTTGCGAATATGGAACAATTTGCCATAGCATTCTTAAGGAGATTTTGGAGTGCGGAGGATCAGCTGAACGTAAGAGCAGAAATGTATTCGAAGCGTTACTCTACGTCACATCCAACGCATTATGCTAATTACTTTACTTCGCAATTGGCTAAGTTGCAGTTTTTGATTCCTCCATTGCCAGAAGAAGAGCTTTTGCAAGCTATAGCAAGACAGTTGCCTATTGAGGTACAACGATCACTCATAGCATCGGGAGCGAACACACTTGAGCACTATGACGATATATTACGACGATTAGATTACACAAGCGCTCAAATCACACCCAGAACTGCACGGAACGAGAATCGAAACACGCAAGAGGTGAATGCGGTAGTTGTCGATAACGCAGCACAGACTGATAGAAGAGATTCCTGGGGAAACAGAAGGAACGAAGGGAATAGAGGTAATATTCACAACGTTCGCGGAAATGATCGATATCGAGGACCATACGAGAGGCCATACGATCAGGACGCAAGAAACAGTAGATACAGGAACTATGATCAGAATTCCAGATACCAGAATAGGAATAGGTACAATAATAGATATCGAGGTCGATACAACTGGAACCAAGGTCAGCAGTCTAATCAGAACGATAGGCAGGATAGCAGAAGAAATGATCCAAATGAAAGACAAGACAATCGAGAATATGGGAGATCAAGGCAAGAAAGTAGACAGCCTAGTGCACCACCCGAAGAGATAACTAGAGATGTTAATCGAGCAAGCACGAGTGGCGAAGGAAAAAAACGACAAAGTAACGAAGAATCAGAATACTAATCATTGGGAATCAATCATCATTGTTGAGAGATAGCAAGTCAAAGAAGAGGATCTAATTTAAGGAGATATAGTACATCGAGGGAATGGATACTAATGAATTTGTGGGGACTTTTAACGCAGCTAGCATTAGAAAGTATCATTATGCTGAATAAGAGGATTGTAGAGCTATCGTGTACATATGTTGTGTATAGAATGCCTGAGAGTGTATTTTTTTCTCAAGCCTGATAAAAAAGGAGATGTACGGGAGAGATGTACCCGATACCCAGTTGAGGCTATCGGCTACGCCAGCTGACATTAAGCAGTAGTTGAGATTTATGGGAAAAGTTGTAAAGATAGCGCTCAGATCGAGTCGAGAGGAATGCTAGGAAATGACGTAGAAGGCCAAGGATCAAGAAGGCACTGCCAGTCAAGTAGATGGAATTATGGGAGGAATATTAAAGTTTTATTAAGATCTTTATGGAACAGTATATTTAATCATCTCAGAAGAGAAGAGATAACAAGCATTATATATGATAATAACTTGAAGAAAGACAGATAATCCCTTAAGTTATTGTATAACTTAATAGCCGAGATGAAGGTGGTCGAGATTATATTTGTGACGCTCGACCGTATATGGTGGGAGAGAATCACGTGACCGCGCCAGGTAGGAGCTGGTCAATGCAGTTTAGAGAAGTCAGTCGAGTTCAGCCAGCGAGCTGAGTGTTACACATGCGCAGAGCGTACGGTAAAGTCGAGCGGTGAACAGCACTTGTTACGTAAAGCGAAGGCGACAGTATTACTTAACCAAGCAGAGAGCAGGAAGTAGGTCATTGAGCCAAGGCGAGCAACGCAGGGCAGACGGCGAGAAGACCGGTTAAGTGGCAGGCTGTACGGGCCATGTACGGAGGAGAAAAGCCGGGGTTCAGAACAGCATTGTAATACGAGTTTGAGAACTTTATTTCGAGCTGCATTTTATAACGCAGAACAGTATAGCAAAGCGGCATGGCGAGGCCGGCTTTAAGCATAGTTCATTCTGGAACAATGCAGTAGATCCGAGCGGGCTAGTTCCGACTTTTATACGCAGGCAACATTAAAGAAGCTGAACTTCATTTCGACATTCAGTTACAACATTGAGTTGGGACTTGTATTCAGTAATAGAATTGTACAGGCAGATAGTTACAATATACTGCAATTATGAACTTAGATATTCAAATTACATTACGATTATGCATTTCATAACGGAATATGTAGAGCGACCATGGGGTCCAAACAACATTAACGCTTTTAAGCAAATGAACTGTTACAATTATATGCACTTATGAACATTGGCACGTGCATTAATAGAATTCTTTTTCATGAGTTATCATAAAATATCGAGTACAAACACAGCTACAGGGTGTTTCAAAAACTTATACACTCTCATAAATAAAATTTATTTTCTGCAAGTGAGACTTAACCGCTGTGGAGATTGAACTTTTAACAAGCGAACCGAACATTATATGGGACAGTGGCGTAACATAGAAGGAGAATATGGGGTACGCTGCTTTTATGAACTCTTACGTAAGGTTTTGGACAGTATCCATTATGGATAACATGCAGTTCATCATGTCGGAGTAAACGAAGACAGAGACGCGATGGCACCACGGAGCGATGGATTCGATTCCTGAAGAAGAGGAGGTCTAACAGCTGATCCGCTTGGGATATGAAGGCGATCGTTATTGCGTGGGTGATACGATATTCACGTCGATCTTTCGAGAAATTTATTACACATGAGAATAATCGACGATCTTTGAAATATAATAACAGCTGATATGAGAAGGTACTGTAAGAGTTATGACTTTCTAATATGACTCTTTCATGAACACTGGGCATACATGTATATATTTTTCTAGTAGGAGTTATACGATTATTTAGACATGGCTTAAACATTATTTGTCCGAGTATTGCTAGAATATGGCGTTACCATATGATATGGCAGGCACCATTATACGAAATTCTCACCATTGGTTGGCTTTATTAAGCAGATGTTTGGTCTTTTAGACATTTTCCAGTAAGGATAGTTTTCCTGGATAGTTATTTTTTTGTGACGAGGATTTCGAACTCGTGATCTGCAATTGGATTATTTAAATTACTTCGTCAGTTCATTGCATACTAGCGAGTGTGTATTATTCATCAGTAGGGATTTTTCCATTGGATTGTTTGGAGATATTAAGATGTTATTCACTCAAGTGAATGAATATCGCTTTTATATGACAACTAGAGACTTGTTGATTCCAATCTGGTACATTCACTCATGAGACGACGAGATGGGGCCTTTCGTATTTATACGATTGCGTGGTGGTACACATCTTTACCCATCGTTCAGGGCATTATCATGTTAGACGACGGGGCAAGGCCTTTCGTATTTATACGATCGTGTGGTGGTTACTCATCTTACTTGCCATTGAGGAACTCATTTTTATCATCCGAGTGTACTTGAGATTGTAAGAGGATCAAACAAGGAACTACTAGTCACATATCAGTCGAATTTTGTTAAATAAATTAAAAATACATGTCAGCAGGGTTACATTTTGTAATTCTTGTTTGCCAATCCAATATTTTGTTGCTATACTCTTTTGAGAGTACTTTCAGTTTAACAGCTGTTACAGCTGATGCTTTTGATAATTTTTATGATTGAATTTGATACCTTTGAGAAGGATTTAAAGTAATTGAATCTTGTAAGATGAATCATTAATGGTCAGATTTATTTTAAGGCAGATCAGTATTGCATATTTCGATGTGAGAGATTATAGCACATTGGTGTTTTTCTGTGAAGTGAATTATGAGAATTTTGAGAGAATTTATGCTATTTGAAAGCAGATCTTGAATTTGATTTCGATTACTAAGGTAATATTTTTCCTAATTGTTTAAGAAGTTGTCTAGATGTGATCAGATTAATTACAGTTATTGGAGATTGTGTGCGTTGATAATTTGAAGCCAGTTATGTATTTTTTGTAGATCATGCAACGTGATTAAGTGAAGTTTGTGATAGGCATTTTGTGGAAGTTGCCAAGTGGAAGTTGCAATATTGCTAATGTATTTTGAAGCAGACATGAGGTTGTCGAACCCAGTCTAGCATATTTTTGAGATTCATGCTGTGCGCTGAATATTTATGGAGTTTGTGGAATAATTGTGGTATTCAAATGTGATATTTGATAAAGTGAAAATATATAATGTAGTTGTGGATAGTGAGATCCAACGTGAATTTGTGAAGGCAATAATATTTTTTGGCATGATAATTAAATACGAGATATAACTTGGAAGTGATAAAACTGTAAGACAACGTTCTATAAACCATATTAAACAATTTGTTAGGAAATTAAACAAATAAATAATGTTGATAATACGAGATTTTCTGATAATAATAATAATTAATGAAATAATAATCTGAAAATTAAGCATATTAATGATCTGACCTAATGAAATAAAAATCAGAATGACTAGATGAAATAATAAAAATCTAAATAACCAGATGAATAAAATTTAAATAAATTGATAAATTAAATTTTGGAATAAATCAATGGATTAAATAAATGGATGAATTAAAGATTGAATAAATGAGCTGATTTAAATAAATTAATAGATGATTAAATAGATGATGAATAATTGAATTGGAAGGTGATAATTAACTAAAGAAGCTGATGATTAATACATTTAAATGGATTTAAATAAATTTAATTGAGAAATGATTTGAAGAATTGCAACTTGTGTTGATGAATTAAGCAATTAATTTTGATGATGGTGATGATTATAACCAATGAATAGTGGATTTTCTGTGATTCACAAACCAGCAATGATTAATGACAGTGTAAATAGTGTAAATTGGTTATTCGATGTTTAGGAGCATTTTACTAACATATTCAGCATTTGAATAATGCCATGCAAGCCATAAATTATGTGATATTTAAAATATGTGATTATAATATGTGTGTTTAGACAGATTAATAATATTTTTTACATCCACATTCATGATGTTAATTTAAAGAGAAGTTAGGTCTCAGTTATCACGAATGTCAGTGACGCAAAGACATAGTGCTACGGTGATCCTGAGAACCCAAGAGAACTTTAGAAATTTTTCCTATTTTATGTGGATTAAATACACTTTGAGTAGAATGGAGATGGTTCGATTTTCTGGACAATGACAATTTAACGTTGGCATTCGACCATGCTCTTAGGTAGGATGAGTGTTTAATATGTCTGTCTGACTATCAAAGTTGAATAAATTTGTTTTTATCTTAGTTGTGATCTGATGATGATGTGATTTTCCTATTTTCTTTCCTTGTCTTAATTAAGGCTTAACCAGGAAGGATGTGGTTTGCTAGGGATTCAGTTGATGGCGCCCATTGATATTTGTATTTTTTTAATTAAATTTAAACCCCAATCGACCCTGGAGATACTTTATCTCGTGTTACCCTCTGCTTTTGAGATATTTCAACTGAATTTCCGACACATTCCTTATTTGACTAGGTGTTCATTTAACTCTGCTCTGTCCTGGACATCCAGGAATGTGATGTAATAGCAGATGGGTCATAGCATCCCCAGGACGAACGGGTACACTACGTCATTTAGATATAGTTTTTCAGAAGTTGGATCAGGCAGGGTTCACTTTGAAGCTGTCTAAGTCGTCATTCTGTCAGTCAGAAGTGACATTTTTAGGTCATAGAGTGTCGAGTAGAGGTGTGACACCAGATGAAAGTAGGGTTAGCATGTGTGGACAGTAGCAACAGGGCATCGTTACAGACACTGAGAAATAGGTGAGTAGAGGAACGTGATGACGTTACGTTAAGGGAAACAGATTATACGGGACATATAATATACATAGTCTACGAAAGTATGTGTCATAAAGTAAGTGTGTTTAGCTGGTGAGCCTATCAAATGAGTAAGTGTGGTATTTGGTGCGGGGGAGATCTGGTCTTCCAGGCAGGCGTATCAGAAGTCACAAAGGGGGGTAGTATGTAAGTAATTGAGAGTTTTTAAGGTACAGGGAAATATGACGGGATTGTCGGATGCTCTTGAGCACTAAAATGTCTCGATACACCAAGGCCAGAATTTGGTAGCGCTGGTGAATTCCCATTTGTCTCCTAGAGATGGGTGAGCGCTTGAACAGGGTATTTTTGCTTAAGGCGTCCACGAGACGCGAGGCGAGACAGTCCTTCATGAAACTCATACATAACAGCACACGTGATTTCTGTTTACGGCCTCGCCATGTGAGAGTTGTAGGTGTGTAATTTAAGGTAATTAGTACAAAGGTATTATTTGAGTGAGGAGAACTGGTCCGGGTAGCGAACTAGTATTTAGTAGAATTTGGTCTACGGGAACTTAAGAAGACAGGGAGATTATGGCACAGAAATATTTGGTGTTATATGTAGTGCGCGCTTACTGGTTTATTTTTTCAGAAATCAATATTAATTTTATCTAATACACAGAGAGATTAAGTATTATGGTCACGAGGCGCAGCCACAATAGTGTGATCGTGTGCTCAGTGAGATCAGTGAGATTAAGTTACACCAGAAGGAAGCGACCTCCAGTGATATTAGGAAGTTCTGTGGTGATATATATCAGAACACCTTTGATGCGTGTGATGTGACATCATATATACACAGTGCTCACACATTATTTATGTATATCTTTCCCAACATAGAGATATTTGAGAGGCGGAAATATCCGTGGAACATTAATCTAAATGAAAAACAATGGACTGATTGCACAGAGCAATCCAAAATAACAACAGGCTTTGACGCAAAGTGCGTAAAGAAAATTATGAGTGTATATATATGTAATTTAGGGTGATTTAATTTATGTAATACGTATTTTGGATGGGGATTTTGTTAACGTGTCTGGGATAATCGCATGATGGACCGTCGTCACGGTAAATCATCCGATGATCCGAGGCGAATATGTAACGTGTTTTTCGAGGGTATTTTACGCCACTGACATAAGTCAGTAGGAAGCCATTCAATATTTATTTACGCGGCAAATTGTTCAGCCAAGAGAAGTTTCATGTAATTTATTATTATTGTTAAGGTATTTTTGGAGCGTTTTTTATAAGATTATAAGTATACAGATAGGTTTTCGATGTTATAGAAAACACTATCAAGCGAATTATTACGAACAACATTATCGCGGAAAATTATATGATTACGGAATTTTACGGATTTTTAGTCAGTTAGGGTATTGTGAGAGAGATGAGTCACTGGGAATTCAGCTACAGGCATATTCTTGTCGAGAAGCGTGACGCAAGCCGTGCATCAAGAAAAGGCGAAATGGCCTGGACCGGTAATCGACATCGTCGCGCCGAGTGTGTTGACCCTGAGGCGGGGAGTATCGCGTGGTGGCTCAGCCAATCAGTGGAGAGCGGGCGAGTAGAAGACGGCTCCGGAGAGGGGTTTCGGCGAGGGCATATATTGTCTGCGCGCAGAGGAGGCAGGGCGATTATCATTTTAAAACTTGACCGTTGTGGTTGCTCGTGTGGTTGGTTCCGGTGTGATCGAACCTTAACTTAACATTACTACAACTATCGCTACAACTGACGAAGAAGATGACGACGTCCAGAAGGCTGTGGGAAGCTCTCTTCAGCATCAAGTACGAGGGAAATGCCACGGCAATTTCCAATGGTAAGCGCGAATGACTCAGAACTACATAATCTCTCGTTTCTTTGTTTCATATTCAGTATTTCAGTAACTTCTTAGCTTGGGAATAATAGTAAAATCGGTAATTCATCCGACTCCGTTTTCACGTAATTCTCTAGTGGTAATATCCAAATCGTAACGCTCCCATTTAAAATTATTATTATTATTATTATTATTATTAAAATGCCACTACTTGTTTTTTATATAATAAATTCATTTCTTATAACTATGCAATCTTTGCTTTCAGTAGGTAGCATTAGATATAGACCAAATTCCTTCTCCTGATACAATTGTTAGTTGGGTTAATGGTCAAATCATACCACGATCTGAGTGTGTAGATTCTTAAAGGTGTTCTGCCAGAACTAGGTGTTGTTAAATATAAATTTAGATTTCAACATAGCGTTGAGGTCTTGGCGCCCATTAATACAACGTATCTTAGTCAGAGTAAACATTACATTTGTACGACCAACGTGGGCTAAGGAAACCGTTACACTTGTCACCCAACAGTGGGGACGATAGTAAAACCGTTACAATTGTTGGCGGTCACCCCAGAGGTCCCAGGTTCGATTTCCGGCACTGCCAAGAAATTAAAAAGTCTTGGTATGGTCTGGTACGTAGTCTCCCAGCCTTGTGATGCAAAATAGGCACCTGCCGGATGCTATGGCAGGGGGGAGGATTTGAAAGGGTCTGGCCACCCTACCGCATGTAAACACCTGCTCTGAACGCCTGAATAGTGATCCTTTAGCACAGCCAGGGACTCAATTCGGGTCACCTACATTCCTTGTGGCTATGACACTCTTTTTGATTGCAATAGTACAAATTAACGCCGGCCCTGTGGTGTTGGGGTAGCGCGCCTACCTCTCGCCCAGAGACCCCGGGTTCGATTCCCAGCTCCGTCAGGGATTTTAGAAATTGATGTGAGGGCTGGAACGGGGTGCACTCAGCCTCGTGAGGACAATTGATTAGCTGTCTGACAGTGAGACTGCTCCCCGGTCACAAAAACCAAGATTAACGGCCGAGGGGACCCGATGCGCTGACCACGCGTCACCCCAATGTCTGCAGGCCAAATGGCTGGGCAGCGGTCGCTTGGTAGGCCTAGGCTCTTCAAGGGCTGTAGTGCCGGGGGTTATTTTAGTACAAATTCGCACGAAATTCAAAATAGTTTTCTATTATTATTATTATTATTAATATTATTATGCATTTTATGCCGCATCAATAGAACGATGAACTGTAGTGGAATACAAAATGCTTATGAACCAACAACAAAAACATCCACATTCCATTCACTCACAACCACAAAATCATTAAAAGCTTTACACCCCTTCAATGTCATCGATTACGCGCGTTTTCTACTATATCCAGGGGCAAATTGCGGTCTTTATTTTGCAATATTTTCTCACTCCAGGGGCGTAGCTACAATGGGGCAAGCGGGGCACCGCCCCGGGGCCTCCAAGCTTAGGGGGGCCCCAAACACTAAAAGAAAAATTATAAATAAATAATAAATAAAAGTAGTACTAGAAAACATATTTGAGAATCCAATTTAGTTCAGGGGCTCCAATTGTACGGAACTACGCGTCTAAACTTGTGTTTAGAAACTAGTCACGTTCAGTGCAATCTGTATGTAAGATATATCCATCCATTCGTGTGCTATTCTATGAGTATTTTTTGAAAGCCGGGCGTCTGACCCAGGCGCCGGACAGACAATGCATTGTTCCCCATTCAGCGCATGACCATGACTCATCGTTCCACCCTTTCCCCCCTCCACTGCGACATCACACCACAGCAATGCACAGTAGCAGAGTAGTAGCAGTAGTGTAGTTGGTACGTCGCCACAGCGGTTCCCGGTTAAGTGGCTGAACTTAAGTTGTGACTTGCATTGTGCTATTTTCTTAACGACGCTATGAAACGTACTTATGAAAGTGGAGGTAAAAAAGGAAGGATAAAGTAAAATAAAATAGGAGACGGTTCGTGCTTGTAATAAATCGTTAACTGCATGGTTGCACCCTCAAACTCAATCAGGTTTAGAGTACGTTTCGGTGCAGAAACAAGATCAAAACGAAGAAAATTAAAATAATGAAGGTAAGTAGAAACCAAAGTTAACTATATTGTAAAAGTGTTATAAGTTGTTAAGCAATGTAAAATGATTGTTATTAAGAGTTCCATTAACAATTTGGTCAGGACGTAATATTTTATCCCAAACTAATATCATATTACGTTAATATTTTAAAAAGCATATAATGCATGTTAAAAAACAAACGACGAAGCAGTTTCCGAATTGCGACGGTTGATTCTCTTCATTTGGATTGAGCACATTTGTTTGTTTTTCACTTCACATCAAAAATTACACTGTATCGGGTATACAGTATGCATCGTTTCAACGGACGAATATCATTGGCGACACAGTCTTTTTGTCCCGTTAACCAACCAATAATCAGTTAGTCGGCTTAGTTCAGCAGTTAGTTGAATCTGTTTCTACAAATAAAACACTGCAATCAACTGTAAACCACTATACTAAATTATATTGCTCAACATTATTCACTATGTACTTTTAGCCTACTGTACGTTCGATTTTTGCAAAAAATGAAAGTAGACTTATGAGATCACTATAGGGCCAAAAATTGTGTGTCTGTCTGTGTGTGTGTATGTGTGTGTGTGAGTCTGTGTGTGGTGTGTGTGTGTGAGTGTGTGTACTCTGAATGTCTGCCCCCCCCCCTATCAATTCGAACACGGTGAAACCGAATTGAACGAAATTTGGTACAGAGGTAGAACAAGCAAAGGGCACCTCAGTGTCATGTTTTATATCGCCGCCATCTTTACCAAATCTGAATGGCGGCCACTCAAACGTTCAAAACGTAAAATCAAATAGCGACTAACCAAATTATCCGATCTCTACCAAATTTGGTAACAACATACCTTCATATAGGACGCGTCTTGTGACCAAACTACAAGGTCATCCGCCGTACCATTTCAGGATGGCGGCCGTGCGAATTATGGAAACTTTATAATCCATATCATGGGACCCACCAGTTCCGATTATCGAGCCGAGAATCGATTTAACTGTTCTAAAGGAAGAGGCACGTTCGAAATTAAAAGTTTATTTTGTAATACTATAGTGCAGAAGTGATTTTAAAAAGCTGAGCCGTCTCGGTAAGAAGACAAGATGGAAGCGGATATCTTGTGCCTGACTTATATTTCACTAATTTGAGTATTGCATGCAATATAGCGTACTGATACAAAATAAATAAACTTAGTATGAAATGCTTTATACATAAATAATATACTCCACTGATGAAATCGTTAGGTCTAAATCATTATTTGCCAACAAGTTCTATGTAAGTCATTTTATATAGATCAATGTCCGTTGGCACAAATGGCTCCGTGGTAAAGCGTTAGTCTGTCATTCATATGCCTATGGTTCAAACCCCATCAGAGTTTGGTTTTTTGCTTGAAATTTTACATATTTGTTGCTTTGTAATGACTCAGGCATTTTAAAATTAAGCCTTATATTGTGCATATTAAGGTGCAAAACATATATTTAATTAAAACATAATTCGCCAGCAGATTTGCTCGAGACATCTAGCAGCCAAAAAGGTAACTGCACGCCGGCCTACTTATTAACTTCCAGATTTTATTGAAAAGTTTCTTCTTATGGCCGCTAGAATGCACTCGCCCTGTTTGGATTATATTGTTCGATATTTCTCCACTAGATTTCACGACTGGTCTACATCGGACTCCATTGATAGTATACCATTGGCATTCTATGCGCATCGAATTTGAAGAATGACAGGATGATACTATGATATATTTTTACTTCTTATTTTAAAGGGTTTGTTACAGCCTATTGTGCGTTATTTGAAAATGTTATTTGAAGTAAAGAACAAAACGATTTCACATAGTAACTGAATTCTAGCCGCTGGTACTAGTTCAGGTTATTAATACTTTTATTTCAGGCAAATAGCAATCGAAAATATCCACATAGTTTGTATACACACGTTTCTGTAGGGACACGGAAAGATTTGTTAATTCAATTAGGGTTGTGAAAGCCATGCACAACCAGACGTGTAAAGACATGCCTCAACTCAAAGTTGGATGTTGCCCACGGCAGGTCGATTATGTAATAATAACAATAATAATAATAATGTTATTTGTTTTACGACCCTTTTAACTACTGCTGCTTTTAGATACGCCGGGGTGCCGGAATTTTGGCCCGAAGGGGATCTTTAACGTGCCAGTAAATCTACTGACACGGCTCCCTCGCATTTGTGCACCCTCAAATGCCAGCTGACTGCGCCAGGATACGAACCTGCAGCCTAGGGCCCAGCAAGCGAGAACGTTACCGCGGAGCCACGCAGCCAGTCCGGTCGATTATGTCTCCAGATCCATAACATTCTTGAGATACTTCTTATCTATCTTTCTTCAATGATGGTAGTAGTTTTTTTCTAGGTTGTGGCGTTTGGTAGAGGTAAATAGTTTCTAAGGTCTTCAACCAAGAAATGATTCTATTATACTCTTTGATAATAACAACGAGTTATAACTATACTCATACATTTAGGAGAAAGTAGGCTATATGTTCTTTACAGAACATCTTGTTTTCAGATGTTGACGCTCATCAACAGTCTGAAGTACATAAAATCGATTTTCCGACCACTCATAGTGGCCTTTCATGTCTTGATCAGTCAGTCAATAATAACAAGGACGCACGCAGTAAGCTTGACTGAAACTGGGCACGATGAAAATTATGTTTTGCAAGACAAAATTGAATGTCCCAATCCCGTCAATAATCCAGCACTGAAAAGGTTAACCATAGCATCAGGACCTCGTCAACCTCGTGGTCCCTTTCCAAAACAGCCTGATGGACGAGGAAGTAAAAGATCATTTTCAACTAATTACCGTAATACAGTTTTATATCCGGTTCTGGGTTGAAATGTAACAGACTCTGGCTTTGCTATTTGCAAAAGTTAGACCGTGTCTACTGTCAACTATGTTGGCTGTTCCCACAACATTCAGAGAACACTTTCAGTAGTACGGGACGAAACGACTGGAAACATCTTTCTGATAGAATTAAAACTCATGAACAATCGGATGACCACGTATTTTCTTGTGTTATATTTGAGAAATGGAGGAATTATGAAACAATGAGTGATGCTTTAGAAAAACAGTTAAAAGAAGAGAAAAATTACTGGAGGAACGTTCTAGAAAGAATAGTTAACGTTTCATTTACTTTGGCCACCTGTAACCTTGCTTTCCGCGGAAGAAGTAGTAAATTGGTAGATCCAAATAAAGTTTTTTTTTGTCTATAATAGAACTTCTGTCTGACTATGACCTTGTTCTAAAAACCCTTTTGCAAAAGCCACCAGAAAGTGTAAACTATTTAAGCCCTAGCATCCAAAATGAAGTTATTTCTTTGATGGAAAATGAAGTACTGAAAGAAATCAAATATGAAATACAGGGCTCTTCTTTTTCCTCTGTTATTATGGATACAACACAGGATACAAGTAAATTTGATCAGTTAAGTGAAGCTTTCAGGTACGGTACGTCAAAGTGGCAAATGATTAAAAAAATAAACCCAAAGTAATAAAGATTTGCGAGACGTTTACTAATTTTACAAAAGTTGAAGATCAAAGTGCATTTGGTTTGGCAATTAAAATAGTGGAATCTATTAAAGATCAAAATCTTGAATTGAAAAAAAATGTGGTGGCCAAGGTTATGACGGCGCAAGCGTAATGAGTGGAGTATACAATGGAGTGCAGAAAAAGATTCAAGAAGTTGCGCCGCATGCATATTTAGTACAAGTCACAACTTAAATCTGGTGTTGAAAGACGCTGTAGAAGCCAATCGTGAAATATAGCAGTTCTTGAGGATGTACTAAATGTCTACTACTTTTTTTGGGCACAGTATCAAACACTGGCTGGTGCTTCAAGATGCATCTGAAAATGCAAACATACCGTAACGTTAAAAACACCCAACCCAACAAGATGGTCGGGAAGGTATAAAGCAGTTGTTTTCTTTAAAGGAGAGGTTTGGCGATGTATTAAGAGAGCTATCCAAACTTTTTTGACAAGTAATCAGGCAAAAGAAAGGAATGATGCAATAGGATTGAAAAAGAAAATTGAAAAGTTTTGAATTTGTGCTTCTGTTAGTTGTACAAACACAGATTTTGCAGCAACTGAACATCGTATCTAAATGTCTCCAGATGACGAACTGTTTAAGAGGCAAAAGGTTTCGCCGAGACTTTTTCTGATGATTTGTCGCCAACATTTCCTGCACAAATTTCCAGCGTGCGTGCATCTTTTTCCTCTAAAATTGAGAAAATGTCGACTGTTAAGCAACTGATAGACCACCTCTACATTGAAAATCACATTCTGGTTGCAAGCTATCCTGACGTGTGTACTGCTTGTTTTATGTTCTTGACTGTACCTATCACAGTGGCTGAAGCAGAAAGATCTTTTTCCAAGCTGAAAATTATCAAGATCTACATAAGAAACACAATGAGCCAAGAACATAAGTGGGTTGGCCCTTTTATCGATTGAAAACGAGGGAGCTCGAAAACTTAACTTCTCACATGTAATTAACATGTTTGTAGATGCAAATAGTATGATTTCTTTTGTGTAAATTAGGTTAGTTGATACGTTTATTTGTTTTAAATAGTTTGTTTAATAATAATAACTCAACATTTTTTTGTAAACAATGAGTAAATATTTATAGATTTATTTTATTTCAAGTTATTAAATTTGTACAATACATTTATAATTTTGAGCTTTCGACCTGGCGTGTATTTTATTTTAAAAGCCTAGTACTTCGTAGACGATCCTATCTGTTCCCTCTTGTTTTCTACTCTAGCTTCATTATTGTCAGCAATAAAAGAACAAATATGTGTACTTTTAATATATATTTGCATGCAAATCTCTTCTCTTTCTAATTGATATTTGTGTAGACGTATAGGACATTTTATGGAGCCAACAGCCAAAGTATAAATTAAATATTTCGAGAAACAGGGAAGTGGCAAGGGGGAGGAATTCGAAAAGTTCATAAAGTCACTTTGATAAGTTCTTATCTTCGAACATTATTAATATTAAAGGCCTGCAGTTAAGTCAGGTTTTCAAAAGATAGTGAGGGGGGCCCATTTCAACTTCTTGCCCCGGGGCCCCTTCAGGTCTAGCTACGCCACTGTCTCACTCTTCATCATTTGTTGCTAATGGCAATTTACAATTTCGGTCTAGTAGGTCAGATGTACTACAGGTATATATTGCTTTGAGGTTTGCTCTTTAAATAGAAATACTGGCAAACATTGCTTGATATATTGGTTTATAAACAAGGTTGCTATGTTCCTCCTTACACATGTGGTACATAACAGTGAAAGTTGTCTAGGGGAAGATGACCTCACTGTTACGCCCCTTAAAACAACAATCATCATCTTCCAAGCGAGATATGTTGGTTAACCATAAAATTCAGTCTAATCACGTGGATAATGGGATCTGTATCCTGGGTATCTGTTTTATCAGTGTGCCTACACTTATACATTATTTCTTTTGGTAGCTTATTTTTACAATCTTTTACTCTTTCATACAAAATATTTTTAACAAACACGTCATATGCAAGGCGCTTGGTTCTGTTATGCGTTTTCTCCAATCTGCCTTCTTACAGAACAAGCACTTTCTTCAAACTTAAAATGTAAAATAATTATTCCATGTCTGAAAACCATAATTGCTGGGCAGATAGTTTAATATTTCCTCCACAAGATGGCACTTATAACTCATTTTCAGTAAAAATGGCGCTTGGTTCCTTTATGCATAACATGGTACATTTGATCTCTTTGGTTGGAATTGCGATTATATCAGATGGGTGGCAATTTCACTAAGCATATCACTTCCCATAAAATACATTATATTTTCACGAGTGTGATAGCAGACAAGACTTCAAAGCATTTCGTGATTTATTTCTCCAAATGTACACTACCGGTATGTGCTAAATCAGGCCTCATTGGAATATGTAGTAACGAAGGGTGACATGTGGCGTAGTCGGTAGCATGCTGAGCCTCTATGCCCAAGATAGCGGGTTCAAACCCGGCCGAAGCTGACGGATTTTTTAAGAGCGTTAAAAATCCCTCACTATGCCTTCCTTCGGAGGGGAAGTAAAGCTGGCGGTCCCATGTCATAAATTTATGGCATGTTAAAGAACCTTCCACTAATTGCACCTGTGTGAAGCCAAATTGGATAGGTTAAGAATGTAAACAACGCTCTTAGATTTCTACGTTCGTTGCCAAGAGCCGACTGCGTTGGCGTCTAGTAGCTAAGTTCTGAACTTGGCCTAGTAGACGGTGGCGCTTGGCGGCAAAAGTAGGAACTATTTGAATAATTCTAAGTTGCAGTACTTAAATTAAAAAACAGATAACACACACTAATACAGTCATCACTATTAACACCGGTTATCAGACAGATTCTACACACACCCAAAGTACACGGGGCTACATGACCGCGTTGTCGCAGCCCTTAAACTTAAGAACCAACCAAAGTCAATTCAGTATAGACCATGAGCAGTGCAAGGTAGAGGTTAGTTAGTTATTGTTAGCAAAAGTTTGATGCTTTTCAGTCGGTCAACACCATTGTACCCATTACCGACTGAAAAGCATCAAACTTTTGTTTACTAACGCAACATTGAAAAATGGCTTCAAACACCATAATATTAGTCATTGTTGTTTTAAGGGGCGGAACTACGAGGTCATCTGCCTTTGTAGAGGCTTTGTAACACATTGGTGATAGAAATGCTGTATCATGGAGCCTCCCTTCTTGAAAACAGCATGGTCGTCATGAGAGGCAGGGGCGGATTTAACGTTTTGACGCCCCTAGGCAAAATAAAAATTGCCGCCCCTCCCCCTTTCCCTACCCTACCCCCCCCCCCTCCATTTTTTAGGTTTGTGTGAAAATCGAGTGGTATTTAGTCAGGCAAGCTATTAAAATTTGAGTTATTTTTTTACACGTATAATTAAATTTTATATGTACAGTAGGTATAGCTTAAGATCTAGGTGAGCTAACAAAGATCTTTCTCCGTGCTTTTTTCTGCCAAAGTTTTGATAATATCGTCAAATTCCATATCTGACATTAATTCTGCTTCAATTGCCAAAATCATTTGACAAACCAAACGGTCCTGGCTCGTGGTTGAGCTCTAATAGTCTTTTATGCGCTTTAAACATGAAAACGAGCGTTCGGCACTGCAGTTCAACAAGCGGTAGGCTATTTCATCATTTGGAAATACTCCTTGTAGATCATTCTGTCGAATAAATTTTAATATTTCTAAAGGCGGGTTATTTTCATTTTTTTTTTACTTGGAAATATTTTTGGAAGTGGCACAACTCATTTATAAATATTTGTTCTATATCATTTGGAGAATATTCTTGTAATGTTGCCGCATGTTTCCTTAATTCATGTTCATTCAACGTACCAAATTCGATAAGCACGATAAATTTTTGAAAAATTCTTTCATAATCGGGGCATTTGTCCTTCAAATCTGTATAGAGTATATCCAAAATTATATTGAAAGTATTTACTCTGAAATTCTCTCTTCCATCTAGCTCAACACCATCTTCATACAATTCATCAGACATTAATTTTCTTCGTTTCTTCCTACGAACGTCTTTTTCAAACTCCTGGGTGGTAGAAATTTTCCGTGCTGTTTCTCCATAAAGTTCAAAATTTTTCCGAGCATCTTCTACAAAACCAGCCAACGATTTGTACACATCCAAAATATCTGAAATGCTGGTATCCATGGCTTGCAATTTCTGACTTGTAGCATCGAACCGTTTAAGTAAAACAGACCAAATACTTAGCATAAATGTACTTTCTAGTCGTTCCATATTATTCCGAAGGCCTGTAGGTTTATTTCGAACTATTGCTTTTTCGTTGGGATTTTCTTCAAAAGCTGATAAATCATTTATTATTTCGTTCCAAAATTCAACTAGAACAGAAACCGCACCAGCACGTACAGACCAACGAGTTGTAGACAGTGATTTTAGTTTTGCAAATTTTGAATTAGCAAAATGCTGCAAAACAGACCCTCTTTCTGTCGAATCTGAAAAGAAATTATACTACTCCTGAACCAATTCAAAAAACTTACTCGCTACTGTACAACTTTCTGCAGCGTGTGTACCAACCAAATTCAACGAATGTGCAGTGCATAGTGTGTACTCTGCGAGAGGATTGTCGTCTTTTATTCTAGCTTGAAGTCCCGAATATATGCTCTTCATATTGGCAGCGTTATCGTAAGATTGCCCTCTCATATCAAGAATTTCTATGCCATGAGATCTCAAAGTAGATGTGACTGCATCATATAAGTCTTCACCTTTGTGACCTGGATTGTCTAGTAAAGTTAAAAAAAACGTTCAGTAACAGTGTCGTCTCGCTTTACATATCGTAAAATGAATGAAAGTTGGTCAATACGAGAGATATCTGGGGTCGAATCCACAATGATAGAATAGTACTTCGCAGGTTTGATTTCTTCAACTATTTTGGACGTCCCTTTATCTCCATAATTACGAATATGCTCATCTATTAACGGATCGAAATGTCTTAAATATTATATTAACATCAGAAAATTTCCATTGTTAGGAACGCCGAAATGCCCATTGCTACCTGTGCCACTAAATGAGAGTCCACGACTTGCCAAGGTTTTGACAGTAGCAACAACTTTTTTAAGAACTTCTTTCCAGTACGAAATTTCTTCTGGAAGTTGTTGTACTAAACCATGATCTACTCTTCCATGTATATTAGCTCTTTCAAACAATTTTAGGAAAGATTGTTTTTGATGACCTGAATTTTCGTGGGCATAAGCCAAGTCATGGATGTTTTTCCAATCATTGAATCCGTGTCTGAACGCAAATTCGTCAATTGTGTCTCCAAAGAGCAAACACGATGCACAAAACACAGAACCTTTACTCTTGGAATAAACAAGCCACTTACGATCCCCTATTTCCCCGTTCTGAAGTTTTCTTTTAACCACTGAGTGCTTCAAGTACCTATTATATTCAGGGTACACTCGTTTGGATTCTTTAAATTCAGAATCTTTATTCTGATTGTAACCATTCAATGCAACGCACTCTTGATAAAATCAATTCGCAATCCAAGTAGCCGGATCACTGTTGAATACAAACACATTATTGTCAATTTAACTCGCCTTTGCTTTCTCATCAGAAAATGTAGGTAAATCTGAGTGAGCTGTATCTAGTACATTTTCTTCAACATTAATATTCTCAGGTACGAAGTCAGTAGTAGACAGAATGGCAGAAGTAGCGGAAGGGCAAGAAGGAGGAACATCTGAAGAAGGTTTGCACATAAAAACGTCAGTTCATTCCATTTGAAAAAGTGATTTCTTACATTATTCAACTATTATTTTGAGCAACTTACTTGTCGAAGGTTTAAAAAAAATCAATTTTTGGCGTTTTAGCCAAAACTTTTTGTTGTCATTGCGCCTTTTCAAATATTTGTTTTCTTCATTGAGCACCACTTAATCTTTTACGCCCATACATTTTCAATTTTTAAACGAAAAATTAATTTCGTTGTGACGCGCCAGATAATTCGAATTATAGATGGTTAACTGTAGTTCAATTATGTGCAATCTATTAGATAAATTGACAAAAGAGATCAACATCGGAAAGACGTCAAGAGACTCGCAACAAAGGACAGGTGAATAATAGTTTATAGGCAGATAGCAAAGACCATTCTTCACAAAGAAGCAATTAACAACTGGAGCACTTGGAGAACAATTTCTGTGAATGCCCTCGCACACATAGCAGTCCAGCTTCGTATGAAGCAAAACCATACCATAGAACATGGTCTGTGAACGCAATCGCACAAAAGATGCATACATAGCAGAGTAGCTCCGTATGAAACGTAACCGTACCGGACCGAACCCAGTCTTCTGTTACAAACGTAACAAGGCTTTGACAAGCCTCACACGAAGTAAATCCACACTGGACCGAGACCAATCACCTGTTTTATCAAAAATCTGCCCCTCCTCTGTCACCGAAAATGCAGGAAAAGGACCGTACAGAGCTCTGCAGAAAATGCAAACGCAGCACAGAAGAAGATGGGGACTGAGCTACATGCGAGGCATGCGAAAGAAGGGAACATAAGAAATGTGCCGGTCTGACGCAAGGCGATCTATACACGCTTACGAGGGCTAACAGCAGACTCACGTGGATATGCAAAGAATGCAAACCAATGCTGCGGAAAGCAGGGAAACAAGATGACCTCATACAAAGCCTATTAAGCTTATAGAATCCATGCAAGCATCCATAGAGCAAATGAAACAGAACATGGAAACCACATTCATAGAAAGAGTACAAGAAGCGGTAGCTTGGGAGATGGGAAAAACCTCTCTTCCCCCGGCAAGAACCTAAAACACCAGCCACAATAAGCCGGACGACCGTAGAAAACAGGAGTCCACCATGCAGACGCAACAAAAGAAATTATCAAAGCTACCACGATAAAGTCACCAGCCGCACAAAACATGGTAGAGGTACCAGCCACGCAAACCAACCAGAGCGCCCCCCCCCCCCCCTTCCCCCAAGATAATCAGACCAGTCTCCATCTAAACGAGGCTTCGACCGCCAACGCGCAGCACACAGAGACGGAAACAGAAGACCCACTATTTCTCAATCTTATAATATGTAACAAGGGTGGTATTGGATTGTCTCTTAAGGGACACTCATTATTCTTGTAGATGCATGAACATATTCAGATTTCAAATTTTCATTTTTTAAATAAAATATATATATATTAATTAAAATTTTAGTCCAAATTTGCCGCCCCCTAAAATCTGCGCCCTAGGCTGCAGCCTATACAGCCTATACGTAAATCCGCCCCTGATGAGAGGGGGTTATAATAAGATGCAAAGAAGGCCATGTAATGGTCATGTCTCAATCGACAAACCAAAAGATATAAAAATCGATAACGAATCAATTCATCCGTACGTCAAGAAAAACATGTATCCCTGCATACAAATCAATACAATGATGGAAATAAATAATTCCAACCTGTTACAGAATGGAAAATTGAGTAGGATTGAATGCATCAATATTTTAAATTTCACTTTAAACAATGACTGTTTTCAATTTAATGTAGCAATTTACAAATGAAAAGATGGTCTCAGAATGGGTTCTCCTGCATAATATAATACTATAATTTATGGAGTTAGAAGAGTTGCGAGGTGCAAATCAGCTGTTATGACTTTCGCGCCAGGAGCTTTCTCTCAAGTGCTTGGCATATGGGAGGGGCGCACTATCTATGGACGACAATGCGAATCAACTGTAGTTCAACCTCCCGCTTCCACCAATCAAAAGCCATTATTTTAAGGCCTATACTTTATGAAGTGGGATCGTCAAACATGCATCCTTCAATAGCCAAGTTCATATCTTTACGTAAAAGACGGGAGGCATTGGCCAAATAATAATATTAAAATACATAGGGCTGTACAACCTGCGTTTCATGAAACTGCTTTTCCGAGTTTCACGAAACCAATGCAACTACAGTTTCATAAAACGCAGTGTGCACAGCCATATGTTAATCTTATCTATCTGTAACAAGCTAATTTAGTTTCACGAAACGGGTTTCTCCAGTGTGCACCGCGCCTTATACGCAAGTAAAATTAGCAAGATCGGACGTCGTCAACTGATCCGTATCTTCCTTTCTCTTTGACTGTTCATTACAATGAATAGTCATCTTGAAGGATTACGAGGCACACAGGCAATTGAAATGGAACACACGTTTAATGTACTTGACATTTACTACAACAGAACTGAAGGCACAAGGTGATACAACATTCTTTTTATACACACCATTACCATAAAACAAAAGAGAAACATATCTCTATGGAGCAGGTTTATAATTAACAGTGTGACCAACACAAACCATGGTCACATATTTCAACACACCTCCTTAAACCTGTGGGAGTAGAGGACATGATTTAAGACCCAAGTCTTTACAAAAATAAATATGCTTAGGCTTAGGAAGAGGCTTTGTTAGGATGTCTGCACACATTTTTGAAGTCTCCTCATATTTGATGCATATGGCTTTAGAATCCAAAGCATCTCTAACATAGTGATATTTAGTGTCAATATGTTTGGTCCTATTATGGTGGACTGGATTTTTTGCCAGTTTTTGAGCTGATTGACTATCACTCAATAATATGATGGGTGACTTGAGATCTATAAAGTTAGACAAAACACGTTTCAACCAAACAGCTTCTCTTACACCTTCACTCAGTGCAACATATTCTGCTTCAGTAGATGATAAGGAAATGCATTTTTGCTTTTGAGCCCCCCATGATACAGCACCACCTGCCATTTTGAACACAAAACCACTGTATGATTTTCGGTCATTGCTATCATTAGCCCAGTCAGCATCAACAAATCCCATGAATTGACCTCCATTCCTGACATACTTAAGTGACAAGTCTTTTGTGCAATTTAAATAACGCAGCACTCGCTTTGCAGCAGACCAGTGAGATTCATTGTAACAATGATTAAATTGACTGAGATATGATATCGCATAGCTTATATCTGGACGCGTGCAAACACTTAAATACATGAGCGAACCTATGAGTTCTCTATAAGGAAGATCACTAGTTTCTGTATCAGAAACACCAAGATTTGGTTTGGTTTCCAAGGGAGTACCAATGGGACGTGCATCGTGCATACCATATTTCTTTGCAATCTCACTGATGTACCGTACTGCTCTTGGCTAAGATACATTGTACCATTCTTCTTATCTTGCCTTACTTTAATACCTAAAATATAAGAAATTGGCCCAAGATCTCGTACCTTAAATTCTTTATCAATACAGGTCTTCAATGACTTGATCTCAGACTCATCATTATAAGCCACAATGAAATCATCCACATATAATGCAATAATTACCATACCTTGGGCTTGTTTCTTAAAGTACACACAGGGTTCATCAGCACAATTTTTGTAACCCAATTTGACAAGAACAGAGTGAGCTCGCTCATTCCACAAACGAGAAGATTGTTTTAAGCCATAAATAGATTTTTTTAACTTGCAAACTTTATGCTCTGAACCTTTCTTGACAAAACTTTCTGGCTGATACATGTAGATCTCTTCATCTAACTTTCCATTGAGAAAAGCAGATTCAGCATCCCAATGTACCACCTTCAGATCTGTTTGGACAGCCAAGGCAAGCAGCATCCTTAACGTGCTGTGTCGAACAACAGGAGAGAAAGTTTCTGTAAAATCTACTCCGTACCTTTGGGTGAAGCCCCTGGCCACAAGTCTGGCTTTATACCTTTGAATGTTACCTTTAGAGTCTCTTTTTACTTTGAAAACCCACTTACTACTGACAACATTCTTGCCCTGGGGTTTATCAACTAGATCCCATGTGTCATTTAAGTGGAGTATCTCCATTTCTCTTTTCATAGCCTGCTCCCACTTAACCCTATCAGGCATGGACAGTGCCTCCTTAACTGTGCTAGGTTCAGAGTCATCAGTGAGAGTCAAGTATGTCACATAGTCTGACATGTCTACAGGCTTTTGTTGGCGCCTAGGATACCTTTGATTACCTTCGGCATCCCCCTCCATTGGCTCATTGACGATGGTGGCAGAGCCCACAGAATCACTGCAGTCTGAATCTGTTCCACTAGGGACATAGCTTAAATCAGCTGAGTCAACAGTCTCAGCCACACCAGCACTGCTAATGGGCGATACGCTTTCAAGTTCCGAAATGCACTCTGCCCCATCCCCTGAGTTGTCGGGTTCTGCCTCACTGTCAGTGGGAACTGAGATCTGCAACATTGCAGGTTCATTAATCTGCAAGGATGGACCAACATTACCTGGAGACACATCAGACACCTCCTGGAACACATCTTCAAAGAACTGTGCATCCCTGGACTTAACAAGTTGATGAGTAACAGGATGCATGAATCTATAGGCTTTACTGTCCTCACAATAACCACAGAAAATGTGTTTTTCACTTTTAGGATCCAACTTGTTTCTCCTTTGATCAGGGACATGAACTTGTGCTACACAACCAAAAATTCTTAGATGCTCCATATTGACCTTGTTACCAGTCCAGATCTCCTCTGGAACTTTACCTGGAATTTTTCTGGTTGGGGACCTGTTTACAAGATAGGCTGCTGTATTTATTGCTTCAGCCCACATGCGTTTATCTACTTTAGACTCGCTCATCATGGCTCTACATTTATCAAGCAATGTTCTATTCATGCGTTCAGCTACACCATTCTGCTGTGGAGAATAGCTAGTTGTAGTTTGATGCTGAATACCTTCTGATTTAAGTAGCCTCTCAAAAGCTTTGCTACAAAATTCACCACCATTATCAGTGCGTAGGACCTTAATAGATCTTTCACACTGATTCTCAACCTGTGCCTTGAAATCAATAAAGCAATCCAAAACATCACTTTTCTTAGCAAGGAAATACACAAAAACCTTTCTAGAATGATCATCAATGAAGGTCAAGAAATAGCGAGCATTGCTCCAAGATGGAACTGGCATAGGCCCACATAAGTCTGAATGAATAAGATCTAGCTTATTTTTACATACAGTTTTACTCTTACTTGACTTAAATGGTTGTCTAGCTTGTTTACCTTCAGCACATGAAAAACAGTTTTTAAAACCATTATCTGAGAAATTAATTCCATGAGTGAGACTATCTCTTAACAACTTCATACTGTGGTTGTTAAGATGGCCTAGTCGTTTATGCCATAAATATTCTGAGTCCTCTGAACAAATATTAGCTTGACCACTGAGAGCATTGACTTGGTAAACACCCCCCACATTACTCGCAGTCAGTGCTACATTACCTGTAGCAACAAAGTTTTCACTATCATAAACTTTACAAGTATTGTCGGTGAATACCACAGCATAACCCTTTTGAGTAGCAGCAGACACAGATAAAAGATTAGCAGTGAGACCAGGAACATATTCTACATTGGACAAGGTTTGTGAAATACCATTTTCTAATTGAACAGTTACATTACCAGATCCTTGGCCATACAATTTTTGATTGTTTGCTGTACTGATCTCCAGATTAGGACCAGCAGTGAAGTTCACCATCGCAGACTTGCTTGAACTCATATGCTTAGTAGCACCAGAGTCAACGAACCAGGCCCCTGTAGAGGCCCTTGCACTTAATGCCTGTCCATCGGTTGCCAGCATCATCTTGTCTTTCTTCGACTTCTGTTGAGTTGAGCTCTGCATCTCCTCCTTCCTGCAATCCCGCTTCCAGTGTCCTGGCTTCTTGCATTTCCAGCAGAAAGGCTTCTTCTTAGTCTTGTCTTCTCGTGAAAACAGAACAGAATCCTTGGATGGCTTGGAAGTACTTTTCCCACTCCAAGTAGTATCTTGTAGCAACTTGGTTCGGACTGTGTCTGCAGTAAGGTCTGTTCCGGAACTTTCCAGAGCCATAATCATAGGCTGAAACTCATCTGGTAGACCTTTCAGCATAAGAGCTGCAACAAACTCGTCGTCCAGTGCCTTATTCATAGACGCAAGTTGCTGAGCAAGTCCCATAACCTCACTAACATACTCTTCCATCGTCTTGTAGTGCTTTAATTTAACTTTGCACAATTTCTTCAAGATGACGATCCGCCGATTCACTCCTTTATCGGAGTAGGCCTTTTCAAGAGCTTCCCAGACTTCCTTCGCGGTCTTACAAGGCATGACGATTGGGAAAATTGATTTATCCACCATGAGGTTAAGTCTGGCCCTAGCCCGACTTTCGTCTTTTGCTTTCTTCGCAGATGTTGTAGTATCTCCATCCGGGTAGCCAACTATACAGCTCCACAGATCTTCGAGTCTTAGGACGTTTTCCATCTCGAATCGCCAATCCACGTAATTTAGACTACCTCGCAGCTTATCTATAGCCGGTAACGAGGTGCTGGTTGCAGACATGTTGAATTTCGCTACGCAGCCGAATTCACAGTTCATAAAACAATCAGTCTATCATACGCACTTTATATTCGCACGGTGGATTCGTGGCTGGGCCCATAACCTGAAGGATTACGAGGCACACAGGCAATTGAAATGGAACACACGTTTAATGTACTTGACATTTACTACAACAGAACTGAAGGCACAAGGTGATACAACATTCTTTTTATACACACCATTACCATAAAACAAAAGAGAAACATATCTCTATGGAGCAGGTTTATAATTAACAGTGTGACCAACACAAACCATGGTCACATATTTCAACACATCTTAGGGCACATAACCGTTACGTATCTATTACCACAAATCAAACATTGTATATTCATCTTGCAATTCTTTGATAGATGATTCGCCCGTAAACATGTGTAATAACAGAGTTTTTTCTCGTTTACTTTCGCAGTGTTCTTTGATCAAGTGTCATAGTCTTTGTTTTGAAACAATTCTCCTGTCGTGGAATTTTTCACAGAATATACAAGCTTTGGAACTATTATTGAAAAGCGCCGCCACCGTTGGTGGGTTTGTTTTATCTTTGCGTAACATCTTCTCCGATCTGGACGTATCTAAACTCTTGTCATGTTTTTCTTGCAGTTCTAGGCTACCAAATCCTGCCTGGGCCAGAAGAATTTGTTGTTCGTTTTGTACTTCAGATTTGATAAAATCCATTAAACAATCTAGTAGTGATGTGGGTCGGTCTACCTTGGTTTCATCCTTTTCCCGCTCTTTGACATTTCTTGAGAACTGACTTCTTTGCTATGCTCTTAGTGTTTCCTTTATTAGGGTAGTTTTCGGTCGTTTGGGGGTAACTAAGAATGAGTTCTCGTGGTTCTGTCCCTGGTTCCATCGCTTGAACTAAATACTGAAACGTATCACTTGCGTGTAAGCTATCGTCGTCGTGAGTCTTTTGGAACTGCGCCCAAAAACCTAACTATTCTTTCAGTGCGCCGTTGAATCTTTTCAGTTCTATTTTGGGAAGTTTAAATGATCTTCGTTTCCCCACTTGACTCCCGTTGGTACTTCCATTTCCATTAATCTCACCTAAAACTAACGCATGTGCTCCAATCTGTGACAATATGTCCTCAGCTTTTATCCTCACAACTTCAAATTCGTCATTGTATTTGTCGATAACCTTTCACTCCGCGAGTACAATTTCATCTTTCTCGTTATTATCTAACAAAGCACCCATTATATTAGTATCTGCTACCTCCAGTTCGTGCAGTAAAGCTCCTAAACGATTTAAATACGATCTTAGCAAATCCACATCAATAGGAGGGGCAGATGACCTCGTAGTTCCGCCCCTTAAAAGAACAATAACTAACTAACACATCAATAGGAGCTTCTGCAACTATAATTGCCTTTATATCATTCATCTTCATAGCAACAGACTGCCTGATAGGCATCCTACCTTTTTTTTAGCTTTTCCATTTCTAGGTAGGCCTACCGGTATTCGTTATATCCTCTTCGTATTATCACGTCAGGGTCACCACTTTGTTGTACATTACTGAAAATATTTATTAGAAGCCTCTTGATAGTTCTGACTCCACCTTTTTATTTCATCTTACAAGTTGCCTACAACCAAAGAGCATAGAATACACTCCCAATTCCCAACAGAGTCCTTTATTAGTATTTAGGGATAGAGTTTCGGTTGCATACATAACTACTTGTTTCAGAACAGTTTCATAATGACGTAGTTTAGTATTTTTGGACAGGCATTTTTGCTGTATATTGAGCGCGATGTTTGATAGGCTATTTCGAGTTTGCGTACTCGTTCCTTGAGTGTATAGATACTCTATTTATTTTTATTTACAATCACTTATTTCAACCAAGACCAACTACAATCCTCAGACCTTAATGTATAAAAAACATGGCGGCGATGGTTGCCCTACCAATAGCTAAGATCATGTCATCGGGCTTGTCACAGTTCGTGTAAATTATTATTTTTACTCACCTAAGAGCATAAAACATATCACAAGATGAGACTAGGTTCCGAAGAAATATGCATCAATAATTTAGACTTACCTGAATTAATTTATCTATATAGTGCTGGCATCGAATTACAGGTTTCTTCGTCTTCACCCAAGGGGTAGCTACAATAGTCTCACTGTTTCTGTGGTTGAATAAGAAGTTTTTTGGCGAGTTATCACGATTTGTATTTAAGTTCAGTAATTATAGATTAATATTATTAGCAAAAAATCAAACAGATTCTGATGTAGGAGAGATGAAAGTACCCGGTTACTGAAGTGCTACCCCAGCACATGCAGAGTATTTGTGTACACAATCGGAATGAGAATAGTTGCCCGAAATAATCGAACCAACGCCACAGAGATACAATTCAATTAAGACCTCTAGTGGAATTGTTTAAAATCTCGGGTAAATCATTACACCGAATTAGTTGATTGAAATAATCAAAGAAGTCGTCATGTGGATATCAGAACATAATTATGGAGAATATACTTCACACAAGGAACACGATAATATGTTACCATCTAACCTATTAAACATTCGCTGTTACCGTTTGGAATAGTTGTACGCTGGAAATAGTTGATTTAGTAAAGTACTATAGGTTGGAAGGCACCATCTCCCTCTTACGGAATTATCGCGGCACACCATCTCGCAATATAAGTACATAATTGGCAAGGTACTCACAACACTTTATTACACACATCATAATAAAAAATAACTTGCAAGCTGTAAGAATCACAAAAGTATGAATAATGACGGAACACAATGAGTTCACTGTTTGGAACAGGGGGAACATCTTCCTTAACCAATAAAACAGAAGTTCACTGTATTATTTGGCGTGTATACATGGCAGTGTAGAACCTCTGCCAGACTGGTAAGGATTTACGGAGGCACATATTGCTGAGCGTTTAAGATAACGTCAATGGTCTAGCTCTAGATGCTCATTGCGTTTTCCCTTTACGTAGCCTACTTAAGTTCGACACTTCTGAAGTGTACTAAGCTATTATTATATTGTCACTAACTAGCAAATCATTGCGGTGCATATTCTTGAGACACTTCTATTATGCTTTAGTCTTAGGTACTTCAACATCCGAAGTAACTGACACAATGCTATCGGTTGACTGGACAATCATCACACACACGAAACAGTCCATATTAAGCGTATTACCACATATTTACATACGATTGCAGTACATTAATGCGAACTGGACTTTACAGACATACAGAAGGCACTAAACATTACAGATGAGCGACAGTTTATCCCAACTTTCATCAAATGAAGCTATCAGGCTAATCAAAGCTAAATAGTGTATCCCAGCAACGAATGTAAACAAACAATATACCGGGGCTTCAGCATACGCCATTTTCACACTTTCGAGACCTGCATTAAGGTCTGAGTATTGTAGTTGGTCTTGTTTCAACCGAACAACAACAATCAGTATTTCTCCATAGATTACATTATTCGCACTGCTAACTATATATTTGTTCTTTTTCTTTTCAACTGTTTGTTTTCTTTCTTTACTCACAGCTACCTATATCACGTCCACAGCTACCTAAATCAAAATCATGTCTCCTGCACCTACACCACTCCCCCACCAGTAGCAGGAATAAAACTATCACCATACACTAACAATACAATTAAAATTACTGTAAGCACTATTGAAAACGAACTGGCAATCTCACAGTACATCCAGAGTGTGATGTCTTGATGATGGTAGTGTCCTTTTTATTCGCTATGGCATGAGGTGGTTCTGCAGTGTCTTGTTGATGGTTGGCTGGGCTTGAAACAGGAGAAGGATCTGGGGTCTATCCATCTGGTGCCAAGATGTAGGCTGGTTTTATTCTGTCTATCGATACATTTACTTGTTTGCCTTTAATTAGTAGTGTGAAGAATTTCTCATATCTCTTCTCAACAGGAAAAGGATCATCATAAGGTGGTGTCAATGGCTTCTTTACTTTGTCATTCCCCAAGAAGACATGAGTACATGACTTGAGGTCTCTATGTACAAATACACTTCTGGTAGTTTTATGATAAGATGGAATAGGCTTAAGTGCTGTCATCTGTTTTTGTAAGTGGGAGACGAAAGTGTCTGGGTCAGTTGTTGTTGATGGTATTTCAAAAAACTCTCCAGGTAGCTTAGTAGTCTTACCATAGACCATCTGTGCAATAGAATAGTCAGAATTGCTCTTTATGGCTGCACGCAACCCAAGAAGCACTGTAGGCAAAACCTCTGTCCATTTATGGGAATTATGTGCTCTGATGGCAGTTTTTAAGGTGCGGTTTAGTCGTTCAATCTTTCCATTTCATTGTGGGTGGTAGGCTATAGTGTGCTTCAGTTTAACACCACACAACACTGCTAATTTCTTGAAAAGTTCGGATTCAAATTGTGGTCCACGGTCTGTGATAATTACACTCGGGACTCCAAATCTAGCAATCCAGTTGGAGTAGAATGATTTAGCAACTGTGTCTGCTGTGATATTTTGCATTGGGATGACTTCCATCCAAGAGGTATAGCGGTCGATGCATGTTAAACAATAAATGTTCCCATCTGATGGTGGCAGTGGGCCAACTAAGTCCATATGCACAACACTAAACCTTTCATCAGGTTCTGGAAATGAAATTAATTTAGACTGTGTGTGTCTTGTTACTTTGTTTTTCTGGCAGTGGATGCACGCTTGAGCCCATTTTCGAACATCAGATTTTATATTCGGCCAAATGAACCTAGTTGTCATCTGCTTCACTGACGATTTTACACCTGAGTGTGATAAGTTATGGATCTGTTGAAACATTTGTTTGCGGAATGACTCTGGGATAAATGGTCTTGCATTATTCGTTGAGTGTCGCACCACAATGCCTTGCCCGCTGTTAATGCGCACTTCTGAATGTCAGTGATTTGCTCTCTTCCATCAGCCGTTTTAATTCTTCATCTTGCAGTTGCTCTCTTGCAATTTCATCGTAATCAATCACAGAGATTTCTTCTGTCCGAGATAGACTGTCGGCAACAATGTTGTGTTTACCACTAATATGTTGAATATTGGTAGTGAATTGAGAAATATAATGGAGGTGTCGCAATTGTCTTGGTGATGCTTTCTCGTTCCTTTGTATAAATGCATAGGTTAGCGGCTTGTGATCCGTGAAGGTGGTGAAATCTCTTCCCTCCAAAAAATGTTTGAACTGTTTCACTGATAGGTAAATGCCTAAAAGCTCTCTGTCATATGTGCTGTAAGATTTCTGTGTTTCGCTCAGTTTCTTTGAGTAGAAGGCAATTGGGTCTCCAACTATCATTTTCTTATTGTTGCAACACAGATCCAATGGCAATGTCAGAGGAGTCTGTAAACAGGCCTAATAGATTGTCTGGGTTAGGAATAGTTATGAGTGTTGTATTTGATAACTCTTGTTTATCAATGGGTGATCTTGACGCTGCAACGAATGAAATTGAACAGCTTATTCTGCATGCAGCATATCCTGTACATGTTGTGGCGAAGAAATCTAAATTGTAGTTTAATGAAGAATGTTATTTGCCCGTAAGGTGGCTTTAACAGCCTTGCATCAGGCCTTACAATATTCCTCACCAGAGAATCTTCAAGCTTATAGCGAAAAAAGGAGACAATATAAGGTCATCTTGAAAGCAACACGGTTTTCATACCAAGAGAATGAAGAAAGAAAACTTGTTGAAGAAGCAGAACAGAACCCCTACAGGGCTTTAAACCCAAGACAGCCCAGATTCCCAAGGAGTATCCCAATGGAGATCTGGGAAGAACATTTGTCGCTTATTCTCCAAGACAGGGAAACACGTCCATCAGGAAACACCCATGCAACAGATCATTTACAATTGTTTACAGAAGAAGAGGTGTTGAGAGTGATAAACAGTACGAAGAATAACAAGGCATGTGGTCCAGATTTTATCTATAATGAACACCTTAAAAGCGTAGCACCAGTCCTTAAAGAGGGAATATTGTCTATTTTAAATGACTGCATCCGCCGTGGGAATATACCGGTCAGCTGGAGGAGATCTACAATTAAGATGCTTTATAAGGGAAAAGGGGATACCAGTGACCCGAATGCATACAGAGGTATAGCTCTTGAGTGTACACTCTTCAAAACTTTGACGAAGCTGATATGTGAACGTCTGACAGAGCATGTGGATATAAAAATGCCAGATATGCAATTCGGTTTCCGGAGAGGTAGATCCACCTTACAAGCTATTCAGTGTCTTCAGATGGAAATAGAGGAGGCATTAGCACCACCAAGTGGAAAACTTTACGCAGTGTTCATTGATTACAGCAAGGCTTTTGACACATTAAACAGAACTATCCTATTGAAAAAATTGGAGAAATTCATAGGCGAGGAGCACTACCTGACCACTATAATACGGAATATTCTTAATTGGAATTGTGTGGAGATTAATGACAACATCTCCAAGTCTAAGCCGATACAACAAACTAATGGTGTACTACAGGGGGACCCTCTAAGTCCCCTGTTGTTCAACATCGCCACTACGGACATAGTAGAAGCAACATTGACGGACAAAGTCAGGTTATATATATACGCAGACGACATGGTTCTATCATCATCAAGTATGGAATATCTCCAAAGAGCTTTCAACAAGTTGGTGGATTGGGCTGAAGTCAATGAATTACGCTTAAACGAGGACAAGACAGTTATGATGACATTCAGGAAAGGAGGGAAGCGGGGAAAGATAAGCTATAAAGACAGACTTCTTCCATCGGTGACTCAGTGACCCAAGACAGCCCAGATTCCCAAGGAGTATCCCAATGGAGATCTGGGAAGAACATTTGTCGCTTATTCTCCAAGACAGGGAAACACGTCCATCAGGAAACTCCCATGTAACAGATCATTTACAATTGTTTACAGAAGAAGAGGTGTTGAGAGTGATAAACAGTACGAAGAATAACAAGGCATGTAGTCCAGATTTTATCTATAATGAACACCTTAAAAGCGTAGCACCAGTCCTTAAAGAGGGAATATTGTCTATTTTAAATGAATGCATCCGCCGTGGGAATATACCGTTTTGTTTACCTGCTAGCTAGAGAGCCATATTTTGTTGAAGACCTGAGACTGAACCTACTGCTGCCCGTTACACCTGGATATGAGACTCTACTGACAGAATTGAAAAGGAAGAGAGAAGACATATGGGACGACTTTTACGGCACTGACGCGATGCTTTCAACTGAATGGACAAATGCATTGTACGATTTGCGTCATATAGTCACGAGATTTTCGGTGCATGGCTTTCACTTTAAAGTATGCACCAAGAAGAGATTTCATCAGCCGGACCAGCAGTGCATCTGTTTGCTATGTGGAGAACAGTGTGATAGGTATCACGTGATGTTGTGCAAACAAAGACGGGTCACACTTACAATGTTTTGTAGTGAAGACTAGGGCAATCTTTTTTGTCTTTTAATGTTAATTTATTAATTTGGCCATTGGCTGCAATAAAGTTCTTATTTTTCAAACATCTGTTTCGCTTCTTCCGTCCATTGAATTTTTCTGCGGTCTCTATTCCTTGCTCCTTTTAGGTATTCATGGAGCACTGCTTGTGTTTTGGCAGCATCTTTGAGGTAGCGGCGGAAAAAGTTAACCATGCCGAGAAACGTGCGGAGTTCATGCACTGTTTCTGGCAGTTTATAATTCAAGATTGCTTTTACCTTTTCAGGAAGAGGTCTAGTACCCTCAGCTGTAATGAGGTACCCTAGAAACTCTATTCTGTTTACGCCCATCTCTGATTTGGAGGTATTGATTCGTAGGCCATACTTCTTTAACCTGTCCATAGCCAACTTAAGATGGTTCTTATGCTCTTCGAATGATGCGGAGGCTACCAGAATGTCGTCCAAGTAAGGAAATGTGAAATCCAAACCTCTGAAAACTTCATTTATGAATCTCTGGAAGGTGGATGGAGCATTTCTCAACCCAAAACTCATGACATTGAACTCATACAATCCGAAAGGAGTTATTATTGCAGTTTTGCACGTATCCTCTTCGGAGATTGGGATTTGGTAATATGCTTTAAATAAGTCGATTTTTGAGAAAACAGATTTTCCTTTCAAGGTGTGTTGAAAATCTTCTATTCTTGGTACTGGATAGCGGTCTGGAATTGTCCTCTCGTTTAATCTTCTATAGTCACCACAAGGTCGTAACGACCCATCCTTCTTATTAACCATGTGCAGTGGACTCGCCCATTGAGATTTTGATGGTCGTACTATATATTCCGTTATCCAGCAGGAACTGAAATTCTTGTTTGGCAATCTGGAGCCTCTTCGGATCTAACTGTCTGGCTTTTGAGAATACCGGTTGACCGTTGGTAACTATTTGATGTTTAATATCATGTGTTATCAGGGTAGGGGTTAAGTTTGGTGTTGTTAATCTTGGATATTGTGCAAGAATGTCACTGTATTTGCAATTTGTAGTCATAGAGCTAATAACATCGCATTCTGGAATGACTGTAACTTCGCCCTTAACACCAAGCTGAGTTACACCGTCAATTAATTGTTTATTATGCAGGTCCACGAGTAAATGGAACTGTTTAAGAAAATCTGCTCCAATTATACCTTTGTTTATTTTAGCCACCACAAAAGGCCACTTGAATTTTCACCTTAGTCCCAAGTTCACAGTCAATATTTTGATACCATAGGTTGGTATTTCTGTATTGTTGGCTGCATACAGTTTATAGGAACTATCTACATTGTCATGCTTTGTTGCTGGCCAAATTGAAACATCCGCTCCACTGTCTACAAGAAACTGCACTCCCGTTTCTTTATCTCTCACAAATAACCGGGATCTGCGGCACAACTCTTGACCTTCAGCAGCGGAACTTGCCGCTAATTCTACTGCTGTTTCTCGTTTTCCGGATTCTTCCATCCGCACGGTTGAATACATTTATCTGGGTAGCATCTTGAGCCAAATTTTAAATGATAGTAACACAATTTCCCATCTGGATTGAATTTTCTGGTTGAGCGGCTGCGACTTTTACTTCGCCTGGGGCTACAATGTGTTGCTCGTGAGTGATGTCTTCCGATTGGGATAGTTGCTATTTGTTGTTCCAATACGGTAATTTTCGCTACGATTTCATCCAGTGTTGCACTGCTACTTGAAGAGCACTGACTTGGGGGTTTCGTGGCACTATGCAGTTCAGTACGTGGATTCATTTCCAGTATTTTATCTACCATGATTGCAATTTTCTCCGATTCCTCATCACTAACTAGCAATATATTTTTTACTAAGTTTGGAAGTTTGTCTACCAAAGTGTCCTTAAGACTTTGTTTGAAATATCTGCGCCTGCCAGGGATTGCATTTTGCGCAGAAGCTGACTTGGTTTGAGGTCCCCTAAGTCAATTCCTGTCATTAATAGCTTTATTTTCTTATCTTCACTTTCTTTGAAGATGTTGAGAAATCTTTCTTTTGCCGCGGAATATTTACATGAATTATCGCAACTAATGATATCCCATATGTTTTCCACATATTTCGGTTCTAATTGCGAAACCAAGTAATTAAATTTAGTCTCTTCAGAGGTTATCCTGTTAATCGCAAATTGTGCTTCGATCTGGTAAAACCAAATTTGTGGTTTATCGGCCCAGAACGGTGAAATTTTAACAGACACTTTACTAACCTCAACTTCACTGGTAGTGCCGTTAGGCGTTCGCGCTTCATTTTCACTATATTCAGTCATTTCTCGAATCACGTCGGGGGTCACCAATTTATAGATACTCAATTTATTTTTATTTACAATCACTTATTTCAACCGAACAACAACAATCAGCATTTCTCCATAGATTACATTATTAGCTCTGCAAACTATTTTGTTCTTTTCTTTTCAACTGTTTGTTTTCTTTCTTTACTCACAGCTACCTATATCACGTCCACAGCTACCTAAATCTTGTCTCCTGCACCTACAAGTGCTTCTATGTCCAGTCCACTTTTCATGATGATCACTCCCAAGTACTTAAATTTTTCCACTCTGTTGATCTTCCCATATTTTGTCTGCAGTTTTGCTGGGGCGTCTTTGATGTTAGTCATTACTTCTGTTTTTTCGAATGATAGCGTATCTGCAAGCCAGTTTGTTCAGCGATTTCTTTTAAAAGGTCGATTTGCATCCTTGCAGTTTCTACGTCGTTCGACATAATGGCGATGTCATCAGCGAATGCTAGACAGTCGACTATGATCCCTTTCGATTTTTCTCCCATTCTCAGAGTGCTATACTCAGTTTCTGATACTTTTGTTCTCCAGGTCCGAATGACATTTTCGAGAACGCAATTGAAAAGCATTGGAGAGAGCCCGTCACCTTGTCTGACTCCCGTTTTGACCTCAAAGGAATCTCACAGACATCCCAGGAACTTTACTTTGGATTTTGTTTCACTTAGGGTGGCTCTAATTGAAGCGATGCGCCGAACAGGGGTCTAACCACCAATAAACTGTATCATGAGTTAATTGCAAAAAACTTAGTTAAACGAAATGTAGGTATAATTTGTGTCATTATGTGCAGATTGATAACTATTATGATGACTGAGGCAATGAAACAGCTCACGAACTACGTACAAAAGAAATGATTTCCATGAAACTGCGACACCCTTCCTTGAAGTATATTCCAAGCCAGTATCTCAAAGATGTTTGCGCTTGACATCCTTACACTCATTCACATTACATTGCCCTCTTCTAGTTGCATTTTCATGCTATAATGTACTCGTTGTTACAAGCATCTTGTACTGGAATTAGATCCCTATTCCACGCGAGACGGAACTTCCCCACCCCCTAGCACCGCAACAAGCTCCGAATTCTTTCACATGACTACACCACATTGCAGTAATGTTCATATAGATTCTTATTCCAACAAAACATCATTTTCGGGAAAATCGCGGTTAGATCCCTCTTCGGCGCATCGTTTCAATTAATGCCAGCAGTTTTAGGTCAACCCCGAATTCGTTGAGGATGTTCAACAAAACTTCGCAGTCTATGGAATCGTAAGCCTTCTTAAAGTCCACAAAGACTGATACGTACGATTTGGACCTGAGATTGCAATATCTAATGATCGTTTTGAGGCTGTGGATCTGTTCGGCAGTTGAACGACCCTTTCTGAATCCCCCTTGGTATTCTCCTATTTGATGCTCGACTTCGGCTTCTAATCGCTCCAAAATAGCAAGTGAGAGAATTTTGTATGTTACCGGTAGGAGGGATATTCCTCTGTAGTTGTTGATGTGTTTCTTGCTGCCTTTCTTGTGTAACGGATGGATCAAGGCCGTTTTCCAATCTTCTGGTAGAATTTCTTTTTTCCAAATTTGTTCTATTTGCTTCTGCAAGATTAGAACTGCTTCTTCAGGAGCATATTTCCAAAGTTCTGCAACTACAGAGTCTTCCCCGGACGCTTTGTTGTTTTTAGTCGAGCAATTTGACGCTTGATTTCGTCTTTGTTAGGTGGTCTCTATTCTGGGCATCTGCGAATGGGTTCCTCGGTCTTGATGGGATTTTTGGGTTGATCGCAATTTAGTAAGTTCTTAAAGTAATCAGCTAGGATGGTAAAATTTTCTTCATTTTAGGTCGCCAGTGTACCGTCCTTCCGCTGAAAGCACAACGACAGAGGTTTATAACATGTAAGTCTCCTTTTGAACGTTCCGTAGTACTCTCTGGTGTTGTTTCTTTTAAAGTCTTGTTCGATCTTCTCAATATGTGACTTTTCATATTTACGTTTCTCAGCTCGGATCACTTTAGCTGTCTGGACTCGTTGGGCTTTGTAGGTTTCCCAATCAGTTTGCGATTTCGTTGAGTAATATTGTCTCCATGTATCGAGCCTTTTCTTGAGAACAGAAACACATGTATCATTCCACCAGGCACTTTTATTGCTTCTTTTAATTACAGCAATTTCCTTGGCAGCTTCGATCAGGCGTTTTTTGTGTGTTGTTAAAGTCACAGTCGATTGGTCGAGCCTTTTCTTGGAACTCAGTTACATTCTGTTTGAGTTTATCAGTGTCAAAGCGAATAATTTGTTTGGGCGTCTTGTTGGTGTTTGCAGAGACCGGTTTGAATTATTTATGGACATGCAGTGGTCTAAGGCCACGTTTATGCCTTTTTAAATCTTAACATTCATAATCTCAGGACTGGTTTTCCGAGAAATCGCGACGTGATCTATTTGGAACTCTCCGATGGCGTCGACAGGAGATCGCCATTTTGTCTGCATTCTAGGAAGATGGCGAAAGTGTGTCGACATGATCTGCAATTTATGGTTTTCGCAATTGGAGAGCAATCTCTCACTATTTTGATTGGTTCTTTTGTGGGCAGGATAGTTTCCAATGATTTTCCTATACTTGAGTTCTCGACCAAGTTGAGCGTTGAAGTCCCCCATGAGAAGTTTAGCATGGTGTTTAGGAATTTTGGCGAGCTTTTCATCCAGTAGGTCCCAAAGGTTATCCACTTTATCCGGGTCAGATCTGTTCTTGTCATTTGTGGGGACATGGTCGTTAACTAGGCTGTAGGTCTCGTTGGCGCATTTGATTGTTAATATGGATAATCTGTCATTTACTGGCTCAAAATTTGCGACCGACTTAAGGATTCTGGTTCTCACAGCAAACGCTGTTCTAAGCATCACATATCCATTGAGGTCCCTCTTTTGAGCTCTGCTCTTGAAAAAGCGGTAACCTTCAGATTCGAAAGTCTCTTCGTCTGGGTAACGTGTTTATTGTAGGACAATGATACATATCTGACTTTCATGTAGTGCGTCGGTGAGAGTTTTCAGTTTGCCAATTTGTGTAAGGTGGTTAATGTTGAACGTTGCTAGAAAGGTTTTTGATTTGGTTCTGAGTTTCTGACTGGTTGGGATACACCGAGACGCTCCGACTCGTCTCTCGCATGAAGCCAAGTCTCCCCCAGAATCCGAATGAGACTTGTGCGGCGCAGGTTTAACGACGAGGGATTTATCCTAAGACTTACCCCCTGGCGTAAAAGAAATGTTGTGCCATCATGCTTACTTGATTTGAGTTTGTTTTGGACGCGTACGCATCCATGTTGCGACTAAGGTTGTTAGACCTAGAGGTTGCCTCAAGGTGTTTTCTGGCTCCTCTATACTACCAAGTCTTCAAGCCTGGGAGTCCCCCAGCACTGATTGGTTCGTCGATCCAGCTTCCCGCTGGGATTGGTTACCCAACCTTCCACTGGGTTTCTCGACTTAACAGGGCACCTCGATTAGGTTACGTGCTGGAGTTGAATTGAAAGAGGCTAAGTTGGATTCTCTTGCTGAATCCAATAGGTTCAAGTTGCAGATGTTAGCAACGACGCATTTCACTCCCAGAGTCACAATGACTCCTCCCAGGTTTATTCCTGGGACCCTTATATTATTATTATTATTATTATTATTATTATTATTATTATTATTATTATTATTATTTATAATTATTTTATAAATAGCCTATACCTATTTCACGTAGGCTATTGCAAGAATGTGATACTGTACTTGATAGCAGAAGCAGTTGCACCTCAAAATCCAACCTTGCCTAAGTCTACTTTTTCAGTACCATATAGAAATCGTGGAAAATTCTAAAGTTATTAGACCAACCATTTGGCGACAACATTTTAAAAATGCTCATTTTCTTCCTCACTCTAGTCTATATAAATGGTGGATTACCACAGGGTTCAGCCCTTGCTCCACTTGTCTTCAATCTTTGCACTGCAGATCTTCCACCTACTACTACTACTAATAATAATAATAATGCATTTTATTAATCCCTTAACGAGTCAAGGACTCATATACAAAGGAATCGTACAGTTTTATCATGTTGGCGACAAATTACAATTCAATGTTTAGTTTACAAAGTTTTCAGTATGAAAATGTATACAACATTTTGTAGCTTTCATAAGTTTTTGTACACAATGTAGTATTCTTTTGTCTTCCAAGATTTTGGAATTTCTTCAAACTGACATTGTATAATCATTCCACATAAACAGTTTTAGCCTCCTTTTAAAGATTGGTAGGCTAGGTGCAATTTTTATATTTTCTGGTAGTCTATTGAACTTTACAAAGGCACTATATTTAATGCTATAAGTGCCATATTGTTTGGAATTGATATGGAAAAGTGATATGTCATCTGCATGTCTAGTTTTGTAAGCGTGTAAATCAGATTGTTTAGAGAAGTTTAAATTTGTGTGGATACCTTTGTGTAGGATTTGGTACATCAGGACATTTTATTTGATTTCTGCATTTAGGGCTACTGGTTGAATTTTACTCGTAATATAAAGGTGTTTGGTTGGTGTTAAAAAGAGTAGTTATACATGTTTCTTACGGCTCTATTCTGAATTACCTCAATTTCATTTTTTAGGTAATTTGAACATTTTATCCAAATTGTATTCAAATATTGTAAGTGGCTATGGATTAAGGAAAAATACACTTTCCTGAGTAGGTATTTTGGGATATAGTAGCTCAATTTTTTTTATCATCCCCGCAGCAGGTGATACTTTTTTAACTAATGCATCAATGTGCTTTTGCCAGGAGAGATTTTCATCTATTATTAGGCCTAGGTATTTGACAGATGAGGCCCTTTTAACTGCCTTTCCAATCAGCATTATATTCTGAGTGATGTCCAACTTTGTTCTACGCTTAGATATTATTAAATAATTTGTTTTATCTTCATTTATTGTTAATTTATTTGACTGGGTCCAGCCAAGTATTGTATTCGTGTCCTCCTGCATGTGTGTAATAAGCGTGTTGGTGGTGTACGCATTGTAAAAGATGCTTAAGTCATCTGCAAACAACGTTATATTACCATGAAAACTGAGTGTTGCTATGTCATTAATATATACTAAGAAGAGGGAAGGCCCCAGTATTGATCCTTGGGGCACACCGTGGGTAATATTTACTTCCTCACTTCTATAGCCATTTATTTCAACATACTGCTTACGATTAGAAAGGTATTTTTAAACCATGTCCAAGCTACTCCTCAGATACCTGCTTTATCGAGTTTCCCTAAAAGAATGTCATGGTCAACAGTATCAAACGCCTTTCTCAGGTCTATGAAAAGGCCACTCGCTGTCATCTTATTGTCTATGACATCCTGCAAGTTAGAGATTATATCAATTGTGGCTATTTCTGTGCTTGAATTTTCATGGAATCCATACTGACCTTTGTAGAAGTAATCATTTTTATTTAAAAAAATAACAATTCTGTTTTTTACTACTGTTTCGAGTACCTTGGATATGGGTGGGAGGATGGAAATGGGTCTGCAATTGTCTGGATTGCTTTTGTAACCTCCTTTATAGACTGGTATGACTCGGGCTATTTTTAGATCATCAGGCACCAGACCAGTCTCTAACGATAAATTTATTTAAGTAGTTAGTGGGCTACTTAGCATGTCAATGGAGTTTTTAACAATTTTACTCACATACCATCTTTGTCTTGGCTACTTTTCATTTTAAGGCTTAATATAATATTGTGAATTTCCATCTCATTAGTTGGGGTCATAAATATGGAATCTGTGTTGACATTAATTTCATTAACTTTCTTTCCTGGGAGGATGTTTTTGGCTAACTTGTGTTCTATGTTTATAAAGTGAGTGTTTAGAGCATTGCAAATATTTTCTTTTCCTGTGAAAGATTTACCGTCAATTATTATCTCACTGGGACCATCTTTGTTTTCAGTTGTGCAGTTGTAGATCATTTCATTGATTACTTTCCAAGTATTTTTATGCTATTGGCGTTCAATGTTAATTTATGTTCATAGTATGAGGGTTTCAGTTTCCGTTTTAAAGCTGTCACTTTGTTCCTACATATTATGTGCTCTTCCTTTAAGAGGTTGTTGTTTCTGTGAATGTTAGTTTTAAGTTTAGCATGTAGTAGGTCCCTTTGTTTTATTAGCTGAATTAATTCTGTTGTTATCCATGGGTTATTGTGGTTCTGGTGTATTTCCTTCAAAGGTGAGTCAGTGTTTTCTTTGTTGGGTGTCTGTGTCAAGATTTTGTGTTTCATGGCGATGTAAGTTTCATTTACATCATCTAAACAGTCTATTTGATTGAGATCATTGGAGAATATGTTTTTGTTCACGGATCGGTACTTTTTATTTACGTTTTTGAACTAGACCTTTGTTTGTTGGGGGGGGGGGGTATTTAAATGTCATGTTCGAGATTGGGCTTTTGCCTGGATAGTAATTTGACCAGAAAGTTATAAGAATATTATGATCACTAATATCACTATTTATATTGCTTATTCTATAGGCATATTAAATATGTAAATTTTACAGTTATTAGTGGCTACCTGATCAAGGAGTGTACTTGTTGATTCACATATTCTTGTTGGATACCGAGTATTGCCTTGTGTGAAACCATAGCTTGATAGTAGATTGAGTTATGATTTGGTTACATTATTTTTGTTTAGTAAGTTAATATTTGTATCACCAATGCATAAGCAAAGATTGACATTATTTTTCGAGAGAATGTGCTCTAGAGATTGCATGAAATTTGTTGCGTTATTTATGTTATGATTATATACTGCAATTATATTAATAGTATGCAGATTATTGAAACGAACAGTATCACTTCTTATAAGCTCTAACTGGATTAAGCTATGGTTACTCTCAACTAGGTTAAGAACTTTGATATTCCATTTTTTGTGGACATAAACTCCCACGCCTCCACCGTTCTGATTGTCTCTGTGTACAAAAGCAACAGAATAGTTGTTTAGGTTGAAGTATTAAGCTTCATTACTTTTTACCCAAGTTTCGGTTACCACTATGACTTCTAGATTTTCAACAATATGTATTAGTATCTCGATATCTTCTAGTTTATTTTTGATGCTTCTGCTATTTAGGTAAAGACACTTGATTTGGCTAACCTCATTTTTAGTGTCTGGTACGTAGTCGTGGATACAGTCATATTTACGCTCATCAATTGATGTGTGCAAATCAACATCAACTAGAAGGTCCATGTCTTGATTCATTATTTCTGAGAATGGGATGGCTGAGCCTTGTTGATGGAAGAGTCTCTTACTAGCCTTTCAATGTCTTCTGGTTAGCTGATCCTGACAGCCTTGTCACTATCTGATTTACGGACAAATATTTTGCAGTCCCGGGTCCAGACATATTTAAAACCTAAATTACGGAGGTCTCTTGCCTGTTTGTGGAGTACTTTATTAGCTGGCGTCAAATGCTCGTTTATGTAGATAGGCCCAGCCCTAGCATTGATTCCAGCATCACTTGAGTTCAGGTTAGGTTTAGACCTTTTGCCTTTTAAAATTGCCTCTTTTTTAGCCGGCTGCAGAATTTGACTAGTAAAGGAGGTGGAAGACCTTCTCTGCTTTGTGGTAGCCGATGGCAGGCGTCAATATCGGACTCAACAACTGTGACACCCAATTGGTCAGCGATAGTCATGACAATCTGAACGGTGTTTTCGTTTGAAGTGTGCGGAACGCCATGAAGCTCTAGATTGTTTCGACGAACGCACTGATGAAGCTCGAGATTCTCTTGCTTTAACATTTTAACCTCACTGAAAGCGATATCCTTATCCTTCTCTAACTCACAAACTCTTTGGCTGAGCTTTGTAATTTCTGACAAGGCTTGCTTCAGAGTCTGTGCGGCAGTTTAAATGTCACTTTTCATACTATCGAAACTATCAGAAAAGTATGTCACGGACTTAAGCATGCCATTCTGAGTCTTTTCAATGCTTTCGAGTTTTATCAGTCGGAGGTTGATTTCACAAACTAGATCTTCTAAATCTGGTTTAGGCCTACTTACATTCTCGTCAGGCGAAACCTTTTCCGTACTTGACCTACTTACTGCACTGCACTCGACACAATACCATTGCTTGGCTTTGTCGGACAAAAGCCGGTTAAAAACTTTCTTTTTTATGTTTACACAGGTTCTGTGGTATGATTTACCACATTCCCCATCACAAATTATGTAGTCTTCGTTATCAGTTACACATTTTTCACACTGACCGCATTTCGTTGATTTGTCACTTGTTGCCATCTTTATATGCTGATGATATAGCCCTGACAGCCCAGTCTACAGACTTTGAGACTGCTGAAACAATTCTCACACAATATCTCCTAAAATTGGACAGCTAGTTTGACACTTGGCGACTGAAGCCCAACATCAGCAAAACAGAGGTCAGTGCCTTTCATCTGGATAGTAGGAGGGCCCATTACATTCCCCAAGTACAATTCAGAGGTCAACAGCTAAAATATTGCACCCAACCAAGACATTTGGGTGTTGTGCTGGATCACTCTTTGACATACAAAGAACATCTCTGCAGAACAGCAGCTAAAATCAGAACTCGTAACAACATCCTTCACAAACTCTGTGGTACAAGTTTGGGAGCAAATGCGGCTGTTCTTCGCACAACAGCTCTCGCCTTAGTATACTCGGTTGCTGAATATTGTAGCCCCGTATGGATAAATAGTGCACATGTAGGGAAAGTTGATGCCCAGTTAAATGATACAATGAGAACAATATCGGGCACTCTCAAATGCACACCACTCAAGTGGCTATCAGTATTATCCAACATTCATCCTCCTCCCCTGCGAAGGCTGACAGCTCTAAAAAGGGAATGGTCAAAATGCGGTGCAAATTATCTCTTACCCATACATCAGGTTTATAATCCACAGAAGCAACAGAGATTAAAATCTCGACATCCGTCATGGCAACTAGGCAAGGTGTTTGTTGAATCGAAGTTCAATATAGACGAAACTTGGCGAGAAGAATGAACTACATCAAACCCTGATGAGCTAGGATTGATCACCGATCTCTGCAAAAAACCTCCTGGTTTCAATCTTCCAAGAAGGATATGGACTTTACTGAACCGAGTGTGGACCGATCACGGAAGATGTAACTTTTGGCTCCACATATGGGGGAAAATTTCTAGCCCTCAGTGCGATTGTGGCGATGCAGTGCAGACAATCCATCATATTGTGTCATATTGTGTCGGAATGCCCTTCACGGTCCTTCACGGGAGGGTATGACGACCTGCAAAACGCAACTGATTATGCAGTGGAGTGGATTATTTCTCTGGATATTCAACTGTGACTTTTAGTTTCGTTAGTGGTTGTTACTAGATATTTATTACTTTATATTGTATATAGTATTTTTGTATCCTCTGTATGTCATAAGAAATATATATATATATTGTGCCCAAATCCAGTTGTCCAGATTTGAGAGCACATGCCCATATGCTAAGTTCCGAGCGGGGGATTTGAATAGCGCGCTCCGAATGTTCTAAGAAGGAATTCGGAGCTTTATGCAGCCTACAGAACGGCAAGTGACGTAGCTGGTTGTCACAAGCGAGGCAATTTTTTTTAGAAAATATTTCCCGATTGATTGGAAACATGGGACTAATACCATATTACTGGCACGGAAAAGGGAAGAAGAATGTGCTATATTTGAAGAAAATCGAACCAGCGGAAGCCGAGATATGAGAAGTTTAAGGTTTAAGGACATATCTCGCAGTGACGTCAGGAGTCCGCTTGGAGAGTATAAAACGGGCGAGGACCAAGGCACATTATGTTAATCCATCACAGCGCCCAGTCGCTGATACATCGTACGTTACTTCGCCACAGCGCTCAGTCGCTAGTTCATCGCATGTTACTTCGTGAAGCACATGGTTGCTATATTCGACGTTATACTTAGAAATAGCACATGGTTGCTAGGACTTAGTGCGTTTCAACGGAACAGTACATGGTTACTGGAACTTCAAAAAGTCTTGGAAATTATTTCAGTGAACTTCGGATTTTTCGTCAGTTATCACTCAGGTGATAGACATTTTGTGGCAGAAACATTGGTAAATATAAAACTGCTCACGGAATTATGATAGACTTAGTCAATAAATTTTCCACAGTCAACAAATATCATTATTGAATTATTTTTATATCCAATTGCCAGAAGCAAGCTTTTGTCTTGGTAACTAAATGACCAACCAAGATTATATGTCAGTACTTCTTCAAATACCATTCTTGCACGGTTCAGTTCAGGGACTTGAACTTCAGAACTGTTACCGATGCTGAATAAGATTGTCAGTGTATTAAACTGTACTGAATGCATCACTGTTGGGTCTTGTTACATCTGGTATTTTTCATCATGGATCAATTAGATCTTACCACTGTCAAGAATTTAACTACAGCTGTTAAGGCAGCCAATATGAACAGTTTTCATCAAGATTATCAGGCAACGAATATGGTTACCGCTATGTCTTGGTAGACAAATTGCGGGTATACAATGGAGGCCGATACAAGAATTTAAGTACGTGTCCAAATGCGGACTGAAGACTGGAATGGTCTGGTTTTAGCCAGATTTTCTTCGACATCATGATCTACAAGAATGTAAGCTACAATTTGCATTATTTCTATGCGTAGTTAGCTGGAATTCTCATTTTTCTACAGTCTTATCAACACAATATTTTTATTTTATAATTTGCTGTTGCAAATGTTTATGCGAGGCATGGGAAGCCTTGTTCTGAGTATTTTCTGCACTCAGACATGAAGATTCAATGATTTGAATCGATGGACGAGCATCACGAGCATTTTATTTGATTTTGTGATTTTTTCTAATCGCCGTCATCAGCCGTCGTAATTTTAAATTTAAAAAATAAATTTAAGTTGAGGAATGAATATTTTTCCATGTTTAAGAAATCGACTTTGATCTTTCTCGAATAGTTTATTGAAAGTTAAATCCAGTTGTGGAATTAATAATAATAATAATAATAATAATGATTTAATAATAATAATTATTATTATTTTCAATTTTTCTGAGATAATAATAATTATGATTTATATTTTCTAATAATCATATCATGTAGTGTGAATTTATAAATTTGATATTTAAAACAGTTTGCTATATCGGATACTTGTTTTTCCGAAGGTTAGTGGTTAAACGCACGCCCACATTCTACTAACAGAGTAATTCATTGGAAGCATTTTACACTTGCGTTATGCAGTCAAATCATATAGTGTAGAAGACACGGAAAGTGATGATACGGGAAACAAATAGAATGTATAAAACAGGGTTTTACTAGAGTTTATATAAATATAAATCATTTGGGGAACGTCTTTTGAGATAACATTTGACCAGAAATAGACACAATGTGAAATTATTAATGTTTAATATGATGGTAAAATTACAATAAACTCATTTGTAGGAGCTTACTAGCTTCTAAATCTTCCAGTTTGGATAACAAGCAAAGGCTTGATTATTATGTACAATTTGGGAAGAAATTATTGTGTGTGGAAATAGTTAAATGTGCAATTCTGATTGTGCAATTAAGTCGCAAGAATGATGTTGTTAAAGGAAGCATCAACCATTGTGAAGGTTGGATGACTTTGATAAATATGTTGGGAATTGAAAATATTGATACAAGCCACACTTTCGACGAATTTATAACCAAGGGTTATTTTATGGAGCCATCATAGTTAATTCACAGTTGATTCTCGTATTCTATAAATTTTTCCTAGTACTTGTTAACCCGGATTTTGTTATTAACATTAAACTTTCATTGTGAGGAGACTTTACCGTTGTCGAATGCTAATTATGATCATGTGATTTTTGACACATTTAAATGGAATGGGCCGATGTTCTAAATAACTTAATACTGTCATTTCATGAACAGCCACTACCATTTAGTGCAGGGCCATCCATAGAGTGCTCCCCGAGCGCTAGCGCTCCGGCCGCGCTCTCAGCCAGTGCTCTGAGCACTTTGGTGGAAGGTAGTGGAGGGAGGAGCTTCGCTGGCTGAGAGCGCGGTCTGCCCGCCGCCCCTAAGTGGGCAGCCGATCCATCAGTCGCTAGTCTAGTCCAATGCGCTTTTTTTTACAGCGTGTAAGTAAATCTGTTTTGCAGTGGTCATGACTGGACATCATACAAAAAAAGAAGAGTGGTGAAGCAGTAGCTTTTAAAGTTACTCTACAGCTTATAAAGGGCATGCCAAATGTTTAGTGTGCCACCGAGATTTAATGTGTTTAAAGAAACACAATTTGGAACGGCATCCACAGGGACGATTACGGTGGTTTGACAGAAGCCAGTCGCCAATAGAGGTTGGGTGAATTGAAAGGAAATTTCAAGCAGCACGTTTCTGTAAGTGTTATTGTTTTAATTTTAAAATGCTTGCTTACAAACGGGAATGAACAACTGATTTAATTATCTGAAGAACACTAAAATTGTGACTTGCCGTATTTTTTGTCTGACAGGAGATAGAGGAGAGTGAGGTTGATGGATCCATTTTACGAGCAAGCTACAAATTGCCAAAGCTGGGAAATCCTTCGCGGAAGGGAATTCAATCAAGGAGTGCCTAATGGACCCGGCGGCATGTATTTGTCCTATGGAGCTAGTTGAGATATTTGGAAAATCTCTCTTTCTCCTCCAATTGTGGCTCGCAGAATAGACAATAAGGCCGTTGATATGGAACAGCAATTAATGGAGAAGGCAGCAAATTTTGTATCATTTTCCATCGCCTTCGACGAATCAACCGACATTGGGGGGACAGCACAGATCGTTATTATCATTCGAGGGGTGGATGACGATCTTCGGGTCACCTAGGATTTCCTAGATTTGGTGGCTCTCAAGGACACCACTACTAGTTTAGATATTTTCCAAGCGGTGGAGGGCGATTTTGAGCCAATGGGATTCAAATGGGAGAGGTTGACGAGTGTAACGACTGACGGAGCTCCTGCTTTACGGGGTCTACGCACGGGGTTCCTCATCTATGGAAAGTTACAAATGGCTGAGAGCGGTAGTACCCTAATGGCAGCGATCCATTGCTTCATACACTAGGAGGCAATCTGTGCAAAAGTCGCCAAGCTTAAAGACGTAATGGGAACAGTTGTGCAAATGGCAAATTTTCTTCGTTCCAATGGACTCACGCACCGTCAATTCAAAGAGTATCCGGATATCCAGTACCATGCAGAAGTAAGATGACTGAACGAGTCGAAGGTGCTGTATCGTATGTTTTGCTTGCGGAACGCAACAGATACCTTCTGTGACATGAAAGGGTGGCCCGAAGTTATTTTGCGTGATCCTAGGTGGGTGGCAGACTTGACATTTTTAAGTAACATTACTGCCCATTTGAATACTTTGAAAACTTCGCTTCAGGGCGAAAAGCACAATATCTGCGATTTGGTGGAAAAAATTCAAGTGATCACAAGAAAAGTGATTTGGTAGGAAAACCAGTTGTGTGCAAGGATCACAGGACTTTTTCCATCGCTTGAAACTGTGAAAAAAGGCGTCGACTTTGATGAGTACTTGCAGGTAATTCGCCAATTACAAGAAGAGTTTGACAGGCGATTTTCAGAATTATCAGAACTCCAAGCGGTGTTAGATGTATTTGTTCGACGATTTTCTTTTAGCGCAGACAGTGTTCCACAGCTATTTCAATTAAGTTATAGCTGTTTGAACTTCAGTGCAATGTTCGTCTTAAAAGCCGCTTTCTAATGACATGAAGTTTAGAAGAATTTTACAGCTGCTTTCCACAAGAAGAATACCCCCTTTTGTATAAACATGCATGTAAAGTTCTGTCATTGTTCGGCTCAACGTACATTTGTGAGCGTTTATTTTCGGTTCTTAAGCGTACTAAAAGTAAACATCGTGCTACGAAGGGCGGTAGAAAGTTGCGCAATTGTTTACGAATAGCTGTGTCCGGAAATATTGTACCCAATTTGGAGAAGATTCTTTCCTCCAAATCTAAAAGCTCGTAACAACGACGGAGTAAAAGTCACTCAAGTCTAGACTAACTGTACTATCTGTTCATATTGGTAACATGGTGTTGAATTTTCCTCTCTAATATGTTCACATTTCGGTTTGGAATAAATCACAATATTCTTTACTTAACACTTGCATTCGTTTCCTGCACATTCCATATATCGGTGTACCATTCTATTTGTATATGCGGTATATTTATTTATGGCAAAACAGCCCTATCAATGTGCCAACAATCCCACAAATGGCATCGGCCGCACAACTGTACGTACGTATCTAGTCAGCGTGGTCCGAACATCGTCCGCTTGTCTCAGGTCTTCTCGCTGCCACAACGTAGTGGTGGTAGGGGAAGGAGCGCTTGTCTGACAGCCCAGTGCTCCCCGAGCGCGGCCGCGCTCTCAGAGCGCAATGACTGAATGCCCCTGATTTAGAGGATATTTGTGATCCTATTAAAAATATAAATATTATGTAAAATAATGAATTGATTAACATTTTCATATTCTGTCAAAGAATTGCAACTTTTGATAATAGTATTTGTTACTATTTTTGTAACAATTTTCTAAATACCATTTTCAATTGATATTTCAATATCTGAATGGTTAAATTAATATTTAAAGAATTGATGTTTTGTTAATAATTAAGTTGATGTTGTGTTATACTGGCCGGACGTTTGTTTTAGACGATTGCCCTTGACCTTGAAGCCTGCCGGTGAGCCTGTACACAGTCACTCTCTCACCCTATCGCTTCACATTTGTCACCACCTATCTGATGTAATGGAATTCCAGACTTGAGCACGTGGCGACACCGACTTGCAGGCAGTACAGTCAACGTCGAAGTATTGTGTATCGCGGAAGTACACGTTACGTATTTACGAACAGAACTTCATTATATTTGCCAATGACTGTACTTCAGTAGGAGTGTGAGACAGCTCTGACAATCATCGGGCAGCTGATAACAACACAGGTACTGCAGTAACTCGCCTCCAGGCTTCCATTAAGATTTTTCACTCGTCTAAAACAAACGCCCGGCCTATACCCATTGTTATGACTTTAAAAATGAACCAATTTTTGGAATATTAATTACTGGAAGTGATAGTTCTTTTCTGCAACATTCGAAAACAAAAACACAGTGATTTTTCTACATCGAGTGAAACCATTTAATTTCAACCAGTGAATGCTTATGATTTAGGAATCAGACTGGACAATTTAATTTGCCCTGAAGAACCTACGACTGTAAATATTTTAATTTGAACAAAGTCAACAGGACTGACATTCTGGCTCTTGTTCAAATATTAAGTGTTCATGTGTTGATAACCCTGTATTTTTTGTGCAAATAAATGTATGATTCGTCATGCATTCCTAATGCTATTCTGGCATTATTTCAAGTCAATTTTAACATTTTAATAAAATGAGATTATTTTACGAATTGTGCTATTTTCAGAGTCTCTTTCTATCCTTATTGTTGCATCGAGCCGAAAATCAGTAAAGCAATTTTTTGTGTTAATGTTGTCACTTTAACCCATATGGCGCCCTGGGATGTTAAGATTCTCGTGCTGACTGATTTTTGGTGAAATGCATATGTGGTCGTTGGACTTCGGTCTAAACGGGCACAATATATATATAAACTAATCTCCAAAATCTCATGTTTCATCATATCATATTTCATTCATCACCTTCCCGGATCACATCTGGGATTGTAAACACTGACCACGGTCATATTCTTGATCATTGATCTGATAATCAAATGAATATAGAGAGTCCTCTATTGAAATCCACCGGTTTGGACAGTTCCATCATTAACCAAACGAAGACACCATTCGGATACGGCGGGGTGTCAGGTAGAGGATTAAGATGAGTCGGAGCGCCTCGAGATACAATGATCAAACATGCAGACTAATCACACTAAGAACATACTTAAATTCAACAAGCTGGGAAAATTTTCATATTTGGCAACATTAAATATTAATTCTTTGACGAAGGTTGGTAAGTTAAAGCAGCTAACTGATATCTTGGATCAACACAAAATTGTGATCACTGCTCTTCAAGAATTACGTAATAGGCCTACTGATCAGAACCCAATTGAATCAGGTGGGTATCGTCACTATAAATGGTCTCCAGGAGAAAGGGTAATGAAAATGTCCCTCAATGTGGAGTAGGTTTCTTGGTACACCATTGAATAATAGATTCCATTACGGATTTTTCCTCAAACCCCCACGAGTTGTATTGTTAACAGTTAAAGTGTAAAACAAGATATACACATTGATAAATGTTCATGCACCAACAAATGACAAAAAAATAGAACAGATACTGAGGGAGCGGATCAATTTTGGGATGAACTTGACCAATTTGTAACGAATATATCTGATACTAATATTAAAATTTTACTTGGAGATTTCAATGCTAAAATTGGACCTGAGAGGAAATTTCGTCTAGAGGTGGGACGATGGCCAGCACATAACTTGACAAACAGGAATGGTGAACGGTTAATTGAATTTTGTATTAACCATGGTCTAATTATGGAGACAACAAGGTTCAAGAGAAGACCACATAAATCAATGACTTGGAAATATCCTAATATTAAGTTAGGAGAGTTTCAGATAGATCATGTGGCCATGGGTCGGAAATTTCACAAAGAAATTTATAATGTAAAAGTCCTTCTTGGTGTTAATGTTGATTCGGATCATTTAATTTCCAAGATTATAATCAAATTGACTCATAAAAGGAAAAATAAACCACAAAAATTAAGTAGCAAAAGATTGTAAGTAGTGATTTTTGGTCGGTTCTAGCTCCTCCTCCTCCTCACCCTCCTCACAAGATGGTGGGAGCGCGCAACGACTTACATGGCGCCCTTTTCAAATAAATCTGGCGAGCATAGCTTAACCTAGCCTATCCCAGTTAAGCTGACGTCATGCGATGCAGGAGTCACAACTGAACGATCGGCTACGCTGACCCTTTACCCTACTTTCTTGCGAACTTTGCCGATATCTCACGAACGCATGGTCGGATTTGGACGTGTGACGTGTCAAATGGCTTGTCTCGAAGCCCTCTTTATGTTGTTAATAGGTTAAAGTTTTTGATTATGAGGGAAACAGAATTTTTTGGGGGGGTAAAACCCTGATTCTAGATTTTTTGTTATATCTCGCAAACCAATAACGCTAGGGACATTTACGAGGGGTCGTAGGACTCTGGGTGACGCCCCCTCTCGAATATAGTATTTATGTTTCCAAAACAATTTTGTGAAAGGGTCTAATGCCATACATGTTGAAAAAATAATTTTAAAACCTTTTCACCTGTTTAAAATGTTAATAAAGAGTGGTTGTTGAGAGAGACGATACTGCTGGGCATATGTTTCAACGAGGCTATCGCAGGCTACGGTGGCTGTGCTCAATAGAACAATTCATATTTCGACGGGACGGTTTATGACAGAGCGAGGGTTCGTTCGTTCGATATTTTACCCCGAAGGGGATCTTTAACGTGTAAACGATGATGAATTACATGACAAATGATAACTCTATGATTAGATGAAGGACAAACAGAACTTGGTTATATGTTGGTTGAAGCGAGTAGAGGAAAACAAATGCTGAGGGGCGGACTAGCAGGATGTGAATGTCATTTGAGCTTATTGGAATGCGCTGATCTGACTTGACAACAGGTGCAATGGAAAAACTACAGAGGCGCAGAGGACGTTTGACGGTCAAACGATCTGACAACCGTGGTGGGAGGGGAGAGAGAAATGCATGTGAACACATGTGAAACCACATGTAAGCTAACAAGTCACATCCCGTTTGTTTCGTACGTGAGAAAATGCAAGTTGAAGTGTAATATGACCTGGCACAGGTGTTCACCTTGGACGTTAGCTCTATACGTGCACGATAACAGCAAACAAGTCACATCCTGTTTGGTTCGTACTGTACCCGATAATCCGGAAAGGATCCTGTTGGAATATCCATTGCCCCCGCTGGATTGCCTATTTCTCATTGCTCCGGCATTAGCCCAGTCATTTGTTGCCCAGAAGTGCCTGTTTCAAAAAAAATTAGGGTAGAATGTTTCTCGACGGATTCTTATGTTTTTCGGTGTGCTGAATCCGAATCAGAAGTTTGCCAACAAAAAAAATGACGGCTTCACAGTGAAAATCACAAAAAAATCTAAAAATTTCGGACTTTTTTCACAAAATCGCGTATAAGTTGAAAAGTATGCATCCTAGTGAATTTCTCACTATTTACAAAATTAAAGTAGCCAAAATTTCCTTCAAAATTCACTGGTCACTTTTATTTTTGAGTGCAGGGCACCGACGCTAGAGCGCGCTGAAAAGGAGCAACTTGTTGGCACTTAGGAAAAAACGAGAGAAACTCAGCCCTAACTAGCCCCAGACGCTTTCTTATCGTGTTTTCTCCATGAATACGTGTTTTATTCATGTTCTATGGTGGTTAAAAGATTACGGAGCTCTTGAAAAACATTGCCCTTGGAGTGGTAGGAATTCATAAAGGACCGATCAAGCTGTTTTATTATTTATGTCAAAAATTAAATGAAACGAATATAATGAAAAAGAATGTAATAGCAATTAACTATTAATACATTACAATTAATTTCAATTCTTTAGTTGAGCTTCCTCCTTTTTGGCCTCGATAGAGCAGCCTCTGGTTGCCGAGCAGAAGGCCCCGGTTGATTGCTATCGATCGGTAACTGCACTGGTAAAGGAATTGTACATATTGTACACAATACTTTGAGGTGTCTAGTTGGAAAACTGTTCAAAACCCAGTGAAATAGGGGCTGCAGCTTCAGTGGGAGGGATCGAGGCCATGTTTCCGGTGACATTATATGCTGTACAGGTACAGCTTGTACCTCAGTTCGTTTAGATGAGTGGTATTGTGGGCCACTAGAAATTTTTCGCCAACCTTCACTAGCTCCTCGACTTGCGCTATGGGGTCCATGTAATGCTCAAGGTGGTTTACAAGATCTGGGTTCATCTTGAGGGTCTTCAAGAGTTTCGTCTTACCATGGTTGAACATGGCGGATGTGGAGTCACAACCACTGTCAGCGTGGATGAATAAAATATGGCGGCTCAGGGGCTCCTCTAGCGAGCTGCCAGGGCTATATAGCGTCAGTGGTACTTTTCCTCTTCCTGGTTTCAGGAAGAACACATTAGGAGAAGTGTGGATGCCTATCATGATGACGAGAAGGTCAACATCTTCTCCCACCACTACTGCAACTGTGCCATGCGTGGAAGCTATGGATCGAGCTGTTCTTATGATGAGGGCATCAGCTTGTCGTGATTCAATCCCTGCCTCACTCCGTCTACAAGTTCGAGTCTGATCATCCAGAGGCTCCTCACAAATTGCCACGACGCGACATTTTGGTCCTTCACATATTCACTAATAACAACATTAGTTCACTTGAAAACACTGAACGAACGGCAGAACCCCGAAGAAGAACGCTTATTTGTCCCACGAGGAGGAGAGAGCAAACTAAACTAAACTAAACTCGAATGGCAGAGGAGTTGGCCGGAGGCATGGAGGGGGACCTGTCAAGGACAGATTTGTCGGCAAAAAAGGGACCCTTTCTATTGAGGGCTTGAGGGTGAACATTTCACACAAAGGGGAAATACTCCGGTTTCACACTATCAATATATTAAATACTAGCTGAAGTACCCGTTCTTCGAACGGCTTTTAGTGCTTGCTGGCCTAAATCATTAATATATGTAATCGCACATTCCTAATGTAGTTATGTTATTTCCATGTTACCAACTACATGTGTAGACTACATGCATTTTCACTCAACAAATTATTAATCAGAGGTAGGAAAGTGAAAATCCTTAGCCTGCTTTCAGTCGACAGACCGGGTCAGGGAATGGAATGAATGAAATACCCGTCTAACAGCGAGGATATGAACTGTGCCGGCTGCCGAAGCCTGTCGCACTCCCCTGGGGCAATGATTAAATGAATGACGTATGAAATGAAATTATAGTGGAGATTGTTGCTGGAATGGAATTATGACAGGGAAAATCGGAGTACCCGGAGAAAAGCCTGTTGCCTCCGCTTTGTAGGTGAGAAAGTGCGCTTAAATATTGGAAATAAATATCAGCTTCTATGCAGTAAAAGTTAAATAACCTGTCTTAAATATTGAACACATATCATTTAACGTCTTCTTACTATATTTAAACATATAAACATTATGCTAAAAATACATCAAACTTGATAGCAATTATCATATCCGCAATAAGTAATATTGCGGAAAGTACGTACCATGTCATGATAAAGAGTAACAGTAACGGAACAAACTTCAATCATCCCAAGTAATAATAACAAAAACAAATTAATCACAGATTTTTTTCTAAGTTTAAGCCGTGTCTTGTGCGAGATTGCGCCTAGTAACTCCGAGATGGTTCATCAGCGGGCTCTTGTGGTCTATTTGCGGACTACCAAAAGAGTAGCAAACTGTGCGATACCTCAATTCTTATTTAGAACACCTCAGCTACTTTACTGCGAGTGCTAAAGGTTAAAACAGTCTTTCACCTCCCTATAAAGGCTTCCAAAATGATTGTATATTCAATTTCAGGGCCAAGCAATTAAAACTCAGCAACTTTTCTAGGTTTACGCCGTCTTTCGTGCGGGGTTTTTATTGGCCGCAAAAGTCAAAATACCTACTTGATTGAAATAAATTTGCCCAGTTCTGTAGTAAGATTAATATGAACACTAAATAAACTAATGTGACAGTCGACAGTCTTCGATACATTCGTCTGTGAATTTGGGTTTCTGATCATGGTAATAAAAACACGACAAAAAGCAGATAAATATTGGGCAACTGAAATATTCATTTAACGAAAAACAAATCGATAAAAAGGATGAAAACATACCGTGCAAAGTAGAAAGCCCTATAACATTGTGAAACAGCGTTGTTGTTTTAGTCTTCAGTCTTTTGACTGGTTTGATGCAGCTCTCCATTCCCCCTGTCCTGAGCTAATCGTTTCATCTCTACATAGCTACCACACCCTACATCCGAGGCAATCTGTTTAACATATTCTAACCTTGGTCTACCCCTACAGTTCTTGTCCTCGACCCTTCCTTCCATAACTAAGCTTGCTATTCCTGGGTGTCTTAGTATGTGTCCTACCAACCTATCTCTTCTCTTCATTAGCAGTCGCCAGAAACATCTCTCCTCTCCCACTCGCCTTAATACCTCTTCGTTTGTAACCCTATCTACCCATCTGATCTTCATCATTCTCCTGTAACACCACATTTCAAATGCTTCAATTCTCCTCTTTTCTGCTGCACCAATAGTCCAAGTTTCACTTCCATAGAGCGCCACGCTCCAGACAAAGGCTTTCAAAAATGACTTCCTAATACCTAAATCTATATTCGATGTCAACAGATTCCTTTTTTGTAGGAAGGCTTTCCTTGCCTGAGCCAACCTACTTTTTATATCCTCTTTGCTTCGTCCATCACTGGTTATTCTGCTTCCTAAGTAACAGAAGTCTCAGCTTTTCACCTGCCAATTTGATCTCCATAGAAGTTTCTGATTTATTTCGGCTGCATTCCAGTATTTTTGTTTTACATTTATTAATTTTCATCATGTATTCATTCTGTAAGACGGAGTCCATACCATTCAAATACTGATTCAAATCCTCAGGCGTATCGGCCAAGATGACGATGTCATCAGCAAATCTCAGAGTTGAAATTATTTCTCCTTGAATCTTCACTCCCACTTTAAATTTTTCTCCAATTTCCTCCATTGCTTGTTCGTGTAAAGATTGAAAAGTATGGGTGATAAGTTGCAGCCTTGCCTTACACCTTTCTGAATACCAGCTTCTCTCTCATGTCCTTCAGCTCGAATGACTGCTGTCTGGTTTCTGTATAGATTGTATATCACCCTCCTATCCCTGTACTTTATTCCAATAGATTTCAAAATGTCAAACAATTTAGTCCAATCAACGTTATCAAAAGCCTTTTCTAAGTCTACAAATGCCATGAATGTTCTCTTACCTTTCCTTATTCTACCTTCCAAAATCAGCCTAAGACTTAGTACAGCTTCCCTTGTTCCTACATTTCTCCTGAAACCAAACTGGTCGTCACCCAACTCCGTTTCTATCTGGCTTTCAATCCTCTTGTAAATTATTCTAGACAGGATCTTTGAAGCATGAGTAATCAAGCTGATTGTACGGTAATCTTCACATCTGTCAGCTCCCACTTTCTTTGTTATAGGGATGATAACATTCTTCTTGAAATCAGGGGGTACCTCACCTGTCTCATAAATCCTACACACCAAGTGAAATAACCTGATCAGACCTTCATCTCCTATGCAGCGTAGCAACTCAATCGGTATATCATCTATGCCTGGTGCATTGTTCCTGCCTAAGTCCTCTAATGCTCTGTCAAATTCTGATCTCAATATTAAATCTCCTTTTGCATCCTCATCAATTCCCTCCTCCCTTTCCATTAAATGATTCTCAATCTCCTTTCCCTTATACAAGCACTCTATGTAAGCTTTCCATCTCTCAACCTTTTCTTCCCTATCTGTTAGAGGCTTTCCATTTGTGTCCTTAATATTACAGCACTTAGTCTTCTTTTCCCCAAAAGTATTCTTAATCCTTCGATAAGCTGTGTTTACTTTTCCTAATTTCAGACAATTTTCTATACCTGCACATTTCTCTTTCAAGCATTCTTCTTTCGCTTCCTTGCACTTCTTGTTAACCTCATTTCTCAGACGTCTGTATTCTGCTTTCCCCATTTCATCTCTTAGATTCTTGTGTTTCCGCCTTTCATCCATCAATTCTAGTATATCCTGAGTGATCCATGATTTCTACCTATTCTTTCTTTCCTACCAATGTTTTCTTCCGCGGATTTTGTTATTTCATTCTTCAAAAGTGCCCATTCGTCTGCAATTGAAGTCCGTTTAGGATTTTTCATTAGTCCTTCCGTTATACTCTTCTTGAATCTTTCGTTTACATCCTTTACTTTCAGTCCGTCTATTGCCCACCTTTTTGACTTTTGACTTTTCTTCAGTTTCTTCAACTTTAATCTGCATTTCATTACAACCAGATTGTGGTCAGAGTTTATGTCAGCACCAGGATATGTTTTACAATCCAAAATCTGGTTTCGAAACCTCTGCTTGACCATAATGAAGTCGATTTGGTAACGCCCTGTATCTCCTGGTCTCATCCAGGTGTATATTCTTCTATTGTGGTTATTGAATAAGGTGTTAGCTATGACCAACTCATGTTCGGTGCAGAATTCCATCAGCCTGCTTCCTCGATCATTCCTTTCACCTAATCCGAAATCTCCTACTCTCTTCCCTTCTCTCCCTTTTCCTACCACAGCATTCCAATCTCCCATTACTATAACATTTTCATCACCCTTGATATACCTCAGAATTTCATCTATTTCTTCGTAGACCTTTTCAACATCCTCATCATCAGCTTGACTGGTAGGCATATAGACTTGTACCACTGTGGTGCACGTAGGTTTAGTATTGATTTTTGCTACAATAATCCGTTCTCTGTATTGCTCATAATATTCCACCCGCTGTCCAAGTTTCCTACTCAATATGAGACCAACTCCTGCTTGGCCATTGTTTGATTTAGTGCTAATGACCCTATAGTCTCCTGACCAAACGTCCTGTTCTTCCTGCCAGCGCATTTCACTAATCCCAACCAAATCCAACCTCAACCTATCCATTTCCCGTTCTAAGTTTTCTAACTTTCCACTTCCTAGCAGACTTCTAACATTCCACGCTCCGATCCGTAGAATGTCAGATTTCCTCTTTGTCACTTCTGTGATGTTAACCCCCTCTCGAGTAGTCCCCACCCGGAGATCCGAACGGGGGACTAGTTTACCTCCGGATTGAAATTTTACAAGGGAGGAGGCCATCATCACATGTAATTATGCATAGAGAGGTGCATATCCTCGGGAATAGCATTACGGCTGTAGTTTCCCGTTGCTTTCAGCCGTGCAGCAGAACGCAGTGTAGCCATTAGTTGGCTTATATTATCAATATCTTAACCGTCTATTAGACTAGTAAAGAATTGATTTATTCTGAAAGGCTGCTACTCCCTTTCAGAATAAGTAAAGAGCAATTCTACTACAAAATACTAACCTTCTACTAACAATTAAATACCAAAATTCTACTAACGAAAAAAATACTAAAGTTTCACCAACAAATAATACCACTAAAACAGTCTGTCACCAGGCCCACTCACATGCACCCTCACCAGACACACTCACACACCACAGTCTAATAGAACAATGACATATATCTAATAAACAAATTAACGTCATACTTACAACTAAAACTAACTACATACTTACTGTACTGTAATTGACAATATTTACAAAATTTAAAATGATAATCTGGTAGCAAAAATATCTACCCCGTCCGGGATTCGAACCCGAGATCTCTAGGTAGGTCACTTAGGATAGCTTAAACCGCCCTCGGTTCGATAATCGGAATTGGTGGGTTCCAAGTTATGGGTTATAATGCTTTAATAATTCTCACGGCCACCATCTCGAAATGGTACGGCTGATGACCTTGTAGTTTGGGTGCAACACACGTCCCGTATGAAGGCATGTTGTTAGCAAATTTGGAAGAGATCGGATGATTAGTTTAGCCGTAATTTGATTTTACGTTTTGAACGTTTGGGTGGCCGCCATTCAGTATTGGTAAAGATGGCGGCGATAAAAACATTACACTGTAGTGCCCTTTACTAGTGCTACCTCTGCATCAAATTTCGTTCAATTCGGTTTCGTTGTGTTTGAATTGATAAGGAGGAACACATATACACACTCACACCCTCACACACAGACAGACTGTCAACTTTTGGTCCGTTTAGATCTCATAAGTCTACTTTCATTTTTTGCAAAATTCGAAAGTTGGCTAAAATGGTACAAAAAATAAGGATTCCATTGTGTAGTAAATAGTTTAAATCTACAAGTAAATATGCCTTCCACATGACCTAAATACGCTTGTTTATCCATATTTTATCAACATGGAATATCTTACTAAACCTTTATATCCTAAATTACTGTACCTGATGAGCGGTCGTTGAAGGTAAAGATGACTTTGATATTCCGCCCCTTAAAACAAATGTCACAAGACCACCTAAATATCCTTACAAAGAACTAATTAAAATCCCTATATATATAAAAATAAAAGTTTGTTTTTTCTGAATTTCCACGGAAATTCGAGTCACTCGCGCGTTTCAGACCGTTTCATGACGGATGCGCGCAAAAATAAAAGGTTTGTCCGTCCGTGGACAACTTCGTTCCCCTACAACCCCTTTTACGGTCGAAAAACAAAAACAAAGAATATCCAAACATTAATGATAGGATCCTGGAATGTTCGAACGTTACTCGATTTGAAGGACAATAACAGGCCTGAGCGAAGAACAGCACTCGTTACCCATGAACTTGGTCGAATGAACATAGATATTGCTGCCTTAAGTGAAACCAGATTGTCCAGCGAAGGTAAAATTACAGAGTTCAGTTCAGAGTAAATCAGAAAATTCCCTGAGTAACAGTAGCAACCATAATAAATATATAAAACAGAGTTTGTACTTAAAGAGCATTTCAAAAAGTCATGACAAAGTTGGAAAGACAAAAAAAAGTACAAAAAAAAATATTTTTCTATGTTTTGTCAATTTCTAAATTCTTCATCCAGAAAAACTCATGTACTTGTGAGTATTGAAAGCAGCTCGTCAATAGTAATGCTCTAATACAGTTACACATTTATATACAGGCGGCTTCGGTGGCGTAGTTGGTAACATGCCGAGCTTCTATGCCCAAGATCGCAGCTTCAAACCCAGCCGAAGTCATCGGATTTTTTAAGAGCGTTAAAAAAAACAGTATGCCTTCCTTTGGAGGGGAAGTAAAGCCGGCGGTCTCATGTCATAGATTTATGGCATGTTAAAGAACTTTCCACTAACTACACCTGTGTGGAGCTAAATTAGGTTAAAAAAGTAAACAACGCTCAGGTTCTTAAGTTTTCATTTCATTTCATATTTATTCATCAGTGCCTCACACTATATTTACATTACACTGAAGGGAGTCTCTGAAAAGAGCAAAGCCCCACTTCGCATTCGGGATGCGTCAGAGCCCCCACAATATATACTGGGTTATATTTACATATGTACACAAGATGGCAATTAGTGAGAATCGAGCAATGATAAATTATTTACAGTATACATTAGAGGGATGGTAAATTTATATAGGATAAGGCAGGAAAACAAGAGAAGAGGTCACATAAATATTTTAAATGGAGATACACAGGAAACACTAGCACAACAAAGAATCGGGGCATAATTTATGAGGAACAACCTACTTCATGAACAAATAATGCCGCAGCTTCCTCTTGAACTGAACGGCATTATTGTTGCTGGCCTTCAGGGAACACGGTAGGCTGTTCCATGCACAGACCGATCTATTTACAAACCCCAGTTTGTACGACTCAGTCCTGGGTAGTGGGGCGTACAGCGTAACTCCGCGGCCCTTCTGAGCTGATCGGTAGCCAAGGGAAATTTTGTCTAAAATAGCAGATGAGTCTGTATTATTAAAAAGTTTTCTCAGGTATAACAAATCAATTTGGGTAAATAGGTTCTCAATAGATGGAAGGCTACAGTTTTGGCGTCTGATTTTAGAGTCTACGTCGGAATTTTTCGAAAGAATGAATTTAGTGGCACGATTTTGTATCTGTTCAAGCTTAAGGATATTTCCCTTGGTACCGGGGCTCCATGAAGAGCACGCGTGAATTAGCAGCGGTCGTACTAGACTCAGGTAGGCGGTCCTCTTCATCACCAGGAGCCGACTGCGGTGGCGTCTAGTAGGCAAGTTCTAAACTAGTAGTCGTTGACAGTGGCGGCAAAAGTAGGAATACTTGGAAAATTCAATGTCTGCTGTCCTGACATGAATTAAGAAAAAGATACACACACTAATACAGCCATCACAATTAACACCGGTTATCAGACAGATTCTACACACACCCAAAGTACACGGGGCTACATGACCGGGTTGTCGCAGCCCTAAACTGAGGAACAACCAGCATTTATATACAAATACACATGGAATTTGTGTGCTCTATCTTGCGAGAAACAGCGTAAAGATCCAAATACTCACATACAATAACCGGCACAAAGAGTATAAAATTAGTCTCAAAATCACGTCTAGTTTCGGACCACCCAAACTACCTCTATAAATAAAACAGTTCATGTAGAGACTAACATAGACAAACATCGCTCGGCGTTGACCGTGTTATATAAGACATATTTAGGTTTTACTCGCTAACCGTTGGAGATACACGAAAATTGATAAGGACCTTTCGGATAGAAAATTAAATTTTAAAGCTCGTAGTGCCATCAAAAGTTTGCTAATGTTAGAGTTCTCTTTTTATTTGAAATGGAAATATGAAAATAGTCGCCATTTTTAAATAGTGCAAAATATCGAAATCAAAAGTAGCCTATATGTAAGCCTGGTAAATCAGCTACGTCCATGCAAAATTTCATTTAAATCGAACGAGTGGTTCTTGTGTTATTGAGTAACACACGGACAGACAGACACACACCATCTCATTTTTAGCCTATTTTCAATTTTGAAAAAATAGGCTTATGAGATCACCTTTTGTCCGTGTGTGTGTGCGTGTGTGTGTGTGTGTGTGTGTGTGTGTGATTCGTGTGTGTGTCCCCCCCTAATAAAATCGAAACGGCTGGAGCGATTTCAATGAAACTCGGGAAGTTCATAGCACTATTCCCGGCGACCTCGACCGTGCCCTTCAAATTTTGTTACGTCCCACCAATCCAACATGGCGGCTGTGCGAAATATTTCACTAGCATTCAATATCTCCGAAACTATTACAGATATCGCCCTGAAATTGTGTACAGTGATAAAGGGAACTACTAGAAGTTTACCTATGAGACTTTCAAAAACCTGGTGACTACAAAACCAACATGGCGGCCAAGCGAAGTTGAGACATTTAAATAGACTTTTCTCGCGATTTAACTATCTAAATGTAATGAAACTTGGTACAGCAAATGTTTATATACATTGTAATGCACTGGAGTCTAATTTAGTTCAATTGTTTACATAACCTCAAAATGGCGGCTGTGCGAAATATTTCACTGACATTCTATATCTCCGAAACTATTACAGATATCACCCTGCAATTTTGTACGGTGATAAAGGGTACTGATACAGGTATACCTATGTATATTTCATAAACCTGTAAAGTACGAAACGAACATGGCGACCAAGCGAATTTAAAATATTTTAATAGACTTTTCTCGTGATTTAACTCTCTGAGCGCAGTGAAATGTGGTACAGTAATTGATTTTGCAGATTGTAATGCACTGCCATCTAATTTAATTCAATTGCTTACATAACCTCAAGATGGCGGCTGTGCGAAATTTTAAAATTAAGTTTTAATGTCTTGTGTCTTAATCATGCGATCGAAGTGAAAGTTTGAATAATGAACCTAGGCAATAATTGTCCTTGAATGGTACATAACTCTATGGCCTATACACATAACACTCCTAAATGGTGAGCTCCCGAAATATTTAGACGGTTCTCAATATCTATGAATCTTTTACAGCAACCAAACTGATTTTTTTTATGTTCATAGAGACTATGAACATATGTTCACCTATAGGACTTTCAGTAACCTGGTGAGCACAAATCCAACATGGCGGCGACGCGAAGTATAAATATTTAAATGGACGTTTCTCGCGAATTAACTATCCGAGTGCCGTGAAACGTTGCACGTTAAATGCTTATACAAATGTTGATCCACTGGCATCTAATTTATTTCAATGGTTTGCATTATCACAAGATGGCTGCTGTGCGTAATTTTAAAATCTCGTTTTTACTTCTTGTTGTCTAATCATGCGGTCAATGCATGTGAGATTTTCGAAATGAAATGCCATGTCCTGTGGTTCGGATTCCACGTAAAAAGGAGGTCCCGTGGCTCATAATCACAAGATTCACGGTCACGTAAAACTACAATCTTCCTTCCTTCCCTTCCTTCTAATCATGCGATTGAAGTTTGAATACCACACGTACACAATAATCTTAATGTAATAGTACAAAAATAAAAATCCAAGCTGGCGACCATCTGAAATATTTAGACGGTTCTCAATATCTACGAATCTGTTACAGCAATTAAACTGAAATTTTGTATGTTGATTGTGGCAGTTAACATAAGTAGTATATATGAAAATAGGCTGTATAGTTCTTCACGGAACTACTTGTTATATATTAGTATGATATCTCTTTAGGAATGTGTGAGATATGTGTGACATGGTGAGATGTCGAGTGAAAAATCACAAAAACTGTTTTACAATACTCACCTCAAAATCTCACACTTTACAATTAGGTGGATAAGTACAGATAGACATACTCCACCATAACTTGGAGGCTGGATTTAGATATCTCCTTAACCCGGTCCATAAGTCAATCATAATTGTCTACATGAATAATTCTTGCCAGGCGCGTCCACGTCGCGGGGGTGGGCAACGGTACTGTAATATACCATGGAACTACAGTACCGGCTAAGTTCTGGTGAGGACCCAGTCCTATTGGGTATAACATAGGCCCCGTTCACAGGGTTACATGCGAAGACCTCAACGGAATCTGCAGCGGAGAAGATGGACTTCGGAACGGTGGAGTGAGAAGGTTAGAATGATGGGGCTGAGTGAAGTGAAATGGAAAGGTAAAGGAAGGAAGATATTGAGGAAAGGATATACATTATACTGGAGTGGTGGCCAAGAGGCAAAAAATGGCGTGGGACTGATAACCTCGAAACAACTGGAGGAGTATATTGAAGTGGTAGAGTGTGTGAGTGACAGAATAATGAAAATTAGAATGAAGATGAAGAATGACATGATGGACTTCATACAAGTGTATGCACCACAGACTGGAAACAGAGAAGAAGATATTGAAGTATTCCTCGAGGATGTAGAAAGAGTAATTTCAGATGTAGAAGTGGTGATCATGGGAGATATGATTGCACAAGTCGGAAACGAGAGACAAGGAAAGGAAGAAGTCATTGGACCATATGGATATGGGAAAAAGAACCGGGAAGGAGAGGAACTTGTAAACTTTTGTGAAAGGAATGGACTGATAGTGGGTAATTCATGGTTTCGGAAGAAAAACAGCAGGAAAATTACGAGATATGGGTGGGGTGATAGAAGAAAAAAATCAGTAATTGACTACTCTCTGGTGGAAAGGACAAATCGCAGAAAGCTGATAGATGTGACAGCTATACCAGGAGAAGCATTAGATGGGGACCATAGAGCTGTGGTGGCAAAATTTAGATGGAAAAAATTGGAAAACCTAAAGGAGATCAGAGAAAGTAAAATAAAAGTATGGAAATTGAAAGACAAAACTGTACAGGAAAATTTTCAGGAGAGATTGAAGCAACACATCCCAGTTACTGAAGTGGAAAACGTAGAAGAGGAATGGTCTCACTTTAAAAAGGCATTTGCTGGTGCAGCAGAGAGTGCTTGTGGTAGGACGTCAACAAGAGTGAAAGAGAAGGAGACACCGTGGTGGAATGAGGAAGTGAGGAAAGCAGTGAAAGAAAAGAAGTCTGCATGGAAAAAATGGAACCGAGATCAAACAGAAGAAAGCAAACGGAGGTGTAAGAAAGTGGCAGGATAAGAAAAGAAGAAAAGTTGGGAAGAATTTACACGAAGAATGGAAACAGATGTAAGTGGCAGTAAAAGGATGCTGCATGGACTTCTAAGAAGTAAGAGGAAAGAAAGAGTTACTACAAAGCTAGTGAAAAAGGAAGATGGAGAGTTGTTAACACACCCAGAAGAGATAAAGGGACGATGGAAGGAGTATTTCGATAACGTATTGAATGTGAACAATTGTACAGGTGAGATGGAAGTGACACAGCCTGACGACTCTGTAACAGAAGATGATATAACAATGCTGGAGGTGGAATTAGCAGTACAGAAAATGAAGATGGGAAAAGCAACAGGGGTGGATGAAATCAGTATGGAAATGATAAAGGCTGCTGGACCTGTTGGAATGCAATGGTTGTATCGACTGCTAAAGTGTGTGTGGAAACGGAAATATGTACCAGAAAACTGGGAGAAAGGGCTAATAATACCAGGGTTTAAGAAAGGGGACAAGAAAGTGTGTGATAACTATAGAGGGATCACCCTCATATCACAGATAGTAAAAATACTGGAAAGGATATTAGAAAGAAGAATGAGAAGAAAGGTGGAAGGAGAGTTGCAAGAGGAACAGTATGGCTTCAGGAGTGGAAGATCCACAGTGGACCCAATCTTTAGCTTGAGGCAGGTGATGGAAAAGAACTGGGAATATGGAGAGGATTTGATCATGACTTTCATAGATCTAGAAAAGGCATATGATAGTGTCCCCAGAGAGAAGGTATGGGAAACCATGGTTAAGAAGAGACTGGGAAGAGAAATGTTGGAAATGGTGCAAGCAATGTACAACAACTGTGTTAGCAGGGTACTGACCCCAGTTGGAAAGACAGATTGGTTTAGGAACAAGACTGGACTAAGACAGGGGAGTGTGCTGTCACCTCTTTTATTCATAATGGTAATGGATGAAATTGTAAAGGAAACAAAGGAAGCATATGGACATAAATAAATGAAGTTACTATTATTTGCAGACGATATTGTGGTCTGGGGAAGGAACACCGAAGAAGTGCAAAAACAACTAGATGCACTGAACGAAAATATTCAGAAGTATGGCCTGAAAATCAGCATAGAGAAAAGCAAGACCATGGTGATGACAAGAGGGGAAAGACAAGGAAAGGGCACTGTGAAAATTGGAAGTCAGAGTTTGGAAATTGTGGACACGTTCAAATACCTAGGAAGTGAATTGATGCAAACTGGTAGGTTGGACATGGAGATTGGCAGGAGGGTACAGCAGAGCAATGCATTCTATCAAAGTGTAAGAAAACTTGTTTGGGATAAGGAAGTACCAAGGAAAAGCAAGGAGGTAATGTATAAAATGTACTATGTACCCATATTAACTTATGCAGCTGAGACTTGGACCCTGACGAGCAGGCAAGAGAGTAGAATCCAAGCCAGTGAAATGAAATTCCTAAGAAGTATGATAGGTAAGACAAGGAAAGACAGAGTGAGGAATGAAGATGTTAGGAAGGAAGTTGGGATGGGAAAACTAAATGAGAGAATTGAGAAGAATAAACTAAGGTGGTTTGGACATGTAAAGAGGATGGAGGGAAATAGAATACCAAGAGAGATGCTGGAGGCCAAGTGCAAGGGTAAGAGAGCAAGGGGACGACCTAGAACAAGGTGGATCGATTCAGTGAAGAACAGCGTGAGAAAAAGGAAATCTGGACTGGGACAAGATCGTGGAAGAAGAATTTTGGAAGGAAAGAGGTAAGTGGAGAAGTGCCATAAATACCCCGACACGGCGGGAGCTGGATAAGGGGAAATGATGATGATGATGATGATGATCAACATTTTTACAACGAACTTTCAATCATGTTACCACCATAGAACATGAATAAAACACGTATCATGGAGGAAACACGATGAGTTTCTGTCGTTTTTGCCTAAGTGCCAAAACGTCGCTCTTTTTCATCTCGCTCTAGCGGTGGTACCCTGCACTCAAAAACTAAAAGTGCCCAGTGCATTTTGAAAGAAATTTTGTCTACTTTAATTTTGTAACTAATGAGAAATTCACTAGGTTGCATATTTTTCAACTTATAAGCAATTTTGTGAAAAAAAGTCCGAAATTTTTAGTTTTTTTTTTGCGATTTTCACTGTGAAGCTGTCATTTTTGTTGTTGGCAAACTTCAGATTCGGATTCAACTCACCGAAAAACATAAAAATCCGTCGAGAAACCTTCTACACTTTTTTTTTTTTTGTCAAAACTTCCATTTGACTGGGCTACATATACAACATTAGAAATCGCTTCCAACATGGTCTTTAGGGATTTACAGACAGCAGCTACAAGAATATTGTGGATCAACAACCAACTACGCGGGGCACTCACCTTTACTTACCTCGGGGACTGGGACTTCAGCTTCACCTACACTATATCCACAATACTCTGCTCCTTATATTTAAAATGAATCACTCCAAAAACAATGGAAAACAATCTGAACAAATATATTAACAAAAAGGTAAACTAATCTACTATAAACAAAATAACAACAAATGAATTTAACAATTAACATTAAAATTAAAAACACGCACTCATTCACACCTCCTTTCAATTCTACATCTTACTACAATGTTGTATTAAAAATTATGAGTATAAATCTTGGCTTGATATAGGCCTGCACTGCGTAGAAATAAAAACGTTTAGTGAAGCCTCTACATGGCATTCTATACACATGGTTTCATTCACAAACCTGCGTTGTAGAACGCAAGTTCAGAAACTTGGTTTTATCTATGAAATATCGGCACCATGCCGTGCTCGAAACTGGTTTATACAATAAACAGAAGGCTGTGAGTCTACACCTGCTTAAATATTATGTCATCGCTCCCCAGAGCTAACGGTGAATCATGCTTGCTAGCCCACAGAGACTGCATGTGTGCATTTATAAAACACGTAAAAATTAACATTTAGATCTTACAAAAGTTCATATTACTGCCCTGTTTCTTAACCAATCATTCTAAAAAAATATATACACTCTTTCATTCGCACTCCGGATTGTTCTAGACCAATACGGTTCCACATATGCTCTTAACAATAAACAATCATTCATTCCCAAAACATCCGCTCATAAACACACTCTATTCCAAAACAATTGATTGATATATCCTATTAAATTGTTTAACTAATTAAATCATTTCCACAAAAATATTTACATGTAATAAGTTTATAATAATATCCATTATCTAGTGTTGCTAACGCGACACTTTCGAGATTCTAACTTCTCGGTTCCAATAAAAATCTTAACTAAATATATACACTGGTTTTTCACATAACCACTCTTTCTTTAACGTTCTGTAGTTTCAATATACTGCGTACACGTCGTCTTATATAGGTTTCATTTATCATATCGGTATAATACAGTCGACTGATTAAGGTGAACTGTACTTTATTACATAAATTCGGGTTTAATAAAAATTTAATAATAGTATTATAGACGTGAGTAGACAATATTTCTCAAGTTGTATTTCCGCTGAAACCCTCCTGTTAACACAGCTAAATCGTTAATTCACAAGAACTGGGCTACTTGTATACAACGGCTCTTATCATGATGCCTTTTTATCAAAGAACAACAATACTTTGACTTCCTAAAAATGCGGAATTCCCTCGCCTGAGCACTCCATAGCTCTACCAAACCTCATATAACAGTATATATGGCATAAACAATTATCATCTACTATGTTAAACAATAATCAATAGGGATTAATTGTTATTAACATATATTATGTAGGAATTTCTCTCAAACAATGGCATGACCCTCAGTTTCATTGCACATGATTACTGGACTACAATTATACATACGTAAGTTCTTCAAACGAAACTTCCAATTGTAATGAACGATATTAGACAGTCGTGATTAACCTCCTAAGGTTTACTCCACAACAAGATAATTAACTGTTAATTCGTCTGTCGCAAATACATGTAATAATAATAATACTCCTGTTTCATCTCACTTGTATAGCTATAAATTGTTTATCGTTGTAATATCATGTCCACAAAATGACTTGATGTTACACAAATAGGATAAAATAACACACATGTTATTTATAGTGTCAGATAGAATTCAATCCTGACCGGGATAAACTAGCTTTGAATTCCTAGCCAAAGATTTGAATAATCTTCTATCAAAAGGTATTTCCTCTAACATATTAAAAGAACAAAGCTCTTAGCTTTACAGATAATAAGAAAGGTTTGTCAATGTCTTAATGTTTTTCCACTCTACAGAAAGAATGTTCATAGGAATAAAGACTTTGGTCTTATCAAACGACTAGTATTTCTTAGATCATCGATAGTTTGTGTACAATAACGATTTAACAATATCATTCGATGTTTCTTCTTTTCTTGAAGTAATATGTCGTTACATTAAAGTGCTCAAATTAAATTTAATAAGAATTTAATTTGAAGCTATGACACAATGTCAGAATACTTGGTTTAAATGAAATTATTAAAATTCGAGAGTCGAAACGACTAGTCTCCAATGAGGCAATATGGTTCCTCAAACAAAATTTTAATGTCAGTTCCACAACTGATCCGTAGAATAAAATTGAAAAATAGATGAAATGCAATCATCTTCTAAATAATCTTGCAGTATAACAATCTCAACACACATCTGAAGTGTAAAATACATAAAATCACTGAAATACATGAAATGTGGAAACATAGAAATATGGAATAAGATCGCCGAAAATATGGAATAATATCGCTGGAAATATGGAATAAAATTGCTGCTCAGAATGTCACTAATCAAGCTCTATATAACAATTGAGATACACTAATACCTTATTTAGACGAAATCTTGAAGATCAATGTAAGTATTGCCACAATACTTTAGATGGTTCCTCAGTACAAGACACTGAGATGGATCTGCATTCGAACCTCGGATCTGCGACCTCAGAGATAAGAAACGTCTGTCTCTGGAATTCACCAACATTCGCTTGGGCACGAATGACATCCTTCTGGCAAATTCTTCTGGGTTGCTGGGCTACATTTCCCTAGCATCTTGACAAATCTCTTCTGTAAAGTCTCCATTCTCCGTCGTAAATATCTATCAGCTTCATCATTGGAATATAATTATGGAAATATTCATATAAATAGTGAATGAAACGTTTCCATTACTAATTGATGTTATATTAGTGTTCGTAGACTGACGAAAATGCACCAGATGGACTGTACACTACGTCTGTATTCAAGAATACGTTGTCTAACGAAGCTCCATTGTTGTATCTTCACTTCTGCTATTGAGTATGTCTCTGGCGCATGACTGTTTAGTCCATCATATCAACAATATTAATTAAGTTGAATGATAATGTTTGAAGAATAATTATAGTCATACTGTTAATGTTTATGTGTTGCGCCAATACTAAAAGTTCTCCGCCACTGTTCACTTGAACTGCGTTTGCCAACTTCACGTTGCAATTTATAGTGATCTTCAGCTCTGCTTCCAACACATTTGGAAATGTAACCAGACAGGCTGGTATTGTCGAAACGGTGAATATTTAAGCGCTCGACTTTTCACACTATATAGTAGGCGACCTGTTCTTGATAAATGTTCACTTATTTAACTTCCCATCTCAATATTATAAGAGATATAATCAATACTATGTTCCTCGTAACTTCACACGGAATGGGAATGCGGTGATCTCTAACGCTCCACGCTCGCGTCTTCACAAGTCGACAATCGTCGCACTCGGACTAAATTTTGGGATCTCCGTTAACCCAGTAAAATCACTTCCTCACTCTTCAAAGTCTGCTGGAATAAGAACCTCGATCCTTGGATCTCCCCCTCCAAGTCGAATTTTTGGCGGCCATATCAATCTCCCACCATAATTTTAGCGCGTAGATTTCTGATGCTTATTACTGCGTAGATTAACCGATCTGCGGTTTTTAAAGTATCAGACATAATTTCTCTTAATATTCACTTCATTACCAAATAAGAAAATCTTCTTCTAAGGGCCTAAATGCATAATTTCATCATGTTGTGTAATTAAAGTTGATCCCGTCTTCAATAAGACCTCTCCTCATTGGCTGTGGACTGGGATCCAATAGCATAATTTATAACAATATTTATAAAATTAATTTCCAAACTCGCTGTTTCTATGCTAAGAATAGCCTTCTAGAAGCGTCCATTGTGCAATCTATCACGTGATCGGGCTCTCCCACAGCGTCGAGCTTGTAACACGACCCTCTTGTGTCACACTTCCAGAAATTATATTTGCTAGTTAAATTTTATCATGGGGACGGAAAATACTCTCATTTTGTCCCTAAATAATTCAATTTACGGGGGCAGTACGTGAGAAAATTCCAGTTGATGTGTAATATGACCTGTCACAGGAGTTCACCTTGGACGATAGCTGTACATGTGCATGATAAAGGGATGGTAAAAGCGTGAGGAAAAAAATGATTATACATGCAACGTGACATATATAAAAACACGTCGTTAACATTTTCACTCACACTTATGTGACTACCTATGAACACGCTACAGCGTTGTGTTAAACACCTGGTCTTGTTTAACAGTTTTGGTGTTGATGGAAAATACTTAACCTTGTTGTGGGGTAGGTATTTGTTTATATATTTATTGATTTATATATTTACAAACAATTATTTATTGATTGATAAGGTGATAAATGAATGTTTATTTAATTGTTTGCGGATAACGTGTATACCTGTTGTGTGTGGGGGAAAGAGATTGAGTGAGAGGGAGAGAGAAAGACGGACAGAGAGAGGGACAGAAACCATTACCACACTAGCCCACGAAACTGGAATAAATCAAAGCATTACAAGTCAAGGTGAGATTTGTTTTTTTATATAAATAACCTGGTAGTAGGGGAGCAAGACGGTTTTAAAATAGTGACACTAGCCGCACGGCTACGCTGACCTTTTATGTATATTTCGCGAGACCATGGGCATGCGACATATCATTGGACTCGGGCTGACGTCCTCTTTTCTATGGACGACTCGTTATTTTTTTTCAAAAAAAATTGAAAATTTTTGTTTTTGAAAGTAGGCGATAGTTTATAAACCAAACATGATAGAACGTTGTGCCATGGTTCAAACGAATGGCCTTTATATCCTATATTTTTGTAATAAAACTTTTTTTTTTTTTTTTGAAAACAGTCCAATTTTGAAATGCCTATATTTTGGAAACTAGGAATTTTACAAAAACGTTTGTGTGACATAAATAAAAGGTACTGACTCCCTCTATTCCCAAAATAAATTTCAAGTTTCTAGCATAAAAATGCCGATATCTCCCGAACGCATGATCGCATTTTAACGAACGAGGTGTCGTTGGCGTTGGAATGACGTCCTCTTTGCTAAGAATGTGTGATGCGATTTTTAAACATTTTTTGAAAATTTTTGTTTCTTGGATTGACGTTATTTTGAAACGGTGAATTTTGGAAAAACGTTTGTTTGACGTTAATGAAAGGTGGCTATGCCCTCTAGGAGGACAGCAAGTTTCAAGTGTGTAGGAGGAAAAAAATGATAGCCTACTTTCTCGCGAACATTGGCGATAATTGGCGAATGGATGGGCGGATTTTAACGAATGAAGTGTCGTAGGATTCGAGCTAATGCTCTCTTTGCGCTGAATGTGTGTTGGCATTTTTGAAAAAATAAAATTGAAAAAAAGAAGTTTTTGAAAGTAGGTGATAGGTTGTAAACCAAATATGATAGAACGTTGTGCCATAGTGCAAACGGATGTATTTTATGACGTTAATTTTTTTGTAATAAAACTTTTTTATTTTTTATGTTTTTTTGAAAAAAGTGTAATTTTGAAATTCCTATATTTTGGAAACTAACAAGTTTATATATAAGTTTGTTTGACATAAATGAAATATCCCTACCCCCTCTACCATGAAAATAAATTTCAAGTCTCTAGGACAAAAACTATGCATTTAAAATTATTTTTTAAATTATTATTTTTAAATAAAGAGTGTTTGTAGACAGAGAGCCGGTAGCGCTTGACGTATGTTACAGCGAGGCTAAGACTGGCCATGGTGAATACAGGAAATGGCTATTTCGACGGGGCGACAAAGCGAGGGAGCGCTTTCTGATATTTTGTTATGACGAACGAATGAAGGCGAATATTTTGAAAATCCCTTATGGCGATCTCGGTGACCGTGCCCGGAAAAAATGAATCGCTATTTTGGCAGGACGGCTGGGGCTGCTTATTACGGTTGGTTTTGTGACATTTCCTATGACGGATGGAGGCAAATATTTGAAAATGTGTTAAGTGTGCTAGGATTTTTTTACCCTGAAGGGCATCATTAACATGCTAGTAAACTGTAATGTGTTGTATTTTTGCCTTGTGGACATATGATACCATGTGTCAAGTGTGCATTAGAACTTAACACTTGTGCTATATGCAGAAAAGTAGTATCTACTACAGTTAGGGCATTTCTTGCATAAATAGTATAATTTATTAGCAATGCATAGTGCAAAATACCTATATGCACGATATTATTACAAGCTGTTTTGTGAGTGTAATAGATATGCTTTTGTTTTGTTTATATACTACTACAATGAATGTTTTGAATGCTGTGGGACAATCATGTGGCTTAGAGACAAAGAAGCTCAGCGAATTGCCAACACATATTCCATTCCGCATTATCAAGATTCGAAAGTTGAAAACAGCGCATGGTGATCGTGTACTTTGTGCATGTGAAAACTTTGAGACATTCCTGCCTACACGGTTTAATGATATGTCGGAGAGTGTTTTTGATGTAGTGAATAATGCTGTGCAACCTGTACACTCAATGTTTTGAAGGTTTTAAATACAATAGGTGCATGGTCTGTTTTAATTAAATAAAACATACAAATGTGAAATAATAATGGTAAAATATAAGTGATGACAATGGACTGAAAGAAAAAAATATGTGCATAGGATAATAATGTTTAAATTTATAGTATTGTCTTAAAATATTATCATGATACCTAAAAAAATGTATATAAAGTTTGTTAATAAATGCAAATGATGTTACAATGCCGTTTTATTTTCTACAAATTTACAGTATTTAACATTGCAGAGTATACATGATTATCACAATGAATGCATACTTAATACAAGTTTTTACCTTTACGATATTGTGTTATAGTTTTAAAAACAAAGCTTGATTTAGATCTTTTTTCCACGGCAATCAATAGGTATAAAAACGTCATTATCTCTATTATAATCATAAGCAGCATGATTATTATTATCCTGAACATTATCCTCAACATCACTAAAACCAGTTAAATATTCCTGTTCCTCTTCCTGTTCCTCTTCCTCTACAGTGTCCTCATGTAGAGTCTGCGTGGCTTTGGATAATGATAAGGGTTTTTTGAACGGTGATTTATTTTCAGCAGCAGTATTTTTTCTAGCACTCGCTTTTTAGAATTTTTATGATTTTCTGTTGACAGCAACAATGTTTCATGCAGTACACTACATTGATGGTCACTGACACTTAAAACCTCACTATTTTTACTTTTTAGCTAACTTCGACATTGTTTTCAGCGTTGTTTTGAACAACGCCAAATAACAGTTCCATTTTTATTGGTTCGTTTTACAATATATGAATATCCTTTATAGAATGCATGAGGCTTACCATACCTAGTCACTGATACTTCCATGTCAACTGTCAAGCATAGAATAAGCTCTAGTACAGACAACTTGACAATAAGAACAATAGTTTAATGTGGGAGCATATATGGGTGCAAATGTGGTAAGCATAAAACAGTGGGAGCAAATGTGTGCGAAAAAAGTGGAATCAAAAGTGGGAGCAAATATGAGAGCAAAAAAAAGTAGGAGCAAGTATGGGAGCAAACAGTGGGAACAAATGTGAAAGCAATAGTGGGAGCAAATATGAGAGCAAATAAAGTAGGAGCAAGTATGGGAGCAAAAAGTGGGAGCAAATGTGAAAGCAAAAGTGGGAGCAAAAAGTGAGAGAAAAAAAGTGGGAGCAAAAAGGTTAAGCAAAAGTGGGAGAAAATATGAGAGCAAAAAACAAGTGTGAGCAAATGTGGGAGCAAAAAGTGGGAGCAAAAGTGGGAGCAAAAATTGGGAGCAAAAAAGTGGGAGCAAAAAGTGTAAACAAAATTGGGAGCAAACAAGTGTGAGCAAATATGAGACTAAAAAGTGGGAGCAAATGTGAAAGCAAAAGTGGGAGCAAAAAGTGAGAGCAAAACGAGCGAGAAAAAAATGGGTGCAAAAAGTGGGAGCAAAATGTGTGATTAAAAAGTGGGGCAAATGTGGTGTTTTACTAAAACAATCTCACCCAACCTAACCTAACCTAACCTAACCTAACTTTTCCTAACCTAACTTTATCCAACCTAACTTAACTTACTTCACCTAACCTAACCTAACCCAACTTCACCTAACCTAACTTGACCTAACTTCACCTAACCTTACTTCACCTTCCTAACCTTCCAACTCTCAGATCAAGAATTATATTCTGGGCATAGTCGAGTTAGAACCCAAAACCTCTGAGATAACATCCAAGTATACTAGCCACTACACCGCGAGATGGGCAAATTATCATGCAACACAACACAAAAATAAAAGTTTTCTGTAGTGCAACTCATTGGCTGACAACCATAGTTGAGAATTCAAACCCAAGACCTCAGGACTTTTGTTTTGAACATAATCAGAAATATCATTCCATTTAAATTTTGCTGCTGCTTATAGTTATAAGAGTTGGCATTAATATGGGAGTAAGAGTGAGAGAAAGAAAAGTGTGAACAAAAGTGAGAGCAAATGTGAAAGCAAAACGTGGGAGCAAATATGAGAGCATAAAGTAGGAGCAACCATGGCTGGTTGTTGAGACTTTCAAATCAACTAATACACATGAATTAAATTTTAGTAAAGAGACTTAGGTACCGTCATAATAATAATAACAGTTAAAAAAATATTCAAGTGGATTCATTTAATTTTGAAGGTTGAATTTTCAAAGTACCGTCAACAATAATAATTACATAAACAGTGGGAAATCAAACCCAAGACCTCAGGACTTTTGTTTTCAATATTATCAGAAATATTATTCCATTTACATTTTGCTGTTGCTCATAGTTATAAGAGTTGGCATTAATGTGAGAGCAAAAGTGGGAGCAAAAGTAAATGCAAAGAGTGGGAGCAAGCATGGCTGGTTGTTGAGACTTTCATATCAACTAATACACATAAATTAAATTTTAGTAAAGTGGCTTGGCTAATAATAATAATAATAATAATAATAATAACAGTTTAAAAAAATTCAATTGGGTTGATATTTTTCAAGGTGTAATTTCCAAAGTACTGTCAAGAATAATAATTACGTGAACAGATTCCAAGAACTCTAGAGTGCTTTTAAGGTTAATGATTGGCTAGGAGTGAGCTAGAGTTAGCTAGCCTAAGTTAACCTCAGCTCACATAACCTAACCTTGTCACATGACATGTTCTACAAGTTTAAACTTGCTTTGAGACCTGCTATCACGTCACAGATGAATGGCGGTGAGAGGATGGGCATGACTTTTTATTACACCAAAACATTTTCCTTTCTGCCAGCCTCCCACCGCCATTCATCTGTGACGTCATAGCAGGTCTCAAAGCAAGTCTTAACTTGTAGAACACGTCATGTGACAAGGTTAGGTTAAGTGAGCTGAGGTTAACTTAGGTTAGCTAGCTCTATCTCACTCCTAGCCAATCATTAACCTTAAAAGCACTCTAGAGTTCTTGGAATCTGTTCATGTAATTATTATTCTTGACAGTACTTTGGAAATTACACCTTGAAAAATATCAATCCCCTTGAATTTTTTTAAACTGTTATTATTATTATTATTATTATTATTATTATTATTATTATCATTATTATTATTATTATTAGCCAAGTCACTTTACTAAAATTTAATTTATGTGTATTAGTTGATATGAAAGTCTCAACAACCAGCCATGCTTGCTCCCACTTATTGCTTTCACTTTTGCTCCCACTTTTGCTCTCATATTAATGCCAACTCTCATAACTATGAACAGCAGCAAAATGTAAATGGAATAATATTTCTGATAATGTTGACAACAAAAGTCCTGAGGTCTTGGGTTTGATTTCCCACTGTTCATGTAATTATTATTGTTGACGGTACTTTGGAAATTCCACCTTCAAAAAATGAATCCAGTTCAATATTTTTTTAACCGTTATTATTATTATTATTATTATTATTATTATTATTATTATTATTATCTAAGTCTCTTTACTAAAATTTAATTCATGTGTATTAGTTGATTTGAAAGTCTCAACAACCAGCCATGGTTGCTCCTACTTTTTGCTCTCATATTTGCTCCCACGTTTTGCTTTCACATTTGCTCTCACTTTTGTTCACACTTTTCTTTCTCTCACTCTTACTCCCATATTAATGCCAACTCTTATAACTATAAGCAGCAGCAAAATTTAAATGGAATGATATTTCTGATTATGCTCAAAACAAAAGTCCTGAGGTCTTGGGTTTGAATTCTCAACTATGGTTGTCAGCCAATGAGTTGCACTACAGAAAACTTTTATTTTTGTGTTGTGTTGCATGATAATTTGCCCATCTCACGGTGTAGTGGCTAGTATACTTGGATGTTATCTCAGAGGTTTTGGGTTCTAACTCGACTATGCCCAGAATATAATTCTTGATCTGAGAGTTGGAAGGTTAGGTTAGGTGAAGTAAGGTTAGGTGAAGTTAGGTCAAGTTAGGTTAGGTGAAGTTGGGTTAGGTTAGGTTAGGTGAAGTAAGTTAAGTTAGGTTGGATAAAGTTAGGTTAGGAAAAGTTAGGTTAGGTTAGGTTAGGTTAGGTTGGGTGAGATTGTTTTAGTAAAACACCACATTTGCCCCACTTTTTAATCACACATTTTGCTCCCACTTTTTACACCCATTTTTTTCTCGCTCTTTTTGCTCTCACTTTTTGCTCCCACTTTTGCTTTCACATTTGCTCCCACTTTTTAGTCTCATATTTGCTCACACTTGTTTGCTCCCAATTTTGTTTTCACTTTTTGCTCCCACTTTTTTGCTCCCACTTTTTGCTCCCACTTTTGCTCCCACTTTTTGCTCCCATATTTGCTCCCACTTTTTTTTTTGCTCTCATATTTTCTCCCCTTTTGCTTACACTTTTTGCTCCCTCTTTTTTTCTCTCACTTTTTGCTCCCATACTTGCTCCTACTTTCTTTGCTCTCATATTTGCTCCCACTTTTGCTTCCACTTTTGCTCACACATTTGCTCCCACTTTTTTTTTTGCTTCCCGCATTTGAACCCTTATATGCTCCCACATTAAACTATTTTTCTTATTGTCAAGTTGTCTTTACTAGAGCTTAGTCTATGCTTGACAGTTCACATGGAAGTATCAGTGACTAGGTATGGTAAGCCTCATGCATTCTATAAAGGATATTCATATATTGTGAAACGAATCAATAAAAATGGAACTGTTATTTGGCGTTGTTCAAAACAACGTTGAAATCAATGTCGAAGTGAGCTAAAAAGTAAAAATAGTGACGTTTTAATTGTCAGTGATCATCAATGTAGTGTACTGCATGAAACAATGTTGCTGTCAACAGAAAATCATAAAAATGCTAAAAAGTGAGTGCTAGAAAACAATACTGCTGCTGAATATAAATCAACGTTCAAAAAACCCTTAACATTATCCAAAATCACGCAGACTCTATATGAGGACACTGTAGAGGAAGAGGAAGAGGAACAGGAATATTTAACTGGTTTTAGTGATGTTGAGGATAATGTTCAGGAAAATAATAATCATGCTGCTGATGATTATAATAGTGATAATGACGCATTTATTGTGATAATCATGTATACTCTGCAATGTTAAATACGGTAACTTTGGAGAAAATAAAACATCATTGTAACATCATTTGCATTTATTTACATACTTTATATACATTTTTTTTGGTATTATGATAATATTTTTAAGACAATACTAAAAACTAAAACATGATTATTCTATACACATATTTTTTTCAGTCCATTGTCATCACTTATATTTTACCCTTATTATTTCACATTTGTTTTTTATTTAATTAAAACGGACCATGCACCTATTGTTTTTAAAACCTTCATAAATTAAGTGAACAGGTTGCACAGCATTATTCACTTCATCAAAAACACTCTCCGACATATCATTAAACCGTGTAGGCAGAAATGTCTCCAAGTTTTCACATACACAAAGTACACGATCACCATATGCTGTTTTCAATTTTCGAACCTTGATCATGTGGAATGGAATATGCGTTGGCAATTCGCTGAGCTTCTTTGTCTCTAAGCCACATGATTGTCCCACAGCATTCAAAACATTCGTTGTAGTAGTATATAAACAAAACAAAAGCATATCTATTACACTCTAAAACAGCTTGTAATAATATCGTGCATATAGGTATTTTGCACTATGCATTGCTAATAAATGATACTATTTATGCAAGAAATGCCCTAACTGTAGCAGATACTACTTTTCTGCATATAGCACAAGTGTTAAATTCTAACGCACACTTGACACATGGTATCATGTGTCCACAAGGCAAAAATACAACACATAGTTCACCTTGATAACAAATTTTACATAATTGTTGGTCACACTTTTGTATCTGTTCGTGAGACAAGTCTTTTTTCAGCCTCGTGTATTTGATCCGCGTGTTCTAACTCCAAAGGCACTTTTATGTCTTGTGCTGCAATCACGTTTTCTTTACGAATAGTGTTCACAAATTCCTGACCTTTAAGCAACACCATGTATTTACAGTTAGGTAACCCACGAGCGTGTTGCACAAAAGGGTCATCAGTCATTAGCCAATCCTTTAAAGCAAATCCACAATAAAAAACATATTGTTTTATCCCCTTCACCAGTATAAAAATATCCAGCTTCACTTAGCTGTTTGGTAAGGTGTTTTAATGTTAATTGCCAAACATTTTTATAAGATTCTAAACGTTTTTCAACAGAGCTGTACTCTGGGTGTGCCCGTGCTTTAGTCTTGCAAACTCCCAATTTTTCAAAAGCACACGCCAATTCAACACTGTTTATGGCATATGGACCACATAATTATATCGACACTACCGTTGTTGGCTGGTAATACATTATTATTATTATTATATATTTGTGATTCAGCAACGAAAGTAGTAGCCCTGGCCTTGTTGTTCGGTAAAATGGATACACTGGTAGGTTACCCACTTGTTTTCCAAGCATGTAAGGACAACAAGGAGACCACCGCAAATGGTCTCTAAAGGGATCATCCCCTTCTTCCCAGTGTGAAAGTTCAATACGACAAAACACACAGCGCACCACATCTTCTCGTTTCAAGTAAAAAAAAACGGCTTTTGCAAGTTTATGTGTTGACAAAAAGCCTACAGGCCAGGATTCAAATGTTAACCAACGATCATGTTCTGATTTTAAATTTAACCCACGTGGTAAACCAACTTGCTCACTTGTTGTATTTGGTACTGACGCCATGTGTTATAATAAAAGTTTTTCGTATCGTATGTTATTAACGTTGCACAGAGTACTTAAAGGCACAATGTATGGTTTTTTCACTGTCTGTTCACTATGTTAATGGCACATGACCTCACCTAAAAATCAATCAATCACTCAATCAATCAATCAATCAATACTTGTAAATAAAACGTTAACGTTAATTGGCATTAATATATCAAAATACCATAAAAATATTTAATAATAAACTGTATGTCGGCACTAACAGTAACCCATGTACTTATTTTCTTTTTATAAATCTACAGTCGTTTACATCCCCCTTTAACCAATATATAAACAAAAGTGAATGTCATGTCAGTTTGTTCAGATTATCGTGTTCAAACCTGTGGATTTTCGTTGAGTTCATATGGAACCGCCCATAAATTAAATTTAAATTTTTGTTTTTAGAAAATCCAAGATGGCCTTGTATTTTCTCCGGTCAACAACCAATATGGTCTTGTACCTTTTGCCAATACATAGCCTTTAATCAAGAAAGCAATCATTGTCCCAGTCATGTACATGTAATGAATTTTGTTGTGTAAGAGTTTTCAGTAGCGGTAAAATGGAATAGCATTTTATGTTAGGCATTCCTGAGTTTTAAATAGTTCACCCTTTGGCGATGCTTTCGCTGTAGTGCGTCTCGGGTTTTCAGCAACTGCTACGGCGGTAAGGCTTTTCTTTTCAAGTTTCTAAAAATTAATAAAATAAACCGCTATAAATACCTAAATTCAGGTTAATACATGCATTTCATAAAATAAAATAAAATAATATCAAACAAAAAATGAAGCAAGTTAGTTTAAAAAAATAATCTCACCTTCACTTGCACTGGCTTGTTGCTGTTTCCTTCTAGAGGGCTCAAAAGTGCAATGGTTTCTTGTATTTCAGACTTGTAAGATATACCGGTTATCTGCAAACAAATAAATAAATAAATACAAATCATTAATTACCTAATCAATAACTACAAATTTAAGGTTCATAAGCATGACATTATTAAACAAGATGTTCAGTAAAGAACATATAGCCTACTTTCTCCTAAATGCATGGGTATTGTTATAACTCTTTGTCCTTTTCAAGGAGTATGATCGAATGTTGGTTGTAGTAGCTTGTTGAAATACAACGTGCTATAGGGATATTAAACATGAATGTGAGTTGCCCTTTGCTAGTGCTACCTCTGTACCAAATTTCGTTCAATTCGGTTTCACCGTGTTTGAATTGATAGGGGGAATCGATTTGCACACATACTTGGCCACCATCTGCAAACTATTGGGCTGATGTTCTTGCAGTTTGGTCAGAATATGGTTCCCACATAAAGATATAGTGTTGCAAAATTTGGTAGAGACTAGATTATTAGGTTGGTCGTAATTACATTTTAGCTTTTAACATTTGGGTGGCCGCGATTACGTTTCCGTCAAGATAGCGGTGATATAAAACATGACACTGAGGTGCCCTTTGCTAGTGCTACCTCTGTACCAAATTTCGTTCCATTCGGTTCCACCGTGTTTGAATTAATAGGGGGAATCAATTTTGACACAAAGATGGCCGCCATCCGCAAACTATTAGGCGAATGACCTATTAGATTGGTCAAAGGATGCTCCCTCCATAACGGTATGTTGTTGCAAAGTTTGGTAGAGATCGGATGGTTATGTTAGTCCTAATTTGATTTAAGCTTTAAACATTTGTGTGGCCGCCATTACGTTTCTGTCAATATGGCGGCAATATTAATCATGACACTGAGATGCCCTTTGCTAGTTCTATCTCTGTACCAAATTTCGTTCCATTCGGTTCCACCGTGTTTGAATTAATAGGGGGAATCGATTCTGACACAAAGATGGCCGCCATCCGCAAACTATTAGGCGAATGATCTATTAGATTGGTCAAAGGATGCTCCCTCCATAACGGTATGTATTTGCAAAATTTGGTAGAGATCGGATGATTAGGTTAATCGTAATTTGATTTAAGCTTTGAACATTCGTGTGGCCGCCATTACGTTTCAGTCAAGATGGGGGCGATATAAATTATGACACTGAGGTGTCCTTTGCTAGTGCTACCTCTGTACCAAATTTCGTTCCATTCGGTTCCACCGTGTTCGAATTAATAGGGGGAATCAATTTTGACACAAAGATGGCCGCCATCCGCAAACTATTAGGCGAATGACCTATTAGATTGGTCAAAGGATGCTCCCTCCATAATGGTATGTTGTTGCAAAATTTGGTAGAGATCGGATGATTAGGTTAGTCGTAATTTGATTTAAGCTTTGAACATTTGTGTGGCCGCCATTACGTTTCCGTCAAGATGGCGGCGATATAAAACATGACACTGAGGTGCCTTTTGTTAGTACTACCTCTGTACCAAATTTCGTTCCATTCGGTTGCACCGTGTTCGAATTAATAGGGGGAATCGATTTTCACACAAAGATGGCCGCCATCCGCAAACTATTACGCTGATGACCTATTAGATTGGTCACTGTATGCTCCCTCCATAAAAGTATGTAGTTGCAAAATTTGGTAGAGATCGGATGATTAGGTTAATCGTAATTTGATTTAAGCTTTGAACATTCGTGTGGCCGCCATTACGTTTCAGTCAAGATGGCGGCGATATAAAACATGACACTGAGGTGCCCTTTGGTAGTGCTACCTCTGTACCAAATGTCGTTCCATTCGGTTCCTCCGTGTTCGAATTAATAGGGGGAATCAATTTTGACATAAAGATGGCCGCCATCCGCAAACTATTAGGCTAATAACCTATTAGATTGGTCAAAGGATGCTCCCTCCATAAAGGTATGTTGTTGCAAAGTTTGGTAGAGATCGGATGGTTATGTTAGTCGTAATTTAACTTAAGCTTTGAACATTTGTGTGGCCGCCATTACGTTTCTGTCAATATGGCGGCGATATAAAACTTGACACTGAGATGCCCTTTGCTAGTGCTACCTCTGTACCAAATTTTGTTCCATTCGGTTTCATCGTGTTTGAATTAATAGGGGGAATTGATTTTCACACAAAGATGGCCGCCATTCGCAAACTATTAGGCTAATGACCTATTCATTTGGTCAAAGGATGCTTCCTCTATAAGGGTATGTTGCTGCAAAATTTGGTAGAGATCGGATGATCAGGATAATCGTAATTTGATTTAAGCTTTGAACATTTGTGTGGCCGCCATTACGTTTCCGTCAAGATGGCGGCGATATAAAACATGACACTGAGGTGTCCTCTGCTAGTGCTACCTTTGTACCAAATTTCGTTCAATTCGGATTCACCGTGTTCGAATTGATAGGGGGGGACAGACATTCAGAATACACACACTCACACACACAGACACACACACACACACACACACACAGACTCACACACACACATACACACACACACACAGACTCACACACACACATACACACACACAGACAGACACACTTTTTTCGCCCTGTGTTGATCTCATAAGTCTACTTTCATTTTTTGCAAAAATCGAAAGTAGGCTAAAAAAATCATTCATAGGTACTTACCAAAAAAAAAAGATTTTTCTTCCAAAGTTCAGTTGAGATCTCTACTGTATACGTCTATTTGCTGATCCTGTCAGTGTATCACTAACGCAATCCTTATCAGTCTGCTTAGAAACAAAGAGAGTTGCATTTTCTCAGCGTTTTGACCTTGAAAGGTTCTCTGTCTCTCTCTCACATGTTCCCACGCCTCGCCACATTCCTCAAACACGATAAGATTCGCGTACCTTATACTAGTTTCCTGATTTTAATAAGGAACCAAAATGGCTGCCTCTTATACATCGGTAGTCCTACTGTCTTAGAACCAAAATGGCGGTCTCTGCTTAAACAGCACACCTGCTAGCCACCACGAGGCAAGTAAGCTGACCCTTTACTTCCTGCCCACGTTGACATTCTTGTGTTATCAGCAGTCGCTCAGACAAGGCCAGGCCAGTTCGTGTATTGAGTGTGAGCTAGCAACACAGTTCTGTAGCATTCAAAACGTGTGTATCTTTTTATTATTATTATTATTATTATTATTATTATTATTATTATTATTATTAAACATTTTACTGTAATAATAATTACTAGCATGCGGCCATCCTCAATACATGATCATGTTAACCACATAATTTCACCCTAAAACACATAACTTTACCTAGTTCTATATTTAGTTTATGACATTCCAGGCCAATGACCTTACCGTTTTGGCTCTTTGCGTACTGTACCCGGATCGTCCACACGTCCGTGACATTGTTGACGTCATTATTCTAATGTAGAGATGTTGATTGATTTGTGTGAGGGAATGGCAGATATTTTGTATAGCGCTGCAGGAGACTCCGAGTGCTGAGGGAAGTATGCAACGAAGGAGCGAGTGACGTGGATATGTGACGTGGGAGCTCGCCTACATCATGAGAAATAGTTTTCCAGAATTTCCTCTAGGAGAAGGAATGGAACCTAGAAAAGTAGTACAGTTTACTGGCAATTATATGAGAAGAAATTTGGGCTATTAAGCAAGAAAATCCGTTCAGTGGAAGCCGGGATACGGAATGGAAGGTTATAGAAAGAAGCCCGGCTGGACTATATAAGGAGCGACGATTTCAAGACAGTATTGTATTCCAACGGAGCACTTGCTCATGTGCGCAGCTATGAAACGTGATGTAGTGTATATACGCCGTGATTCTGACCGTCGAAGGACTTAGTCTCTGGACGAGCAGTCAGTAGGGCTTAGTCTCTGGACGAGCAGTCATTAGGACTTAGTCGCTGGACTAGCAGTCAGTAGGACTTAGTTTCTGTTCAGGCGAATGAACACATCTTATAGCAGCGACGGACTTAGAATATCGACTGACTTTAAGGTCAAGTATTCTAACAGGTCAGGTGATGGTAGTTTCGAAAAACCATTCACGGGATTAGTCTACAGAATGATGTATTTCTTGTGGTGAAACGATACTTAAGCACTTCGAATTATATCAGGAAGAATTTATTCTTGCAGTTCGTTCTATGCAGCTAACAGGTGTTCCTGTCATAGCGTGCAAACAAAACCGCTTTGTTCGGATATGAGACTTGTTCTCAATATTTCAAGAGTACCATATCAGTCTATGACTGTACAACATTTCATCATGTTAGACTGTACTGAGGATAACGGGAGTTATTTTGAACGATTGACTTTATATATCAACATGCTCCGTTAAACTACTCGAAGGATAGGTAGGACATGGAGACGAATGAAGCGATACGGATATAGCAGATGACCATGGAAGGACACAATTGGGATAGTGTACACGGAAGGACACGCTCTACCTACACAGCAAGAATGAAGTAAGACAACCAATCATGTACTATCCACTAGCCTATAGTATTAGAGAATTCCGTATTTAACACAGTCACGATAAGAAATCAACATAATTTTCATCGTGAATAGAACGTCGATTATATTTGTCAGGATGACAAATGGAGCATGCTGTCTGACAATTTATTATTCTATTTTCGATTTTTGTCAGGACAAATTGTTAGCTCATGTGTTCCGACATGAAATGTTTCAGTTATTCCAAGGGATATATATTTTTTCTTTAACTCTTATTTATGAGAGGAGACGTAATTACAACTCGGATTATTTAAATAATTTGATTTATTTAATAATAATAATATACAACTCTGAAATAAATAAGTTAATAATATTATAAATATAACTACACCATTTAAAGTTATAAATAAATAATCTAGGGAGTGATAGCACCAAACATTAGGAATTAAATTAAATTGTTAACTGTTAATTGTCATTAAATAGTTAATGCATTAATAATCAGAAAGTGAGATGTTATTAATAATCATTTGCCGATAGGATTTAAATATTTATTTATTGAGGAAATAGGGCGATAATAATCATTCTGACGTTGATGATGCCTAATTATTTTTCAGTAATAATAAAAATAATTTATTGGAAGAATTTAAATAATTTGTGGAAAAATAATAATAATAATTTGTGGATGAATTTAATTAATTGGAAGGATTTAAATAAAATTACTTTGTTTATTTTTTGGAATAAAAGTTTGGATTTACAAATAAATTTAAATGCGTTTATGGATGAAGAAAGTGAAATAGTAAGATTTTGAGCTCAGAAATATTTTCCAAAAGCACTTAAAAATATTCAGATGAAGAGAAAGGAACTGGCAGGTATTAAATGTATAAATTAGGGCGAGTTTATGTAGATGGGAGGCAAGGAGAGATTGACCAGATTTAAATACATCTTTTTATTGGTCAAATAAAACTGTAGAACACAGTATAGTAATCATGACAGAATATCACAGAAAAAATAATAATTATATGATAAAAAAAATAATATGATGTTGTATGGTGAAGTTTATTTGGAGTAAAATAATAATGTGATGATTTTAGTGTGCGTTTGGCGACACTTAAAGTTGTGGAGACCTAGGGGGTCATCCAAAAGGGCATTTGTTCCCATAGTTGTGGGCACACAAAGATGTGCGTGTGTTATTGAAAGAGAATGCGGGCTCAATTGTAAAAGAAGGGTTAGGCAATGGTGACCGCCCCATATTCTTGTCAAATTTCATTTTACTGTCGATTCAAATCTATATTATTAAAAATATTGATGAAAAGTTATCCGAGTCCGTGCGGCCATACTATCTGGCCGATTTTCTTCATCCTTTTTTTAAATGAAAGGTATTCATGCACAGATTTGTCATCAAGTATTACAAATCACTTAAATTACGCCTTTCTCAAATTATTTGATTTTTCAACTTTTTCCAACTTTTTCCAACTTTGAAGTAATCATATCTTCGGTTCTAATTGAGTTACGAAGGTGGTTTTCATCTAAGAACACTCAGTGATCCAAGAGCTATTATTTGAGATCTTAATCATTCAAGTCGAATGATTCTGAGGAAAGTTATGAGTGGACATACGATATTACATCTCATTTTTTCAACATTTTTTTTCTCATTTTAGCAATCATATCTTTGGTTCTAATTGAGTTACACTGTTTGTTTTGGTCTAAGAGCTATCAGTGGATGAAGCTCTATCTTTTGCGGTATTGCATATTTAAATTGGTTGATTGTGAGGAATGTTATGAGTGCCGAAGTGAATATTAGAAATATTTATGAAAATTTAACCGAGTTCGTCCGGCCATTCTATCCGGTCGATTTTCTTCATTCCTTTTTTAAATGAAAGGTATGCATGCACAGATTTGTTATCAAGTATTACAAATCACTTAACTTCCGCCTTCCTCAAAATATTTGATTTCTTGAAACTTTTCCAACTTTTTTTTCACATAGAAGCTATCTATATTATTAAAAATATTGATGAAAACTTATCCGAGTCTGTGCGGCCATACTATCGGGCCAATTTTCTTCATCCTTTTTTAAATGAAAGGTATTCATGCATAGATTTGTCATCAAGTATTACAAATCACTTAAATTACGCCTTTCTCTAATTATTTGATTTTTTCAACTTTTCCCAACTTTTTCCAACATTGAAGTAACCATATCTTCGGTTCTAATTGAGTTACGAAGGTTGTTATAGTCGAAGAACAGTCAGTGAATCAACCGCTATCTTTTGAGCCCTTAATCATTCAAATCGGATAATTCTGAGGAAAGTTATGAGTGGACATACGATATTACATCTCATTTTTTCAACATTTTTTCTCATTTTAGCAATCATATCTTTGGTTCTAATTCAGTTACGCTGTTCGTTTTGGTCTAAGAGCTATCAGTGGATCAAGTTCTATCTTTTGAGATGTTACATATTTAAATTGGTTGATTTTGAGGAATGTTATGAGTGACGAAGCGAATATTAGAAATATTTATGAAAACTTAACGGAGTTCATCCGGCTATTTTATCCGGTCGATTTCCTTATTTTTTAAATGAAATATATTCAGCAAAGAAGTCCGCAGCAGCTCCAACATCACCCACTATAAGTGTTTTTACGTTTTCATTTCTTCCAGAAATCTACATTCAGCGGAAATTTAAATTACTAGCTTCGGAGATGGATTGCAAGCATGCGATAAACCTATCACCACAGAATCAACCAGCATCAAACTGTCGAGTCGTGTCGAGTTAATACTTCAGAAAATAGTATAGCAGATATGTGTGGAGTTTCGCTGTTCACCTCGGCTATCCAGAATTGCGTCAGGGACCTGACGTACGTTTACCGTTTTACCCAACGTTGGGTAAACCGTTAAGAATAAGGTGGGACACACAGAGGACAAGCAGATATCCACACGTTTTATCTCATAATTCTACTTCATCATTTTACCAAAAGCAACGGTACCGTAATTGTCTGTTCAGGTCCGTAGCATGAAGACATGCGAACAGCAAATATGTCATATAACTTAAAAAAGAAGTGGTGCAGGACTCTTTAAATGAATGCTGCGGAGCAGCAGGGGTCTCCTAGAATTTAATTATTTTTTTCTGGATCAATTCGAATTTCAAATAGTATGCCTAAATAATTGAAGAACATGAGTTTAGATTTGATGAACCTGACCGAGTAAAAAAATCAAATGAGAAGTGCAAATGCAATAAAATAAAATAAATAATTAGTGATTTTTTTATTTTGTGCTTAGAATAATAATAATAATAATAATAATAACAATGGAAATGAGCAAATTAAATAATCACAATATGAGAGGGTGAGAAACTTGTTATAAATAAAGTGATGAGAAATTTTGAAATTAATTAATAATAATAAATTTTATGATTAACTTTTTTGTGTGAGATAATAATGTAAACTTTCTGAATGATTAGTGAAAGAGATAATGATTTAATCCACTGATAGTGGATAGCAACAATTTATATTGATAACAACAATTTTTATTGTTAACAACAATTTTTGCTAACAATCATGACAGATGAATAAATTTAAATTTTGATGACATTGAATCAAATGAATGTGAGAAGAATAAGATTAATTTTTCAAATAACTATGAAAAGTTTATATACAATTTTTGTTTTGGAAATGGAAATCTTTACAAACAAATATTAACATTCGAATTTATGTCAGCCGAATATTGATATTGTTATTATGCTACAAAGAAACAGTGATATAATAATTTTTCCAAATAATTTTGGAACGTGGGGTTACCGAATGGGTCTTTCGAATTTGTTTTCGAGGAGGCATTCGAGTAGTAATCAAGTGATTATTTTTATCGAAATATCTTACAACAAATACTTGAACAATCAAAACAATTCTTCGTAAAGTGAACTACAAATCTGTAAATAAAAGGGATTACTTGAACTCTTCATCTAACAGTGATTACCCAGTGTAAATATTTGAAAAATATTTTGTTTTGTTTTTGATATCAGAATGGACTAATGATTTTTCTGAATATCAAGTCTGCGATATATATTTTAGGAAATGTTGATTTTATATGTGTGATTGTTTTCTTTGTGTTTGAGGTTTTTGCCAGTCAGATAAATATTTTAACTAAAAATAAATTGAGATTTAAAAAATGTGCTGCCTTCAAAATAATTTCTGTCCTTACTTTTGAATTGCCGAGATCAGTGATGCCAGATTAGACCCAATAAGCACCTAGATAGACCCTGAGATAGATTTTCTCGTGCTAATCTTATCTCGGTATTTTACAAAATGTGGTCTTTGGATCTCGGTCCAAACGGGCACATAAGGTAGTGGGAAAGAAGTTTGGCGCCCAACGTGGGGTTACCGAATGGGTCTTTCGAATTTGTTTTCGAGGAGGCATTCGAGTAGACTTGTGAATTTTGCCACTTGTTTCGACAATTGACAAAAGTCCAGTATGTTTTTTTTAAATTAAGGGAATTTGTTAAGTCCATGTTTGAGGACACAGTCACATTTGCAGTTTGGAATAAGTATTTCGAATTTTGTTTTGTTGTAACGACTTTGTTACGTATGGGAGTCTAGTAATTCTTAAGGGAGTTTTATTGAATTAAATATTTTGAAATAAATGTTAGAATTTGGAGTTTGTTTTTGGTTAGGTGAAATAGCACATTTATAGTATCCAGATGGAGGATTTTTGAATTTTTGCATATTTGTTGTTGTTGTTGTTTGAAAGTCAAATTAATTGAGTAGACATTTTTTTCCATTAGACATCAACATAGGGGTTATCTCAATTTATTAGGAATTCTCAGATACTATTGGTCTAGTATATGTTTAGTATTAAGGCTTCGTTCAAACCCATAGAATACCTATCCTGTATTTCTCTTTGAAAAATTTTGGAGGCGTTGGCTCGAGTGGAGTCAAATAACAAGCAGAGTATCGAGAAAGCTACTCAATTGGAGAACATGTTATTGGAAAATTCCAAAAGGTTGGAAAAACAGATCCAAGAAAATTCTCAATACTTGGAAAGTAGAATAGGAATCAAATTAACTAAGAATTCTAAAACATTAAATGAATCATTTGAATCTAAATTATCTGAAAAGTTATCAGAAAGCTCTAAATCATTAGAAGAAAAGTTAAATGAATCATTTGAATCTAAATTATCTGAAAAAACACTCATTAGAAGATAAATTATCGGAAAAGTTATCAGAGAATAAATTAACTTAAATCGGATATTGACAATAAACTATTAGAGAATTCTAATTCACTCAGATCAGATATTGACAGTAAACTATCAGAATACTCTAAACATTTTGAGGACAGATTAAGTATTAGCACAGAATCCTTAGGAGAAACTTTGGAAGAAAAGATTTCCGAACATTCAAAAGCTCTTGGTAGATTAACCGAGAGTTCACGCCTAATGGATTTAAAATCATTGGTAATTCAGAAACTCTAAGGTTAGATTTGGCTGATAATTCTAAACTGTTAGAACACCGATTGGCAGAAAGTCTGGGGAAATAATTCGCGGAAAATCTAAAATTTTTTTGGGAAAACTTGGCGAATTATTTGAAAAACCCAAGAATTTAGAAACCAGGGTAGAGGAGTATAAAGTTTCACTGGAAACCAAAATTAATGACAGTATGAAAAACTTAGAGGACAAATTAGGGAAATTGCATGATAATTTGAAGGGCATGGAAGAAAATTTTTACAAGCATTCCAGACAAGTGGTTGACGACTTAGTAAACTTGGATATCAAAATTATAGAAGAGTGTAATCTTACTGCAAGGCAGGTGTTGCAGAAAGTGGCAACCGATTTCCCGGGGACTATTCTAGAGCAACTAAAAGAAGACAAGCTGATCCAAGAACTTAGTAAGAATGTAAAAGAGATAGCACCTACTGAGGTCAGAAGTTCAATACTGGAGGAAGCGAAAGAAGATGTCCAGGAAGTGAGAAGTTCTTTTTCTACACATATCAAGGTGATATCAGAAGATGTGGGAAAAATTCAGAAAGATGTGTCTAATGTGACAAATCTAGTGAAGAATCATGAGACCATAATAGAGAAGTTAGTTAAAGATGTTATGGACACGAATAAGGACTTGAGAAAGAAAGAAATTGATCATTTAACTAAGGAGTTTGTCGAGAAGATCATAGAAGAGATCAGAGGAGAGATGGAAAAGAAGACAGATGATTCTGGACTGAAAAAGACATAAGGAATTTTTGAAGAGAAACTTGCTTTATATGAATCTTAATTAGAGCAGAGAAATTTGGAAGAGATACCAATTTTTTAGCCAGATAAGAAGAAAGAGATTTCTTAAGAATGGGAGAATCATAAAATCATGACAAATCCTATTCAAATCCTATTCCTATTGCCATATATAAGGACAAGGATGATAAACCAGGAAAGTTTACAGGAACTGGGAGTGTTCCACCGGCAGGATTTCTGAGAGAAGTTAAGGATTACATCCGGGAATTCAAGATTTCAAAGGAGAGATAGATTAGAGTTGTGAGCAGATTTTTGGATGGACCTGCACTGGTTTGGTTCAAGGCGTTTAGGTCAAGCTTCCATAATTTCGAAGAATTTTCCAGGGTCTAATGAGAAAATTTTGGTCGCCGGAAACTCAGCAACAGATAAGGGCGGAATTGTATGCCAAGAGATATTCGACATCACAGCCAACGAAGTATTCGGCTTATTTCTCGCAACAGCTATCTAAATTGAACCACCAATGCCAGATTTTGAAATGATATCTGTGCTCATACGACAATTTCCCATAGATGTGCAACGGACATTAATTGCAGCAAACATAGGAAATATGGAGGAATTTGATGAGGTACTGCAGAGGTTAGATCATGCCAATGCACAGTTCTTTCACTTAAGAGGTAGTAACAAAACCGATCATCATTCGATAAATACTGTAGTAACTGATCGTCACAGTCAAACCAATCAACAATGGAACAAACCTCAGGACCATGTTGAGAATACGGAATGGAGCAACACTAGGGACACTCCATATCAAAATAGACCATATTTGAGGCCATACAGATACCAGAATAGGTGGAATCAATGGAGAAAACCTTGTTTTCAATCGAAACCATATAATAGGTCACAGCAACAGTATGGAAATCAAAATCAACAAAGATTTTATCAGAACAATCGATTACCGAATAGAAGAGAGGAACAACGAGGGAAGGAAAATTTCAAGCAACAGGCTAGGGAAGATCTTGACAGGAGATATCAAGATAGCAAGCAATTCCTAGATGAACAGCACATCAAACCTAGTACTTCCGGGTTGCAGAAGTCGACAGGTGTTGATGACAAAACTTAAAAAATCAATAAGTAGTTACATTTCGAAGATTGTTGAATGGCAAGAAGAGGACGAAGATTTAATAGATTTGAAGGAAGAGAAAATTGGACTAGAGAAAAGATCTAAATTACCTATTATAGAATGTGAAGTCTATAGCACGAAAATTCATACGCTGGTAGATACTGGAGCTATGCTTTGTGTAGTTAGTGAGAAGCTCTATGCTTTATGGAAGCTCACAGAAAGTTTAGAGGAAATTCCTGTATCAGGCATCAAGATACAAGGAATTATCCCTAACAAGGTGACTACATGCAAAGTACAGTTGTATTTAAGGCTGAAAATTGGAGATTGCTATTTTGAGCACATTTTCGTGGTTATGAAGGGCATTCTCAATGACTTGATCATAGGAAATAATTTTATAACAAAGTACAAGGCTATTATCGATATGAAGTCAGAGACCATACGTTTTCATCAAACTGGAGAGGAAGATTTTGAAGGTGACGAAGAGAAATTCACCGAGGGAAATATCCGATGGGCACAGGTTATTCATAATATTGAAGGAGAAGAAGAAGAAGTGGTCAAAGTGGAGGAAACACCTAAGTTGAAAAGGATGTTATTAGAATTTGAGGACATATTCGATACGAAACCTGGGGAGATTAAGGATTTTGAGTATCACATCCAAGTGAGTGATGAAGCACCATATCATTGTAGACTTTACCCTATTGCAGAGAAGTATCGAGAGCAGGTGAAAGTCATTATTGCAGATTTGGAAAAGGATGACATAATTGAGAAATATACCACAGCTTATGTGAATCCATTAGCGGTTGTGCCAAAACCGGATGAAAGTCTTCGTATTTGTTTGGACGCAAGATCTCTAAATTCCAAAATTATGCCAGAATATGACCGACCTCCTGTTATTAAAGAATAGTTGAGGAAATTTAAAGGCAAGAGATGGTTTTCCACTATTGATCTTATATCATCTTACCATCATGTGAAATTAAGTAAAGAGTCAAAGAAATTCACGGGATTCATGTTCGACCAACAAACATATTTTCAAAAGGTTATCGTTTGGAATGAAAACATCAGGATCCGTTCTAATTAGAGCATTAGACAAGAATCTTAGTCCAGAAGTGAACAACTCAGTTATATGTTACATCGATGACATACTGGTTGCGTCTGAGGATGAAGAACAACATCTGTTACACCTAAGGAATTTATTCAATGACTTGAGGAAGTCAAATTTCAAGGTGAATTTGAAGAAATGCCAATTTTTTTACGAAGAGATTACATTCTTAGGTCATATCCTAGATGGTCATGGATATTGTAAGGTACCTGTGAGGGTTGCCTGTACAAAGAATTAACCTAAGGGATGAAATTAGTGTGTTTAGGGGGGAAAGCTTGGCAATTACTTGTAAGAGGTATGGATTATCTAGTGGTTTGCAATCGTCAGTACGATCTGCAAGGAGAACTCCCCAATGTACTGCTTGTCGGGGTAGTTCCGGGTGAGGGTGTGTAAGGAAAGGCAATTTAATGATTACTCTGTGCGCGACAAATGTACCACGCGGTCTGCTGCAAGTCGTGAGCAGGCGAACTAAGAGTGAGTCTGCTGAGGTTAGAGCGGTGCTGTGACGCTCTACTGACGTCACGAAACAATTAAGTAATAGTGCTAACTCTAGATCCTACCTAATGGGGAAGCTAAAAGAGTAGGATCTTATCAGTTAATTAAATAAAGGACAAGACCAGTGATTTCTGTTACGTTTGAATTTAATGAGTACTTCGGAATGGAAGTACTCTAGCAAATAGCAGTTTAGTTAATAAGAAATAATTGATTATTACAGTCCAAGCACAGGGGGTGGGAGTGTAGTGTGATTGTGCGTGAGGTGATCGCTTGAGTCACTTACCCTTCAGCTAGCGGCAGCGGTTCGTCACGTAGGTAGCACTTAGACAGACTCATCCGGGAGCATGACCTCTCGGAGTTTTTATAGATTCCTCGTGCTACGTCTGCGGAATCCGTACATTTCTTCTAAGTCATAGCCCTCGCTGGGGTCGTTGGCTAGGACACGAGGCTACCTTAGTTCATAGAGGTGATAATTTTTTGGTTTTATAATTTTGTAGCTGTATTTGTAGATGTCTGAAGTAGGTGTTTGGAATTTGGATTTGTCGGGGATTTTAGTATTAGGGGTTGATGGTAGCGTACCCTAGGGGTACAACAATATCGTCCAAATGAGGCCAAGATCCAAGCAATAGCCAACTTTCCAAGACCCACGAGGATAAAGCATGTCCGTAGTTTTTTGGGGGGGACTTGCCAATTCTTCCCTGGACATTGTCATAACTACAACAACATTGTTGCGCCTTTGCAAAATCTTTTGAGGAAAGGAAACAGATGGAAGTGGCGTGAAGAACACGAGGAATCCTTCAGACAGGCAAAAGAATTATTGACGAATAGTGTAAAGCTGGAATATCCTGATTTTCAGAAGAATTTTATTATCGAATCAGGTGCTTCAAATGTGGGTATAGGAGCTATCCTATTACAAGAAGACGAAGATCGCACTAGGCATTATTTATCTTTTATAAGTAGAAAGCTGAGACCTTCAGAGTGAAACTATTATACGAATGAAAAGGCTTTAGCTAATGTTCACGCTCTAGAAACTTGGAAAAAGATGCTGATAGGTCATTCTGTCATTATTCGAACAGACTATCATACACTTGAGTTTACCTTGAAAACGAATTTTGCAAGTGAGAGTATCACACGTTGGGCTTTGTTTGTACAGCAATTCAACATCACGATAGAGCACAAACCTGGAAAAGCGAATGTAGGAGCCGACTTGTTAAGTCGTGCGGTTGAACCAACTTTTAAAGTGATGCCTATTACTTTGATGCAAGAAGATGAAGACACACTAGAACGTTTGGAAAGGATATCTGTTACTCAGAAGAGGAACACATATTTGAGGAAGATATATCGATTTCTAAAAGGGAACATGGATAATACTGACGCCGATGTTCAGGAAACAGAGATAATTTCGAGGAATTATGTGGTCATGAATTATATTTTGTATCGGTCCATTGATGCGGACCATACAAAATTTAGAGTAGCGATACCACCCATACTTCAGAAACGGATTATATGGTTAGCACACAGGATTTCAGGACACGCTGGATTGGATAAGACAGTACAACTTCTGCAAGATAAATTTTCGTGGGAGAAGATGAGGACTACAGTCAGAAAGACGATTAGGACATGTGACTTGTGTCAACGAAGCAAGCACAATTCTTAGCTGCTGAGAGAAGCGCCTCGTCCTATTATTCCGCTGAAACCACGGGAATTATTGGCTGTGGATATTTATGGACCTTTACTGAAGTCGAAGAGGGGAAATAGATACATTTTGGTAACCATTGATGTTTTTACCAAATTCACAATGTTACACCCCATCCAAAAAGCGAATACACGTTACATCTTGAAGAGGATTGGAGATAGTGTGATTCGTGAAGCAGGGAAACCTGATTACCTTTTAACCGATCATGGATCGCAATTCACATCTTACAAATTTAGAAAAGCTATGGAAGTATTGGATATTAAGCAGATCCCATGTTCAATACGCCATCCTGAAAGCAACTCAGCTGAAAGGATTATGTCAGAAATAGCAAAATTTTGTCGTTTGTTTTGTTCTGCTGAACATTGGAAGTGGATGAATGTGTTACCCATTGCAGCACATTCCATTAACTCTACTGTACATGAGAGTACGAATCAGATACCGATGTTACTGCATCATGGAAATAAACCCATAAGACCATGGGATAGGATCATTTCCATACCACCAGAAATCGAGCCTAGCAGACAACTCAGAGAAGTGCAAGCGCTGTAGAAAATTCGCATGCAAGCTGACAAGAGGGAAAGGAGAGTCCGAGGGAAGAATTTCAGACGACCTCTGAATGTTGGAACTCTTGTTCTTGTAAGGTGACCTGTTCCGTCTGACGTCATGAATAGAGTATATTCAAAATTTGCTAGTTTATACTACGGCCCGTTCAAGATTACAGAAAGTTTTGATAATGGAAGTTATACACTGGTTGAAGAAGAATCTGGTAATGTAGTGGGAAAATTCAACGCGGCAAGTTTGAAGATTTATCACTCAAGAGCCAGACAACAGTTATAAGAAAAATATATGATTTGTCTCATATATTTTTATTGGCGTGAGGGGTGGATGTACCCGGATCGTTCACACGTCCGTGACATTCTTGACGTCATTATTCTAAAGTAGAGATGTTGATTGATTTGTGTGAGGGAATGGCTGATATTTAGAATAGCGCTGCAGGCGTCTCCGAGTGCTGAGGGAAGTATGCAACGAAGGAGCGAGACGTGGGAGCTGGCCTACGTCATGAGAAATAGTTTTCCAGAATTTCCTCTAGGAGAAGGAATGGAACCAAGAAAAGTAATACAGTTTACTGGCAATTATATGATAAGAAATATGAGCTATCAAGCATGAAAATCCGTTCAGTAGAAGCCGAGATACGGAATGGAAGGTTCTAGAAAGAAGACCGGCTGGACTATATAAGGAGCGAGGATTTCAAGACAGTATTGTATTCCAACGGAGCACTTGCTCATGTGCGCAGCTACAAAACGTGAAGTACGAGTATATAAGCCGTGATTCTGACATTCGAAGGACTTAATCTCTGGACGAGCAGTCAGTAGGACTTAGTCTCTGGACGAGCAGTCAGTAGGACTTAGTTTCTGTTTAGGAGAATGAACACATCTTATAGCAGCGACGGACTTAGAATATCGACTGACTTTAAGGTCAAGTATTCTAACAGGTCAGGTGATGGTAGTTTCGAAAAACCATTCACGGGATTAGTCTACAGAATGATGTATTTCTTGTGGTGAAACGATACTTAAGCACTTCGAATTATATCAGGAATAATTTATTCTTGCAGTTCGTTCTATGCAGCTAACAGGTGTTCCTGTCATAGCGTGCAAACGAAACCGCATTGTTCGGATATGAGACTTGTTCTCAATATTTCAAGAGTACCATATCAGTCTATGACTGTACAACATTTCATCATGTTTGACTGTACTGAGGATAACGGGAGTTATTTTGAACGAGTGACTTTATATATCAACATGCGCCGTTAAACTACTCGAAGGATAGGTAGGACATGGAGACGAATGAAGTGATACGGATACAGCAGATGACCATGGAAGGACACTATTGGGATAGTGTACACCGAAGGACACGCTCTACCTACACAGCAAGAATGAAGTAAGACAACCATTCATGTACTATCCACTAGCCTGTAGTATTAGAGAATTCCGTATTTAACACAGTCACGATAAGAAATCAACATAATTTTCATCGTAACTAGAACGTCTATTATATTTGTCAGGATGACAAATGGAGCATGCTGTCTGACAATTTATTATTCTATTTTCGATTTTTGTCAGGACAGACAGTTAGCTCATGTGTTCCGACATGAAATGTTTCAGTTATTCCAAGGGATAGAAATATATTTTTTCTTTAACTCTTATGTATGAGAGGAGACGTAATTACAACTCGGATTATTTAAATAATATGATTTATTTAATAATAATAATAATAATAATATACAACTGTGAAATATATAAGTTAATAATATTATAAATATAACTACACCTTTTAAAGTTATAAATAAATAATCTAGGGAGTGATAGCACCAAACATTAGGAATTAAATTAAATTGTTAACTGTTAATTGTCATTAAATAGTTAATGCATTAATAATCAGAAAGTGAGATGTTATTAATATTCGTTTGCAGATAGGATTTAAATATTTATTTATTGAGGAAATTCGGCGATAATAATCATTCTGACGTTGATGATGCCTAAATATTTTTCAGTAATAATAATAATAATAATAATAATAATTTATTGGAAGAATTTAAATAATTTGTGGAAATATAATAATAATAATTTGTGGATGAATTTAATTAATTGGAAGGATTTAAATAAAATTACTTTGTTTATTTTTTGGAATAAAAGTTTGGATTTACAAATAAATTTAAATGCGTTTATGGATGAAGAAAGTGAAATAGTAAGATTTTGAGCTCAGAAATATTTTCCAAAAGCACTTAAAAATATTCAGATGAAGAGAAAGGAAGCGGCAGGTATTAAATGTATAAATCAGGGCGAGTTTATGTAGATGGGAGGCAAGGAGAGATTGACCAGATTTAAATACATCTTTTTATTGGTAAAATAAAACTGAAGAACACAATATAGTAAACATGACAGAATATCACAGAAAAATAATAATTATATGATTAAAAAAATATGATGTTGTGTGGTGAAGTTTATTTGGAGTCAAATAATAATGTGATGATTTTAGTGTGCGTTTGGCGACACTTAAAGTTGTGGAGACTTAGGGGGTCATCCAAAAGGGCATTTTTTCCCATAGTAGTGGGCACACAAAGATGTGCGTGTGTTATTAAAAGAGTATGTGGGATCAATTGTACAAGAAGGGTTAGGCAATGGTAACCGCCCCATATTCTTGTCAAATTTCATTTTACTGTCGATTCAAATATTTATTTCTTTTTGGATCAACTCGAATTTCAAATAGTATGCTTAAATAATTGAAGAACATGAGTTTAGATTTGATGAACCTGACCGAGAAAAAAATCAAATGAGAAGTGCAAATGCAATAAAATAAAATAAATAATTTGTGAAATTTTTATTTTGTGCTTGGAATAATATTAATAATAATAATAATAATAATAATAATAACAATGGAAATGAGCAAATTAAATATTCACAATACGCGAGGGTGAGAAACTTGTTATAAATAAAGTGATGAGAAATTTTGAAATTAATTAATAATAATAATAAATAATTATATGATTAACATTCTTTTTGTATGTGATAATATGTAAATTTTCTGAATGATAGAAAATTTCGGTGAAAGAGATAATGATTTAATCCACTGATAGTGGATAGCAACAATTGATATTGATAACAACAATTTTTATTGTTAACAACAATTTTGCTAACAATCATGACAGATGAATAAATTTAAATTTTGATGACGCTGAAACAAATGAATGTGAGAAAAGAATAAGATTAATTTTTCAAATTATTAAGAAAAGTTTATAAACAATTTTTGTTTTGGAAATGGAAATCTTTACAAACAAATATTAACATTCGACTTTATGTCAGCCGAATATTAATATTGTTATTACGCTACAACGAAACAGTGATATAATATTTTTTTCCAAATAATTTTGGAACAACATCGAACTGATCAAGTGACTATTTTATTTCGAAATATCTTACAACAAATACTTGAACAATCAAAACAATTTTTCGTAAAGTGAACTACAAATCTGTAAATAAAAGGAATCACTTGAACTCTTCATCGAACAGTGATTACCCAGTGTAAATATTTGAAAATTATTTGGTTTTGTTTTTGATATCAGAATGGACTAATTATTTTTCTGAATATCAAGTCTGCGGCATTCAAGAATATATTTTAGGGAATGTTGATTTGTAAGTGTGATTGTTTTCTTTGTGTTTGAGGTTTTTGCCAGTCAGATAAATATTTTAACTATAAATATATTGAGATTTTTAAAAATGTGCTACTTTCAAAATAATATCTTTCCCTACCTTACTTGTGAATTACCGAGATCAGGGATGCCAGATTAGACCCAATATTCACCTATTTAGACCCTGAGATAGATTTTCTCGTGCTAATCTGATTTCGGTATTTTACAAAATGAGGACTTTGGATCTCGGTCCAAACGGGCACAGTACATGCACATCACTTGGTCGAGCAAATGTTATAGGTTTCCATATTATAAAACCATTTACAGTGCCAGACATCAGTCTCGCTTATTACCGTTTACTAGCATGTTAAAGATCCCCTTCAGGGTAATAAAAACCTGGCACACTTAACACATTTTCAAATGTTCGCCTCCATCCGTCATAGGAAATGTCACAAAACCAACCGTAATAAGCAGCCCCAGCCGTCCTGCCAAGTAGCGATTCATTTCTTCCGGACACGGTCACCGAGATCGCCATGGTAATTTCAAAATATTCGCCTTCATTCGTTCGTCATAACAAAATATCAGAAAGCGCTCCCTCGCTTTGTCGCCCCGTCGAAATAGCCATTTCCTGTATTCACCATGGCCAGTCTTAGCCTCGTTGCAACATACGTCAAGCGCTACCGGCTCTCTGTCTACAAACACTCTTTATTTAAAAAAATAATTTAAAAAATAATTTTAAATGCATAGTTTTTGTCCTAGAGACTTTAAATTTTTTACTGGTAGAGGGGGTAGGGATATTTAATTTAATTCAAACAAACTTGTTTGTTAACTTGTTAGTTTCCAAAATATAAGAATTTCAGAATTACACTCTTTTCAAAAAACATAAAAAATTAAAAAGTTTTATTATAAAAAATAAAGGTCATAAATACCATTCCTTTCCATTATGGCACAACGTTCTATCATGTTTGGTTTGCAACCTATCACCTCCTTTCAAAAAACATTCTTTTTCAAAAAAAAAATCAAAAATACCAACACACACTCAGCGCAAAGTGGGCCTCAGCTCGAGTCCTACGACATTTTATTCGTTACAATCCGACCACCCATTCGCCAATTATCACCAATGTTCGCGAGAATGTAGGCTATCATTTTTTCCCTCCTACACACTTGAATCCTGCTGTCCCCCTAGAGGGCATAGCCACCTTTCTTTAACGTCAAACGTTTTTCCAAAATTCACCGTTTCCAAAATATCGCCAATCCAAGAAACGAAAATTTTCATTTTTTTAAACCAACATACATTCTTAGCAAAGAGGACGTCATCTCAACGCCAACAACACCTCGTTCGTTAAAATCCGATCATGCGTTCGGAAGATATCGGCAAAGTTTATATGAAAGTAGGGGTCCGCACCACACTACCACTACTTTTGCATTTTTATCCTAGATACTTGAAATTCATTTTGGAGATAGAGGGGGTCAGGACCTTTTATTTATGTCAAACAAACGTTTTTGTAAAATTCCTAGTTTCCAAATTATAGGAAATTCAAAATTAGACTGTTTTCAAAAAACATAAAAAATATAAAAGTTTTATTATAAAAAATAAAGGAGATAAAGGCCATTCGTTTGAACCATGGCACAACGACCTATCATGTTTGGCTTTTAAACTATAGTCTACTTTCAAAAACAAATATTTGCACACAAAAAATGAAAAATATAACGAGTCGACCATAGGAAAGAGGATGTTAGTCCGAGTCCAACGATATGTCTCATGCCCATGGTTTCGTGAAATATACATTAAAGGTCAGCGTAGCCGAGTGGCTAGTGTAACTATTTTAAGACCGCCATGCTCCCCTACTCGTGTTTGATTTGTTCTTTTTGTTTGTTTATGAAATGCATAAACTATATGGAATTGATATACTTATGGTGGTTTATTTTTATTTCTTTTTAGATATTTCGAAAAGGTTTTACTGCTATAGCCAAGACAGCTGAAAACCAAGTGGCTCTAGAGTGGAACCATTGTCAAGCAGTCTACAGCGGAAAACTCAGGTGACTGTTCTTTCAAAATGATGTCGTTTACCGCTGTTGATACGTTAACTTGGGAACCCCTAAACAGTTGTTTCAAATCGCGTGTATGCTCTGGTCGCATGGTTAATGTTAGGGAAAGTTTGATTCCCAAAGAATTGTTGGAATCTTGTTTCGAAATTTTTAATGATCAAATTTTTACAGCACAAGGATTCTATACGGCTTTAAAAGTGAATAAAGAACTCGTGTGCGATTTTGTATATAAAAAGAAGGACGTGGCGCATAATGAAACATTTTATATTTGCAATAAAATACAGGAGCTTTTCATAGCCCGTAATTTGGAACAGTGGTATGACACCCACGTGGTCTATGTCCTGCTGACTAAATTTGATAAACTACAACAAGGACCCAGTGGTCTTGCGTTGGACAAAATCCATCACCTGCAATTCAACATTTGTCAATTCAACCCTTTGAATGTTGGGTCTAGACATATTCCTTTACCACATGCAATAACATTGAAAAAGGCTGTGGTTAACATTGAAAATAAGAATGGTAAATGTTTTCTGTGGTGTGTGGCCGCATATTTGCAGCCAGCACAAGACCGTAATGGTGCTAGACCAGGAAAGTACAGGGCCAAGTTTAATGAATTAAAACAAAATTTAACTCATGTTTCGTTCCCTATGGACTTAACCGATATTCATAGGTTTGAACAAGATAACCAGGACTTTTCGTTCATGGTGTATGGCCTTGATGGTGATGACACCACATTAATCTTTTATATTTATCTGTAGGAGAGGTGAATCACTATTGCCTGATTAAAAGCCTGAGTAGATTGCTAGGCAGCCAAATGTCCAAACATCATCCTAAGAAATATATTTGCGATCGTTGCCTGCAATATTTTACAACCCCGACGCTTTTGGAACGATATAGGGTAGATTGTCCATCTCAGGAAGCGGTGAGACTAGTATTGCCACAAGGGGACAATGCTGTGTTAAAGTCTAAGAATATTCACAAGCGTGATACTGTCCCCTTTGTCGTGGATACTGATTTTGAAGCTCTAATTACAACCATGGCGGGATGCGAACCAGATCCCTCCATCAGCTCAACCACATCCATTCAAAAACATGAACCCTTTGCTATAGGAGTTAACGTGGTGTTTGACTATGGCCCTAAAAAAATCCTATTATGAATCCCGTGAGGGCCCAGATTGTGCGAAATGGTTTTGGATCAACTTGTTAAGTTGGCGGACCATGTATAACTGTTTTTGGACAGCCCATTACCCATGAGCCTAACTACATAACAGTAGCAACAGTATGAGCATGCCACTACATGCCACTGGTCGGTGCTGTAGACACCGTTTGTGATCACTCGCACTTTACATGAGAGTTTTGGGAAGCTACCCACAAAACGTGTAATGTGAATTACCCAGCTCCTCTATTTATCAGTGTGTTTTTCCACAATGTGACAAATTACGATATTCAGTTTCTGATTCGTGAATTGGGTCATGTTGGTAAGGGATCGTTTTCAAGTATCCCTCAAAACCATGAACGTTTTACATCCTTGTCAAGGCGGTTGCGCGAATTTTTCATTCGATTTTTGGATTCCTTTAAGTTTATGGCATCCTCGCTAGACAGCCTCGTCAACGGCTTGGATGAAAAGTAATTAAAATACATCAGAATGCATCCTGAGCATTTTAAATTTTGTATTCGGAAATGTATTTTTCCATATGATTTCTGTGCAAGTTGGGACGTGTTAAAGCAGAAACCTCTCCCACCGCAAGAGAAATTTTACTCTAAGCTGACATGCACTACCATTTCCGATGAAGACTATGCACATGCATTGCATGTTTGGCGAGTGTTTGATATCAAGACGCTAGGTGAATATGCTATGCATTACCTAAAACTCGACTTATTGCTGCTGACAGATGTGTTTGAAAAATTCCATGAAATGTGTCAACACATTTATGGCCTTGACCCTGCTTACTATTACACAAGTCTTGGTTTGTCGTTTGATGCAGCTTTAAAATATACACAAGTTGAATTAGATTTACTCACGGATGTAGACATGGTCTTATTCTTTGAAAAGGGCATTCGCGGCGGCTTTATGTCGCTTAACCAGCGCCATGCCGAAGCGAACAATGTCTACATGCCCTCTTATTCACAAGACAAACCAGAATCGTACTTAATGTACTATGAAGTGAATAATTTGTATGGTTTTGCCATGAGCCAACCTTTACCCTATGGGGATTTTACTTGGCTGACAGAGAAACAAGTGTCACATTTTGATGTTAACAAGGCTAGCCAAGAAACTGGCCGTGGATATGTTTTAGAAGTGGATATTGAATATCCTTCATCCTTGTATGATAAACATGCTGATTTTCCATTCTGCCTAGAGCAAATGGTTCCACCTGAAAGTAAAGTGAAAATTGAAAAACTCATGGGTACACTTAACAACAAAAATCGGTATGTGCTACATATCCAAATGTTGTTGCAATGCCTAACCCAAGGCTTAGTGTTGAAGAAAATCCACAGGGGTATTTACTTTGTCCCAAAAGCATGGCTTGAGCCATACATGCGACTGAACACAGAACTCCGACAAATGGCAACACAGCAATTTGATTTTTTTTAAATAAATGAACAACTGCATCTATGGCAAGTCTATGGAAAATGTCCGCAAATACCGTGACATTAAATTGGTGAATGTCTGGGACGGGCGGTGGGGTGCCCGGCGGTACATTGCCAAGCCAAATGTTTAATCGATCAACAGTATTGATGAGGATTTCGCCACTATTGAATTGTGTAGGACCAGCATGACCATGGATAAGCCCATTTACTTGGGCCAAGTCATTTTATACTTTTCCAAATCACTCATGTATCGATTCCACTACCAGTTTGCCAAAGAACATTTTGAGGGCGTCTCTCTTTTGTATATGGATACGGACTCATTCATTCACCACATTTGCCACTGCAACCCCTATGACGTCATGAGGCAGCATAGTGATTGGTTCGACACCTCTTCCTATAGCGCTGACAACGTGTTTCAGCTGCCCATAAAAAACAAGAAGGAAATGGGCGTTTAAAAAAATGAAAGTGGTGATTCTGTCATGACGGAATTCGTAGGTTTGGCCCCCAACATGTATGCTTATCGCACACTAGACTGTAAGGAAGCCACAAGAGCAAAAGGTGTAGGTAGGGCAGTGGCAAAATCGCTACGTGTAGACGATTACCTAGCGGTATTATGCACTGGCAAAGATATGTCTCATACACAGTGCAGGATACAATCCGGCAACATCATTTGTATCTTGTGTAACAGAGAAAACGCTCCCTCGCCTCCATGGATAACAAATGTGTGTGGGCTGATGACCTGCTTACCAGCCTGCCCTGGGGTTATGACCGCAAGGAGGAGGAGGTGTGATTTTTCTGTTTGTTCGTTCAGGGACATGGCTTTTTTGTAACTTGTAGATTTAGTATTTTTGTATCTTGTAAATATTGGTTTTTGCCATTGGAAATACTGTGAAACTTGGATAATTCGAACCTCAAGGTACCAATAAAAAATTCGAATTATCCTAAAATTCGAATTATGAAAGTTATTTGAAAAGGGTAGAGAAGATATTCAAATTTTCCGGTTCCCTTAACCTTTTTCGGCCTTTGCCACTCAAATTTTCATAACCGAGAATTTTGTCTTTATTTTTTAGGTATGTAGACAACGTGTTTGGAGGAATCCCGAAAGCCTTTGCAATTTCAGATTTTTTCCTTCATTCTCCTTTCCACTTTTTAATCACCGCTATTTTCTCCGCCAAAGTCAAACTTTTGCATGGAACCCGAGGCTTTTATGACAACATCTTAGTCCTGCACACACACTTTAAAACACAGGCAAAACCTAACTTCTAAACAACAACCACAAATCTAATCAGACCACTCAGCACGCACTACCAGACACGTGTAAGGTATGACACTCTTATGAGTTAAGAGATGTGGAGCGTTGCAAAACAATGGGAGGGGGAGGGGTTGGGCATTGACCTTGGAAGGAGCGTCGCAGGCGCGTTGTTAGTCATGTAGGTAAAACCATCGAGTAGGGGCCGCATGCCAATGATAGGTCGTTTTTCAGGAATTCCTGACCCAATTGTTTGGCTTCCGATTGGCTTTTTACACGTATAAACATCGAATTATCCAAAATATAATTCGAATTAACCACGACTTTTTTTTAGCATTGATTGTATATAAAATGTTAGGGACCGAGAGAAAAATTCGAATTAAAGAAGATTTCGAATTATAGAAGTTCGAATTAGCCACGTTCCACTGCAGTAGATATTGTAATTAGTTTTTTAGTGTATAGTAACAACCCACTTAGGCCTTTTGCTCTTTAAAAGCCCAGTGCAACCCTTTTTTAAAATTTAACAGAGCTGGGAATTTGAAAATAGTAAATAGTTTGATTCTTTTAAAGCTGTACAAAATTGCTGTTTTTGTAAATATGAAATTAGTAATATTTCTTTTTAAGTAACTTAAATGACTAGTATTTAATTATTTGTTTGTAATGTAAATAGTAAACTAAAAGTTGTTTTGCGAAGACTGTGCATGTCGAGAACATGCTTTTGGGAATAAATAAAGTGGTTGTGTTTGTTCCCAAAGATAGGTATGGTTGTGTGTGAATGTAAGCCGGCCCCGTGGAGTAGGGGTAGCGCGCCTGCCTCTCACCCGGAGGCCCCGGGTTCGATCCCCGGCTCCGTCAGGGATTTTAAAACTGACGTGAGGGTTGGAACGGGGTGCACTCAGCCTCGTGAGGACAATTGAGTAGCTGTCTGACAGTGAGACAGCGCCCCGATCACGAAAACCAAGATTAACGGCCGAGGGGACCCGACGCGCTGATCACGCGTCACCCCAATATCTGCAGGCCGAATGGCTGGGCAGCGGTCGCTTGGTCGGCCTTAGCCCGTCATGGGCTGGATAGTGCCAGGGGTTGACTTTTGACTTTTTGTGTGTGAATGTATGAGTAGAGATAAAGCTGGTGTGTATGTATAGTCCGGGACACCTTGAATAAGTTACTAGAAAATTATTATATCGAAATTTACTTTGCTCATGTTATTGAGTAACAATTCTAATTTATCTATAAATAGAGGAAACTTTCCTGACGGAGAACGGTATACGCATACAATTATTAACTTAAACTGCTGAATTTTTACGGCAGAGAATTCAAAATCCTGTTCCATAATTAGATAATCATAAGCTGTTATCTGTTCATGATATAAATTATTTCTTAAGAAGATGCAAGTACCACCATGGCTAATATTAGATCTAGAGTATTTACTAGCTTGTATAAACCCTGGGAATTGAATTAATTCAAGTTGTTCCTCTTTCAGCCAATGTTCTGAAATACATAGTGCTGAGATGTCTTTAAGTTCATTTTTAGCCTATTTTCAATTTAAAAAAAATAGGCTTATGAGATCACCTTTTGTCCGTGTGTGCGTGCGTGTGTGTGTGTGTGTGTGTGTGGGAGGTGTGTGTGTCCCCCCCCCCTAATAAATTCTAAACGGCAGGAGCGATTTCAATGAAACTCGGTAAGTTCATAGCACTATTCCGGGTGACCTCGACCGTGCCCTTCGAATTTCGTTACGTCTCACGAATCCAACATGGCGGCTGTGTGAAATATTTCACCAGTATTCAATATCTCCGAAACTATTCCCGATATCACCCTGGAATTTATTACGGTGATAAAGGGAACTACTAGAAGTTCACCTATGTGACTTTTGAAAAACTGGTAACTACAAAACCAACATGGCTGCCACGCGAATTTGCGACTTTTAAATAGACGTTTCTCGTGATTTAACCAACCAAACGCAATAAAACTTGGTACAGTATATGTTTATACACATTGTAATGTACCGAAATCTAACTTCGTTCAATTGTTAACATAAACACAAGATGGCGGCTGTGCAAGATTTATGCTCGTCGTGCAAAATAAAAGTAAAAAATGCAAATAAAATCATCACAAGATCTCAGGTAAAATTGAATGAGGAGAAAAGTGAAACCGATTGTCGTAATGTAGGCCTACCGCTACCGTCATGCGAATGTCATAACCTGAGAAACGAACTGTCCTCAAAAGACGAAATTATAAAGCTGCTAAAGGAAGATATTGCTAAGTTAATGGAAGAGTTGAATAAATTAAAAGAAAACAGAGAGGAAAGCAAGGAAACTTGGTCGACAGTGATTGCTGGTAAGGTAAGATTGAATAAGCCTAGGCCTATAAATGGAGTACATGTAACTGAAATTCCCGTCTCAAATTCATTTGGAGTGCTTGCCGAAGAAAATGATGACTTTCCTCAAGAAGAAAAGAAGAATGTGATAAAGAGAAAATCCAGGAAGATGCGGATATTTGCGGATAGCCACGGGCAAGATGTAGCAGCAAGCGTATTGGAGAGAAGCCGAGAAATGGAGGTCACTTCGACAGTGAAGCTAGGAGCTCAAATTGCAGAAGTCACGAACGGGATGATAGGAGAGTGTGCGTCCCTTACTGCAAAGGACTACGCAGTGATCATCGCTGGAGCAAACGACGTCTATAGAAATGAGAGTAAAAAGGTAATCAAAGATTTAAAGGGTACATTGCCATCCATGCAAAAAACAAATGTCATTATTGTAAACATTCCGCAGAGATACGATTTAATTCCCAAATCATGTGTAAATGTAGAAATAGAGGCTACAAATGGAAAAATTCATAAAATTTGTAAGAGTTTTCCAAATGTCCAAATTGTAGATGTAAGTAAATTAGACAGGAAGTTCCACACTCGGCATGGCCTACACTTAAATAGATTAGGAAAAGAGTATCTTAGTGATGAAATCTGCAAAATTGTAAATTCAAATGGTAAGAATAATTCAACAGTAATATCATTAGAGTGGAAGCAGGGAAACTGGTAGAAGAAGCCAAACGTGAGGTTTGGCATTCACATCTTTTGAAGTCAAACTTAACGGAGTGCAACAATGGTATTTCGGATTTGTCTAGCAACAATAATAATAACAATTATGATAATAATGTAAATAAATCACCAACACAAGCCTGCAAAAGTAACAAATTTAAAATTTACCACCAGAATGTCCAGTCTCTTTATAATAAAATTGATTACATAAATCTACTGCTTAAAAATGAACTTAAAGGCATCTCAGCACTATGTATTTCAGAACATTGGCTGAAAGAGGAACAACTTGAATTAATTCAATTCCCAGGGTTTATACAAGCTAGTAAATACTCTAGATCTAATATTAGCCATGGTGGTACTAGCATCTTCTTAAGAAATAATTTATATCATGAACAGATAACAGCTTATGATTATCTAATTATGGAACAGGATTTTGAATTCTCTGCCGTAAAAATTCAGCAGTTTAAGTTAATAATTGTATGCGTATACCGTTCTCCGTCAGGAAAGTTTCCTCTATTTATAGATAAATTAGAATTGTTACTCAATAATATGAGCAAAGTAAATTTCCATATAATAATTTGTGGGGATGTAAATGTGGATTTCTTAAAACTTGATAGAAATTGTGAATTATTAACACAGTTACTAATTTCCTATGGACTGAAACATACAGTAAATACACCAACAAGAATAACAAAATTTAGTAAAACCACTCCTGATCAAAATTTATAAATACAGATAAATATCACCATTCAATAGAAGTCTATTGTCCGGGTTTTAGTGCCCACCATGGACAAATACTGAGTTTTGAAGTATCCGAAGTAATCATTAATAATGATAATGGAGTAAAATCAAAGTGCAGGTCATTCACTGAATCAAATGTTACATATTTCAATGACTTATTAAATAAGGAAACATGGTCAGAAATTTATGAACTAGAAAATGTAAATGATAAATTTAATGCATTTAACAGTACCCTAAAACACTATTTTGAAATAGCATTCCCCTTTAAACGAAGAACTGTTCAAAATAACAAAACTAGCAATTGGATAACAACAGGGATTATAAATTCATGTCAAAGAAAGAAATTTCTACACAAATTATATAAACAATACCACACAACACCTGAATTCAATTTATACTACAAAAAATACACTAGCATATTAAATAAGGTAATAAGACTAGCAAAGAAAATGCATAATGATAATTTTATTTCCCAATCATCTAATAAAAACAGGGCTATGTGGTCCGTGATAAAGAAAGAAACTGGAAAATCTGCTAAAATACAAAGGAACATTACACTGACCAGAAATAATAAAGTGATTAATAATCCAGAGGAAATAGCAAACACTTTTAATGACTATTTTCTGGAAATTCCACAAAAATTAATAAATAAATCACAGGTAAATACACTAAATTCTAATAATAAAATAAATATATGCAGTGATTCTTTATTTATAAATCATGTCACAAGTGAAGAGGTAAGACTAGTTATAAAAGAGCTAAAAATAAATTCTGTGCTGGCATTGATGGCATCCCTGATGCAATTTTAAAGAAATGTGCAGAAAATATAATAAATCCACTTACGCACTTAATAAACAGTTCAATTCTCTCAGGAACTTACCCGGATATTTTGAAGTTATCAAAAGTAATTCCAGTGCACAAAAACGGTTCAAAAGATGAATTAGATAACTATCGTCCTATTACCTTACCAACTGGTATTGCAAAAATTGTGGAAAAAATTATGTATAAGAGACTGATAAGTTTCATAGAAAAAAAAATTATCAAACTCACAACATGGATTTAGAACGGAAAAATCTACACAGACAGCAATTTACGAATGTAGTAACAGTATACTGAAATTAATTGACAATAAGGAACATGTAACTGGCCTATTCTTGGATTTATCGAAAGCATTTGATGTTGTTGACCATAAAATCCTCCTTACCAAACTAAATCAATATGGTGTTAGAGGTCTAGCTAATAAATGGATAGAGTCTTACTTAACAAGGCGTAAACAAATAGTAAGCTTGAGACACAAGGATGATGGAACCAAATTACTTAATGAAACATTGTCCAATGAGGGAATTATTGAATTTGGAGTACCCCAGGGATCGGTTTTGGGCCCACTACTCTTTCTTCTATATATCAATGATATAACACCGAACGTTCATTCACATAAGGAAATTTTGTTTGCGGACGATACAACACTCGTAATAAAAGGCGAAACTAAACAGGTCATACAGCAGTCTGCTGACTCCGTTACAGGAGAGTTAACCAAATGGTCACAAGATAATCGCCTCATAATAAACTATAAAAAGACAGTATGTCTAAATTTCCACACTAGACAGAATAGGAATCCTGCGATGCCCAATATAACATTAAATGGTCATCAAATAGAAAATAAATCAGAAACAAAGTTTTTAGGACTATGGATACAACAAGACTTGAAATGGAATAAACATATACAATATCTGAATACTAAACTGAACTCGATGTGCTTTGCGTTACGTATTTTGAAAACCTGCACTAGCATGCACACATTAAGAAATACTTATTTTGCTTATTTCCATTCATACTTAAGATATGGGATCATATTTTGGGGTATGTCGCCAGATGTACTAAGCACGTTTAGGATACAAAAGAGGGCGATTAGAATTATGGCAAATGTAAACTCTAGAGAATCATGTAGACCTCTGTTTAAAGATTTAAACATTCTCCCACTGCCCTGCATATATATCTTTGAAAGTATTATGTTTTTTAAAAAAAATAATGAACAAAGATGTTTTTCTTAAAACAAACAATGATGTTCATAGGCATAACACAAGACAAAATCAAAACATTCATATTTCACACACACAAGCATATATCAAAAAGGAACTTCACACTGGAGTTAAATTATACAATAAACTACCCCAGTATATAAAACTGGCCCCAAATAAAAACCTTTGATAGAATGTTGAAAGCTTATCTGCAGTGCCATTTTTTACTCAGTAGTTGAATATTTTAGCGTATAGGAGTGATGGAATCTATAACTATATTTTACTTTTTTAATTTAATTTTAATACCTAGCTGTATGTTGTTGTATTTATAGAATTAAGTTTTCATATTATGATAATACAGTGAGGTGTAAATAGTTGTGCAATAAGATTGTATCTATTAAGATTTGCTATTATAATAAGTTATAAATAGTTATAATCTTAGTAATATATACCTGTTAGTTCTTTTATTTTATGCATGTAAATTCTGACGTGTCATATATCAAAAATGTATTGAATGCATGTATTTGATCAAGTGGAATTAATAAAAATCTATCTATCTTTCCCTTGAGTGCATTATTATCACTCCTGTCTCTCACCAGATAAAGCACTTGCCTTGCGTTGACCACAATGCGCTGGTGATCTTTGGCAAAGCCTAAAATCAGTTTAAGAGGTAAATATCCAGTAAAGGTCCCATCAGTGTGTACCATCCAGTCATTGGTTGAGTCAGGACACCAACCCGCCATGCAAAGTGTTTTGCCTTCTTCCTCGCTATAAGAGGGGTGTAGTTTCATGACACTGAAAATACTCACATTTCGAGTTCTACCCACCACGATATCGTTAATGCCATAACGCACCTCAGAAAACAGAAAGGCAAAAGGATGGTTGGCCAACTTGGATTTAGTGGGTGTACAGCCATCGGCTTTCGTGAGCCGACCTTCAATCTGAATGACACTTTCATGCGATAGGGTGTAAATATCTTGGTTGTTGATAACAAATTGAATTTCATCATTGTTATTGAGTCCAGGTGTTTGAGCTTGATAGGAATGGATATCAATTCTTACCACCATTGGTTGCTCCTCGATGTGGTTAGCTACCTCTAGGATAGAATTCATCATGGGGGTTTACGTGGTAACCCAAATGCTGTAAAATCTGCTTGTCCTTAGATGTTAACGTGTATTCACGTGGCAAACAACTAACACCATTCCTAGACGGTGTTGTTGGTTTATACACCAACTTCATAGCGGCTTTAGCACCAACTTGTAAGTCACTGGTGTGGTAGAATCTAAATCAATGAGTTTATTGATCAGTCTTAATGTTATATTACTAATACCATCGACAGCCACGGAATGAAAAAGCACTACGGGAGGGTTTTCACGAATAATATAGCCATTGGCCGATGTTACAATAAATTCATAAAGTGAATGTGATGGTTCTTGATTGGTGTACACTTGGCTAATAATATTACACGTCACCGACACGTGATGGTCCTCAATGAATTTCACTTCATGGTCTGATTCATGTATTTTGTTGGGCTCCAACACGCGTGGTTTAAATCCTAGTAATGGACCAATGGAATCGGGGCGTGTTTTAAAGTCAATTTTGAATGTAGAAAAAATACTGCAGCGATGAGTGTTGGTATTTCCTACAAGTTCAAACTTGCGCGTTCCATCGAGAAATGACTTTAAACCATATTCATTAATCAACACCACATAAATGTGTTCATAAATATCATCTATCGTACATCCATCAGAGTTCAGCGTGAGCACAGGATCATCATAGTAAAACTTGTTGTTCACAATTTCACGTATGTTGTATATTCTATTGTACGTTTCAAGTGAAACAAATCCTAAGCCGTAAGGTATTTCAGTCAATTCGATAGGCGGGTAAAAGTCTAGGCTGACTTCGGGTCCACGTCAATGCGATGTAAACGTTTTACTTTCTGCCGACATACTGTTGACGTTTTTGTTTATGCTGCGTCTTAAATAAAAAAATTAAACACAAACGTCCACACTGTTGGCTGTTGAACGTTTGCTCACGTTTCACATTATAATATATCTTGATCCTGTTTCCAAAATAGGTCACTAGTTCCATGGGCGGCGGCAAATTCCCAAAACTGTAAAAGTACCATACGGTGGATCCCTCTTTGACATAAGCTACATAATGCGTTCCTGGTCCTCGGTGATCATCCAGATTGACAACAGCACATTCCTGTTTCCAGGGTCGTGGAGGTAATTGGTTTCGCATAAACACACCTCAAAAATGAGAAAGCTTTAGTTGTTTAGCATATCTTTCCACTTGTTGATGAGTCAGGGTCTGTCTTGCTATGGCTGAGGTAAATTTTTTTTAATACTTCGAAATGGTGAAATCCCAAATCCTTGTTGATAAAAGGCTGGCTTTAAATTGGCATTTCTAGCCCCCATAGCAATTGCTTCCATGGTTTCATTGTGTCGCTGTTTTAGTTGTTGCTTGCCCTGCTGTGCGGCTTTAATGGTTTTCTCCACCGCACTGGCACCGCCCAAAAGTGAACCCAGAGCAGCCAACCCGGCAAATAAAGCAGGTAAAAATCCCGCTCGTTTAGGGACGGGAATCTCTCGCCCTTGTTTTGAACCATGTCGCCGACGTTTTGGAATAACACGTCTCTGTGCTGCTCGAAGAGCTTTTCTTATTGTCAACACGTTATTTTTATTTATTTATTTATTTATTTATTTATTTATTTATTTATTTCGAAAGGGCTTGTCCACTAATGCTTTAAGCCCAGGCTTTGCCAAGGACAGAGTCTAATTTTAGTCTTTTTAGTCTTTCTCACCACATATCATTGTTTCACCATGATGATGACTAGGTTTCGGAAGGTCAAGACCTAAAGAAGTACAATATATGCAAGCAAATATGTCCTAAAACAAGCTAAATATGACCTAAGAACTATAAAATATGACCTAAAAACTATGAAATATGACATGAATTTTTGGGATAGGTTATCACTAACATACAGTAAATGCTTAATGACGTTCGTAGAGGAGCGCCTTCTTGGAATCAGGTCTTATAAACCTGCTATCTGCCTCTTCCGGGAAATGAAAGAAAAATATATCCACAGCGCTATTCGGAAATCCTGTGTTTGAACCTCGACGCAGATAACACGTACCTTGTTAACGACGCCTCAATTTAAACAAAAATGCTGAAATTAAAACCAAATATGACCTTATTTCACTAAAATATGACCAAATATGACCAAAATAATAAAAATGGCCGAAATATGCTTTTATAGGCAACATCAAATTGCTTTAAACGTGGTCAGGGATCCATCATTCAAACGTATTTTTCAGATTTCGGATAAAATGAGCTCGTGAAAGAAATATGACTTTAATGATGACCAACAACCTTCCACAAGAAAGTTTAAGTCACAACTAACGTCAGGTTGTTATTTCATGGCTGTATATTCCAATTCCACATAAAGTGGGAAATCGTTTATGGTTTTCCGCGCTTGCTTTTCATCCCATGTCAACATGAGATGAAAGGATAATTCGTCACCTGCATTGACCAGTTCATGGTCATGGACCAAACTCCTATGGCCATTTATCTCTATTTGTAAATGGTTCTCATCAGGAATCACGTATTTCATGGTTCCATCATAGTGTAATCCAGGACTGCCCAAACTACGACTCGCGTGCCAGATACGGCCCGCGAGACTATTCTCTCCGGCCCGCCGCTCCACGTCCGCGCCGTGACGCCAAAACTTTGAAACAACTAAAGCCAACTGGACTAAGAAGTGCAAGCGCACCCCAATCCAAAGCAGTACAGTCGTCGCACTAAACTAAATTATCATGAACTTTATTTCGTAATTTGATTAATTATTCTTTCAAATGAGCAAAAATACTCACTCTTTTGTCATTCATGCTGTATGTGTATTGAATATCATCGTACTTCTATTTTAAAGGGATTTATTAAAAATATGTTAATTTATTTTAGTGTTTTCTTCTTTTATCCACTACAAATAAATATAGAAAACAATACTAAGAAAACTAAGGTCAGACAGCCACAAATCTCACCATATTGCACCTATATTTAAAAAAATCCATATCCTCCGGAGTGTTATTGACCCGCAAGGTCTCCCAACTATTTATAATGTGGCCCTTAGTTTAAAAAGTTTGGGCACCCCTGGTGTAATCGATAGTGGCTTAAACCCGAAGCAAGCACATAGGTCAGGTGCTGGTCATGGACTAGCGGTAACTGGTTTCTGTCATTCACAGGTTCTACATATGTCAGATACATTAAAATACACATGGGATAAATTTATAAAGCCTTTTCATTTCATATGTCACATAACGTTTCGTGCAGACATCGTCTTCGTCTTGTTGGTCTTCCACTTGAATAATGCGGTGATGATTAGCGGTATAACCATTCACTGTAAGCTGAGGCACTTTGTCATAAAACTCATACTCCTTGTTATCCACATACTTTTATGTAGTAATGTCTGTAGACACTTGAGGATGTTTCACAAGGGTTAACCGCTTTCCCTTAAAGTCATGATCTCCCTGTTTCGTGCGTGGCACTACAGACCTATCCACATAGTATTTATTAGCAGGATCTGTTTCTTGTTTAGGATCATGTATGGGAACAGACCTAACTTTTGCCATCAACGTCCGAAGACATCCATCGTCAACCTGTAGTACGAGTTTACTGTTTCTATGACAAGGTTTGGTTCCATGTATATAGGCAGCCTGCTAGCCTCTGTAAGCCTTGGTTGAAATGAAGATTATTAAGCAGCAAGAGTCATTCCCCGTGGGGACATGGTTTCCCATCTCTTTCCCACATCACATGAAAAAGGTGAAGGTTCACTGTTTCCGTCTTCCATTCGCTGCTTCATTGTGGGGCTTTCGGAATGTGGAAAGACTAATCTTTTGCTGACGCTCATTACAGCGCCCAATGGTCTGCGTTTTCAAAATATTTATATTTTTGCAAAATCTCTCTACCAACCCCTCTACGTGTTTCTGGATCAAGTCATGTCTGGATTACAAAATGAGAATATGGGTTATTTCACATTTTCCATGCAAGAAAATGTTTTGCCCCTGGTGAGGTAAAGCCTGATTCACTCATGATTTTCGATGATGTATCCACTGAACGACAAGGCATCATTCAAAGCTATTTTAGCATGGGTCGTCACAAACATATCGATAGCTTCTATCGTGGACAAACGTATTCTAAAATGTCCAAACAGTTGATTCGTGACAATGCCAATGTCATTGTTTTATTTCTCCAGGACGAGAGGAATAGTCGTCACATTTATAATGAACATGTGCATCCGGATATGACCTTTCAAATGTTTACCGAATTGTGTGCCAATTGCTGGAACACTCAACGTCATGCCAGTTTGGTCATTGACAAACAAAGTGAACTCAACCAAGGACGTTATCACTTAGGGTTTGATCATTTTATTGCTATTTAGGGCACTGACTCATTTCCTCTCAAGTAATTTGTCAAGACACCATGGCGTTAGCAGAGAGTCCATTGAAAAAGCATATTTTTAGAGCAAAAAATACTATTCGCCAAAAGTTTCGTCAATTGAAACGATCACGTGCAGATCATGCTTTGTTTATTCAACAACATATAGCACCTCCGCTAAAAGCCATGCTTACACCCTCTTTCAAGCCATGTGAAACGCTACCCACTGTTTCACAAGCCACGCAGACGCTACACGAGGACCCTGAGGAAGAGGAAGAGGAACTGGAAGATTTGACTAGTGTTAGCGAGGTTGAGGATGACGAGGAACAAGTGTTTACATCTCAAAAAAAAACAAGATGTTCAGCAAAGAACATATAGCCTACTTTCTCCTAAATGTATGGGTATCTTTATGACTCTTTGTCCTCATCCCTAAAACAATCACCCCAACCACAATGTATTGTTTGTTTTCTTTTATATTGATAATAAGCCAGTAAGTGTCAAGATCAATATTATATACTTTATGATGATTGAATAACAAAACTACTAACTTATTGTAATGCATTCACGTCCGTTAATCTCTATATTAAGCCAGCCTGCAAAATTAAGAATCTTCCGCCCCAATCACAGTAGGTGGTGCTGCGACCTATCAGTGAATTAATCTTTATCTTGTACGCCTATGCACTGCCATCGTAATGTACTACGATGGCAGTGTTCTATGGGTGTTGAATGAGTAGGCAGTTTAAAGTAGCCAAGAGGGAGGCGATCCAGCTGGCAGTGTTTAAAGGTATTCGGAGCGCGATCGTGGCTAATAGTTGAACTACCAGTATTACAAAATTGCCATACTTCAGGAGGCCAGCTCAGGCATTTACACAGCGTTATGTTTGGAACAATATTACCCACATAACCCACAAGAGGACAGCACCGTACAGAGGCATTAAGAAGGCTGTGGTTAATGACAACGTGTATCTAGTTCTTCTATTCTCCTTTTTCTAATGTCTTCTGTTTATGTGCGATGCTGGGACTGTGATTTTATTAATATACGAGTGTATACTTTATCCTCTCCTTTGGGCTAAATGACATTTTATTCAGTATCTGTGGGAAAAGCTCGTGCACATCATTTGTAAAAGAATTCAAGAAAAAAAAACCTAACTGTAGCAGTACTCGATCCCCAGTCAACTGCGTGTCAGACTAACATGCTAGCCCAGAGCTAACCGTATCCATGACGTCAGGTGTTCTTAACTGACATATTAGATACAAACTGTTGGCAAATAATGACTTTAAATAAACGATTTCTTCACTGCAGTACATCTTCATTAAAGATCATTTCATACAAAGTTTATATTATTGTATCAGTACGGTATACCACATACAACATACTAAAACTACTGAAATATAAGACAGGCACATGAGGACAGCTGCCATCTTGTCGTGTGATACAAACGGCTCAGCTCTTTAAGCCACTCATACTGTATAATATTATAATATTAAATTATAATAAATAACGGATCACGACCTTCAGGATAGCTTAAACCCCCCTAGGCTCGATAATCGGAATTGGTGGGTCTTAAGCTATTTATTAAAATGGTTGCATAATTCACACGGCCGCCATCCTGAAATGGCATGGCCGATGACCTTGAATTTTGGGTGAAAGACGCGTCCTATATAAAGGTATGTTGTCACCAAATTTGGTAGAAATCGGATGATTAGTTTAGCCGTAATTTGATTTTACGTTTTGAACATTTGAGTGGCCGCCATTCTGTTTTGGTAAAGATGGCGGCGATATAAAGTATGACACTGAGGTGTCCTTTACTAGTGCTACCTCTGTACCAAATTTCGTTCAATTCGGTTTCACCGTGTTCGAATTGATAGGGGGGACAGACATTCAGAGTACACACACTCACACTCACACACACACAGACACACACACACACACACACACACACAGACTCACACACACACATACACACACACAGACTCACACACACACATACACACACACAGACAGACACACTTTTTTCGCCCTGTGTTGATCTCATAAGTCTACTTTCATTTTTTGCAAAAATCGAAAGTAGGCTAAAAAGACCTCACCCCTCGCAGAGTTTACAAGAAAAAAGAAATCCTTGGCCATGGTTGAAACACCTTGCCCCTCCAGATCGTCCCCGTTTTCACAACTCTTGGCCACCCCTCAACATGAAGCTCAACTGAAAAATATTTTAATAACATATTATGGAGCAACACTGGAACCCTATTTCACCGATTTATTTATTGGAAACACAGATACCACATATGGTATTCGCTATGAGGATGATAGTTTTAAATTTGCTCGTACTAAAGCTGTCATTAAAAAGACCAACCATAAATTAACGCCAGGACTGTTAAAGCTGCTATTCTCTCGGACCCCCTCTTCCCATGATTATACATCAGAGGACCTTGGCAAGTATAAATCCATTTTATTGGACACTCATGCTCACAAAAGGCAGTATGATCCCGCTCAACAAATGAATGCCAATATATCTCAAAAATATAAAACCATCATTGCAAAAATGTTCCCCACCAGTCAAAGTGGTCGTCGTAAAGCAAACGCTTCGGGAGTGACATTTAAACCATTAAAACCCCTTGTGGATGTTACCTACTGGCACAATCCCAATAAGCTCGTCCAGCGACTACAGCTATTGCATGCTTCACGTCAAGCCATCCATACTGGTCACGATTGGGAAATTCAAGAAAGAATTGAAGAAGAACTTCGAAATGCCAAAATTATTGTTTAAGCCTTCACCCATTAAAGTGGGCATCGCTCATGAGTTGCATCGTCCGGCTAGACGTCACTATCCGCGATTCAAGGTGATTTCACGAGGTGTGGATGAACTTTGGCAAGTCGATTTGGTGGAAATGATTCCCTATGCTAGTGTTAACGATGGTGTACGCTATATGTTGACGGTCATTGATGTGTATTCCAAAATGGCCTTTGTTGAACCTTTGCGTCACAAGTCTGGTCCACTAGTCACCAAGGCCTTTCAACATATTATTCAACAATCCAAACGTCAACCTTAGTTGCTACAAACCGATCAGGGAAAAGAATTTTTCAACAAGGATTTGTCCAGTTTTCTCAAATCTTTGGATATTCACCATTACACCGCGTACAGCAATCTCATAGCCAGCGTGGTCGAGCGGTTTAACCGAACATTGAAAACCCATATGTGGAAAGAGTTTACCGCTCAGGGCACTTATCGCTGGTTGGACATGTTACCTGAGCTAGTGTTACGTTACAATGACACCAAACATAGAACCATTGGGACCAAGCCACGCCTCGTGATCAAAAATATTCAGCGACTGAATAAACTGTTTAACCCCATAAAAACAGCAGAACCTAAACGTCCTAAACGTTACCGACTGAAAATTGGGGATTTTGTTCGTGTGAGCAAATTCAAGTCCGTCTTCGGCAAGGGCTACACACCAAATTGGGGGACTGAATTATTTCGAATTCGTCAAGTCAACCTAAACAGTCCAGTCACCTATTTACTCGAGGACCTCAACCATCAACCCATAAAAGGTAGATTTTATCTCCAAGAACTCCAAAGGACAGCGTTTCCAAAACATTACCTTGTGGAAAAAGTGTTGAAACAAAAAGGAAATAAACTATATGTAAAATGGTTGGAATTTAGCTCAGCCTTTAATTCTTGGATTAATAAATTACATGTTGTATGAAACTGTGCACTTTGTATTTATTTATTTATTCACTCATGTTGTACTTAACCTAGAGCCCTGTGTGTGTACAGTCCTCAGCTCCACATGTATTATGAGCAATAGATATTTCTTTCTCTCTTCACCTGTGTTCCCTCTTACACCGACTCTTCCCCTCTCCTCCACTTCACCTCCCACCACAGTCAAAACAGGATGTAACTTGTTAGCTCTTATTGTGCACGTGCACAGCTAACGTTCAAGGTGAACACCTGTATGTTAGGTCATATTACACATGAACTTGCATTTTCACACGTACGAACCAAAACGGGATGTGACTTGTTAGCTTACATGTGGTTTACACAAGGAGGACGGTAATAAAGTCATCTCACACGTGTTCACATGTATTTCGTCACTTTCCTTTCATATCGTTATCTCATTGTAGTAGTGAGGGCTGGCGAACAACGTCAGTTCAACACACTGCTTTACACACAAATGTAGTTAGACCCTTTGGCATAATTTGGATAAATTCATGGGCTAGTCCTTAGGGACCAGGCCAAGGGGACCGGTCCAAAGGGATCAGTCAAAAGGGACCCGTCAACAAGGACCCGTCCATAGGGACTCGTCAAAACGGACTCGTCCACAAGGACCTGTCAACAATGACCCGTCAACAGGGACCCGTCCACAGGGACCTGTCAACAGGGACCCGTCCACAGGGACCCGTCAACAGGGACCCGTCCACAGGGAATCGTCAACAAGGACCCGTCCTCAGGGACCCGTTAACAATGACTCCCTTCAAAAAGGACCCATCCAAAGGGGGCTAGTCAACAGGGAGCAGTCCAAAGGGGCAAATCAATAGGGATCAATCAAAAGGGGTTATCGTCTCAAGTTCTGACATATTGGTTTGCCAATCGACAAGCGTCGCTTGTAAACCTTTTTGATCACTCCTCGTGGGTTGGGTTAGGTTAGGTTACACTACAGCCGCCATGTTTAAAAAGCCCGCCCTCTTACAAAAGCCATGAGTGGCCATGCGTAAAAAACGAAAAACAAGCATTTTAATTCATATTGGCTTTCCACCGTACACATGTCTCCTATGTGGAACAACGTTTAATTTCATATTTGCATTCAAACTCCCACATGTCGCACTTGGAAAGCGAGATTTTCTGAAACATTACAATTCCACCCCCTAGTAGGGGTAGGTTTTATTTTGGGGTGGAAAGCGGGTGTCAGCCCGAGTTCAACGACACCTCATTTGTTAAAATCCGACCATGGGTTCGCGAGATATCACACCGCCGCCATCTTGTGTGGTGGAGCGGTGGCGGTGGATATAGAACTGTTACAAATACACTACTGTCACATACTAACCCACAATGCATTCAGGGGCACAGCCGATATCTCTCGAACCCTTTGTCCGATTTTGGCATGCGACATATCGTTGGACTCGAGCTGACGCCCTCTTTCCTATGGACGACTTGTTATACCATACTAATATATAAAAATGAGATGGTGTGTGTCTGTCTTTCTGTCTGTCTGTCTGTCTGTGTGTTACTCGATAACGCAAGAACCACTGGTCCGATTTAAATGAAATTTTGCATTGATGTAGCTGATTTACCAGGTATACATATAGGATACTTTTGATTTCAATATTTTGCACTATTAAAAATGGCGACCATTTTAGTGACGTCACTACACCCTTTGGTTTCAAAATTTCATATTTCCATATCAAATAAAAAGAGAACGGTAAGAAATAGCAAACTTTTGATGGCACATACGAGCTTGAAAATGTAATTTCCTATCCAAAAGGTCCTTATCACTTTTCATGTATCTTCAATGGTTAGCGAGTAATGCCCGTTGCTCACGGTAAAATTTACCTTCAAATTTATTGTACAATAACTTAATTTTATAAAATTTCTGTTGCTCACGGTCAAATTCAAGTTTTATAAAACCTTTGATAACACTTTCCATAACATAGGACATGTTCTATTCCGTAAAATTAATTTTGCGAAACGAACCAATCAGGGAAGCTGACATGACGATGATGCTGGTGCCACGCGGTGAGAAGATTGTGCAGCTCGCTTGTAAACAAACACTTCGAAAATAGCAGGCTCCGGCTGGACTAAGGAAACTGTTAGTGTTTTACTGGACGAGTACCAGAAATATCCGTGTTTGTATGAGGTTAAAACGCTCATATACCACAATAGAAATACAAGAAGGAAGGCAGAAATCTCCTCCATTCTTAGAAAATTCCTATATGAATAATGATCTTCTAACCTCAACTCATTTTCGACCAAGGACAGCATTCCTCTCCCTTCTTCTCTTCTTTTCATCCATTCCCGAGTCAAGCATTTCCTAGCATTTCTTTTCTTCCTTTTTTACCACCGTACAACATATAATTGTAGGTAAAGCAGCAATTTTTGCAATTTTTGCTTTGTTTATTGAAGCCATACTCTAAAACCAATGTGTGTTGAACAGCTGATTCTTGGTTCAGAAGTTTATCGGTAGATGGCGATCCTGATACATCCACGGATTTTTTAAAATAATTGTACCGTGAAGAACACAACTTGCTTTCATCAAATTTTTATAAAATTAGTTGTACAATAAATTTTAAGAAACATTTTACCGTGAGCAACGGGCTTGAAACCCACATTTGTGACGTCACTACACCCATTGGTTTCGAAATTTCATATTTCTATTTCAAATAAAAAGAGAACGCTAAGAAATAGCAAACTTTTGATGGCATACACGAACTTAAACATTTAATTTTCTATCCAAAAGGCCCTAATCACTTTTCGTGTTTCTCCAACGGTTAGCGAGTAAAACCTAAATTTGTGCAATAAAACACGGTCAACTCCGAGCGGTGAGTATATCTCTACATAGGCTATATACAAATTTAAGTTTGTCTGTTTTTTTTTTCTGAATTTCTACGGAAATTTGAGTTATTTACACGTTTCAGACTGTTTTATGATGGGTGTGTGCGAAAATATTTTTTGGTCTGCCTGTCCGTCTGTTTGTTTGTTTGTTTGTTTGTCTGTGGACAACTCTGTTCCCTTATAACTCAAGAACGGCTGGGTGTATCAACGTAAAATTTGGTACAGATATCCATTAGAGGCACGACACTAATCATTGATGTAACTCTTCTCCGTACCTCTCATAAAAGGGGACCTTACCCCCCTTAAAATACATGCTGAAATAGGAGTAGAAGGACGAGACAAAGCTAATTTTCAGCCCCTCAATGTGAGAGACAAAACTCGGAGGCCCTAAAGGGTCCCCGAAAACCACATTTTAAGGCCCAACCGTTTTTGAGATATTCCAAAAAAACTTATTTCATTTAATAAACTAATGAACTAATGCAAGCCGGTAACCATGGCAACAGATTCTCAGAGGTCCATCTATTGCTGTAAGACGCAATGCAATTCCATTAATTACATTAGTGTGAAAGTTTGCAAACGGCTAGAAGGTTATCACGGAACCAAATAAGCTGTAAAATTAATCAATACGTATAATGCGCTTAAGGGGGTCAAGCGGTACTCTAGATTTTTTCACGCGATTTACACCTGCGGGTGTGGTAAGGCAGGTCTATTATATTCCTATTCCTATATTATATTATTATTAGTAGTAGTAGCCTATTATATTATGGCGTACAACGCCGAGACAAAGCCCCTCGGTGCCAGAAACAAAACTCGGGGGCCCTAAAGGGTCCTCGAAAACTACATTATAAGGCTCTAAAACCAACAGTTTCTGAATTATTCCCAGAAAACTAATTTAATTTAACAACTAATGAAGGAATGCAAATCGGTAACAGTGACAACATTATCTCAAGGGGTGGCATCCAACTTTCCATCTATTGCTTTAAGAAGCAATGTCACTCCATTTATTACATTTCTGTGAAAGTTTGCAAATGGCTATAAGGTTATCACGGAACCAACGTGGACTGTATAATTCATCAATGCAATTAGGGGGCAAGGGGTAACCTAGATTCTTTTCTGCAATTTTCACGTGCGGCATATAGTATAGAAGGTCTATTATATCTCCAAACAGCAACATTATTTTAAAAAATTCCTGAATTGAATCTGCATTTTTTGCGGCTTTTAGGAATGTGGGCCATTTGAGGCTAAAGAACCTGAATTTTCATTCACCACAAGCCTTTATAATTTATGAAAGAGGTTTCCTGTGTATGGGGACCTAACAAAACGTAGAGGGTCCGTTTTTATGTGATGTGTATTGCGTTTCGTCTACAAGGCTTTCAATTCTATTTCATGTCAGGAAGTACACGTTAGGTGAATTTAGTTTGAGAGCACATTTTAACTAATTTTTTCTTCTTTTTTTTGTCGACATACAGGTTCATCGTAAGGATGATTTTTTTTTGATACTGTGTGGTAGATATACCCATATTTGGATATCTGGTTGATATGTCTGTCTGTCTTTCTGTGTATCTTTATGTACGCCTATAACTCGTGTTCGGTTGCTTGGTGCATCGTAAAATTAGGTATGGTAAACATGAGTCAATATACCAATCATTTATAAAACTCTTCATCGTACTTTTCTTACAGTAGAAGGGTGGATATAGGGGAAAACTTCTCAAAATACATGCTAAAATTGGCTAAATATAAAAATTATCCTAGAAGGACGACCAAAGCATATGTTGCGCTTCTCAATGTGAGACAAAAAATTCGCGAGTCTGTAAAGGGTCTCCGAAAACCACATTTTAAGGCCCTTAAATTAACAGTGCGTGTGATATTCCCAGAAAACTAACTTCATTCTGATAAACTTATGAATGAATGACAAACCGCTAATCATTGCAACAGTAGCTGAATTGATAATGTCAGGTGTTAACACCGAACACCGTTCGAAGAACGGGTACTTCTGCTAGTATATATATATATATATATATATTTTTTAAATTTGAAAATATTTGTTTTCGAAAGTAGGCTATAGTTTTAAAACCAAACATGATAGAACGTTGTGCCTTAGTTCAAACGAATGATCTCTAGGACCTTAATTTCTTATAATAAAACTTTTAATTTTGCATGCTTTTTGAAAACAGTCCAATTTTGAAATTCTGATATTTTGAAAAACTAGGAATTTTACAAAAAAGTTTGTTTGACGTAAATTAAAGGTCCCTACCCCCTCTACCAGCAAAATAAATTTCAAGTCTCTAAGACAAAAACTTGTGTAGTAGTGTCAATTGGGGTTCTGATTAAAGTCGCGTGTGTGCTTGAATACGTATGGCTATGTTGGAAAAAGTTTAGGTGGAGGGGGAGGACTAGGGTTAAGTGAGGGGGTCGTTTAGGTGGTATTTTTTCCGCTCTATTTGATTGTGAGGTTATTTTTAAAATGGGTGGTATTTGGAAACGCAATTTGAGGTAAACGTGCGTTTATGACATTTTTGTGATATTGCATGAGCTTGTGAGGCTAGAACGATGTGTTCTTTAGGAACGGGTTGACGTCCTGTTTGCTATGAATGTGTGTTGGTATTTTTTTTTGAAAATTGTTGGGTTTGAATTTGGTGCTATTTTGGCAACGGTGAATTTAGGAAAACGTTTGTTTGACGTTAATGAAAGGGCCCTAGGCCCTCTAGGAAGAAAACAAGTTTCATGTCTGTAGGGCAAAAGAAAATGATAGCTTACTTTCTTGCGAACTATGGTGAAAATACGCGAACGCATGATCGGATTTTAACGAACGAAGTGTTGCTGGCATTGGGATGCCCTCCTCTTTGCTATGAATGTGTGTTGGTATTTTTTAATATAAATTTGAAAATTGTTGGTTTTGAATTGGCGCTATTTTGGAAACGATGAATTTTGGGGGAAAGTTTGTTTGACGTGAATGAAATGTCCCTAGCTTCTCAGGGGCAGAAACCAAGTTTCAAGTCTGTAGGTCAAAAGAAAATGAATTTTGAAAAATAAATGGTCACTATTTAGGAAACTAGGAATTCTACAAAAATGTTTGTTTGACGTCAATGAATGGTCCTGACCCCTCTACCGCGAAAATACATTTCAAGTTTCTAGGTCAAAAATAACGTGCATTTTATAACTTTTTTACCTTTTTTTTTTATGAAACGTGCTCTTAGACAGAGAGCCGCTAGCGCTGGGCGTGTGTTACAACGGGGCTATCACCAGCCATGGTGAATACAGGAAATGACTAATTCGACGGGGCGATGTATGGCAGAACGATATAATGAGGGGTCACATTTCGATATTTTCCCAGGAGAGGTGAATGAAGGTGCATATTTCAAAATGCCTCATGGCGATCTTTAGGTTGTGTACACTCTGGTAGAAGAGGTAAATCGTTGTGTAGATCATGAAGGTCAGATGGGTAATCAACGTCAACGTCTAGAATGTATCCCACAGGATCGTCTTCCTTCAGTTTTTCTGGATCAACAGTATCTGGAGAAACCCACTGAAATCCACCATAAGGAAGGGAGTGGCACATAGCCCACCCGTATTGGTTGTTGGCATCATCATTGGTAATAAACTGCGATGGTTTCTCAGAATCATAAGTTTCCATGTATTTTTTGTTAGCTTCAGCATACCAATGGGGCACCTGACATATGCCTCCACGTATTCCAGACTCGATTAGAAGAATCTGATCGTAATCCTGCAGCAATTCCTGTTTAAAGGAGCATTGCCTCGAAACTTAAACCACGCGAAGTAAAAAAGTGTGCAACATCCACTCGGTGTGTTTCTAGTGTTTTGTTTCTAAATGTTTCATAGCTCTCTGCAAGAAGGAGTACATTTGAAGTTAGGTGGAGGTCACTATATTCCCCTAGAGTTTTAATGTTGAACTGATTCCACACATTTTTGGCATGTTCATAGTCTTCTTGACTAACATTTTCTTGACTTCATTTGTTAAAGAATACCTCTTATGGAGGTAAACACGTTTCACTTACCTTTTCCCATGAATCATTGTAATCATAACAAAATACTCCTTTACGAGTCATGACCGTTGCATTTTCTTTTCCAAAGTACTTGTCTGTTTCAGGGTATGATGTTAAGTTGGAAACTAAGTTTTCCAAACTACTCGGCATTAACCGAAACGTGTCCACAAATCGAAGCTTAACATTTCCTACATATTTGGTGAAGGAAATGTACTTTTCTTTGGATTTAGCGATAACATCCACTCTCTCAGTAGTACATCCCAATTGCTTTACAATGAAATTTGCGTCGTAGCCACTCATATTATGTAGAAATACAGGAAGGGGTTACGTGTTTTACACCTCAAATTACAGTTATTATGAGCACTTCCACGGTATTCCCCTGTAATATGACAATGTTCTCGAATTTTCCAGTCCTCTTTGGCAAATGGTTTTTGATACAAATAACAGGTTTCAGAAGATTGGAACTCTGCTTCTTGATCCTGAGTTAAGGCCTTTGGAACATTTAAGCTGTAAAGACGATCAATTTTATTAGCTATTGAGATCAAACAGTCCATAAACTTTTCTGCAGCGTCAGGTCCACGATAAATAACAGGTTGGCTAGGAAGGTTTGTATTTATGTGTTCCACAGCTGGTGAGAGTTTAACGTATTTACCAAAGCTCATAGGAACATGACTCTGGTATGGGGCTGTATAACTTGCCTCAGGATTAGGTAGACATGTTTGATATGGTAACAGTATACTTTCAAAATCTGCATAGATAACGTAAGGTATTCTCAGCATTTTTTCCACATTTAAGAATTTCACAATTGGGTTTTTGATAGGCATTTCAACCTTAGCAATGTCATGCTGGACACACAAAGCTCTATGTTCTTTCAATTTTTCCATTCCTTGTTGACCATATTGATTATCAAAGTGAGTAAAACACCGTTTACACGTATATATCTTATGGCCATTGCGGGTAAACTGATGTCCTACGAGTTTATAAAAATCTTTGATAAAGACGTAGTGGTTCTGTCCGGATGATGAACTTAGCAGAAGGAGGTCGCGGTGGTCTTGTAGCTCTTGAACCACAACTTTTAGAGGGAACAGTTTATTGTCTTGTTCCAGTCCAAATAAGTTTATGGATATGTCGTTGGCTTTCTCTAATTTGGGAATGTCAGCTAGCGATGTAGGAAACGATATTACTGAAACATCATACTTGTTGTCCAGATCCCTGTAGTTACTAATGCGTTCAGCATTCGTTTTAACAAGTTTTACTAAAATTGCATACATAAAACACTTTTCATCCTTCAAGTTTTGAGGATTAATGCAGGCTTTTCTTGATTTTATATCTGCTGGTAATGGAGTATATGTGCTTCCACGCAAGGGATTGTACTTATTTAATTTCAATCGCACTCCTTCCACTGCTAACAAAGCCCAATTACTGCCTTTTAGTTCAGATTCCTCCATTTCTGTAGTTAACTTTGTAAATTGTGTTTCCAAGAAACTACTTAAGTCTGTTCCCAAAAATAGGGCCTGATTTCTTGTTTTAAAAGCCCGATCTGTAATTTCGTTGGTAGATGTATGAATAAATCTACACTCAGCCACAAGATTAACTTTTATCGACTTGTGTTTTGCTAGTTCTTTCTGCATAGCTTGTATTATTTGCTGTTTGGACTCTTTAAGGTATGAATTTAAATCCTTACACGTATCACAACGTATGAAATAGGATTTAAGTCGACCTTCAAAAGATGTCTGATATTCAATAAGACCATTTTTGTCTGGGAGCAATGAAAGTAGGTAATGTTTTGTAGGCTCCGCTTTTTGTATTTTAGCTGCCGACACAACATTACAACAATCTTCATGCCGACGTCCGTTGTACACATTGTTTAATGTACTACCACAGGTCTTGCACTCATGGAATTCACCACACGATACTTCATGTCGCTTCCTATGATAATCTCGAAGAAAAGTCTTTCCACGCTCTTTACACATATAGCTAGGAATGGGTTCTTCCATCATGAATGTTGATTTCTGCAAACAGCTGCTTACTGCGTATCACATGGCTAGAGGTTGGTCAGTGAGACGGTCTTTCACGATGCGAACATCGTGAGAGGTAGTAGTCAACTTGTAATATTCTTGCTAATGGTCCCTTAATATACCCTAGTCTAGACCAACAGCTCTTTACAGCGTATGACAAGGCTGTAGACTGGACAGTCAGACGGTCTTTCACGATGTGAACACTGTAACAAGTATTAGTAAACTGATTGTATTCTTGCTAAGGGTTCTATAGTATATCATAGTCAATACCAACAGTTACTTACTGTGTAGTGCAAGGCTGTACAATGGTTGTTTCGACGGTCTTTCACCATGTGAACACCGTGAGAGATAATATTCAACTGGTGATATCCTTGCTAAGGGTCCTATAATATACCCCTAGTTAAGGGTAACAGCTGCTTACTGCTTATGACAAGGCTGTACACAGGTCGATGAGACAGTCTTTCACAATGTGAACACTGTAAAAGGTCGAAGTCAACTGAAAATATTCTTACACCCTACTCAAGGTTATCAGGTACTTACTGCATATCAAAAGGCTGTACATTCATGGGTTAGACACTCTTTCTTGCTAAGGACATCCTATATTCCATACACAAGGCTATACATGTTAGTTCTAAACGCTTAGTAGTTAATTGTTTATTTAATTTATATACACAGCTTATACAAGCACTTTTCAAGCGGTAAAAATCACCAAATAGTCAAATGCGGCACGCAAAGTATGTTGCGGCTATCTAGCGGTGATAATGAGAACTACCTGAACTACCAGCATGCTACCTAGCGGCCGGTATCAACACTCACACAACTACTAGCAAGCTTGTCCAATAACGAGTGCAACTGCTCATACCACTAACAATAAACACAGTGGGGGTTGCTTTATCGTTTAATACAAATATATCTTGTTTGAATGGCATAACAAAAAGATAAATTGCGTAATTGTATGGGAATTTTGTATTACCTAAATGTAATACTATGCATGTGTTTGACATTTTACGATTGCATTAGCAAACAGGTTGTAACTTGTAAAAGTAAATGGGCATTGAGAAAACCAAGGCGTAAAAATTTGTTTAAGCATGCTATTTAAGTCTAGGTCATAACATACTAATGTAAATAAACAATATCATACTTTTATAACTTACCGAACCAAACCCAACTATATCAAACCAAAGCCCAACCAAAAACTGAACCAAAACATAGTTGCACCCATGTCAAATCGCGTCTACTAATCGCGCCTACTATAAATCGCGCTTACTAATCGCGCCTACTATAAATCATGCCTACTATCAATCGCGCCTTCTAATCGCGCCTACTATCAATCGCGCCTGCTATAAATCGCGCCTACTTTAAATTGCACTCACTTTTGTCTACCTGCCTTTGTACTCTACTTTTTCTCTTTTATTTGCACTCTACTTTTGCTCTTATATTCACATTCACTTGTTGGCTTATTTGGTCTTGGAAAGTATCTCAACTCATTTTTATGGCAGCATAATGCTTACCACCGTGTTTGTAAGCAACAACAACAACACACTAAAATTCCAAAAATCCCAAGTACTCTAAGGTTATGATTGATTCTTATTCTTACCTCTATTCACGCCTAGTCAAATACAATATAATTTTAAATTTTTCCTAAAAATTTTGGGAAAGTAAACTATATGTTTAAACTAAAACTCTTAAAAGATCATATGTTAACTCTAACACTTACCTCTATATCACTGTTAGTCCACAAATAGTGTATTTTTTTCAAAAGTTTCAAAATAATATCGGAAAGTAGGCTATCTGTTTCAACTAAAAATCCTAAAAAGTCTGTTAACTCCTACACCCACCTCTATAAAACTCTCAGTCCAAAAATATTAACTTTTTCAAATTTTCCAAAAAATATATTGGGAAAGTAGGCTAAAAGTTAAACTAAAAATCCTAATAGGTCATGTGTTAACTCCTACACAAACCTCTGTCCCACTCCCAGTCCAAAATACTGTATTTTTCAATTTTTTCCAAAAAATATTTGGAAAGTAGGCTATATTTCCAATAAAGGCAAGTTTACAAAAATGTTTATTTGACATAAATTGTTGATCCTTCCGCTCTCTACCCACAAACCAAGTACCAAGTCCCTAGAACAAAATCCAAGAAAGTTAAATTGGGAAAGTAGGCGATTTTTCAAAAACCCAAACATGATAGAACGTTGTTCAATAGCTTAAAAGAATAGTCTCTATGTCCTTTAATTTAAAAAAACTTAAAAAAAATCGTTTCTTTTTGTTTTTGTTTTATGTTTTGGAAACTAAAGAGTTTACAAAAACGTTTGTTTGACATAAATGAAAGGCCCCTACCCCAGCTACGCCAAAAATAAATTTCACGTCTCTAGGACTAAAACTGTGCTGTAGGGGAGCAGTGGTGTTTTAACGCATAGCCGCTCGTCTACGCTGACATCTAACCCGATATCTTGCGAACCCATGATCGAGAGGGCGTCGGCTTGAATGATTTGACATGTCACATGCCAAAATCGGACCATGGGTTCGCGAGATATACATAAGATTTGGGATTTCACCATTTCGAAATATAAAAAAAAATTAACCTCAGCCACAGCAAGACCTGCCCTGACGCATCAACAAGTGGAAAGATATGCTAAACAACTAAAGCTTTCTCATTTTCGAGGTGTGTTTTTGCTAAACCAAATACCCCCACGACCCTGGAAACAGGAATGTGCTGTTGTCAATTTGGATGATCACCGAGGACCAGGAATGCATTATGTAGCTTATGTCAAAGAGGGATCCACCGTATGGTACTTTGACAGATTTGGGAATTTGCCCCCGCCCATGGAACTAGTGACCTATTTTGGAAACAGGATCAAGATATATTATAAAGTGAAACGTGAGCAAACGTTTAACAGACAACAGTGTGGACGTTTGTGTTTACTTTTTTTATATAAGACGCAGCATAAGCAAAAACGTTCACAGTATGTCGGCAGAAAGTAAAACGTTTACACTGCATGGACGTGGACCCGAAGTCAGCCTAGACTTTTACCCGCCTATCGAATTGACTGAAATACCTCATGGTTAAGGATTTGTTTCACTTGAAACGTACAATCGAATATACAACATACGTGAAAATGTGAAGAGCAAGTTTTACTATGATGATTGTGTGCTCACCCTGAACTCTGGTGGGTATACGATAGACGATATTTATTAACACATTTATGTGGTGTTGATCAATGAATATGGTTTAAAGTCATTTCTCGATGGAACGCGCAAGTTTGAACTTGTAGGAAATACCAACACTCATCGCTGCAGTATTTTTTCTACATTCAAAATTGACTTTAAAACACGCCCCGATTCCATTGGTCCATTACTAGGATTTAAACCACGCGTGTTGGAGCCCAACAAAATACATGAATCAGACCATGAAGAGAAATTCATTAAGGACCATCACGTGTCGGTGACGTGTAATATTATTAGCCAAGTGTACACCAATCAAGAACCATCGCATTCGCTTTATGACTTTATTGTAACATCGCCCAATGGCTATATTATTCGTGAAAACCCTCCCGTAGTGCTTTTTCATTCTGTGGCTGTCGATGGTATTAGTAATATAACATTAAGACTGATCAATAGAGATCAACAACTCATTGATCTAGATTCTACCACACCAGTGACTTACAAGTTGGTGCTAAAGTCACTATGAAGTTTGTGTATAAAGCAACAACACCGTCTAGGAATGGTGTTAGTTGTTTGCCACGTGAATACACGTTAACATCTAAGGACAAGCAGATTTTACAGCATTTGGGTTACCACTTAAACCCCCATGATGAATTCTATCCTAGAGGTAGCTAACCACATCGAGGAGCAACCAATGGTGGTAAGAATTGATATCCATTCCTATCAAGCTCAAACACCAGGACTCAATAACAATGATGAAATTCAATTTGTTATCAACAACCAAGATATTTACACCCTACCGCATGAAAGTGTCATTCAGATTGAAGGTCGGCTCACGAAAGCCGATGGCTATACACCCACTAAATCCAAGTTGGCCAACCATCCTTTTGCCTTTCTGTTTTCTGAGGTGCGGTATGTCATGAAACTATACCCCTCTTATAGTGAGGAAGAAGGTAAAACACTTTGCATGGCGGGTTGGTGTCCTGACTCATCCAATGACTGGATGGTACACACCGATGGCACCTTTACTGGATATTTACCTCTTAAACTGATTTTAGGCTTTGCCGAAGATCACCAACGCATTGTGGTCAACGCAAGTCAAGTGCTTTACCTGGTGAGAGACAGGAGTGATAATAATGCACTCGAGGGAGCCGACAATGCCCCCATAGATTCAAAAATTCAACTACAACGCATTCTATGGAAAGTGCCCCATGTGACCCTTGACGATAGCAAAAAACTGGACATACTCAAAATGGTAAAGAGAGGTATGCCTCTACCCATGGAATTTAGAAGCTGGGCACTTCATGAATACCCTCTATTCCCCACCACCAACACACACAGTTGGTCTGTAAAAACAGCCCGCTATACAGAGAGACCTCTCTACATGATCGTGGGTTTTCAAACGAATCGCAAGTATCAACAAACCAAAGATGCCACCCAATTTGATCATCTACAATTAAGAAATGCACGTCTTTTCCTCAACGGTGCTGTGTTTCCCTATAAAGGAATGGATTTAGATTTTTCAAAAAATAAATTTGGCCCCCTGTACGAATTGTTTTCTAAATTTAGATGGTCGTATTATCAAAAAGAGAATTGCCCCATGTTGTCACCCCAAGCTTTTAAGACAAGGGCGCCACTGATTGTCTTTGACTGTTCCTACTTGGAAGAGTCCGTCAAGCCATCCAATATTGACATTCGACTAGATTTTGAAACGCATGATAATGTTCCAGTATACGACGGCTTACTGTTTGATTATTCATCACAAACAAGACAACTATTATCCACTGTCCAACCAAGTGCCAAGTGTATAAATAACAGGTCAACCTACATCAAGCTGCTCAGTCATGCCTTGCTTTAGAGCATCAAGAGACGTCACATCCATGATTTTAAAATCTGAGGAACAACGTTTCAAGACCTTTGCGACGTGGCCTGTGCCTTTCATATACCCTCAAGCCTTGGCGGCCGCTGGATTCTATTATTTAAAAACAAGAGATGAAGTGAAATGTGCCTTTTGCCCCATCAGCATAGACCAATGGGAAGAAAGTGATGAACCTATGCAAGAACATCAGCGCTGGTCACCCGCCTGCCCCTATCTATGCAGAATGGAGGTGGGAAATATACCCTGTCATTCAAGTTACCCCTCACTGGTGCCTCTGATTGATGAAAAAACAAGTTACGATTCGCGTGGTCTGTATGGTGTCAATGGTGCTAGTTTAGAGACATTGGGACATCATCGGTGCTATGGACGTTACAAACACAAAATACTGTATTGTTGTATCAGTTGGTATCGTCCCTATCCCAAAATGACTAAAGCTTGTAAGACGTGTTATGATAATAAAATGATGTAATAAAAGAAATATTTTGTGGTTGTTAATATTATTTCTTAAGCCCCCTGTCATACCCTAACCTCAATAGTGACTAGTCAGTGTATTTTTGTTTTTTACTAGAATGGAATGTAAATCACCTTACTGGACGATCGTTAGTCTGCGGTCAGTTGGACTTGATCCAGACAAGAGTGAACATGTTGCGTACACTAATTGTCGACTGTCAAGAGTTTAAAATTGGAGATAACAAATTTATATTTAAAGAAGTGGCCATCATTGATTGTTCCACTTTTTGGATATCGCAAGCTAACCATTTGCTGTTTAAACCACCCTATGCGTTTGATTTGATGTGTGAAAAAGACCGTAAACAAACCCAGTGGATTGAAACTCATATGCAACTAGAGTGGAATCAGGGAACCATTTCGTATAAGCTCCTAGACATGGTCATGAAAGCCCACTTGTCCTCTGCCCATGTGGTATTTGTGAAAGGTAGTGAAAAACGTCAATGGCTACAACCATTTTTAGCGTCTTACTGTCAATGTATCGATTTAATGGACACTGGCTGTCCCTCGTTGCAAACACTAATGGATCGCTGCCCCTGTGACAATATTACTCATTAAGCCATGGCACAGGTGTGGCAATTGTTTCATTGGCTAACCACCAATGCCTGCTGGGAGTTGTTAAATAAAATTAATACTCGAGGTTTACATGTGAATGACACCAGTGAGATTTCTACAAGCGACGTGTAAACATCAACGTGATACCATGGAGAAAGGGGATGCTACCGATAAAGCGATTGGAAAGTTCTTTGTGTGTAAAAAGAAACTAGACAGTTTTACCAAAGAAGAATTATTGGCTCTTCCAAAATCGTTCATTTATTACGTGGCTGGAAATGCAGTGAAAGAAATCTGGCAACATGTACCAAAATCATGGACCCTGTGTTAAGTGAATTGCAACCATGTACAGATTATGATCACCATAAGCAAGTGGCCATGGCAAAAATACCCTCTATGCGACAGTGTGCTACTTGCCAGCTGGTCAAACTATATCACGGTCATAAAAGTCAGTGTAAAGACTTTGTTTCCTCATTCCACGGGTGTGATGGCGAGAAAATAGCAACATCAACATCGTCTAGAGAGGAAGATGAAAATCAAACCTTTTCTCCACCTATGGAAAATGATATGTCAAACTTGTACTGGTTATGGCGTCATTGACAAAGTCATTCAATACTTACCTTTTGAAATCCATCTTCCTGGTTATCGTTTTTGTGGTCCTGGAACGAAGCTGAATCAACGTTTGCAACGTGGTGATGTAACTATTAATCCTTCGGATCAAGCATGCAAAGAACATGACCTTTCTTATCGTCATAGACATCCTGCATTTAGACGTGTGGCGGATAAAGTATTGTTAAAAAAGCCAAACAACGTTTGACATTCTGTGATGCCTCAGTGGGAGAAAGGTTATCAGCCCTCATTGTGATTAGTGCTATTAAAGGAAAGTTAATGATGAGTGGACATGAACATTGAAAGGATTGAGGAATTGGTATTTCTTTGTATTCTATTTTGTAAAGCTCTATTTGTTGTGAAATAAAAACAAGATGTTCAGTAAAGAACATATAGCCTACTTTCACCTAAATGTATGAGTATAGTTATAACTCGTTGTTATTATCAAAGAGTATAATAGAATAATTTCTTGATTGAAGACCTTAAAAACTATTTACCTCTACCAAACACCACAACCTCGAAAACAACTGCTACCATCATTAAAGGAAGAAAGATAAGAAGTATCTAAAGCATGTTATGGATCTGGAGACATAATCGACCAGACTGGCTGCGTGGCTCAGCGGTAACGTTCTTGCTTGCTGGGCCCTATGTTGCAGGTTCGTATCATGGCGCAATCAGCTGGCATTTGAGGGTGCATAAATGCGAGGGAGCCGTGTTAGTAGATTTACTGGCACGTTAAAGATCCCCTTCGGAGCAAAATTCCGGCACCCCGGCGTCTCTAAATGCAACAGTAGTTAAAAGGGACGTAAAACCAATAACAGTATTATTATTATTATTATTATTATTATGATTATTACATAATCGGCCTGACGCGGGCAACATCCAACTTTGAGTTGAGGCATGTCTTTACACGTCTGGCTGTGCATGGCTTTCACAACCCTAATTGAATGAACAAATCTTTCCATGACCCTGCAGACACGTGTGTATACCAACGATGTGGATATTTTCGTTTGCTATTTGGCTGCAATACAAGTATTAATTAAAATCCTGAACTAGCACCAACGGCTAGAGTTCAGATACTATGTGAAATCGTTTTGTTCTTTACTTCAATTAACATTTTCAAATAACGCACAATAGGCTGTTACAAACCCTTTAAAATAAAAAGTAAAAATGTATCGTAGTATCATCTTGTCATTCTTCAAATTCGATGTGCATAGAATGACAATGGAGTCCCATGTAGACCAGTCGTGACATCTAATGGAGAAGTATCGAACAAGATAATCCTAACAGGGTGTGCATTCTAGCGGCCGTAAACATAAACTTTTCAATAAAATCTGTAAGTTAATATGTTGGCTGGCGTGCAGTTCGCCATGATAATTCACTTTTTTGTTCCTAGATTGGCCTGTTCGCCATCTCTTGATGAATACAGTACTTTTGCATTTGTCAGTTGGCACAGGCTAGAGTAAAAGGTGGCTTTTCACCGATGTCTCAGTCTCACTCATGGCTGTGATTATATGGAAGCTACTGAGGTATGGGTGGTGCTTAGTAATGGCATTTGGGGCACAGTCAGTGCCTGTGAATGCTGTGAAAGGTTCAACTCATAGGGTTAGGACTACTGTTCTGACTCAGTGAGGAAAGCAATGGCAAACTACCTCACTCCTCTTCTTGCCTAGAACGCCTCAAAATAGCGCTGCCTTGGGTTTTTGTGGGTATCTACTCACATAACGTAACGGCGGTACTTTTTGAGGATCCAACCAGCCTTCGGGCTGACTACCTAACAGACAGACAGACAGACAGACAGATGTCTCGTGCAAATCTGCTGGCGAATTTTGTTTTAATTATATATTTTCCATCAAACTATGCACAATTTATAACGATTAATTTTAAAACGTCTGAGTCATTACAAAGCAATAAATATAAATAAATTCAAGCAAAAAAAAAACTGACTCTGATGGTGTTTGAACCATAGCCTTAAGATTTATAGCCTAACGCTTCACCAAACGTGCGAACGGACATTGATCGATATCAAATGAGTTACATAGAACGTGTTAGCAATTAATGATTTACACTAAACGATTTCATCAGTGGAGTATATTATTTGTATATGAAGCATTTCATACTACGTTTATTTATTTTGTATCAGTACGCTATATTGCATGCAATACTCAAATTAGTGAAATATAAGTCAGGCACAAGATATCCGCTGCCATCTTGCCTTGTACTGAGACGGCTCAGTTTTTTTAAAATCACTTCTGCACTATAGTATTACAAAATAAACTTTTAATTTCGAACGTGCCTCTTCCTTTAGAACAGTTAAAACGATTCTCGGCTCGATAATCGGAACTGGTGTGTCCCATGATATAGATTATAATGTTTGCATAATTCGCACGGCCGCCATACGGAAATGGTACGGCGGATGACCTTGTAGTTTAGTCACAAGGCGCGTCCTATATGAAGGTATGTTGTTACCATATTTGGTAGAGATCGGATGATTTGGTTAGTCGTTATTTGATTTTACGTTTTGAACGTTTGAGTGGCCGCCATTCAGTTTTGGTAAAGATGGCGGTGATATAAAACATGACACTGAGGTGCCCTTTGCTAGTTCTACCTCAGTACCAAATTTCGTTCAATTCGGTTTCACCGTGTTTGAATTGATAGAGGGGGGGGGGGCAGACATTCAGAGTACACACACTCACACACACACACATACTCACACACAGACAGACACGCAATTTTTCACCCTGAGTAGATCTCATAAGTCTACTTTAATTTTTTGCAAACATCGAAATTAGACTAACAAGGTTTACCAGATCACAATGTCTTATTTTTTTAAATGGTGATAGCCATTTCTTTATTTTTTCATTTTTTCACACATGAATATTTACAATTTCCACTTTGCATTTTTACATTGCCCTTGTTTAGTTTTACTTTTGTAAATTTTTTAAAAATAATTTTTAACAATTTTTCCCACATGGATATTTACAATGTTCACTTAACATTTTTTACATTGTCTTGTTCAGTTTTCACATTTTATACATTTTTTTAATCATTTGTTTAACCATAATATAAAAAGCAAATTTTTACAGTAAAGTGTGTTATTTTAAACTAAAACTACAGTAGCCTAACATTATACATTCTACATACAGTTTTACAAATATATCACAATATAAAATACACTACAAATGATACAATATGGTGAACATTAGACTTAAGTAAAGTAATAGTCGTCAATGCGACGCTTTTCCCAAGCAAGAGTATCAAATGTGTTGGGTATAATGAATCGTTTGTTGTCTTCATTACTTAAAGTAACTTTGTTCAGCAAATTGGTATGTAGCTGATGATTTTTACTTCTAAATACACACATTTTCTTATATAATATAGGTGGGTTACTGACTATACAGTTCTTATAATCACTTATGTCTAACTCTTTACTAACAACATTCGTTTTCACTCCTTTTATTTTTTTATTACTACATCATCAATCGTCATATAGCTGTATGATTTACATTTTGTGCCTACAAAGGTGTCTAAAACAACACCAGCACATTCATCCTTAAATTTTCCTAGAACCTTTTTGTTTACTAGAGGTAAATAGTAGATATTATCCTTGGGATAGTCACTTGTATCAAACCTATTTAGCTCAGTTTTGATATCCTCATAAAAATCATCAGTTTTAAATTCATAAATAAAAGAATCTGTATCTGTATAGAGTAATTTTGAATTATCATGATAGTTTTTCTTAACATAATCATAGTGAAATTCATACATACGTGTTTTTGACAATTCCAGAATGGCGTAACCCACATATATGTGTCTGTTGTAGGTTACTGAAAGATGATTCATTTGTATTACAACTAAATCCTCATGAATAATTGAACAGCTATGAAAGTTAGGCTTGCTTATTAAGTTACTCGTACCATACCTCTTACCATCATTATCCCACTTTGTTATCAGCTTTAAATCAACTCGCTTATCAACATTCTCCATAGTCTTTCCAAAAACACTATTATTCATAAGTTTGTAAAAAGCTTTTTCAAAAGCATTTGTTGATAGTGTTCTTAAATTCTTGTTCAGATCAATATATGGTTTGAGCCATGCTGACTGATGAAATTGTAATACACGATGAATTTTAGTTAGTTTTAATCCATGCTGTAGACACTGTTTTAAGTTTTGATAATGTATTACATATTTACATTTATTATTTACATTAGCAATTAACATTTTGTTCGCTATGCTATGTATGGATATTTCATATTCTCAGGACAGAATGGTAGATCATTATGTTCATCATGTAACTCTTTAGGGTACTCAAGATTTACCTCTAAAATATATCCTTTTTCATCGTTATCATTTAAAGTGTTAACATGGAAAACATCAATTTCAGGTTGTGTCAGCCAGCGAAAATCTTTTAGTGGTAGATATTGACTCATAGCCCAATCATATTGGTTATTTGCATCGAGGTAGACAATATACTTTGACTCTTCACAAGGGTTGTAGCTAGGCATGTATTTATTATTTGCTTTAGAATATCGCCCACTACATTGACTTAATCCTCCTCGAATTGATCATTTTATAAAATTAATCATGTCTATATCAGTCATCAATTCTAAATTTACTTTTGTCTTTTTCAACATCGAACTAAAACTTAACCCAGGAGCAGTGAAATACTGACAAGGATCAAGGTCATAAGTTTTCATACAAACATTTCGAAAATTTTCAAAAACATCTGCTAATAATAACACATCTGTCTTCAAATATATGTCTGAAAATTCACCTAAAGCATGAATGTTAAACGGTGTCCATACACGTTGTGCATGTAAATATTCCAGATCACTAATATGACTTGTGTTTAAGGAACTGTAAAATGTATCTTTTGGTGGTAAAGAACACTCCTCAAGACGTTCCACACAGTTAATATATTCATAAGGGAATATAACCTTTTGACGAATCAAATTACAATCATCTTTTCTAGGAAAGACACGTTGAATTTCATGAAAATGATCTGATTTTAAATTACTAGCAAGCTTATCAAGACTACTTGGCATAAAGCGGAATGAATCTAAAAATCGCAGTTTTATCTTTTTTGTGTCAGTTTTAATGTATTTTGTGAACGATATGTATTGTTCTTTATTATTTGCAATCACATCAATTTTCACATCTGAAGCTCCAAATTCTTTGACGATAAAGTGGTTATCATATTTGCTACCGTTATGTAGAATGACTGGAATGAATTTAGTTACTCTATACTTTAAATTACATTCTTGGTGAGCAGCACCACGATATTTTCCTGTTAAATGGTCATGATCGCGAACCCTATCTGTATATAAACATTCACCACATATAAAACAATTAGTTTCAGTTTCGAAACTCATTTGCTGTGTTGATGTTAGTGGCTCCATTGGAATGATAATATTTAAATTAGAGGATATACGGATGGCATCTTTTTCAAGTCTTTCCATAAAAACTTTAGGTGCATCCGGCCCTCTATAGAGTTCAAACTTATTTAAAGAGTCATCATAGCTACATTTAATATAATATGCAAAGCTAAAAGGTTCATAATTGTGAGTAGCGTTGGTAAAAGGTTTGGTTGGATTCGATGAACATGTATTAAACGGTTTTAGCAAAGCCTCAAAGTCAGTATATATAGCAAATGGTACTCGAAGCTGCTTCTCAAAGTCCTTAAATTTGAGAATGTTAATTTTAGGAGTCGGTAATACCGTACAAACATGATTACATCCCCATTTTTGATGTTGAGTTAGTTGATCCTCTTTTCTAAAATATAATAAAGAGCCATCACACAACCACTTTTTACCATCACATTTTGATAGCTGACTACTAACAAGTCTACTGAAATGTTTTATCCAACAATAGTGAGCATTTTCACCATCGGTTATGTACAGTAAATTTACACGAGCATCCTTTTTTCTTGAGTATAATATAGAGGACCTACTATACTCTTGTTTTCAATTCCATACACATTAATACTTACATTGTTCAGCTCTTCGAAACGTTTAATGTCTTTTATTTCAAAGGGAAATTCCATTTCTTCTATATCTAACGCTGAGGAATAGTGAGGATAGGATGATGATCTATCCATATTCTCTACTGCTGGATAGAGAGCTGAGGTTACAGCCCACGCAAAAAATGTTTGATCACTATTCAAAATGTTTACACAAGCTTTCTTCCGTTTGATCCATACAGGTAAATCAATATATGATGACTAGCTGACCCGTGCGAGAAATCTCGCATGTTCATAAGTCATACTTTCCCCAATAGGTTAATAATGAGTGACTTAAGGAGAAAGGTTGTTATGTTATTATTTCAACCAAATGATTAAAGAACACCATTTTAATTTCAGTTAGAATTCCTAGCTGTACGTTCTCTAACTTAACAAGGCAATTACTGAAAATTCTATCATCATAACACTCGCCAGATAGTCGATAGTTATGAAAGCATCTTGTTATGAAAGCCGGCTTTCATATAGCCGTGGTAGGATTTTTCGAGATCTCGGAAACTAAGCGCTGCCCAGTGTTCAAACCTATTCCAATCGAATCAGAGACGAAAAAAAATTATCAAAGAAAGTCTGTCTGTATGTACGTATGTGCGTGACGTTTTTGCGTTTAGCAAAGTACAGGTCGCAATTTTCAAGATATCGAGCTGAAATTTGGTACGGTGAAAGAGTTGGGGCCTGTGACGAACCCTATTGTTGGGCGTTAAAATCGGTGTAGGGCCGGACCTTCTTTTGGGGCCCTGAATTTCATCCTATTTCTTTGAATCGATATATCTCGGAAACGGTTGGTCGTATCGAAAAATGTTAAATGTATAGGTGTAAGATCTCCGCGGTATGCAACCTTTTTACTCAAAACGATTTTTGATATCTCTCACCGTTTTCTTTTTTGGGGCCCTGAAAATGTCCATTGTGCGTGACATTTTTGCGTTTAGCTAAGTACTGGTCGCAATTTTCAAGACATTAAGCTGAAATTTGGCACGATGAAAGAATTAGTGACTGTGACGAATCCTATTGTTGGGCGTTAAAATCGGTGCAGGGCCGGATCTTTTTTGGGGGCCCTGAATTTCAAACTTTTTTTTGGAATCGATATATGTCGGAAACGGTTGATCGCATCGAAAAATGATAAGTGTATAGGTGTAAGATCTCCGCGGTATGCAACTTTTCTACTCAAAACGATTTTTGATATCTCTCATCGTTTTCCTTTTTGGGGCCCTGAAAATGTCCATTGTGCGTGACATTTTTGCGTTTAGCTAAGTACTGGTCGCAATTTTCAAGATATTAAGCTGAAATTTGGTACGGTGAAAGAGTTAGTGACAGTGACGAATTCTATTGTTGGGCGTTAAAATCGGTGCAGGGCCGGATCTTTTTTGGGGGCCCTGAATTTCTAACTGTTTTTTGGAATCGATATATCTCGGAAACGGTTGATCGTATCGAAAAATGTTAAAAGTATAGGTGTAAGATCTCCGCTGTATGCAACGTTTTCACAAAAAACGATTTTTTGATATCTCTCACCGTTTTCTTTTTTTGGGGCCCTGAAAATGTCCATTGTACGTGACAATTTTGCGTTTAGCTAAGTACTGGTCGCAATTTTCAAGATATTAAGCTGAAATATGGTACGGTGAAAGAGTTAGTGACTGTAACGAATCCTATTGTTGGGCGTTAAGATCGGTGCAGGGCCGGATCTTTTTTGGGGGCCCTGAATTTCAAACTTTTTTTGGAATCGATATATCTCGGAAACGGTTGATCGTATCGAAAAATGTTAAAGGTATAGGTGTAAGATCTCCGCGGTATGCAAGTTTTTCACTCAAAACGATTTTTTGATATCTCTCACCGTTTTCTTTTTTTGTGGCCCTGAAAATGTCCATTGTGTGTGACATTTTTGCGTTCAGCTAAGTACTGATCGCAATTTTCAAGATACTAAGCTGAAATTTGGTACGGTGAAAGAGTTAGTGACTGTGACGAATCCTATTGTTGGGCGTTAAGATCGGTGCAGGGCCGGATCTTTTTGGGGGGCCCTGAATTTCAAACTTTTCTTGGAATCGATATATCTCGGAAACGGTTGATCGTATCGAAAAATGTTAAAGGTATAGGTGTAAGATCTCCGCGGTATGCAAGTTTTTCACTCAAAACGATTTTTTGATATCTCTCACCGTTTTCTTTTTTTGGGGCCCTGAAAATGTCCATTGTGCGTGACATTTTTGCGTTTAGCTAAGTACTGATCGCAATTTTCAAGATATTAAGCTGAAATTTGGTACGGTGAAAGAGTTAGTGACTGTGACGCATCCTATTGTTGGGCGTAAAAATCGGTGCAGGGCCGGATCTTTTTTGGGGGCCCTGAATTTCTAACTGTTTTTTGGAATCAATATATCTCGGAAACGGTTGGTCGTATCGAAAAATCTTTAAATGTACAGGTGTAAGATCTCCGCGGTATGCAACCTTTTTACTCAAAACGATTTTTTTATATCTCTCACCGTTTTCTTTTTTTGGGGCCCTGAAAATGTCCATTGTGTGTGACATTTTTGCGTTTAGCTAAGTACTGATCGCAATTTTCAAGATATTAAGCTGAAATTTGGTACGGTGAAAGAGTTAGTGACTGTGACGAATCCTACTGTTGGGCGTTAAGATCGGTGCAGGGCCGGATCTTTTTGGGGGGCCCTGAATTTCAAACTTTTCTTGGAATCGATATATCTCGGAAACGGTTGATCGTATCGAAAAATGTTAAAAGTATAGGTGTAAGATCTCCGCTGTATGCAACTTTTTCACAAAAAACGATTTTTTGATATCTCTCACCGTTTTCTTTTTTTGGGGCCCTGAAAATGTCCATTGTGCGTGACATTTTTGCGTTTAGCTAAGTACTCATCGCAATTTTCAAGATATTAAGCTGAAATTTGGTACGGTGAAAGAGTTAGTGACTGTGACGAATCCTATTGTTGGGCGTTAAGATCGGTGCAGGGCCGGATCTTTTTTGGGGGCCCTGAATTTCAAACTTTTTTTGGAATCGATATATCTCGGAAACGGTTGATCGTATCGAAAAATGTTAAAGGTATAGGTGTAAGATCTCCGCGGTATGCAACTTTTTCACTCAAAACGATTTTTTGATATCTCTCACCGTTTTCTTTTTTTGGGGCCCTGAAAATGTCCATTGTGTGTGACATTTTTGCGTTTAGCTAAGTACTGATCGCAATTTTCAAGATATTAAGCTGAAATTTAGTACGGTGAAAGAGTTAGTGACTGTGACGAATCCTATTGTTGGGCGTTAAGATCGGTGCAGGGCCGGATCTTTTTGGGGGCCCTGAATTTCAAACTTTTCTTGGAATCGATATATCTCGGAAACGGTTGATCGTATCGAAAAATGTTAAATGTATAGGTGTAAGATCTCCGCGGTATGCAACTTTTTCACAAAAAACGATTTTTTGATATCTCTCACCGTTTTCTTTTTTTGGGGCCCTGAAAATGTCCACTGTGCGTGACATTTTTGCGTTTAGCTAAGTACTGGTCGCAATTTTAAAGATATTAAGCTGAAATTTAGTACGGTGAAAGAGTTAGTGACTGTGACGAATTCTATTGTTGGGCGTTAAAATCGGTGCAGGGCCGGATCTTATTTGGGGGCCCTGAATTTCTAACTGTTTTTTGGAATCAATATATCTCGGAAACGGTTGGTCGTATCGAAAAATCTTAAATGTACAGGTGTAAGATCTCCGCGGTATGCAACCTTTTTATTCAAAACGATTTTTTGATATCTCTCACCGTTTTCTTTTTTTGGGGCCCTGAAAATGTCCATTGTGTGTGACATTTTTGCGTTTAGCTAAGTACTGATCGCAATTTTCAAGATATTAAGCTGAAATTTGGTACGGTGAAAGAGTTAGTGACTGTGACGAATCCTATTGTTGGGCGTTAAGATCGGTGCAGGGCCGGATCTTTTTGGGGGGCCCTGAATTTCAAACTTTTCTTGGAATCGATATATCTCGGAAACGGTTGATCGTATCGAAAAATGTTAAAAGTATAGGTGTAAGATCTCCGCTGTATGCAACTTTTTCACAGAAAACGATTTTTTGATATCTCTCACCGTTTTCTTTTTTTGGGGCCCTGAAAATGTCCATTGTGCGTGACATTTTTACGTTTAGCTAAGTACTCATCGCAATTTTCAAGATATTAAGCTGAAATTTGGTACGGTGAAAGAGTTAGTGACTGTGACGAATCCTATTGTTGGGCGTTAAGATCGGTGCAGGGCCGGATCTTTTTTGGGGGCCCTGAATTTCAAACTTTTTTTGGAATCGATATATCTCGGAAACGGTTGATCGTATCGAAAAATGTTAAATGTACAGGTGTAAGATCTCCGCGGTATGCAACTTTCTCACAAAAAACGATTTTTTGATATCTCTCACCGTTTTCTTTTTTTGGGGCCCTGAAAATGTCCATTGTGCGTGACATTTTTGCGTTTAGCTAAGTACTGATCGCAATTTTCAAGATATTAAGCTGAAATTTGGTACGGTGAAAGAGTTAGTGACTGTGACGCATCCTATTGTTGGGCGTAAAAATCGGTGCAGGGCCGGATCTTTTTTGGGGGCCCTGAATTTCTATTTGTTTTTTGGAATCAATATATCTCGGAAACGGTTGGTCGTATCGAAAAATGTTAAATATACAGGTGTAAGATCTCCGCGGTATGCAACTTTTCTACTCAAAACGATTTTTTGATATCTCCCACTGTTTTCTTTTTTTGGAGCCCTGAAAATGTCCATTGTGCGTGACATGTTTGCGTTTAGCTAAGTACTCATCGCAATTTTCAAGATATTAAGCTGAAATTTGGTACGGTGAAAGAGTTAGTGACTGTGACGAATCCTATTGTTGGGCGTTAAGATCGGTGCAGGGCCGGATCTTTTTTGGGGGCCCTGAATTTCAAACTTTTTTTGGAATCGATATATCTCGGAAACGGTTGATCGTATCGAAAAATGTTAAAGGTATAGGTGTAAGATCTCCGCGGTATGCAACTTTTTCACTCAAAATGATTTTTTGATATCTCTCACCGTTTTCTTTTTTTGGGGCCCTGAAAATGTAAATTGTGTGTGACATTTTTGCGTTTAGCTAAGTACTGGTCGCAATTTACAAGATATTAAGCTGAAATTTGGTACGGTGAAAGAGTTATTGACTGTGACGAATCCTATTGTTGGGCGTTAAGATCGGTGCAGGGCCGGATCTTTTTTGGGGGCCCGGAATTTCAAACTTTTTTTGGAATCGATATATCTCGAAAACGATTGATCGTATCGAAAAATGTTAAATGTATAGGTGTAAGATCTCCGCGGTATGCAACTTTTTCACTCAAAATGATTGTTTGATATCTCTCACCGTTTTCTTTTTTTGGGGCCCTGAAAATGTAAATTGTGTGTGACATTTTTGCGTTTAGCTAAGTACTGGTCGCAATTTACAAGATATTAAGCTGAAATTTGGTACGGTGAAAGAGTTTGTGACTGTGACGAACCCTATTGTTGGGCGTTAAAATCGGTGTAGGGCCGGACCTTTTTTTGGGGCCCTGAATTTCATCCTATTTTTTTTGAATCGTTATATCTCGGAAACGGTCGGTCTTATCGAAAAATGTTAAAGGTATAGGTGTAAGATCTCCGCGGTATGCAACTTATTTACTCAAAACGATTTTTTGATATCTCTCACCGTTTTCTTTTTTTGGGGCCCTGAAAATGTCCATTGTGTGTGACATTTTTGCGTTTAGATAAGTACTGGTCGCAATTTTCAAGATATTAAGCTGAAATTTGGTACGGTGAAAGAGTTAGTGACAGTGACGAATCCTATTGTTGGGCGTTAAAATCGGTGCAGGGCCGGATCTTTTTTGGGGGCCCTGAATTTCAAACTTATTTTCGGAATCGATATATCTCGGAAACGGTTGGTCGTATCGAAAAATGTTAAAAAGTACAGGCGTAAGATCTCTGCGGTATGCAACTTTTTTACTCAAAACGATTTTTTGATATCTCCCACCGTTTTCTTTTTTTAGGGCTCTGAAAGCGTCCATTGGGCGTGACATTTCTGCGTTTAGCTAAGTACTGGTCGCCATTTTCAAGATATGAAGCTGAAATTCGGTAGTGTGAAAGAGTTAGTGACTGTGACGAATCCTATTGTTGGGCGTTAAAATCGGTGCAGGGCCGGACCTTCTTTTGGGGCCCTGAATTTCATCCTATTTCTTTGAATCGATATATCTCGGAAACGGTTGGTCGTATCGAAAAATGTTAAAGGTATAGGTGTAAGATCTCCGCGGTATGCAACTTTTTTACTCAAAACGATTTTTGACATCTCTCACCGTTTTCTTTTTTTGGGGCCCTGAAAATGTCCATTGTGCATGACATTTTTGCGTTTAGCTAAGTACTGGTCGCAATTTTCAAGACATTAAGCTGAAATTTGGTACGATGAAAGAATTAGTGACTGTGACGAATCCTATTGCTGGGCGTTAAAATCGGTGCAGGGCCGGATCTTTTTTGGGGGCCCTGAATTTCAAACTTTTTTTTTGAATCGATATATGTCGGAAACGGTTGATCGCATCGAAAAATGTTAAATGTATAGGTGTAAGATCTCAGTGGTATGCAACTTTTCTACTTAAAACGATTTTTGATATCTCTCACCGTTTTCTTTTTTTGGGGCCCTGGAAATGTCCATTGTGCGTGACATTTTTGCGTTTAGCTAAGTACTGGTCGCAATTTTCAAGATATTAAGCTGAAATTTGGTACGGTGAAAGAGTTAGTGACAGTGACGAATTCTATTGTTGGGCGTTAAAATCGGTGCAGGGCCGGATCTTTTTTGGGGGCCCTGAATTTCTAACTGTATTTTGGAATCAATATATCTCGGAAACGGTTGGTCGTATCGAAAAATGATAAATGTACAGGTGTAAGACCTCCGCGGTATGCAACTTTTTTACTCAAAACGATTTTTAGCCTATTTTCAATTTTGAAAAAATAGGCTTATGAGATCACCTTTTTTTCGTGTGTGTGTGCGTGCGTGTGTGTGTGTGTGTGTGTGTGTGTGTGATTCGTGTGTGTGTCCCCCCCTAATAAAATCTAAACGGCTGGAGCGATTTCAATGAAACTCGGTATGTTCATAGCACTATTCTCGGCGACCTCGACCGTGCCCTTCAAATTTTGTTACGTCTCACCAATGCAAAATGGCGGCTGTGCGAAATATTTCACTAGCATTCAATATCTCCGAAACTATTACCGATATCGCCCTGAAATTGTGTACGGTATTAAAGGTTACTACTAGAAGTTCACCTATGAGACTTTCAAAAACCTGGTGACTACAAAACCAACATGGCGGTCAAGCAAAGTTGAGACTTTTAAATAGACTTTTCTCGCGATTTAACTATCCACACGTAATGAAACTTGGTACAGCAAATGTTTATATACATTGTAATGCACTGGAGTCTAATTTAGTTCAATTGTTTACATAACTTCAAAATGGCGGCTGTGCGAAATATTTCACTGACATTCTATATCTCCGAAACTATTACAGATATCACCCTGCAATTTAGTACGGTGATAAAGGGTACTGATACAAGTTTACCTAAGTATATTTCATAAACTTGTAAAGTAGAAAACGAACATGGCGACCAAGCGAAGTTGAGACTTTTAAATAGACTTTTCTCACGATTTAACCATCCAAACGTAATGCAACTAGGTACAGCAAGTGTTTATACACATAGTAATGCACTGGAGTCTAATTTAGTTCAATTGTTTACATAACCTCAAAATGGCGGCTGTGCGAAATATTTCACTGGCATTCTATATCTCCGAAACTATTACAGATATCATCATGCAATTTTGCACGGTGATAAAGGGTACTGGTACAAGTTTATCTATGTATATTTCATAAACTTGTAAAGTAAAAAACGAACATGGCGACCAAGCGAATTTGAAATATTTTAATAGACTTTTCTCGTGATTTAACTCTCTGAGCGCAGTGAAATGTGGTACAGTAAATGATTTTGCAGATTGTAATGCACTGCCATCTAATTTAAATCAATTGTTTACATAACCTCAATATGGCGGCTGTGCGAAATTTTAAAATTAAGTTTTTATTTCTTGTGTCGTAATCATGCGAACGAAGTGAAAGTTTGAATAATGAACCTAGGCAATAATTTTCCTTGAATGGTACATAATTCTATGGCCTATACATTTAACAATCCTAAATGGCGAGCTTCCGAAATATTTAGACGATTCTCAATATCTATGAATCTATTACAGCAACCAAACTGATTTTTTTTATGTTCATAGAGACTATGAACATATGTTCACCTATAGGACTTTCATTAACCTGGTGAGCACAAATCCAACATGGTGGCGACGCGAAGTATAAATATTTAAATGGACGATTCTCGCGAATTAACTATCCGAGTGCTGTGAAACGTTGCACGTTATGCTTATACAAATGTTGATCCACTGGCATCTAATTTATTTCAATTGTTTGCATAATCACAAGATGGCTGCTGTGCGTAATTTTGAAATCTCGTTTTTATTTTTACTTCTTGTGTTCTAATCATGCGATTGAAGTTTGAATACCACACGTACACAATAATCTTAATGTAATAGTACAAAAATAAAAATCCAACCTGGCGACAATCTGAAATATTTAGACGGTTCTCAATATCTACGAATCTGTTACAGCAATTAAACTGAAATTTTGTATGTTGATAGAGACAATTAACATGAGCAGGATATATGAAAATAGGCTGTATAGTTCTTTACGGAACTACTTGTTTGATATCTCTCACCGTTTTCTTTTTTGGGGCCCCGAAAATGTCCATTGTGTGTGACATTTTTGCGTTTAGCTAAGTACTCATCGCAATTTTCAAGATATTAAGCTGAAATTTGGTACGGTGAAAGAGTTAGTGACTGTGACGAATCCTCTTGTTGGGCGTTAAGATCGGTGCAGGGCCGGATCTTTTTGGGGGGCCCTGAATTTCAAACTTTTCTTGGAATCGATATATCTCGGAAACGGTTGATCGTATCGAAAAATGTTAAAAGTGTAGGTGTAAGATCTCCGCGGTATGCAACTTTTTTACAAAAAAAGATTTTTTGATATCTCTCACCGTTTTCTTTTTTTTGGGCCCTGAAAATGTCCATTGTGCGTGACATTTTTGCGTTTAGCTAAGTACTCATCGCAATTTTCAAGATATTAAGCTGAAATTCGGTACGGTGAAAGAATTAGTGACTGTGACGAATCCTATTGTTGGGCGTTAAGATCGGTGCAGGGCCGTATCTTTTTGGGGGCCCTGAATTTCAAACTTTTCTTGGAATCGATATATCTCGGAAACGGTTGATCGTATCGAAAAATTTTAAAGGTATAGGTGTAAGATCTCGGCGGTATGCAACTTTTTCACTCAAAACTTTTTTTTGATATCTCTCACCGTTTTCTTTTTTTGGGGCCTGAAAATGTCCATTGTGTGTGACATTTTTGCGTTTAGCTAAGTACTGATCGCAATTTTCAAGATATTAAGCTGAAATTTGGTACGGTGAAAGAGTTAGTGACTGTGACGAATCCTGTTGTTGGGCGTTAAGATCGGTGCAGGGCCGGATCTTTTTGGGGGGCCCTGAATTTCAAACTTTTCTTGGAATCGATATATCTCGGAAACGGTTGATCGTATCGAAAAATGTTAAAGGTATAGGTGTAAGATCTCCGCGGTATGCTACTTTTTCACAAAAAACGATTTTTTGATATCTCTCACCGTTTTCTTTTTTTGGGGCCCTGAAAATGTCCATTGTGCGTGACATTTTTGCGTTTAGCTAAGTACTCATCGCAATTTTCAAGATATTAAGCTGAAATTTGGTTCGGTGAAAGAGTTAGTGACTGTGACGAATCCTATTGTTGGGCGTAAAAATCGGTGCAGGGCCGGATCTTTTTTGGGGGCCCTGAATTTCTAACTGTTTTTTGGAATCAATATATCTCGGAAACGGTTGGTCGTATCGAAAAATGTTAAATGTACAGGTGTAAGATCTCCGCGGTATGCAACTTTTCTACTCAAAACGATTTTTTGATATCTCTCACCGTTTTCTTTTTTGGGGGCCCTGAAAATGTCCATTGTGCGTGACATTTTTGCGTTTAGCTAAGTACTCATCGCTATTTTCAAGATATTAAGCTGAAATTTGGTACGGTGAAAGTGTTAGTGACTGTGACGAATCCTATTGTTGGGCGTTAAGATCGGTGCAGGGCCGGATCTTTTTTGGGGGCCCTGAATTTCTAACTGTTTTTTGGAATCAATATATCTCGGAAACGGTTGGTCGTATCGAAAAATCTTAAATGTACAGGTGAAAGATCTCCGCGGTATGCAACCGTTTTACTCTAAACGATTTTTTGATATCTCTCACCGTTTTCTTTTTTTGGAGCCCTGAAAATGTCCATTGTGCGTGACATTTTTGCGCTTAGCTAAGTACTGATCGCAATTTTCAAGATATTAAGCTGAAATTTGGTACGGTGAAAGAGTTAGTGACTGTGACGAATCCTATTGTTGGGCGTTAAGATCGGTGCAGGGCCGGATCTTTTTTGGGGGCCCTGAATTTCAATCTATTTTTGGAATCGATATATCTCGAAAACGATTGATCGTATCGAAAAATGTTAAATGTATAGGTGTAAGATCTCCGCGGTATGCAACTTTTTCACTCAAAACGATTGTTTGATATCTCTTACCGTTTTCTTTTTTTGGGGCCCTGAAAATGTCCATTGTGCGTGACATTTTTGCGTTTAGCTAAGTACAGGTCGCAATTTTTAAGATATCGAGCTGAAATTTGGTACGGTGAAAGAGTTGGGGCCTGTGACGAACCCTATTGTTGGGCGTTAAAATCGGTGTAGGGCCGGACCTTTTTTTGGGGCCCTGAATTTCATCCTATTTTTTTTGAATCGATATATCTCGGAAACGGTCGGTCTTATCGAAAAATGTTAAACGTATAGGTGTAAGATCTCCGCGGTATGCAACTTTTTCACTCAAAACGAGTTTTTGATATCTCACACCGTTTTCTTTTTTTGGGGCCCTGAAAATGTCCATTGTGTGTGACATTTTTGCGTTTAGCTAAGTACTGGTCGCAATTTTTAAGATATTAAGCTGAAATTTGGTACGGTGAAAGAGCTAGTGACTGTGACGAATCCTATTGTTGGGCGTTGAAATCGGTGCAGGGCCGGATCTTTTTTTGGGGGCCCTGAATTTCTAACTGTTTTTTGGAATCAATATATCTCGGAAACGGTTGGTCGTATCGAAAAATGTTAAATATACAGGTGTAAGATCTCCGCGGTATGCAACCTTTTTACTCAAAACGATTTTTTGATATCTCTCACCGTTTTTTTGGGGGGGCCCTGAAAATGTCCATTATGCGTGACATTTTTGCGCTTAGCTAAGTACTGATCGCAATTTTCAAGATACTAAGCTGAAATTAGGTACGGTGAAAGAGTTAGTGACTGTGACGAATCCTATTGTTGGGCGTTAAGATCGGTGCAGGGCCGGATCTTTTTTGGGGGCCCTGAATTTCAAACTTTTTTTTGGAATCGATATATCTCGAAAAGGATTGATCATATCGAAAAATGTTAAATGTATAGGTGTAAGATCTCCGCGGTATGCCACTTTTTCACTCAAAACGATTGTTTGATATCTCTCACCGTTTTCTTTTTTTGGGGCCCTGAAAATGTCCATTGTGTGTGACATTTTTGCGTTTAGCTAAGTACTGGTCGCAATTTTCAAGATATTAAGCTGAAATTTGGTACGGTGAAAGAGTTAGTGACAGTGACGAATCCTGTTGTTGGGCGTTAAAATCGGTGCAGGGCCGGATCTTTTTTGGGGGCCCTGAATTTCTAACTGTTTTTTTGGAATCAATATATCTCGGAAACGGTTGGTCGTATCGAAAAATGTTAAATGTACAGGTGTAAGTCCTCCGCGGTATGCAACTTTTTTACTCAGAACGATTTTTTGATATCTCTCACCGTTTTACCTTTTTTTGGGGCCCTGAAAATGTCACATGTGTGTGACATTTTTGCGTTTAGCTAAGTACTGGTCGCCATTTTAAAGATATGAAGCTGAAATTCGGTAGTGTGAAAGAGTTAGTGACTGTGACGAATCCTATTGTTGGGCGTTAAGATCGGTGCATGGCCGGATCTTTTTTGGGGGCCCTGAATTTCAAACTTTTTTTGGAATCGATATATCTCGGAAACGGTTGATCGTATCGAAAAATGTTAAAGGTATAGGTGTAAGATCTCCACGGTATGCAACTTTTTCACTCAAAACGATTTTTTGATATCTCACACCGTTTTCTTTTTTTGGGGCCCTGAAAATGTCCATTGTGTGTGATATTTCTGCGTTTAGCTAAGTACTGGTCGCAATTTTCAAGATATTAAGCTGAAATTTGGTACGGTGAAAGAGCTAGTGACTGTGACGAATCCTATTGTTGGGCGTTGAAATCGGTGCAGGGCCGGATCTTTTTTGGGGGCCCTGAATTTCTATTTGTTTTTTGGAATCAATATATCTCGGAAACGGTTGGTCGTATCGAAAAATGTTAAATATGCAGGTGTAAGATCTCCTCGGTATGCAACCTTTTTACTCAAAACGATTTTTTGATATCTCTCACCGTTTTTTTTTTGGGCCCTGAAAATGTCCATTGTGCGTGACATTTTTGCGCTTAGCTAAGTACTGATCGCAATTTTCAAGATATTAAGCGGAAATTAGGTACGGTGAAAGAGTTAGTGACTGTGACGAACCCTATTGTTGGGCGTTAAGATCAGTGCAGGGCCGGATCTTTTTTGGCGCCCTGAATTTCAAAGTTTTTTTTTTGGAATCGATATATCTCGAAAACAATTGATCATATCGAAAAATGTTAAATGTATAGGTGTAAGATCTCCGCGGTATGCAACTTTTTCACTCAAAACGATTGTTTGATATCTCTCACCGTTTTCTTTTTTTGGGGCCCTGAAAATGTCCATTGTGTGTGACATTTTCGCGTTTAGCTAAGTACTGGTCGCAATTTTCAAGATATTAAGCTGAAATTTGGTACGGTGAAAGAGTTAGTGACAGTGACGAATCCTGTTGTTGGGCGTTAAAATCGGTGCAGGGCCGGATCTTTTTTGGGGGCCCTGAATTTCTAACTGTTTTTTTGGAATCAATATATCTCGGAAACGGTTGGTCGTATCGAAAAATGTTAAATGTACAGGTGTAAGACCTCCGCGGTATGCAACTTTTTTACTCAGAACGATTTTTTGATATCTCTCACCGTTTTACCTTTTTTTGGGGCCCTGAAAATGTCCATTGTGTGTGACATTTTTGCGTTTAGCTAAGTACTGATCGCAATTTTCAAGATATTAAGCTGAAATTTGGTACGGTGAAAGAGTTAGTGACTGTGACGAATCCTATTGTTGGGTGTTAAGATCGGTGCAGGGCCGGATCTTTTTGGGGGGCCCTGAATTTCAAACTTTTCTTGGAATCGATATATCTCGGAAACGGTTGATCGTATCGAAAAATGTTAAAAGTATAGGTGTAAGATCTCCGCGGTATGCAACATTTTCACTAAAAACGATTTATTGATATCTCTCACCGTTTTCTTTTTTTGGGGCCCTGAAAATGTCCATTGTGCGTGACATTTTTGCGTTTAGCTAAGTACTGATCGCAATTTTCAAGATATTAAGCTGAAATTTGGTACGGTGAAAGAGTTAGTGACTGTGACGAATCCTATTGTTGGGCGTTAAAATCGGTGCAGGCCGGATCTTTTTTGAGGGCCCTGAATTTCTAACTGTTTTATGGAATCAATATATCTCGGAAAGGGTTGGTCGTATCGAAAAATGTTAAATGTACAGGTGTAAGATATCCGCGGTTGCAACCTTTTAACACGAAACGATTTTAGATATCTCTCACCGTTTTCTTTTTTTGGGGCCCTGAAAATGTCCATTGTGCGTGACATTTTTGCGTTTAGCTAAGTACTCATCGCAATTTCCAAGATATTAAGCTGAAATTTGGCACGGTGAAAGAGTTAGTGACTGTGACGAATCCTATTGTTGGGCGTTAAGATCGGTGCATGGCCGGATCTTTTTTGGGGGCCCTGAATTTCAAACTTTTTTTGGAATCGATATATCTCGGAAACGGTTGATCGTATCGAAAAATGTTAAAGGTATAGGTGTAAGATCTCCACGGTATGCAACTTTTTCACTCAAAACGATTTTTTGATATCTCACACCGTTTTTTTGGGGGGGGCCCTGAAAATGTCCATTATGCGTGACATTTTTGCGCTTAGCTAAGTACTGATCGCAATTTTCAAGATACTAAGCTGAAATTAGGTACGGTGAAAGAGTTAGTGACTGTGACGAATCCTATTGTTGGGCGTTAAGGTCGGTGCAGGGCCGGATCTTTTTTGGGGGCCCTGAATTTCAAACTTTTTTTTGGAATCGATATATCTCGAAAACAATTGATCATATCGAAAAATGTTAAATGTATAGGTGTAAGATCTCCGCGGTATGCAACTTTTTCACTCAAAACGATTGTTTGATATCTCTCACCGTTTTCTTTTTTTGGGGCCCTGAAAATGTCCATTGTGTGTGACATTTTCGCGTTTAGCTAAGTACTGGTCGCAATTTTCAAGATATTAAGCTGAAATTTGTACGGTGAAAGAGCTAGTGACTGTGACGAATCCTATTGTTGGGCGTTAAAATCGGTGCAGGGCCGGATCTTTTTTGGGGGCCCTGAATTTCTATTTGTTTTTTGGAATCAATATATCTCGGAAACGGTTGGTCGTATCGAAAAATGTTAAATATACAGGTGTAAGATCTCCGCGGTATGCAACCTTTTTACTCAAAACGATTTTTTGATATCTCTCACCGTTTTTTTGGGGGGGGGGGCCTGAAAATGTCCATTATGCGTGACATTTTTGCGCTTAGCTAAGTACTGATCGCAATTTTCAAGATACTAAGCTGAAATTAGGTACGGTGAAAGAGTTAGTGACTGTGACGAATCCTATTGTTGGGCGTTAAGGTCGGTGCAGGGCCGGATCTTTTTTGGGGGCCCTGAATTTCAAACTTTTTTTTGGAATCGATATATCTCGAAAACGATTGATCATATCGAAAAATGTTAAATGTATAGGTGTAAGATCTCCGCGGTATGCAACTTTTTCACTCAAAACGATTGTTTGATATCTCTCACCGTTTTCTTTTTTTGGGGCCCTGAAAATGTCCATTGTGCGTGACATTTTTGCGTTTAGCTAAGTACTGATCGCAATTTTCAAGATATTAAGCTGAAATTTGGTACGGTGAAAGAGTTAGTGACTGTGACGAATCCTATTGTTGGGCGTTAAAATCGGTGCAGGGCCGGATCTTTTTTGGGGGCCCTGAATTTCTAACTTTTTTTTTGGAATCAATATATCTCGGAAACGGTTGGTCGTATCGAAAAATGTTAAATGTACAGGTCTAAGACCTCCGCGGTATGCAACTTTTTTACTCAGAACGATTTTTTGATATCTCTCACCGTTTTACCTTTTTTTGGGGCCCTGAAAATGTCCATTGTGTGTGACATTTTTGCGTTTAGCTAAGTACTGATCGCAATTTTCAAGATATTAAGCTGAAATTTAGTACGGTGAAAGAGTTAGTGACTGTGACGAATCCTATTGTTGGGCGTTAAGATCGGTGCAGGGCCGGATCTTTTTGGGGGGCCCTGAATTTCAAACTTTTCTTGGAATCGATATATCTCGGAAACGGTTGATCGTATCGAAAAATGTTAAAAGTATAGGTGTAAGATCTCCGCGGTATGCAACATTTTCACTAAAAACGATTTATTGATATCTCTCACCGTTTTCTTTTTTTGGGGCCCTGAAAATGTCCATTGTGCGTGACATTTTTGCGTTTAGCTAAGTACTGATCGCAATTTTCAAGATATTAAGCTGAAATTTGGTACGGTGAAAGAGTTAGTGACTGTGACGAATCCTATTGTTGGGCGTTAAAATCGGTGCAGGCCGGATCTTTTTTGAGGGCCCTGAATTTCTAATTGTTTTATGGAATTAATATATCTCGGAAAGGGTTGGTCGTATCGAAAAATGTTAAATGTACAGGTGTAAGATATCCGCGGTTGCAACCTTTTAACACGAAACGATTTTTTGATATCTCTCACCGTTTTCTTTTTTTGGGGCCCTGAAAATGTCCATTGTGCGTGACATTTTTGCGTTTAGCTAAGTACTGGTCGCAATTTTCAAGATATTAAGCTGAAATTTGTACGGTGAAAGAGCTAGTGACTGTGACGAATCCTATTGTTGGGCGTTAAAATCGGTGCAGGGCCGGATCTTTTTTGGGGGCCCTGAATTTCTATTTGTTTTTTGGAATCAATATATCTCGGAAACGGTTGGTCGTATCGAAAAATGTTAAATATACAGGTGCAAGATCTCCGCGGTATGCAACCTTTTTACTCAAAACGATTTTTTGATATCTCTCACCGTTTTTTTGGGGGGGGGGGCCTGAAAATGTCCATTATGCGTGACATTTTTGCGCTTAGCTAAGTACTGATCGCAATTTTCAAGATACTAAGCTGAAATTAGGTACGGTGAAAGAGTTAGTGACTGTGACGAATCCTATTGTTGGGCGTTAAGATCGGTGCAGGGCCGGATCTTTTTTGGGGGCCCTGAATTTCAAACTTTTTTTTGGAATCGATATATCTCGAAAACGATTGATCATATCGAAAAATGTTAAATGTATAGGTGTAAGATCTCCGCGGTATGCAACTTTTTCACTCAAAACGATTGTTTGATATCTCTCACCGTTTTCTTTTTTTGGGGCCCTGAAAATGTCCATTGTGTGTGACATTTTTGCGTTTAGCTAAGTACTGGTCGCAATTTTCAAGATATTAAGCTGAAATTTGGTACGGTGAAAGAGTTAGTGACAGTGACGAATCCTGTTGTTGGGCGTTAAAATCGGTGCAGGGCCGGATCTTTTTTGGGGGCCCTGAATTTCTATTTGTTTTTTGGAATCAACATATCTCGGAATCGGTTGGTCTTATCGAAAAATGTTAAATATACAGGTGTAAGATCTCCGCGGTATGCAACCTTTTTACTCAAAACGATTTTTTGATATCTCTCACCGTTTTTTTTGGGGGGGGGCCCTGAAAATGTCCATTATGCGTGACATTTTTGCGCTTAGCTAAGTACTGATCGCAATTTTCAAGATACTAAGCTGAAATTAGGTACGGTGAAAGAGTTAGTGACTGTGACGAATCCTATTGTTGGGCGTTAAGATCGGTGCAGGGCCGGATCTTTTTGGGGGGCCCTGAATTTCAAACTTTTTTTTGGAATCGACATATCTCGAAAACGATTGATCATATCGAAAATGTTAAATGTATAGGTGTAAGATCTCCGCGGTATGCAACTTTTTCACTCAAAACGATTGTTTGATATCTCTCACCGTTTTCTTTTTTTGGGGCCCTGAAAATGGCCATTGTGTGTGACATTTTTGCGTTTAGCTAAGTACTGGTCGCAATTTTCAAGATATTAAGCTGAAATTTGGTACGGTGAAAGAGTTAGTGACAGTGACGAATCCTGTTGTTGGGCGTTAAAATCGGTGCAGGGCCGGATCTTTTTTGGGGGCCCTGAATTTCTAACTGTTTTATGGAATCAATATATCTCGGAAAGGGTTGGTCGTATCGAAAAATGTTAAATGTACAGGTGTAAGATATCCGCGGTTGCAACCTTTTAACACGAAACGATTTTTTGATATCTCTCACCGTTTTCTTTTTTTGGGGCCCTGAAAATGTCCATTGTGCGTGACATTTTTGCGTTTAGCTAAGTACTCATCGCAATTTCCAAGATATTAAGCTGAAATTTGGCACGGTGAAAGAGTTAGTGACTGTGACGAATCCTATTGTTGGGCGTTAAGATCGGTGCATGGCCGGATCTTTTTTGGGGGCCCTGAATTTCAAACTTTTTTTGGAATCGATATATCTCGGAAACGGTTGGTCGTATCGAAAAATGTTAAATGTACAGGTGTAAGATCTCCGCGGTATGCAACTTTTCTACTCAAAACGATTTTTTGATATCTCTCACCGTTTTCTTTTTTTGGGGCCCTGAAAATGTCCATTGTGTGTGACATTTTTGCGTTTAGCTAAGTACTGGTCGCAATTTTCAAGATATTAAGGTGAAATTTGGTACGGTGAAAGAGCTAGTGACTGTGACGAATCCTATTGTTGGGCGTTGAAATCGGTGCAGGGCCGGATCTTTTTTGGGGGCCCTGAATTTCTATTTGTTTTTTGGAATCAATATATCTCGGAAACGGTTGGTCGTATCGAAAAATGTTAAAGGTATAGGTGTAAGACCTCCGCGGTATGCAACTTTTTTCACTCAAAACGATTTTTTGATATCTCTCACCGTTTTCTTTTTTGCGGCCCTGAAAATGTCCATTGTGCGTGACATTTATGCGCTTAGCTATGTACTGATCGCCATTTTCAAGATATTAAGCTGAAATTTAGTACGGTGAAAGAGTTAGTGACTGTGACGAATCCTATTGTTGGGCGTTAAGATCGGTGCAGGGCCGGATCTTTTTTGGGGGCCCTGAATTTCAAACTTTTTTTTGGAATCGATATATCTCGAAAACGATTGATCGTATCGAAAAATGTTACAGGTATAGGTGTAAGATCTCCGCGGTATGCAACTTTTTCACTCAAAGCGATTGTTTGATATCTCTCACCGTTTTCTTTTATTGGGGCTCTGAAAATGTCCATTGTGCGTGACATTTTTGCGTTTAGCTAAGTACAGGTCGCAATTTTTAAGATATCGAGCTGAAATTTGGTACGGTGAAAGAGTTGGGGCCTGTGATTAACCCTATTGTTGGGCGTTAAAATCGGTGTAGGGCCGGACCTTTTTCGGGGCCCTGGATTTCATCCTTTTTTTAAATCGATATATCTCGGAAACGGTCGGTCGTATCGAAAAATGTTAAACGTACAGGTGTAAGATCTCTGCGGTATGCAACTTTTTTACTCAAAACGATTTTTTGATATCTCCCACCGTTTTCATTTTTAGGGCCCTGAAAACGTCCATTGTGCGTGACATTTTTGCGTTTAGCTAAGTACTGGTCGCCATTTTCAAGATATGTAGCTGAAATTCGGTAGTGTGAAAGAATTAGTGACTGTGACGAATCCTATTGTTGGGCGATAAAATCGGTGCTGGGCCGAATCCTTTTTTGGGGGGGGGGGGGGGCTGAATTTCAATTTTTTTTGGAATCGATATATCTCGAAAACGGTTGGTCGTATCGAAAAATGTTAAATGTACAGGTGTAAGATCTCTGCGGTATGCAACTTATTTACTCAAAAAGATTTTTTGATATCTCTCACCGTTTTCTTTTTTTTTGGGGGCCCTGAAAATGTCCATTGCGCATGACATTTTTGCGTTTAGCTAAGTACTGGTCGCCATTTTCAAGATATGAAGCTGAAATTTGGTACGGTGAAAGAGTTAGTGACTGTGACGAATCCTATTGTTGGGCGTTAAGATCGGTGCATGGCCGGATCTTTTTTGGGGGTTCTGAATTTCAAACTTTTTTTGGAATCGATATATCTCGAAAACAATTGATCATATCGAAAAATGTTAAATGTATAGGTGTAAGATCTCCGCGGTAAGCAAGTTTTTCACTCAAAACGATTGTTTGATATCTCTCACCGTTTTCTTTTTTTGGGGCCCTGAAAATGTCCATTGTGTGTGACATTTTCGCGTTTAGCTAAGTACTGGTCGCAATTTTCAAGATATTAAGCTGAAATTTGGTACGGTGAAAGAGTTAGTGACAGTGACGAATCCTGTTGTTGGGCGTTAAAATCGGTGCAGGGCCGGATCTTTTTTGGGGGCCCTGAATTTCTAACTGTTTTTTTGGAATCAATATATCTCGGAAACGGTTGGTCGTATCGAAAAATGTTAAATGTACAGGTGTAAGACCTCCGCGGTATGCAACTTTTTTACTCAGAACGATTTTTTGATATCTCTCACCGTTTTACCTTTTTTTGGGGCCCTGAAAATGTCCATTGTGTGTGACATTTTTGCGTTTAGCTAAGTACTGATCGCAATTTTCAAGATATTAAGCTGAAATTTGGTACGGTGAAAGAGTTAGTGACTGTGACGAATCCTATTGTTGGGCGTTAAGATCGGTGCAGGGCCGGATCTTTTTGGGGGGCCCTGAATTTCAAACTTTTCTTGGAATCGATATATCTCGGAAACGGTTGATCGTATCGAAAAATGTTAAATGTATAGGTGTAAGATCTCCGCGGTATGCAACATTTTCAATAAAAACGATTTATTGATATCTCTCACCGTTTTCTTTTTTTGGGGCCCTGAAAATGTCCATTGTGCGTGACATTTTTGCGTTTAGCTAAGTACTGATCGCAATTTTCAAGATATTAAGCTGAAATTTGGTACGGTGAAAGAGTTAGTGACTGTGACGAATCCTATTGTTGGGCGTTAAAATCGGTGCAGGCCGGATCTTTTTTGGGGGCCCTGAATTTCTAACTGTTTTATGGAATCAATATATCTCGGAAAGGGTTGGTCGTATCGAAAAATGTTAAATGTACAGGTGTAAGATATCCGCGGTTGCAACCTTTTAACACGAAACGATTTTTTGATATCTCTCACCGTTTTCTTTTTTTGGGGCCCTGAAAATGTCCATTGTGCGTGACATTTTTGCGTTTAGCTAAGTACTCATCGCAATTTCCAAGATATTAAGCTGAAATTTGGCACGGTGAAAGAGTTAGTGACTGTGACGAATCCTATTGTTGGGCGTTAAGATCGGTGCATGGCCGGATCTTTTTTGGGGGCCCTGAATTTCAAACTTTTTTTGGAATCGATATATCTCGGAAACGGTTGATCGTATCGAAAAATGTTAAAGGTATAGGTGTAAGATCTCCACGGTATGCAACTTTTTCACTCAAAACGATTTTTTGATATCTCACACCGTTTTCTTTTTTTGGGGCCCTGAAAATGTCCATTGTGTGTGACATTTTTGCGTTTAGCTAAGTACTGGTCGCAATTTTCAAGATATTAAGCTGAAATTTGTACGGTGAAAGAGCTAGTGACTGTGACGAATCCTATTGTTGGGCGTTAAAATCGGTGCAGGGCCGGATCTTTTTTGGGGGCCCTGAATTTCTATTTGTTTTTTGGAATCAATATATCTCGGAAACGGTTGGTCGTATCGAAAAATGTTAAATATATAGGTGTAAGATCTCCGCGGTATGCAACCTTTTTACTCAAAACGATTTTTTGATATCTCTCACCGTTTTTTTGGGGGGCCCTGAAAATGTCCATTATGCGTGACATTTTTGCGCTTAGCTAAGTACTGATCGCAATTTTCAAGATACTATGCTGAAATTAGGTACGGTGAAAGAGTTAGTGACTGTGACGAATCCTATTGTTGGGCGTTAAGATCGGTGCAGGGCCGGATCTTTTTTGGGGGCCCTGAATTTCAATTTTTTTTTTTGAATCGATATATCTCGAAAAGGATTGATCATATCGAAAAATGTTAAATGTATAGGTGTAAGATCTCCACGGTATGCAACTTTTTCACTCAAAACGATTTTTTGATATCTCTCACCGTTTTCTTTTTTTGGGGCCCTGAAAACGTCCATTGTGTGTGACATTTTCGCGTTTAGCTAAGTACTGGTCGCAATTTTCAAGATATTAAGCTGAAATTAGGTACGGTGAAAGAGTTGGGCGTTGGGCGTTGGGCGTTAAAATCGGTGCAGGGCCGGATCTTTTTTGGGGGCCCTGAATTTCTAACTGTTTTTTTGGAATCAATATATCTCGGAAACGGTTGGTCGTATCGAAAAATGTTAAATGTACAGGTGTAAGACCTCCGCGGAATGCAACTTTTTTACTCAGAACGATTTTTTTGATATCTCTCACCGTTTTACCTTTTTTTGGGGCCCTGAAATGTCCATTGTGTGTGACTTTTTTGCGTTTAGCTAAGTACTGGTCGCCATTTTCAAGATATAAAGCTGAAATTTGGTACGGTGAAAGAGTTAGTGACTGTGACGAATCCTATTGTTGGGCGTTAAGACCGGTGCATGGCCGGATCTTTTTTGGTGGCCCTGAATTTCAAACTTTTTTTGGAATCGATATATCTCGGAAACGGTTGATCGTATCGAAAAATGTTAAAGGTATAGGTGTAAGATCTCCACGGTATGCAACTTTTTCACTCAAAACGATTTTTTGATATCTCACACCGTTTTCTTTTTTTGGGGCCCTGAAAATGTCCATTGTGTGTGACATTTTTGCGTTTAGCTAAGTACTGGTCGCAATTTTCAAGATATTAAGCTTTAATTTGTACGGTGAAAGAGCTAGTGACTGTGACGAATCCTATTGTTGGGCGTTAAAATCGGTGCAGGGCCGGATCTTTTTTGGGGGCCCTGAATTTCTATTTGTTTTTTGGAATCAATATATCTCGGAAACGGTTGGTCGTATCGAAAAATGTTAAATATACAGGTGTAAGATCTCCGCGGTATGCAACCTTTTTACTCAAAACGATTTTTTGATATCTCTCACCGTTTTTTGGGGGGGGGCCTGAAAATGTCCATTATGCGTGACATTTTTGCGCTTAGCTAAGTACTGATCGCAATTTTCAAGATACTAAGCTGAAATTAGGTACGGTGAAAGAATTAGTGACTGTGACGAATCCTATTGTTGGGCGTTAAGATCGGTGCAGGGCCGGATCTTTTTTGGGGGCCCTGAATTTCAAACTTTTTTTTGGAATCGATATATCTCGAAAACGATTGATCATATCGAAAAATGTTAAATGTATAGGTGTAAGATCTCCGCGGTATGCAACTTTTTCACTCAAAACGATTGTTTGATATCTCTCACCGTTTTCTTTTTTTGGGGCCCTGAAAATGTCCATTGTGTGTGACATTTTTGCGTTTAGCTAAGTACTGGTCGCAATTTTCAAGATATTAAGCTGAAATTTGGTACGGTGAAAGAGTTAGTGACAGTGACGAATCCTGTTGTTGGGCGTTAAAATCGGTGCAGGGCCGGATCTTTTTTGGGGGCCCTGAATTTCTAACTGTTTTATGGAATCAATATATCTCGGAAAGGGTTGGTCGTATCGAAAAATGTTAAATGTACAGGTGTAAGATATCCGCGGTTGCAACCTTTTAACACGAAACGATTTTTTGATATCTCTCACCGTTTTCTTTTTTTGGGGCCCTGAAAATGTCCATTGTGCGTGACATTTTTGCGTTTAGCTAAGTACTCATCGCAATTTCCAAGATATTAAGCTGAAATTTGGCACGGTGAAAGAGTTAGTGACTGTGACGAATCCTATTGTTGGGCGTTAAGATCGGTGCATGGCCGGATCTTTTTTGGGGGCCCTGAATTTCAAACTTTTTTTGGAATCGATATATCTCGGAAACGGTTGGTCGTATCGAAAAATGTTAAATGTACAGGTGTAAGATCTCCGCGGTATGCAACTTTTCTACTCAAAACGATTTTTTGATATCTCTCACCGTTTTCTTTTTTTGGGGCCCTGAAAATGTCCATTGTGTGTGACATTTTTGCGTTTAGCTAAGTACTGGTCGCAATTTTCAAGATATTAAGGTGAAATTTGGTACGGTGAAAGAGCTAGTGACTGTGACGAATCCTATTGTTGGGCGTTGAAATCGGTGCAGGGCCGGATCTTTTTGGGGGGCCCTGAATTTCTATTTGTTTTTTGGAATCAATATATCTCGGAAACGGTTGGTCGTATCGAAAAATGTTAAAGGTATAGGTGTAAGACCTCCGCGGTATGCAACTTTTTTCACTCAAAACGATTTTTTGATATCTCTCACCGTTTTCTTTTTTGCGGCCCTGAAAATGTCCATTGTGCGTGACATTTATGCGCTTAGCTATGTACTGATCGCCATTTTCAAGATATTAAGCTGAAATTTAGTACGGTGAAAGAGTTAGTGACTGTGACGAATCCTATTGTTGGGCGTTAAGATCGGTGCAGGGCCGGATCTTTTTTGGGGGCCCTGAATTTCAAACTTTTTTTTGGAATCGATATATCTCGAAAACGATTGATCGTATCGAAAAATGTTACAGGTATAGGTGTAAGATCTCCGCGGTATGCAACTTTTTCACTCAAAGCGATTGTTTGATATCTCTCACCGTTTTCTTTTTTTGGGGCTCTGAAAATGTCCATTGTGCGTGACATTTTTGCGTTTAGCTAAGTACAGGTCGCAATTTTTAAGATATCGAGCTGAAATTTGGTACGGTGAAAGAGTTGGGGCCTGTGATTAACCCTATTGTTGGGCGTTAAAATCGGTGTAGGGCCGGACCTTTTTCGGGGCCCTGAATTTCATCCTTTTTTTTTAAATCGATATATCTCGGAAACGGTCGGTCGTATCGAAAAATGTTAAACGTACAGGTGTAAGATCTCTGCGGTATGCAACTTTTTTACTCAAAACGATTTTTTGATATCTCCCACCGTTTTCATTTTTAGGGCCCTGAAAACGTCCATTGTGCGTGACATTTTTGCGTTTAGCTAAGTACTGGTCGCCATTTTCAAGATATGAAGCTGAAATTCGGTAGTGTGAAAGAATTAGTGACTGTGACGAATCCTATTGTTGGGCGTTAAAATCGGTGCTGGGCCGAATCCTTTTTTTTGGGGGGGGGGGCTGAATTTCAATTTTTTTTTGGAATCGATATATCTCGAAAACGGTTGGTCGTATCGAAAAATGTTAAATGTACAGGTGTAAGATCTCTGCGGTATGCAACTTATTTACTCAAAAAGATTTTTTGATATCTCTCACCGTTTTCTTTTTTTTGGGGGGGCCCTGAAAATGTCCATTGTGCATGACATTTTTGCGTTTAGCTAAGTACTGGTCGCCATTTTCAAGATATGAAGCTGAAATTTGGTACGGTGAAAGAGTTAGTGACTGTGACGAATCCTATTGTTGGGCGTTAAGATCGGTGCATGGCCGGATCTTTTTTGGGGGCCCTGAATTTCAAACTTTTTTTTGGAATCGATATATCTCGAAAACAATTGATCATATCGAAAAATGTTAAATGTATAGGTGTAAGATCTCCGCGGTATGCAACTTTTTCACTCAAAACGATTGTTTGATATCTCTCACCGTTTTCTTTTTTTGGGGCCCTGAAAATGTCCATTGTGTGTGACATTTTCGCGTTTAGCTAAGTACTGGTCGCAATTTTCAAGATATTAAGCTGAAATTTGGTACGGTGAAAGAGTTAGTGACAGTGACGAATCCTGTTGTTGGGCGTTAAAATCGGTGCAGGGCCGGATCTTTTTTGGGGGCCCTGAATTTCTAACTGTTTTTTTGGAATCAATATATCTCGGAAACGGTTGGTCGTATCGAAAAATGTTAAATGTACAGGTGTAAGACCTCCGCGGTATGCAACTTTTTTACTCAGAACGATTTTTTGATATCTCTCACCGTTTTACCTTTTTTGGGGGCCCTGAAAATGTCCATTGTGTGTGACATTTTTGCGTTTAGCTAAGTACTGATCGCAATTTTCAAGATATTAAGCTGAAATTTGGTACGGTGAAAGAGTTAGTGACTGTGACGAATCCTATTGTTGGGCGTTAAGATCGGTGCAGGGCCGGATCTTTTTGGGGGGCCCTGAATTTCAAACTTTTCTTGGAATCGATATATCTCGGAAACGGTTGATCGTATCGAAAAATGTTAAATGTATAGGTGTAAGATCTCCGCGGTATGCAACATTTTCAATAAAAACGATTTATTGATATCTCTCACCGTTTTCTTTTTTTGGGGCCCTGAAAATGTCCATTGTGCGTGACATTTTTGCGTTTAGCTAAGTACTGATCGCAATTTTCAAGATATTAAGCTGAAATTTGGTACGGTGAAAGAGTTAGTGACTGTGACGAATCCTATTGTTGGGCGTTAAAATCGGTGCTGGCCGGATCTTTTTTGGGGGCCCTGAATTTCTAACTGTTTTATGGAATCAATATATCTCGGAAAGGGTTGGTCGTATCGAAAAATGTTAAATGTACAGGTGTAAGATATCCGCGGTTGCAACCTTTTAGCACGAAACGATTTTTTGATATCTCTCACCGTTTTCTTTTTTTGGGGCCCTGAAAATGTCCATTGTGCGTGACATTTTTGCGTATAGCTAAGTACTCATCGCAATTTCCAAGATATTAAGCTGAAATTTGGCACGGTGAAAGAGTTAGTGACTGTGACGAATCCTATTGTTGGGCGTTAAGATCGGTGCATGGCCGGATCTTTTTTGGGGGCCCTGAATTTCAAACTTTTTTTGGAATCGATATATCTCGGAAACGGTTGATCGTATCGAAAAATGTTAAAGGTATAGGTGTAAGATCTCCACGGTATGCAACTTTTTCACTCAAAACGATTTTTTGATATCTCACACCGTTTTCTTTTTTGGGGCCCTGAAAATGTCCATTGTGTGTGACATTTTTGCGTTTAGCTAAGTACTGGTCGCAATTTTCAAGATATTAAGCTGAAATTTGTACGGTGAAAGAGCTAGTGACTGTGACGAATCCTATTGTTGGGCGTTAAAATCGGTGCAGGGCCGGATCTTTTTTGGGGGCCCTGAATTTCTATTTGTTTTTTGGAATCAATATATCTCGGAAACGGTTGGTCGTATCGAAAAATGTTAAATATACAGGTGTAAGATCTCCGCGGTATGCAACCTTTTTACTCAAAACGATTTTTTGATATCTCTCACCGTTTTTTTGGGGGGGCCCTGAAAATGTCCATTATGCGTGACATTTTTGCGCTTAGCTAAGTACTGATCGCAATTTTCAAGATACTAACCTGAAATTAGGTACGGTGAAAGAGTTAGTGACTGTGACGAATCCTATTGTTGGGCGTTAAGATCGGTGCAGGGCCGGATCTTTTTTGGGGGCCCTGAATTTCAAACTTTTTTTTGGAATCGATATATCTCGAAAAGGATTGATCATATTGAAAAATGTTAAATGTATAGGTGTAAGATCTCCGCGGTATGCAACTTTTTCACTCAAAACGATTGTTTGATATCTCTCACCGTTTTCTTTTTTTGGGGCCCTGAAAATGTCCATTGTGTGTGACATTTTTGCGTTTAGCTAAGTACTGGTCGCAATTTTCAAGATATTAAGCTGAAATTTGGTACGGTGGAAGAGTTAGTGACAGTGACGAATCCTGTTGTTGGGCGTTAAAATCGGTGCAGGGCCGGATCTTTTTTGGGGGCCCTGAATTTCTAACTGTTTTTTTGGAATCAATATATCTCGGAAACGGTTGGTCGTATCGAAAAATGTTAAATGTACAGGTGTAAGACCTCCGCGGAATGCAACTTTTTTACTCAGAACGATTTTTTGATATCTCTCACCGTTTTACCTTTTTTGGGGCCCTGAAAATGTCCATTGTGTGTGACATTTTTGCGTTTAGCTAAGTACTGGTCGCCATTTTCAAGATATAAAGCTGAAATTTGGTACGGTGAAAGAGTTAGTGACTGTGACGAATCCTATTGTTGGGCGTTAAGACCGGTGCATGGCCGGATCTTTTTTGGTGGCCCTGAATTTCAAACTTTTTTTGGAATCGATATATCTCGGAAACGGTTGATCGTATCGAAAAATGTTAAAGGTATAGGTGTAAGATCTCCACGGTATGCAACTTTTTCACTCAAAACGATTTTTTGATATCTCACACCGTTTTCTTTTTTTGGGGCCCTGAAAATGTCCATTGTGTGTGACATTTTTGCGTTTAGCTAAGTACTGGTCGCAATTTTCAAGATATTAAGCTTTAATTTGTACGGTGAAAGAGCTAGTGACTGTGACGAATCCTATTGTTGGGCGTTAAAATCGGTGCAGGGCCGGATCTTTTTTGGGGGCCCTGAATTTCTATTTGTTTTTTGGAATCAATATATCTCGGAAACGGTTGGTCGTATCGAAAAATGTTAAATATACAGGTGTAAGATCTCCGCGGTATGCAACCTTTTTACTCAAAACGATTTTTTGATATCTCTCACCGTTTTTTTTTTGGGGGGGGGCCCTGAAAATGTCCATTATGCGTGACATTTTTGCGCTTAGCTAGGTACTGATCGCAATTTTCAAGATACTAAGCTGAAATTAGGTACGGTGAAAGAATTAGTGACTGTGACGAATCCTATTGTTGGGCGTTAAGATCGGTGCAGGGCCGGATCTTTTTTGGGGGCCCTGAATTTCAAACTTTTTTTTGGAATCGATATATCTCGAAAACGATTGATCATATCGAAAAATGTTAAATGTATAGGTGTAAGATCTCCGCGGTATGCAACTTTTTCACTCAAAACGATTGTTTGATATCTCTCACCGTTTTCTTTTTTTGGGGCCCTGAAAATGTCCATTGTGTGTGACATTTTTGCGTATAGCTAAGTACTGGTCGCAATTTTCAAGATATTAAGCTGAAATTTGGTACGGTGAAAGAGTTAGTGACAGTGACGAATCCTGTTGTAGGGCGTTAAAATCGGTGCAGGGCCGGATCTTTTTTGGGGGCCCTGAATTTCTAACTGTTTTATGGAATCAATATATCTCGGAAAGGGTTGGTCGTATCGAAAAATGTTAAATGTACAGGTGTAAGATATCCGCGGTTGCAACCTTTTAACACGAAACGATTTTTTGATATCTCTCACCGTTTTCTTTTTTTAGGGCCCTGAAAATGTCCATTGTGCGTGACATTTTTGCGTTTAGCTAAGTACTCATCGCAATTTCCAAGATATTAAGCTGAAATTTGGCACGGTGAAAGAGTTAGTGACTGTGACGAATCCTATTGTTGGGCGTTAAGATCGGTGCATGGCCGGATCTTTTTTGGGGGCCCTGAATTTCAAACTTTTTTTGGAATCGATATATCTCGGAAACGGTTGGTCGTATCGAAAAATGTTAAATGTACAGGTGTAAGATCTCCGCGGTATGCATCTTTTCTACTCAAAACGATTTTTTGATATCTCTCACCGTTTTCTTTTTTTGGGGCCCTGAAAATGTCCATTGTGTGTGACATTTTTGCGTTTAGCTAAGTACTGGTCGCAATTTTCAAGATATTAAGGTGAAATTTGGTACGGTGAAAGAGCTAGTGACTGTGACGAATCCTATTGTTGGGCGTTGAAATCGGTGCAGGGCCGGATCTTTTTTGGGGGCCCTGAATTTCTATTTATTTTTTGGAATCAATATATCTCGGAAACGGTTGGTCGTATCGAAAAATGTTAAAGGTATAGGTGTAAGACCTCCGCGGTATGCAACTTTTTCACTCAAAACGATTTTTTGATATCTCTCACCGTTTTCTTTTTTGGGGCCCTGAAAATGTCCATTGTGCGTGACATTTATGCGCTTAGCTATGTACTGATCGCAATTTTCAAGATATTAAGCTGAAATTTGGTACGGTGAAAGATTTAGTGACTGTGACGAATCCTATTGTTGGGCGTTAAGATCGGTGCAGGGCCGGATCTTTTTTGGGGGCCCTGAATTTCAAACTTTTTTTTGGAATCGATATATCTCGAAAACGATTGATCGTATCGAAAAATGTTAAAGGTATAGGTGTACGATCTCCGCGGTATGCAACTTTTTCACTCAAAGCGATTGTTTGATATCTCTCACCGTTTTCTTTTTTTGGGGCTCTGAAAATATCCATTGTGCGTGACATTTTTGCGTTTAGCTAAGTACAGGTCGCAATTTTTAAGATATCGAGCTGAAATTTGGTACGGTGAAAGAGTTGGGGCCTGTGATTAACCCTATTGTTGGGCGTTAAAATCGGTGTAGGGCCGGACCTTTTTCGGGGCCCTGAATTTCATCCTTTTTTTTAATCGATATATCTCGGAAACGGTCGGTCGTATCCAAAAATGTTAAACGTACAGGTGTAAGATCTCTGCGGTATGCAACTTTTTTACTCAAAACGATTTTTTGATATCTCCCACCGTTTTCATTTTTAGGGCCCTGAAAACGTCCATTGTGCGTGACATTTTTGCGTTTAGCTAAGTACTGGTCGCCATTTTCAAGATATGAAGCTGAAATTCGGTAGTGTGAAAGAATTAGTGACTGTGACGAATCCTATTGTTGGGCGTTAAAATCGGTGCTGGGCCGAATCCTTTTTTTGGGGGGGGCTGAATTTCAATTTTTTTTTTGAATCGATATATCTCGAAAACGGTTGGTCGTATCGAAAAATGTTAAATGTACAGGTGTAAGATCTCTGCGGTATGCAACTTATTTACTCAAAAAGATTTTTTGATATCTCTCACCGTTTTCTTTTTTTTTTGGGGCCCTGAAAATGTCCATTGTGCATGACATTTTTGCGTTTAGCTAAGTACTGGTCGCCATTTTCAAGATATGAAGCTGAAATTTGGTACGGTGAAAGAGTTAGTGACTGTGACGAATCCTATTGTTGGGCGTTAAGATCGGTGCATGGCCGGATCTTTTTTGGGGGCCCTGAATTTCAAACTTTTTTTTGGAATCGATATATCTCGAAAACAATTGATCATATCGAAAAATGTTAAATGTATAGGTGTAAGATCTCCGCGGTAAGCAACTTTTTCACTCAAAACGATTGTTTGATATCTCTCACCGTTTTCTTTTTTTGGGGGCCTGAAAATGTCCATTGTGTGTGACATTTTCGCGTTTAGCTAAGTACTGGTCGCAATTTTCAAGATATTAAGCTGAAATTTGGTACGGTGAAAGAGTTAGTGACAGTGACGAATCCTGTTGTTGGGCGTTAAAATCGGTGCAGGGCCGGATCTTTTTTGGGGGCCCTGAATTTCTAACTGTTTTTTTGGAATCTATATATCTCGGAAACGGTTGGTCGTATCGAAAAATGTTAAATGTACAGGTGTAAGACCTCCGCGGTATGCAACTTTTTTACTCAGAACGATTTTTTGATATCTCTCACCGTTTTACCTTTTTTTGGGGCCCTGAAAATGTCCATTGTGTGTGACATTTTTGCGTTTAGCTAAGTACTGATCGCAATTTTCAAGATATTAAGCTGAAATTTGGTACGGTGAAAGAGTTAGTGACTGTGACGAATCCTATTGTTGGGCGTTAAGATCGGTGCAGGGCCGGATCTTTTTGGGGGGCCCTGAATTTCAAACTTTTCTTGGAATCGATATATCTCGGAAACGGTTGATCGTATCGAAAAATGTTAAATGTATAGGTGTAAGATCTCCGCGGTATGCAACATTTTCAATAAAAACGATTTATTGATATCTCTCACCGTTTTCTTTTTTTGGGGCCCTGAAAATGTCCATTGTGCGTGACATTTTTGCGTTTAGCTAAGTACTGATCGCAATTTTCAAGATATTAAGCTGAAATTTGGTACGGTGAAAGAGTTAGTGACTGTGACGAATCCTATTGTTGGGCGTTAAAATCGGTGCAGGCCGGATCTTTTTTGGGGGCCCTGAATTTCTAACTGTTTTATGGAATCAATATATCTCGGAAAGGGTTGGTCGTATCGAAAAATGTTAAATGTACAGGTGTAAGATATCCGCGGTTGCAACCTTTTAACACGAAACGATTTTTTGATATCTCTCACCGTTTTCTTTTTTTGGGGCCCTGAAAATGTCCATTGTGCGTGACATTTTTGCGTTTAGCTAAGTACTCATCGCAATTTCCAAGATATTAAGCTGAAATTTGGCACGGTGAAAGAGTTAGTGACTGTGACGAATCCTATTGTTGGGCGTTAAGATCGGTGCATGGCCGGATCTTTTTTGGGGGCCCTGAATTTCAAACTTTTTTTGGAATCGATATATCTCGGAAACGGTTGATCGTATCGAAAAATGTTAAAGGTATAGGTGTAAGATCTCCACGGTATGCAACTTTTTCACTCAAAACGATTTTTTGATATCTCACACCGTTTTCTTTTTTTGGGGCCCTGAAAATGTCCATTGTGTGTGACATTTTTGCGTTTAGCTAAGTACTGGTCGCAATTTTCAAGATATTAAGCTGAAATTTGTACGGTGAAAGAGCTAGTGACTGTGACGAATCCTATTGTTGGGCGTTAAAATCGGTGTAGGGCCGGATCTTTTTTGGGGGCCCTGAATTTCTATTTGTTTTTTGGAATCAATATATCTCGGAAACGGTTGGTCGTATCGAAAAATGTTAAATATATAGGTGTAAGATCTCCGCGGTATGCAACCTTTTTACTCAAAACGATTTTTTGATATCTCTCACCGTTTTTTTGGGGGGCCCTGAAAATGTCCATTATGCGTGACATTTTTGCGCTTAGCTAAGTACTGATCGCAATTTTCAAGATACTATGCTGAAATTAGGTACGGTGAAAGAGTTAGTGACTGTGACGAATCCTATTGTTGGGCGTTAAGATCGGTGCAGGGCCGGATCTTTTTTGGGGGCCCTGAATTTCAAACTTTTTTTTGGAATCGATATATCTCGAAAAGGATTGATCATATCGAAAAATGTTAAATGTATAGGTGTAAGATCTCCACGGTATGCAACTTTTTCACTCAAAACGATTTTTTGATATCTCTCACCGTTTTCTTTTTTTGAGGCCCTGAAATTGTCCATTGTGTGTGACATTTTCGCGTTTAGCTAAGTACTGGTCGCAATTTTCAAGATATTAAGCTGAAATTAGGTACGGTGAAAGAGTTGGGCGTTGGGCGTTGGGCGTTAAAATCGGTGCAGGGCCGGATCTTTTTTGGGGGCCCTGAATTTCTAACTGTTTTTTTGGAATCAATATATCTCGGAAACGGTTGGTCGTATCGAAAAATGTTAAATGTACAGGTGTAAGACCTCCGCGGAATGCAACTTTTTTACTCAGAACGATTTTTTGATATCTCTCACCGTTTTACCTTTTTTTGGGGCCCTGAAAATGTCCATTGTGTGTGACATTTTTGCGTTTAGCTAAGTACTGGTCGCCATTTTCAAGATATAAAGCTGAAATTTGGTACGGTGAAAGAGTTAGTGACTGTGACGAATCCTATTGTTGGGCGTTAAGACCGGTGCATGGCCGGATCTTTTTTGGTGGCCCTGAATTTCAAACTTTTTTTGGAATCGATATATCTCGGAAACGGTTGATCGTATCGAAAAATGTTAAAGGTATAGGTGTAAGATCTCCACGGTATGCAACTTTTTCACTCAAAACGATTTTTTGATATCTCACACCGTTTTCTTTTTTTGGGGCCCTGAAAATGTCCATTGTGTGTGACATTTTTGCGTTTAGCTAAGTACTGGTCGCCATTTTCAAGATATAAAGCTGAAATTTGGTACGGTGAAAGAGTTAGTGACTGTGACGAATCCTATTGTTGGGCGTTAAGACCGGTGCATGGCCGGATCTTTTTTGGTGGCCCTGAATTTCAAACTTTTTTTGGAATCGATATATCTCGGAAACGGTTGATCGTATCGAAAAATGTTAAAGGTATAGGTGTAAGATCTCCACGGTATGCAACTTTTTCACCCAAAACGATTTTTTGATATCTCTCACCGTTTTCTTTTTTGGGGCCCTGAAAATGTCCATTGTGTGTGACATTTTTGCGTTTAGCTAACTACTGGTCGCGATTTTCAAGATATTAAGCTTTAATTTGTACGGTGAAAGAGCTAGTGACTGTGACGAATCCTATTGTTGGGCGTTAAAATCGGTGCAGGGCCGGATCTTTTTTGGGGGCCCTGAATTTCTATTTGTTTTTTGGAATCAATATATCTCGGAAACGGTTGGTCGTATCGAAAAATGTTAAATATACAGGTGTAAGATCTCCGCGGTATGCAACCTTTTTACTTAAAACGATTTTTTGATATCTCTCACCGTTTTTTTTTGGGGGGGGGGGCCTGAAAATGTCCATTATGCGTGACATTTTTGCGCTTAGCTAAGTACTGATCGCAATTTTCAAGATACTAAGCTGAAATTAGGTACGGTGAAAGAATTAGTGACTGTGACGAATCCTATTGTTGGGCGTTAAGATCGGTGCAGGGCCGGATCTTTTTTGGGGGCCCTGAATTTCAAACTTTTTTTTGGAATCGATATATCTCGAAAAGGATTGATCATATCGAAAAATGTTAAATGTATAGGTGTAAGATCTCCGCGGTATGCAACTTTTTCACTCAAAACGATTGTTTGATATCTCTCACCGTTTTCTTTTTTTGGGGCCCTGAAAATGTCCATTGTGTGTGACATTTTTGCGTTTAGCTAAGTACTGGTCGCAATTTTCAAGATATTAAGCTGAAATTTGGTACGGTGAAAGAGTTAGTGACAGTGACAAATCCTGTTGTTGGGCGTTAAAATCGGTGAAGGGCCGGATCTTTTTTGGGGGCCCTGAATTTCTAACTGTTTTATGGAATCAATATATCTCGGAAAGGGTTGGTCGTATCGAAAAATGTTAAATGTACAGGTGTAAGATATCCGCGGTTGCAACCTTTTAACACGAAACGATTTTTTGATATCTCTCACCGTTTTCTTTTTTTGGGGCCCTGAAAATGTCCATTGTGCGTGACATTTTTGCGTTTAGCTAAGTACTCATCGCAATTTCCAAGATATTAAGCTGAAATTTGGCACGGTGAAAGAGTTAGTGACTGTGACGAATCCTATTGTTGGGCGTTAAGATCGGTGCATGGCCGGATCTTTTTTGGGGGCCCTGAATTTCAAACTTTTTTTGGAATCGATATATCTCGGAAACGGTTGATCGTATCGAAAAATGTTAAAGGTATAGGTGTAAGATCTCCACGGTATGCAACTTTTTCACTCAAAACGATTTTTTGATATCTCACACCGTTTTCTTTTTTTGGGGCCCTGAAAATGTCCATTGTGTGTGACATTTTTGCGTTTAGCTAAGTACTGGTCGCAATTTTCAAGATATTAAGCTGAAATTTGTACGGTGAAAGAGCTAGTGACTGTGACGAATCCTATTGTTGGGCGTTAAAATCGGTGCAGGGCCGGATCTTTTTTGGGGCCCTGAATTTCTATTTGTTTTTTGGAATCAATATATCTCGGAAACGGTTGGTCGTATCGAAAAATGTTAAATATACAGGTGTAAGATCTCCGCGGTATGCAACCTTTTTACTCAAAACGATTTTTTGATATCTCTCACCGTTTTTTTTTGGGGGAGGGCCCTGAAAATGTCCATTATGCGTGACATTTTTGCGCTTAGCTAAGTACTGATCGCAATTTTCAAGATACTAAGCTGAAATTAGGTACGGTGAAAGAGTTAGTGACTGTGACGAATCCTATTGTTGGGCGTTAAGATCGGTGCAGGGCCGGATCTTTTTGGGGGGCCCTGAATTTCAAACTTTTTTTTGGAATCGACATATCTCGAAAACGATTGATCATATCGAAAATGTTAAATGTATAGGTGTAAGATCTCCGCGGTATGCAACTTTTTCACTCAAAACGATTGTTTGATATCTCTCACCGTTTTCTTTTTTTGGGGCCCTGAAAATGGCCATTGTGTGTGACATTTTTGCGTTTAGCTAAGTACTGGTCGCAATTTTCAAGATATTAAGCTGAAATTTGGTACGGTGAAAGAGTTAGTGACAGTGACGAATCCTGTTGTTGGGCGTTAAAATCGGTGCAGGGCCGGATCTTTTTTGGGAGCCCTGAATTTCTAACTGTTTTATGGAATCAATATATCTCGGAAAGGGTTGGTCGTATCGAAAAATGTTAAATGTACAGGTGTAAGATATCCGCGGTTGCAACCTTTTAACACGAAACGATTTTTTGATATCTCTCACCGTTTTCTTTTTTTGGGGCCCTGAAAATGTCCATTGTGCGTGACATTTTTGCGTTTAGCTAAGTACTGATCGCAATTTCCAAGATATTAAGCTGAAATTTGGCACGGTGAAAGAGTTAGTGACTGTGACGAATCCTATTGTTGGGCGTTAAGATCGGTGCATGGCCGGATCTTTTTTGGGGGCCCTGAATTTCAAACTTTTTTTGGAATCGATATATCTCGGAAACGGTTGGTCGTATCGAAAAATGTTAAATGTACAGGTGTAAGATCTCCGCGGTATGCAACTTTTTCACTCAAAACGATTGTTTGATATCTCTCACCGTTTTCTTTTTTTGGGGCCCTGAAAATGTCCATTGTGTGTGACATTTTTGCGTTTAGCTAAGTACTGGTCGCAATTTTCAAGATACTAAGCTGAAATTAGGTACGGTGAAAGAATTAGTGACTGTGACGAATCCTATTGTTGGGCGTTAAGATCGGTGCAGGGCCGGATCTTTTTTGGGGGCCCTGAATTTCAAACTTTTTTTTGGAATCGATATATCTCGAAAAGGATTGATCATATCGAAAAATGTTAAATGTATAGGTGTAAGATCTCCGCGGTATGCAACTTTTTCACTCAAAACGATTGTTTGATATCTCTCACCGTTTTCTTTTTTTGGGGCCCTGAAAATGTCCATTGTGTGTGACATTTTTGCGTTTAGCTAAGTACTGGTCGCAATTTTCAAGATATTAAGCTGAAATTTGGTACGGTGAAAGAGTTAGTGACAGTGACAAATCCTGTTGTTGGGCGTTAAAATCGGTGAAGGGCCGGATCTTTTTTGGGGGCCCTGAATTTCTAACTGTTTTATGGAATCAATATATCTCGGAAAGGGTTGGTCGTATCGAAAAATGTTAAATGTACAGGTGTAAGATATCCGCGGTTGCAACCTTTTAACACGAAACGATTTTTTGATATCTCTCACCGTTTTCTTTTTTTGGGGCCCTGAAAATGTCCATTGTGCGTGACATTTTTGCGTTTAGCTAAGTACTCATCGCAATTTCCAAGATATTAAGCTGAAATTTGGCACGGTGAAAGAGTTAGTGACTGTGACGAATCCTATTGTTGGGCGTTAAGATCGGTGCATGGCCGGATCTTTTTTGGGGGCCCTGAATTTCAAACTTTTTTTGGAATCGATATATCTCGGAAACGGTTGATCGTATCGAAAAATGTTAAAGGTATAGGTGTAAGATCTCCACGGTATGCAACTTTTTCACTCAAAACGATTTTTTGATATCTCACACCGTTTTCTTTTTTTGGGGCCCTGAAAATGTCCATTGTGTGTGACATTTTTGCGTTTAGCTAAGTACTGGTCGCAATTTTCAAGATATTAAGCTGAAATTTGTACGGTGAAAGAGCTAGTGACTGTGACGAATCCTATTGTTGGGCGTTAAAATCGGTGCAGGGCCGGATCTTTTTTGGGGCCCTGAATTTCTATTTGTTTTTTGGAATCAATATATCTCGGAAACGGTTGGTCGTATCGAAAAATGTTAAATATACAGGTGTAAGATCTCCGCGGTATGCAACCTTTTTACTCAAAACGATTTTTTGATATCTCTCACCGTTTTTTTTGGGGGAGGGCCCTGAAAATGTCCATTATGCGTGACATTTTTGCGCTTAGCTAAGTACTGATCGCAATTTTCAAGATACTAAGCTGAAATTAGGTACGGTGAAAGAGTTAGTGACTGTGACGAATCCTATTGTTGGGCGTTAAGATCGGTGCAGGGCCGGATCTTTTTGGGGGGCCCTGAATTTCAAACTTTTTTTTGGAATCGACATATCTCGAAAACGATTGATCATATCGAAAATGTTAAATGTATAGGTGTAAGATCTCCGCGGTATGCAACTTTTTCACTCAAAACGATTGTTTGATATCTCTCACCGTTTTCTTTTTTTGGGGCCCTGAAAATGGCCATTGTGTGTGACATTTTTGCGTTTAGCTAAGTACTGGTCGCAATTTTCAAGATATTAAGCTGAAATTTGGTACGGTGAAAGAGTTAGTGACAGTGACGAATCCTGTTGTTGGGCGTTAAAATCGGTGCAGGGCCGGATCTTTTTTGGGAGCCCTGAATTTCTAACTGTTTTATGGAATCAATATATCTCGGAAAGGGTTGGTCGTATCGAAAAATGTTAAATGTACAGGTGTAAGATATCCGCGGTTGCAACCTTTTAACACGAAACGATTTTTTGATATCTCTCACCGTTTTCTTTTTTTGGGGCCCTGAAAATGTCCATTGTGCGTGACATTTTTGCGTTTAGCTAAGTACTGATCGCAATTTCCAAGATATTAAGCTGAAATTTGGCACGGTGAAAGAGTTAGTGACTGTGACGAATCCTATTGTTGGGCGTTAAGATCGGTGCATGGCCGGATCTTTTTTGGGGGCCCTGAATTTCAAACTTTTTTTGGAATCGATATATCTCGGAAACGGTTGGTCGTATCGAAAAATGTTAAATGTACAGGTGTAAGATCTCCGCGGTATGCAACTTTTCTACTCAAAACGATTTTTTGATATCTCTCACCGTTTTCTTTTTTTGGGGCCCTGAAAATGTCCATTGTGTGTGACATTTTTGCGTTTAGCTAAGTACTGGTCGCAATTTTCAAGATATTGAGGTGAAATTTGGTACGGTGAAAGAGCTAGTGACTGTGACGAATCCTATTGTTGGGCGTTGAAATCGGTGCAGGGCCGGATCTTTTTTGGGGGCCCTGAATTTCTATTTGTTTTTTGGAATCAATATATCTCGGAAACGGTTGGTCGTATCGAAAAATGTTAAAGGTATAGGTGTAAGACCTCCGCGGTATGCAACTTTTTTCACTCAAAACGATTTTTTGATATCTCTCACCGTTTTCTTTTTTGCGGCCCTGAAAATGTCCATTGTGCGTGTCATTTATGCGCTTAGCTATGTACTGATCGCCATTTTCAAGATATTAAGCTGAAATTTAGTACGGTGAAAGAGTTAGTGACTGTGACGAATCCTATTGTTGGGCGTTAAGATCGGTGCAGGGCCGGATCTTTTTTGGGGGCCCTGAATTTCAAACTTTTTTTTGGAATCGATATATCTCGAAAACGATTGATCGTATCGAAAAATGTTACAGGTATAGGTGTAAGATCTCCGCGGTATGCAACTTTTTCACTCAAAGCGATTGTTTGATATCTCTCACCGTTTTCTTTTTTTGGGGCTATGAAAATGTCCATTGTGCGTGACATTTTTGCGTTTAGCTAAGTACAGGTCGCAATTTTTAAGATATCGAGCTGAAATTTGGTACGGTGAAAGAGTTCGGGCCTGTGATTAACCCTATTGTTGGGCGTTAAAATCGGTGTAGGGCCGGACCTTTTTCGGGGCCCTGAATTTCATCCTTTTTTTTTAAATCGATATATCTCGGAAACGGTCGGTCGTATCGAAAAATGTTAAACGTACAGGTGTAAGATCTCTGCGGTATGCAACTTTTTTACTCAAAACGATTTTTTGATATCTCCCACCGTTTTCATTTTTAGGGCCCTGAAAACGTCCATTGTGCGTGACATTTTTGCGTTTAGCTAAGTACTGGTCGCCATTTTCAAGATATGAAGCTGAAATTCGGTAGTGTGAAAGAATTAGTGACTGTGACGAATCCTATTGTTGGGCGTTAAAATCGGTGCTGGGCCGAATCCTTTTTTTGGGGGGGGGGCTGAATTTCAATTTTTTTTTGGAATCGATATATCTCGGAAACGGTTGGTCGTATCGAAAAATGTTAAATATACAGGTGTAAGATCTCCGCGGTATGCAACCTTTTTACTCAAAACGATTTTTTGATATCTCTCACCGTTTTTTTTGGGGGGGGGGGGCCTGAAAATGTCCATTATGCGTGACATTTTTGCGCTTAGCTAAGTACTGATCGCAATTTTCAAGATACTAAGCTGAAATTAGGTACGGTGAAAGTGTTAGTGACTGTGACGAATCCTATTGTTGGGCGTTAAGATCGGTGCATGGCCGGATCTTTTTTGGGGGCCCTGAATTTCAAACTTTTTTTTGGAATCGATATATCTCGAAAACAATTGATCATATCGAAAAATGTTAAATGTATAGGTGTAAGATCTCCGCGGTATGCAACTTTTTCACTCAAAACGATTGTTTGATATCTCTCACCGTTTTCTTTTTTTGGGGCCCTGAAAATGTCCATTGTGTGTGACATTTTCGCGTTTAGCTAAGTACTGGTCGCAATTTTCAAGATATTAAGCTGAAATTTGGTACGGTGAAAGAGTTAGTGACAGTGACGAATCCTGTTGTTGGGCGTTAAAATCGGTGCAGGGCCGCATCTTTTTTGGGGGCCCTGAATTTCTAACTGTTTTTTTGGAATCAATATATCTCGGAAACGGTTGGTCGTATCGAAAAATGTTAAATGTACAGGTGTAAGACCTCCGCGGTATGCAACTTTTTTACTCAGAACGATTTTTTGATATCTCTCACCGTTTTACCTTTTTTTGGGGCCCTGAAAATGTCCATTGCGTGTGACATTTTTGCGTTTAGCTAAGTACTGATCGCAATTTTCAAGATATTAAGCTGAAATTTGGTACGGTGAAAGAGTTAGTGACTGTGACGAATCCTATTGTTGGGCGTTAAGATCGGTGCAGGGCCGGATCTTTTTGGGGGGCCCTGAATTTCAAACTTTTCTTGGAATCGATATATCTCGGAAACGGTTGATCGTATCGAAAAATGTTAAATGTATAGGTGTAAGATCTCCGCGGTATGCAACATTTTCAATAAAAACGATTTATTGATATCTCTCACCGTTTTCTTTTTTTGGGGCCCTGAAAATGTCCATTGTGCGTGACATTTTTGCGTTTAGCTAAGTACTGATCGCAATTTTCAAGATATTAAGCTGAAATTTGGTACGGTGAAAGAGTTAGTGACTGTGACGAATCCTATTGTTGGGCGTTAAAATCGGTGCTGGCCGGATCTTTTTTGGGGGCCCTGAATTTCTAACTGTTTTATGGAATCAATATATCTCGGAAAGGGTTGGTCGTATCGAAAAATGTTAAATGTACAGGTGTAAGATATCCGCGGTTGCAACCTTTTAACACGAAACGATTTTTTGATATCTCTCACCGTTTTCTTTTTTTGGGGCCCTGAAAATGTCCATTGTGCGTGACATTTTTGCGTTTAGCTAAGTACTCATCGCAATTTCCAAGATATTAAGCTGAAATTTGGCACGGTGAAAGAGTTAGTGACTGTGACGAATCCTATTGTTGGGCGTTAAGATCGGTGCATGGCCGGATCTTTTTTGGGGGCCCTGAATTTCAAACTTTTTTTGGAATCGATATATCTCGGAAACGGTTGATCGTATCGAAAAATGTTAAAGGTATAGGTGTAAGATCTCCACGGTATGCAACTTTTTCACTCAAAACGATTTTTTGATATCTCACACCGTTTTCTTTTTGTGGGGCCCTGAAAATGTCCATTGTGTGTGACATTTTTGCGTTTAGCTAAGTACTGGTCGCAATTTTCAAGATATTAAGCTGAAATTTGTACGGTGAAAGAGCTAGTGACTGTGACGAATCCTATTGTTGGGCGTTAAAATCGGTGCAGGGCCGGATCTTTTTTGGGAGCCCTGAATTTCTATTTGTTTTTTGGAATCAATATATCTCGGAAACGGTTGGTCGTATCGAAAAATGTTAAATATACAGGTGTAAGATCTCCGCGGTATGCAACCTTTTTACTCAAAACGATTTTTTGATATCTCTCACCGTTTTTTTTGGGGGGCCCTGAAAATGTCCATTATGCGTGACATTTTTGCGCTTAGCTAAGTACTGATCGCAATTTTCAAGATACTATGCTGAAATTAGGTACGGTGAAAGAGTTAGTGACTGTGACGAATCCTATTGTTGGGCGTTAAGATCGGTGCAGGGCCGGATCTTTTTTGGGGGCACTGAATTTCAAACTTTTTTTTGGAATCGATATATCTCGAAAAGGATTGATCATATCGAAAAATGTTAAATGTATAGGTGTAAGATCTCCACGGTATGCAACTTTTTCACTCAAAACGATTGTTTGATATCTCTCACCGTTTTCTTTTTTTGGGGCCCTGAAAATGTCCATTGTGTGTGACATTTTCGCGTTTAGCTAAGTACTGGTCGCAATTTTCAAGATATTAAGCTGAAATTTGGTACGGTGAAAGAGTTAGTGACAGTGACGAATCCTGTTGTTGGGCGTTAAAATCGGTGCAGGGCCGGATCTTTTTTGGGGGCCCTGAATTTCTAACTGTTTTTTTGGAATCAATATATCTCGGAAACGGTTGGTCGTATCGAAAATTGTTAAATGTACAGGTGTAAGACCTCCGCGGTATGCAACTTTTTTACTCAGAACGATTTTTTGATATCTCTCACCGTTTTACCTTTTTTTGGGGCCCTGAAAATGTCCATTGTGTGTGACATTTTTGCGTTTAGCTAAGTACTGGTCGCCATTTTCAAGATATAAAGCTGAAATTTGGTACGGTGAAAGAGTTAGTGACTGTGACGAATCCTATTGTTGGGCGTTAAGACCGGTGCATGGCCGGATCTTTTTTGGTGGCCCTGAATTTCAAACTTTTTTTGGAATCGATATATCTCGGAAACGGTTGATCGTATCGAAAAATGTTAAAGGTATAGGTGTAAGATCTCCACGGTATGCAACTTTTTCACTCAAAACGATTTTTTGATATCTCACACCGTTTTTTTTTGGGGGGCCCTGAATATGTCCATTGTGTGTGACATTTTTGCGTTTAGCTAAGTACTGGTCGCAATTTTCAAGATATTAAGCTGAAATTTGGTACGGTGAAAGAGCTAGTGACTGTGACGAATCCTATTGTTGGGCGTTGAAATCGGTGCAGGGCCGGATCTTTTTTGGGGGCCCTGAATTTCTATTTGTTTTTTGGAATCAATATATCTCGGAAACGGTTGGTCGTATCAAAAAATGTTAAATATACAGGTGTAAGATCTCCGCGGTATGCAACCTTTTTACTCAAAACGATTTTTTGATATCTCTCACCGTTTTTTGGGGGGGGGGCCTGAAAATGTCCATTGTGCGTGACATTTTTGCGCTTAGCTACGTACTGATCGCAATTTTCAAGATATTAAGCTGAACTTAGGTACGGTGAAAGAGTTAGTGACTGTGACGAATCCTATTGTTGGGCGTTAAGATCGGTGCATGGCCGGATCTTTTTTGGGGGCCCTGAATTTCAAACTTTTTTTTGGAATCGATATATCTCGAAAACAATTGATCATATCGAAAAATGTTAAATGTATAGGTGTAAGATCTCCGCGGTATGCAACTTTTTCACTCAAAACGATTGTTTGATATCTCTCACCGTTTTCTTTTTTTGGGGCACTGAAAATGTCCATTGAGTGTGACATTTTCGCGTTTAGCTAAGTACTGGTCGCAATTTTCAAGATATTAAGCTGAAATTTGGTACGGTGAAAGAGTTGGTGACAGTGACGAATCCTGTTGTTGGGCGTTAAAATCGGTGCAGGGCCGGATCTTTTTTGGGGGCCCTGAATTTCTAACTGTTTTTTTGGAATCAATATATCTCGGAAACGGTTGGTCGTATCGAAAAATGTTAAATGTACAGGTGTAAGACCTCCGCGGTATGCAACTTTTTTACTCAGAACGATTTTTTGATATCTCTCACCGTTTTACCTTTTTTTGGGGCCCTGAAAATGTCCATTGTGTGTGACATTTTTGCGTTTAGCTAAGTACTGATCGCAATTTTCAAGATATTAAGCTGAAATTTGGTACAGTGAAAGAGTTAGCGACTGTGACGAATCCTATTGTTGGGCGTTAAGATCGGTGCAGGGCCGGATCTTTTTGGGGGGCCCTGAATTTCAAACTTTTTTTGGAATCGATATATCTCGGAAACGGTTGATCGTATCGAAAAATGTTAAAGGTATAGGTGTAAGATCTCCACGGTATGCAACTTTTTCACTCAAAACGATTTTTTGATATCTCACACCGTTTTCTTTTTTTGGGGCCCTGAAAATGTCCATTGTGTGTGACATTTCTGCGTTTAGCTAAGTACTGGTCGCAATTTTCAAGATATTAAGCTGAAATTTGTACGGTGAAAGAGCTAGTGACTGTGACGAATCCTATTGTTGGGCGTTAAAATCGGTGCAGGGCCGGATCTTTTTTGGGGGCCCTGAATTTCTATTTGTTTTTTGGAATCAATATATCTCGGAAACGGTTGGTCGTATCGAAAAATGTTAAATATACAGGTGTAATATCTCCGCGGTATGCAACCTTTTTACTCAAAACGATTTTTTGATATCTCTCACCGTTTTTTGGGGGGGCCCTGAAAATGTCCATTATGCGTGACATTTTTGCGCTTAGCTAAGAACTGATCGCAATTTTCAAGATACTATGCTGAAATTAGGTACGGTGAAAGAGTTAGTGACTGTGACGAATCCTATTGTTGGGCGTTAAGATCGGTGCAGGGCCGGATCTTTTTTGGGGGCCCTGAATTTCAAACTTTTTTTTGGAATCGATATATCTCGAAAAGGATTGATCATATCGAAAAATGTTAAATGTATAGGTGTAAGATCTCCACGGTATGCAACTTTTTCACTCAAAACGATTTTTTGATATCTCTCACCGTTTTCTTTTTTTGGGGCCCTGAAAATGTCCATTGTGTGTGACATTTTCGCGTTTAGCTAAGTACTGGTCGCAATTTTCAAGATATTAAGCTGAAATTAGGTACGGTGAAAGAGTTGGGCGTTGGGCGTTGGGCGTTAAAATCGGTACAGGGCCGGATCTTTTTTGGGGGCCCTGAATTTCTAACTGTTTTTTTGGAATCAATATATCTCGGAAACGGTTGGTCGTATCGAAAAATGTTAAATGTACAGGTGTAAGACCTCCGCGGAATGCAACTTTTTTACTCAGAACGATTTTTTGATATCTCTCACCGTTTTACCTTTTTTTGGGGCCCTGAAAATGTCCATTGTGTGTGACATTTTTGCGTTTAGCTAAGTACTGGTCGCCATTTTCAAGATATAAAGCTGAAATTTGGTACGGTGAAAGAGTTAGTGACTGTGACGAATCCTATTGTTGGGCGTTAAGACCGGTGCATGGCCGGATCTTTTTTGGTGGCCCTGAATTTCAAACTTTTTTTGGAATCGATATATCTCGGAAACGGTTGATCGTATCGAAAAATGTTAAAGGTATAGGTGTAAGATCTCCACGGTATGCAACTTTTTCACTCAAAACGATTTTTTGATATCTCACACCGTTTTCTTTTTTTGGGGCCCTGAAAATGTCCATTGTGTGTGACATTTTTGCGTTTAGCTAAGTACTGGTCGCCATTTTCAAGATATAAAGCTGAAATTTGGTACGGTGAAAGAGTTAGTGACTGTGACGAATCCTATTGTTGGGCGTTAAGACCGGTGCATGGCCGGATCTTTTTTGGTGGCCCTGAATTTCAAACTTTTTTTGGAATCGATATATCTCGGAAACGGTTGATCGTATCGAAAAATGTTAAAGGTATAGGTGTAAGATCTCCACGGTATGCAACTTTTTCACCCAAAACGATTTTTTGATATCTCTCACCGTTTTCTTTTTTGGGGCCCTGAAAATGTCCATTGTGTGTGACATTTTTGCGTTTAGCTAAGTACTGGTCGCAATTTTCAAGATATTAAGCTTTAATTTGTACGGTGAAAGAGCTAGTGACTGTGACGAATCCTATTGTTGGGCGTTAAAATCGGTGCAGGGCCGGATCTTTTTTGGGGGCCCTGAATTTCTATTTGTTTTTTGGAATCAATATATCTCGGAAACGGTTGGTCGTATCGAAAAATGTTAAATATACAGGTGTAAGATCTCCGCGGTATGCAACCTTTTTACTCAAAACGATTTTTTGATATCTCTCACCGTTTTTTTGGGGGGGGCCTGAAAATGTCCATTATGCGTGACATTTTTGCGCTTAGCTAAGTACTGATCGCAATTTTCAAGATACTAAGCTGAAATTAGGTACGGTGAAAGAATTAGTGACTGTGACGAATCCTATTGTTGGGCGTTAAGATCGGTGCAGGGCCGGATCTTTTTTGGGGGCCCTGAATTTCAAACTTTTTTTTGGAATCGATATATCTCGAAAAGGATTGATCATATCGAAAAATGTTAAATGTATAGGTGTAAGATCTCCGCGGTATGCAACTTTTTCACTCAAAACGATTGTTTGATATCTCTCACCGTTTTCTTTTTTTGGGGCCCTGAAAATGTCCATTGTGTGTGACATTTTTGCGTTTAGCTAAGTACTGGTCGCAATTTTCAAGATATTAAGCTGAAATTTGGTACGGTGAAAGAGTTAGTGACAGTGACGAATCCTGTTGTTGGGCGTTAAAATCGGTGCAGGGCCGGATCTTTTTTGGGGGCCCTGAATTTCTAACTGTTTTATGGAATCAATATATCTCGGAAAGGGTTGGTCGTATCGAAAAATGTTAAATGTACAGGTGTAAGATATCCGCGGTTGCAACCTTTTAACACGAAACGATTTTTTGATATCTCTCACCGTTTTCTTTTTTTGGGGCCCTGAAAATGTCCATTGTGCGTGACATTTTTGCGTTTAGCTAAGTACTCATCGCAATTTCCAAGATATTAAGCTGAAATTTGGCACGGTGAAAGAGTTAGTGACTGTGACGAATCCTATTGTTGGGCGTTAAGATCGGTGCATGGCCGGATCTTTTTTGGGGGCCCTGAATTTCAAACTTTTTTTGGAATCGATATATCTCGGAAACGGTTGATCGTATCGAAAAATGTTAAAGGTATAGGTGTAAGATCTCCACGGTATGCAACTTTTTCACTCAAAACGATTTTTTGATATCTCACACCGTTTTCTTTTTTTGGGGCCCTGAAAATGTCCATTGTGTGTGACATTTTTGCGTTTAGCTAAGTACTGGTCGCAATTTTCAAGATATTAAGCTGAAATTTGTACGGTGAAAGAGCTAGTGACTGTGACGAATCCTATTGTTGGGCGTTAAAATCGGTGCAGGGCCGGATCTTTTTTGGGGCCCTGAATTTCTATTTGTTTTTTGGAATCAATATATCTCGGAAACGGTTGGTCGTATCGAAAAATGTTAAATATACAGGTGTAAGATCTCCGCGGTATGCAACCTTTTTACTCAAAACGATTTTTTGATATCTCTCACCGTTTTTTTTTGGGGGGGGCCCTGAAAATGTCCATTATGCGTGACATTTTTGCGCTTAGCTAAGTACTGATCGCAATTTTCAAGATACTAAGCTGAAATTAGGTACGGTGAAAGAGTTAGTGACTGTGACGAATCCTATTGTTGGGCCTTAAGATCGGTGCAGGGCCGGATCTTTTTGGGGGGCCCTGAATTTCAAACTTTTTTTTGGAATCGACATATCTCGAAAACGATTGATCATATCGAAAATGTTAAATGTATAGGTGTAAGATCTCCGCGGTATGCAACTTTTTCACTCAAAACGATTGTTTGATATCTCTCACCGTTTTCTTTTTTTGGGGCCCTGAAAATGGCCATTGTGTGTGACATTTTTGCGTTTAGCTAAGTACTGGTCGCAATTTTCAAGATATTAAGCTGAAATTTGGTACGGTGAAAGAGTTAGTGACAGTGACGAATCCCGTTGTTGGGCGTTAAAATCGGTGTAGGGCCGGATCTTTTTTGGGGGCCCTGAATTTCTAACTGTTTTATGGAATCAATATATCTCGGAAAGGGTTGGTCGTATCGAAAAATGTTAAATGTACAGGTGTAAGATATCCGCGGTTGCAACCTTTTAACACGAAACGATTTTTTGATATCTCTCACCGTTTTCTTTTTTTGGGGCCCTGAAAATGTCCATTGTGCGTGACATTTTTGCGTTTAGCTAAGTACTGATCGCAATTTCCAAGATATTAAGCTGAAATTTGGCACGGTGAAAGAGTTAGTGACTGTGACGAATCCTATTGTTGGGCGTTAAGATCGGTGCATGGCCGGATCTTTTTTGGGGGCCCTGAATTTCAAACTTTTCTTGGAATCGATATATCTCGGAAACGGTTGGTCGTATCGAAAAATGTTAAATGTACAGGTGTAAGATCTCCGCGGTATGCAACTTTTCTACTCAAAACGATTTTTTGATATCTCTCACCGTTTTCTTTTTTTGGGGCCCTGAAAATGTCCATTGTGTGTGACATTTTTGCGTTTAGCTAAGTACTGGTCGCAATTTTCAAGATATTAAGGTGAAATTTGGTACGGTGAAAGAGCTAGTGACTGTGACGAATCCTATTGTTGGGCGTTGAAATCGGTGCAGGGCCGGATCTTTTTTGGGGGCCCTGAATTTCTATTTGTTTTTTGGAATCAATATATCTCGGAAACGGTTGGTCGTATCGAAAAATGTTAAAGGTATAGGTGTAAGACCTCCGCGGTATGCAACTTTTTTCACTCAAAACGATTTTTTGATATCTCTCACCGTTTTCTTTTTTGCGGCCCTGAAAATATCCATTGTGCGTGACATTTATGCGCTTAGCTATGTACTGATCGCCATTTTCAAGATATTAAGCTGAAATTTAGTACGGTGAAAGAGTTAGTGACTGTGACGAATCCTATTGTTGGGCGTTAAGATCGGTGCAGGGCCGGATCTTTTTTGGGGGCCCTGAATTTCAAACTTTTTTTTGGAATCGATATATCTCGAAAACGATTGATCGTATCGAAAAATGTTACAGGTATAGGTGTAAGATCTCCGCGGTATGCAACTTTTTCACTCAAAGCGATTGTTTGATATCTCTCACCGTTTTCTTTTTTTGGGGCTATGAAAATGTCCATTGTGCGTGACATTTTTGCGTTTAGCTAAGTACAGGTCGCAATTTTTAAGATATCGAGCTGAAATTTGGTACGGTGAAAGAGTTGGGGCCTGTGATTAACCCTATTGTTGGGCGTTAAAATCGGTGTAGGGCCGGACCTTTTTCGGGGCCCTGAATTTCATCCTTTTTTTTTAAATCGATATATCTCGGAAACGGTCGGTCGTATCGAAAAATGTTAAACGTACAGGTGTAAGATCTCTGCGGTATGCAACTTTTTTACTCAAAACGATTTTTTGATATCTCCCACCGTTTTCATTTTTAGGGCCCTGAAAACGTCCATTGTGCGTGACATTTTTGCGTTTAGCTAAGTACTGGTCGCCATTTTCAAGATATGAAGCTGAAATTCGGTAGTGTGAAAGAATTAGTGACTGTGACGAATCCTATTGTTGGGCGTTAAAATCGGTGCTGGGCCGAATCCTTTTTTTGGGGGGGGGGCTGAATTTCAATTTTTTTTTGGAATCGATATATCTCGGAAACGGTTGGTCGTATCGAAAAATGTTAAATATACAGGTGTAAGATCTCCGCGGTATGCAACCTTTTTACTCAAAACGATTTTTTGATATCTCTCACCGTTTTTTTGGGGGGGGGGCGTGAAAATGTCCATTATGCGTGACATTTTTGCGCTTAGCTAAGTACTGATCGCAATTTTCAAGATACTAAGCTGAAATTAGGTACGGTGAAAGTGTTAGTGACTGTGACGAATCCTATTGTTGGGCGTTAAGATCGGTGCATGGCCGGATCTTTTTTGGGGGCCCTGAATTTCAAACTTTTTTTTGGAATCGATATATCTCGAAAACAATTGATCATATCGAAAAATGTTAAATGTATAGGTGTAAGATCTCCGCGGTATGCAACTTTTTCACTCAAAACGATTGTTTGATATCTCTCACCGTTTTCTTTTTTTGGGGCCCTGAAAATGTCCATTGTGTGTGACATTTTCGCGTTTAGCTAAGTACTGGTCGCAATTTTCAAGATATTAAGCTGAAATTTGGTACGGTGAAAGAGTTAGTGACAGTGACGAATCCTGTTGTTGGGCGTTAAAATCGGTGCAGGGCCGCATCTTTTTTGGGGGCCCTGAATTTCTAACTGTTTTTTTGGAATCAATATATCTCGGAAACGGTTGGTCGTATCGAAAAATGTTAAATGTACAGGTGTAAGACCTCCGCGGTATGCAACTTTTTTACTCAGAACGATTTTTTGATATCTCTCACCGTTTTACCTTTTTTTGGGGCCCTGAAAATGTCCATTGCGTGTGACATTTTTGCGTTTAGCTAAGTACTGATCGCAATTTTCAAGATATTAAGCTGAAATTTGGTACGGTGAAAGAGTTAGTGACTGTGACGAATCCTATTGTTGGGCGTTAAGATCGGTGCAGGGCCGGATCTTTTTGGGGGGCCCTGAATTTCAAACTTTTCTTGGAATCGATATATCTCGGAAACGGTTGATCGTATCGAAAAATGTTAAATGTATAGGTGTAAGATCTCCGCGGTATGCAACATTTTCAATAAAAACGATTTATTGATATCTCTCACCGTTTTCTTTTTTTGGGGCCCTGAAAATGTCCATTGTGCGTGACATTTTTGCGTTTAGCTAAGTACTGATCGCAATTTTCAAGATATTAAGCTGAAATTTGGTACGGTGAAAGAGTTAGTGACTGTGACGAATCCTATTGTTGGGCGTTAAAATCGGTGCAGGCCGGATCTTTTTTGGGGGCCCTGAATTTCTAACTGTTTTATGGAATCAATATATCTCGGAAAGGGTTGGTCGTATCGAAAAATGTTAAATGTACAGGTGTAAGATATCCGCGGTTGCAACCTTTTAACACGAAACGATTTTTTGATATCTCTCACCGTTTTCTTTTTTTGGGGCCCTGAAAATGTCCATTGTGCGTGACATTTTTGCGTTTAGCTAAGTACTCATCGCAATTTCCAAGATATTAAGCTGAAATTTGGCACGGTGAAAGAGTTAGTGACTGTGACGAATCCTATTGTTGGGCGTTAAGATCGGTGCATGGCCGGATCTTTTTTGGGGGCCCTGAATTTCAAACTTTTTTTGGAATCGATATATCTCGGAAACGGTTGATCGTATCGAAAAATGTTAAAGGTATAGGTGTAAGATCTCCGCGGTATGCAACTTTTTCACTCAAAACGATTTTTTGATATCTCACACCGTTTTCTTTTTTTGGGGCCCAGAAAATGTCCATTGTGTGTGACATTTTTGCGTTTAGCTAAGTACTGGTCGCAATTTTCAAGATATTAAGCTGAAATTTGTACGGTGAAAGAGCTAGTGACTGTGACGAATCCTATTGTTGGGCGTTAAAATCGGTGCAGGGCCGGATCTTTTTTGGGGGCCCTGAATTTCTATTTGTTTCTTGGAATCAATATATCTCGGAAACGGTTGGTCGTATCGAAAAATGTTAAATATACAGGTGTAAGATCTCCGCGGTATGCAACCTTTTTACTCAAAACGATTTTTTGATATCTCTCACCGTTTTTTTGGGGGGCCCTGAAAAAGTCCATTATGCGTGACATTTTTGCGCTTAGCTAAGTACTGATCGCAATTTTCAAGATACTATGCTGAAATTAGGTACGGTGAAAGAGTTAGTGACTGTGACGAATCCTATTGTTGGGCGTTAAGATCGGTGCAGGGCCGGATCTTTTTTGGGGGCACTGAATTTCAAACTTTTTTTTGGAATCGATATATCTCGAAAAGGATTGATCATATCGAAAAATGTTAAATGTATAGGTGTAAGATCTCCACGGTATTCAACTTTTTCACTCAAAACGATTGTTTGATATCTCTCACCGTTTTCTTTTTTTGGGGCCCTGAAAATGTCCATTGTGTGTGACATTTTCGCGTTTAGCTAAGTACTGGTCGCAATTTTCAAGATATTAAGCTGAAATTTGGTACGGTGAAAGAGTTAGTGACAGTGACGAATCCTGTTGTTGGGCGTTAAAATCGGTGCAGGGCCGGATCTTTTTTGGGGGCCCTGAATTTCTAACTGTTTTTTTGGAATCAATATATCTCGGAAACGGTTGGTCGTATCGAAAAATGTTAAATGTACAGGTGTAAGACCTCCGCGGTATGCAACTTTTTTACTCAGAACGATTTTTTGATATCTCTCACCGTTTTACCTTTTTTGGGGCCCTGAAAATGTCCATTGTGTGTGACATTTTTGCGTTTAGCTAAGTACTGGTCGCCATTTTCAAGATATAAAGCTGAAATTTGGTACGGTGAAAGAGTTAGTGACTGTGACGAATCCTATTGTTGGGCGTTAAGACCGGTGCATGGCCGGATCTTTTTTGGTGGCCCTGAATTTCAAACTTTTTTTGGAATCGATATATCTCGGAAACGGTTGATCGTATCGAAAAATGTTAAAGGTATAGGTGTAAGATCTCCACGGTATGCAACTTTTTCACTCAAAACGATTTTTTGATATCTCACACCGTTTTTTTTTTTTGGGGCCCTGAATATGTCCATTGTGTGTGACATTTTTGCGTTTAGCTAAGTACTGGTCGCAATTTTTAAAGATATTAAGCTGAAATTTGGTACGGTGAAAGAGCTAGTGACTGTGACGAATCCTATTGTTGGGCGTTGAAATCGGTGCAGGGCCGGATCTTTTTTGGGGGCCCTGAATTTCTATTTGTTTTTTGGAATCAATATATCTCGGAAACGGTTGGTCGTATCAAAAAATGTTAAATATACAGGTGTAAGATCTCCGCGGTATGCAACCTTTTTACTCAAAACGATTTTTTGATATCTCTCACCGTTTTTTGGGGGGGGCCCTGAAAATGTCCATTGTGCGTGACATTTTTGCGCTTAGCTACGTACTGATCGCAATTTTCAAGATATTAAGCTGAACTTAGGTACGGTGAAAGAGTTAGTGACTGTGACGAATCCTATTGTTGGGCGTTAAGATCGGTGCATGGCCGGATCTTTTTTGGGGGCCCTGAATTTCAAACTTTTTTTGGAATCGATATATCTCGAAAACAATTGATCATATCGAAAAATGTTAAACGTATAGGTGTAAGATCTCCGCGGTATGCAACTTTTTCACTCAAAACGATTGTTTGATATCTCTCACCGTTTTCTTTTTTTGGGGCACTGAAAATGTCCATTGAGTGTGACATTTTCGCGTTTAGCTAAGTACTGGTCGCAATTTTCAAGATATTAAGCTGAAATTTGGTACGGTGAAAGAGTTGGTGACAGTGACGAATCCTGTTGTTGGGCGTTAAAATCGGTGCAGGGCCGGATCTTTTTTGGGGGCCCTGAATTTCTAACTGTTTTTTTGGAATCAATATATCTCGGAAACGGTTGGTCGTATCGAAAAATGTTAAATGTACAGGTGTAAGACCTCCGCGGTATGCAACTTTTTTACTCAGAACGATTTTTTGATATCTCTCACCGTTTTACCTTTTTTTGGGGCCCTGAAAATGTCCATTGCGTGTGACATTTTTGCGTTTAGCTAAGTACTGATCGCAATTTTCAAGATATTAAGCTGAAATTTGGTACGGTGAAAGAGTTAGTGACTGTGACGAATCCTATTGTTGGGCGTTAAGATCGGTGCAGGGCCGGATCTTTTTGGGGGGCCCTGAATTTCAAACTTTTCTTGGAATCGATATATCTCGGAAACGGTTGATCGTATCGAAAAATGTTAAATGTATAGGTGTAAGATCTCCGCGGTATGCAACATTTTCACTAAAAACGATTTATTGATATCTCTCACCGTTTTCTTTTTTTGGGGCCCTGAAAATGTCCATTGTGCGTGACATTTTTGCGTTTAGCTAAGTACTGATCGCAATTTTCAAGATATTAAGCTGAAATTTGGTACGGTGAAAGAGTTAGTGACTGTGACGAATCCTATTGTTGGGCGTTAAAATCGGTGCAGGCCGGATCTTTTTTGGGGGCCCTGAATTTCTAACTGTTTTATGGAATCAATATATCTCGGAAAGGGTTGGTCGTATCGAAAAATGTTAAATGTACAGGTGTAAGATATCCGCGGTTGCAACCTTTTAACACGAAACGATTTTTTGATATCTCTCACCGTTTTCTTTTTTTGGGGCCCTGAAAATGTCCATTGTGCGTGACATTTTTGCGTTTAGCTAAGTACTCATCGCAATTTCCAAGATATTAAGCTGAAATTTGGCACGGTGAAAGAGTTAGTGACTGTGACGAATCCTATTGTTGGGCGTTAAGATCGGTGCATGGCCGGATCTTTTTTGGGGGCCCTGAATTTCAAACTTTTTTTGGAATCGATATATCTCGGAAACGGTTGATCGTATCGAAAAATGTTAAAGGTATAGGTGTAAGATCTCCACGGTATGCAACTTTTTAACTCAAAACGATTTTTTGGTATCTCACACCGTTTTCTTTTTTTGGGGCCCTGAAAATGTCCATTGTGTGTGACATTTTTGCGTTTAGCTAAGTACTGGTCGCAATTTTCAAGATATTAAGCTGAAATTTGTACGGTGAAAGAGCTAGTGACTGTGACGAATCCTATTGTTGGGCGTTAAAATCGGTGCAGGGCCGGATCTTTTTTGGGGGCCCTGAATTTCTATTTGTTTTTTGGAATCAATATATCTCGGAAACGGTTGGTCGTATCGAAAAATGTTAAATATACAGGTGTAAGATCTCCGCGGTATCCAACCTTTTTACTCAAAACGATTTTTTGATATCTCTCACCGTTTTTTGGGGGGGGCCCTGAAAATGTCCATTATGCGTGACATTTTTGCGCCTAGCTAAGTACTGATCGCAATTTTCAAGATACTATGCTGAAATTAGGTACGGTGAAAGAGTTAGTGACTGTGACGAATCCTATTGTTGGGCGTTAAGATCGGTGCAGGGCCGGATCTTTTTTGGGGGCCCTGAATTTCAAACTTTTTTTTGGAATCGATATATCTCGATAAGGATTGATCATATCGAAAAATGTTAAATGTATAGGTGTAAGATCTCCACGGTATGCAACTTTTTCACTCAAAACGATTGTTTGATATCTCTCACCGTTTTCTTTTTTTGGGGCCCTGAAAATGTTCATTGTGTGTGACATTTTCGTGTTTAGCTAAGTACTGGTCGCAATTTTCAAGATATTAAGCTGAAATTTGGTACGGTGAAAGAGTTAGTGACAGTGACGAATCCTGTTGTTGGGCGTTAAAATCGGTGCAGGGCCGGATCTTTTTTGGGGGCCCTGAATTTCTAACTGTTTTTTTGGAATCAATATATCTCGGAAACGGTTGGTCGTATCGAAAAATGTTAAATGTACAGGTGTAAGACCTCCGCGGTATGCAACTTTTTTCTCCGAACGATTTTTTGATATCTCTCACCGTTTTACCTTTTTTTGGGGCCCTGAAAATGTCCATTGTGTGTGACATTTTTGCGTTTAGCTAAGTACTGGTCGCAATTTTCAAGATATTATGCTGAAATTTGGTACGGTGAAAGAGCTAGTGACTGTGACGAATTCTATTGTTGGGCGTTGAAATCGGTGCAGGGCCGGATCTTTTTTGGGGGCCCTGAATTTCTATTTGTTTTTTGGAATCAATATATCTCGGAAACGGTTGGTCGTATCAAAAAATGTTAAATATACAGGTGTAAGATCTCCGCGGTATGCAACCTTTTTACTCAAAACGATTTTTTGATATCTCTCACCGTTTTTTTGGGGGGGCCCTGAAAATGTCCATTGTGCGTGACATTTTTGCGCTTAGCTAAGTACTGATCGCAATTTTCAAGATATTAAGCTGAACTTAGGTACGGTGAAAGAGTTAGTGACTGTGACGAATCCTATTGTTGGGCGTTAAGATCGGTGCATGGCCGGATCTTTTTTTGGGGCCCTGAATTTCAAACTTTTTTTTGGAATCGATATATCTCGAAAACAATTGATCATATCGAAAAATGTTAAATGTATAGGTGTAAGATCTCCGCGGTATGCAACTTTTTCACTCAAAACGATTGTTTGATATCTCTCACCGTTTTCTTTTTTTGGGGCCCTGAAAATGTCCATTGAGTGTGACATTTTCGCGTTTAGCTAAGTACTGGTCGCAATTTTCAAGATATTAAGCTGAAATTTGGTACGGTGAAAGAGTTGGTGACAGTGACGAATCCTGTAGTTGGGCGTTAAAATCGGTGCAGGGCCGGATCTTTTTTGGGGGCCCTGAATTTCTAACTGTTTTTTTGGAATCAATATATCTCGGAAACGGTTGGTCGTATCGAAAAATGTTAAATGTACAGGTGTAAGACCTCCGCGGTATGCAACTTTTTTACTCAGAACGATTTTTTGATATCTCTCACCGTTTTACCTTTTTTTGGGGCCCTGAAAATGTCCATTGTGTGTGACATTTTTGCGTTTAGCTAAGTACTGATCGCAATTTTCAAGATATTAAGCTGAAATTTGGTACGGTGAAAGAGTTAGTGACTGTGACGAATCCTATTGTTGGGCGTTAAGATCGGTGCAGGGCCGGATCTTTTGGGGGGGCCCTGAATTTCAAACTTTTCTTGGAATCGATATATCTCGGAAACGGTTGATCGTATCGAAAAATGTTAAATGTATAGGTGTAAGATCTCCGCGGTATGCAACATTTTCACTAAAAACGATTTATTGATATCTCTCACCGTTTTCTTTTTTTGGGGCCCTGAAAATGTCCATTGTGCGTGACATTTTTGCGTTTAGCTAAGTACTGATCGCAATTTTCAAGATATTAAGCTGAAATTTGGTACGGTGAAAGAGTTAGTGACTGTGACGAATCCTATTGTTGGGCGTTAAAATCGGTGCAGGCCGGATCTTTTTTGGGGGCCCTGAATTTCTAACTGTTTTATGGAATCAATATATCTCGGAAAGGGTTGGTCGTATCGAAAAATGTTAAATGTACAGGTGTAAGATATCCGCGGTTGCAACCTTTTAACACGAAACGATTTTTTGATATCTCTCACCGTTTTCTTTTTTTGGGGCCCTGAAAATGTCCATTGTGCGTGACATTTTTGCGTTTAGCTAAGTACTCATCGCAATTTCCAAGATATTAAGCTGAAATTTGGCACGGTGAAAGAGTTAGTGACTGTGACGAATCCTATTGTTGGGCGTTAAGATCGGTGCATGGCCGGATCTTTTTTGGGGGCAATGAATTTCAAACTTTTTTTGGAATCGATATATCTCGGAAACGGTTGATCGTATCGAAAAATGTTAAAGGTATAGGTGTAAGATCTCCACGGTATGCAACTTTTTCACTCAAAACGATTTTTTGATATCTCACACCGTTTTCTTTTTTTGGGGCCCTGAAAATGTCCATTGTGTGTGACATTTTTGCGTTTAGCTAAGTACTGATCGCAATTTTCAAGATACTAAGCTGAAATTAGGTACGGTGAAAGAGTTAGTGACTGTGACGAATCCTATTGTTGGGCGTTAAAATCGGTGCAGGCCGGATCTTTTTTGGGGGCCCTGAATTTCTATTTGTTTTTTGGAATCAATATATCTCGGAAACGGTTGGTCGTATCGAAAAATGTTAAATATACAGGTGTAAGATCTCCGCGGTATGCAACCTTTTTAATCAAAACGATTTTTTGATATCTCTCACCGTTTTTTTGTTTTGGGGCCCTGAAAATGTCCATTATGCGTGACATTTTTGCGCTTAGCTAAGTACTGATCGCAATTTTCAAGATACTAAGCTGAAATTAGGTACGGTGAAAGAGTTAGTGACTGTGACGAATCCTATTGTTGGGCGTTAAGATCGGTGCAGGGCCGGATCTTTTTTGGGGGCCCTGAATTTCAAACTTTTTTTTGGAATCGATATATCTCGAAAAGGATTGATCATATCGAAAAATGTTAAATGTATAGGTGTAAGATCTCCGCGGTATGCAACTTTTTCACTCAAAACGATTGTTTGATATCTCTCACCGTTTTCTTTTTTTGGGGCCCTGAAAATGTCCATTGTGTGTGACATTTTTGCGTTTAGCTTAGTACTGGTCGCAATTTTCAAGATATTAAGCTGAAATTTGGTACGGTGAAAGAGTTAGTGACAGTGACGAATCCTGTTGTTGGGCGTTAAAATCGGTGCAGGGCCGGATCTTTTTTGGGGGCCCTGAATTTCTAACTGTTTTTTTGGAATCAATATATCTCGGACACGGTTGGTCGTATCGAAAAATGTTAAATGAACAGGTGTAAGACCTCCGCGGTATGCAACTTTTTTACTCAGAACGATTTTTTGATATCTCTCACCGTTTTACCTTTTTTTGGGGCCCTGAAAATGTCCATTGTGTGTGACATTTTTGCGTTTAGCTAAGTACTGGTCGCCATTTTCAAGATATAAAGCTGAAATTTGGTACGGTGAAAGAGTTAGTGACTGTGACGAATCCTATTGTTGGGCGTTAAGACCGGTGCTTGGCCGGATCTTTTTTGGTGGCCCTGAATTTCAAACGTTTTTTGGAATCGATATATCTCGGAAACGGTTGATCGTATCGAAAAATGTTAAAGGTATAGGTGTAAGATCTCCACGGTATGCAACTTTTTCACTCAAAACGATTTTTTGATATCTCACACCGTTTTCTTTTTTTGGGGCCCTGAAAATGTCCATTGTGTGTGACATTTTTGCGTTTAGCTAAGTACTGGTCGCAATTTTCAAGATATTAAGCTGAAATTTGGTACGGTGAAAGAGCTAGTGACTGTGACGAATCCTATTGTTGGGCGTTGAAATCGGTGCAGGGCCGGATCTTTTTTGGGGGCCCTGAATTTCTAACTGTTTTTTGGAATCAATATATCTCGGAAACGGTTGGTCGTATCAAAAAATGTTAAATATACAGGTGTAAGATCTCCGCGGTATGCAACCTTTTTACTCAAAACGATTTTTTGATATCTCTCACCGTTTTTTTTTGGGGGGCCCTGAAAATGTCCATTGTGCGTGACATTTTTGCGCTTAGCTAAGTACTGATCGCAATTTTCAAGATACTAAGCTGAAATTAGGTACGGTGAAAGAGTTAGTGACTGTGACGAATCCTATTGTTGGGCGTTAAGATCGGTGCAGGGCCGGATCTTTTTTGGGGGCCCTGAATTTCAAACTTTTTTTTGGAATCGATATATCTCTAAAAAGATTGATCATATCGAAAAATGTTAAATGTATAGGTGTAAGATCTCCGCGGTATGCATCATTTTCACTAAAAACGATTTTTTGATATCTCTCACCGTTTTCTTTTTTGGGGGCCCTGAAAATGTCCATTGTGTGTGACATTTTTGCGTTTAGCTAAGTACTGGTCGCAATTTTCAAGATATTAAGCTGAAATTTGGTACGGTGAAAGAGTTAGTGACAGTGACGAATCCTGTTGTTGTCGTTAAAATCGGTGCAGGGCCGGATCTTTTTTGGGGGCCCTGAATTCCTAACTGTTTTTTTGGAATCAATATATCTCGGAAACGGTTGGTCGTATCGAAAAATGTTAAATGTACAGGTGTAAGACCTCCGCGGTATGCAACTTTTTTACTCAGAACGATTTTTTGATATCTCTCACCGTTTTACCTTTTTTTGGGGCCCTGAAAATGTCCATTGTGTTTGACATTTTTGCGTTTAGCTATGTACTGATCGCAATTTTCAAGATATTAAGCTGAAATTTGGTACGGTGAAAAAGTTAGTGACTGTGACGAATCCTATTGTTGGGCGTTAAGATCGGTGCAGGGCCGGATCTTTTTGGGGGGCCCTGAATTTCAAACTTTTCTTGGAATCGATATATCTCGGAAACGGTTGATCGTATCGAAACATGTTAAATGTATAGGTGTAAGATCTCCGCGGTATGCATCATTTTCACTAAAAACGATTTTTTGATATCTCTCACCGTTTTCTTTTTTTGGGGCCCTGAAAATGTCCATTGTGCGTGACATTTTTGCGCGTAGCTAAGTACTGTTCGCAATTTTCAAGATATTAAGCTGAAATTTGGTACGGTGAAAGAGTTAGTGACTGTGACGAATCCTATTGCAGGGCGTTAAAATCGGTGCAGGGCCGGATCTATTTTGGGGGCCCTGAATTTCTAACTGTTTTATGGAATCAATATATCTCGGAAACGGTTGGTCGTATCGAAAAATGTTAAATGTACAGGTGTAAGATATCCGCGGTTGCAACCTTTTAACACAAAACGATTTTTTGATATCTCTCACCGTTTTCTTTTTTTGGGGCCCTGAAAATGTCCATTGTGTGTGACATTTTTGCGTTTAGCTAAGTATTGGTCGCAATTTTCAAGATATTAAGGTGAAATTTGGTACGGTGAAAGAGCTAGTGACTGTGACGAATCCTATTGTTGGGCGTTGAAATCGGTGCAGGGCCGGATCTTTTTTGGGGGCCCTGAATTTCCATTTGTTTTTTGGAATCAATATATCTCGGAAACGGTTGGTCGTATCGAAAAATGTTAAAGGTATAGGTGTAAGACCTCCGCGGTATGCAACTTTTTCACCCAAAACGATTTTTTGATATCTCTCACCGTTTTCTTTTTTGGGGCCCTGAAAATGTCCATTGTGCGTGACATTTATGCGCTTAGCTATGTACTGATCGCAATTTTCAAGATATTAAGCTGAAATTTGGTACGGTGAAAGAGTTAGTGACTGTGACGAATCCTATTGTTGGGCGTTAAGATCGGTGCAGGGCCGGATCTTTTTTGGGGGCCCTGAATTTCAAACTTTTTTTTGGAATCGATATATCTCGAAAACGATTGATCGTATCGAGAAATGTTAAAGGTATAGGTGTAAGATCTCCGCGGTATGCAACTTTTTCACTCAAAGCGTTTGTTTGATATCTCTCACCGTTTTCTTTTTTTGGGGCCCTGAAAATGTCCATTGAGTGTGACATTTTCGCGTTTAGCTAAGTACTGGTCGCAATTTTCAAGATATTAAGCTGAAATTTGGTACGGTGAAAGAGTTGGTGACAGTGACGAATCCTGTTGTTGGGCGTTAAAATCGGTGCAGGGCCGGATCTTTTTTGGGGGCCCTGAATTTCTAACTGTTTTTTTGGAATCAATATATCTCGGAAACGGTTGGTCGTATCGAAAAATGTTAAATGTACAGGTGTAAGACCTCCGCGGTATGCAACTTTTTTACTCAGAACGATTTTTTGATATCTCTCACCGTTTTACCTTTTTTTGGGGCCCTGAAAATGTCCATTGTGTGTGACATTTTTGCGTTTAGCTAAGTACTGATCGCAATTTTCAAGATATTAAGCTGAAATTTGGTACGGTGAAAGAGTTAGTGACTGTGACGAATCCTATTGTTGGGCGTTAAGATCGGTGCAGGGCCGGATCTTTTGGGGGGGCCCTGAATTTCAAACTTTTCTTGGAATCGATATATCTCGGAAACGGTTGATCGTATCGAAAAATGTTAAATGTATAGGTGTAAGATCTCCGCGGTATGCAACATTTTCACTAAAAACGATTTATTGATATCTCTCACCGTTTTCTTTTTTTGGGGCCCTGAAAATGTCCATTGTGCGTGACATTTTTGCGTTTAGCTAAGTACTGATCGCAATTTTCAAGATATTAAGCTGAAATTTGGTACGGTGAAAGAGTTAGTGACTGTGACGAATCCTATTGTTGGGCGTTAAAATCGGTGCTGGCCGGATCTTTTTTGGGGGCCCTGAATTTCTAACTGTTTTATGGAATCAATATATCTCGGAAAGGGTTGGTCGTATCGAAAAATGTTAAATGTACAGGTGTAAGATATCCGCGGTTGCAACCTTTTAACACGAAACGATTTTTTGATATCTCTCACCGTTTTCTTTTTTTGGGGCCCTGAAAATGTCCATTGTGCGTGACATTTTTGCGTTTAGCTAAGTACTCATCGCAATTTCCAAGATATTAAGCTGAAATTTGGCACGGTGAAAGAGTTAGTGACTGTGACGAATCCTATTGTTGGGCGTTAAGATCGGTGCATGGCCGGATCTTTTTTGGGGGCAATGAATTTCAAACTTTTTTTGGAATCGATATATCTCGGAAACGGTTGATCGTATCGAAAAATGTTAAAGGTATAGGTGTAAGATCTCCACGGTATGCAACTTTTTCACTCAAAACGATTTTTTGATATCTCACACCGTTTTCTTTTTTTGGGGCCCTGAAAATGTCCATTGTGTGTGACATTTTTGCGTTTAGCTAAGTACTGATCGCAATTTTCAAGATACTAAGCTGAAATTAGGTACGGTGAAAGAGTTAGTGACTGTGACGAATCCTATTGTTGGGCGTTAAAATCGGTGCAGGCCGGATCTTTTTTGGGGGCCCTGAATTTCTATTTGTTTTTTGGAATCAATATATCTCGGAAACGGTTGGTCGTATCGAAAAATGTTAAATATACAGGTGTAAGATCTCCGCGGTATGCAACCTTTTTAATCAAAACGATTTTTTGATATCTCTCACCGTTTTTTTGTTTTGGGGCCCTGAAAATGTCCATTATGCGTGACATTTTTGCGCTTAGCTAAGTACTGATCGCAATTTTCAAGATACTAAGCTGAAATTAGGTACGGTGAAAGAGTTAGTGACTGTGACGAATCCTATTGTTGGGCGTTAAGATCGGTGCAGGGCCGGATCTTTTTTGGGGGCCCTGAATTTCAAACTTTTTTTTGGAATCGATATATCTCGAAAAGGATTGATCATATCGAAAAATGTTAAAGGTATAGGTGTAAGATCTCCGCGGTATGCAACTTTTTCACTCAAAACGATTGTTTGATATCTCTCACCGTTTTCTTTTTTTGGGGCCCTGAAAATGTCCATTGTGTGTGACATTTTTGCGTTTAGCTTAGTACTGGTCGCAATTTTCAAGATATTAAGCTGAAATTTGGTACGGTGAAAGAGTTAGTGACAGTGACGAATCCTGTTGTTGGGCGTTAAAATCGGTGCAGGGCCGGATCTTTTTTGGGGGCCCTGAATTTCTAACTGTTTTTTTGGAATCAATATATCTCGGACACGGTTGGTCGTATCGAAAAATGTTAAATGAACAGGTGTAAGACCTCCGCGGTATGCAACTTTTTTACTCAGAACGATTTTTTGATATCTCTCACCGTTTTACCTTTTTTTGGGGCCCTGAAAATGTCCATTGTGTGTGACATTTTTGCGTTTAGCTAAGTACTGGTCGCCATTTTCAAGATATAAAGCTGAAATTTGGTACGGTGAAAGAGTTAGTGACTGTGACGAATCCTATTGTTGGGCGTTAAGACCGGTGCTTGGCCGGATCTTTTTTGGTGGCCCTGAATTTCAAACGTTTTTTGGAATCGATATATCTCGGAAACGGTTGATCGTATCGAAAAATGTTAAAGGTATAGGTGTAAGATCTCCACGGTATGCAACTTTTTCACTCAAAACGATTTTTTGATATCTCACACCGTTTTCTTTTTTTGGGGCCCTGAAAATGTCCATTGTGTGTGACATTTTTGCGTTTAGCTAAGTACTGGTCGCAATTTTCAAGATATTAAGCTGAAATTTGGTACGGTGAAAGAGCTAGTGACTGTGACGAATCCTATTGTTGGGCGTTGAAATCGGTGCAGGGCCGGATCTTTTTTGGGGGCCCTGAATTTCTAACTGTTTTTTGGAATCAATATATCTCGGAAACGGTTGGTCGTATCAAAAAATGTTAAATATACAGGTGTAAGATCTCCGCGGTATGCAACCTTTTTACTCAAAACGATTTTTTGATATCTCTCACCGTTTTTTTTTTGGGGCCCTGAAAATGTCCATTGTGCGTGACATTTTTGCGCTTAGCTAAGTACTGATCGCAATTTTCAAGATACTAAGCTGAAATTAGGTACGGTGAAAGAGTTAGTGACTGTGACGAATCCTATTGTTGGGCGTTAAGATCGGTGCAGGGCCGGATCTTTTTTGGGGGCCCTGAATTTCAAACTTTTTTTTGGAATCGATATATCTCTAAAAAGATTGATCATATCGAAAAATGTTAAATGTATAGGTGTAAGATCTCCGCGGTATGCATCATTTTCACTAAAAACGATTTTTTGATATCTCTCACCGTTTTCTTTTTTGGGGGCCCTGAAAATGTCCATTGTGTGTGACATTTTTGCGTTTAGCTAAGTACTGGTCGCAATTTTCAAGATATTAAGCTGAAATTTGGTACGGTGAAAGAGTTAGTGACAGTGACGAATCCTGTTGTTGGGCGTTAAAATCGGTGCAGGGCCGGATCTTTTTTGGGGGCCCTGAATTCCTAACTGTTTTTTTGGAATCAATATATCTCGGAAACGGTTGGTCGTATCGAAAAATGTTAAATGTACAGGTGTAAGACCTCCGCGGTATGCAACTTTTTTACTCAGAACGATTTTTTGATATCTCTCACCGTTTTACCTTTTTTTGGGGCCCTGAAAATGTCCATTGTGTTTGACATTTTTGCGTTTAGCTATGTACTGATCGCAATTTTCAAGATATTAAGCTGAAATTTGGTACGGTGAAAAAGTTAGTGACTGTGACGAATCCTATTGTTGGGCGTTAAGATCGGTGCAGGGCCGGATCTTTTTGGGGGGCCCTGAATTTCAAACTTTTCTTGGAATCGATATATCTCGGAAACGGTTGATCGTATCGAAACATGTTAAATGTATAGGTGTAAGATCTCCGCGGTATGCATCATTTTCACTAAAAACGATTTTTTGATATCTCTCACCGTTTTCTTTTTTTGGGGCCCTGAAAATGTCCATTGTGCGTGACATTTTTGCGCGTAGCTAAGTACTGTTCGCAATTTTCAAGATATTAAGCTGAAATTTGGTACGGTGAAAGAGTTAGTGACTGTGACGAATCCTATTGCAGGGCGTTAAAATCGGTGCAGGGCCGGATCTATTTTGGGGGCCCTGAATTTCTAACTGTTTTATGGAATCAATATATCTCGGAAACGGTTGGTCGTATCGAAAAATGTTAAATGTACAGGTGTAAGATATCCGCGGTTGCAACCTTTTAACACAAAACGATTTTTTGATATCTCTCACCGTTTTCTTTTTTTGGGGCCCTGAAAATGTCCATTGTGTGTGACATTTTTGCGTTTAGCTAAGTATTGGTCGCAATTTTCAAGATATTAAGGTGAAATTTGGTACGGTGAAAGAGCTAGTGACTGTGACGAATCCTATTGTTGGGCGTTGAAATCGGTGCAGGGCCGGATCTTTTTTGGGGGCCCTGAATATCCATTTGTTTTTTGGAATCAATATATCTCGGAAACGGTTGGTCGTATCGAAAAATGTTAAAGGTATAGGTGTAAGACCTCCGCGGTATGCAACTTTTTCACCCAAAACGATTTTTTGATATCTCTCACCGTTTTCTTTTTTGGGGCCCTGAAAATGTCCATTGTGCGTGACATTTATGCGCTTAGCTATGTACTGATCGCAATTTTCAAGATATTAAGCTGAAATTTGGTACGGTGAAAGAGTTAGTGACTGTGACGAATCCTATTGTTGGGCGTTAAGATCGGTGCAGGGCCGGATCTTTTTTGGGGGCCCTGAATTTCAAACTTTTTTTTGGAATCGATATATCTCGAAAACGATTGATCGTATCGAGAAATGTTAAAGGTATAGGTGTAAGATCTCCGCGGTATGCAACTTTTTCACTCAAAGCGTTTGTTTGTTATCTCTCACCGTTTTCTTTTTTTGGGGCTCTGAAAATGTCCATTGTGCGTGACATTTTTGCGTTTAGCTAAGTACAGGTCGCAATTTTTAAGATATCGAGCTGAAATTTGGTACGGTGAAAGAGTTGGGGCCTGTGATTAACCCTATTGTTGGGCGTTAAAATCGGTATAGGGCCGGACCTTTTTCGGGGCCCTGAATTTCATCCTTTTTTTTAATCGATATATCTCGGAAACGGTCGGTCGTATCGAAAAATGTTAAACGTACAGGTGTAAGATCTCTGCGGTATGCAACTTTTTTACTCAAAACGATTTTTTGATATCTCCCACCGTTTTCATTTTTAGGGCCCTGAAAACGTCCATTGTGCGTGACATTTTTGCGTTTAGCTAAGTACTGGTCGCCATTTTCAAGATATGAAGCTGAAATTCGGTAGTGTGAAAGAGTTAGTGACTGTGACGAATCCTATTGTTGGGCGTTAAAATCGGTGCTGGGCCGAATCCTTTTTTTTGGGGGGGGGGGGCTGAATTTCAATTTTTTTTTTGGAATCGATATATCTCGGAAACGGTTGGTCGTATCGAAAAATGTTAAATGTACAGGTGTAAGATTTCTGCGGTATGCAACTTACTTACTCAAAAAGATTTTTTGATATCTCTCACCGTTTTCTTTTTTTGGGGCCCTGAAAATGTCCATTGTGCGTGACATTTTTGCGTTTAGCTAAGTACTGGTCGCAATTTTCAAGATATTAAGCTGAAATTTGGTACGGTGAAGGAGTTAGTGACTGTGACAAATCCTATTGTTGGGCGTTAAAATCGGTGCAGGGCCGTATTTTTTTGGGGGGCCCTGAATTTCAAACTTATTTTTGGAATCGATATATCTTGGAAACGGTTGGTCGTATCGAAAAATGTTAAATGTACAGGTGTAAGATCTCTGCGGTATGCAACTTTTTTACTCAAAACTATTTTTTGATATCTCTTACCGTTTTCTTTTTTTGGGGCCCTGAAAATGTCCATTGTGCGTGACATTTTTGCGTTTAGCTAAGTACTGGTCGCAATTTTCAAGATATTAAGCTGAAATTTGGTACGGTGAAAGAGTTAGTGACTGTGACGAATCCTATTGTTGGGCGTTAAGATCGGTGCAGGGCCGGACCTTTTTTTTTGGCCCTGAATTTCATCCTTTTTTTACCCTTATGATGTTTTGATATCTCTCACCGTTTTCATTTTCTGAGGCCCTGAATGTCTTCCTTTTTTTCGAACCGTTATATCTGGGAAACGGTTGGCCGTATCTAACAGAGTTAAATCTACAGGTGTAATATCTCACTGATTAGCAACTTTTTCAACCCTTATGATTTTTTGAAATCTCTCACCGTTTTCATTTTCTGGGGCCCTGAATTTCGCCCTTTTTTCGAACCGTTATATTTGGGAAGCGGTTGGCCGCATCGAATAAAGTTAAATCTACAGATATAGGGCCTCAGTGATTAGCAACATCTTTAACTCTTATGATTTTTTGATATCTCTGACCATTTTCTTTTTTGGGCCGTGAATCTCATTCTTTTTTTTTTCGAAACGTTATATCTCGAAAACCGTCGATTCTATCGAAAAAAAGTTAAATCTACTGGTGAAAGATCTCAGTGATTAGCAACTTTTCTAACCCTTATCATAATTTTATATCTCTCACCGTTTTGATGTTATTAAATGTTTTTGGTTTTTGAAAAAAAATGAGGCCCAAATGAACATAATAATTGGTAAAAATTCAACTGATGGTCTAATTGAATTCTACGGAAAATTATCTATAATAACCCGTTTTAACCTATTCAATAAGTTAAATAATGTATTTATAGCTGTAAGATATTTTCCATTTCCGAGGACGTCCGGCTTTCATAACCATGTGATGGTGTCAGCATTGCCTCGAATAAAATTTTATAATTTTCCTACATTTCCACGCAATCGGGTCGAAGGTCCGAAATGCAATTCCGCAGGCCTTGCCGCAAACGAATTTGTTGTTTGAGATTATTACCCCCCTTGCTTGCCGTTATGTATCCGCACCGTCTCATCCAAAGCAGGTCGTGCTGCGTGGACTCCTACTTGTTCAAGATTTCCTGCTTTATCTTGTTGGCTGAGAAACCTCCTTCTCCCTTATCAGGACAGCCCTCGTTGGAAAACATCTTCTCGCCCCGCTTACAGTGAGGCTTCCTTGTTCCTAAGAGCAACAATTAGCGCTAAACTCCTTTGCACGTTACCTACATGGCTGCTTTCCTTGACCTGTGTGTAGCGCTCAACGCTAAACTCCTTTGCACGTTACCTACAGTGGTGCTTTCGCTTTCCCGAGTGGAGCGTCAGCATGAGAGCGTGCTGTGGCTGATTTCTTTCTTTGATAATTATGAAATTGAAATGCAATTCGTCACTGTTGATTCCATTTCAGTGCTGAGTCCATTGATTGAGACCTTAGCCGTAACACTCACCGGTTATTCGATATATTTCAGTCAGAATTGTAAGTTGTACGTTCCATAACTTAAGAAGGCAATGACTGAAAATTGGATCATCCTAACAATCACCAGTTATTCGATATATTGAAAGCATCTTGGTCAAGATTTCCTGCTTTATCTTGTTGGCTGATAAACCTCCTTCTCCCTTATCAGGACAGCCCTCGTTGGAAAACATCTTCACGTCCCGCTTACAGTGAGGCTTCCTTGTTCCTAAGAGCAACAATTAGCGCTAAACTCCTTTGCACGTTACCTACAGGGGTGCTTTCCTTGACTTGTGTGTAGCGCTTAACGCTAAACTCCTTTGCACGTTACCTACAGGGGTGCCTTTGCTTTCCCGAGTGGAGCGTCAGCATGAGAGCGTGCTGTGGCTGATTTCTTTCTTTGATAATTATGAAATTGAAATGCAATTCGTCACTGTTGATTCCATTTCTGTGCTGAGTCCATTGATTGAGACCTTAGCCGTAACACTCACCGGTTATTCGATACATTTCAGTCAGAATTGCAAGTTGTACGTTCCATAACTTAAGAAGGCAATGACTGAAAATTGGATCATCCTAACAATCACCAGTTATTCGATATATTGAAAGCATCTTGGTCAAGATTTCCTGCTTTATCTTGTTGGCTGAGAAACCTCCTTCTCCCTTATCAGGACAGCCCTCGTTGGAAAACTTCTTCACGCCCCGCTTACAGTGAGGCTTCCTTGTTCCTAAGTGCAACGATCAGCTCTAAACTCCTTTGCACGTTACCTACAGGGGTGCTTTCCTTGGTCTGTGTGTAGTGCTCAACGCTAAACTCCTTTGCACATTACCTACAGGTGTTCTTTCGCTTTCCCGAGTGGAGCGTCAGCATGAGAGCGTGCTGTGGCTGATTTCTTTCTTTGATAATTATGAAATTAAAATGCAATTCGTCACTGTTGATTCCATTTCTGTGCTGAGTCCACTGATTGAGAGCTTAGCCGTTACACTCACCGGTTATTCGATACATTTCAGTCAGAATTGCAAGTTGTACGTTCCGTAACCTAAGAAGACAATCACTGAAAATTGGATCATCATAACACTCATCGGTTATTCGATATTTATTAAATTATACGATTTGAGTAGCCAATCCATTGATTTAGTAATTCTGAAAACCATGGGAAATGATAGAAGAAATACCTGTAAAAGAATCCATGTTTAATAGTTCTAAGGTTTTAGTCGCCGTAACACACGCCGTTTATACGACTTAGAGTACTCAATCCATTGATTTACTGTTTCTGAAAACCATGCGAAATGATCGATATTTATGAAATTCGAATGCAGAAGAAAAACATGTAAAATTAATTAACGTTTAATAGTTTTAAGGGTTTAGACGACAACTCATAATTGCAGCATGTTAGAACATCAGTATTGCAAATCGCACACTTTTTTACAAAAATTGATATCTATGCAATTCGAATGCAATTGGTCACCGCTAATTTATGAAATTATACGATTTGAGTACACATTCCTTTGATTTACTGTTTCTGAAATCAATGCCGAATGATAAAGGAAAGATCTCAGAATGTTAAAATGACACTAAACAGGCGTCACAGCGGCTAAGATGTGAAGTGGACAGCAATTATGGAGCGTATGTTCCTACAACAACAGTATCTGAAAATCGCACACTTCATATAAATTATAGGCATTTATGAAATTAGAAAATCTCGCTTATTCAAAAACCACACATTTCCCAATAGGTTTATAATGAGAGACTTAAGGAGAAAGATTGTTAGGTTTTCATTTCATCCAAATGATTATAGAACACTGTTTATATTTCAGTTAGAATTGCAAGTTCTACGTTCTCTAACTTAAAGGCAATCACTGATAATTGGATCTTCATAACACACACCAGTTATTCGATATTTATGAAAGCATCTTGGTCAAGATTTCCTGCTTTATCTTCTTGACTGAGGAGTGTACTTCTCCCTTATCAGGACAGCCCTCGTTCGAAAACTTGTTCATGCCCCGCTTACAATGATGCTTCCTTGTTCCTAAGTGCAACGATCAGCGCTAAACTCCTTTGCACGTTACCTACAGGGGTGCTTTCCTTGTTCTGTGTGTAGCGCTCAACGCTTAACTCCTTTGCACATTACCTACAGGGGTGCTTTCGCTTTCCCGAGAGGAGCGTCAGCATGAGAGCGTGCTGTGGCTGATTTCTTTCTTTGATATTTATGAAATTGGAATGCAATTCGTCACTGTTGATTCCATTTCTGTGCTTAGCCGTAACACTCACTGGTTATTCCATACATTTCAGTCAGAATTGCAAGTTGTACGTTCCGTAACTTAAGAAGGCAATCACTGAAAAATGGATCATCCTAACAATCACCAGTTATTCGATATTTATGAAAGCATCTTGGTCAAGATTTCCTGCTTTATCTTGTTGGCTGAGAAACCTCCTTCTCCCTTATCAGGGAAGCCCTCGTTGGAAAACTTCTTCACGCCCCGCTTACAGTGAGGCTTCCTTGTTCCTAAGTGCAACGATTAGCTCTAAACTCCTTTGTACGTTACCTACAGGGGTGCTTTCTTTGTTCTGTGTGTAGCGCTCAACGTTAAACTCCTTTGCACATTACCTACAGGTGTGCTTTCGATTTCCCGAGTGGAGCGTCAGCATGAGAGCGTGCTGTGGCTGATTTCTTTCTTTGATATTTATAAAATTAAAACGCAATTCGTCACTGTTGATTCCATTTCTGTGCTGAGTCCATTGATTGAGAGCTTAGCCGTAACACTCACCGGTTATTCGATACATTTCAGTCAGAATTGCAATTTGTACGTTCCGTAACTTAAGAAGGCAATCACTGAATATTGGATCATCATAACACTCATCGGTTATTCGATATTAATGAAATTATACGATTTGAGTACCCAATCCATTGATTTAGTAATTCTGAAAACCATGGGAAATGATAGAAGAAAAAACTGTAAAAGAATTAATGTTTAATAGTTCAAAGGTTTTAGACGCCGTACTCAATCCATTGATTTTCTGTTTCTGAAAACCATGCGAAATGATCGATATTTATGAAATTAGAATGCAGAAGAAAATCCTGTAAAATTAACGTTTAATAATTTTAAGTGTTTACACGACAACTCATAATTGCAGCATGTTTGAGCATCTGTATTTACAAATCGCACACTTCATACAAAAATTGATATTTATGAAATTATAATTCAATTCTTCACTGCTAATTTATGACTTAAGAGGCCTGTATGATGATGATGATGACGATGATGATAGGTTTAAGTTTGTAGACGACAACTCTAGGATTATATAGCAACAGTATTTGCAAAAAGCACACTTCTTACAAAAATCGATATTTATGGAATTAGAATGCAGAAAACCTGTGCCCAATCCATTGATTACTAATTCTGAAAATCAGATAGAAGAAAAACTGTCAGAGAATTAGATAACGTTCAATGTTTTAAGGTTTTAGACGACAACGCAGAATTGCAGCATGTTGGAGCAACAGTATTTGCAAGAAGCACAATTCTTACAAAAATCGATATTTATGGAATTAGAATTCAGAAGAAAATCCTGTATCGCTGCATTGGATATAATAAATCCATTGTTTAGACGGATGAACTTGAATCATGTTTATGCTGAGTCCATTGATTGAAAGCTTAGCAGTAATACTCACCGGTTATACGATTTTAGTACCCAATCCATTGATTTAGCCTGCTGACTCTGAAAACGTACACATTCCTTTGATTTACTGTTTCTGAAATCGATGCAAAATGATAAAGGAAAGACCTCAGAATGTTAAAATGATATGAAAAATGCATCACAGCGGCCAAAATGTGGAGTGGACACCAATTATGGAGCGTATCATCCTGCAGCAACAGTAACTACAAATCGCACACTTCGTACAGTTTTTAAAAGTCATTTCTTAAAGAAATCATAGATATTTATGAAATTAGAGTGTAATGAGTCACTGGTAATGTATATTCTCTTTCATTTGAATGCTCATTTTTCACGATCGGTCTCTTGTGAGCGCCGCAGGAGGGATGCATACTACTGAAATAATATATATGATGCTCGAAGGGGGTTATATTTATTCATGTTGGTTTCTAAATAAAGTACTTCAACCAACGCCCAACCTGACTCCCTCTCCTGGAACTCTTCACTCTTTACAATGATAGCACTTCAAATATTTAGGTACGGTATATATATTACTGATATTAGTTGATTCACTAACAATTATGTTTTTTGTTTTAAAAGATTTGATATCCGTAATTTCACCCTCACTCCCAGTGTTTACATATAGTCCAAAGAGTTCAAAATTCATTTTGAATGATTTGTGCTCTACGAAAACATTTTCTCCCAAGCCAAACACACTAGGTTGAACATTTCTTAAACATGATTCAATACTTTGAGTTTTTCTTCACTATGAAGTCTGTGACTAGCAATTCGACTTTTAAACGCACTACCAATTTGTTGAATATTAGCAGAATTTCTTTCATGGCAAGCGTTATTTTTATGATGAATACTGCGCAAATGTCCCTGAATCAATGAAGAAGGTATATCAATATTGCAAACATTACAATGTGTTATTGGAGGTTCACCATTTTTCTTTATTTTTGTTGCACAACTATTTTTACAATCTTTAGAACGTTTACGCTTTTGAGCATTACATTCATTTAAAGATTCTGTGCTAGTTAATGGTTTTACAGTTTTTAATTCCCGTTGTTCACCATGCACTTCAATCATGTGGGATTGATATCGCTTTACAGCAGAAAAACCAACTTCACAAACTAAACATGAGAAAGGTGTTGTACTGACATGCTCTAAATTTACATGTCGGGTAAGACTATCCTGTCTGTTAAATGTTGTAGCACAATGACTGTATACAAACATTTTGTGATTATGTTTAGTTCTTGCATGACGTTGGAGGCTGTCAGGTCTTGAGAACTCTTTCTTACAGTCACCACACTTGAACATGATGATTACTTTCCAAGTTACCTATGAAAGAAAGAAATTATCAATGTTAATAAAAGATAAAACAAAGTAAAATATAAATAGTTTAATTATATATATATATATATATATATATATATATATATATATATATATATATATATATATATAAATTATAGTCAATGGTTGTAGCAGGGTATTTAATTTAATCGTTTGTGAACTCATACCAAGTCTAATTTCAAGTTGATCCAACTTTTTGACTACCAAAATATATCACTATCACTGACACCTAGCAGTGAACAATGGAACTTAATTAAGCGATAATCAAATCTAACCTACAAATTTAGCTTCACACCATGGTCAAGTAGTTCCAACTTTGGCTAGCAAATACCATTGTCACTGACACCTGGCAGTAAACATTTGAACTTAATAGAGCGTTAATCAAATCTAACCTACAAATTTAGCTTTAAACACAATTGACAAGTAGTTCCAACTTTGGTTATCAAATATACCATTTTCATTAACTTAATAGAGTATTAATCAAATCCTACCTACACATTTAGCTTAACACATCATAGTCAAGTAGTTCCAACTTTGACCATCAAATAAACCATTATCACTGACATCTAGTGCTGAACATTGGGAAATATCGCTCTAGCTGTTTAAAAGTTATTAGAGGGGGTACTTACCTTTAATAATTTATCAACTGCTGAACTAGGTACAGGATTCTGCTAACCTACAGGTACGCCAGTTATCTGTAAACAAATATATCAATCAATAAATACATTCCAATCAATAACGTCAACATCAATTAGTAATAAAAGACTACAATCCATTCATAATAAGTACTTACCTTGCAAAATAATTTAATGATTTTCCACCAAAAAGTCTTTTTTGCAACTGTTGAGCAGTAATAAAGCACTGTTCACTCGTAGCAAGTATTAAAGACAGACAGTAGGGAAATATATGACACCTACCTTATATAGGCTGAGATTGCTTGTGTCAGCAGTTTTGCAGATCATTGCAATTCCTTTCCTGTACATCTGAAAGTCCAAAGTGCACTAGGAACAACTGTGAGGTATCAGATTACTGCTGACTTTGCATGATCATCACCCATTGTCTTGATGAACATTAGGAACACCTGTGCGGTATCAGATTACTGCTGACTTTGCATGATCATCACCCATTGTCTTGATGAACACCTGCGGTTTTAAATTTTTGCAGCGTTAGTCATAGCAACAGAACTGTGCGCTCTCTGCCATATCAGCAATATGACACAGGAAATAACAAGTCTGCTTACTGCACGTACAATCTCCTCAGTTTTAACATCTTAAAGACGTGCATTATTCTCTTTCAACTACAAATGACACATCCATCCACCAAGTTAGATCCCTTGACCTGTCCTCAAATTGCATGTGCCCCGTGTAGTAGAGTGTGTTCATTAACCCTAGCACTAGAAAATATTCACCCATCAAGTTTTGCACTTACCTCTTGACATGTCCTCTATATACCAAGTTTTACACAAACCAAACAGGATGTGACTTGTTAGCTTACATGTGGTTTTCACAAGGAGGACGGTAATAAAGTCATCTCACACGTGTTCACATGTATTTCGTCACTTTCCTTTCATATCGTTATCACATTGTAGTAGTGAGGGCTGCCGAACAACGTCAGTTCAACACACTGCTTTACACACAAATGTAGTTAGACCATTTGGCATAATTTGGATAAATTCATGGGCTAGTCCATAGGGGACCAGGCCAAAGGGACCGGTTCAAAGAGATCAGTCAAAAGGGACCCGTCAACAAGGACCCGTCCACAGGGACTTGTCAACAAGGACTCGTCCACAAGGACCTGTCAAGAGGGACCCGTCCACAGGGACCTGTCAACAGGGACCCGTCCACAGGGACCCGTCAACAGGGACCCATCCACAGGGACTCGTCAACAAGGACCCGTCCTCAGGGACCGTCAACAATGACTCCCTTCAAAAAGGACCCATCCGCCCTCTTACAAAAGCCATGAGAGGGCATGCGTAAAAAACAAAAAACAAGCATTTTAATTCATATTGGCTTTCCACCGTACACATGTCTCCTGTGTGGAACAATGTTTAATTTCATATTTTCATTCAAACTCCCACATGTTGCACTTGGAAAGCGAGATTTTCTAAAAAATTACAATTTCTCCCCCTAGTAGGGGTAGGTTTTATTTTGGGGTGGAAATATGTTGTCCATTGGAAAGCGGGTGTCAGCTCGAGTTCAAAGACACCTCATTTGTTAAAATCCGACCATGGGTTCGCGAGATATCACACCGCCGCCATCTTGTGTGGTGGAGCGGTGGCGGTGGATATAGAACTGTTACAAATACACTACTTGTGACGTCAAAGGGATAGGTGGTGGCGTGCGTTTAAACTGTCCTTACTAACCTACTTTATATGTTTTAAAAGTCAGCCTCTACACACTGTTAATAGCTTTAAATATTTGGGCGTAGCCTTACAAACGACAATGATCTTGTTCAGTGTCCATATAAAACAGCGAGCGACAGCGGCTACTAAGGCTATTATCTCTGAGGTCCGCCATGGCATTCTTTGACGCCAAAATCGTTCCAATACTCACGTATGGCATAGTGGTAACTTGCTATAAGTTAAATATTGGAGATCTTCGATCATCAGAAACGGTGAAAGATACTATAGATACTTGGAGTATCTAAATACACCCTCTCAAGTTTGGTGTATGAGCTCGCTCGGGAGCCCTTCTTACTAGAGGACTTACGATTCAAGTACGGTTTGCCTTTCATGACCAACTGGAAGAGGGTACAGGGCTACTGGCAGAAAGGACATTGAAAAGAGGAGAAGTTTGGGTAGAGTTCTACTCGACCGAGGCCATAATAAGCGAGCCAGGACTTACGCCACTTTGTGGCCTGTTTGGCTGTAAACGGCTTCTACCATACGGTGTGCAAGACAAAAGTATACCTGTGAGCTGTGCGATTGAATCTGTGAACGTTGCCATTCCCTTAAGTGTACGAATCGAGGAAAACCTATCATAGAAGTATATTGGAAGCCGAGGAAGCATATAAAATTACAATTAAATTAAATCTGTTTATTTAATCATGTAATTTTATTATGCACAAATTGTGCGCTTTAATAAACTAATTATCAACACTCTCTAGCGTCTCTTCCGAGTGAAAATGTGCAAGAGTGTACACTTTGGCTATTTGGGAAACAGCTTCGAGCATAAATTTATGATCGAAGGGAAACAGAATGGTAAACGGTAAGCAATATAGTAAAGCTATTTTGTCACAGAATGCACATATTTGTATGCACGTATGTGTGCATTTCCAATTATATATTCGCGAACTCAAGCGACGGTGCTGCCGTTATCTGGAACTAGCGTAAGGTTGATGAAACGTTAAACAAACAGTTGCTATAACACGTGGTTTAAGTTGATGGGTGTGGTCTTCTCTCGTTTTTTGAGTTGTTGAGGCTAAAAGATGACTTATATAATTGTTCAGTTCCGCTGTGCTCTTGAAATTCAACAATTGCCATATCAATGCATACTTTCACAAAAAGAAAGCTTTTCAAGACGGAATGGAGTCGATTACTTCGCGTCGCAAAGCAAATAAAATAAAATTGAGTGAGGAGAAAAGTGAAACCGATTGTCGTAATGTAGGCCTACCGGTACCGTCATGCGAATGTCATAACCTGAAAAACGAACTGTCTTCAAAAGATGAAATTATAAAGCTGCTAAAGGTAGATATTACTAAGTTAATGGAAGAGTTGAATAAATTAAAAGGAAACAGAGAGGAAAGCAAGGAAACTTGGTCCAAAGTGGTTGCTGGTAAGGTAAGATTGAATATGCCTAGGCCTATAAATGGAGTACTGGTACATGTAACTGAATTCCCGTCTCAAATTCATTTGGAGCGCTCGTCGAAGAAAATGATGACTTTCTTCAAGAAGAAAAGAAGAAAGTGATAAAGAGAAAATCCAGGAAGACGCGGATATTTGCGGACAGTCACGGGCGAGATGTAGCAGCAAGCGTATTGGAGAAGTGCGGAGAAATGGAGGTCACTTCGACAGTAAAGCCAGGAGCACCCATTGCAGCGGTCACGAACGAGATGATAGGAGAGTGTGCAACCCTCACTTCAAAGGACTATGCAGTAATCATCGCTGGAGCAAACGACATCTATAGAAATGAGAGAAAAAAGGTAATCAAAGATTTAAAGGGTACATTGCCATCCATGTTTAACGCGAATGTCATTATTGTAAACATTCCGCAGAGATACGATTTAATTCCCAAATCATGTGTAAATGTAGAAATAGAGGTTACAAATGGTAAAATTCGTAAAATTTGTAAGAGTTATCCAAATGTCCAAATTATAGATGTAAGTAAATTAGACAGGAAGTTCCACACTCGACATGGCCTACACTTAAATAGGTTAGGAAAAGAGTATCTTAGTGTAGAAATCTGCAAAATTGTACATTCAAATGGTAAGAATAGTTCAACAGTAATATATTTAGAGCGAAGCAGGGAAACTTGTAGAAGAAGCCAAACGTGAGGTTTGGCATTCAGATCTTTCGATGTCAAATTTAACTGAGTGGAACAATGGTATTTCGGATTTGTCTAACAACAATAATAATAACAATTATGATAATGATAATAATAATAATAATAATGTAAATAAATCACCAACACAAGCTTGCAAAAGTAACAAATTTAAACTTTACCACCAGAATGTTCAGTCTCTCTATAATAAAATTGATTACATAAAGACATCTCAGCACTATGTATTTCAGAACATTGGCTGAAAGAGGAACAACTCGAATTAATTCAATTCCCAGGGTTTATACAAGCTAGTAAATACTCTAGAACTAATATTAGCCATGGTGGTACTTGTATCTACCTAAGAAATAATTTAGATCATGAACAGTTAACAGCTTATGATTATCTAATTATGGGACAGGATTTTGAATTCTCTGCCGTAAAAATACAGCAGTTTAAATTAATAATTATATGCGTATACCGTTCTCCGTCAGGAAAGTTTCCTTTATTTATTGATAAATTAGAATTGTTACCGGTACTCAATAGCATGAGCAAAGTAAATTTCGATATAATAATTTGTGGGGATGTAAATGTGGATTTCTTAAAATTTGATAGAAATTGTGAATTATTAACACAGTTACTAATTTCCTATGGACTGAAACCTACAGTAAATACCCCAACAAGAATAACAAAATTTAGTAAAACCACTCCTGATCAAATTTTTTAAATACAGATAAATATCACCATTCAATAGAAGTCTATTGTCCGGGTTTACTGACCACCATGGACAAATACTGAGTTTTGAAGTACCCGAAACAATCAATAATAATGATAATGGAGTAAAATCAAAGTGCAGGTCATTCACGGAAACAAATGTTACATATTTCAATGACTTATTAAATAAGGATACAGGGTCAGAAATTTATAAACTAGAAAATGTAAATGATAAATTTAATGCATTTAACAGTACCCTAAAACACTATTTTGAAACAGCATTCCCCTTTAGACAAAGAACTGTTCAAAATAACAAAACTAACAATTGGATAACAACAGGGATTATAAATTCATGTCAAAGAAAGAAATTTCTACACAAATTATATAAACAATACCACACAGCACCCGAATTCAATGTATACTACAAAAAATACACTGGCATATTAAATAAGGTAATAAGACTAGCAAAGAAAATGCATAATGGTAATTCTATTTCCCAATCATCTAATAAAAACAGGGCTATGTGGTCCGTGATAAAGAAACTGGAAAATCTGCTAAAATACAAAGGAACATTACACTGACCAGAAATAATAAAGTGATAAATATTCCAGAGGAAATAGCAAACACTTTCAATGACTATTTTCTGGAAATTCCACATAAATTATTAAATAAATCACAGGTAAATACACTAAATGCTAATAATAAAATAAATATATGTAGTGATTCTTTATTTATAAATCATGTCACAAGTGAAGAGGTAAGAATAGTTATAAAAGAGCTGAAAATAAATTTTGTGCTGGCATTGATGGCATCCCAGATGCAATTTTAAAGAAATGTGCAGAAAATATATTAAATCCACTTACACACTTAATAAACAGTTCAATTCTCTCAGGAACATACCCGGATATTTTGAAGTTATCAAAAGTAATTCCATTGCACAAAAACTGTTTAAAAGATGAATTAGATAACTATCGTCCTATTACCTTACCAACTGGTATCGCAAAAATTGTGGAAAAAATCATGTATAGGAGACTGATAAGTTTTATAGTTTTTTTTATCAAACTCACAACATGGATTCAGAACGGAAAAATCTACACAGACAGCAATTTATGAATGTATTAATAGTATACTGAAATTAATTGACAATAAGGAACATGTAACTGGCCTATTCTTGGCTTTATCGAAAGCATTTGATGTTGTTGACCATAAAATCCTCCTTACAAAACTAAATCAATATGGTATTGATACAACACTCGTAATAAAAGGTGAAACTAAACAGATCATACAGCAGTCTGTTGACTCCGTTACAGGAGAGTTAACCAAATGGTCACAAGATAATTGCCTCGTAATCAACTATAAAAAAAACAGTTTGTCTAAATTTCCACACTATACAGAATAGGAATCCTGCGAAGCCCAATATAACATTAAATGGTCATCAAATAGAAAATAAATCAGAAACAAAGTTTTTAGGACTATGGATACAACATGACTTGAATTGGAAGAAACATATATAATATCTGAATACTAAACTGAACTCGATGTGCTTTGCGTTACGTATTTTGAAAACCTGCACTAGCATGCACACATTAAGAAAAACTTATTTTGCTTATTTCCATTCATACTTAAGATATGGGGTCATATTTTGGGGTATGTCGCCAGATCTACTAAGCACGTTTAGGATACAAAAGAGGGCGATTAGGATTATGGCAAATGTAAACACTAGAGAATCATGTAGACCTCTGTTTAAAGATTTAAACATTCTCCCTCTGCCCTGTATATATATCTTAGAAAGTATTATGTTTTGAAAAAGAATTTAATGAATAAGGATATTTTTCTTAAAACAAACAATGATGTTCATAGGCATAACACAAGACAAAATCAAAACATTCATATTTCACACACACACACACACACACACACAAGCATATATCAAAAAGGAACTTATCACACAGGAGTTAAATTATACAATAAACTACCCCAGTATATAATACTTGCCCCAAAAATAAAAACCTTTGATAGAATGTTGAAAGCTTATCTGCAGTGCCATTGTTTTTACTCTGTAGTTGAATATCTTAGTGTATAGAAACGATGAAATCTATAATTATATTTTGCTTTTCTATTTTAATTGTAATACCTAGCTGTAAGTTGTTGTATTTATAGAATTAAGTTTTCATATTATGATAATAGAATAAGGTGTAAATAGTTGTCCAATAAGATTGTATCTCTTAAGATCTGTTATTATAATAAGTTATAAATAGTTATAGTATTAGTATTACTGTATAGTACTTTTATTTTATAGATTTAAATTCTGACGTGTCCTATATCAAAAATGTATTGTATACATGTATTTGATCAAATGGAATTAATAAAACTATCTATCTATCTATCTATCTATCTATCCGATTTTGTTAGTATATGATTGTATGGGACTGGTATATTACAAAATAAGAATTATTAAATACTAATGAATTTCTTACAATATCCATAACCCTACATTCTCCCCTGCACCACAAACTAGGCGGCTTAGCAAGGTCGATTTGTCAGCTGTTCTTCCCATGTAGCAAACACATTACTTTTAGGGGTCGCTTTATCGTTGGCATACATGTGGTTGTCTTTCTTTCACTTGGCCTATTGCTCCTTCAAATCTGTGAAGCTCAAGTCTTCTAAGTCTTCTATTACAAATTTGAAAAATATTTAGTCAACTTGCACAATCTTTGATTTATCGACTTCAATCATCACCGTATACAATTCTGAAGCCGTGTCATAAGGTTTGGCAACACCGTCCATCTGTCATCTGAGAGGCCTAGCGCAAGCACACGGTGATTGCTAACACTGCATATACACATAAATTTTGACGCCAAATGTTTCCAAAATACAACAGAACATAACATCCGCTAAATCTACACACAAATATCACAAATAAAGGATACATATTATCATGCTATGTACTGTCGATTCCCGATAAGGTAATAATAAAAGGCTGTACTGTAGGCTACCTCAATGTCCCAATGTCTGAAGTTTCCATTTATTGCTGCTATGCTCACTACCGTCATTGACGCGCTCAGAAAAAAATATTTAAGACTATTCTTACGAACTTTGAGACTGCCTTTGATAAAAATTCTTCACTTTTCGTCCACACATGCACTGATCATAGTCACAATAGGCCTCCAAACTTAATGCTGGCAGTCTAGAAATAATGCTCCACTTGCCACTTAATTTAAAAATAGGTAGCTTTCTAATGAAATCTACCTAAAGGCACTTGCCAACTGAGTGCAGTTCATAATGTACTGGAATATAGATACCACGTGAAGAAATGTACCAAAACTAAATTACTAGACACTGAAAGTCCACCTCGCTGTAGTGATCAAAACGTAGTGATATAACCAGTTATTTTAATAGTGCTGCCTTAATTAGACTTACAGTCAGGCACACAACACTTCCTAGGCACCTGAAATAGTTTAATGAAATATTGGTGAAGGATTTGTGAAGGATTAGTAGGTATTGGTTACACATGCAACTTAATAAGGGAAATACTTACTTCTACAACTTTCAGCAGGTCTGATTTACCACGAGGAATGTCACAGGTGTTGAAATAGTTAGTACGAACTGCTTTTAGATGCTGTCATGTCAACCTAAACGAAAACAAGACTGTGTCAATGACTTTCCGCAAAGGGGGAAAACCAGCAGTTTTTTACACACTCAGTAAACCCCTGGAGAGCGTTTCTAACTTTAAGTATCTAGGCGTGACACTTCAGACAACGGGCAACGTCTATACGCTTCACGTTAACGATATGATCAGTGCGGCTACGAGGGCCATAAATGATATCAGACAGTTGAGAAAACTCTCCGTCAAAACAGCCATGAAACTCTACCAGCTCAAGGTTACACCCGTTGTAACATATGGATTAGAGAAAACCTGGGCACACCTCAAACTGAAACACCTGGAAAAGTTGGACAAACTAAAAGCGACTTTCCTAAAGAAGGTTCCGTGTGTTTCAAAATAAACGCCTTCAAGACTAGTCTATGAATAACACGTGAAATTATATTATGTGGAAGAGCTCCACCTCCAACTGTCGCTACCGTCTACACCAGCATACGTGCAACTCATGGAGAACCTGCAATCGAAGAAGAGAGACATATGGTGGGATTTCTGTATCACTGACGCAATGACCTGCAATGATTGGAAACGGGGAGGCTACGAACTAAGACATACTGTCACACGCTTTGCCATATATGACTTTCACCATAAGCTGTGCACGTTAAAGAAGTTTCACCAGCCAGGCGCAGACTGTGTATGTGAACGTTGCGGCAAATGTTGCGAAAGATATCATGCGATGTACTGTACATATAGACTTGAATCTATGACGTCCTTCTGTTGTAATGAATGAATAGTTTATTAGTGCTCATAAGGTATCCTATGTATGTTTTATTTTGTCTGCACCATTCCTTTCGCTATTAGCTGCAATAAATTGTGACCTAACATTTGTGGGTTACTGAGGCTCCTTGTTTCTTTCAATTAATTTATTTTGTTTTTTTGTTTTTATCAGTTTACCAGCCGTGGCCACCTGTTGGTAGGGGACCTTGGAGAGTCTTATGTGTTGTCGCACAGAGATTCTTTGTGTTCTTCCATCAGTGGGTGGCAGGTGGCTTTGACCTGTTGAGGTCTAGATTCCTTGACATGGCATGGTTGTCATGGGGATCAGCTGTTTAGTGAGGTTTTGAGAGAAGATGGATGCTGCCATATGCTGAATGAAACTAGGCCTAGTTGGTATGTGAATGGAAATGTTGTATTGATTGATGCCAGGGAAAAATGGTAGCTGTGCTTTTATAAAAAGTGATGTGGGAATTGGTCTCTCTGGTCTGGAGATTGGTGTTACAGTACAAGAGATGCAGGTAGTAGAATCCTGCTTATGGTGTTAGACAATATACAAGAGATTCAGGTAAATGGAAGCTGGTCTACATGTACATAAAGAAAGGTAATAAAGGCATTGTTTTTCTTATATTCTTTGCGTGTCCAACGCTAGATACAATACAGTTTTCAAACATGCCAAAATCCTCCTGTTAGCCGATGATACAAAGTTCTTTATGAAAGTTCAATCCCTACAGGACTGTATACTTCTTTGGCGTCTAGAGGAGTATTGTTCTTTAAATGGGTTACTGCTCAATGAAACTAAATGTAAATTAGTTAGATTCTCAAAGAAGAAACAAAACATTGAATTCTCTTATCACTTTCTATCGTCTACTCCACTTCATGCTGTTAGAAGTATTTGTGACCTGGGAGTAAAATTCTCAGACACACTTAATTTTAATGAGCATATGGAAAATTTTTTAAAAAAAGGTTTTGCAGAGATTAGGTTGCATTACTCGTTATTCCAAGGAATTTTGTGACTCAAATATATATTTCCTACTGTACTTGACCCTTGTCAGACCCTTAATTGAATATTGTTCACCGATTTGGAGCCCTTTCAATAAAACACAAATTGAGAGTTTAGAGAAAGTACAACACAAATTCCTACGAATTTACGCGTATCGTTTCCTACACCCAATATTGAATCATAACTACACTGAAGTAATGATGCAATTGAAGCTGCCAAGTCTTAAATCCCGTCGTGATAATTTTTATATTCTTAATATGTACAAGATTGTAAAGTCTCACATAAACTGCCCAGAATTACTAAATGAAATCAATATCTATGTGCCACCCCGTTCGATGCGCAAGCATCATGTCTTTGAAACAAACTGGCATCCGACTAACTATGGTCTAAATTGTCCCATTGACAAAATGATGTGAATCTCAAATGGGGTCAGCATAGACTTGTTCAATACCGATGAAAGACCCCTGAGAAAATATCTGTTTTCTTCATCATTAGACAAACTATATGAATATAGTTGATTGTACTAGTAGGGTACTTCGTATTAACTCTTATTGTATTTTATCCTGTAAAAAAGAAAATGGTGGAAGCCGTCAATACATATCTATGTATGTATGTATGTATGTATGTATGTACACCCCGACGATTATAAATATATAAACAGAGAAGTTTCATTATCACCCAACTGTGGTTGTTGTTGGACTTAGGCCACCGCGAGAGCTTTTATTATATGATTCAAAATAAGTTTCAAAATATTTTATTTATTTATATCAATATAAACGATATTTATGAATAAAACTTAGTATGTGGTCTTGCGTGTTTATAGAACTTACAAACTCTACTAAACGTTGCCAATTCTACCAACAACACGGCTTGAAAATCATAGACGGCGATGCTTCAACAGTATCAGGCTATATCATCTAAATTTAAATGTATCAACGTACTGAAGTATGTAAAGCAATATACCGACTATATGCTCATTAAAATCATATTCCTGAACAAATTATTTTTTTCTCAGCAACGGATGACCGAATTTAATTTTGAATCTGGTGAGGTACCAGTACTCCTTTGAAATTACTCGTTTGTAAGCATAAAACTTCAAGTGTCATAAAATCTTCTGTTTCTAGAACTTTCCCCCACATAATTGTGTGTTTGGCACCCTAAATTGCCTGTCCTTCAAGGAGAGCCCGCCTAGAATTGCCAACAACATTCAATACATAAAGTCTTCGAGCATAAATACAATAGAGTGCGCATTGCCACACTGCGCCTGTTATGTGACGTGAAACCAACATCTCGATCAGCTGACTGAAGGGTAAACAGAGGAACTCGTAATGGAAGGTGATAGGCGTAGGTGGGGAAATATTTTAATGAGGGTTTAAACACACAATTTCGTAATTTATACGACATTGGGAAAAGCATCGCATGTTTCTTGACGTACCGGAAGGTAGCAAAGGTTAAGAATGTAACATATTTGGTGTAAAAAGTGGCTGTCGTATTCCGTAATATTCATACATCCAGGAACCCCTCTTGTATATAATTACTGTATTAACAAATCCAATTCTGAATTAGGCCTACTGATTTTTGAACAGAATTGTGTTTGTGTAAAAAGTGGCTGTCGTGTTCCGTAATATTCATACATTAGGGATCCCCTCTTGTAAATAAATAATAACGATTCCAATTCTGAATTAGGCCTACTGATTTTTGAACAGAATTGTGTTTGTGTAAAAAGTGGCTGTCGTGTTCCGTAATATTCATACATCCAGGATCCCCTCTTGTAAATAATTAATAACAAATCCATCTCTGAATTAGGCCTACCGATACTGATTTTTGAACAGAATTGTTTGTGTAGCTGCTCATTTTTAGCCTATTTTCAATTTTGAAAAAATAGGCTTATGAGATCACCTTTTGTCCGTGTGAGTGTGCGTGTGTGTGTGTGTGTGTGTGTGTGTGTGTGTGTGAGGTGTGTGTGTGTGTCCCTAATAAAATCTAAACGGCTGGAGCGATTTCAATGAAACTCGGTAACTTCATAGCACTATTCCCGGCGACCTCGACCGTGCTCTTCAAATTTTGTTACGTCTCACCACTCCAACATGGCGGCTGTGCGAAATATTTCACTAGCATTCAATATCTCCGAAACTATTACCGATATCGCCCTGAAATTGTGTACGGTGATAAAGGGCACTACTAGAAGTTCACCTATGAGACTTTCGAAAGCCTGGTGACTACAAAACCAACATGGCGGTCAAGCGAAATTGAGACTTTTAAATATACATTTCTCGCGATTTAACTATACAAACGTGATGAAACTTGGTACAGCAAATGTTAATACACATTGTAATGCACTGGAGTCTAATTTAGTTCAATTGTTTACATAACCTCAAAATGGCGGCTGTGCGAAATATTTCACTGACATTCTATATCTCCGAAACTATTACAGATATCATCATGCAATTTTGTACGGTGATAAAGGGTACTGATACAAGTTTACCTATGTATATTTCATAAACCTGTAAAGTACAAAACGAACATGGCGACCAACCGAATTTGAAATATTTTAATAGACTTTTCTCGTGATTTAATTCTCTGAGCGCAGTGAAATGTGGTACAGTAAATGATTTTGCAGATTGTAATGCACTGCCATCTAATTTAATTCAATTGTTTACATAACCTCAAGATGGCGGCTGTGCGAAATTTTAAAATTAAGCTTTTATTCTTGTGTCGTAATCATGCGATCGAAGTGAAAGTTTGAATAATGAAGCTAGGCAATAATTGTCCTTGAATGGTACATAACTCTATGGCCTATACATATAACAATCCTAAATGGCGAGCTTCCGAAGTATTTAGACGGTTCTCAATATCTATGAATCGTTTACAGCAACCAAACTGATTTTTTTAAATGTTCATAGAGACTATGAACATATGTTCACCTATAGGACTTTCAGTAACCTGGTGAGCACAAATCCAACATGGCGGCGACGCCAAGTATAAATATTTAAATGGACGTTTCTCGCGAATTAACTATCCGAGTGCCGTGAAACGTTGCACGTTAAATGCTTATACAAATGTTGATCCACTGGCATGTAATTTATTTCAATTGTTTGCATAATCACAAGATGGCTGGTGTGCGTACTTTTAAAATCTCGTTTTTACTTCTTGTGTTCTAATCATGCGATTGAAGTTTGAATACCTCACGTACACAATAATCTTAATGTAATAGTACAAAAATAAAAATCCATCCTGGCAACCATATGAAATATTTAGACGGTTCTCAATATCTGCGAATCTGTTACAGCAATTAAACTGAAATTTTGTATGTTGATAGAGACAATTAACATGAGCAGGATATATGAAAATAGGCTGTATAGTTCTTCACGGAACTACTTGTTGATTGTACGCCCGAGAGCTCCAAACAAGTTCAATCTATCACTACATCATTTCCTAATTTATTTTTCATTATTAGAAAATGTATTTTGACTAATTTCAGTACATTATTTTACAAAATTTTATCGTACTGTACCCTTATATCTGGATGATCCACCGAAATCCAAGGATGGAAAAAAATAATGGATTGTAGCATCTTGAAGTCCCGGCTAAAAGCAACACAGTGCTACTTGGCGAAAACACTCAGAATAAGGAACAGGATTTTATCAAACAGAATGTGCTATAGTAACTAACTACAGAACAGTAGGGTTCTCTATCTACTCAGGAAAGACGAGAATCTACGAAAATCTCGAGCGTAAGGATGCGGATCAGGCCCATCGGGCACTTTCACCCGATAGCACATTTCACTACCATTTAACTACAAAGACAATGCCAAATTTCTATAAAATATCAGGGAATCGTAAAAACGTGCCTGTCATATTTATGGGCATTAACAAATACACGATTCCTAACGCTAGCATTCATGCATTATTAACGTTCAATTAGATCAAATGACTAAATGTCATTACTTTGTTGCATTAGATACATGTTTGTTTCTTCTAGAAACCGATCAAAATTATTTTTAAACGCTTTCATAAGCTCAAATAAAATAATGAAATAAATCGCAGCATACAACTGCTGTTCCCTAGGTAACGGGAGTTTTATAACAAGATAAAATGTTATAAAGTTAAAAAAATATCCCCAAATAAAATGAATTTACCCCTGACGTAGATCTCCGTCATTACAAAAAATATTCATTACTCTATACAATTTATCTCCTGTCTCCTATCACTTAAACCCTTCTCACAGAAGTGATACAAATTCTCTACTCTTATTTAAACTACAAATTAAAAAATTAGAATACGCATAAATATAACTATAAACCTTTTTTTAATTTTAAATATTATTTATATACAACAGAAATATTGACGCTGTAGTTCAGCAACTACTCAATTTAAAAATAGAATATATACAACGGGCCAACTGCCTTCTTTACAGACAATCTAGACATAAATTGTCTTCCTATTTCTTCACTGCTCTTCAACGGACTTTAGAAAATTATCATTCACCATACTACTAGGTATGTCTTATTCGTGAAACTGTTACTATTCGGTATTCTATAATCCATACAATTAAGTATGGTCTGTCATCAAAATAAAAATACTTAATAAAAATATAATCTTCCAATTCGTTGAATAATTACCGTAAATTCAATATCTGATTAAGAACCATTTAAATAGAGCTCAGTGTACGCTCAGTTTCAACAAAGATCCACTGATCCTATAATTTCTTTCAGATTCAACTTCATCTATGATCCGCTGTCCTAATGCTTTCAAGGAGTTTCATCTCTATGAGACTATTGCAATAACTTCCAATATTAATAAACACCAACAATACTGCTTCTTCATAAAACATCTTATTTCAACATCAAAATATGCGCAAGTCTGTCACTACAGACATTCCTTCAACAATTGATTAATGGCTTCACATGCTCATTGTCATAAAACAAATACCTCCGTCTGCTACGGGAATAAATAAATCTCTCTCTTAGAGATGCTTCGCAGTTTCTTCCAAAAACATATTATTCTGAACTAAATTCTCGTTAACGAATTATTTTAGTATTCTCAACATCCTTAATAAAAATATGTAATAAAAATACTGGTTCTATCGATGAATTAATTTAAGAGGTAATACGATAAAATAATAGTCTTCTAATAACAATATTATTTCTTTTATATATCACTCACATTTCCATAAAGCTTCCTATTAGCTGTGATATTTCCTTTCAATTCTTTCTCCAAAATCTTATTACTTCAAAAATACGATGTAATTCGTATTTACTAACTTCACATTATATTTATATTCATTTACAAATTTTTTCTTCAATATATTTCTCATAAACGTTTATAGTTTATGTTTGTTAGTCACCAAATATTTATAACCAAATCTGTCTATAAGTTATCATATCGTGACTTTACATGTATCTCTACATAAGATCTTTAAGAATCGCATTCCCTAAAATATACCTCTGTATAACATTCTTGGAATAAACTTCCATTATTATCATCGTTGTCAAAAAACTATATCTTACAATTCAAAAACTGACAAAATGTGATCTAAACACATTTAAACTTGACCATAAAAATATTCTGAACTAAACTGTAAAATCTCCTCATTCAAATTTTGAAAGTCGCAAAATTCCAAAAATTCAAATAAAAATTCTAAATAGTCAAAATCGACGAGAATCGTGAATAAACATCCGCATGACGTAGTTATTAAAATATAACATCAAAAACTATAACAATATTATGTAAACGTAGAAAAATGGCATTAATAAACAGTTGTCGGATATTCTCAAAAGTTTCTACATGGAATATATCGTTGGTCCTTAGACTACCTTGTGTTGCGTTATAGATGACTAGAAGTGGGCTTTCTTCGCTATCCTTCAGAAACGGAGACTGCATGATGTCGTGTGGGCTTCTACGGTCTCCTACAGAAGTCCCCATGCGGTCAGGTACGGGATTCGCACTCCATCATCTTCGTGTGGCCGTCCTTTCTGATGGTGAATCTTCTTGTGTTAGATGAGATACCCTTTCTCGCTTGATGGCACTGGGATCAACCCTAGACGCCCTCGTGCTTGAATTCTTCTGTCTTCTTTCGCCAAAGTTCTGATATATGTATTCGTAATTTTAGTTGGTGAAATGACATTGTAGATGTAGAATATTTTACATGGGAGAGACGAGATGTTAATCTCCCCCACGAGATTGATGTTATGTCATATCGAATACTCTCGTTGTCGTCATAGTTCTGTTCCCATTAACATCTTAGTTGGTCATTATAACTCCTGTAGATTCAGTCGTATATTCCTCCCTCAACTTCAGTAATTTCGACATGGTTAATAATGTAGATTAATTTCAATAAACTTTTAAATATCGTTGTATGTTGACTTGATATTGCGACCGTCGGTGGAGCTGTCAGGATAGCCAACAACCGCAATGACTTCCCTAACATCTCATCCGCCGGACATAATTGCCGTGAGGATCAGGTGAACTTCCTAATAGGCCAAAGCGGCACGAGAATCTGTAGTCCACAGGGACCGTGGTACATGGTGACGATGGTCATAGACTGCCTGGAAAGGTTCACCTTAAAAACTAGACTGAGAAAATAAACATCCAGACTTATGTAAAACACCGTGAAAATTTATTGTTAAAATTCACAAGCCCCTAGCCTAGTTCGGAGGGTTTCAATCGGCTAGTCCGCAAGCTAATGAACAAACAAAAATAAAGAGCAGGTCCCTACCTGAGAAGTTACGGAAAACCCTCGCGAAAGATCTATCTCACAATGATAAAGCAACAACAGCAACGCTAGGAAAATGGTACGACGCAAATCCCTAGGTCAAGTTACAAGATCAAGCTAATATCAGAATTTACATTTAACAGGGTAGCAAAACAAATCTAAGTTAGGATGATACCATCTCCACATTTACATGTAACGTTAATTCATCTAGCTAAGTCCTATCAGTTAATAACAAAATTTACGGCGATGACGTCCGTAACAGAAAACAATTACATTCAAAGCTAAGTGAACAGCCATGTAAAAAAACATTTAATTATTCTTAGGAACTACGTGCTAACAGCACACAAGAAGGTAACATGTAGGATTCATACACTTGTACATCATAAATAATTAATAAGAGACAACAGTTTTATTAAAATGCCTGCCTGCACCTTGGTTTACTCTTTGTAAGCCATAGTCATCTAATGTGTGTAGTTACGGTGACGACTGCGTAGTAACGACTACGTCTAACATCGCATGGCCTGCGCTCCACAAGCTACGAACTCAAGGTTCGAGCACGTTTCAGGTCGCTACAAAAGTGTCAGCTGTCCTAGTCATTTCCTCAAAAGGAAATACCGTCATTAGCACGGCCATGTCAGCAGGTTGCAAATGCAAAAGAACAAAGTTAGATAGAAAGAATTCGTTAGTTAGCCTTTGTTTTACCAAAATTATGCGTTTTATTATTAAGATGTCGGTTTAGGTTATCGTTGGTTTATGGCGAATAATACTGACAATAGCCTGGGCACGGAGTGTCTCCACTGAGATCAATCTCCACCAAAAGCCTCGACTCAAAAGTCGGAATATAATCAACGAGCAATAACAACTCGGACACACAATAACACAAGTTACCAGCGGCGCACAGCTCGCGTTCAATAACTCTGGGATGGGCCTGCACACTCAGTCACCCTCCATAACATCTGGTCAACGGGAACAATCCCGGACAAGGTACACACAAATACCTTCATACAATAAATACCTCCTATAACAGGGCAGCCTACAACGTACTATAGAAAACCTGACATAACTGTACACGTCAAACGACGGTACACGCAAAAGTGCGTTTAACTAACAAAAAACAATCTATAAAAACATGTGATCAGATACAAGGTTGAACACTGGGTTCCTTGAGCTAAATAGCAATGAAAGAAAAAGCGAATACTACAAGCATTCTGTCTTCTGTCAATCTATGTCTGTCTCATAATACAAGCGTGCTCTCAAGGGCACTGGGTAAACCAGTTTGTGTCGCTGCAGGTTACAACATTCCTGCGCTGTCGGACACAACACACTAACTATCAAGGCCGGCGATTTAAGCAAATAAAAACTGTACAACTGGCCTCATCATAAAAACTTTACCATAGGTTATAAACCTCGAAGAATACGTGTATAAAAACACGCTATAAATCTGAATACAATAATATAATTCCGTCTTTCAAACCAAAGACGTCTAAATGGTAGCAATGTCACATTGCTGGAGCTCTTTGCTCTCAAAGATATAATATTTCAGTAGTTACTTGTATAAACATGAAATAAATACGTGTCTTCACATGACACTAACCAAATAATAATTGTGGCGCAGATTCCACACACTGGATCTGCTTAATGATACGTTGGGAACTGGGTTCGATGCTAGACAACGAAACATTCCTCTTACATATAAGGTCCACACTTGACCTGATGGCTTCTGAGCAACATCTCAAATGAAATATAATGCAGTTACAAAACTGGTAATTACAGTCGATTACCTAAATGATACGACTGCTCTAACGAAGTCAGGGGTGTAACAAAGACTGGTTGCACAAAATGCAGTTAAAGAAAAATAAACATGGCATCTGATTGCCATAACTAAAGTCAGCAAAGACTTGAAAAATCACCCCAGATAGGGTTAAACAAAGTAGCCTCAAATGACTACGGTCATGTTTAGCAAAAGATAGGCATTGACGTTCTACGACGTCCATCAAGCTGCACCAGGGTTGACCAAAATGTCTGACCCAAGGGTGTCTCACTCTAACTGAAATAAATGACATCTAATTAGACTAGTTACATTCCCTACCTATAAAAATGTCTGTCACTGAGTTCGGTTGGTTCACAAACTACATTTAACCTACTATACCACCAGAAACTAGAACAAGAAAGGGTGTACAAAAACTCACGAAATGGAGGAGCTCTCACTCAGCCCTCTGTCCAACGACAAGGGTTGAACAAATTCATCCCTGGCTCTCCGGAACGGCATCGTCCTCATCAAGACTCCCATCTGGACTCTCCCAAAGGCCAGGGTTCGATCTGTCCTTGTCGATAACTTCGTGGATGTACTGGACTTGCCTGGGAATGGCATCCTGGGTTCCTTCCTCCTCGTTCGCTGTTCTGGAAGTTCCACCATCATGCTGGTTCCAATAGATACCATCACCCTCATACCATGATGGTATTAGCCCATGATGTCGGTCTCAAACATGGTGTAGAATAATTTGATCACGTGGGAGATGGAATAAATCGTGCAGTAGTTCATTCTTTGACTTCAAAAATCACAATGTTCGTAGTAAATGTTACAGGCTTTAATTGCAATTGATAACACAGCCTTTACTTCGCAGATATTGAATAATACGTGATCAAGCACTGTTCTGTGGTTCTTCACGTGTACTGACGCCACTTTTACATCACGTGGCATCCGTGATATGTGCGTCGTTTTGTAATTGAAAAATTCACTGTGGCAATTCAAATCTATTGTACTTTCGTAATCACACTTATTTAAAGTAGTTATAACACGTTTACCTCTATATTTTTCACCAGGCACTCGGCCCTCCACAAACACGTGGGTACAAAAATGTGGTGTTACGGTAATGTTAGAATTTTCACTATACTTGCTAATTATATCACAATATGCTTCTTGTTGTTCACTGTGCATAAAATAACAGTGATTTATTGAATATTTGTGCACGATGGCACCCGATGATAACTTCCACGCTAAACAGCGGATATTTTCACGTCTGACACGACGGCTACAATTGCACGCCAACACAGGGTGGATTTTCCAGGTGTAGTGCAAATAATTCACTATACAATTCTTACTTATCACTCGTATCGTAACGTATTTATGCTCGATGGCAACAGATAACAATTTCGTCGCTAAACAGCGGATATTTTCTACGTCTAACAAGACGGATGTAACTTCACGCCTACACGGGGCGGATTCTCCAGACGTAGTGCAAGGCACAGGGTTACTCGAGGAAGTAGGTCGTCAAACCGAAGTCGTTGAGCGACTACTTACATTCCTGTTTGCGTATCTGCAAGGGTATTACCTTACCTTAAGCGAAATAAACATTCTCCAAAATGTTTTAATAATGCTGCATGACGAAATGGAATATTCTGAGTCTCGTGGAAAGATAAAATGAATTAATAAGACCTCAGATAAATAATTAGTAGACTCCACCAAAGTCAAAAGTGCGATTCTCCGCTACTTCAAAGAGTATAGCCACGGTCGACTCTAGACAGGTCGGAAGGCTGAGACTTGGCAACATGTTCATCAGTCATACCCTTGTCAGGCGGGAACACGAGGGAACGTTGTCTGGCAGGTGTTCTTGTTTATCTCATAGGGATATTTCCTTCTATATTTTGTTTCTTACGCTTTGTTATTTTATACGCTTTATAGTAGCGTTTATACTGCCCTCCCAGATGAGTTTTTTTTACTGTAATCCCTAATCGAGAACACACTGACGAGTATGCTTGGTATCTGGCAAATATGGTGTTTTTAAATGCCTACGGTACGGTTCATGGAATTATCACATACCGTATCGTACTTCATGTTTTAAACTTTGATTTTCCTGGAATGTTTCGGCACCGTAACAATGCCAGATACATGTTGTATCCCCAACTGTAATGCAAATTAACCAAGTAAGGTTCCCAAGTGACGAAAATCTGTGCCAGGCCTGGAATAGGGAACCTTCGAAATGGTTCGTAGATTGCATAAATTAGTCAATTAAGTGAAAAAAAACTTTCAGTCATTGCCACTGTATAGATAAACAATTATTCACAGGCAAGCAATAATGCTGTTGATATCAGCAAACTTGGTTATGGGAAGAGAAAGTTGAAGCACCTTAGGAAGGAAACAGAAGTAATCTGATTCAGTTATGGAATACCAGCAGCAACATACTATTTACATAATGGTAGTAAATGATCTACATACATGTGCGGCAGAATCGAGGATTTTTAGGCCTACGTACAGTGTGAAGATGTTATGGGAGATAGCCTACATTTTTGCATCACATAACCCTCAATTGCATGTACTTACTCCATATTATTATTATAACACCGCCAATTGTTTTATTACCATACTTCAGAGTAGTGAAATACGAAAAGAAACCAAAATAATTTTCTTTATTTTGCTAAACACTTTTATGTTGACAAATTATGTCCGTGTCACTCATGCCTAATATCAGCTGCTTGGCTCTTATAACAACTTTCTACGATATGCACGTTATTCGTTTATTTCCGATTGTAACACTGGTCATGTGTAAATAAAAATCAACAGATGTTCTGCTAAACATGTACATTATGTTTGTCCAATGTTAATTCCGTAGTTTTTGTCGCCTTCCTTGCTAGCAAACAGCTGTTTCAGTTCAGGCGCTCGTGACGAAGTATGACTGACAGACAATAGCCGTAGCTACAGTGTTGTCAGGTTGAACCTTCCGACCTTTCTAGAGTCGACCGTGGTATAGCATGAGCTCTCAGCTCCACGTGGCTTTCTGGGTGTGTTCAAAGGTACTACATCCCATCATAAATGTACTGTTATAAAAAATATCACATGAACCTTAGCTCAGCGGGTTCAATATATATTTGCACAAACTAAGTGCCTTCGTTCGTTAATATCTTCTTCAGAAATATCGTATTCTCTATCAGCTTTGTTATATTGTTGATTATTTCGTTGAGACGTCCTTCTCTCATGAAGTTGCAAGTATTAAGAGCCTCGATTCTTCTCTCTCATCCCCCTCGTCAATGCTCAAGTAAGCGTCCTTTTCAGAACATGGATCTGATTGGTTGCTTATTATCGATGATATTAATAATCCTTAATTAAACATATAATTAGCCGCAATGTTAATAAATAGTTCTTATTTATTATTTAATATGTTCCATGATATTACGGTGTGTTAAAATCATGCTGGTAATTAGCTATGCCCATTACATTGTTTTCTCTTATCTAAGTAAGGTCGCTTCTCATTGGCTGTGCGACACGCGTATTGCGTATGCTCGAGACACACTTACAGCGCGTGCGGTAATCGGCTCGCCTCGGGAGTCCTCGATTATCTCCGTGCAACATAGTTCCTTTCTGCTAAGAACTGTGCAGTATAGTGCCAAGTCTCCCACGAGACTGCTAATTTTCTCATTGGTCGGCTCGGTTAACTGGCTAACTCGGCGAGGTACAAACCTGTTCTGTGGCTTGTTTCCAGAGTCGCTATATTTTTATCATGGGACAGTTTAGAAAACTTTTGAATAGATGAATATTTCCAAGCTCATATACATATAAGAGCACAGTACGATTAGCTCTTATTCAGCGTTACCTTCCACTTCGGTATTTTATGAAAGTGAACAAAACATGAGCTAATAGAAATAAGGAAGTCTATTGATTCAGTAAGCGTTACTTTTTAACAACTATGCATTACATTTGCTACAAAGGAAAACATTACAAGCGATGAACTGTTTCCTTTTAAATTCCATTTTCCATGAATCATAGAAACCTTCGCAAATAACCCAGAACTTTGAAATTGTTCGAAGAATTGACTAATTTAGGGCTGCATACATTTTCAGAAGAATCTGAAAATTTCCTCAACCAAACGCACTGTGCATACATTTAACATGATGACAAATATTACCTCTAGCGTATTTATTATCGAAGACTACATCGTCACATCAGTAGCATAACCTGCAATTTTACACTGAACATGATTGCCAAGGAAGGTTCTTTGATGTTGTAATGGTCCTAATTTTGCTTCATAGGCCTGTTCAGTGGAGTAAGGGATAGGATAAATTTTAATAATTTGTTATAAATGCCAGCATTTACATGTTAAATTATTTTTCTTTCATGTTTCGGAGTTAAGAGGAAACGTAAAGAAATGCAAGTAGTGAAGTCAAGAATATTAGGGTTATTTTACAATGAATTAACTTAGGTCTATCTATGGAAAGATATGCCCGATCCTTTTCTAAATGTCACCTTACATCCATACGCTGCACAGTAATACACCATTCTGGCTTCGTACGGTAATGAATAGAATAGCCCAATTCTATCATCACGTGTAGTATTTCAGTGCTCCAAACTATCTGCAGTTCCCGGCAGTTCCCTATAGTCAGCTGATCGAGATGTTGGTTTCACCAATGTGACGTCATCAGCCATCTATTGTATTTATGATCTAAACATAAAGTCTATCACCATCGCCGTCTATAATAATTATTCTTTAGCGGACATTATATTCTGTTCACTGGTTCTGTTGTATTTTCGGAAACATTTGGCGTCAAAATATAAGTGTTTACCCAGTGTTAGCAATAACCATGTGCTTGCGCTAGGGGCGCTAGGCCTCCCAGATGACAGATGGGCGGTGTTGCCAAACCTTATTAAGTAATAGATTTATTACAGCCAATGGCCAATATATACAGTATATAAATAAATTTTAATTTCCTTCACTATAACTCGTGATAGATCTTGATCTTTTCGAACAGTCCCGTAGATGATATCTCCCGCATTGCTTATTACAGGGTTCACAAAAGCAGTGTTCATCTGGTGAATGAAAAGACTTCACTTTGCATATCAAATGATGGAACCCATGTACAGCGAAACGAGTCACCGTGTGCCTGAGAGCGTAGTTGGTTTGAGTCAATTCGCTATTTACCATTGCGTCAGTGCTCTAGAATTCTTCCCAGATATTTTCCCGTTTCTCCTTCCTATCAATTAGGTGTTTTTCTGAGGCTGGTGTTGTTGGTAGTTGCAATTTAATTTTAAGTTCCTCAATGAAGAAAGTTTCCTTTGTAAGTTCATATACTAATCGTGTGGGAGTGAATTTTGAAACAGCAAGTGTCCTTTTCAAAAAACTTGCTTTTACACGATCTAATACTTCCATATTAAATGTAGTCCATATGTTGCGATCGGTGCAATTTTTGCGTGAAATAAGAACATAGCTGTTTTAATATCCAGGCAAGATGGCGACAAGTAACAAATCAACCAAGTGCGGCCAGTGTGAAAAATGTGTAACTGACAATGAAGATTACATAATTTGTGATGGGGAATGTGGTAAATCATACCACAGAACCTGTGTTAACATCAAGAAAAAAGTTTTAACCGGCTTTTGTCCGACAAGGCCAAGCTTTTGTGTCGTGTGCAGTGTTATGAGTAATAAGTCAACTACGGATGAGGTTTCTAAAATCGCCTCGCCAGACGAGAATGTAAATAAACCAGATTTACACGATCTTGTTTGTGAAATCAACCTCCGACTGACAAAACTCGAAAACATTGGAAAGACTCAGAATGACATGCTTGAGTCCGTGACATACTTTTCTGATTGTTTTGATGGTATGAAAAGTGACATTTCAACTGCCGCACAAACTCTGAAGCAAGCCTTGTCAGAAATAACAAAGCTCAGCCAAAGAGTTTGTTAGTTAGAGAAGGATAAGAATATCGCCTGCAGTGAGGTCGAATTGTTAAAGCAAGAGAATCTCGAGCTTCAACAGTACGTTCGGCGAAACAACTTAGAGCTTCATGTGGTGCCGCACACTTCAAACGAAAACCCCGTTCAAATTGTCAAGACTATCGCTGACCAATTGGGTGTCACAGTTGTTGAGTCCGATATTGACGCCTGCCATCGGCTACCACACAGCAGAGAAGGTCTTCCACCTCCTTTACTAGTAAAATTCTGCAGCCGGCTAAAAAAAGACGCAATTCTAAAAGGCAAAAGATCCAAACCCAACCTGAACTCAAGTGATGCAGGAATCAATGGAAGGGCTAGGCCTATCTACTTTAACGAGCATTTGACGCCAGCAAATAAAGTACTTCACAAACAGGCAAGGGACCTCCGTAATTTAGGTTTTAAATACGTCTGGACCCGGGACTGTAAAATTTTCGTCCGTAAATCAGATAGTGACAAGGCTATCAGGATCACCTCACCAGAAGACATTGAAATGCTAGTAAAAGACTCTTCCATCAACAAGGCTCAGCCATCCCATTCACAGTAATAATAATGAATCAAGACATGGACCTACTAGTTGATGTTGACTTACACACATCAATTGATGAGCGTAAATATGACTGTATCCACGACTACATAGTAGACACTAAAAATGAGGTTAGCCAAATCAAGTGTCTTTACCTAAATAGCAGAAGCCTAAAAAATAAAACTAGATGATATCGAGATACTAATACATATTGTGGAACATCTAGATGTCATAGTGGTAACCGAGACTTGGGTAAAAAGTAATGAAGCTAAATACTTCAATCTAAACAACTATTCTGTTGCATTTGTACACAGAGACAATCAGGATGGTGGAGGTGTGGGAGTTTATGTCCACAAAAAATGGAATACAAAAGTTCTTAACCTAGTTGAGAGTAACCATAGCTTGATCCAGTTAGAGCTTATAAGAAATGATATTGTTCGTTTCAATAACCTGCATACTATTAATATAATTGCAATATATAATCCTAACATAAATAACGCAACAAAATTCATGCAATCTCTAGAGCACATTCTCTCGAAAAACAATGCCAATATTTCCTTATGCATTGGTGATACAAATATTAACTTATTAAACAAAAATAATGTAACCAAATCATACCTCAATCTACTATCAAGCTATGGTTTCACACAAGGCAATACTCGCTATCCAACAAGAATAAGTGAATCAACAAGTACACTCCTTGATCAGGTGGCCACTAATAACTGTAAATATGCCTATAGAATAAGCAATATAAATAGTGATATTAGTGATCATAATATTCTTGTAACTGAGATTTTCTGGTCAAACTACTATCCAGGCAAAAGCCCAATCTCCAACATGACATTTAAATACGCCCCCAACAAGCAAAGGTCTAGTTCAAAAAACGTGAATAAAAATTACCGGTACATGAACAAAAACAAATTCTCTAATGATCTTAATCAAATAGACTGCTTAGATGATCTAAACGAAACTTACATCGCCATGAAACACAAAATCTTGACACAGACACCCAACAAAGAAAACACTGACTCACCTTTGAAGGAAATACACCAGAACCACAAAACCCATGGATAACAACAGAATTAATTCAACTAATAAAACAAAGGGACCTACTACATGCTAAACTTAAAACTAGCATTCACAGAAACAATAACCTCTTAAAGGAAGAGCACATAATATGTAGGAACAAAGTGACAGCTTTAAAACGGAAACTGAAATCCTCATACTATGAACATAAATTAACATTGAATGCAAATAGCATAAATGATACTTGGAAAGTAATCAATGAAATGATCTACAACTGCACAACTGAAAACAAAGATGGTCCCAGTGAGATAATAATTGACGGTAAATCTTTCACAGGAAAAGAAAATATTTGCAATGCTCTAAACACTCACTTTATAAACATAGCACACTAATTAGCCATAAACATCCCCCCAGGGAAGAAAGTTAATGAAATTAATGTCAACACAGATTCCATATTTATGACCCCGACTAATGAGATGGAAATTCGCAATATTATATTAAGCCTTAAAATGAAATGTAGCCAAGACAAAGATGGTATGTCAGTGAAATTGTTAAAAAAGCTCCATTGTCATGCTAAGTAGCCCACTAACTACTTTAATAAATTTATCGTTAGAGACTGGTCTGGTGCCTGATGATCTAAAAATAGCACGAGTCATACCAGTCTATAAAGGAGGTGACAAAAGCAATCCGGATAATTACAGGCCCATTTCCATCCTCCCACCCATATCCAAGGTACTCGAAACAGTAGTAAAAAACAGAATTGTTAATTTCTTAAATAAAAATGGTTATTTCTACATAGGGCAATATGGATTCCGAGAAAACTCAAGCACAGAAATAGCCACAATTGATATTATCTCTAACTTGCAGGATGTCTTAGACAATAAGATTACAGCGAGTGGCCTTTTCATAGACCTGAGAAAGGCGTTTGATACTGTTGACCATGAAATTATTTTAGGGAAACTTGATAAAGCAGGTATCCGAGGAGTAGCTTGGACATGGTTTAAAAATTACCTATCTAATCGTAAGCAGTATATTGAAATAAATGGCTACAGAAGTGAGGACGTTAATATTACCCACGGTGTGCCCCAAGGATCAATACTGGGTCCTTCCCTCTTCTTAGTATATATTAATGACATAGTAACACTCCGTTTTCATGGTAAAATAACGTTGTTTGCAGATGACATAAGTATCTTTTACAATGCGTACACCACCAACACGCTGATTACACACATGCAGGAGGACATGAATACCATACTTGGCTGGACCCAGTCAAATAAATTTACAATAAATGAAGATAAAACAAATTATTTAATAATATCTATGCATAGAACAAAGTTAGACATCACTCAGAATATAATGCTGAATGGAAAAGCAGTTTAAAGGGTCTCATCTGGCAAATACCTAGGCTTAATAATAGATGAAAATCTCTCCTGGCAAAATCACATTGATGCATTTGTAAAAAAAAATATCACCTGCCGCTGGGATGATAAACAATTTGAGCTACTATATCCCAAAATATCTACTCAGGAAAGTGTATTTTTCCTTAATCCATTGCCACTTACAATATTTGAATACAATTTGGATAAAATGCTCAAATTACCTAAAAAAGGAAATTGAGGTAATTCAGAATAGAGCCATAAGAAATATTTATAACTACCCTTTTTTAACACCAACCAAACACCTTTATATTACGAGTAAAATTCAACCAGTAGCCCTAAATGCAGAAATCAAATCAAATGTCCTGATGTACCAAATCCTACACAAAGGTATCCACACAAATTTAAATTTCACTAAACAATCTGATTTACACGCTTACAAAACTAGACATGCAGATGACATATCACTTTTCCATATCAATTCCAAACAATATGGCAGTAATAGCATTAAGTATAGTGCCTTTGTAAAATTCAATAGACTACCAGAAAATATAAAAATTGCACCTAGCCTACCAATCTTTAAAAGGAGGCTAAAACAGTTCATGTGGAATGATTATAAAATGTCAGTTTGAAGAAATGTCATAATCTGAGAAGACAAAAGAAGAACACACTGTGTACAAAAACTTATGAAAGCTACAAAATGTTGTATATATTTTCATACTGAAAACTTTGTAAACTAAACATTGTATTGTAATTTGTCGCCAACAAGATAAAACTGTACAATTCCTTTGTATATGAGTCCTTGACTCGTTAAGGGATTAATAAAATGCATTATTATTATTATTAGTTCTGGTTTGGTGATATCTTGAATACTACGAATAGCTGCTATTGCTCTTTCCTGTATATGTAATCTAAATGACGTTCTGGTGGATTGTAGACTTATTCCTAAATATTTGAAGTGGTTGACAATTTCCAATATTTCTTTTCCAATAAGTATGTTATCTGATTGGGCTAATCTTCCTCCCTTTCTAAAAACCCATCTGTACAGTCTTGTTATTGTTAATAGTAAAATAATTTTCTGTTGACCATTCCTCCAAACTATTTACTGTTGATTGTAATTCTTCTTTATTACTAGCTCCTAGTACCTTGTCATCAGCATACATGTATAGTACTACAGGGGAGTTCCAAGGTATTATTTTAACAATATCTGAAGTGATTACGTTTGTACCGGGTAAATGAAATTAGGGCAGCTAATGACAGCTCTGCTACCTAAGCTTCACCGATAACAAATGAAATGTGAGTGGAGGGTGGGATTGGAACCCGAGTCCAATGTGGTCTTCACCGGCTAACCTGAGTACTATTCTAAATGCACAACATAAATAAAATAGGGGTTCAGAAAGGCAAGATGGAAATATATTCTCAAAGGGTTCGAAAAATACCAAGCCTGATGGCTGAGGGAGGGACACTTAATATGCACTCCTACTACTAAAGCAAGATGGAGGCCAACAATACACCCAAATTAATTGGCAACGCCGCACTTTTAAAATGGTCACAATTACGTGATTACACTTCCCATCATAATAAAATTCTTTTAAACCTTTTCCAATTAAATATTCGAAACTACTACAGCATCATTTAGATTCATTTCAATTAATTACTCATACATCCTTTCTAATAGAATTCCGAAATATGTTTTAAAACCAGCATTGATGCTGTGCTTATGTGGTCATAATAGACCAAATACAATGCCACCTCTGACAAACGAAAAGCTAAGGACCGTTTGCCATTTTCAACTATCAAGTTCCCCCACACCAAAATTCTAATAATTACATGTTGAAAGATTAAATTTTCATGTTAGCAGCATGAGAAAATCAGAGATAACACAAATACATCTTGGAAGATGAGAAATAAAAACAAGTTCATTTCGCCGCTTAAGAGAGGGAAGGCGTGCTATGAAAACAAAACAATTCTAGGTCAAATTATAATAGGCCTATTAAATCTGATTAAAATTAACACATCAAATAAATAAAACGCCTTGGTACAACCAGAATAGCGTCCCTCTTTTGAATAGACAGTTACTGTTTTTCAAGCATTCAGTCACACGTTACTTACTTGACCTCTTAAATTTCAAATTTCAAGTCAGATTTTCATTAAATATATCTTGGAATGTTTCTCCTAGATAGCGGCGCGTTCTCATTATTTTACGTATAACAGTTTTACATTATTCATGTCCTAAATTGCCGATGGTGGCCCGAGGCCCACCACACATCACGTCTGCTTACTTCGAGCTCACACTTTTAAGTCTTATTTAATGGCTCCGAGACAAACCACAAAACACGTCTGTACACCTCACGTCCCCATTGTGAAGTCTTTACAAATATTTAGGTAGCGGCTCCTAGACAGACCACAAACCACGTCTTGCTTTTACAAGATCACATTATGAAGTCTTTGTTAATAGTGTTGCGCTTGGCTTCTAGACAATACGGCAGCCATCTTGCGCATGTGCAGTACACATATTTTAAACGGATAACAAATGAAGGATGTCTGGCACTAGTTCTATTGCCAACCTTCTGAATTAATTTTGATTACTTATTAAATGGCCGAAACATCTACAGAATTAAAGTTGAATTGGCAACACAATCTGCAATGATGTGTGCACCATTTATTGGCTATCCATTCTTAAGCTTGTTTAAATTAAAAGCGCCATATTTTCGGTACAGTTCAACACATCAATAATGCACCAGACAGTCAACAATGGCTACATTAACACAATGTAGACTGGAATAATTTGTTATATTTTTGCACAGAAGATAATTTATATTTTAAATGTTTATTCCTTCTTCTTGATCCTGGATTAATTAATCACCATTAGTGACCAGGGACGCCGACAGATGAGGGGGGGGGGGTACAATGGGGGGGGGGGGGAGGGGTGTACACGTAGGGGGGGGGCAGGCAAAGTATTATGAGTCGATACCAATGGGCTCAACATTAAAGAGTAGTGGGCTTAATGAATCTCCTTGCAAGACTCCATTGATTTGAGTGATGTAATCTGATCTGGTTGTCCCATCATCTATCATAATTCTGTTTGATGTCAGAATATTATTTACAATAGTCACCATTTTGTTGTTTCTTCCGATCATCAGTTCCAGTTTGCGAATTAGAATTTCCCTGTTTATTAGTCGAAAGCTTTATTATAGTCAATAAAGGCTGCATAGAATTTCTGTTTAGGATGTCGTAGTGTTTCATCTATATTATGCAGCAAGTTTGCGACTGCGTGTAGTGTTGATCTTCCCTTCCGGAAACCAAATTGTTCATCCGGAATCTTATCATTGATTTCTTCCTCCAGTCTGTTTTTCAGTAACCTGATGAATATTTTCATCAGATTATTCTCTAGCGCTATTGGCAACTCAAACTAACACTTGGGGCGCTGGGGTCAGTCTGGATAAGCAGGGTAAAATACTCAATAACATGCATTTGATATGGAACACTTTTTATTTTTCGGTTATAATTAGTAAATGTGGTCCCTAAAATAATGACAGTGATATTTTTAAGTGTATATATGTATAACTGTGCGATACACGTCATCTAATTTGTGTCTTCCACAAGATTTTATGTGTCAATTGCATATTATGAAGCATCGGTTGTCTGCTGGTATTTCTTTTTGATCAGTTCGAGTCATGGCGTTGTTACGTTTAAAAGCTATATTTGAGTTTGCTCACTGTACCATAGACTCTAGAAATTATTTGCTGCTTGGTAGGGCGAAGGGATGAGTTTAACATGTATTAAAACTCGGGGGAGACAGGAATTGCTTGATTTGGATGGTTAGCAGGTGGGTTTGGTGTTGAATATCGGACTGGTAGTAGGTTCTCACAGAGTAGATGTTTGCCCTGCGAAGTCAAATTAGGCCTATATGACTCGTAGTGGAATGGCTCGGATATCGCAGAGCGAGGTGATGGCGATTGGTAGGGTTATTTGAAATGAATTAGGGAGCGAGGAAGGATACCTGACTGATGAAGCTTGGCTGTCCTCGACTGGTGTAGGCTTGGTTCGGCGAGACTGTGCTTGGCTGTCTAGGTGCGGCTTAGCTCGGCGTAACAGTGAACAACCCGTCCTGTCGTCAGTGAGTGTAGTGGTGAGTGGTCCAACCCGCTCCTGTTGCCCGTATTTATTTGGTATCGTCACATTTGGGCTATTGCCATTTGTATCTTTTGGAAAGTGATGAAAACATTTATCCGCAGCCCTCTTATACATCGACTTACAGCCGTAAACTGAGCAATATACTTTGCTTTTACTCATTTTGCACTGTATCAACGAGTAAAACATATTACTTATGTATAAAGACACGAAGAATTTACCATGATCTGCTTACCAATACAAGAAACCATATACAAACAGTCACCACGTGACAAATGTACCCTACTTGGTAAGTTTCTCATTTTTACCGCTAGATGTCATATCAGATAGCTGGAGTTGCCAATTGGCAACTCAAACTAACACCTGGGGCGCTGCGGTCGGTCTGGATAAGTAGGGTTTAAAATACTCAATAACACGCGTTTGATATGGAACACTTTTTATTTTTCGGTTATAATCAGTAAATGTGGTCTCTAAAGTAATGACAGTGTCATTTTTAATTGTATATATGTATAACTGTGCGATACACGTGATCTAATTTGTGTGTTCCACTGGATTTTTTGGTGTCAGTTGCGTATTATCAAGCATCAGATTTTATGGTTGATGTAGACCAGCTGATTCAAATATACAAAGGGGTACACTCCGGAGATTATTTCGGTACTATTATGCGCAATATAATTTAAATGTCGATCCTGAGTCAACGCCGAGGACATTCAAATAGAGAAATACGGTACATAAACAAATAAATAACACACCGAAGCTATGCTACTTTTATCATTCCGAGACTAGCATCCACGCCACTGCTCCAAGCCCCGACTTATATCGTGAATTGATGTCAAACTGATGATCCACCAAGCCTACACCTCGTAATCGCCAAGTTCATGGATATTCGAGCTATTCCACTACGAGTCATATATGCCTAATTTGCCTCCCCGTGGTAACACTGTAGAATGAGTGATTCGGCTACCATCCAAATATTCAACACCAAACCCACCTCTTAACCATCCAAATCAAGCAATTCCTGTCGCCCCCCCCCCCCCCCACGAGTTTTATTACAAGTTAAACTCATACCTTCTCCCTACCAAGCAGCCAATAATTAATTATTTAATTAATTATTCAAGTAACTTCAATCTTAGTAGCACGCCCATCGTAACAGCTGTTTTTAAACTGGATAACCTTCGCTGGCTTTACGTCGCAGGTCTTCTGTCTGTCTACCTCGACAAGTGTTAGATCCTTCCCGGGGTGGAAAGGTATTATTATTAGGTATTAGAGTTATCATCACATTTCGGCTATTGCTATTTGCATCTTTTGGAAAGTGATGAAAACGTATATCCGCAGCCCTCTTATACATCGACTTACAGCCGTAAACTGAGCAATACACTTTGCTTTTACTCATTTTTCACTCTATCAACGAGTAAAACTTATTACTTATTTATAAATACACGAACAATTTACCACGATCTGTTTACCAATACAAGAAACCATATACAAACAGTCACCACGTGACAAATGTACCCTACTTGGTAAGTTTCTCATTTTTACCGCTAGATGTCATATCAGATAGCTGGAGTTGCCAATACCTCTGTAGCAATCTGGGGAACCTGTGTCACCCTACCCTTTATAAAGAACTTTAATGTTAAAGTCTCTCCACTCGTAGGGAATGTTTCCTTTCTCCATACAGGTGTTGAATAATGACACCCATATTCCAATAAACACATTTATAGACAATTTTATATGTTCGTTTAGGTTACCATTTGGACCTGCTGCCTTTTGGTTTGCCATTTGTGTTATGGTTTCTCTAACTTCCTCTTCCGTAAAATCCTGAAACTCAACGTGATCATCCGTGTTTTCTTTCATTTCCATAGCCAAACCTTATGACACGGCTTGAGAATTATTGTACAGACGGTGATGCTATCATCCTTGCTTCCACCATTTTGTCGCGACCGACCTGCCCTCTATAATCGATTGAGTTCGCGTATGTACAGTTATTTGTTGAACACTTATGCCAACCTCATCACCTCATATTATGATACCAACTTATGAGCAATTTGTAGAATTGTAAACAATTTTTGAAAGATTAAATGTGGAAGATAAATGATCACATTCGGAAGGAGGTGCAAGGCATCTTTCACAATTAGTGACTTAAGTCAGAAGGTGCCATTTAAATTAGATCTCGTAAATACGTTGTATTTATGGCACACTCACGTATAGTAAGAAAACGACCTTCGTTGGGAAAGCCATTAGTTTATGTGTAATGTGGTTTTTTAGTCGACAAAAATTGTGAATAAATGTGGATTGCTTCTTTTTCTTAATTTCTTAGTAGCCTATGAAGTATGTATTTTTACAATTACATCACCTATTACGTGTGAGCGGAACTTCGAGGTTATAAAGGAAGATGGGCAATGAAGGCAGTCAATTAGTGGGTTTAGACATAGATGATGAGGCTGTGGAAGTTACTGAACATTGGATTCATCATCGTGCCAGTGTCAGCACTGGGAATACTTCACAGATATCAGTTTTTATATGCCCTGTTTTCTCGGGAACATCAAAAGCAGGACCTCCACCCCTAATCCAGGCGGCAAAGGTATGGTTTTCTCATTAACATAGAGTATAGGCCTACTACAGGGCTTTATTTATATGTGAAGACCGCCATATGGGGATTTTCCACTTGGCTGTTTTGTGTGCATCGGCTGGCCAGCCGTGCCACTGCTGTAACTCCCCTTGTTATCTCTACGCCTATTCGTCTGTCAGCTGCCTCGCTCATCACGCGGTCATCCCATGCCATGGCTACCGCGTGACTGTCCTGACATATAAATAAAGCCCTGTATTTAGTTCCCTCACTTTCCTGGTTAACAAGTGGCGACTTAAACGTAAGGCAGTAGCACGCGCTGACAATAACCATTGTTCGCTACTGACCAATAGAATGCTTCCTCTATCATTCCACATGGACTCATTTAAGTCCCACCCTGGTGGCCAGCCCGCATGTCACGCAGGTGTCAAGTGTGCAGTGTTGTACATCTGCACGTAGTTCTGTCCAGTCTCGCTGCTTGCTCTCAGTGGCTACAGTGGAAAGTTGTTATTGTTAGTTATTGTTGTTTTAAGGGGTGGAACTGCAAGGTCATCTGCCCTGGTGGGAAGTTGACTACACTGTGCCTCATGCTGGGAAAGCCATTAAAGCTACAGAACAGGAGACCAAGTCGTCGTAACTTTCAACAAGGTATATTACTGAAAATATAGTATTTATGATTGACAAACCTTTCTCGGAGATGTTGGGAGTCGTTTCACTTTCTCAATTGCCACTGCTGCACCGGAATAATTCCTTTTAATTGATTATTTACGAAAATAATGCTTTTAGCATTGTCTTCATTTCACTATGGACGCCATCTTGGACACTACGTCATACGTCATGTGACACCAAAAAAACGAACATCTGAGTACGTTACCAACATGTCCAATACACAATTCACCATATGACACGTAAAGTTTGAAATTGTTACAAATTTCCACTAAGTTAAGCACTGTCTTGCGGAAAATTACTGCTAGTACCACAAGCAAGGGGGTCTGGGGCGTAAGCCCCAGGTTAGGTTTGTTTTTGTATGTAAAACATTAATAAGATAGAATTTATGTCCGCTACTAGGTTAGGTACTGCCTGGTCGAAAATTACTGCTAGTACCACAAGCAAGGGGGTCTGGGGCGTAAGCCCCAGGTTAGGTCTGTTTTTGTATGTAAAACATTATAAATACATAAATAAACACTGACAATTGGCGCAATTTTTCATTACATTACTTTATCGACGCTCTTTTGTTTACTCGTTCTATACCCGATGTGAAATAGTACCAAATGCGTGGGGTTGGCATTCCTGACTTAGTAAGCAAGATGGCTACAAAAGACTTCATTTGTGCTATATTACCTAATTTTTTTTATACCTTTGGTCTCCTGTTCTGTAGTGCTACCGGAAAGCCTTGGTTCCAGGCAACCATGGAATGTTATCATATCTGTCCGGCTAGATTTCAAAGGCGAGCCTATGTTAACAAGGAAAGTGCAAGAACTATAATTATTGTATTTATAGTTCACTTTAGACCATCCTCCCTTTTCATCACTTTTAACACCTTAGCTTATTGAAAATATATCATATATATATATATCTTTCGGGGAGTTGTTGGGAGTCGTTTCACATTCTCTTCATACTCAATAGCCACTGCTGCACCGCAATAATTGTTATTTCACGGAAATAATGCAATTTTCCGCTACTAGGTTAGGTACTGCCTGGTCGAAAATTAATGCTAGTACCACAAGCAAGGGGGTCTGGGGCGTAAGCCCCAGGTTAGGTCTGTTTTTGTATGTAAAACATTATAAATACATAAATAAACACTGTAATTGAGTTCACTTTCCACCGAGTATAGTGATTTTATAAATCACGTGCGAAATAGTACCAAACGCGTGGGGTTGGCATTACTGACTCAGTGAGAAAGATGGAGGTCAGAAGTTCGATTTCAACTATATAGGCTAAGTCGTGTTGCTATTTGGGCGGGATGGTGGGTCTATGACAGCGGAGCAGTGAACATCTAATTCTCAATCCTCTCCTGATATCCTCCCGACTATTAAATCAGGTAATTTCAGTTTTTAAAAAATTTTATACAAAGGATGGTCTAATATGAACTCTTACCGGAATCAATAGATTCCGAAACATGTACCCTTAAAGTGTTAAGAATTAAAAGTGTTGAATAGGCGGGAAATTGAAAAAGTTTAATTTTTCATATATTAACTCTCAACACGGAACCTAAAATGAATATTATTTCTTATAGTTCTAATTTTCTACAAACATATTTTTGGGTGGAAATTAGTGTTATGGACTAAAATTAAAGGGAGTTTTATGGGAATCCTACTATGTTACACTTATAATTTGCTGTATAAAAATGGAATACACATACACCACCAGCGAAAAGCATTTCTTGACCATTGTTCACTAAACCATATAACTTAATGTAGAGAATGCATTGTTGCCATTCTGTATTATAAGGCCGAGCCAGTAGAAACTACAAGGATATTGTCTGTTTGAGTGGGGAGTGCCTGATATTAATATTCTACGGTGTGCTTATTTGGCGATGGTCAGCGAGATCTACTTCACTTCTGATTTGCTGTTTGTTCTTGATTGAAGGGACATGCTAATAAAGTTTGGGATTGATGAAACCTTCGGCTTATGTAAAGGTTGAACCTGTGATTTCTTATAGAAAAACATACATGGTCTGTAAAGGGAATAAGGGAGTGAGGAAGACCTTGATGCTAAAAGTAATGGTTGGTTCCTTAGTTCAGGGGCTGCGACAATGGGGTCACGTAGCCCCATGTAGGCCTACTGTGGGTGTGTGTAAAATCTGTCTGATAACCGGTGTTAATTGTGATGGCTGTATTAACTTAAGTTTGTGTGTATCTGTTTTAATTCATTAATTGTAAAGTTTACCAGAACCGGAGCCAAACCAGAACGTGGTAGATTATTGAACATATATCATTCACATACCTTTCTGGGGTTCAATAGGAATTTAAAATACTGTCAAATATCACTGCTGCACACATTGAAATTACTGTCAAATATCACTGATATTGCTTAAATAAAGGTTTTTATTTGTAACTTGTTCAACGGTGGCAGATGTTTGTGGCTGACATATTGTCGTCATATTACTTTGCCAACATGTCTGATGCAAAATACACCACACGACACATGTAACTTTGTAATTATGTGAGAAAAGAAATAAAAGGCAAAACCATTCGCCTGGATAAAGATTATTGATTCGTGACTACCCCCACTGTGCGTGACAAAAACCAGGGGTGTTTATATTAGCTAACGGCGGGCCACGCTACCTAACAATTATTGGTCTAGGCGAAAACCATTGGTCTGCCGGATGCGATATAGTACCGAATGCGTGGGGTTGGCAATACTGTACATGATGCTAAAAATGGCAGAGTCAGCTGGAATTTCATCTGTATAAGTCGTGATCCTATTTGGGATGGCTGGGTGGGTTACAGACAGCGTAGGAGTAAACATCTATTACTGTATAATCCCTAATTTTCCCCCTACCATTACTACAGGGAAGTTATTTTGGCTAATTTCAGTAGTTTAAGAATTTTTTACTTCGGTTCTGGTCAACCTTACTCTTACCCTTAATTCAAGTAGCCTAAGGACTGCTGACAATAATTTCAAGTAGTTCCTACTTTTGCTACTAAGTGCTACCATCCACTACACCTAGCTGCAAACTTGGCTACTAGATGCCATCGCAACCAGCACCTGGCGACGAATGTTGGAACTTAAGAGCATCACTCAAATCTAACCTACAAATTTTGCTTCACACAATTGAAGTTAGTGGAAGGTTCTTTTCTTCTTCTTTATGTGCCGTCTCCGCGTCGAAGATTGGCGATCATCATTGCAATCCTTTCTCTCGAGGTTGCCGTTCGAAACAGAGATGCAAAGTCAAGTTCAAACCACTCCCGCAAATTCTTGAGCCAGGAGATCCTCCTCCTCCCTGGTCTGTGCCGTCCTGCAATCTTGCCTTCCATGATTAGCTGCTGGAGTCGGTACTTCTTATTTCGAATCAGGTGGCCAAAATATTGTAGCTTCTGTCGCTTGATGTTGTAGATCACCTCCATCTCCTTGCCCATTAGATCCAGCACCTCAGTGTTTCTCACCTTGTCGGTCCACGATATACGAAGCATGCGCCGATACAGCCACATTACAAATGCTTCCAACTTCTTCTCCAAGGTTTTAGTTAACGTCCACCCCTCGTGTCCATACATTAGTATGGGAATTATGTAACTGTAACACTTGAGGGCAAGTAGTCTCGTTCTCAGACTAAGATCTCTGTGACACAGGAGATTCTTCATTTTTATAAAGACATCCCTGGCTTGCTCAATGCGAGCTTTGATTTCATGGCTGCAGTCCCATTTGTTATTCAGGTAGCACCCTAGATATTTATACGAATGAACTCGTTCAATGGCTTTATCAGTAACAGATAATGTGGTATCAATTATTTCTTTGCAGACAACCATGAATTTTGTTTTGCGAATGTTCATCCTTAAGCCATAATCATTGCTAACTCCGTTCACACGATTCAGCAATGCTTGGAGATCTTCAATGCTTCCAGCGATCAGGACTGTGTCATCTGCATTTCGGAAAATTATTCGGAAATTATTGATGACTGTGCCGTTGATGACAATGCCTTGATGAAATCCATCCAAGGCTTCCGACATGATTGCCTCCGAATATAAGTTGAAGAGCATTGGAGACAGCACACAGCCTTGTCCAACACCGCGTCGAATTTTTACTTCATCGGACAACATGTTATCCACCCGAATGTTCGCTCGTTGATTCCAGTAGAGATTGGCAATGATTCGTATGTCACTATTGTCAATTCCCACTCGTTGAAGAAGTTCTAGCATTTTAGTGTGCTGTATTCGGTCAAATGCCTTCTCATAGTCAATGAAGCACAAGAATACATACTTGTTCAAATCCTGGCAGCGCTGCACAAGGACTTGTATCGAGAACAAGCTATCCCTGGTGCCAAATCCACCCCGGAATCCAAATTGTGTGTCCGACCTAAATTCTTCGCACTTTCTGAAGATTCTTCCATGAATTATTTTTAGAAGCAGCTTGAGGACGTGACCCATCAAGCTGATCGTTCGATGTTCTTCGCAGTGCCTTGCATTAGGCTTCTTTGGTAGTGGAATGAAAGTAGACTTGAGCCAGTCTTCAGGGATCAGGCCGGTCCTGTAGATCTTATTGAAGAGGGATGTGAGAACATTTATGTTTTCATCGCCCAGAACCTTTAGTATCTTGGCATGAACATTGTCTGGTTCAGGAGCTTTGCCAGACTTCATCTCACAAATAACCTTCATCACCTCCTCTCTTAGGATACTTGGTCCAATATCCGTCTCATAAATGCCTTGATCTGCAACTCGGTCATCATCGAAGAGCTTGTGCACATACCATTCCCATAGCTTGATCTTGTCGCATGTCGTGGCAACCAATCAGTTCATTAATCTTTTTGTGCAGGTGAAATGTGTCGTGTTTATTCTGAAGCTCTTCGATTTCGCGGCACTTGCTCACCAACCATTTCTCCTTGGCTTTTTGGATCTCAGTTCAAATCAACCTCTGTAGAGCATCGTATCTCTGTTGATCTTTTCCTTTGCATTCTCGTCTTTTATCCATTAGCTCAGGAACATCCGTTGTCATCCAGGATTTGTGTTGCTTCTTTTTATCAACCTTCAGATGTTTCTCTCACACTGAAGTAAGCACCGTCTTTACCTGATTCCATTGAACATTAACGTCAGCACAGTCCTCTATGTTACCGAGTCCTGAGATCAGTTCTTGTTGGACAGACTCTCGAAAAGCATCCTGCTTTAGCACAGTCACGTCAATCTTGGCTTTGGCAGGTAATTTCTGCATCGAACGTAACCTGACATTCAACTTTCCAACCAGAGGATTATGGTCCGATGAGACGTGTGCTCCTGGGTAGGAATACTGTCGGAATACTATTCTTGAACCGTCTGTTCACCAAAATAATCAATTTGATTACGGACAATATTTTGAGCATCATCCTCTGGTGACTTCCAGGTACAGAGCCTCTGAGGTGGTAATTTGAAGAAGGTGTTCATGACAACAAATTCCTCCTCTTGACAGAATTGTACCAATCGATCACCTCGTTCGTTTTGAAGCCCAAGACCGAACCATCCTACTCCCTGTACTTATTATAGCGTTGAAGTCTCCCATTATGATGTTGACCTCGTGAGCCTTAGTCAAATTCAAGATAGATTTTATTTCCTCGTAAAACGCTTCCACAACGTCATCATCTGCATCTGACGTAGGTGCATAAACCTGAAGATATTCACATCTACAGGCTTGGACTTAAGTTGGAGCATCTTGATCCGGTCCGAAAATGGGATGAAATTTTTGATGGAACACCCAACTGTTTTGGATACGACTACAGCGACCCCATTACGATGGTGTTTATCGTCATTTCCAGAATAATATATGGTGTGATGGTCACTGTAGTATTGTCCTCTTCCTGGCCAACTCACTTCACTGATGCCGAGAATGCTTATTTCCATTCTCTCCATTTCATGCTTGACATTGTGGAACTTGCCTGCCTGATACATGCTTCGAACATTCCAAGTTGCAATCTTAATGGCTGACCCGGAGATTCTTAGCACCCTCGGACCACTTAAGGCCTGCCGGGGACTGAGGGCCATTTTAATGTATGTCTCAGCCATGATGATTGTACTAGGAAACATTATGTGGTAGTTTTCCGTTGTTTTCCACGCGCTGAAGCTTCGCCGTTTTTGGTGGTTACTCCACCTACGCCTCTGCTGTATTTGGTGGCTGTTTAACCCATCTATCGGTAAATACCCATTATCGTACTTGAACGCAGCTGCCCAACCCAGGGTAGTATACAGGAGTTGTTTACCATTGCCTTCTTCAACGCAGTGGTCCTTGGCATTGTCACTCAAGTGATCATCCTCCTCAGATGTTGTCCATATTGCTGCTGCCCAGTATAGGTCCCGCAGCTGCCCCTAACATGGGATACAGACGCTGCTTTATGGATTCGGGTGACATTTCTTTCACCCAGGGTACCATTACCCCACCTAAAGGGGCTCATCCGTCCAAAGCCGTTGGCACCCTTAAAGGATCGAGTTATTTAACGCCGCCCGACACTCGGCGTGGAGACGCTGGCTGTACGGTCTACTCCATTAACGTAGCGAGATCTCCGGCTAGACGGGGGTTCTTTTACATGCCATAAATCTATGACATGGGCTCGCCGACTTTACTTCCCCTCCAAAGGAAGGCATACTGAGGTTTTTAACGCTCTTAAAAAATCCATCGACTCTGGCCGGGCATAGAAGCTCATCATGCTATCAACTATGCCACGGAAACCACCATGCTAGAAAGTAAAATTTGTTAGAATTGTGCATGTGTGTAGGCCTATATGATTGGGTGCAAGTTAGTTTGGCAGTGTATTGCCTAATGATTAGGCCATGGCCAAGCTCTTCATGCAATTAGTAATTTACATATCCATGTTCATGCTGTAGAATTTGAGGCTCACAGCTTGTCTGCTATCCTACTGCACATCCAGAATGCATCGCAGAAAACAATGGAGTGACCTGTAGGGTTTGAATATTAGACCACAGTCAGGATTTGAACCCAAATCTCCTGTATTCTGGGCAGAGCGTTTAATCGCTTACACCTCTGAGGACCTTGCTATGACCAGGACTCGTTTCCAAATCTTACATGAAGAGGGCATTGAGAGAAACTTCCTGGATATTGCTTGAGATGGCTGTGATCTCATTAGGCGACACCAGAGCTACCTAGTTGCCATAGAACCTGAATCATAAAAATTACGTGGGAACAGCTCCCCTAGGAATGGTCATACCTTTTGAGTAAGATGTGATTGTTCTCAATGACTTATGCATTAAGATTTGCAAACAAGTCCTGCTTATGGCAAGGTTTGTGATGTAAGCTATGTTTCCGCCAGCATGTCTGTCATTTCTGTCTACTCTCTTTTGTTCTTTGCCGGTTGATCTTGAAGCCAAAGTTACGCGTAAAGATGAGCCTTTATAAAGGTAGAACATTTCTATTGTTTTTTCATCCTCAAATGGTGATTTGATAGTGGTTCAACACAGAGATTGTACCATGGTACAGAAGACTACTTGTTTTAATCAGATGCTGTCAGAGCAGCTTGAAGAGATAGGGTCATTTGGGGTAAAACGGGTATAAAAATTGCTTCTTTTTATCTTTGATCTTTTATAATGAATTCCAATCAAACATTAACTTTTTACATTTTGTTCCAACTCAGCATTGTAACTTTCTAGAATAGTTTTATGCATGTTATAAGTTGATTGACCACATCGTATGGAAATTATTACCACTTTTACACTATACCCATTTCACCCCATGGATGGGGGAAAACTGGTATAGTACACATTTTTAAAGTAAAACATAACTTTAGCAAGTATTATACTCGTTTTACCCCTGAATATGTGAAATGTAGGTAAAAAGAAGACACTTAAAAGAATTAAGAAGTCATATATTTGACTACAAATTAAAAATGGCTCATAGATTTAGGCGAAGAAAGCACAAAGCATAAACAATAATAGTGATCTACAATTTGTGGCAGATACAGTTAGACAAGTGTGAAAAATCTCCCATGATACCAGATTGTTACAATTGTCTCAACCAATTGCAGTTTTGTTCTGGGCTTCCTTTCTCTAATTTTCTTCTTCAATATCATCCACAAATTTTCTATGGGATTAAGATCTGATGAATTGCCAGGCCAAGACAGTGCTGTGACATTTTCCTGCTTACTTAGACTTTGACCACTTTTGCACGATGGCAGGGAGCTGAATAGTCCTTTAAATAAATCCCGTTCTGACGCTAACAGCATTATACCCATTTTACCTCATGTTTAAAAAATAATAATAACATAGAAACTATCACACATAAAATTCTGAAATTAATGAAAGCTTGAAATAGACATATGTAATGTATACATACCTAGATTTGAAGCTTCAATCTTATCAGGTTCACTTTTCACAATGTATTCTATCTTCTTGTTTCATTTACACTGACACATGGCAAGAACAACTTTTTTTTTTGAGAAGCCATTATCAATGTTGTCAACCTGCCTTTAGCATGATATAGGCTAACATGCAATCATGGAATAAACATATGCTATTTTTACTGGTACATATTGTCAATAGTTTGAGATTTATTAAATGAAATGAAAGATCTTCGGTAGAAGAAAAGGTACACAAGATGGAAAGAGCATATGGTATCACTAAGAATTTTTATAACAAAGAGTGCTTTTCTAAAAATCTTAAAATAAGGCACTACACTACAGTAGTGAAACCGGAATGCTTATACGCAAGTGAATGTCTGGTACTAAACTATAGATTAGATAAACTTGAAGTACTAGAAAGGATAATCATGAGGAAAATTTTAGGCCCAGTGAAAACAGCAGAAGTATGGAAATTAAGATCTAATGATGAAATATACAGGAACATAGAAAATATAACAGAAACGATAAGAAAAAGGAGATTGCAATTTTTTGGACATATTTACAGAATGGATGATTCCAGATTAACAAAAAGGATATTCAAGTACCTTTGGGAGAAAAGGGCAACAACTAGCTGGATTCAAGAAGTAAAGAAAGATTTAGAAAGAAATGATATAAGTGAAGAAGAAACGGTGAACAGAGAGATCTTTAGAAAAAGAGTATTAAGTATGAAAGGATTTCAAGGAAGATTGCCAAAGAAACCTGGTGCGAAGTGGTCCGAGGACAGAAAGAAGCAGCATAGTGAACGGATGAAGGAGTACTGGAGGGAACGGAAGAGAAAACAACAAAGTGTGAAGAATTGAAATTGGCACGAGGTCCCTAGCAGGCCTCATCGGAAAGAAGAAGAAGAAGTAATGTTGTTTATACCCGTTTCACCCCACTATACCCATTTTACCCCAAGTGACCCTATTACACCTTCAGATGGTTTAATTTCATATCATTTAACACAGTCACTGCCTATTTGTGTTTACAGTTGTAGGGTTTGTCTTATTTTTTGGGGAGGCTTGTCACTTAAGTATTTAACAGTAATAGCCACAACCAGGGGCTAACAGGGTGGCTTGAAGTATCAGAACACATTCAGATAAATTAACATTTATCAACTTTCCATACCGTATATTCCCAGATTATTACTGCATACTAGTGTTTATATTTGTAATTTCTCAATTGAATCTAAGGAACAGGCATAGTCAAAGAAAAATAACAAACAAAACTAACAATAAAAGACAGACTACTAACTTACCATGGGTCACAGCTGAACTCCTTACACTTATAAAACAACGAGACACTCTGCATGCAAAGCTCAAAAATCCCCTTCACAAAAATAATAATGATATGAACCAAGAATACTGTAGATGCAGGAATAGTGTAACAAACTTAAAAAGAAGACTAAAGTCAAATTACTACTCAGAAAAATTCAGAACATATGGAAACAATTCCAATAAAACTTGGGAAACTATCAAAGAAATCATACACAACAAAAAACCAACAGTTGAGACATGCACTTCACTTGAAATAGACAACAAAATTATCACAGACAATCAAGAGCTATGCGAATCATTTAACTCGTTCTTCACAAACATTGCTGGAAGTCTAGCAAAAGCTATTCCTGAACAGAAGGAAATCCTCAGTAAGGACCACAAGCAGTCAAATTCCCTCTACTTATATCCAACAGATGAAGCAGAGGTCAAGTCCATCATCACAAATTTAAAAAATAAAAAGAGCTGTGGCTTAGATAGGATCAAGACAAATTTCATTAAAAACAATATGCAATCATTTATTAAAATCTTGGTTGAAATGATTAATGAGTCCTTAGTTACTGGCATGATACCAGATGACTTAAAAGTGGCCAAAGTAGTTCCTATATTTAAGGGTGGTGACAAAAGAAATCCAAGTAATTATAGACCTGTTTCTATTTTATCGGTAGTTTCAAAAATTCTGGAAGAAGTGGTAAAAACAAGATTGCTTTCATTTTTGAACAAGAATACATTCTTTCATAATATGCAATATGGATTCAGGGAAAAATCTAGTACTGAGGCAGCAACTATTGACCTAATAACAATGCTACAAGAAACTATTGACAAAAATAATATGGCAGTTGGGTTATTTATTGATCTCACAAAAGCCTTTGATACAGTAGATCATAAAATACTGTTGTCAAAATTAGAAAATGCTGGTGTCTGAGGTATAGCTCTAAAATGGTTCCAAAGCTACCTTATTGGAAGAAAGCAGCATGTAGCTTTGAATAAATGCATAAGTTCAGGAAAATATATAACTCATGGCGTTCCACAAGGATCTATACTTGGACCTACATTATTCTTAATTTATATAAATGATATTGTGGAATGTAATTTGAGAGGGCATATCAAATTGTATGCAGATGATACAAATATCTTCTACACTGGGAAAGACATAATTGAAATCATACAAAATGTGCAACAAGATATAAATACTCTCTCACAATGGTTCCAGGCTAATAAATTAACAATGAACCTACAGAAGACCAATTACATGGTAATTTCAAAACAAAGCATGAAAGAAATCACACATGACAAAATATATATAAATAATATTGAAATAAAAGAGGTTAATCAGGCAAAGTATTTAGGTCTAATCATCGACAAACACCTGACCTGGATTGAACACGTTGAACGAATTGCTAAGAAACTCTCACCTGTAGTAGGGATCCTAAGGAAACTTCGGTATCTTATTCCCCTAAACCTTGTAAAACAAATCTACTATTCACTTGTACATAGCAAGCTCCAATATTTAAATGTTATTTGGGCTCACTGCAGGAAATCCACACTGAATGATTTAATGACTATTCAGAATAGGGCTATTAGAAACATATTCAACCTTCCTTACTGCACTCCAGTAAAAGATCTGTACATCAAAAGTAAAATTCTACCCCTCAGCATAAGTGCAGAACTCCGAGCAGCTATGCTAATATACAAGATTAAACACAACACAATACTCTATAGCTCTCCCTACATCTTGAACTCAGACAATCATTCATATGGAACTAGGCATGCGAAGGACGTAGCCTTATATATCATTCACTCTTCTAAATATGGTAGAAATAGTTTCAAGTTCTCTGCGTCACAGTCATATAATAAACTTCCTGATGAAGTAAAAAGTGCACCAACTTTGTCGGTATTTAAGAGGAAAACTATGGAAGTATTGTGGGGAAAATTCGATGCATCTTAATACATCAAATAAGTTAAGTTATGTATAAGATTAAAAAATCCTAAGTGCTTATCATTTTAAGGGACCTTGGTCTAAACAATCTTAGATATGGTATCAACCTTATAATAGGCCTATGTCCTTATTCATCAATTTGTGTTACCTTCAGAATTTTCTTCCTTGGTGTGTAAACACACATATTACTGTACAATTCCTCTGTACGAGCCTATGGCTCTTTGGAATTAATTGAATAAAATAACAAATAACATCTTGGCAGTAATACCTTCATGGATTACCTTAATTGGTGGAGGGTAACTGTTTGTGGATGGCTGTGTGATTTTCAATCTTGCATCCTTATAGATATCAAATTAATAGGTAGATCTTCTTTTTAGGGTGATTAGCGCTTTAGTATTTGAAATTTAAATTCAGTTGGTCAGTAATTGTAACTTAATGGGTGTTATTTCCTAAACCTGAAAAATAACATATGTCCTGCTGTGTTATTTCCAACTGGCCCTGGATCTGGAAATAAAACTCATGCGAGTGTTTGAGAGTTATCAATCTGTTCTCTTCTGAATTGCACTGTTCTTGACATTCTCTAGGCTTTCTTTTTCACTTACTTTCTGCCAAACAAAATCCCTTCAGCCTTTGCAGGCTTCTAGTATGGTCATATTCCGTGCAGAATAAGGGCACTTGACTTCGACTATAGCATCGTCTCCTATTAATCCGTCTGGGGAGACACCTAAGATACCATAAGTTTTATGTATGAAAAGACCACATTCTTTGACTTTTCTACCTGATTTCTCCTGTAAATTTCGTTTTGCAATTCGCTCATTATCACAGCCATACTGCATTGCTTTTGAGTGAAATTTGCCGTACAGTTTTTTTTTTACTATTGGAGCCCATTTCGAAGTAGGTTTCCTCTTGCATACATATCCAAAATTAGATGCCATAACTCTGTCCTTTCTGGCTGTGTGCCACTTTTCATTTTCCCTTTGACCTCTTGTTTCCTTTTCCAGTTTTTGTATATCACCTTCACTAAACTTTAGTTGCTTGATCTTCTCATCACTAAACTCTCTCAACAGTAAGTCATCGAAATCCAACTGCATTGATCGGTTTCCATAATCACGTGAGACAGTACATTTCATTTCATTTCATTAGACTGTCATCGGGACATTCTTTTCCTTTCTCGCAACGCAAATAAACTTTTTTCGGCAAGCTGCTCTTCCTCTCTCTCTGCTGAGTGCAGTCTTCTTCACTATTGTGGCAGTTTTTTTTTTTTTTTTCAAAACTGATTTCTTTGTTTTATTGTGCCAGGATGGCCCAAATTGAAAGTCTAGGCCAGCAGCTTTGGTTTTATGAATGAAGGAACCTCGTTTCTCTCGATTGATCTGTTTACCTCCCGTGAATTTTGCAACAAGGAACACATGATTTTCGGCAGCATTGCGGCTGGTGTTTGATACTAGCTGGAAACTTTTTGCAATTAGGGGCTGCAAGCAAGAACGCACCTTGTCACAAGCATTAGTTTGGTCTGCAGTTAGCTGTTTGTCTTCACCTTGCCCGCTGGTAGTGAAAAATTACTGTTTGTAGTCTTTATGAATCCCAATCCAATCCAGTATTTCCGGAAACCAATTTTCCATTTTCACAATCGCTAGGTCTTACCTTTTTAACACAAAATATGATAAAATGTTCCGGCTAACTCAAACAAATTGCTAGCGTTTCGCCCCAGTGTACCATTGGGCTCTTCAGTTGGCATGTTATACCTCACCAAGACGCGTAGCTAGTGCACAATGAGAAGGCCATTGTAAGACGCTCAATACATATGTATCTACATCACGAGCAATGCCAGTGCACTATGGGAGTCAAGCTCCCTTTCCAAAGCAATAGAACCTTACCTTGGCATCGATATAGTATCGAGTGTTCTCTAAAGAAGTTGTATTGTCCGTTTGAGCTAATATATTTTAACACAATAATGATAAAATGTTCTGGCTAACTCAAACAAATTGCTAGCATTTCGCCCCAGTGTACCATTGGGCTCTTTAGTTGGTATGGTACACCTCACCAAGACGTGTAGCTAGTGCACACTGAGAAGGCCATTGCAAGACGCTCAATACATACAGTATGTAGCTACGTCACGAGCAATGCCATTGCACTACGGGAGCACTAGCTATACGTCTTGGTGAGGTGTAGCATACCAACTGAAGATGCCCAATGGTACACTGGGGCGAAACGCTAGCAAATTGTTTGAGTTAGCCGGAACATTTTATCATATTTTGTGTTAAAATATATTAGCTCAAACGGACAATACAACTTCTTTAGAGAACATTCGATTCTATATCGATGCCAAGGTAAGGTTCTATTGCTTTGGAAAGGGAGCTTGACTCCATTAGTGCACTGGCATTGCTCGTGACATAGATACATATGTATTGAGCGTCTTGCAATGGCCTTCTCATTGTGCACTAGCTACGCGTCTTAGGTGTACCATACCAACTGAAGATGCCCAATGATGCACTGGGGCGAAACGCTAGCAATTTGTTTGAGTTAGCCGGAACATTTTATCATGTTTTGTGTTAAAATATATTAGTTCAAACGGAGAATACAACATGTTTTCTTTCGAGAACATTCGATTCTATCACGTCTTACCTTTCCACACAATGCATTGTTTTCATTTGAAGTCGAACTTGCTTCTCTGGAAAAAGTTGACACTGAATAGTTCATGATCTAGTACTCCTACATTTATGTCTTAGATGTAAAAAACAAACTTCACCCGTGGCGCGACAGCCCATGATGGGCCTAGGCCTACCAAGCAACCGCTGCGCTATTCAGCCATGTAGCCTGCAGATTGCATGGTGAAGTTTTGTCAACCAACTTGTACAGGTAAAATATACGTGAAATCACAACTGCTCAGTGCATTACAGATTCTTTAATGCAAGCGTAAAGAAATATATAATTTCAAATAGCCTATAAACTAGGAAAAAAACTTACAGGTGTGTAGAGGTGTTTTTCTTTTTTTTAGGACCTGGCTTCCTTTTTATTGCTACTTAGTCGCAATCTCCCTTGGGATTTAGTGGTGGCTCCACTTTCAAAGAAAAAAAAACAACAACTCCACGTGATGACCGTAATGCTCTCCACCAGTCGTACCTATATGTTCATGTATCTATTCTACCAGAAATACTGTCCAAAAAGTAAAGTGCTGAAAATAGAACACCTAACAGGCATTAAAAAATAATACTGTTGCAGTTAAAATAAATTAAACAAAAAGTAATTATAGAGATCAATGAACTAAAATCAAGAATTCGTAACTACGAACTGGTAAAATATCAAAGGATCTCTCAGAAATATCCAGACCTTGACAATAATTCAGAACTAACTAGCACAGTCAATCGCAACATTGGACTAGATGCTTGGGAATCCCATACCGTCAGTTAAGGTTATCGCTCTCTCAAATCACTCCAGCTCCGCTGCCCACCCCACCTTGTTATACTGCTGCGCCTTTTGTTTCAAGTACAGTAACACTTTTATTCACAAAATTCCCAAAGTGAGCCCGACGATTCTATTCAACCAATTTAGGTTTGGAATCAGTGAGTAAAACTCAACTTTCTTATTACCGTTGTTTTTATTTTTTATTTATTTTTATCAGATATTTGAAAAACAAACAGCAACTTCTATGTTTTTGAAAATAAAAAGTAAACAATGAATTAATCTCAATTCTGCTACTAGACAGAGTACATAGCTTCAGATCGCAGATTGGAGCTCCCCTTCGATTAAAAAAAAAAGTTCAGCTTCGCTTGTGCTGCCATCTGTTTAAGTATTTTCTTACCATAGTGTCGCTTGTCATGCCACTCTACTGTACTTGCCAGAAGGTATTTACTTAAGATTGTGTTAATGTGTGATTTGGACATCATTCATTCAACTCTCTTTTTGTTTCATCATACTTTTTTCCCCCTAGTATTGTCTTTTACTTCTCCTTACCCTTGGCCTCATTCATAGTCTCTATGATTGTACATGTCAAATATTATCCTCTGTATACACTGTAATATAATAAAAGTAATTCATGATAGACATTGTAATCATGTATTGTTTGCCTACGAACCTAGAACTTGATGCTACATCGTCACCCTTGCATTCTCAAGTACATTTCTTCCTGGAGTAAAAATGGGAAATATCACCTAGCAACAGAGGAGGTGAAACCACTGGCTCATATCCTGGATCAGCAAACTACTTTGCAGATAGCCCTCGGACTCCACAGCATTTTAAAAGCTCTAATTTTTCTTCATGAGAAGGTAAGTTTGTATCTTCTACTCACCCTCTTTAAATAGTTTTGTAGACTACCAGCATGAAGTGTGTATGGTTAGGAAGTTGAAGTTGTGCATATGAAGAATTTCTTTGGAAAGGCCTCAAACCATATTATTACACCATTGTACAGAATCATGAATCAACATAATTTTTAAATCTAACTTAAAAGTTTGATAAATCCATGTCGTATTAAAAGCAATATTATTTATGATCTACTAGCTGAACCTGGCATGCGTTGCAATGCCAATTAAAGAAAGTGTTGGCGTTGTGACTTTGTTTGTTGAAGTGCTTTTGGATTCCCAATATTTTTTCTTTTTCCGTTAAACACCACTAAACAGTTGTAAAATTGATTTACTATCTCAGAAACATTCATGGGAGCTTGCTCAAACACTCACCCAAGTTTCATCGCAATGAAATGAATGGTATATGAACGCATACAGGACTTTGTTGAAACGATTCGAGCGCCGTCACCCATTTGTTGAATATACTTGTACGCTACCTATTGTAAAATGGATTTACTAAGTCGAAAACCTTCCCTGGCGTGTACACAACAACTCATCAAAGTATAATCGCAATTGGATGAATGGCATATGAACGCACACGGGATTTTGTTTAAACAATTCGCGCGCCGCCACTCATTTGTTGAATCTACTTGTGTGCCACCAATTGGAAAATGGATTTACTAATTCATAAACCATCGCAGGACTGTACTCAACTCACCAAAGTTTTATCACACTCGGATGAATGGTATATGAACGCATGTATGGGACTTTGTTGAAACGATTCATGCGCTGTCGCTCATTAGTTGAATCTACTCGTGCGCTACCAATTGTAAAGTGGATTTACTAAATCAGAAACCCTCGCGGGAGTGGAAACAACATTTCACCAAATGTCATTGCAATCGCATGAATGGTATATGAACGCATACGGAATTGTTTAAACGATATGCGCGCCGTTACTCATTTGTTGAATCTACTCGTGCGCTACCTATTGCAAAATGGATTTACTAAGTCAGAAATCTTTCCTGGAGTGCACACAACAATTCACCAAAGTTTCATCGCAATCGGATGAATGGTATATGAACGCTTACGGGACTTTGTTGAAACGATTCACATGCCGTCGCTCATTTGTTGAATCTACTCGTGCGCTACCTATTGTAAAGTGGATTTACTAAGCCAGAAACCTTCCCGGAAGTGTACACAACATCTCCCCCAAGTTTCATCACTATCGGGCGAATGGTATATGAACGCATACGTGTCTGTGTTGAAATGCTTCACGCGTCTTCTCTCATTTGTTGAGTCTACTCGTGCACTACCTATTGTAAATTGGATTTACTAAGCCTTAAATCTTCCTTGCTGTGTACATAACAACTCACCAAGTATCATTGTTATCGGACGAATGGTATATGAACGCATACGGGACTTTGTTGAAACACTTCGCGCGTCGTCGTTCATTTGTTTAATCTACTTGTGCCATACCTATTGTAAAGTGGATTTACTAAGCCAGAAACCTTCCCTGAAGTGTACACAACATTTCACCCAAGTTTCATCGCTATCGGACGAATAGTATATGAACTTATACGGGACTTTGTTGAAATGGTTCGCGCGACGTCACTCATTTGTTGAATCTACTCATGCGCTACCTATTGTAACGTGGATTTACTAAGCCAGAAACCTTCCCTGAATTGTACACAACATCTCACCAAGTTTCATCGCAATGGGATGAATGGTATATGAACGCATGTGGGACTTTGTTGAAACAAACTCACGCCATTTTGTTGAAGCTACTCGCGTGCCATCTATTGTAAATTGGATTTACTACGCCTATAACTTTCCCGGGAGTGTGCACAACAGCTCACCAAAATTTGATCGCAATCGGATGAATTGTATATGAACGCATCGCCAACACTCATTTGTTTAAACTACTCGCGCGCTATCTATTGCAAATTGGATTAACTATGCCTATGACCATCCCGGAAGTGTTTACAACAACTCACCAAAATTTGATCGCAATCCGATGAATGGTTTATGTTCGCATAAAAGACGAACAAACGAACATTCATTTTTATATATATATATAAGGTAATCACTTGTGCTTGCTGCTCCAAAAGTGTTGAAGCCGATATTAAACTTATTGTGCTACTTGTATCAATAACAAAATCCCATTGACTTTTCAATGTGTTTAAAATTGTTGTAAATTTAATTTTGAACCATTTTTGTTTGGTGACATTTCTTTATAATGCTAATTTTGAGGGATGTATTTAAAATTTTATACTTCATGCTTCCTTATTTTACCCTTTACAATTCCAGGCAAATGTTAAGATAGCACTTAATATAAAAGCACTATAATAAGCCAAAGCCAGCTCATATCGATTTCTTGTCCGGCTTCTGTTATTTCATTTCTTATAATTATTTTATTCACTACTGCCTCTCAACAGAAGTAGCCCTTACGACTCAGTATATTTGCATGGGATTTTGCACAGTATGAGTATCTAATAATGAGTAGGCCTACTGTTCAGTTGCATCTACAGTGTTTCTGCCTTACATATGAGCCCTGAAATGGTGAAACAGAATTTGACAGGACATCAGTTACAAAATTCTCCCTGGTACTCATTGGTAGACCATAGTCGTTATGAAATTAACACTTGAGAGGGTTCAATATTTTGAATCATAACATTTTTATGATATTTTAGGTCTTCAATGGGTTAGGCACTGCCTCATACAGAGCCAGATGGAAAGATGAAGTGGCATCAGATTTACAACTGACTATTCCTTAATCACTTTTCATGGGTGGAGATTTTTCTGGAAATAACAGAGAAATGGTTGGTTCTGATGTCTTAAAATTTTGTTTTTGGGGTCTGGATGAAACCTACAGAGTATTGTTACTCATACTAACAAGGGAAGGGATTGCGGTGTAAAATTCTAATCTGGTTGAAATTTAGCACACAATATTCTTACAAAGTTATACAATGACGCAGTGAAAACCGCACGGGCCACTTTCAATTTTGAACGCCAATATCGAACGCCGAAAACCTGCTGGTAGAAGGCATGAGCGAGGAGGTGGGAAGATGTAAAATTGACCTTGAATCCTATCAGCTCGCGATGACTCGTGGCCACCAGACATTGCGCTGCAATCCCCACCTTCCACCTTCCCCCCAAACCGTCACTGCCTTATCAGTTCGGTAGGACTATTCAAAACAAAAGTGTTGTTTTGGATGAACAGGTCCCAAGTCGTTCCTATATGAAGCCATGTAAGTGTGACAATTTAATTTTGTCTGTTTTTAATTTTACTGGCACAGACAACAATTAATGTTAAACTTAACGTTACAGTCAAAATATTGACAAATGTCAGAAAGTGACAATGACGATGTTCAATTGCTACACCATCCAAGTTGTAATCCTTGGAATGTGGAATGTCTACAAAGCTGCTTTGCTGAACGTTATCGCTATGAAAACTGGTGGCCGGGATCCATCACGTGATGCTAGGATTCAAGGTCAGCTTTACCTCTTCCTACCTCCTCGCTCATGCCGTTGCCCGGCAGGTTTTCGGCGTTCAATATTGGCGTTCAAAATTGAAAGTGGCCCGTGTGGCTTTCACTACGTCATTATAGAACTTGGTAAGAATATTGTTTACTAAATTTCAACCAGATTAGAATTTTACACCGCAATCCCTTCCCTTGTAAGTGGTGTAAAATGAGCTGTCTTTGGTTTTCTGACAACTTCAATATTTTGCCTATTTTAGCCTATGTCAGAGTTCCTAAGGGCCAAATTCAGAATAATATATTGTATTTCAAAATGTCAATAGTTGTGTATTCTTCCCAGATATCAAAACTATATTCATGCAAAATTTCAGCTTAATAGGTAGAGTACGGTAGTTTTTGCATGCTAGAGGAACATGACAACATAAAGACACTACTTGATTGAACCCCTTATTATTTTCCTCTGAAGTTGAGTTGATTGGCTGGTTTTCAGAAACAGATCATACTCACCCGAGTATTCACAATTCAAACAACTCAAGTTACCTTTCATAAACTTTAGTGTGTTACCTCGTAGGTGAGAATTGTCCATAATAGAATTCAAATAGACATATGAGGATTTAGGAATAGGTGGAAAGGCAAAACTAGGTTTTGCAATCCCAAGGTTCAGACATGTGACAACAATTCTAATTAAACGTATCTTGACCTACACTAAGTTATCATCCAGAAATAACGAGTCAGGGATAAATCCTAAATTAAATTTCCCTTGAGAAAAATATAGGTTGTTCTTCTCATGATATCACATTAATATACAATCATAAATCACAACATAGGATACCTTAAGAATAGCTTAAAGACTACCTAGAAACTAATGATCATTAGTTTACCTTTACGTTACAAGCTGATGAAGTTCACACCTTTGGATTTCAAATGCCAATTTCTGTCTCTTGCTATTTATTCTCATTCCTCTTATATATATATCTATATATATAAAAATCAATGTAACGTGATAGTTTGTCTGTGGGTGGGTATGTATGTCTCCTATGCGTTCATATACCATTCGTCCGATTGCGATGAAACTTGGGTGAGATGTTGAGTACACTCCAAGGAAGGTTTCTGACTTAGTAAATCCATTTTACAATAGGTAGCGCACGCGTAGATTCAACAAATGAGCGACGATGAGCGAAGCATTTCAACAAAGTCCTGTATGTGTTCATATACCATACGTCCGATAGCGATGAAACTTGGGTGAGCTGTTGTGTACACTCCAGGGAAGGTTTCTGGCGTAGTACATCCATTTTACAATAGGTAGCGCAGCAGTAGATTCAACAAATGAGCGATGACACGCGAAGCGTTTCAACAAAGTCCCGTATAAGGTCATATACTATTCGTCTGACAGTGATAAATGTTTGGTGAATTGTTGTTTACACTCCAGGAAAGGTTTCTGGCTTAGTTAATCCATTTTACAATACGAAGCGCACGTTTAGATTCAACAAATGAGTGACTACGCGCGAAGCGTTTCGACAACGTCCCGTATACGTTCACATACCATTCATCCAATTGCGATGAAACTTGGGTGAAATGTTGTGTACACTCCAGGGAAGGTTTCTGGCTGAGTACATCCATATTACAATAAGTAGCGCAAGAGTAGAATCAACAAATGAGCGACGACACGCGAAGCGTTTCAACCATGTCCCGTATGCATTCATATACCATTCGTCCGATAGCTATGAAACTTGGGTGAGATGTTGTGTACACTTCATGGAAGGTTTCTGGCTTAGTAAATCCACTATACAACAGGCAGCGCACAAGTAGATTCAACAAATGAGGGACGACGCGCGAAGCGTTTCAACAAAGTCCCGTATAAGGTCATATACCATTCTGCCGTTAGCGGTGAAACTTGGGTGAAATATGGTCGACACTCCAAGGAAGGTTTCTGGCTTAGTAAATACATTTCACAGTAGGTAGCGCATGAGTAGATTCAACAAATGAGTGACGGAGCACGAATCGTTTAAACAAAATCCGGTATGCGTTCATATACTATTCATCCGATTGCGATGAAACATTGATCAGTTATTGTGTACACGCCAGGGAAGGGTTTCGACTTAGTAAATCCATTTCACAATAAGTAGCGCAAGAGTAGATGCAACAAATGGGTGCCGACGCGCGAAGCGTTTCAACAAAATCCCCTATTGGGTTCATATAACCTTCTTCGATTGCGATGAAGCCTTGATGAGTTATTGTGTACACGCCAGGGAAGGGCTTCGACTTAGTGATACATTTCTCAATAGGTAGCGCAAGAGTAGATTCAACAGATGAGTGACAGCACACGAATCGTTTAAACAAAACCCCGTATACGTGCATATACCATTCATCCGATTGCGATGAAACATTGATGAGTTATTGTGTACACGCCAGGGAAGGGTTTCGACTTAATTAATCCATTTCACAATTGGTAGCGCACGAGTATATGCAACAAATGGGTGACGACGCGCGAAGCGTTTCAACAAAATCCCCTATGCGTTCATATAACCTTCTTCGATTGTGAAGGTCCTACAGGAACCCTGAAAAGTGACGGCTAACGGGGCTCTGGTGAAGCTACGATAGGCCCAGCAAGCCAGTAGTGGATAAAACCAAATGCTTTCAAAAATGGAACGAGCCTCGGACAGGATGGATTTAATAGACGACGACACGGCTGTACACACGGACTAAGATTTGGAACTTTAAACCTAAGAACGCTGACGGGGAAGGTGGAGGAGATAGTGGATATGATGGAAAGAAGGAAGTTGGATTTATTGGGATTGGCAGAAACAAAGTGGAAAGGGGAAGGAAGGAGAGTACTGAGAAAAGGCTATAGACTGTACTGGAGTGGGAACGAAGAGGGAAAGAGGAATGGAGTGGGAGTAGTAGTACGAGATGGTTTAAAAGAAGAAGTGAGGAGAATAAGTGATAGGATGATGAAAGTGAAAGTAGCACTGAGGGGAGAGACCGTAGAAATAGTGCAAGTGTATGCTCCACAAGTAGGCTGCGCTTCTGAAGAGAAGGAGGAGTTTGAAGAGGAATTGCAGAAGCAGCTGGTAGGAAGAAATGTGATTGTTATGGGGGACCTCAATGCCCATGTAGGAAGAGAAAGACAAGGTTATGAGAGTGTTCTAGGACCAGAGGGTTGGGGTGGAAGAAATGAGGAAGGAAAGAGACTGTTGGACTTCTGCCAGAGGAACAGCCTGCTAGTTGGGAACTCCTGGTTTAAGAAAAGAGAGAGCCACACAATCACATGGTACAGTGATGACTTGACCAGGAAGTCGGTGGTCGACTATATACTGTATGATAAAGAACTAAATAAGAACATCACGGACATCAAGGTTATACCATCGGAGAACCTGGATAGCGACCATCGATTACTGGTAATGAACCTGAGAGGGAGTAAGGAGAAGAAAGGGACTGAGAACCAGGAAAGACGTATAAGGATATGGAAACTGAAAGAAGGGGATAGAAGGGTCGAGTACCTCAAAATGGTAAAGGAAGGAATTCCAACAGATGAAGAAAGAGGGGTGGAAGAGGAATGGGCTAGATTTAAGAAGACACTAGTGGGTGCAGCAGAAGCAGTATGTGGGAGGACAAGTAGTAAGAAGAGGTGGAAGGAAACACCATGGTGGAATGAGAAGACAAAAGATATTGTAAGGGAAAAGAATAGAGCCTTTAGGAGGTGGTATCAAAATAGGACGGTAGAGACAAGGGAAGAGTACCAGGAAAGAAAGAAGGAGGCGAAGAGAGTGGTGGCTGAGGAGAGAAGGAAGTGGATGGAAGAGTGGACAAAGATGATGGAGGAGGATAGTGAAGGTACAAAAAAGGTCCTGTATGGGATGGTAAAAAATAAGAAGCGGAAGGATCCTACGGATTATGTTAGAATGGTGAACAAAAGGGGACAAGAGATAGAAAATAGGGAAGAACTGAAGAAAATGTGGAAAGAATATTTTGAAGAACTTCTGAACCCAAATGGAAAAGATGGTGAGGAGGAAGAAATCGGGGAAGAGGAAGATGAACTGCAAACAGAAAAGGACTTAACATGGAAAGAAGTGGAAGATGCAGTGAACAAGATGAAAGGAGGGAAGGCACCGGGTGTGGATGAGTTGAGTGTGGAGATGGTGAGAGCAGCAGGAGAGGTGGGGATACAGTGGCTGTACCGAGTGATGAGGACAGCATGGAAGGAAAGGAAGACCCCAGAGGACTGGAAAAAAGGAATCATTGTCCCGATCTTCAAGAAAGGTAGTAGAACAGATTGCAGAAACTATCGGGGAATAACACTGATGAGTCATTGTGCAAAGATCTTCGAGAAAGTTTTGGAAAAGAGAATTAGGACAAGGATAGAAGGAGGGATGAGAGAAGAACAACATGGCTTCAGAGCAGGAAGGTCCACAGTGGATTTGATTTTTGCTGTAAGGCAGTTACAAGAACAGCACTATGAGTATGGAACAGATCTACTGATGGCCTTCCTGGACATTGAGAAAGCATATGACAGTGTATGCAGAAACAAAGTATGGAAGTCCCTGGAGGATAGAGGAGTAGAGAAATGGACTATAAAGAGGATAAAGGAGATGTACAAGGGAAGCGTGAGCTGTGTGAAAGTGGGAGGAGAGAGATCTGACTGGTTGGAACAAAGAAACGGCCTGAAACAAGGAAGTGCACTGTCACCGTTACTTTTCATTGTGGTGATGGATGACATAATGACCAGAGTGGCACAAGTAATTGGGGACGGAAAGATGAAAGCAATGGTGTTTGCAGATGATTTGGGGAAACAAGGAGGAGGAGGTACAGGAACAGTTGGACGTGTGGTAAGGAATAATACAAGGATATGGGATGAAATTTAGCATAAATAAGAGTGAGATGGTGATCACAACAAGGAAGAAGGAAAGAACCACAACGGGAATAACAATTGGTGGGGAACAGCTGAAGAAAGTGGAGAGTTTCAAGTATCTGGGAAGCCTGATACAAGATAATGGAAGAAACGATAGAGAAATAAATGAGCGGGGGAGGCAGGCAGAAGCATTTCGGAGGAGTGTGAGAAGCATGTTATGGAGCAAGGATGTCCCTCAGAACAGCAAAAAGATCATATATCGGACGTACTATGTCCCTATCCTGACGTATGCCTCGGAGACCTGGGTTATGAAAGGAAGGGAGAAGAGCAAAATACAGACCAGTGAGATGAGGTTCTTGAGAAGCAGTATTGGAGCTACAAAGATGGACAGAATAAGAAATGAGAGGACCAGAGAATTAATGAAGGAGGAACCATTACAGGATGGTATAGAGAAATCTAGACTTAGATGGTATGGACATGTAAAACGAATGGAGGAGAAGAGGATACCCAGGAGAGTACATGAGACGAAGTGGGAAGGAAAGAGACCGAGGGGAAGACCGAGAGACAGGTGGCTGAAGGGGGTGGAAGAAAGCGTGAAGAAGAGAGGAGAAGACTGGACAAGGGTGGAGGCTGAGAGATGGTGGGAAGACAGAAGACGTTGGAGAGGCTTGTGTTCCAAACAGACCCGGCCAGTGGCTGGAAACTGTGCAAGATGATGATGATGATGATTGTGATGAAACCTTGATGAGTTATTGTGTACACGCCAGGGTAGGGTTTCGACTTAGCAAATTCATTTCTCAATAGGTAGCGTACGAGTAGAATCAACAAATGAGTGACAGCGCACGAATCGTTCAAACAAAATCCCGTATACGTTCATACACCATTCATCCGATTGCGATGAAACTTTTGAAAGTTGTTGTGCACGCTCCCACGATTGATTCTAAATTAGAAGATCCATTTTACGATAGCATAGGGGCAGTTAACGGAAATTGAAAAACATGTTGTGTATCCAAAAGCACTTCAAAAAACAGAATTTCAACGCCAGCACTTTCTTTGATTGGCATTGCAACGCATGCCGGGTACAGCTTGTATATATATATAAATGAAAATCAATTAAAACTAATCTACTCGTGATATCTTTCGAAATCTCTCTTTACACTAACACTTTCATTAGATTTTCCCTTCAACAAACTCTCAACAATCCTCTTTACTTACCCCTATTGTTCAACAACCGAACTCCAAAAGTCAATCAAAATCCAAAGAAATTTAGTAAAACAACTAATTAGAAATTCCCCCTTCAAAAAAAAAAAAAAAATCAACTTGCTTCAGCATCAAAACCCAACTGAATTAAAATTAAAACATATATAAAGGATACATTTAATGCAGTGAGCTATAAAAGAGTTCATACTATGAGAGAGAGAGAGATTTTTTTTTTTTTGCCATGTGGCCTCATGAGAGGCCGAGTGCAGGTCTTTCTATTCAACGCCCGTGGGCGACCTGCGCGTCGGTATGAGAGATGGAATGGATGAAGATGAATGAAACTGGGCAAGGATGTGGAAGGAATCGGCCGTGGCCTATCAGAAGGTACCGTCCCAGCATTTGCCTGGTGTTGAAAATGGGAGACCACGGAAAACCATTTCAAGGACAGCCGACGGTGGGGCTTGAACCCACGCATGTCAGCAGAGAGCTTGGTCCCATGACCTAACGCTGCGCTTTAGCCAGCTGAGCCACTACTGTCGGTAGAGAGAGAATAAGGACATATTTAATGCTTTAAAGCAGTGTTTCCCAAACTTTTTTGTGTGTGTACCACTTTAAGAGATGAGAATCTCTCGCGTACCACCCAATGGTTGGGAGATATAGTAACTATTACCCCCATTACCATGACGTAGCAGACCAAAAGATGGATTGTAAATTGTGTTTGTTAGAGTTAGACTGTTAGAGTTAAATTCATTATTTATTACAATAAGTGAAAATGAAAATCCACAGCCTGCTTCCAGTCTCCGACCTGGTCGGGAATGGAATATTCAATTAAAATATTCAGAAATGACACGGCACAGATAATATTAATAAAACAAACTCTTAATAATTAAACATAAAAACCAAAGATCAACTAACAACTTCAATGTGAAGGGTGAGCTTGAAGATTAGAAGCCAACTTAGGAATGTCTGGTTTAATATTGCTGAGTCTCAAACGAAGATTGTTTTCCACTGTAAGGAGCCTATTCCAGTATTTATTCTTGAGATAAACAAGTGAAGAAAATGCAGTCTCTCACAAGTACGAAGTAGTGAAAGGCAGGAAAAATCTAACTGCTTTGTCAGCTATGTCTGCATAGTCTGCACGCCTCTCAACCCAAAAGTTCACAAGAGCCATTTTTGTAAAATTTTGCCTTAGTTCTGAATCACAATTTAATTCATAAAACTGCTCCTTATCTTTGGCCTTAAAGTCCTCCGGCAACATATCAATGTCAGCAAACGGGTTTTGGATCCAGGTATATTTGGTGAAGTCTTCAGGACAATATGCTTCGTAAGTTTGAATCAAACCAAAGCAGTGGGTTTTAATGTCTTTCAGAAGTTCAGGATTCAGTTGAAGATTATTTTCTTCTACAAAATTCTCGAGTGTTGGAAACAAGGACACTTTTTTCTCATTGGCTTCTTTTGCTGCTTGATTAAGTTTTTTCTTCATAGCACATATTTTATCTTGTACACGAAAGGGAGTGTTGTAATCCCGTTGTAAACTCAGGTTGAGGTCATTGAGCTTTGAAAATATATCTAACAAATATGCCAGCTTGCAGATCCACAGTTCATCGGTAAAACAGTTTTGGAATTCAAAGTTAGTGTCGGACAAAAAAATTAAAATTTCTTGACGGAGCTCAAATAAACGTGTGATTACTTTTCCCCTTGAAAGCCACCTAACTTCCGTATGTAGCAACAGTTGTCTGTGCAAACCGCCCATTTCATCGCACAGTATTGAAAACGAGCGAGAGTTCAAGGCACGTGCCTTGATAAAATTTACCGTTTTAACGGCTTGGCTCAATACCTCCTTTGGGGCGTGGTGGCTCAGCGGTCTAGCTGTATGCCTCTCACCATGGCAGTCCGGGTTTGATTCCCGGTCAGTGCATGTGAGATTTTCGAAGTGAAATGCCATGTCCTGTGGTTCGGATTCCATGTAAAAAGGTGGTCCCGTGGCTCATGATTTCGAGATTAACGGTCACGTAAAACTACAAGCTTCCTTTCCTTTTTCAATACCTCCTTTAAGCTGTCAGGACATTTTTTGCTCACCAAAGCTTCTCTATGCAAACAGCAGTGAGTAATCTTTGCTTGAGGAGCTACTTGTTTTACTTTGACTACTACGCCAGCATGACGCCCCACCATTGCGGCCGCTCCATCCGTACAAAGTCCTACACATTTCTTCCAATCTAGTTCATGCTTATTCATAAAACTATTTAGTTTTCCGAATATATCTTCACTTTTTGTTTGAGCCTGTAACACCTCACAAAAGAGCATATCTTCTTTTATTTAATTTCTGTCCTCATACCTAACGTAGCACAGTAAATTTGGCATATTGGTGACATCAGTCGACTCGTCAATCTGTAGTGAAAAATATGGACTTTTCAATTAAAGTGTGCTTTACATCCAAAGCCATGTCTACAATTCTCCGTGACACAGTGTTGTTTGACAATGAAACAACATCAAGCTGCTTGGCTTCCTTTTCTCCTAAAATGGAAGACACCATATCTTTGGCAGCGGGTAAAATTAAACTCTCACCAATTGTATGTGTCTTAGCTTCTTGGGCTATTCTTAACCTTCAATTAGTCGCGTGAAAAATATTACGTAATTAGTCGCGCACGGAAGAAACTTCCAGGTTCGAGAAAAGGGTAGAAATTGTGGTTAAAACAATTTTTATTAGTATAACTGACTATTTTAAACATGTTAAAATTCTATAATTATTATTTGGAAGATAAAAAATGTTTTATTTGTTTTGGTTAAGTAATTGTTTTAATAACTAAGTCAAAAACAACCTATAAAATGTTTTAATCTACAAAACTTTGAACATGAAAAATAAAGTGTAATTCAACAATTTTAAACCTATAGGTACTGGTACTAATATTTACACACAAAAAAACATGAAGTAAAAAGAACAGAACAAAACACCTGAAATCAGTCTCTACACTTCCTCATCACTGCTGCCTTGGTTGCCATTTTCTGCATAGTTGCTACAGAGGGAAGTTGTATGCCGCTTACAAATTTATCTTGAGCATGTCACAACAGTTTTTCTGTTTTCCCTCCAAGTACAATATGCACAGCGCCCGGCTGCTCCAGCCGCATGTCGTCTTTTCATATCTTCATCTTCAATACCAGCGATTTTTCTTGCTTGTCGCTTCACTTGGCGAGGTTGATTTTCCTGTAGAGCTCTTTGTCTGATATGATCCATTGACAGTTCTTTTGCGAGTGTTTTTAAAAAGTTTCTGCGGACAATATTTGTCTGAGTGTTGGCTAAATATATTATGTTAGCATTCACTGCACCAATATTCATAAGAGCGAAAAACAGAGCCAAGGGCCATCTGTTTGTTTTTCTTCGCACATTGTAGGCTGCCTTCAACTAGTCCAGGGTGTCAACTCCCCCTTTTGTTTTGTTATAATAAGTCAGCATTTCTGGCTTCAGTGCGTCACCACTTTCAACGTCAATGTCATCAGAATCGTGCAATGATGACAGCAGCAAGACAACTTTATTTTTCTTTGCTTTGTAAGAAAGTAGAGTTTTGTCATAACCGTAAAAAAACAAACTACTGTTTACTGGTCGATTAGTATGCTCTTGTACTATTGGTGGTAATTCAACCTTATTTTTACGCAAGGTTCCGACAAGAGAGAGCTGATGGTCACTTGACAATTCATCACAGAGCGGTATAGAGCAGAAGTAATTGTCTACGGTCACACTCCTACCCGACTGGTAAATAGGCCGTGTTAATCTAAGCACAACATCCTTTGCTCTATTGCTTACATTGAATGGTCCTTGTTGTTGCTTCCCACAGTAAACTTCCATTTTGGTGGCATAAAATGTCTTAGAATCAGTCAGAGCGTATACTTTTATGCCGTATTTAGCAGGGTTTGTTTTCATATACTGCTTAAACGGGCACCGGCCTCTAAAAGGTTCTAACATTTCGTCTATAGTGACGTTTTCTCCAAGGGTGTAGTTGTTGTTGCAGCTTTCATTGAAGACTTCAAATATTTCTCTCAGCGGAGCAAGTTTGTAAAGCTGTCGCCTTTCTTGTCTTGTAGTAGCATCGTCGAATCTTAGACTACTCAATAGAAACCTCCATCTTTTCAAAGACAATGTAGATCGGAAAAATTCTACTCCAGTAAAATCATTTGCATATAAGTCATTTAGGTGTGATGATATCAGGGTCCCTGCCATATACTGTAGCCCTAACATAGCTTTCATGTCAATAATGTCTGTATCCTTTGCATCTCTATCTCCTCCGTACTGTTGTCGGTTTACTGTAATTCGGTCATTTGTGTAGCGGACAATTGTATCTATCATGGGGTCTGTAAAAAACAAACTCCAACAATCCAAGGCTGTACGAGCTTCTCGAGCATCTATCTCTTCGTGGGCCAGGTAGATGTACTCTCAGAATGTTGTGGGGTCTACGTCTAGCATTCCTCGAAATAGGTGGTCTACACGAATACCAGCGAGTTCGTTTGTCTTTACCCAAAATAAAGTTTGTGTTTCTATTCACATCAAAAATAGGGATTGGCTTTTGAACTGGATGTACATCTGGCTGTTCTTCATCTTCAGATTGTTCTGTGCTCGTATTGTGGTCAGAAACTTCTAAATTGTCTTCAACCTCACTGCCGTCAGAAAAGATGTCACCTTCGTCTGACATGGCTCCAATAACAGAGCATTAATTCTGCTTTCTTCTCTAGGATCCACTATGAAGTAAAACACACCCCAAGTTACATATAACTAAACGATATTATCTAAAAAAAGTATACACGCACTTAGTCGCACACGGGACTTTCTACCGTTCACTTTGGCAGCACAAATAGTCACGCACGGAAGATCAGACCTGGTCATTTAGCAAATCGTTGTTGACAAGCACGCCTCGTGCCGAACACTGACAACAATAGAAGTAAAATATACGGAAGAGAAGGGGGGAGAGCTGTTGGGTCAGCCAACCCACCACCACCTCAAACCGGTACAGTATGCGCAAAACAAATAGTACCCGGGAGAAAATCCCGTGATGCGACTAATTGAAGGTTAAACTAACCTTATAAGAGGCTTCAACTGCCCTTACGTTCAGAGATGAAAATGAGCTCATCATGGTTTTGCTTACTTTGACTTCATTTTCTTTATTTTTAAAATAGGCCAAAGGTTTCCCCTTCAAATTACCATGTTTTGTGTTGAAATGCCTCATTAGAAGCGAAGGTTTCATACTGTGTTTGGATAATATTTCCATACAAATAACGCATTGTGGAATAGGCTCATTTACATCTCCAGTATATGTGAATCCAAAAGCCAAGTAACTAGGATCATACTTGCGTTTTGCTACTTTTTTAGTAGTACTAACACTGGAAAGCTGAGCGTTAAAGGTAGCACTTGATTCAGTAGGTGTGCTGGTCCCGGTACACACATCACTTTCAACAGTTTTCACGTCTCCTTCACTAGTTTTTTAAACTTTGTCCCTCAGGGGCTCACATCTAGTGGGACGTGGGTTGGCGACCACGGGACCCCAGCTGAGTCCGGCATTGCTTCCACTTACTTGTGCCGGGCTCCTCTCCATCTTCTTTCCTGTCGACCTCCCTTGGTCAACTCTTGTTCTCTTCTGCCCCGACGGTATTAGGTTATCCGAGGCCTAGGGAGTCTTTCACTTTCCCGCCTTAATTGGCCCTTGTCTCCTCTTTCCTGATACCCTCCTTCTGTGAGGGGTCAGCCTTCTTTTTCTTTTCCTTTTACCTCCTGCCTTGTGCTCAAGGCCCTTAAGGAGGCAGGGTGTATGTAGCCCCACCACTTCTGGTGCACCCTAGATAATGCTACACCCTCAGGGGCTCACGGCTGGTGAGTTCGGGAGTTGGCGACCCCGAGGGATTCCTGAGCTGGGTCCGTTTTCCATTTTTGTCCCTTACCTCTCCTTTTTTCCTTATATTTCCTTTTCTCTTTAAGATTCCCGCCCTGTTTTTGTTACTTGGTTCACCGTGTATCTAAATTCCCTTTTAGCGATTTTTTTAAAGGCATTTTTAATCTACGTTGCATTTTGTAAGCTTTTTCGATCTAAATTACATCTTGCGATTGTTTTCAACCTCAATTGCATTTTGTAAAGATTGACAATCTAAATTGCTTTTTAGTAAGTCTTTCAATGCAGGTAGACGGGCCTTTTAGTGAGTATTTTGAATTTCAATTGCATTTTGTAAGTATTTTCAACCAAAACTGCATTTCGCACGAATTTTGAATCTAAATTGCATTTTGTTTGGTTGGCATTTTGCACATATTTTGATTCTTAATTGCATTTTGTGGGTATTTTGAATCTAAATTACATTTTGTCAAGTATTTTCAATCTAAATTGCATTTTGTAAGTATTGTCAATCCACATGAGTCCTTTGAATCTACCGTACATTTTGTAAGCATTTTCAATTTCAATTGCATTTTGTACGTATTTTGAATTTCAATTGCATTTTGTGAATAATTTGGATTGGAACTGGGATAAGGCCTATTTCAATCTGAATTGCATTGTGTTTTTTCAATTTCAATTGCATTTTGTAAGTATTTTGAACCTCAGTTGCATTTTGTACGTATTTTCGATCTCATTTGCATTTTGTAAGTATTTTGAATTTCAGTTGCATTTTGTAAGTATTTCGATGCTACTTTGCAATTTGTACGTATTTTGAATCTCGCCTACGTTTGTGGGCCTTTTTCAAACTATTCTTTTTGTGAATCTTTTCGTTCTAAATTCCATTTTGAACGACCATATTGTGAGTTGTTTCCGTCCGAGTTTCTCTTTGTACGTATTTTCCGTCTCAGATAATTTTCGTTCTGGTTTCCATTTCATTATCATTTTCGCTATCACCCGGATCATTAGGGGCCGATAACCTCGATGTTAGGCCCCTTAAAACAACAATTATCATCATCATCATTTTGAAAACTTTGGAAGCACTGGTTGAAGGACAATATTGAGAATGTTTTAACCACTTATCCATGTCAAAGCACAATACACACAAAACTCAAACTGTAATGTAGCAACACAACTAAACAGATTCAGAACACACGTTCACTGCTGCGTTCGTCGCATTGACTGGTCCGTGCAGTCGGCTCGCAGCCAGCGACAATGTCATTTGAACAGATCGGAGCAACAATCACCCACTGCTGTTACCCATTATTGTTCAATAGTTTGATTATACAATAATTCCCAATTCACATCAAGACTCCTTCTCATCAGATCCCTTACAAGCAAATCTCTCCGAACCAAGATACCCTCAAATTAAACACCCATCCTCCCTCACCCCTCAAGCTATATAAATTAATTATTAATTAATTACTGCTAGATCGCTCATTGTCACCAGTGAAGGAAGTGGGGAAAAAACAGAGGCGGTATGCTATCCGAAGATATTTCCCTGTCATACCTCAACTTCAAAAAAGCATACCCCTTCCTTACAAACTAACGTGATATGCAGGAAATTGTTCCATTCACTCAGAATTGCATCATGCTCAAGTAATAAATTTTATTTTTCACTTAAAAAATATATGTGTGAATTATTATTTAGGCTATATAGGTAAATAAAATTAAATGAGTGAAGTGGGGAACTAAGTTAATTTTTGTTAGTTTGTTACTGACATATAATTAGCATCCGTATAAGAGGAACCATTAACAGTAAATGGGTCATAAGTCACAATAGATTGGTCTGAAAATCACACAAAGATAGCATCTGAAAATACAGTACAGCAATATAAACAGTAAAGTCTATATTGTAAAACATACATAAAATTCAAACTGATAGGCTTAACTTAAATACAAGATGTATAACTATGTCATTTGAACAGATCGGAGCAACAATCACCCACTGCTGTTACCCATTATTGTTCAATAGTTTGATTATACAATAACTTAAATAGGAAAAAATTATTAAATGCACTTATTATTAACTTAACGAAAAATAGTGTTTCGAAATTTGTGCTTTTGCAGAAAGGTTTATTTTACTTGTAGCTTACCATTTTCTCCACCAACGGTATCCTTACCTTGACGCGGTGGTGGAGCTTGCGTGGTCAAATGATCCTGAGAGCTATGCCAGCGGTAGCTTAGCTACTGGTAGGGTCTCCCAAGCCGGACAAGTCGAAGGTGATGATCCAGACTAAACGGGATACTCTGGCCCTCCAGGTTGGGGGTTGGACGTGGGGCTAACAACCCCACACCATAAAAAAAGAACCTGTTACGAAACAAGGACAATTGCCTCGGAAGGACGGATTTAACAGAAGACAACCTCGGCCTGGATTACGGAAAAGAGATTTGTATATTGCGACGTGGAATGTAAGAACGATGTTGAGACCAGGAAAGATGAATGAAATAGGAGAAGAGATAACTAAATTTAATTTAGACATTGTAGCGTTACAAGAGGTAAGATGGCAAGGACAAGGAAGGATAGATAAAAGGGAATATTCACTATTGTATAGTGGTCCAAATAGCAGAACAGGACAACATGGTACAGGATTTATGGTATCCAAGTCAGTAAAGGAATAGTATTATGGAATATGAAGCCATAAATGAAAGATTTTGTAAATTGCGCATCAAAGGAAGATTCAGGAACATATCCATATTGTCAGTGTATGCACCAACTGAAGAGAAAGATGAGGATGAGAAGGAAGAGTTCTATGAACAATTGGAACAGATATGCGGTGAGATACAGAGATACGATACATGGATAATAATGGGTGACTTTAACGCAAAGATTGGGAAGGATCTATTGATGAGATGTGCAGGGGAACATACACTACATGATGTTAGTAACCAGAATGGCACACTTCTTGGTCATTTTGCCATCAGGAACAATATGGTGATCAAAAGCACATGTTTCCCACATAAACGAATACATCTAGGTACTTGGAAGGCTCCTGATTCTACAACCGTGAATCAAATAGACCATGTGTTAATCAATGCAAGATACTCTTCGTCAATTATAGATGTGCGGAGTTGTAGAGGACCAAATTGTGATTCAGATCACTATCTAGTCAAAGCAGTACTTAGAGAAAAGCTGGCTAAAACAAAAACAGAATCTGAAACCTGGAAGAACAGTATAAACGTTGAAAGACTAGGAGATGAAAGAATTAAGGAGGAATATCAGAGAGAAATACAAAAGAAATTAGAAGAAGAAAAAGAGAGGGATGATCTCAATGAAGAGTGTAAGAAAATAGAGGAAGTAGTTAAACTGGCTGCAGAAGAAATAATCGGAAAGAGGCAGCAAACCCGGAATGAATGGTTTGATCAAGAGTGTAGGGAAGCAATAGAAGAGAAGAATAGAGCAAGAGAAAAGATGATCTTGAGAGAAACAAGAAGCAACTGTGAACATTATAGGCAACTGAGGTTGAATGCCAACAAAGTATGTAGAAGAAAGAAAAAAGAACACATAAAGAAACAATTTATAGAAATAGAAGAATTAAACCAGGGAAGTGAAGTAAGAAAATTCTAAGCGGCAATTGGTAAAATGGGGAAAGGTTTCCAACCTAGGGAAAGAAGATGCAAGGATAGACAAGGGATGATACTGAATGATGAGAACAAAGTGTTAGATAGATGGTCTGAACACTTTAAGGAACTTCTAAGTGAAAGTGTAGAGCCAGAAATTGAACAACATATGCAACAAAACGAGGGACAAGAAGTAATTAGATCAGAATCAGAGAATGAGAATGCAAGTATTACGAGTCCTACGGAATCAGAGAATGAGAATGCAAGTATTATGAGTCCTACAAGATTTGAAGTGGCAAATGTAATGAAGAAAATGAAAAACAACAAATCACCAGGGGAAGACAGTATAGTAGCAGAAATGATAAAATATGGAGGAGCGGCATTGGAAGATAGAATACATAAACTATTGGAAAGAATATGGGAAGAAGAGAACATGCCAGATGGATGGAGGGGAGGAATAAGATGTCCTATATTTAAGAAAGGAGATAAACTAGCATGTGAGAATTACAGAGGAATTACTCTATTGAATGTTGTTTACAAGATCCTATCAGGTATCCTGAAAGAAAGAATGAAGATATTTTCAGAAGAAATTCTGAGTGAATATCAGTGTGGTTTTAGACCCAACCGGAGTACAACGGATCAAATCTTTGTAATTAGGCAGATGATGGAAAAGTTTTATGAACATGATATTGACCTCCACATGCTCTTCACAGATTTTAAAAAAGCTTTAGATAGTGTATGTAGAGAAAGACTATATGAATTACTAGGAGAAATGAGGATACCTGGAAAGATAATGCGGCTGATAAGGATGACACTAGATAACACATGGGCACGAGTGAAAAATGGAAATAAGCTGAGTAAACCCTTTACAATTAATATGGGTGTAAAACAAGGAGATGGATTGTCTGCAGTACTCTTTAACCTTGCACTACATAAAGCAATCAGTAAAGTGGACCAGGGAGACACTATTTTTAACAAATCAAGTCAGATCTGTGCTTATGCAGATGATGTAGTGATCATAGCAAGAGAGAAGCGTACACTGAAAAGAGTATATTTAGAATTAGAGAAAGAGGCTACAAATATTGGGTTATTAGTGAATGAGAGTAAAACTAAGAGCATGGTAATGTCCACATCTAACACAAGAAGAGCCCCGCATGATATTAAAATAGGCGATAAGACATTTGAGGGTGTGACACAATTTAAGTATCTAGGAGTACTTATTAACAACCAGTGTGATATGACAAACTGTATTAAAGATCGATTACAGGCTGGAAACAGAGCATACTATGCAAACATCAAGATGCTCAGGAATCAACTTATATCGCGAACAACCAAAATGAAGATATATAAGACAATGATAAGACCAGTAGTGACCTATGGCTCTGAAGCTTGGACATTAACTATGGATGATGAGAATACTGTGAAGTGTTTTGAAAGGAAAATACTGCGAAGAATATATGGCCCTGTTAGAGAGGAAGATGGATGGAGAATGCGATATAACCATGAACTAAACAAATTGATTGGAAAACAAGATATCGTAAAGTTTATAAAGGCACAGAGAATCCAATGGTTGGGACATATAGAGAGGATGCCGGAGAGCCAGTTGCCCAAGAGAATGTTGAAAGGGAGGCTATTTTCCAGGAGGAGGAAAGGACGTCCTAAGAAGAGATGGTTGGATGGTGTGACTGCAGACCTCGTCGCAATGGGAGTGAGAGGATGGAGGAGCAAGGCGATGGATAGACCAACATGGAGAGCAGTTGTCCAAGAGGCCAAAACCCAGCCCGGGTTGTAGCGCCATGGAGTAAGTAAGTAAGCTTACCATTTTATTCCTGTAGAAACTCCCAGACTACTTTTAACCCTGGAGGAGAGACATCTGACTTGTTTCGCTTCATGGAGTTGTTGTCATCAGCACTGCGATGTCCCTTACCTAGCCATGCCTTAACATGGCTTGATCTTGTGAATTGGGGTCCCAACCAACTTCAAAAAGACTAAGTTTCCAGCAGTTTTCACCTGAAGCTGATTCCTTTCAGGTGAATATATTACGTTCATGGCACTAAAAGATCGTTCACATTCTGCTTTGGATATGATTATGGTTTTCACAGCCCTAAGAAGTGGTTTCAGATCATCAGATACTGTTTTGTCTGATGCATACAGCCTGAAACCAGTTACACTTTCCCTGATGGAACCTATACAAAATTTCTCACACATACATTTTATTTTACTGTCTCCAAAACAAATATCACTGGCCACACCTTCTGGCCACTTTGTTTCATCAAATACTTCTAAATTACTTAGAAGTTCTTGATACTTTGCTGCAAGAGATTGTGCAGTAGAAGCAGAAGACTGGCTGTTTAGCATTCGTTTTTCCATTTCTTCCACAAGTAGACTGTAGAAGGCGTGTTCATCAATGCTGAGCACTCTTCCTGGTCCATGCAAGTTCACGCCATTTAGTTCCTTACACTCGGCTGCATTTCTTGCTAATTCTGTATACTCCCCAGGTCGGGTTTGTAAAGAGTGGAAAACTTGAAGTTTTTGGAGTACTAGCTTATGAGCCTGAATAACAGACATCTCCCTCTTCTGCAATTGAAGCGACAGATCCTCTAATTCATTCAGAGTATCTATCATCAAACCCATATTCAGGATAGCGTTTATATCAGTTAGACGATCCAGCAGTTCTTTGTACTGGGCCCTTTCTTTAGAGTCTCTTGTTTGATCCTCCATGGCGCTTTTAAAATGGAGGGAGAGTGATGCAAAATCTTTCCAAATGGCCCTAACTGATCTAGCACTTGACGAAACCCATCTAACTCTTAACATTCTTCCTATAACCTGAATTTTAGTACTCAGATTTGATGCACAATGCTGCAATTGGTTTTTGTTCTTTGGTGATGCATGGTATAGGGAGTACAATTTATCAAAAAAGTTCCTCATGTGGTTGATAGCTGTCAGCTTGGAAAGAACATCACCAACTGTTAACTCGAGACGGTCGTTAGCACAGTGCCATATAAAAAGCTGAAGGAATTCTTGCTGGAGTCTTACTGCCAATCCTGATACATTCCCTAGCATATTAGATGCTCCATCACAAGCAAATGATTTAAAATTACTGGCTAGAAACTCTTGTTAAAAATGCTGAAGAAGATTATACTTTAAGGAATCATATATACATTGAGCTGAGGTGTTAGGAAGTTCAACTAGATCGAAAAATATGCTGCTGGTTTCTTCAGAATTATTAAAATTCACCCGAAGACAAATACAAAGAACAGATTTTTTTACCCACTGAAGTTGACTCGTCCACCATCACACCAATCTTGAGATCGTTTTCAACAATTTGTTTAACAACAGTTTTCCTCATTTCTTCACCAATCAGATTGGTAATGTCAGCACAGGAATGGTTGGAATGCAAAATCTGTCCCATATCTAAACCATTTGCTCTTTGTGCATCAATCCAGGATGGTAGACCAGAAAATGGTCTTCCTAGCTTTGCAAGATTGTACACCGTGCAAAAAACTCTGCATGTATTCTCGTGGTAAACCCCTTCTTGTTTTGCAGTTATGTTTTGAAGAACTTGTTTCTTGGCCTCTTCAAGAATTTTAACACACTGACCATGGGCATGGGAATTCTTGTGATCAAAGATTTTTTTTCTTATTGCCTGACGCATTTTCACATCACTATCACCAAAAGCCTTTACAGAATAAGAACACCACTCATTTGATAAGCAAGTTCGTTCTGATTTAAAAGCACCCAAAGTTCCAAGTGCTCTGACGCATACTTTGCAACCAAATCCTTTTGTTTCGGTTTTGTAGGATAACCATTCGTGTTCTTTGAATTTAGTTTTCCACTGAGCAAGACTCAGAAATGTTGGCAAACATTCAAAATCTGCATTATCTAGGCCTACATTGTTGGTTTCTATTTCACTTGTGCTTTGTTGTCTGTGAGAGGTGAGAGACAAAGCCGATTTCGTCAAATTTTTCCCAGACCGATTATCTTCAACACAATCACCAGTTTCGTTGAAATTTCTCTTTTGTCCTCTTACGGCAAATTTATCCATGATATCAGCTCTGCAGCCGATGCTGATAAAAATACTTTAGTTGCAATGATGCTGCTTGATACACAATCGTACTGACCATACACCACACCACAACCCTAGTTTTTAACCCGACAACGAGACGGGAGACTGTGTTTTTTTAAATTAAGTTCCTCCACGAATAACCAACATTGCTTTATAGATTTTCGCCAAACAGGAGCCCAAATGTCTTGTCGATTGACAATAAATATTTTAAAGATATTTTAAAAGTAAAGATCTATTTAAACAATGTAAAAGTTATGATATTTTCTTACTGAGAAATATGTTTAAAAACATCAGATGTAGCGTTATATTCTTAAGGTGGCAACTATGGTCATCACAAGTTATCGGTCACAGCCAGGATTTTTAAAACACTCTGCTGCAGCAGTGGCGAAGAAATCTCACTTTATGAGTTTTTCTGCATGGACGGCCATGGCCGTTCTTTTTTTCCACTCTAGTTTGCTGCAGCGATGCTAAAGCGTTTTACGGGTTGGCTTTAAAAAGGAACGCACGGTTCTATATTGGCGATGCCTACAAGGGAATGTTTATCGGTGAAGGTAGCTTGGTATCAGTGGATGAATGATCATGAAAAGCAATTATATTAATTCATACGGCGCAAACAAGTTTAAGGTCCACTGGTTTTCAGTGGCGGTATGCTATTTGACATTGAAAGCAGTGACGGTATGCCATTGGGCCTTTGAAACCAGTTCCGGTATTGCATACCGGCGCATACCGCCTCACTTCCCTCCCTGATTGTCACGGCTCCCACCGTTCAACTGGGAACCTTGAGTGACTGGAAATTCTCTTCGTCGAGGCCACAAATCCAGGTCTGCTACGTCTGCCTACACCCACACACACACGCACACACACACACACTCACGAACATATAAACAGACAAACTACAGCATGAACACTCCCTCCCCCCCCCTTCCCCCCCCCCCCCTCCCCCCCTGACTTCTCAGAGTACCTTCAGTACTCTCACCCGGACCTCCCCGTGAGGCAGTATGATTATGATTATGCCATCACGGGATCCCCTCATGAACCGGATGTCCATCATTTAGGTGCTGGAACCTGTGTGGCGGTTCGTCACGGAGATTGAGGAAACCGTCAACGGTGTCATTGCCATCACCCCCACACACAACAGACGCCTCGGTATTATTACGAGAGCTCTCCTGAGCCACCCGGGTATCCCCCAACACCTTATCATCTCACCATTTCCCACAGAAGAACACGATACCCACACCCAAACAGAGCACCAACTGACCAGCGCAAAACAAACTCAAACAAGCACCCAAGACATCCATCACGAACACACTCAAACAGCCATAGAAACAGGAGAACGCTTCACACAAACCTCCAAACAGAAAACTAAACAAGCAGATACACAAATAGACCCACCATCTATCCACACCAACACAAACTCAACGCAAACAGATCCCATCTCAACCCTACTGCCAACCGCACAAGTACACAATGACACCAAGACAACACCTCAAGTCAAAATCAAATACACTCAGACACAACCACACAAGCACAAAGCATCTTGCACGCAAACCACATTCCACACAGCATCCACCCAAGCAGTCCCTTTTCCCTCAGAGAACGACATTGCATCTGCTACGCAAACGACCCCCTCCCACATCACGCCCGAGTCGGACCAATTATTTACTTATTACTTATTATTATTTACTAAAGAAAATATTAATAAAAATCAACATTACGCCCCAAATCATGTCAAACCCCAGGGCAAGGAGCGCACTGACACACCGGTACCTGGAAACCAAACGCGGCTCATTCAATGAGACTAGGACGCAGCTGACGCGGCAGTTGCGTAAGCACCAAAACCGCTTCTATAAATCAACATGAATACTCCTACATGCGACGGACGCAGCAGTGAGCATGTGCAGTCAGTTCATAACAACACAGACCAGTCAGGTAGTCAGATCTCATTAAAAAATAAATAGACCTTGCGCAGTAGTAACAATGGTGCCAAACCTATTAAAGCCAATTTAACACTTCAAAAGATTGGAAATATCTAGTAGTTTTATATTTTTCGTAACATCACCGCATACCACTGCAGCAGTACGAGCGTACCACAGTTTGGGAAACGCTGCTTTAAAGCACAGGTTAGTTAAACCTCTCCCTCTCAATTAATAAGATGAAATCTCAAACCATTGAAAAAAAAAAATCAATCATGTGGTTAAAAGAAATTATGGGGTTTGAAGTCATTTTTCAATGTTGCCTTAGTAAACAAAAGTTTGGTGCTTTTCAGTCGGTCTACACAAATGTATCCAAACGAGTTGGGTTATACCCTAATCCTGAAAAAAATTACATGAGATTAATAAATACAATAGCAATAGGATATAGGATATTTATTAATCTCAAGTAATTCTTTTCAGGATTAGGGTATGGCCCAACTCGTTTTGGTACATTCGTGTTGACCGACTGAAGAGCACCAAACTTTTGTTAAACGAAATATAAAGGAAAACTCCAGAAATGCAAAGACCTACTTAAAATAAATGAAACCACAATCCCAATATTATTTCCTTACATTAGTTAGTTTTTGAGGTTTTAAGGGGCAGAACTACGAGGTCATCTGCCCCTTCCTTGCATTGCACCAACTCAAAAAACTGTAGAGTAGGAAACCCTCTACTATATTCCTTAGTATCACACACCATGATAAGTTAGAAATGACAATCTGACAGTTCATTTAACATCAAAGCCAGTTGAAGGAAAGAAAGAAATTCCCTTCTTTAGAGTGTACTGAGCATGACCAAGACAATCTTAAGTTGTTGTGACGTATCTTACAGTGTGTAAATTATTTCACAACATGCATAGGCTATCAATTAAAAATTACCGACCTGTCTCCTTCACAAAAACTACATATTCACCTTGAAAAATTAAAATAATTTTACAAGAAGCAGACAATGAGAATTTTAACCTCACCTCTATTCAATGAGAAATTTAAATAGTTGCACCATACTTTAGTACCTTTGCAACCAACAAAAGATCATTAAGGTTCTTTTCTTTTCTCAATATAGTTAAATTACAATTTCTAAAATCTCAAGGCAAGAGCCAAAGGCTCTCAACCCTCCTATCATTTTCCAAGGCAATTTAATAGTTCAGTCCCTCATTCCAGAGATCCTTTTAATTTTGCTTTGGTAACGACATAGAACAAATTAAGATTGTGGGCTTTCACGGCCGGTGTCTAGTTCATCATCTAGGCTTACAGGATGGAACCGTGTTGTGTATATGTGATTGATTCCCGACATTTCGGCCGTCATTGCAGCAGCCTTAATCATGGGTGGGTACAAGTTGGTGTCAGTACTCAAACTGATAAGACATAAAACAAACCCCACTCATAATAATTGTCACGCAGATCTCAATTCTCTACTTTGGAACGTCATTCTAAGGCACATTCCATTGCCACCATCTGGTGGTTAGTGTTTCGATTGTTAATAGTTTTTCGTTTCTGATTCACACCGTGAGGTGTGTTTCTTAGCGATGGGTGAAAGGCAAAACATCTTAACTGCCAAGTTTGTCTAATTGTACTTTTTAAAAAGAATTTAATAGCATCACTAAATATTTCTTCCCAGCAAAACATCTTATAGGAATTCCTTCTCTGTTTACTGTTAAAAAGCCGGTGTATGTTATCTTAAGAACCAAAAAAATAAACTAACGCCCAACAAAACATCTTAAAAAGAAATAGTTCCTGCAATTTTATCTTAACAACCATCCCAAAGTGGTGCATAAGATAATAGATGTGGCTCTTAAGATAATGTTTTTGGGACTAATTTTGCATGCAGTAGGTTAAGATAACAGAGTAATCTTTATCATTATTATGAATCCAGGTGTATAAATGTACTAAAATACACTGAACAATCATATTGGATGAGCAGCATGAACTGCAAAACAAGGACCCATGGAGCTGTCATGTGCTACACCAAAAGCGTAAAAAATGTGTGCACTTCACTCAGTGTGGCATCATGGTACCTGTCAACTTCAACAGTCACACACCACTAACACGAGGCAGATAAGCAATCGCGTAAGTTGAATCCTAGCAGTGATTAATGAACATAGCATACCTTGGCTCTCAAGGTGGGTTAATTTAAAAGAGTGAGAAGATTCGGAACAGTGATTTAAAATGAACAATTATAGTAGAAGAAGGTACAGTACTTAGTTTCTTTGTGCAGAGATATTAAAAAAAAAGACAAGATAAACTCCAGTGTTCTGTCACCTTCTAAAGGTAAGTTATTCAGCTTTACTTTTGAAAAATTATGCAGATTGTGCTAGAGTCCAAACCGTGATAAAGTGTAGTGTAGTGACAATAGGCTTTCATTTATCAAAGAAAGACATACATGCTCAATGTGAAATGTTTCAGAACAAAGAGGAAGGCTCAATTTCTATGCAGGAACACAAACACCAAGAAATAAATCTCAAGAAACAAATCTTAAAGAAAAGGAATTTGCCAAAAACATTTTTTTTTAATCAACAAAACTCAAAATTGACAAATGACTTTGTTTGTGCCAGTTTTGATTTGCAAAAAGTTTTAAACATTCCCTTTGGAGATGATAATATGTTATTGTATTATTCTAGAAAGCACTCAGTTTACAATGAAACGGTGTATGAGAGTAGAAGTGAGAATGCATTTTTTACATTCACGAATATTTGAATACCTCAACAGCGTAAACAGTGGAGTAGATGGACAATGGAACAGTGTTCATGGTGGAAGAGGCATCCCAGTGCTCAGGAGAATGAGAGTAAAAGGTATATGGTTTCCATATATCAGTTTAAGAAAATGGTCAACGGTCTCTAAGGCGGAAGAGGACGAGTCCCAACGGTTAGAGGGTTTAAGAGCCGATACAACTCTGGGGCTCACAACCTCAGTTTTAAACCTGAGGAGCAGGCCATGCCTGCCCTCCCTATTAACTTCAACATAAGGCATGATAGAAACATTTTCGGGAAAGATTACTCCAGGGGGCAGCCAGAAACGGAAATCCCCCACCGCGAAGAGCGGTGCAACCAGGCCTTTGGATTCTGGAGATCCTGAACAATCATGTGGGGAAGAGTCGGAGCTTCCCAGAACCTCACCGCAGAAGGTACGAACAAGGCAAAAATATCTGCTGGGAACGCTGAACATCAATACGCTTCTACAAGTTGGAAAACTGAAACAACTGACTAAACGTCTTGAAAGAAAGGAACATCTGTATACTGGCATTACAAGAGACGAGATACCTTGATGAAAATCCAATGGAATCTGAAGGTTTCAGAATCAATATGGGTAAACCTGGGGTAAAAAACAACTCCACTGCAACGATTCTAGGTACGGCCTTCATAGTTAAAAGGGATGTTGCCGAGTCTGTCATAAGCTTTTCCTCATCATCTGAGAGGATCTCTCTTCTCTCCATTAAATATGGTAACAAAGCTTAGACAATTATTAACGCACATGCCCCAATAAATGATAATAACAAGAATAACCCGGAGAAGGTAAGAGACTTTTGGGAAACACTTGAAGATACAACCTCTAAAATTACCCAACACCATGTTAAAGTTCTGGTTGGTGACTTCAATGCCCAGATAGGTAGGGAGAAAAAATACAGAAAAATAGTAGGAGAATACCCAGCACATCGGAGAACGAATAAAAATGGAGAAACACTAATAGGGTTCTGTAGACAATTCAATCTGAAGCTCATGTCCACACATTTCAAGGCATTACCGAGCAAGAAGAAGACTTGGGTATCTCCTAATGAGATGACGGGAGAGTTCCAGATAGACCATGTTGCTATAACAACCCAGAATCGTAAGGAAATCCTTAATGTCAAAGTAAGGAAAAGCCTAAACATTAACTCCGACCACTATCTATCAGAAATTAAAGTAAGATTCCAGCCAAACAAGCCCAAGCCAAGAGCCACAAAGAAGCCCAGAATAAATGCTGATTTTCTTCAACAAAACAAGGAGAAATATATCGAGAACTTGTATAAGCTTGATATGAACACCTGGGAAGAGATTAGAGAATCAATAACTAAAGCAGCTGACGATTTGGCAAAGCCGTCAAGGAAACGAAAACACAGGTGGTGGAGTGAAAAATGTGATGAGGCTCTTGAAAGATGACTTCAATCCTGGAAGAAATGGCACTCAAACAAGACCGAGAAGAGATGGGATGAATTTAGGGAAGAAAGGAAACAAACAGCAAAGATCATAAGAACAGAGAAGAGAAATTATGATAGACGCAGGATAGAACAAATAGAAGAAGATTTTAAACAGAAAAACAGCCGAGAATTTTACAGAACCTTCAAAGAAGAACTACAAGGATATAAGCCACCAAGTTTGTGCTTTAAACGAAAAGATGGTAGTGTGGCAATGGGTGATAAGGCAAACTGTCAGCTTCTGGCTGATTACTTCAAATTTCTGCTGAACGGGGAGGAGCCAGGAGAGAGATTGGTTGCTCAGAATACATCCCAAGAAAACCCTGATTCCCAACCACCAACTCTAAATGAGATCAAGCACATTATCAAAGAGCTCAAAAACAACAAAGCACCAGATGGAATCATCACTGAAATGTGGAAATTCGGAGGAGAGATCACAGCAAAAACAATCCATCATATTATAGAAGAAATCTGGAAAACTGCAAGGATCCCAGAAGACTGGGAATGTGCTCTCATACGCCTACTTCACAAAAAAGGTAATCGGATGGACATCAACAACTACAGAGGTATCTCTCTACTCCCAGTCACATACAAAATACTCTCCAAAGCACTGCTGAACCGAGTTGAAGACCAAGTAGACCACTTAATTGGTGAATACCAAGCCGGCTTTAGGAAAGGGAGTTCATGTGTGGAGCAAATATTCAACCTCAAAAACATTCTCAGAACAAGAGCTTTGAGAGGTCAGAACACCATGGTCATTTTTGTTGATATCAAAAAGGCATACGACTCGATTGACCGGCAGACTCTATTTACTGCATAGGAAGATTTTGGGATTGACAGGAAAACAAGAGAAATAATAAAACAAACACTAACTGATACCATCTCCAAAGTAAAGCTTTATGGAGAAGTCTCTGATCCTTTCGAAATAAAATCAGGAGTCAGACAAGGGGATGGTCATTCACCAATACTATTTAATATCGTTCTGGAGAAAATCATGAGAAATTGAGATAAGGCTTTGGAAGCAGAAGAAATTCTTGGGAGGAAAGGAAAAAACCTGCGAATTAAATGTTTGGCTTTTGCTGATGACCTTGCCCTCTTAGCCCATAACAAAGATGCTGGACACATTGCACGAAATAGCTGAGAAAACAGGTCTTAAGGTGTCATATGAAAAGACTGAGCGCATGGAATGTAGACACAGGGAAGAGAGACGTATGCTGGTGGAACTTGGAACTGTCAAAAGAACTGATAAGTTCAAATATCTTGGGGAATGGATACATTCCAATGGACTGGATAAAGAGACAAACAAGGCAAGAGCAAGAAAATTGGACGTGGCCTATCGATTAACTCAGAACAGGTATAACAAACGAGCGATATCATACAAAGCAAAACTCAAACATTACAGTACAGTGATAAAGCCAGAGGGTCTGTATGCCTCGGAGTGTCTAACCCTGAACAAAAAAGGCAAGCTGAAGGAACTTGAGATAAAGGAAAGGAGGATCCTGAGGAAAATTCTCGGACCACAGAAGGATGATGATGGAACATGGAAAAAAAGGAAAAATGAAGATCTGTATATGCAGCCCGAAACCATTGTGGTCACAATGCGTTAAAGAAGGCTAAAATTTTACGGGCATTTGATGAGAATGGATGGGAACCGGCTGGCAAAGAAAATTTTAAAATATATCACAGGGTTGAAAGCTACTAAAAATGGGTAGAAGAGGTCAAAAGAGACGCCATTGAAGTTGGACTAACTGAACTTGTCATTCACGATAGGAAAACGTTTCGCAATATCAAGACGTTCAAAGAAAAGCCACCACAACACAGGCCAAATTTGGTAATAACAAAGGAGCAGAGAAAGATTAGAAGTGAAAGAAAGAAGAGGTTCTGGGAAGAAAAGAAGAAAAAATTGACCAGAAAGCCTTAATATAATACAGACCAATATGGCAATGAATATTCCTAGAAAGCCTTAGGTTCCATGCAATCCACAGTTGGTCAAAGTCGAAAAAAAAAAAAAAAAAAAAAAAAATTGACAATGGTAGATCAGAGAGCAGATGTTAAGGAAGTATCTCTGTATTCAGATAGTTGTACTGACCAAACTCACCAAGACGGTATGAAGTTATGACTGATCGTGACTTCTTTGTTTGGAAAGAATTTTCCTTAAAAGTAATTCCTCCGAATGCAAGGACAATGAAAGGTAGCCCATTGAAAATAACACTGTGGGGCGTGATGGCGCAGCGGTCAAGCTCTTTGCCTCTCACTAAGGTAGGCCGGGTTCGATTCCCGATCAATATATGTGAGATTTTCGAAGTGAAATGCCATGTCCTGTGGTTCGGATTCCACATAAAAAAAGGAGGCCCTGTGGCTCTTGATTGCGAGATTAACGGTCACATTAAACTACAAGCTTCCTTTTTGCTTGAAAATAACAGAAATTAAAACTGCCTTTGTCAGGAAAGAAACGCATAAAATCGAAATCAACTTTACCCATGAAACCATCGGAGAGGATTAGTTGGGTATAGGCACCAAAAAGGGTCTCAGAAAATGTGTGAAATGGATTTGAACCCAGCTTATTTAACTCAACTGCCAATTTCCCCTTTGCTCCACAAAGATTTGAAACTACTGTGCTTGAAAGGTGTTGTACTGAGAGTAAATATCATCAAGAACGTCTTTAAATACCAAACGCTCAATTCAAGAATGTTTGTCAGAAGTTGACGATGAAGATGAAATTGAGATAGACTTTTGATTAATTTATTGCATAAAACCAAAATTGTTGTATTTTACATTTTTTGTACTATTTTTTTAGATTGTTCTACCACCACATTAAAATGAATTAAATTGCAACATTGCAACCATCAATATTAATTAATGAACTTTACTTGAAAATCAAATTGTGTTATTAAGTTTAAAACTTAGGATCCACAATTACTGTTACGCATCCACAGGCTGAAAATTCAGATAATTATTTGGTAAATAAGGTAAATACTGCTTTTAATAATCTTTTGACAGAACATCTTAAGCGCACATCTTTAAAAAAAATGTCTGCCATAACATCCTATGCAACCTTAAGATGATATGAACAAACAAAGTAATACCCTTCAAAACATAAGTACCATCATCATCTTCATTTCCCGTTTCCAGCTTCCTGGGTCGGGTTGTGAATTAAGGACCTCCAACGTTTCCTGTCTCTCCACCACTCCTCTCCTGTTTTTAGTACTTCTTCAGGTTTTCCTCCTCTCTTCTCTACACACTCCCACACTGTATCTGCCCATCTCTATCGGGGCCTTCTTCGTGGTCTCTTCCCTGTCATCTTTAGACAGAAAGTTTTCTTTGGTACTCTCTCCTCTCCCATTCTCATCATATGTCCATACCACTTTAACTTTGTTGTTTCTATCCTGTCCTGCAGCTTCAAGATTCCTGTCCTTTTTCTAATCTCTTCATTTCTAACTCTATCTCTTCTGGTCTTGCCCTCTATACCTCTTAGGAATTTCATCTCCGCGGCTTGTATTCTACTCTCCTCTCTTTTTGTAGTAGTCCACGCTCCAGCTGCATATGTTAGTATGGGTCTGTAGTAGGTTGAATATAATACATTTTTACATTTCTTTGGGACATCTCGGTTCCACAGAATATGTACCCCTTATGCTCTGGTAAAAACTGTTCGCTTGTTGTATTCTCTTTCCAATTTCCTCAGTTATCCTTCCATCTTCTGTGATCACACTTCCCAAGTACTTGAAACTTTTAACCACTTCTAGAATTTTCCCATTCAATTCTATCTTTCCTCTTCCTTCCTTCCTCTTGACATTACCATTGTCTTGCTCTTCTCTGTGCTTACTTTCATCCCAAATTTCTCTATTTCTTGATTCCATACATCTAGTTGTTTTTGTACTTCCTTTTCATCCTCGCCCCATATCACTATATCATCTGCCTTTGTTGCCTCTTGTCCCAATCTCTGTTTAACATTCTTGTGAATTTCTTCCATGACTATGATGAATAGTAAGGGGGACAATACACTTCCCTGTCGGAGACCTGTTTCCACTTTAAACCATTCTGTTTCTCCTATACTGGTCTTCACGCTACTCACACAATATTTGTACATAGCTTTTAACATTTGGACATCAGCTCCGTTAACTCTCCTTTTCCTTAATACATTCCAAACCACCTGTCGAGGCACGCTGTCGTACGCTTTCTCAATATCAATAAATGTCATCACCATGTCTTTTCCAAATTCCCATCTTTTCTCCATCATTTGCCTTAATGCAAAGATTAGGTCAAATGTTGATCTGTCTTTCCTAAAACCATACTGTTCTTCTTCCATCTCTCCTTCTATCTTCCTCCTCAGTCTGCCTTCCAAAACTCTCTCAAAGATCTTAGCTACATGAGCGATAAGAGTGATCCCTCTGTAGTTATTGCATTCCCTTTTGTCATCTTTCTTAAAAATCGGGATAATTAATCCCTTTCCCCATTCTTCTGGAATCTCTTTCTTCTTCCAAATTATTCTAAATAATCTATACAACCACTGTACACCTATTGGTCCCGCTGCTTTTATCATTTCCGCGGACACCTCATCCTCTCCTGCTGCTTTACCGCTGTTCATCTTCTGTATGGCTTCCTCTATTTCTAGCATAGTGATCTCCTTTTCTTGTTCTTCTTCTTCTTCCATTGTTTCTTCTTGTTCTTTTTCATCTTCCAGTTCAATGTATTTAACATTTAGTAGCTTTGAAAAGTATTCTTCCCATCTTTTTAATATATCATCTCTTTGATACAATATCTGTCCTGCTTCAGTTTTTACAAATTTTGTGTTTTCCCTACCTTTTACACTGTTTTTCACCAATCCATATAGAACCTTTTTACTTCCTTGGATATCCTCCTTCAAAGTTTCCGTGAAACCTTCCCAACTTTTCCTTTTTTCTTCTTGTACAATTTTTTGGCATGCCTTCTTTGCTTCTCTATATTTTTGCCATTTCTCTGCATTTTTACTGCCTATCCACTTCCTCCATGCCATTTGTTTTTCTTTAACAGCTTCCTTTACCCTGTTGTTCCACCAAGGAGTCTCCCTTTCCTTTTTCTTCCCTGATAGTCTTCCACAAGTGTTTACTGCACACTTCGCAAAACAATTTCTAAAACATGCCCATTCCTGTTCGACACTTTTTGCTTCGTCTTTGGGAATTTCCTTTTTCAAGTCTTCTTGGAACTTTTCCATTGCCTCTCTCTCTTTTAGCTTCCACACCTTTATTTTTCTTTCCCTTTTCTCCGCAAGCTTTGTGATTTTCCCAAGCCTTAATTTGGCTATCACCACTTTATGGTCTCCTTCAAAATCTCCTCTTGGCATAGCTGTCACATCTACCAGTTGTCTACGTTTATCCTTTTCCACTAGGATAAGATCGATCATTGTTTTTGTCTTTCTGTCACCCCATCCATACCTAGTTATTTTTTGGGAGTTCTTTTTCCTAAACCATGTATTTCCAACAACTAATCCATTCCTTCTACAGAAATCTATTAACAATTCTCCTTCTTCATCCTGATTTCCATAGCTAAATGGGCCAATTATCTCTTCTTTTCCCTGCCTATCTGTTCCCACATGTGCATTCATATCCCCCATTATTATAACCTCTTTGTCTTCTATACCCTTTTCCAGTTCTTCTAAGAAATCCTCTAAACATTCATCTACCTTCCCTGTCTGGGGTGCGTAAATCTGTATAAAATCCTTTGTTCCACTCTCAAGTCCTAGTCTAATTTTCATCATTCTGTCATTAAATTGGTCTACTTTCTCAACATACTGCACTAAGTCTTCTCTCAATATTATTGCAACACCATTCATTGCCTTATTTCCTCCACTCCAATATATTCTATATCCCTTCCCTTTCTTGACTTCTTTCTCACCTTTTCCCTTCCATTTCGCTTCACTGACTCCCATCATTGCTATTTCCTTCTTTTCCATGTAGTCCACCAATTCTTCTGTCTTGCCATTTAAGCTCATCACGTTTATGAAGGTGATGTTTGTGGTGTCTGGTAGCCTACTTCTCACAGTTCCCCCAGACCCCTGGGAACTGCGCGTCGCCTGCAGGGGACACCCTAGCATTTTCCGAGGCCTCAATTCACACTCACTCATTTTATAGGCTATTAGTACGATGAGTTCGCCACACTACTACTACTACTAATAATAATAATAATATCGTATGGCCTCGGGTGCCGGGTGCAAGCTTTGTAATTTGACACCCAGAGGGTAGTTTGCATGTCGAATTTCGTTGTTCCTTGAATCACTATGGAAGTCAAGGAGGTTAGATATCTAATCTCCTTGAACACTATAGCGCTTTCTAGTAGAGAAATGAGGAACTTTGTGTTGGCAGAAACTCCCGAGATTAATTTTGCCATTATGAACACGGCCTACTGAATTCAAATGACTTCTTTGACATGCCAACATCGTATGACATGCGTGTCGTATTTTTGCCGCCTTTCAAAAATCACTTACCACGGCCAGGAGCGAACCTGCAATCTTGGGGTTAGTAGACCGACATGCTATCCACTCACCCACCGTGGAAAGCTACCATATCTACTATTAGACTAATAATCTACTTCAAGAAAAAACAATACATACACATAAAACTGTGCAAAATGAGGAAACGCAATATTATATTTTTGTGAAAATTAATTCAACAGGAAATTTAAAAAAACGTTTTTTTCGTTTCCTGAAAAAGAGACTAATTGGTGGATAAGATGTTCTTCCTTTCACCCATCTATATGAGCTAGACCTCAATTTTCTTTAGAATGTCTTGTGACTGGCATACATACCATACCATCCCACTCATCCACTCTAAATTCAACATTGTCCTTGGTACACAAAGACATGCCATGTTGATTTTGGTCTTGACTTCTGCCTCTCCTAATGTACACCTCACCCAGGTGCTGCCTAGTACATACATAAGAAATTTCAACTTGAACTGGTAGGCAGCAATTTTTGCAGTAGAAGAGTGGTTACACTCTCATAGTACGTTGGCACTGCCCATGGTTCTTCAGAGTCTTGCAGTGGTCTTCCCAGCATGTTCTAGCCAGCATCTTGATGAAGTGTACCATACTGACTGATAGGCCCAATGGTACATTGGGGAAAAATGTTGGCAAACCAGACTGAAATAGTCAGACAATTTCAATATTATTTTCAAGTTTCTTTGAAATTTGATTTGATTTCAATTCACTCCCGTGGAGTAATACATTTTCTGTTTCCTTAGGGAAACAAGGTATTTCAATTAATAAGGGGTAGATGTAAATACTGAATATGTCTTTTGATAGAAAATCACTCACAGAGAATTGTAAAGTTTTAATTTTTATAGCAATCATTATTTTAGAAACTATAGCTAGTGAAGGCTGATAATCACAATGTCCCATGCTCTTGAATAAAATGACAATTTGTAAATTGTGTAATTGAAAGATCTTGTAATTATTTACAGGCTCTGTCATCACATAACAATATCTGCCGAGCTGCAGTATACGTTACTCCTGATGGAACATGGAAACTTGGTGGATTCGAGTACCTGTGCCGGTAATCTTAACATTCATTTCCATGGAATTTCTATACATTTTATTTATTTATTTATTTATTTATTTATCGTATGAAGAATGCATGTAGATGGATTTTACATATATATATACAAAATGAATGGGCAAATGTGCAGTCACAAGCTCGTACAATTTTATAATTCTAGGTCTAGTTGTTTGACCCATTCTACTGCTCCCTTCGATGTATGGTGGACGTCTATTATCGTTCCTTCGAAAGCTCGAAGAGGACAGTCAGCAACAATGTGAAGGATTGTCTGTAAGGAGGCACCACAGTCACAATTTGCAGAGCTAGCCCATCCCCATTTGTGCAGTAGGTAACCACATCTGCCTTGTCCAGTTCGAATCCGGTTGATGATCCTCCACTGTCGCCTGGGGTGGTCGAATCCTTGTATCCGCTTAGAAGGGTTCTCAACTAGATGTTTGTTGATTACTGAAGACTGCTCCCACTGTATTTTCCATGAATTGTTAACATTGAAAGAGGATCCTTCAAGGTTGACTGCTGTGCGCCATGGTGGTTTCCTTGATTTCAAGCGTTGATGTTCTGCTTGTGCAATATCGTGATGAATGGGTAGCTGGGGATTCTGCTGAATGTTTTCCCATAAATTTAGGAAAGCATCTGATCTTCTTAGGGCTGGAGGTGGAATGTTGCTGAGAACAGGCAGCCATAGCGTGTTCGTGCTCCGAATACATCCCGTGATTATTCGCATTGCCTGATTGAGTTGCACATCTATCTTCTTAGTGTGAACACTATTGATCCAGGTTGGACAGCAGTATTCAGCAACAGAATACGATAGGACTAAAGCTGTGGATCTTAGAACTTTAGTATTAGCTCCCCATGATGTACCAGCAAGTTTCTGAAGTATATTATTTCTAGTTTTGACTTTAGCAGCCACATTTGATAGATGCTGCTTAAAAGTCAGAGTTCTGTCTAGTGTTATTCCCAAGTATTTTGGTGTACTGCAGTACGGTAACACTTGGCCTCTGAATTCGACTTCTGGTTTGTAATTAGATTGTCTGTTGCGTAGGTGAAATGCAGATACAACTGTTTTCTGAGGATTTAGGTGGAGGCACCATTTCTTGAAGTATACACCCAAGGCTTCCAGATCAGCGGATAAAGTAGTTTCAGCGTCAGAAAATTCGGAGCACTGAGTCACCAAACAAATGTCATCAGCATAAATGAATTTTCTTGAAGATGTTTCCGGTAAGTCGTGTATGTACAGACTGAAAAGGAGGGGAGCCAGGACAGATCCTTGAGGTAAACCATCGTTTAATGTAAACACTCTACTTCTGTCATTATCAGAGTAGTTATTATATATCATTTCACTGTTGGGACAAACAGTTTCAATCAATGTGAAAAATATAGATTAAGTACCATAGTGCTAGTGGACCCATGCAAAGCTTTCCCACTTTGCTATATGGGCAATGCAACTGAAAAAGAGGTAAGTTGTTAGTGGAAACTTATTTAATTAATTAAAAATTGAGCACAAAGTGATATACATTTATATGCATATAAAGGCATTCTTCAAGCAGAAGGGAATAGTGCAGCGTAAAGAATGGGCTGGTTAAACGATGAAAACTCGATGAGTGATGGTGTTGTGCATGAATGGAGTAGGAAATTAAAAAAGGTCTAACTGATGTTCACTATGTAGGGTTGCATGGATACAAGTTTGTCACAACAAAAGACCTTGTTGGACGAGTTGACCAAGTAGTTCAAGAAAAATGAAGGTTTGTGTGTGGAATTTCTTGAAGTTATATGATCATCTGTTTATACAATCGTAACAGAACTTCTATGCTACAAAAAAACTGAGTAGTGGCAGGAGAATTGACATAAAATCAAATTTCAAAGAAACTTGGCTCAAGGCAATGCACCAAAGAAACTATGCGCTCGATGAGTACTAATGATTATGTCTGATGTCCACGAAGGTCACCAATTGGCAACAGTGTTGATGTTCCTTACCCATTATGAGGCTGTATGTGATTTTTTTAAAAATAAGTTTTGTCTGTGTATGAGACCTGGATTCAGTAGCCTATGTCTCCTTTGAAATAAAAGACAACAGTCACGACGATGAATGCACTGAAACTCACTAAACAAACCAAAAATATTCAATCAAACCTTCAGTGACAGAAAAGTTATGGCTTCCGTGGTTTAGACCAAAAAGATGTGTTGCTTTTGTTGAACCTTGTTGGACCATCAGAGGTTGGAAAAAAAAAAGAAGAAGAAGAATGCCCGTATACATTGAGACACGAGCATGTTTTATAGGATTTCTGTGTATACAATCTTGGCCATAATAATGGAATCTTTGGTTAATTTTTGTGCAAAGTGGCTCCTCTGATGAAACTGATTTTAATTAATTTGGTTTTATGATTACTTGAGCTCGTGCATACTAATGTGGCTAGATACACCTCTTGCTGGAAAAACTGTGGCTTGCACAAGGGGCAGATGACCTTGATATTTTGCCCCTTAAAACAACAATCATCACTCAAAAACCAAAGCTCGTGGCTCTGCCAGGAAAGCCTGTTTGAGTCTGTAATAAGTCAGATTTAAATAAACATTGACTTATGAAGTGTGGGATTAATTTATTGGTCAGGTGCTTTGTACACTTTTCATTTTGTGGAATTAATTAATTGGCCAGGTGAATGCTTTCAGTTATTTCACATAGTTTCCTTAATAAACCTTATGGCAGAAAATGCAGTAGCTCCTTAATTGATCTTAATGAGTGCAAGAGCTCCCCTTGTGGATAAAGTGGAAGTTTAGAAACTTCCTATAATTAAGTCAGTTTTATTATTACTTCGTATGCTTGGAATTTTGTTACATCCCATTTAGTTCCAGTGAACATATTTACGTGCACTTCCCATAATATTAGAAAGGTCACTAGATGTAATCCAATGTGGATTATATAAAGAACTAATTTTTATCTCAGTTCTCATAATGGTTTGGCATCTGCATGATGATCTTGCCCTTCCTGTAGGAATATTCTTTGTAATAATCTATTCTCCCCCACTCTATTTTACATTAATCCTTGTCATGTAAACCTGAACATGTCAATGCTTGATTGCTTTCATGACGGACTCCAAACCTGTTTACATAGCTAGAAACACTGCTACCTTGTACTCGTTTAAAAACTTTATATAACATGGCGGAAGACTTAAAGTGCGTGTTGCTCATGCTCTGAAATGTTTATTGAATATCGCGGAAGCAAGAGGATACCTTACGAAAGATAAGAAAGAAGACATTCATCAAGCGGTGAGTGTCATTAGAGACTGTTTTAACACTCTGAAATGTATTGTAGAACATGAGAATGGGCATAACAAAAAATTGCAAGATGAGGTTATGGAAGGAGAAAAGAATAAGGCAGAAGGGATAACAGAAAGCATAGATTACTCTATGATAGCAGGACAGAAGGACAACTAGCACCATCTGATGGCGTAACACAGGCAACTCGAAGCAACAGCAGCGCTACGCCTAGTTGGGGAAGTGAAAGTGACAACCAGCTTTTACCGATACCTGCCGGAGAACTGTCGAATGATCGGAACGCAGAGACATTTATTGACAGCACAAATGCAGCAACAAGCGGCAGCCACCATATTATACCGACATCTACCGGGATACTGCCGAACGACCAGATCGCTAAGACATTCGAGGTACCGGAAGTCAAAATCATGGAAAATGTAACCCAACAAATGAAAGTAATGATGGAAAACTTCATGCAAAATATCAGGAAGATGATTAAAGAGGAAATTGCAATTACAAAGCAACATGAGTCAAATCTACAACAAGGAAATGCGAAACTGCATAATGCCAACCTCACAGAGAAGCATCCGTCTTACGCCAATTTTTGTAAGGGACCCAACTCCATCATGGGGGAGGATGAAAGAATTGAGAACTGCACCACAAAGGAAGATTACTCTCCATTGCAAACAAGCGGATCGATCCAAAATCAAGAACAGGCAAGGTCAACGGATTCAACAACTGAAGAGCAATGGAGGCTGGTATCCCAGAGAAGGAAACGATGGCCGGCGCGGAAACAAGCTACTATGACCGGCACTGGATCAGGAGATGAAGATTTACAAGCTGTAGACAAAATGGCTTGGCTTTTCGTGGGAAGAATAAGACCGGAAACCTCAATAGAGGCAATAAAGAAATTCCTTGCCAGGAAGGAAATCGCAGGAAACGTTATTTGCGAGGAAATGTTATCGAGATATAACACGAAATTTTTCAAGGTAGGAATACCTCTAAAGTACCTAGAAATAGTAAATGATACAAATTTCTGGCCAGCAGGAATAACGATCAGTCGCTTTCGGTTCTTTCGGCGGGACCCAGGGGTATCGCTCGAATAAGACAGGTACGGGCCAGTCAGAGAACAAGAACACGAAGTACAGAGAGAAGGAAAGATGAAAAAGTATCAAGATAATGCTATGGAATATAGAAGGTTTAAAAAATGCAACGAGTATGGCACCAACAGACTGTCTGGAAGGATTTGACATAATAATACTAACGGAAACTTTCCTCATGGATCAATGGCAGCATGCGAAATACTATATTATACATCTGCATTCGAAGCAAGGGGGAAGAGGTAGACCGAAAGGAGGACTAACCGTTCTCTTCAAGCCGTGGCTCACCCCAATAATCTTGACCATCAAGCAAGATCACACCATGCTAATTGAGACTAAACATATTACAATTATTTCGGCTTACTTTCAACCGAACACAACTGCTATGGATATAATAGATGAGTTAGGCCAACTAATCATAGAAAGTAAGCAGGACAAACCTCTAATCATCGCAGGAGACCTAAATTGTAGGCTTGATGTAGAAAACTACAAAACTAAACTAGTCATGGAACAGTTGCATGAAGAAGGCCTCCGCCTATTAAACAATAGCACTGTACCAACATATATTTGCCACAATGGCAAAAGCACAATAGATATCGCATTGATAAAAGGCCAAATAAAAGGGGAAATAACCCCTCTTTGGACAGCACATCACACACCATTACGAAAACATATACCAATGGAAATAAAGCTTCAAGGAGAATGGAAGGAAATACAAATCGAAGTAAAACCACAACTCTCGAGGAAAATAGACGTCCGGAAGGTAGAAGAATGATCAGAACAGATAGAACAAATAGAATCATTAATAGAAGACTCAAGATTGGAGGAAGCGGTGCAAGCTATAGAAGAACTTCTAAAACAAGCCGCAAGCCCTAGGATGAAGGTAAAAGCAAAACAATGGTTCGACCAGGAATGCTATTTGTCAAGGAAAGAGGTACTGGACAGCCTACACCAGCTAAGATTGAACATTGCGAATCATACACTCGCCCAAGAGTACAACAAGAAGAGAAGTTGTTACAAGCAGCTACTAAGAGAGAAGAAGAGGATTTATTGGGAAGAAGGAGGCAAACGAATAGTAGAAGAAGCTACAGGAGATCCATATATTGCACTACGTCCAAGGAAGCAAGCGCAGACGCACTATATAAATATGGAAGAATGGAAATCTCACTTCAGTAGCATTCTTAACAGAGAAGGAATAAAAGATACACCAAAACCCACACAGGAGAACGGCCTGCAATTACCAACAGAATGGGCCCCACAGACTGATAGTGAGATCCAATTCATCATCGCAGGAACAAAGAACAGAAAAGCTGCAGGACCAGACGGGCTATATAGTGAATATATGAAGGACACTTTCCATCTACTAGTACCTATTTGGACGAAACTATATAATAAATGCGTAGACACAGCATCAATACCAGATAGGTGGAGAGAATCAATAATCAAAATGCTGTATAAAGGAAAAGGAGATCCCAAAGACCCCAATAAATACAGAGGTATTGCGTTGGAGAATATCCCCTTTAAAATATTTACAAAAATAATAACTGAGAGAATAAAAGAAACAATCAACGAACATCTTCCGGAAAACCAATTTGGTTTCAGAAAAGGAGGATCGACTCTAACTGCAATAGAACTGCTGTTAAATGACATCTGGGAAGCCCTTAACAGAAAGGAAAAGTTTTACGCCATTTTCATAGATTTCACTAAGGCCTTTGATTTGGTAAACAGGGATTTGGTGATAAAAAAACTAGAAGAGACTCTAGGCAAAAACAATATATGGATGAGAAGTATAAGCTCCATACTCCAATGGAACAAAGTAAGAGTCTCGGACAATCTTTCAGTCTCAGAGCCGATACTCCATACAAACGGAGTACTGCAGGGAGATCCACTAATCCCTCTACTATTCATTCTAGCAGCAGGAGATCTAATGCGAATAACCCAAAGAGAGAACATAGTTGCATACTCGTACGCCGACGATATAGTGGTTGGATCAACATACATTATTGAACTTCAGGACACTATAAATGATATAGAGAAATGGTGCACCAAGCATGAGTTCGAGATCAACATATCTAAGACAGAAATGATGGTCTTTAGACCAGGAGGAAAGGCTCCAGCATTGGCGGAAATATGCCTCAAAAAGTCGACAATAAACATCGCTAAAGATTTTAAATATCTTGGCATCAGGCTGCAAACATGCGCCAAATGTTTCACGAAACATATAACTGAGAAAGCAACGCAAGCAGCAAGGGCGATGCATGAGATCGGCTACATTAAATCCCTCAACTTAGAAACAGCAATGATGCTCTTCAGAGTTAAAATAATGCCCATATTAACGTATGGGATAGAAGTCATATGGTCGCACCTCACCGAAAAGGACCTATCCGAATTAGAACGGGTAAAAGCATTATACATCAAAAGAGCACTAGGAGTGTCAAAGACTACACGTTCCAGACTCGTCTACCTCCTCACAAGATAAACATTCCTTATCGAGGACCTAAGAACACTTTTGACTCTTCCCAGCACTCGAGCCTCGGAAAATCTTTTATCAACATTAAAAGCAAAAAGGGAAGAAATACCCGCAGAATTTTATGGAACGGGGGCCATGGTAGATCGGACATGGGCCACATCAAGCTTTGAGATGAGGTACGTGTTTACCAGAATGGTGGTACACGGATTTCATTATCTCATCTGTGTGAACACATCATATCATGAGCCAGCTGAGACGTGTGAGTGCAACTTATGTGAACAAACATGTGGACGCTACCACATAGAATTGTGCAAAAAGAGAACCCAATCAATTACAGAATATGCAAACCAAGGCACCAGAATGCAAAATTGAAATTGCTTGAATAATTTGTATTGTAATTGAATTTTCCTTTTGTTTTTGTTTGGCCATTTGGCTGCAATAAAAGTATTATTTTATAAACTTTCATGTAGTGGACCAAGAATTGACCCAAGAATTTAGCACAGAAATGATTCCTAGTTTTACATATACAGTACCGTATATATATTACTCTTCTTAACTGTGTTGAATTAACATTAAACTTTGTCCATTTTGCAACTTACAGTTGTAAGAAGTAACTTAGTGAATAAATAAACAAATACACATATTGTTTGGCTTAGACAGTATAACTGTGGTTATGTCCTACAGCTTCAGTGAGTTGACCCCTTCACACTTACAACAGACAAGAGCTCACCGTTATGAGAAAGCCGTTCCGCCAGAGGAGGACTCTGTTAAGACTGCCAGCTCCATTGTCCAGCCCACAGCTGTCGATCAGTTTGCATTTGGTGTACTCGTGGAAGAGGTGCTATGCAAGAATACTGATGGTAAAGGTTTTAGGATTTTCACAGGTTTCTAATCTTCTAAACATATGACATGTAAATTCATATTAAATGAGAGTCTCAAATTTTTGTGAGAATCATAGACTTCCACCTCTTTAGGAGTGATAGCCAAAAGGTTTCAATGAACTTTTGACAAACTGAGTAGTAAAAGGAGAGAACAAAGAACAAGAAATCCAGAAATAGTGAGGTACAGTCTTAAGTACTGTCCTCCATTGACTTTAATGAGGGGGCGTGGTGGCGCAGCGGTCTAGCTGTTGGCCTCTCACCACGGCAGACCGGGTTCGATTCCCGGTCAATGCATGTGAGATTTTCAAAGTGAAATGCCATGTCCTGTGGTTCGGATTCCACGTAAAAAGGAGGTCCCGTGGCTTCTGATCTCACGATTAACGGTCACGTAAAACTACAATCTTCCTTTCCTTTGACTTTAATGACTGACCATTGTATCTTTAGGCATTCTTTTGTAGTTCGCCCACCTTTCTTATGATTGTAGAGGCATTTGCATTGTGTGTGTGTATCTAGGAGTTTAAACAATCTTGAACATACGGTACTTCACAGTCAGTGAATGGCCAGTTGATTGTATGTCCACATTATAGTGTCTTCTTACATAGGTCATAATTAGAGACACGATTTTATGGTGTATCACGAAAATGCGAAATGTGTTTATATGTGCATCAAAGGTGTTTTAAATGTTTGTTTAATATTGTTTGATCATAAAGCACTGAATTTGTCCTCACAACTAAACGCGAAATTGCACCTTATTTGCGATGTACGTCCGTATTTGCGACATATCACGAAATTGGCTTGTTTATTACGTCTCTACACGATTTGGTGCGATATCGCGAGCCTTCAGTGGTTTTCACCTTGTTAGCATTGCTGGTAGAACCCAATTCAAATGTATTTTTAAGTGTTTAAAGCCTAAGCATATCCTAACATCACGTAGCAGGAAATTACTACACAGTTTCAATATTGGCTATCCTGTCGTACTGGGAGGCAAGTGAGAGAGTTGGGCCGCGCATTGCTGACCACGTGAGTGCGCTGTGATTTGTAGTTGAAATTTTTATTTCTAATGTGAATTCGCAATGCCGAAAATAACGACGTGTTTTGATAGGGCTGACGAGTTTAAAGACAAAGGCTATCATGTTTTCGATGCGTGGCAGAAGATAGTTATGTGCAAATTCTGCAGCATTAGACTAGATTGGAAGCATCGCGATTCATCTGTGAAACACAACTTAAGTGAAAATTACAAAAAGAAGAAAAGGATTTTGTCTGAAGGAGGTACCAAAAGACAGATATCAGTTCAAGAGGCGGTCGGGAATGCCAAAAAAGTGAGAAATGACTCCGACGAATTTGTAATGTCAACAGTGGAGGCCTTTTTGAGTGCCAACATTCCTTTAGAAAAGCTAGATCATCCAACAATGAAGGATTGGATGAACAAACATATACTAGGCGAGTTAATTTTCTTTTGGATGCCGCTACACTTACCAGTATCCCGCAGCCCCACTTTTCATAGCGATAAAAATAATAATAGGTGGAAAGACGTAGTTTTATGTAACAAATTTTATCAGGGAGGGAAGGTAATTCTTTTACGATTGCCGAGAATCCACCAACCCGCTGTGACATTTACAGCTGAAAGATTTGCAGCCACCATGGAAACGTGATGTGGGATACTAGAAAGTGTAGTAATGCCTTAGTTTACTTTTAAATACCGTATTTGCTCGCGTATATCTCACACTTTTTTTCCTGAAATTTCAACTAAAGAATGGGGTGCGAGATATACGCGAGCTGAAAATACGAGTGAAATTTGTGGGTGCGAGATATACGCGGGGAATTTCCGTATTCCTCTTGTATTGTTTGGGCTTTGAAGATAAGGAAATCTGTGCTATACCACTCGCGCCAACATGCTCGTATGTTTCGAAGATTGCGCAAGTAGGCCTACTGTTACATCGCAGAGAAACGCAGTTCAGTCTTCTCGAATCTCAATGATTTCGTCTTTACGTATTGCGTTGCTTCTGAGCTCGGCCGTGTGCAAGCATGTAAAGTGGCGTCGCGTGGGTATTAGCACGCTTCAGCCGCGCTCGGCTAAGTTCGAGCTCGCTCGGGTATGTAGCGAGGAATCAGTATGGAAGATATCGATCGTATCGATCGCTACGCGTCTGCGCTCTAAATTCTGCCTTGAATCATCCTTAACGAGCTCATGACGTCTTTTTCATAGGTTCTTAATGTCGCATAACCATAACACATGAACTGATGCAAACTTGCGTAAACTGACGCTATACTGTAGTGCCGCTACGAACGTACAAACTCGGACAGACCTCGCGCAAGCATGCGATGCGGCGCCGGCGTGACTGTTAGCACGCTTTAGGCCTACATTGTGTCTTCAGCCGCGGTCGGGTAAGATCGAGCTCCCTCGTACATGTAGTGAGGAATCGATATGGAAGATGATCGATCGTATGCAATATAAATGCTGGAGTTCCTTTTCTGCCTTGAATCATCCTTAACGAGCAATGACGACTTGTGGCGCGCTAAATCGAACGTGTTTATACCTCAAGGTTATAACGGTCATTTATATGACGGCGTCAAAAATGCATGCGAGATATATGTGAGTACTTTTTTTCCCCCTGAAATTTCAACTAAAAAAATGGAGTGCGAGATGTACGCGGGGGCGAGATATACGCGAGCAAATACGGTACTTTTAAGTTCATATCATAAACAACAAGATGTTCAGTAAAGAAAATATAGCCTACTTTCTCCTAAATGCATGGTTATTGTTATAACTCTTTGTCCTTTTCAAGGAGTATAATTGTATGTTGGTTGTAGTAGCTTGTGGAAATACAACGTGTTTACCGATAATAAAAATGAATATGAGGTGCCCTTTGCTAGTACTACCTCTGTACAAAATTTCATTCAGTTCGGTTTCACCGTGTTTAAATTGATATGATGAGTCGATTTGTACATATACATGGCCGCTATCTGCAAACTATTGGGCTGATGACCTTGTAGTTCAGTCAATAGATGCTTCCCACAAAAAGGTATGTGGTTGCAACATTTGGTAGAGATCAAATAATTAGGTTGGTCATAATTTGATTTAAGCTTTTACCATTTGGGTGGGCACCATTCCGTTTCCGTCAAGATGGCGGCAATATAAAACATGACCCTGAGGTGCCCTTCGCTAGTGCTACCTCCGTACCTAATTTCGTTTAATTCGGTTTTACCATGTTTGAATTGATAGGGGGAATCGATTTGTACACATATATGGCCGCCATAAGAAAACTATTGGACTGACGACCTTGTAGCTTGGTCGAAGAACACCTTTCACATAAAGGTATGCTGTTGCAAAATTTGGTAGAGATCAGATGAATAGGTTGGTCGAAATTTGATTTAAGCTTTAAATATTTGGGTGGCCGCCATTACTTTTCCGTCAAGATGGCGGCGATATAAAACATGACGCTGAGGTGCCTAGTGTAACCTCTGTACCGAATTTCTTTCAAATCGGATTCACCGTGTTTGAATAGAGGGAATCGATTTGCACACATACTTGGCCACCATCCGCGAATTATTGGGCTGATGACCTTGTAGTTCGGTCATAAGATTCCTCGTACATAATGATATAATTTTGTAAAATTTGCTAGAGATCACATGATTAGGTCGGTCGTAATTTGATTTAAGCTTTTAACATTTGGGTGACCGCCATTACGTTTTCGTCAAGATGGCGGCGATATAATATATGACACTGAGGTGCCCTTTGCTATTGCTACCTCTGTACCAAATTTCGTTCAATTTGTATTCACCATGTTTGAATAGATAGGGGGCATCCGTTTGCACACATACATGGCCGCCATCCGCAAATTATTGGGCTGATGACCGTGTAGATTGGTCAAAATATTCCACATATATAAAGTTATAATGTTGCAATAACCGGTAGAGATCAGATGATTAGGTTGGTCGTAATTTGAATTAAGCTTTTAACATTTGGGTGGCCGCCATTACGTTTCCATTAAGATGGCGGCAATATAAAACATAACACTGAGGTGCCCTCTGCTAGTGCTACTTCTGTACCAAATTTCATTCCATTCGGTTTCACCGTGTCTGAATTAATTTGGTGAATAGTTTTGCACCCGAACATGGCTGCCATCCACAAACTATTGAGCTGATTACCTTGTAATTTGGTCAAGAGAGTCTCCCCACATAAAGGTGTGTTGTTGCAAAATTTGGCATAGATCGGATGATTAGGTTAGTCGTAATTTGATTTACGCTTTGAACATTTGGGTGGCCGCCATTACGTTTCCGTCAAGATGGCGGCGATATAAAACATGACACTGTGGTGCCCTTTGCTAGGGCTACCTCTGTACCAAATTTCATTCAATTCGGTTTCACTGTGTTCGAATTGATAGGGGGGGACAGACATTCAGAGTACACACACTCACACACAGACTCACACACACACAGACAGACACACAATTTTTCACCCTGTGTTGATCTCATAAGTCTACTTTCTTTTTTTGCAAAAATCGAAAGTAGGCTAACAAATAAGTCTAATTTATTAATATTTTAAATTAAAATGATTTGCTTGCTAATAGATATTTTTTTATTACACTGTTTTAGGAAGTGGAAATTTTCCCACAGCTGACTGGTTACGAAAGAAATATTTGCCCCTATTACATCAAGAAAAAGAAGAATCAAGTAGTGAGAAATTAAAGAATCAGCATGTTATTCTACACTGTGATGAAACCACAGATAGGATGGGTCGAGCCGTGTTCATTGTGCTGTTTAGAACTCTTCCCAAGGGTAGTAGCGAGACTCCTAAAGTGCTAGTACGTGGTGTCCTAATGCTTCAGAATGTTAACTCGCAGGAATGTTCTCAAGCCATAGTGGAGGTTATTAAGAGACATAAACTTGAATACAAAAATATCATAGGTATTTCAACAGATGGTGCACGATATATGAAAAAGTGTGTGCAAACTTTACAAGGTTTGATATCGGACAACCTTCTTCACATTGAGTGTTGGGCACACAAGCATGATTTAGTAGCAGGAATCTGGCCGAAGAAACTTCATCGTGTGAATGAGTGTGTTACCAAAACAAAGCAAGCTTTTCTTAATACAAGAAAACGGAAGCATAGGTATATTAGGTTCTTGCAGCAGAAGTATGGTGCAGGAGAAAAGGATATAAAGCTCTTTCCCTCACCAGTTATCACAAGGTGGAATACGTGGTTCACATCAGTTTCCTACTTGGCAGACTATGTCATGGACTTGGTTCAGTATTTTAAAACAGTGGAGAGTGATGCTGAAAGTGTTAAATACTTTCAAAAATTAAGTGAAAGTGAAGTAAAATCAATTTTGTGTGAGGCAATTTTTGTGAAAGAACACTGTGCCTCAACTTCTAAAAAGATAACTTTTTCGAGGGTTCTAATTATGCTTTGGCACATAAAGTTGTTCCAATGGTAAATGAACTCATTTCTGAGTACACGGTTATCGAAAAACTAGTGATGAAACCAGACACATTGAAGGCATTGAAGGAACTATCAAGCGATAGAAAGAAAAGTGCTGAAAAAAGGTTCGTAGCCCTTGCCAATGCATGTCACACAAAACTCTCAGATATGCTGGCAAAAGACTCTGCTCATGAGATTTTTAATTCACTCTCCTCACTGTTTCATCTGCCCCTGCTAAGAACTGTGAACATAGAGTCATTTCTCTTCAACAAGATAGAGAAAATCCCCCTTTTTGCTGGAGTGAATTCTCATGACTTTTTGAAGTTCTACATTCAACTGCAAATCACATGTAAATCTTTTTCATGTAGTGACGGTAATGTAGTTGAAGATGTATTGAAGGGAATGTTAGAGGAATATCCTATAGCTGTGAAATATCTTCAATCTCTGTACATTTCCATTTCAAATGTTGACAGTGAAAGGACCCTTTCTGCCTACAATAATATTTTGTCTGACAAGCGTACCAACCTGCCAAATGATAACTTAGAAACATTACTGAGTTACTACTTCAACAGCAAATGAATACTGTAAACCAAGCCACTTAGTGTGTTTGTTGTTTCCTTCATTGCAACATGAGGCAAAAGTATGTATACAGTCTAGTAAACCGTTTTTCTACACCGTAAGCAATGGCATTTATTCACCGCTTTTATCCCGCTTTGCCCTTATTTTTTACACTGCTATTGTGTTTTTTTATTCACCATCAAATCGTGTCTCTAGTCATAATGTATTGTACTTTATTTTTATTGTTCAGATACACTACTAGACAGTATTTTGTCGATACTCGGCAACCAGAACAGCCTTGTCATTGGCAAGTATTATATCACTGTATGGCCAGGTTCTACACAAATTAGGCAAACCAATGAGGTGATCAATTTGTAGCTGTCCGCCCTACAGCTTCCTTCCCTTTGCAGGTAGTCCCATTTTACAAGGTTGGACTGGCCTATTCTGCGCTAGCTCACTTCAATTTATAACCTTGATCTGTCATGTGACTTACATTTGTTTGGACACTTAAGAAGAACTTGAAAAAGAATGAAGATTCCTTTCCAATGTGGATGTAAGGACCGTGGTGACAAAATGTTCAAGAGACACTTGGCAAAGCCACGCATTTTCGAGGAGCTACCAATGTCCTTTGCGGATTGTATCCCCTGTCTCTCCAAGTAGTGGCATATGTGTCTGAATGCCTACAGTGACTTAAAGAGACTTGGTGCATTGTTACTTCCTAAACTAACACAGGCTAAATCAGAAAGTTAGAGGCATGTGCCAATTTATGAAATTAAGTTGCCATTTTTTTCTAACATATTTTCTAAAGCTAGGTTTTAAGTTGTAACTTTTAAGTCATTTTTATAGATGATAAACGGCCTTAAAAGCCAAAAACAAATATTAACTTCTTAGATACATGGTCCAGAAATTGTACTAACTCAATATCCAACAGCTGGGCTTTTTTCATATGCATGCACACATGTAATGTTTGCTTTTGTTTTTAGAAGACTTGCCTTTTCTGACTGACTTTCGAGACCTTGCCAAGAAGCAACTTCAGAGCCCAGAACCATCCTTGAGACCCCAGCTGACTCCACTTCTGCAGCATCCATTCTTCTCCCACGACTTCATTAAAGTATACAGTTTCCTTGTGGAGCTACCCTTGAAGACAGAATCTGAGAAACAGGCATTTTTTAGGTTAGTATGCCATAGGTATGGGCATATCCAGGATTTGGTTTGGGAGGGGGGGAGAGAGGCTGAACATACAAGCTATTATCACACATTGTGAAGATTTAAGCCATGACTAGAGGTGTTAGAAAGTGTTGTTATTTTTTTGAAGATTTGTTGATTTAAAATTCAAAAGGTGGTGTTTTGTGTTTTTATTATTTTTTTGGGGGATGACATGTTAAAATTTGGAAAGCGATAAGGTTTGTACAATAAGTGCATTTAAAAATATAAACAATTAATAAAACAAAGTAAAAAACAAAACAGCAGGGTAAAACGTTAAACATGGCTATGGAAGAATGAGATAATACTTATATGGAAGTCACATTTTTATTTTACATTCACCATCTCGAAACACATTTCAGTGAATACCTTTTTCAGTTTTATCCAAATACTGCGGTGAAATCACTGGAAGTAGATCATGGTTAAAGTCTCAGCATTTGCAGCTGTCAATTTTCGCCTCCTATCACTTACTATGAGACTGTATTTCGAAAATGACCTTTCAGAATCCACATTTGAACAAGGATACCACACACACTTTAATGCAGCTGTTGCATAGTCTCGGTGAGCAGGCCTTAATCCCATGAGGATCTCTGGAACATTCACATTATCTTCATGACGCAGTTGGTTCTTGATTGCAGTCAGGTAAATGCTGTGAGCCTCTAAAAACTGTTGAGACTCCATCTTCGTAAGAAATGGGGCATTCTTCTTAAATTGGAGCAGTTCTGTGGGTGATACGTTCTTAGGTGCGTGCCGAGGATCAAACAATGACCCGATGGCTTCTACAGTCTTCCTGGCTGGATCCATGGTCCTTAAAGTCCTGACTTTCACTAGAGCTGACTGGGCAACACACCTAAGCTTGGACTTAACCTTTATCTGCATCTTTTGAGGAAGCTGTTCCAAGTTCTGGAGGATCGTATGATTGAACATTCCACCATCGCCTAATAGCTTGAGCTTTACCTCAAGGTCATCTAGCTTCCCAGCCAGTAAGTGAATTGTTGGGTACTTAGATCCCTCCAAGAAATTAAGCAAGTCCATAAGAGAGGCACCAACAACAGAAACATACAATGCTTGTAATTGTATAAATTGTATTGTTGAAGTCGATGCTTGTTGGAAAAATTTGACCCCAGAATTTGAATCTTCCAATGTTTTGAAAAATTCTACCAGATCTTCCACATGCGTGGCCATATACATTGCAGCCTTAAACCATGAATTCCATCTTGTACATACAGGCATTGGGAAAGCTAGAATTTCATTCTCTTTTTCTGTGTTTTCATATTTCTCCCTTAGAAATGCAACGTAATTGCTTTTTCTTTTTCGCATATTTAAAAAGGCATTCTTTGTCTTTACTATAGACATGTTCAATTCGTCCAGCTCGTTTTCAAATACGCAGCCGATAAGATTGACGTTATGAGCCCAGCACTGGACATGACTTAATTCTTCAATCAATCCTTGAAGAGTAGTTACACATTTTGTCATGTAGCGTGCTGAGTCCGTAACTACTGCCACTACACGCTCCCGTTCAATTTCATAGGAATTCAAGGTGTCTAATATCGCATTGGAGCAATTTACGCTATTGCATACCTGCCAACTTTTACGGTTTATCCGTAAAATTTACGGAAATTGCAGCATTTTACGGTTTTACGGATGAACGGTGTCATTTTACGATTTTGCGGACAAAAATTTGAAACGATAATTTACATTCGATAATACCGCCCACTTCCGTACAATCGATTGTTTGCGTGGGTCGGAGGCAAGTCCACGATAGTCGATAGCTCGTTCTTTGATATGATTCGTACTTTTAACCGTGTGGTGGTTGTGTCGTCATTTGTAATTGAATTTGAAGCCGGGATAACCCTTCTTCCATGTGTCGACAGGCTCTGCTTCGCATATTCTTTGTTCCGCTCCGTTCGCTCGTTGCGATTTAAACCATATTCTTTGACCACGTTAGTTGTTCATTGTTCGCGAAGTTGGCGTTCCTTGAATGTTTTCGTCTTTTAAGGTTATGGCATATTTTAATGAAGCGTTCGAGTTTTTGTGCTATAACTTCGTGCTTCGCAGTTTCCTGTATTCCTTCGACTAATTACATTCGTTCCACGTGTGTGTGTGTTTTTTTTCTACCATGTGCATATTCTTTCTTCACGAGGTTGGCGTCGTTTTCATTTAATGGCTTTGTGTGTCTTGACATGTTTTAATGAAGTGTTGGCTGTCTTAAGTGTTTTATGTTATAATTTTATGTGACGTTCAGTGATCCAGGTTCCTTTCGATGTTTTAGTAGATATCGAGAATGAACAAATCCAACAAGAAACAGTACTTCCAGACATTTAAAGAATCATACTCGGTTGATTTTCCGTGCATACTAAAATCAAGAAAGAGAGAAAAATTTGCCTTTTGCACGGTATGTGGGTGTGATATTAATATTGCACATGGTGGAAAAAACGATTTAAGTAATCATGTGAAGTGCGGTAAACACATTAGTTATGTTAAATCGAAGGAAGATAAGCAAGAAAATCAACACCTTTTTTGCTAAGTCTGGAAACGTTGACAGTGACGTAATTAGGGCCGAGTGTCTGTTTACTTCCTTTTTGGTGGAACACAATGTGCCCTTAAGTGCGGCTGATCATGCTGGTGCTTTATTTAAGACGATGTTTCCCACATCAGAAGTTGCAAAGAAATATAGTTGTGGTCGCACGAAAACGACATGTATTGTAAATAAAATGGCAAAAATGCATCATCTGAAGTTGTTAAGTGCCTTCAGAACGGACCGGATACAGATAAATCCCTTTTCTTTTCATCAGTGAGAAACTACTTTTATACTGCCTGTGACTACATCATCAACAAGTTTCCACTCAAGGATGACGTGTTAAAGAATGCTCAAGTTGCTAGGTTAGACAACATTGAAGATGCACAGTTATCTTCCATTCGTTTTTTCTTGGAAAAGTTTCCTATCATGTTATGCAAGGAAGAGAATGAAACTACAGATGAGGTGGTGAATGAGCTTCAGAGGCAGTTCACAGCTCTTCAGGTAGATGACACTTTGGCTGCACATCAAGATGCTGCAAGTGATTCCAGTTGGGCACAAATATCAAGAATTCGTGGAGCCGATGGACTTCTTAAGTATAACCGAATTTCTAGAGTATTGCTCTCTATTCTCACCATACCCCATAGCAATGCAGAATGTGAACGTTATTTTTAGCCTTGTGAAGAAAAATAGAACACTGTTCAGGTCATCCATGTCCAATGAATCTCTGGAGTCTATTTCTATTTTGAAGACCAGGCGTTCTGGTCCCTGTTATGACAAAACATTTTCTCAAGAATGTTTGCAGGAAGCTAAAAAGGCCACAACCATGACTTAAAAGTCGAACTAGCATGTGATTTGCAGTGTGTATTATATTATTTCTTGCCTGTGTTACGTTAAACAAGTTTTATTGTTTAAAGCCTTTTTCAATTATCGTATATCAGCTTAATCTATCAAGGAAGTCCTGTTATGTCTGCTCCAAACCAATATTCACCACGCCTGCTGCTGATTAACATGGATTTCTTCTTGATTGTTATGTTCATCTACAAATCATAGTAAGTAGATATGATTTCATTGAAGTATCCTGTTTAAAGCATGAATTATTGTATTTTGTAGCCCAGAAGTATTATTATTTTCGTCAAGCCGGGGTATGTCGAAAATCGTTAATTTTTTGTCGCGCGTGAGTTTTACTGATAGCCCTTTTCAAAAGTTGGCAGGTATGCTATTGGCAGAATCTAGAACAACAGAGGCAGCCAGATGGGTGTTCATTTCAGTTGATGGTACTGATGGACGAAAAAGAATGTTGAAAACACACCTACCATTCTTGTCAGTTGTTTCGTCACATAGCAGAAACACGTCTTTGTTTTTTATATCTTCCCTAATTTCTTCCCTCCTTCTTTCGCCAATCATGGGGATGTATTTCTGACGAATCTGATTTGCTGATGGTAAATCTCCACTTCCGCGAACGTACTTATTAAACCAAGTACGGATAGCAGCATTGTCTAGTTTCTCTACTGGTATATTAGCTTTCACAAACGCAGTAGTAGTGTCCAAAATAAACTCTTCTTTCATATCCTTCACACGACTAGCATTTGATAATGTTTCTTTCAAGGTGGCCACTCTAAGAACACTAACTTCTAGACGCGAATTTTCTCGGCGTTTTGAATGCTTCTCCGATTTGCAATGTTTGTCTAATGCATCTTTCCTGCGATAATCTAACCGACAATCACGATATTTGCACATAAGAATGCCACAAGAAATTATAAATCCTTCATTCATATGTTCTTTAAGTCTGTCTGTGGCAGAAACAGCTACCTTCGGCATTTTTAAACTCAACTGAGCGATGTCCAGTAACAAACACTGTTATCACACGGTTGACTGTAGTCACACGCCAGTATAAATTCGTAACCACACGCAAAATTTATTTCTGAATTCGTGTCATAATATTTAAATTACGTCGCGTCTCATCTTCCTGTACTGCTAAGTTCGGAACTAATACGACGAACACGTGGTCGCCAACTGATTCACGCAAATAACACACTAGCTTCGATGATAACGCACAATTTGTGCACTTTTTTATTAAATTATATAGAATTTTCTACTATAATTTACACTCGCTACCGATGTAACAGGAGGCAAACGTAGTTTACATTATGAACAACTATCACATAACCTTTTGGAGGTAGTCGGCCAAACTATTCACACCGCGATATAACAGCTGTTTACCACAGCGCTAAAATCCAACGAGTAACGAGAATATCGACAGTATATCGTAATATGACATATATCGTAGTATTACCCCTCGCGAAACTATACAATCGATCATTCTCTCGAATTGAATACCAACCAAATTCGATTATCGGCTTGTGGACAAAAATGTTCGAATTGGTGTGGGGAAAAAATATGAAAATTTGTTTTTATTTCGCAGATTGCGGTATTTGTGGTGTTATTCACAAAATTCGCGTTATTTCGATATTTAATTTCACTCTTTGGGCGGCACGAAACATGTAAATACTTGAAAATAAAACATCCTAACCTCTAAATATGACTTTTCGTTTTATCGCGAATTAACAAAAACTAACACCTCTAGCCATGACTTATCTCCATGTGACCATCACAAACTAGATGCTCATGCTGTTCTGCCTTTCAAAAAAACATCATCATCATCATCATCATCATCATCATCATCATCATCATCACAGGCCAGTGTGTGGTTTGTGTATCAGTGAAGAAGTAAGTGGACATTATAAATGATGATTTGAAAACTTTTTCCTTTATATTTTCAAGTGATTAGACTACTAAATTACAATCAAAATATCACCTGAATATCACTTAAACAACACTAATTGCTGCTATAAATATCAACATCATTAGCTAAAAATGATTACAAGCTAATTGAAACTGGTACAATCAATATAATTTAGTCTTAATTTGAGTATTGACTAGGTGGAAATAAAAACATTTTACCTGTTTAGAGGTATTTTAAGATATTTGAACATTTCTTGTTCCTTAAGAACTTGTAAAACTTCCTATAACGATGGATATAAATCTTTCTTTACAGACGGTATATATCCAGCAATGTTTGCAGTGAACCTGGTGTTTAAAAAAAAATCCAAGTTAGCCACTCACTGACAGTGAGAGGGATTTAAGTGCATAATTTAAAACACTTCAGGAACTGAGAATGTGAAAATGTAATTTATAAACTTGGGTATAACTCAGATCATGTAGAGAAAAACTTAAATATTCTTTGATGTACTTTAATGGCAGAGCCACAAATTCAAAAGCTTTATGAAACTATATGAATTCTTTTTGTTAAAATTAGGGTGCTGCTGATATGCAATTGAGGGCTGATGTGTGTGTAAATATGGTATATCACTGAAAATCTTCAAATTTGATTTACTTATGGGCTATTTAATATAGAGCACTGCACATCATCAGTTTTTTTTCTTTATTTCTTATTATTAACACCACAGAAATAGCCACATCTTATAAACTATAAACAGCTAATTATATAGGATACTCTATGTGTTAGCATACCAAAATTATGCATTTGACTTCTATTACCGAAGGATGATCCGAGAACAGGTGAAGAATAATGGAATAGGTTCAGGGATGTGTTGGTAGAAGCAGCGGAAGTCGTGTGTGGCAGAACTAGTGGAAAGAAAAAGTGGAAGGAAACACCATGGTGGAACCCCAGAACTAAGGAAGCAGTGAAAAAGAAAAATGAAGCATTCAGGAAATGGTTCCAACAGAGGACAGACAGAACAATAGAAGAATACCAAGAGCGGAAGAAAGAAGCAGGAGAAGTAGTGAAGGAAGAGAAAAAGTAATGGCTGGAGAAATGGACAGAAATGATGGAGGAGGACTGTGATGGCAGTAAGAAAGTGTTGTATGGAATGATGAAGGCAAAGAGAAGAGATACAGGGGAAAATGTCAGAATGGTGGACAGGAATGGAAAGGAGGTTGAAAATATGGAAGAAGTAAAGGTTATCTGGAGAGAATACTTCAAGGAACTCTTAAATCCAACTAAAACCAGTGTAGTGGACATTGTGGAGGAAGAAACAGACAGTGACCAAGACATTTCAGAGAAGGAATTGACATGGAAAGAAGTGGAGGAAGCATTAAAAAAGATGAAAGGGGGAAAGGCACCGGGAATAGACGAAGTGAGTGTGGAGATGGTGAGAGCAGCAGGGGTGATGGGAACACAGTGGCTCTTTCGAGTAATGAAAGTGATATGGAGGGAGAAGAAAATACCAGAGGACTGGAAAAGAGGGATAATAATACCCATATTTAAAAAGGGAAGTAGGAAGGAATGCAAGAACTACAGGGGAATTACACTCATGTGCCACTGCGCCAAAATATTCGAGAAGGTACTGGAGAGAAGAATTCGGACAGAAGTTGAAGATGGGCTGAGGGAAGAACAGTATGGATTCAGGTCAGGAAGGTCAACAGTTGACCTCATCTTTGCTGTAAGACAGCTACAAGAACACCATTATGAATATGGGAAAGATCTGGTGATGACCTTCTTGGATATTGAGAAAGCATATGATAGTATTAATAGAAACAAGGTATGGGAAGCAATGAGAGCAAAAGCAGTGAACAAGGAGACAGTGGCAAGAGTGAAAGCAATGTACGAGGGAAGCAAAAGCTGTGTAAAGGTGGGAAGGGAGAGAACGGAATGGTTTCAACTGGAGAGTGGTCTGAAACAAGGAAGTGCCCTCTCACCCCTGTTATGTATAGTGGTGATGGATGAAATCATACGAAAAGTGGTAAATAGCATTGGGGAAAGGAAAATGAAGGCAATGTTGTTTGCTGATGACCTTCTGGTATGGGGGAGAGGATGAGGAAGAAGTACAAGAGCAATTAGATGAGTGGGAGAAGGTAGTGTTATCATATGGGATGAAGTTCTCAGCACCAAAGAGTGAAGTGGTCATCACAACGAGGAGGAAGAACAGACTGGATATGGGCATAACACTTGGAGGACAGCAGTTGCAAAAAGTAGAATGCTTCAAGTACTTGGGAACATAATTGAAGAAAAGGGAGGCAATAGGATGGAAATAAATGAAAGGGGAAGGTGCGCAGATGGATTTTTCAAGAGTGTTAGGGGGATGATATGGAATAAAGATGTACCACAAAAATGTAAAGGAATCATCTACAAGACCTACTTTGTGCCAATTTTGACATATGGTTCAGAAACATGGGTGATGAAGGAAAGGGACAAGAATAAAATACGAGCAGTGGAGATGAAGTTCCAGAGGAGTAGGGTAGGAGTAACAAGAATGGACAGAGTAAGGAATGAGAGAGTCAGGGAGATGGTAAGAGGGGAACCATTGCAAAATAGAATAGAGCGATCTAGGCTGCAATGGTATGGACATGTGAGGAGGATGCGAGAGGAGAGGATACCGAAGAAGATGTTTGGAATGGAAATGAAGGGAAGGAGGCCAAGGGGAAGACCAAGGGACAGATGGACGAAGGGAGTTAAGAAGAGTCTGGAGGAAAGAGGAGTGTGCTGGGACACAGTGGAAGATGAGGAGGAAAAGATGGACAGGAAACGATGGAGAGGCTTATGTTCCAAGCAGACCCGACCAGCGGTTGGAAACTGCTCAAGATGATGATGATGATGACAAATGTTTTGCATGAAGAATAATTAAGATGGGATTTGGACACATATGCATCTAAGGTTTCCTTGTTCGGAACTATTTCAAGAGGGACAAAACTGGTCCTTAGGGTCGAGTTTTTATGATTTCAGATATTATTGCTATAAGCATAGCGTATAGAAGAGAAAGTGACGCGACTTGTGGAGTTTGTATGGTCCAGCCGCTAGGTGGCTCTAGCGTCGGCTAGCGCTGAGTGAGGACGGTATCAATACAAGCAGTTGAATGTTACTTTTCAGTACTTGAATGTTATCAGCTTACACTACGTTGTATTAGACATGATGATCCAAATATAAAATTGTCCGCACTGAGTATATAAAACGCTGACGTCCGTTGTGTTGATTATGAAACATCAGATTGCGTCATAGGTTCATATAATAAGGAAATAAAACATTCTGACGGGGGTCAAAATGTAACTGAATGTGTGAAAATCGTAAAGCTACAGACCATTCACTACTGCACAATTAAAGTAAATATAATATAATACAGTATAATGACAAACTCACCCATATAACTTATAGCTCTCAGTTGTCCGAAGCTTTGGACAGCTTACGCGATGATTTTCCAGACTTAGAAGTTGACTGCTCTTTCCTAATTTCTTTCGTACGAAAGAAAAAGCGCACTTCATGAAATGAAAAACGAGTTTTTCAATAAGGTCCAGTTTATGTTCCATACACCATCAAAAAATCACGGCCCTAAAACAATCTCATCAATGCTGTCCTAACACTCATAAAATATATCAACCCACAAATTTGAAAGGGAAGATAATTCCATTTCAACGACTACTTCGACCTGTAAAAGAATGTTGAAGACACTGTCAGACGGTTGAGTTAGGTAACTAAGGGCATTTATTGTGCCAAAGTCCTTTATATTAGTGAAAGTTGCAGCTGTTGTGTCCGACGGCCTTTTCACTTTGAAGGGTTGTTGCACACTTCACACAGCTGATCCCTTTCCTTAGTTGCTTGACAATATACCCGGCTAGATAGTGTGGGACTGCACCAGGCTTCAAACTCCATCTCATTCTCGCCATTTCGACTGTCTTTCCTTCTATAATGAAAGTGTCCGTTTTTATAAGGAAATTATCGGAGCAATGTTTGTCACATAGCCTGCATATGACTTACTTGACAATTTAATGTCTTTCCTTGGAATGGCCTTAGCCCATTTAAATAAATCATCTTCGGCTTTTGGAGGTCTAAAAAAAGTGCCTACCTGTTGCAGATGACTTGTCGTATCCAGATCGGCACCCGGGAACAAAACAACACGGCATATTCACTTACACAGATTTGTTTGACGAATCTTACCAGGTTATAATTCACTCGACAGCACAAACGTAAAGAAATAAGTGTAAAGGCTTACAAATACTAAACACACCAGTGTCATAACGTATGTATTATTTCACTATCGCTTCTTGATCGCATACACTTTTCAACACCAAGAAATAAGGACTAAACACGGCAGCATTTCCATGTTTTCAAACTCGCGAGCGCTTAGAAAGTGTCTCCAGCCAACCACAACCAACCGCTGCACAGTCTACCGGCGGGCGCAGCAACTACCCATACTAAAGATACGGCAAACTCGGGAGTCGGCACACTTTCTCTTCTAAACGCTATGCTATAAGTATTATTTATTTATTTATTTATTAGTAAATACCACCTCCTACAAGTAATATTCCAAGGAAAAATTAATTCAAGGCGAAGAAGGACATTGTGGCTCAACGACTTGAGTCAGTGGTTCGGAATTATGACCAGCTATGGATAAAATACAGATCATGCTACTGATCACCAATGTTCTGCAAGGACATGGTACGTGAAGAAGAATAACTGTCTCCCTTCTATATAAAAATTGATTTTCCTCAAAATTCATCACATTATTCTGTTCCCATAGTTTAGGCTAGTTGCTTTTACATCTATTTGTCCTGTGCTGTCCACAACATGCTTTCATCATCATCATCATCATCATCTTAAACAGCTCCAGTCACCCGGGTGCTGTGACAACATGCTTTATTCTTGTGAATATCAAACACAGACTGCATATTAAGTAAATACATTTCTGAACGTACTCTGATAAGTTGTCTCCCTCTCTATTTTTCTTTTTTCGAAAATGATAATGTTACGTGTATTCTGCTGTATACACACATTGTTACTTACAGAATACAGAAAAACTATAATGTTACTTATTCCAGTTTCATTTCTTCCTCTTTAGTTCTTCTTTCCGTTCATCAGCACTTGTCAATTAGCTCAGGTATTTCTATAGGTCTCTGCCCAGTCAACTGTCAAGCTTCCCAGAGGAACTTGTTGCTACTCAGCTGGGATCATTGCTTCTTGCTCGAGTTGTTCTGTTGGATCCAACAGCACAAGAACATTTATTACCTCATCTGCTACGCGTTGGGAATGGTGAGTCTACAGTCAGCTGTAGTTACCTGTGATTTAGCATTTTTAGTTTCCTTCTGAAGTAGAGACAGCCTCTCTTGAGTACAGTAATATTGACAGAAATTCTTGGGTAAAAAGGAGGATAATTATTGGCTGAATTAATTTTTTATGAATATTTCATTTCTTTAAGAAATGTAAAAAGAAGATATTCATATTTCATTACATTTAAGGGAAATGAAGAGTGTCACCTCCCCTGTAGAGATAGCATGAGAAATGTTGTCTGCCCTCCTAATGAGACTAGGAGGCCAAAATGAGCTCATTCGGGGCTATAGCATTGAAGAGGAATTGATTTTGATTTTGTGTGAGTGCCTACCTTTGGAGGAGGGAGATTGCTATTGCTTTTGCCTTTATATGTGCTTTTCGATTTTATCCGTTGTGTTTTGATAAAATGCAGAACAACCTTATTGATACTTCTATCTTATGTTTCATGTTTATATATTAGGCATAAGCAAACTTCATTAGCCAGGATCAGGAATCTGTCAACACCAATCTGGAAACTTATTATTCTGATAGTATCAACAGTGCCAGGCAGCATTGAAGGGGTATTGAAATACAGTGGAACCTCGTTAGTACGTTTTTCAAGGGACTGAAAAATTTGAACGTAAAAAGCGGAAAAACGTACTAATGAAAAATGATAATTAAACCTCATTAACTTGTTTCAGTGAGGGAAAAGTAAAAAACGTGATAATCGGAAGTACGTACTATCGAATATACAATTTTAAACAAACTACAGAATTATTGTATTACAGAACTAGTTTATACAGCACAGAGAAACGAGAGCAATAAAAACTAGAGAAAAATGTACTACCGTATACGGGTACCGTACTCGTAATTGAAGTACTGTAGTTCGATTTGAAATATTTAGTTTTCTGTAATTGATTTCGGCTTAAATACATGTTTTTCTTGATATTCTGTGGAAAAGAAGTGCCGTATTCTTTGGCGTGAACGATTGCATATAACCGGAAGTTTTTTTGAGGTTAGACATGCTCGCGCGTGTAACGGAAAAAAAAAAACCACGCGCTTAAGGTGATGATTATACAAGGGTTCTACTTTGGAGCGCCACCTCCATTATTTCAATACGACGCAACAAAATTATCACTAGGTTTCACCACTTCTTCGGTAGTGTAATGCGTATTTGCGTGAATCAGATCGTATTGAGTTTCAAGGTCTATACGGTAAAATTGTGGGATCGGATCATATCCAAACTGGTGTTCAGGAACATATAAACGCGTATCGTATTGAAATCGATTCTGCGTGCGGACGAAAAAGCGATCGTACTAAAGCGATGCATGGCAAAATATGCAACGTGACCTTGTTTAAAAGTTCTGTGCTCACGGGCTATATAACTCACGCTACTTCTGTCTCGGGACAGTCGGATGAGGAGCCAGAAAGCGGCGCAAAGATGCGCGCGCACCCTGTCGAATATGAACGAGCCATAAATCTGCTCCCGTAAATCTGTTTCCGATTCAAGCATAAGATAACATAACAAGTAAACAAACGGAACAACAAAAACAACAAATCAACGACAGTGAAAAAAGTGAACACAAAAAAACAACTCAACAAACTATTTAGCGATAAGAATTGATACATTCGTCATTATCATTTCCACACCACTTATTGAAGTAGATAACTTGGTCGGGGTCCATGCACGGATGAGCCAGCTTGGTGTTCCTAGGCAAAACCCCACACAAGACACCGCATAAACCTAGAAAAATTGCTGAGTTTTAAGATTCCCATTCCTTGTAATATATCCACATAGCAATATTTCTGCAAAGGACGGGATCAACGGCGAATTCAGCCGAGTGTTAGACGCAGCCTGGAGCAAATGAAATTCATGAGAAAACAGTCCAAGGAGATGAAATTGGGTGAAGAAGACGCCATAAGAGAAAAGGAAGGGAAACATATGGTTCTGGGGACTTTTAGACAGTGGGTGAAGAAGAAAAACATTCTAATGTTTTAAAATTGTTTTGCTGCACAATTCATTTTTTTGGACTTTACACCAACTATTCAGTAGCAAATATTAACCAATCTCAATAATATTTTTGTAGCATGTGAAGATATCTATCTCCCATAATTCTGTGCATCCATATTAGTTAAAATAGTTATCGTTTATTTTTAAATAATTTTTAACTTTAATTTTCGGAAATAAAAATTAATTTTGTGAAACAATTTTTTATTTCAGGAACTATTTCATATTTTTCCAAACCCATGCACAGAATTATTAGTCTGTGCAATGAGTACATAGTGTAAAAAGATTGTAAAATTTCAGTAATTGTTAGTGGTAAATAGTTGGTATCAATTTTTTAAAGGGAAAGACTATCTTTTAGTAATTTCTGCCCTTACTGATCAACTGAAAGGAATAATTTTTCACTTTTTGCGTTATGAAAGATGTTGGTCGTATGGAAATAAGATTTGTGCAGTTTGGATCACTGGGAGTTTTTTTTATTTTTGTGTAGCCTATAGTGTCCCCTTAAAGAACCTTCCACTAATTACACCTGTGTGAAGCTAAATTGTAGAGGTTAGGAATGTAAATAAAGCTCTTAGGTTTCTACGTTCGTTGCCAAGAGCCGACTGCGGTGGCGTCTAGTAGCTAAGTTCTGAACTAGGCCTAGTAGTCGTTGACGGTGGCGTTTGGCGGCAAAAGTAGGAACTATTTGAAAAATTCAAAGTTGCAGTCCTTACTTGAATTAAAAAACCAGTCCTCTCGGCTCGCCGGAAGGCGGTGGTAGATTTCACCGGACAAACTTGGGGATAGGCGAAAATAGGCAGAATATGCAGGTTTTCGTAGAAGGATCAGACCTCATTTATTGCGAGATAGTATTTTATAATTAAAGCTTAATTAACTTTGTTTTTCGTCATTTTATGCATATTTTAAACATTTTATTGTCTTATGGGGACGGTAACCTTCTTGTCATTTGGGGTCCATTTTTATACTTGTGGTCACACTGTCCTTATGCAAGGTTTCGACACTAATGTGTAACTATGTAATGGTCTGTTACTTCTTCACGCAAAATTATATCTCCCGCAGAGATTTTGGTTGGTTCCTCAGTTTAGGGGCTGCGACAACGCGGTCATGTAACCCCGTGTACTTTGGGTGAGTGTAGAATCTGTCTGATATCATCATCATCATCATCATTTCCCCTTATCCAGCTCCTGCCGGGTCGGGGTATTTATGGCACTTCTCCACTTTCCTCTTTCCTTCCACAATTCTTCTTCCACGATCTTGTCCCAGTCCAGATTCCTTTTTCTCACGCTGTTCTTCACTGAATCGATCCACCTTGTTCTAGGTCTTCCCCTTGCTCTCTTACCCTTGCACTTGGCCTCCAGCATCTGTCTTGGTATTCTATTTTCCTCCATCCTCTTTACATGTCCAAACCACCTTAGTTTATTCTTCTCAATTCTCTCATTCAGTTTTCCCATCCCAACTTCCTTCCTATCATCTTCATTCCTCACTCTGTCTTTCCTTGTCTTACCTATCATACTTCTTAGGAATTTCATTTCACTGGCTTGGATTCTACTCTCTTGCCTGCTCGTCAGGGTCCAAGTCTCAGCTGCATAAGTTAATATGGTAACATAGTACATTTTATACATTACCTCCTTGCTTTTCCTTGGTACTTCCTTATCCCAAACAAGTTTTCTTACACTTTGATAGAATGCATTGCTCTGCTGTACCCTCCTGCCAATCTCCATGTCCAACCTACCAGTTTGCATCAATTCACTTCCTAGATATTTGAACTTGTCCACAATTTCCAAACTCTGACTTCCAATTTTCACAGTGCCCTTTCCTTGTCTTTCCCCTCTTGTCATCACCATGGTCTTGCTTTTCTCTATACTGATTTTCAGGCCATAATTCTGAATATTTTCGTTCAGTGCATCTAGTTGTTTTTGCACTTCTTCGGTGTTCCTTCCCCAGACCACAATATCGTCTGCAAATAATAGTAACTTCATTTATTTATGTCCATATGCTTCCTTTGTTTCCTTTACAATTTCATCCATTACCATTATGAATAAAAGAGGTGACAGCACACTCCCATGTCTTAGTCCAGTCTTGTTCCTAAACCAATCTGTCTTTCCAACTGGGGTCAGTACCCTGCTAACACAGTTGTTGTACATTGCTTGCACCATTTCCAACATTTCTCTTCCCAGTTTCTTCTTAACCATGGTTTCCCATACCTTCTCTCTGGGGACACTATCATATGCCTTTTCTATATCTATGGAAGTCATGATCAAATCCTCTCCATATTCCCAGTTCTTTTCCATCACCTGCCTCAAGCTAAAGATTGGGTCCACTGTGGATCTTCCACTCCTGAAGCCATACTGTTCCTCTTGCAACTCTCCTTCCACCTTTCTTCTCATTCTTCTTTCTAATATCCTTTCCAGTATTTTTACTATCTGTGATATGAGGGTGATCCCTCTATAGTTATGACACACTTTCTTGTCCCCTTTCTTAAATACTGGTATTATTAGCCCTTTCTCCCAGTCTTCTGGTACACATTTCCATTTCCACACACACTTGAGCAGTCGATACAGCCATTGCATACCAACAGGTCCAGCAGCCTTTATCATTTCTACACTGATTTCATCCACCCCTGTTGCTTTTCCCATCTTCATTTTCTGTACTGCTAATTCCACCTCCAGCATTGTTATATCATCTTCTGTTATAGAGTCGTCAGGCTGTGTCACTTCGATCTCACCAGTACAATTGCTCACATTCAATAGCTTATCGAAATACTCCTTCCATCGTCCCTTTATCTCTTCTGGGTGTGTTAACAACTCTCCATCTTCCTTTTTCACCAGCTTTGTGGTAACTCTTTCTTTCCTCTTACTTCTTAGAAGCCCATACAGCATCCTTTTACTGCCACTTACATCTGTTTCCATTCTTCGTGTAAATTCTTCCCAACTTTTCTTCTTTTCTTCTCCTACCACTTTCTTACACCTCCGTTTGCTGTCGTGATACTTCCTTTTGCTTTCTTCTGTTTGATCTCGGTTCCATTCTTTCCATGCAGACTTCTTTTCTTTCACTGCTTTCCTCACTTCCTCATTCCACCATGGTGTCTCCTTCTCTTACACTCTTGTTGACGTCCCACCACAAGCACTTTCTGCTGCACCAGCAAATGCCTTTTTAAAGTGGGACCATTCCTCTTCTACATTTTCCACTTCAGTAACTGGGATTTGTTGCTTCAATCTCTCCTGAAAATCTTCCTGTACAGCTTTGTCTTTCAATTTCCATACTTTTATTTTACTTTCTCTGATCTCCTTTAGGTTTTCCAATTTTCCCCATCTAAATTTTGCCACCACAGCTCTATGGTCCCCATCAAATGCTTCTCCTGGTAAAGCTGTCACATCCATCAGCTTTCTGCGATTTGTCCTTTCCACCAGGAAGTAGTCAATTACTGATTTTGTTCTTCTATCACCCCACCCATATCTCGTAATTTTCCTGCTGTTTTTCTTCCGAAACCATGAATTACCCACTATCAGTCCATTCCTTTCACAAAAGTTTAAAAGTTCCTCTCCTTCCCTGTTCTTTTTCCCATATCCATATGGTCCAACGACTTCTTCCTTTCCTTGTCTCTCAATTCCGACTTGTGCATTCATGTCTCCCATGATCACCACTTCTCCATCTGAGATTACTCTTTCTACATCCTCCAGGAATATTTCAATATCTTCTTCTCTGTTTCCAGTCTGTGGTGCATACACTTGTATGAAGTCCATCACGTCATTCTTCATCTTCATTCTAATTTTCATTATTCTGTCACTCACACACTCTACCACTTCAACATACTCCTCCAGTTGTTTCGAGGTTATCAGTCCCACACCATTTTTTGCCTCTTGGCCACCACTCCAGTATAATGTATATCCTTTCCTCAATTTCTTCCTTCCTTTACCTTTCCATTTCACTTCACTCAGCCCCATCATTCCAACCTTCTCCCTCTCCATGAAGTCTACCACCTCCTCCACCTTGCCTGTCAGGGTCATGACATTCATGATTCACACTTTCATTTCGGTTACTGGTCGCCCATTTCTCACAGTTCCCCCAGTACCAAAGGAACTGCGCGTCGCCTGCATGGTACGCCCTAACCTTTTCCGAATCATTGGAAGTGCCATTTCCATTTTAGGCTATTATTACGATGGGGTCGCCACTCCCAAAGGCATTTTATGAAGCTACTGCCAGCTATTATTCAGGCCGCCCCTAACATGGAGAACAGACGCCCTTGCAGCCGCCCCTAACATGGGAAACAGACGCTGCCGATTGATGCTGTACTCATACTATTCCCTGAGTACTGGGTTGCCTCTTCCGCAATCTCCACCGTTCTGAAGTCCATCTTCTCCGCTGTAGATTCCGTTGAGGTCTTCGCACGTAACCCTGTGCACTGGGCCTATGTTATACCCCATAGGACTGGGTCCTCACCAGAACTTAGCCGGTACTGTAGTTCCATGGTATATTACAGTACCGTTGCCCACCCCCACGACGTGGACGCGCCTGGCAAGAATTATCCATGTAGCCAATTAGGATTGACTCATGGACCGGGTTAAGGAGCTGTCTAAATCCAGCCTCCAAGGCTGGAATCTGTCTGATAAACGGTGTGAATTGTGATGGCTGTATTAGTCTGTAATTCAGGTAAGGACTGCAGACGGTCAATTTCAAGCAGTAGTTGCTAATGTTGCTACCAGATACTACCGTCAACAACACCTAGCTGTGAACTTGGCTACTAGATGCAACCAGCAACTCGCAACGAACTTTGGAACTTCCCCTCCAAAGGAAAGCATACTGAGGGATTTTTAGCGCTCTTAGAAAATCCGACGACTTCGGCCGGCTTTGAACCCGCGACCTTGGGCATAGAAGTTCAGCATGCTACCAGTTACGTCACCGAAGCCGCTTCACACTTAGTCAGATGGAAATCTGAATCTGATCTCGTGCAAGTGAATTGTCATGGCAACGTCTGATGGCTAATCCCTCATCAATTTAGTAGTGTTGCCATGGCAACCTCTGATAGCTCTTGGCATTTTCTTATAATTCCGAAATCATTTTTCTCATCCCTTGGCGTAATGGTGGGTCATATCAAATATTCTTTCAGACAAAAGTTTTAGGTAATTATTAGGGGAATATTGTCCATTTTGTACGGTTTTGATATTGTGCCTATTAAGAGAGATATGATTAATGTTTCCCGAAAAACCCACTTTTTCCCACCCCTTTGGTCAATGGTTCGTGCTATAAAAAAACTCTTCCAACATAAATTTTTGGGCTTTATCCGATACATAGTATGAACTCTGAACTAATTCGATATTTCACAAATTAAGAGAGTTATAGCAATATTTCACTTTTTCGAAAAAAGCCCCCCATTTTCACCCCCTTCGACCGATTTAGCCCAGTAACGAACTCGACCGAGATTTTATAGGTATACATATTCGGTAAAAAATTCAAAGTGATTGGTGCAAAATTACGGCAGTTATCGTGTCCACAAGAAACTGATATACATATATATACAGTATATATATATACGACAAATTTTGGTCGCTTAAGTTCTTACTCACAGACAAGGGACTAAAAGTAAGCACAAAAGCAGAAATCCTGGACAAATGTGTTAAGCCAACACTACTTTATGGTTGTCAAACATGGTCCTTGACAGAAAAACTGAAAAAGCAGCTACAGGTATGTCAAAGAAGAATGGAGCGTAAGATCCTAAATGTTTCTCTAAGAGACAGATTCAGGAATGAGGAACTAAGAAGAAGGACAAACATACGCGATGTGGTAGAAAGGGCAGAAAGCCTAAAATGGAAATAGGGAGGACACGTATCACGCATGGATCACCAGAAATGGACGCATCGCACCACAATGTGGGACCCGAGAGAAGGATGAAGAAATGTGGGACGCCAAAAAACCAGATGGGCAGACTATTTTAGAGCTAAAGCAGGAAAACAATGGTCGAGAGTGGCAAGAGACAGGGAAGCATGGAGACAGCTGGAGCCAAACAGGAATCAACATGCACCAAACAGGACAGAAAGACAGCGACAGTGAGTGCAACAAGACAAAAGCTCCCAAGAATGCTCACCTTTGGAGCCTAATCACGAGCACGTCCCTGTGCAAACAGGAGGCCTTTCCCTTACGGGATGTCTATAGGCTAATTTTATTATTTATTATTATTATATATACATACATAAATTATGTATAAACTTTTGAACTGACAGTGGTTTTGGTGTCTGGGGGATGTGAAACGCGAAGATATGTTCGACATTTTCCGGAAGTCGAAACATGGTACCCATTGCAATAGTAGCTTTCTAATGAAATCTATCTAACAGATACACACATTAATACAGCCATCACAATTAACACCTGTTATCAGACCGATTCTACACACACCCAAAGTACACGGGGCTACATGACCGCTTTGTCGCAGCCCCTAAACTGAGGAACCAACCAACCAAATACAGAACGTGTCATAGGCTAATATTATTATTCTGGGATAAATTTTGAACCATTTAAATAGTATCCGTCCATGGTTTTAAACAGTATGTAGGGAAAATAGAATTTTAAATGAGAGAAAACATGTTTACTATCGTCCTCGTAGATCATGTAGACAAAACTTTTTTATTATTTTATTTTGTCAATTTACCCTCTAGGTTGGTGGTTCCCACGGACTCAGCGAGGGAACTCACCCCTACCGCCTCTATGGGCAGTGTCCTGGAGCTTGGAACATCTGGTCTGGGTGGATACAACTGGGGAGGTGTGATCTGCACTTCGCCCAGGCGGCATCACCTGCAAAGCGAACAGGGGCCTCATGAGGGATGGGAAGGGATGTATAGGCTAGGAAGAGGGAAGGAGGCGGCCGTGGCCTTACGGTCGGTACCATCCCGGCATTTGCCCGAAGACAAAGTGGGAACCACGGAAAACCACTTCGAGGATGGCTGAGGTGGGAATCGAACCCCCTCTACTCATTTGGACCACCCGAGGCTGAGTAGACCCCGTTCCAGTCCTCATACCACAAAGAACCATGCTGACCGCTGCGCTACGGAGGCGACGTAGACAAAACTAAGTTGCAATATTGTTGTACGACGTGAGGAGGATATAATAAAATAATTAAAAAGAAGTAAAAATTTTCGCCCTTGGATAGCCTTAAACCCGGGATCTTCGAAACAACAAGCGAGCGCGATACCACTCGCACACGTTTCCAACAGACTTTACCGCATTTTGTTACGCTCCTTAATAGTGCGTATGGTTAAATATCCAATTATTACAGTTAGATCTTAAATATTGATTGGAATGCATTCATTCTGTACCAGGCATATTTTCAAATGTACTTAAAGCAAGTTTCACGACCGCTTTGCGTTACTAATGCAAATCGACTGTAAATGTTACCCCGAAACGACAACCGTCCTCCATGTTTTATTTCTTACAACTTGGCGCACGAAATGCTGGCGTGTGATACACTTCAGTCATAAAAGCTGGTGTACGGACGAGGATGAACAGAATTATACAGGAATGAAAGACAAGTACGCAGGTGGGATAATTCTTGTAGGTAACAATCACACAATGAGACAGCGAGGAGCATTTCAAGTCGGCGCTATTCAAATGCTCCTCGCTACCGGGTGCGCGCGCATCTTTGCACCGCTTTCTGGCTCCTTATCCGACTGTCCCGAGACAGAAGTAACTCACGCTAAGCATAGATGACGGGGCGGCCGGTCGTTAAACGCACGCTGCCGCATTCACGGAAGGACGAGACACTAGTGGTCGGCCGGCATACGCCCGCCGATCTGTGGTGTATTTCAAAACAAAGAACATGTTAAAAGTATAATAGCATGTTCTACTGGCGCGAGAGAGACACGTCGTCTATCTTCCGTGTTGCGTCATAGTTCTCAAGCGACTTCTACACCGTCAGCTATCTTCTGTGTTGCGTCATACCTCACGCCACTTCCACACCGTCAAAACACACTAATCGTCTACACTGTCAATAACTATCAGAGAATAGGAAGCAATATCGCGTCATGTTTTCAAGATGCCGAATTTTCTAATGAAATAAGAATAAAATAGTACACCGGAAATTTGATCGTCGTAAGCGGGAATAGAAAACGTATTAAGGGGATATATCAACATGTAGTTAGTAGAAATGGGACTGGGACTTGAGAAAATCATCGCGTTAAACGGGAAAACGTCGTAACCGAGAACATGTTAACGAGATTCCACTGTACTTGTTTCTTCAGAAGACACAAAATATGTATCTTCCTATACACCTGTTTCAGAGAGTCATGTTACTCCAACTACTGTACAAAGACGACCCTTTACAATAAATATCTTGGGACAGATGACATTGCTGTTCTTCCCCTTAAAACAACAATCGTTAACATCAATAAATATCTTGCAAATGAATGGCCCATCTTCTAAGAAAATATATAACTTTGGTATTGGGTGATTTCAAAGCCAAAATTGGACTGGGCCATTGCTCAAATCTAGTATAAGGCTATGGACTAGGGGTATGCAACAAAAGAGTAGATAAACTTGATAAGTTAAGTAAAAAATTAGCATGATCATAGCTAACACATGGTTTAAGCTGCCTAAACATGACCTCTTGAGCAGGTCTGCTCAAAACCCTGCTATCAATGCTTCTAACAGACACTCCTGGCAAACCTATTTTATAAAAATAAGAAAATATGCAATTCATACATAAATAATCACTTCAGTTACAACAGGGATGAGGCAGTGGCCAATAGAAATTGTGTTGTAAGTCCAAAATTTTCGCCAGAAGTACAGCATTCAATTTTAATTGCAGAGAATAGAAAAGCCTTTGAACCAGAGGGAATTCCAAGAGAACTACTGAAATCAGCTGTAGGTCTACCTAAAACAATGTAATATTTTTTATTTGTTGCCAATCAACATAATTTTAATGTAAAATTGGCCCATTTATTTGAGTAATGTGGTATCCGTTCTTATGCAGCTTCCGCATTTTTTCAACTATCTATTTCCAAGTTACAAATACCAACTTGACCATTTACTGACCATACATATTATCACATTAAACAAGTAAACGTGTAGATCAATATCACATAAAACTAACAGATCCTGACAAGTTATGCAAGTTTACAATAAATTTCTGTAACGAATATTGTCATCGTCATCTTGCACAATTTCCAGCCACTGGCCGGGTCTGTTTGGAACACAAGCCTCTCCAACGTCTTCTGTCTTCCCACCATCTCTCAGCCTCCACCCTTGTCCAGTCTTCTCCTCTCTTCTTCACGCTTTCTTCCACCCCCTTCAGCCACCTGTCTCTCGGTCTCTTTCTTTCCCACTTTGTCTCGTGTATCCTCCTGGGCATCCTCTTCTCCTCCATTCGTTTCACATGTCCATACCATCTAAGTCTAGATTTCTCTATACCGTGGAAGAATGAGATAATACTTATATGGAAGTCACATTTTTATTTTACATTCACCATCTCGAAACACATTTCAGCGTTAAAAATCCCTCAGTATGCCTTCCTTCGGAGGGGAAGTAAAGCCGGCGGTCCCATGTCATAGATTTATGGCATGTTAAAGAACCTTCTACTAATTACACCTGTGTGAAGCTAAGTTGTATAGGTTGCCAAGAACCGACTGCAGTGGTGTCTGGTAGGTAAGTTCTGAACTGGTAGTCGTCGACGGTGGCGTTTGGCGGAAAAAGTAGGAACTATTTGAAAAATTCATAAGTCTGCAGTCCTTACTTGAATTTAAAAGAAACAACAGATAACACACACTAATACAGTCATCACAATTAACACCGGTTATCAGACAGATTCTACACACAACCAAAGTACACGGGGCTACATGACCGCGTTGTCGCAGCCCCTAAACTTAAGAACCAACCAACAACATTTCAGTGAATACCTTTTTCAGTTTTATCCAAATACTGCAGTGAAATCATTGGAAGTAGATCATAGTTAAAGTCTCAGCATTTGCAGCTGTCGATTGTCGCCCCCTATCACTTACTATGAGACTGTATTTCGAAAGTGACGTTTCAGAATCCACATTTGAACACACACTTTAATGCAGCTGTTGCATAGTCTCGGTGAGCAGGCCTTAATCCCATGAGGATCTCTGGAACATTCACATTATCTTCATGACGCAGTTGGTTCTTGATTAAAGTCAGGTAAATGCTGTGAGCCTCTAAAAACTGTTGAGACTCCATCTTCTTAAGAAATGGGGCATTCTTCTTAAATTGGAGCAGTTCTGTGGGAGTTACGTTCTTAGGTGCATGCCGAGGATCAAACAATGACCCGATGGCTTCTACATTCTTCCTGGCTGGATACGTGGTCCTTAGAGTCCTGACTTTCACTAGAGCTGACTGGGCAACACACGTAAGCTTGGACTTGACCATTATCTGCATCTTTTGAGGAAGCTGTTCCAAGTTCTGGAGGATTGTATGATTGAACACTCCACCATCGCCTAATAGCTTGAGCTTTACCTCAAGGTCATCTAGCTTCCCAGCCAGTAAGTGAATTGTTGGGTACATAGGTCCCTCCAAGAAATTAAGCAAGTCCATAAGAGAGGCACCAACAACAGAAACATACAATGCTTGTAATTGTATAAATTGTATTGTTCAAGTCGATGCTTGTTGGAAAAATTTGATCCCAGAATTTGAATCTTTCAACATTTTGAAAAATACTACCAGATCTTCCAAGTTCGTGGCCATACACATTGCAGCCTTAAACCATGAATTCTATCTTGTACATACAGGCATTGGGAAAGCTAGATTTTCATTCTCTTTTTGTGTTTTCATATTTCTCCCTTAGAAATGCAACGTAATTGCTTTTTCTTTTTCACGTATTTAAAAAGGCATTCTTTGTCTTTACTATAGACATGTCCAATTCGTCCAGCTCGTTTTCTAATATGCAGCCGATAAGATTGACTTGATGAGCCCAGCACTGGACATGACCTAATTCTTCAATCAATCCTTGAAGAGTAGTTACACATTTTGTCATGTAGCGTGCCGAGTCCGTAACTACTGCCACTACACGCTCCCGTTCAATTTCATAGGAATTCAAGATGTCTAATATAGCATTGGAGCAATTTACGCTATTGGCAGAATCTAGAACAACAGAGGCAGCCAGATGGGTGTTCATTTCAGTTGAGGGTACTGATGGACGAAAAATAATGTTGAAAACACACGTACCATTCTTGTCAGTTGTTTCGTCACATAGCAGAAACACGTCTTTGTTTTTTATATCTTCCCTAATTTCTTCCCTCCTTCTTTCGCCAATCATGGGGATGTATTTCTGACGAATCTGATTTGCTGATGGTAAATCTCCACTTCCGCGAATGTACTTATTAAACCAAGTACAGATAGCTGGATTGTCTAGTTTCTCTACTGGTATATTAGCTTTCACAAATGCAGTAGTAGTATCCAAAATAAACCCTTCTTTCATATCCTTCACACGACTAGCATTTGATAATGTTTCTTTCAAGGTGGCCACTCTAGGAACACTAACTTCAAGACACGAATCTTCTCGGAGTTTTGAACGCTTCTCCGATTTGCAATGTTTGTCTAATGCATCTTTCCTGCGATAAGCTAACCGACAATATTTGCACATAAGAATGCCACAAGAAATTATAAATCTTTCATTCTTATATTCTTTAAGTCTGTCTGTGGCAAAAACTGCTACCTTCGGCATTTTTAAACTCAACTGAGCGATGTCCAGTAACAAACACTGTTATCACATGGTTGACTGTAGTCGCACGCCAGTATAAAGTCGTAACCGCATGCAAAATTTATTTCTGATTTCGTGTCATAATTTTTAAATTACGTCACGTCTCATCTTCCTGTACTGCTAAGTTGGGAACTACTACGACGAACACGTGGTCGCCAACTGATTCACCCAAATAACACACTAGCTTCGATGATAACGCACAATATGCGCACTTTTTATTAAATTATATAGAATTCTCTACTATGAATTACACTCGCTACCGATGTAACAGGAGGCAAACGTTCATAATATGAACAACTATCACATAACCTTTTGGAGGTAGTCTGCCAAACTATTCACGTCGCAAGATAACAGCTGTTGACCACAGCGCTACTATCCAACGAGAATATAGACACTATATCATAGTAATACCCCTCGCATAACCATACAATCGATCATTCTCGAATTGAACACCAACCAAATTCGATTATGGGCTTGTGGACAAGAATGTTCGAAGTGGTGTGGGGAAAAAAAAATATTTTTTTTTTTTTTTCGCAGATTGCGGTATTTGTGGTGTTATTCACAAAATTCATGTTATTTTGCGATTTAATTTCACTCTTGGGCAGCACGAAACATGTAAATACGTGAAAATAAACCATCCTAACCTCTAAATATGACTTCATTTTATCGCTAATTAACAAACACTAACACCTCTACCCATTACATTTGGGTACAATCATGTTAGCCAACTGAAAAGCATTCAAATTTCATTTACTAAGGTAACACTGCAAAATGGCTTCCAACACAATAAAGTTGAAAGCAATATTAGAAGTGCTATTGTTTCATTTAGGGTCTTGGGCATAGTGTTCTTCATACCCCTGAGTAAATGCTGTGTGTGAAGTGAGGATTTACAAAAATCATTTTGTTTCATTTTTCTACTTTAAAAACCAAAATCTGTTTTATTTTGCTTTTAAAAAAAATTGGTAAATCAACAGAACTGCCAAGATCTTTCGGAAACTCACCGACTGCCATGAAGTGTCATCAATATGCCATTTCAAATCAAATCTTATTTAGATGTACCATTTTAACAAAGACAACTCTGTTTTTTTTAGGTTTTTTTTTACAATGGGACAGGAAACACAATGCTAGAAAAAAGTTAAGCTGCCAAAGAATCTATAGAAGCAGCGACCCACATTAAGTACTAGCCTATCTGTGTGACCATTAGGAGCATTTGTGCTGAGTTTGCAGGCCTTGTTAGAGAGGAGCCTGAGTGAATCTATTTCAGTTGGCTATGGTTTATCCAAACCATTTAACTTACTATATCAATGATAGTGTGCCAACAGCTGGACATTCTTCACCTTCTACTCTTATACGGTTCACTTACTGACTTATCTACCGGTGTTGCTTAACCTTTGATTTTTAGCATCTGTACTTATTTCTCCTAAAATACATATAATTACCATATAAAAACATCCCACATCCATTTTTCGACCAGTATCTTTTATTTATTCTGTGAATTAAGATCTAATTCCTCTCATGTGATGATTCTAGATACCAGCAGCCCCTGCTTGTTTACTATGACTATTTACAAGAAACATGTTGTTCCCAAGCTGCTACAAATGTTCTGTGTTCGAGATGCTCAGATCCGCCTGCTGTTGCTCTCGCACTTTCACACTTTCTACACAGCATTCTCCAAAGATCAGTTGAAGAGTTGTCTTCTGCCGGAGGCAAGTATTTGTTTTTGTTTAAGGGATATAACATGTAGTCTACCTTATTAGCCAAAACATTTAGTTGAACTGGCTGGTTAACTTCTAGACTTATAATGATGTATTTTTGTGGATATGGTTTATTATAGTATTGCTAGACATACAGCAACAGGTCTTGAAATTGCACATGGAAAATAGTGGAGGTGATTGGTTTGTTTGCATGTGATAATGTTCGTGAGGTTAGGTTGGCACTTGAACTTGTAGCCTGGGGAAGAAGGGTCCGCTTTGTTGCGTAGTGGCCAGCATTCTTGGCTGTCACCGCTGAGACCCGGGTTCGATTCCTGACTCTGCCAAGAAATGTAATTCTGGTCTGAGTGCTGGAAAGGGGTACACTCAGCCTTGTGAAGTAAATCTGAGAAGAGGTGGGTTCGATTCCTACCTCAGCCATCCTGGAAGTGGTTTTCCATGGTTTCCCACTTCTACTCCAGGCAAATGCTGGGATGGTTCCTAACTCAAGGCCACACCCACCTCCTTCCCAATCCTCAACTGAATTACAAATACACACACTAATACAGCCATCATAATAACACAGGTTATCAGACGAATAATTCACACTCGACCAAGTACACGGGGCTAAATGACCACGAAGTCCAAACCCCTCAAACGAAACAACATAGGGTAGAAGGTGAGAATGGTAGAAAAAGGTAGGTTTGCCGGGTTCACCAACACAGCGTTAACAGGCCGTCAGTAAATGCCGCATTAATTTTAACATCGGAATTAAACACGTTGGCGTTTTACCCACACATTCACCGATTGGCATTAGCAAACGAAGCATTACCGTATTTACTCGAATACGACCCGCCCCTGAATAAGACCCGCACCCTGATTTTGAAGAACAAAATTTAAAAAAAAAATTTTTTACTCAAAACTATTTACAATCTTTACTAAATAAACAGAATAGCATTTCTACAAAATAGTTTCCAACAGTTCTGAAGTCGCCCTAAAATAACACACAGAAACAATTAAAGATACTAATAAAAGACACAAACACTTCATTCATCGTCATCAGAAGTACCAACTTCGGAACTTTTTTCACCATCACTTTCCCACAAAATGTCGTCATCACTGCCATCCATAGCATTGGAAATACTACATTTCTTGAAGCTCTTCCATATGAGCTCTCCTGAGATACGATTCCATGCCGTCAAAATCCACGAACAGAGCAGCTGAACTTCCGGGCGCTGAATACGACCAGTTGGGGTCAGTGTGTGCTTATCGGCCGCCATCCATTCCGTATACAGCTGTTTCAAGGCTGCTTTGAACGGTCGGTTCACGCAGACATCCAGTGGCTGTAGCATAGACGTCATCCCACCCGGGATGATTGCTAGGTTGGTTTTCCCATCCTTGAATTTCTTCACAGCGTCTCTTGTATGGCCGCGGTAACTGTCCAGAACAAGCAAGCTCTTTCGTCGTAATAATGCACCAGGGCGACGTTGCCAGACACACTTTAACCAGTCTTCCACCAGTGAACTGTCCATCCAACCAGAGTCCTGAGTTCTAACGATAACACCAGCGGGTATATTTTTTGGAAGAGTCTTTCGCTTGAGAACAACGTACGGCAGAAGTTTGGTTCCATCAGCGAGTATACACAACATTACCGTGCACTGTTGTTTCTCATTACCACCTGTTCTGATAGTCACACTTTTAGATCCCTTAACATTCACAGTACTGTCCAGTGGCATTTCAAAGTAGACTGGCATCTGATCTGCATTACCAATTTGGAAAAGAAAATATGAATTTTCCTTCCGCAACTTAATTATGTGGCCCTGAAAGGAAAGTAACTTTTCTTCATAGGCACCAGGAAGACGCTGCGAAATTGAGGTACGCCTTCGTATGCTCACCCCATTTCTTTTATAAAAATTTTGAATCCATCCTCGGCTTGCTTTAAACCCTACCGCAGAAAGTTCCTTTGCGATCTGTAATGCCTTTAATTGATACATTTCGGTCGACACCCCATTTCCCAGTTCCCGCCTTTCTGTTACGTATTTATAAAGTTGTTTTTCAATTTCCGGAAACTGTACATTCAGTCCGCGGAAAGCTCTACGAGCACCACTACTTGTTAGCAACACGTTTTTTTTTTTCTTTCTCCAATCTCGAATACATGACTCGTCAATATCATATTTCCTACGGCGGCATGATTTCCAATAATTTCAGCTTCCCTCACAACTTTCAGCTTCTCACTCACAGTAAACGACCGCAAACGCTTCGTAGAACTCATGTTTACACTCGGAAAACGTGCGCGAGACTGTATGACGCCGTCTGCTTACGGTAAAACAAAGTGATAGCCGGAAGAAGGCTAGCACCATCTAGCGGATTCTCGCAACACCCGATATCGCGCTTGGCGGGCAATTTAAATCTTTAAAATCAGGATGACTCAAATAAGACCCGCACCCCAATTTTTCACGTCCGATTTTGTTTAAAAATGTGCGGGTGGTATACGAGTATATACGGTATGTTTAAGGGCTGTACAAAACTCTTGAAAGATGATGATTGTGAAGGTATTTGTATATTCTTTAGTGTAATCAAGCAGGCCGTTAACTGCAAAAAGCTTAAAAGTTGTATACTCCTTGGTTAAAAACAAACATGGCTGATGAGGAAATGAGCAACAAGAGCCGAGGACTGTGACATTTTCTTTAAATAAAAGAAACATACCATACTTATTCACCCTTATCCACTTGGTGGAGGAGTATCGTGAAATCGTTGAAAATAAGAGGACTGATGCTGTAACGTCTATGTAGTCTTTTATTAAATTAACTAGGATGTGCTATACCTTAATTCATCACATGATATTGCATGTAAAAAAGAAATAAGAGGACTGGTGCGTTGACGTCTTGGCAGTCCTTTATTAAATTAACTACATGTGCTATACCGTAATGCATCACACGATATTACACGTAAAAGAGAAATAAGAGGATTGTGATGCTGTGAGGTCTAGGTAGTCTTTTATTAAATTAACTACTTGGGCTGTACCTAAGTGGAAAGGGGAAGGAAGGAGAGAACTGAGAAAAGGCTATAGACTGTACTGGAGTGGGAATAAAGAGGGAAAGAGGAATGGAGTGGGAGTAGTAGTACGAGATGGTTTAAAAGAAGAAGTGAGGAGAATAAGTGATAGGATGATGAAAGTGAAAGTAGCACTGAGGGAAGAGACCATAGAAATAGTGCAAGTGTATGCTCCACAAGTAGGCTGCGCCTCTGAAGAGAAGGAGGAGTTTGAAGAGGAATTGCAGAAGCAGCTGGTAGGAAGAAATATGATTGTTATGGGGGATCTGAATGCCCATGTAGGAAGAGAAAGACAAGGTTATGAGAGTGTTCTAGGACCAGAGGGTTGGGGCGGAAGAAATGAGGAAGGAAAGAGATTATTGGACTTCTGCCAAAGGAACAGCCTGCTGGTTGGGAACTCCTGGTTCAAGAAAAGAGAGAGCCACACAATCACATGGTACAGTGATGACTTGACCAGGAAGTCGGTGGTCGACTATATACTGTATGAGAAAGAACTAAATAAGAACATCACGGACATCAAGGTTATACCATCGGAGAACCTGGATAGTGACCATCGATTGCTGGTAATGAACCTGAGAGGGAGTAAGGAGAAGAAAGGGACTGAGAATCAGGAAAGACGTATATGGATATGGAAACTGAAAGAAGGGGATAGAAGGGTCGAGTACCTCAAAATGGTAAAGGAAGGAATTCCAACAGATGAAGAAAGAGGGGTGGAAGTGGAATGGGCTAGATTTAAGAAGACACTAGTAGGTGCAGCAGAAGCAGTATGTGGGAGGACAAGTAGTAAGAAGAGGTGGAAGGAAACACCATGGTGGAACGAGAAGACAAAAGATATAGTAAGGGAAAAGAATAGAGCCTTTAGGAGGTGGTATCAAAATAGGACGGTAGAGACAAGGGAAGAGTACCAGGAAAGAAAGAAGGAGGCGAAGAGAGTAGTGGCTGAGGAGATAAGAAAGTGGATGGAAGTGTGGACAAAGATGATGAAGGAGGATAGTGAAGGTACAAAAAAGGTCCTGTATTGGATGGTAAAAGATAAGAGGCGGAAGGATCCTACGGATTATGTTATAATGGTGAACAAAAGGGGACAAGAGATAGAAAATAGGGAAGAACTGAAGAAAATGTGGAAAGAATATTTTGAAGAACTTCTGAACCCAAATGGAAACCACGGGGAAGAGGAAGATTAACTGCAAACAGTAAAGGACTTAACATGGAAAGAAGTGGAAGATGCAGTGAGGAAGATGAAAGGAGGGAAGGCACGGGGTGTGGATGGGTTGAGTGTGGAGATGGTGAGAGCAGCAGGAGAGGTGGGGATACAATGGTTGTACCGAGTGATGAGGACAGCATGGAAGGAAAGGAAGACCCCAGAGGACTGGAAAAAAGGAATAATTGTCCCGATCTTCAAGAAAGGTAGTAGAACAGAATGCAGAAACTATCGGGGAATAACACTGATGAGTCATTGTGCAAAGATCTTTGAGAAAGTTTTGGAAAGGAGAATTAGGACAAGGATAGAAGGAGGGATGAGGGAAGAACAACATGGCTTCAGAGCAGGAAGGTCCACAGTGGATTTGATTTTTGCTGTAAGGCAGTTACAAGAACAGCACTATGAGTATGGAACAGATCTACTGATGGCCTTCCTGGACATTGAGAAAGCATATGACAGTGTATGCAGAAACAAAGTTCTGTAAACCACGACATTTCGGTAATAGTCCGTCAATGGCCTTAATTGGGAAGCCTGATACAAGATAATGGATGAAACGATAGAGAAATAAATGAGCGGGAGAGGCAGGCAGAAGCATTCCGGAGTGTGAGAAGCATGTTATGGAGCAAGGATGTCCCTCAGAACAACGAAAAGATCATATATCGGACGTACTATGTCCCTATCCTGACGTATGCCTCGGAGACCTGGGTTATGAAAGGAAGGGAGAAGAGCAAAATACAGGCCAGTGAGATGAGGTTCTTGAGAAGCAGTATTGGAGCTACAAAGATGGACAGAATAAGAAATGAGAGGACCAGAGAATTAATGAAGGAGAAACCATTACAGGATGGTATAGAGAAATCTAGACTTAGATGGTACGGACATGTAAAACGAATGGAGGAGGAGAGGATACCCAGGAGGGTACATGAGACGAAGTGGGAAGGAAAGAGACCGAGAGACAGGTGGCTGAAGGGGGTGGAGGCTGAGAGATGGTGGGAAGACAGAAGACGTTGGAGAGGCTTGTGTTCCAAACAGACCCGGCCAGTGGCTGGAAACTGTGCAAGATGATGATAATGACTTGGGCTGTACCATAATGCATCACACGGTATTACACGTAAATAAGAAATGGTACATAGGCCTAGGCTATCTTACTTATCAGATGGGGATTCCAGGTTAGGTTCTATCACCAGTACAACATTCAACTCAGAAGGTTTTGACAACCGAAATCTCATGATAAATTCTGTATCGTCGCATTCATTAAATTCATTCCTTCGTTATTTATAAGTTAATGGTCGAAGAAAATCTAGCAAGTCTTCAAAAACATCGTCATCATTCAGAATAAAATAAAACGCACGCCCCCTCCAGCTTTTGCCGCACGCCATTTTGGGCTACGTAAATCGACCGTCAAGCCGTTAATTCTATCTTGACAGAGCAATTAGCTTTGACGGCTTGTTAGGGAAGCTAATGGATTGTTATAGTTTGGTGAACCACGACATTTCGGTAATAGTCCGTCAACGGCCTTAATTGGTTTGTTAACATTTTGACGAACCATGGTGAACCCGGCCCTCAATGTGGAGTTAATCTTTAGTTCTGGGTTCAAGGTATGGATAAGATTCAGATTGATGGTCAGTCAGTTGGATTGAGAAGTCCCTGGCAGTGAAGACCCTTCTTATTGTGGGTAATGCAGTCATCTAGGGTGGAGTAAACTCCTCAACACCAAGTGGTAAGGCTGAAGGGTAGTGACTATCTGATGTGGCATGAGTGAAACAGGTCATAATGAGAGTGTTGCTAATTAGAGATGTGCAAAATTTGCATTTGCAATATCACAATTTTTATGCGAATATCAGTGTCTTTTCGCAAATATTGTGAATGTTTGTGTTCAGTCATATGGGGTAATTTCGGATGCTTTTGAACGTTTTTCCACCATCACAGTTTAGTGATGAGAGTCCCCCTACAATATATATATTTTTTATACCTGCGTGTGTAATAAACGCAAGGAACGTTGAAAGATGGTCGTATCAGTACTTAAACCCCCTTAGCGTGTACGGCGCAACGGTGCGCCCACTAGCCTGCTACGTTCACAGCGTGTACGGCACAATGGTGTGCCGTCAAAATTGAATTGCCCGCTACGCGGACTTCGTAATAGTTATTTATTTGGTCATAAGATGGCAGGAAGAGGCAACATTTGGCAACACTTCGAGCTACTTATTATTGCCAGGAGGTGTCGCATATCTTCACAGTCATTTATTTTTCAGGTCTCTGCACACGTGATCCCGCTTTGCGGACCGTGAATTTGCTTGTAAACATGGCAGGTCCTGGCACAGTTATTGATGACAAAAAAAATAGCTAATTTGCTCGATAATAGTGCCAACGAAAGTGATTCAGAGTGTGACAGCGATATAGAGGATGAGTTCGCTATAACTTCCAGTGAAGATAGTGAAGCTGTAATTCGTGATAGAACGCCAAGAAATACGAACACATTGGGCGACTGTGATATTGTCCCAGTATTGACGTGCCGCTGACCAGGGATAATCAGGTTATTGAAAGTTTATAATATTAAAAAAAGATGGTATATTGGCTTTCACGGCCGGTGAATTAAAACTCAGCAATTCTTCTAGGTTTGTGCCGTGTCATGTGTGGGGTTTCGCCTAGGACACCAAGCTAGGCTCATCGGCGGGCTCTTGGTGTCCCCGCCCGGACCCCCACAGGAGTGACGAACTGCGCGCCACCTCCCTTTATATAAGGTGCAACTGCACCACTTGACTACGAGAACTAAAAGTTCAAGCAGCCTTAACCTCCCTATGAAGGCTTCCAAAAAGATGGTATATTGGCTTTCACGGCCGGTGAATTAAAACTCAGCAATTCTTCTAGGTTTGTGCCGTGTCATGTGTGGGGTTTCGCCTAGGACACCAAGCTAGGCTCATCGGCGGGCTCTTGGTGTCCCCGCCCGGACCCCCACAGGAGTGACGAACTGCGCGCCACCTCCCTTTATATAAGGTGCAACTGCACCACTTGACTACGAGAACTAAAAGTTCAAGCAGCCTTAACCTCCCTATGAAGGCTTCCAAAAAGATGGTATATTGGCTTTCACGGCCGGTGAATTAAAACTCAGCAATTCTTCTAGGTTTTTGCCGTGTCATGTGTGGGGTTTCGCCTAGGACACCAAGCTAGGCTCATCGGCGGGCTCTTGGTGTCCCCGCCCGGACCCCCACAGGAGTGACGAACTGCGCGCCACCTCCCTTTATATAAGGTGCAACTGCACCACTTGACTACGAGAACTAAAAGTTCAAGCAGCCTTAACCTCCCTATGAAGGCTTCCAAAAAGATGGTATATTGGCTTTCACGGCCGGTGAATTAAAACTCAGCAATTCTTCTAGGTTTGTGCCGTGTCATGTGTGGGGTTTCGCCTAGGACACCAAGCTAGGCTCATCGGCGGGCTCTTGGTGTCCCCGCCCGGACCCCCACAGGAGTGACGAACTGCGCGCCACCTCCCTTTATATAAGGTGCAACTGCACCACTTGACTACGAGAACTAAAAGTTCAAGCAGCCTTAACCTCCCTATGAAGGCTTCCAAAAAGATGGTATATTGGCTTTCACGGCCGGTGAATTAAAACTCAGCAATTCTTCTAGGTTTGTGCCGTGTCATGTGTGGGGTTTCGCCTAGGACACCAAGCTAGGCTCATCGGCGGGCTCTTGGTGTCCCCGCCCGGACCCCCACAGGAGTGACGAACTGCGCGCCACCTCCCTTTATATAAGGTGCAACTGCACCACTTGACTACGAGAACTAAAAGTTCAAGCAGCCTTAACCTCCCTATGAAGGCTTCCAAAAAGATGGTATATTGGCTTTCACGGCCGGTGAATTAAAACTCAGCAATTCTTCTAGGTTTGTGCCGTGTCATGTGTGGGGTTTCGCCTAGGACACCAAGCTAGGCTCATCGGCGGGCTCTTGGTGTCCCCGCCCGGACCCCCACAGGAGTGACGAACTGCGCGCCACCTCCCTTTATATAAGGTGCAACTGCACCACTTGACTACGAGAACTAAAAGTTCAAGCAGCCTTAACCTCCCTATGAAGGCTTCCAAAAAGATGGTATATTGGCTTTCACGGCCGGTGAATTAAAACTCAGCAATTCTTCTAGGTTTGTGCCGTGTCATGTGTGGGGTTTCGCCTAGGACACCAAGCTAGGCTCATCGGCGGGCTCTTGGTGTCCCCGCCCGGACCCCCACAGGAGTGACGAACTGCGCGCCACCTCCCTTTATATAAGGTGCAACTGCACCACTTGACTACGAGAACTAAAAGTTCAAGCAGCCTTAACCTCCCTATGAAGGCTTCCAAAAAGATGGTATATTGGCTTTCACGGCCGGTGAATTAAAACTCAGCAATTCTTCTAGGTTTGTGCCGTGTCATGTGTGGGGTTTCGCCTAGGACACCAAGCTAGGCTCATCGGCGGGCTCTTGGTGTCCCCGCCCGGACCCCCACAGGAGTGACGAACTGCGCGCCACCTCCCTTTATATAAGGTGCAACTGCACCACTTGACTACGAGAACTAAAAGTTCAAGCAGCCTTAACCTCCCTATGAAGGCTTCCAAAAAGATGGTATTCACCGGCCGTGAAAGCCAATATACCATCTTTTTGGAAGCCTTCATAGGGAGGTTAAGGCTGCTTGAACTTTTAGTTCTCGTAGTCAAGTGGTGCAGTTGCACCTTATATAAAGGGAGGTGGCGCGCAGTTCGTCACTCCTGTGGGGGTCCGGGCGGGGACACCAAGAGCCCGCCGATGAGCCTAGCTTGGTGTCCTAGGCGAAACCCCACACATGACACGGCACAAACCTAGAAGAATTGCTGAGTTTTAATTCACCGGCCGTGAAAGCCAATATACCATCTTTTTGGAAGCCTTCATAGGGAGGTTAAGGCTGCTTGAACTTTTAGTTCTCGTAGTCAAGTGGTGCAGTTGCACCTTATATAAAGGGAGGTGGCGCGCAGTTCGTCACTCCTGTGGGGGTCCGGGCGGGGACACCAAGAGCCCGCCGATGAGCCTAGCTTGGTGTCCTAGGCGAAACCCCACACATGACACGGCACAAACCTAGAAGAATTGCTGAGTTTTAATTCACCGGCCGTGAAAGCCAATATACCATCTTTTTGGAAGCCTTCATAGGGAGGTTAAGGCTGCTTGAACTTTTAGTTCTCGTAGTCAAGTGGTGCAGTTGCACCTTATATAAAGGGAGGTGGCGCGCAGTTCGTCACTCCTGTGGGGGTCCGGGCGGGGACACCAAGAGCCCGCCGATGAGCCTAGCTTGGTGTCCTAGGCGAAACCCCACACATGACACGGCACAAACCTAGAAGAATTGCTGAGTTTTAATTCACCGGCCGTGAAAGCCAATATACCATCTTTTTGGAAGCCTTCATAGGGAGGTTAAGGCTGCTTGAACTTTTAGTTCTCGTAGTCAAGTGGTGCAGTTGCACCTTATATAAAGGGAGGTGGCGCGCAGTTCGTCACTCCTGTGGGGGTCCGGGCGGGGACACCAAGAGCCCGCCGATGAGCCTAGCTTGGTGTCCTAGGCGAAACCCCACACATGACACGGCACAAACCTAGAAGAATTGCTGAGTTTTAATTCACCGGCCGTGAAAGCCAATATACCATCTTTTTGGAAGCCTTCATAGGGAGGTTAAGGCTGCTTGAACTTTTAGTTCTCGTAGTCAAGTGGTGCAGTTGCACCTTATATAAAGGGAGGTGGCGCGCAGTTCGTCACTCCTGTGGGGGTCCGGGCGGGGACACCAAGAGCCCGCCGATGAGCCTAGCTTGGTGTCCTAGGCGAAACCCCACACATGACACGGCACAAACCTAGAAGAATTGCTGAGTTTTAATTCACCGGCCGTGAAAGCCAATATACCATCTTTTTGGAAGCCTTCATAGGGAGGTTAAGGCTGCTTGAACTTTTAGTTCTCGTAGTCAAGTGGTGCAGTTGCACCTTATATAAAGGGAGGTGGCGCGCAGTTCGTCACTCCTGTGGGGGTCCGGGCGGGGACACCAAGAGCCCGCCGATGAGCCTAGCTTGGTGTCCTAGGCGAAACCCCACACATGACACGGCACAAACCTAGAAGAATTGCTGAGTTTTAATTCACCGGCCGTGAAAGCCAATATACCATCTTTTTGGAAGCCTTCATAGGGAGGTTAAGGCTGCTTGAACTTTTAGTTCTCGTAGTCAAGTGGTGCAGTTGCACCTTATATAAAGGGAGGTGGCGCGCAGTTCGTCACTCCTGTGGGGGTCCGGGCGGGGACACCAAGAGCCCGCCGATGAGCCTAGCTTGGTGTCCTAGGCGAAACCCCACACATGACACGGCACAAACCTAGAAGAATTGCTGAGTTTTAATTCACCGGCCGTGAAAGCCAATATACCATCTTTTTGGAAGCCTTCATAGGGAGGTTAAGGCTGCTTGAACTTTTAGTTCTCGTAGTCAAGTGGTGCAGTTGCACCTTATATAAAGGGAGGTGGCGCGCAGTTCGTCACTCCTGTGGGGGTCCGGGCGGGGACACCAAGAGCCCGCCGATGAGCCTAGCTTGGTGTCCTAGGCGAAACCCCACACATGACACGGCACAAACCTAGAAGAATTGCTGAGTTATAATATTATGTTATATGTTGTTGTTATTGTGTGTTTTTTGAAAACTTTTGCCAGTGCGTTTGGAAATTATAGCGAAATGCATATGATACCGCGCTTACCATTGGGAGTAGGCTAGAAATAATGCACGTTGCGGGTGCAGCCCAGAGTTTCACAATATCACGCTTGAGGGGTTAAACCATTCAAATAATAATTAAATTGTGTCCGAAGTTACTCAAGGTTGGAGTTATTTCGGACAGTGATCAGCTCTTAATTTTTGTCCATGTTTACCCCATCTATGCGTTTATTTCGGACACGTATTTATAAAAAAATATATGTATTAAATAGCATAGGCGTCATTTATTTACATTATAAAAATTTACCTGAATACATTGACAAATATTGCAAAAATAAGGAAACTGTTAACTTTGCACTGGGAAAGCTATTTTCATAGAACGTCTTACCAAAGACGAATATACCTTTTTTTCCCTTTGGTATTGGCAGAATTTCGGCAATCTGATCCTTCTTTACTGTGTCCTCGTCCTCAACAACCGAAAATTTAAACATGTTCTTGCTTCCACAGTGTGAACGGAGGAATTTTACGGTGAAGTCCCGCGCTCCTAGGTGAACTACCACGCCAATGTGCTGTCGAATTAGTTTATTATTCCCTGAATTGTAGTCGTAATTTACTATGACGAAACTTTCCAGTCCAAAAGTAGAGATTTGTGATTGGTCTCCTGATGTTTGTGGAAGTACTTAGTCACTCTCTACAGCAACTTCATTATCGCGGAAGTGACCACCGACAACAGATTTTCCTGGAGGGACATTTAGTTGACGTTGTGATGGTCCCAATTTGTGACCAGATTGAAATAATTTTATATATTTTATTATTATTATTATTATTATTATCAATATTTTTAAAGTTTACATTTTACCTTTTATTAGTTATTATGTTAACTAATATGTTTATATCTATTATTATGCAGTAATGTAGAATATCATGGCAATTGAAAGGACTTGGAGCGATACCCATTATATTTGAAATAAGTTAGACGCTTGACTAAAAATTATTTCTGAAGAAAATACGAACAAGAGAAGAAGAGGGTGTTCGCGGAAGGCCGGCTTATCCACCGCTTCCTGGTAACGACATGAATAGACACTTATGTCTTTCACATCAAGTATTCTACCAGTATACAAATCATACTAAGAATGGATTCTTTGAAGACTCTCCATTATCAATACCTGACAGGCAAGGTAAAGAATGGGGCTTGTGTACGTGGAAAGTACAGTAGGCGAGGAGTCCTTAGCAACTTTATACAAAAGGTGGGCTGGACCTCCCGAGAAATGCTACAAAGAAGTATTGTCATTATAGATATGTGAAAGGCGTGCAAATTGCCTAGTGACTTCAGAAGTAGGGGTGGGGGTGGGCACGTGCCTTACCTGGGAACGTTATATATATGACGGCCGCCCAACTGAAAGGTGATTATTATTATTGAATTGCTGGAGGAGACGGAATGGTGCTGTTTGGAGCAGAAGAGTGGAACTTGTAGCGAGATGGAGTTGAAAATTAACATTCATCTGTAACGCAGTGCTATATTATACAGTTGACTATTTAAGCATGTGAATTTGATAAGACATTCTGTCTCATCAAACTGTGACATGGTTGGGTGCGAGGCTATTGTCACAGGGATGATTTTTGGAATTTATTCCGTCATCCACATATAAATTCATTATGTTGAGCAAGATCAGGGCCATCAGGAACTCTCTACGCAACAATCCAACTACAATGATCTTCAATGCGGTGAGCGATTTAAACAGTTTTACTCCAGTCAAATCAGAAGGCTCTCATGCTTATTAAATTCAATACATTTTATTTAGTTAACTCAGTATACTCCAAGTTCCAATCAAGACCCATAATACAAGTAAATTCAGTAGATTCTTTCATTTAAATTTATTATTATTATTATCTTTAGTATTTTATTCTGTTTTTGCACTTGTTGTTTTTATATATTAAATTCATTTGTAAATTTAATGTTTGACTGGTTTCCTTTAGTAGCTAGAAATTACTATAAGGCAACACCATACTCCTGAACTAATTATCGTAAGGTTAGATTACGTAAGTTTCACTACGGCTGGAGATAAGAATTTCGCTGCTCTACCTCTGTTTAACCGAGGTTTAATACGGTATATTATTTTGATCATGATAAATGGTCTGGCGCCCTGGGTACACATAATACTACACATTATGTACTTTTTTTTAGTGATGCTGACAACAATACAGATACACTATTAAATTAATACACAATTAAATGTTTCATTTTGATAACCCAAAAGTGGGCGACGATTGAATGATTAACTTTTGCATATCAACAGTATAGAAGTTCATTAAACCGTTACAAACTAAAGCCCAACAGTGGAGCGCTTTGCATATAATCAGTTTATTAACATTATTCATTTCCCTAACCCATTACAAATGGCGCCCAACGTGGGGAAAGATTCAGTTCTCTCTAACACATTACAAATGGCCCCCAACTATGCGGCACGAAAACCTAACGATATTTACGGAAGGAGTGAGTGTAAATTCAGTGCAAATTGTCAGTGATTTGGGGGGAAAGTGAAGTGAATTAGTGTATTATTAGTGATTGATTTTGGGGGAAAGTGAGGTGAATTTTGGAACAGTAAACTTTATACGGTGTACTTCGAGATGGCGGATGAGGAACAAAGGAAATTGAGGAGTAGGGGTAAAGGCGAGAAAGCTAATTATACGAAAGTTGATAGTGGTACTGAGGCTGAGAGTGTAGAGGATTATACCAAGATGTCGGAGGTAAATCTTGAGAGTGATCCTGAGAATAATCCCGAGGTTAACCCTGAGACGAATATAGAGGTACATCCTGAAATAAATCCTGAGACTAGTGGAGGGCAGGAGAAACAAAAGCCTTTGGATATTTCGGAAAATAAATTAGATGAGATCATAGGAATGTTTCTGGAGATGAATAGGCAAAATCAGGAGATAAGCAAGGCAATAGACAAGAAGCTAGAAGATAGCAATAAAAATAATCAGGAGATGAGTAGGGAGTTGAGAGAGGAAATAAGTAAGCAAAATCAGGAAATAAGTAGGCAAAATCAGGAGATGAGTAGGGAGATAAGAGAAGCGATATGTAAAGATAATAAAGAAATTAATCAGAAGCTAGATAATATGGTCAAGGAGAATGAGGAATTTAATAGAAAGTATGGGACGCTGCAGGAGAGTATTCAGGGAGCGAAACAGGAGATCAGATGTGAAATTAAGGATGTGTTAGAAGAAAAGGCTAAAAATATCATAGTGGGAGTAGATCTGAAATTAGTAGAAGTGGAAGGGAAAATTCAGGAAAAGTTGGTCAATCAAAGAGAGAATCTTAAGAAAATAGTACAGACGGAAACTAGACAAGTAAGAACAGAATTGGGAGGAGAGATAAAGAAAGTGCAGTCAGAATTTCATAAGAAAGTAGAGGAAAGTCACCTGACAAATGCAGAAAATTATCAGGAGATTCAGGAAAAGCAGAAGATATTAAGAAATGAATTGATGGAAAAAGAGAATAATTTGAAAGAAAGAGTGGAAATGGTAGAAAAAGTGGCAGATTAAAAGATAGCAGAAATTGAGATTAAGTTAAAAAAGCAATTAAGGCAGGAGGGAATACAGGGTAGAGTTATTGTATCAGGAGGTGGAATGAAGGAAACTGAACTAGTTAAGTTCTCTAACGAGCAGGGATGTCCTATGGAATTCATAGCTATAGTAGAAAATAAATTCAAGGAAAGGCTACTAGAAGGACAGATAGAGTGGAATATGGTAGTGGAGATATTAGATCAGGCTTTTGTGGGGGAAACAAAAAGCTGGTTTTCTGTTTATAAAAACACTCTAGTGGACTTAAATGATTTTAAAAATAAATTTTGTGAAAAATATTGGAATGATGAAATACAGGCCCAGAAAAGGGAAAGTATTATTTGTGGGATATATCCGCCTGAAAGTACTTGCAATATGACTGAATATTTTCTGAATAAGGTTATCATCTGCAAATATCTAGATGGCATGACACAAGACAGCGATATAGTCAGGCTAATGATAAAGCATTTCCCATTCCGAATAAGAGAGGCTGCATGCATGCAACGCAGTTCGACTATCACAGAGTTAGAAAGATTATTAGGGAGATTTGATGCTCTAGGGAATAGTGTTGGTGAAACACCGGCAGGACAGCAGAATAGTCGATATATGAATGAGAATAGGAATCAAAATAATAATGGCAGGCAACAACACCAGAATTTTCAAGGCAACAATAGGGGATGTAATTTTGAAATTTCATATGCTCAATATAACATGGGGCAATTTCAAGGTAGAGATGGCTATCAGAATAACCGTAGCCAGTATCATGGCAATACGAGAAACCATGATAATAACCTCAATGGTAATCAGGATAATAATGCAGGTCCTAACAATGGGCAGCATTATTACAATCAAAGAAATAATGCAGGAAATTCAGGGAGGCAGAGAGAAGAAAATCAAGGTAATGGCAGCAACTCTCGTCAGAACCACAACAAAAATAACGGGGAGACACAAAACCAAGATAATGGTACCGATACTTTAAGTGTGAACCAGACTGTGATGTAAGGTCAAGTTGTCAGTCTGAGTCTTTCCCAGCTCACACCATTTTGAGCGAACCGTATGACCTAAACATCCATAATTATTTATAAAGAGAATTTGTGGAGGTATCTAAGGAACCTACCGTTATTAATTTTTACTCAGTCGAAAAATTACAAGTGTTAGGGGCGTGTATCAATACACTTTTTGACAGTGGCTGTCAGGTTTTCTGCATCAGTGCAGCATTTATAATAATAGGAAGGAACATGGTATAAAAAATATAGGAAATTCCAATTAGAACTACTATTGTGTTAACTGCGATGGGAAAGATATTCCACATAATTTCTAAACAAGGGGTTGGAGAAATTTTAAAAGAAAGTAAGATTGGAACACAAGTATGTTTTTTGATTCCAAATCTGATATATTCACTAATTATGGGTTCGGACAGGATGTCACAACATTCTGCATAGCTATGTTATAAGGAGGGTAGTGTTAAATTCAGATGAATGGGTGGAGATTTGATCATGTCATTTAATAATTGAAGTAAGTTATATGGTGGTTCTAAGAAGATATGTATGATTGAGGAGGTATTAACGACTAAAGGAGTCGATATTTGTAGTGAGGTTATTGGTGAGATTGTTGGGGTATCTCTTGAGAGGGAACCTTGTTTTTTTTACATTTTTAGACAGTATGATGACGAAGGATTATCTAGAGGATTCCTTACGTGAGGCTGCATTACAGAGTGCGTTAGAGAGTGATCGTGTGGATCGATTGTTGGAGGTGTTGTAAGAGAATTAGTATATATTTGAGAAACGTATTGGATTAGCTAATTGCTACGAACATTCATTATATGTACATGATCGCAGTATTTTTGTAGGTCATCGCTACCCCGTGCCTTACAAATTTCAGGAAGCTGTGAGTAGGCAGATTGAAAGCATGTTGCAGGATAAAATTATCGAACCCTATATTAGCCCATATATTAATTCGTTAAGGGTAGTTCCCAAGTCAGAAAGGAAAGTAAAGCTATATTTTGATGCCCGTAATTTAAGTAGGCAGATTGAAAGCATGTTGCAGGATAAAATTATAGAACCCTATATTAGCCCATATATTAATTCGTTAAGTGTAGTTCCCAAGTCAGAAAGGAAAGTAAAGCTATATTTTGATGCCCGTAATATAAGTAGGCAGAATGAAAGCATGTTGCAGGATACAATTATAGAACCCTATATTAGCCCATATATTAATTCGTTAAGGGTAGTTCCCAAGTCAGAAAGGAAAGTAAAGCTATATTTTGATGCCCGTAATTTAATTAGGTAGATTTTTGTGAACAGTTAATATTTCAGTAGCTAGGATGGTAAAGCAAGGATTTAAAGGTAAGTCATTTTTTTGTACTGGAGAAATTAAATTTTATTGGTCATACGGATTCCGCGATAGAAAGGTAATCTTGAGTAGAAAGAAGTATAATTTTGAGAAATAAGGTGAGTAATTACGGGTGATAAAGAAAGGTAATCTGAAGTAGAAAGAAGTGTAATTTTGAGAAATAAGGTGAGTAACTACGGATTCCACGAAAGAAAGGTAATCATGAGTAGAAAGAAGTGTAATTTTGAGAAATAAAGAAGTGAATACGGATTCCGTGAAAGAAAGGTAATCTTGAGTAGAAAGAAGTGTAATTTTGAGAAATAAGGTGAGTAGCTATGGGTGATAGAGAGGTGTAATCTTGAATAGAAAGAAGTATAATTTTGAGAAATAATGTGAATAACCATGGGTGATTAAGATGTGTAATCTTGAATAGAATGGACTGTAATTGTGAGAAATAAGGGGAGTAAATATGGTTAGAAATATCAGTAATTTAGGTTAAAAAGGTGAGTAATCAGAAAATGCTGGAAAACGATTATACGGTACTTACAATGTGAGATCCTTGAGGAAATATGTATCATGAGTAATAGAAGTATAACTGATGGTAAGTAAGGAAAGTCCCTTAATATTAAGTGAATGATTGTGGTCTGAACGAGCAGGTAATGGCGAAGTGTTGCGCCAATCTATGACATTGTGTGTCTTGGCGAGCACAGAGGAAATATAAAGCGTATTTTGTCGGCTATAAGCTTGTGTATCTGAGTGTGATATATATATATATACATACATATGTGGGGTAAATTAGAGCACTGCATTTACACTGAACGATGTTGCCTTAGGTAATATAAGCTAATAAAGTTTCATTTTTCTATAATATGCCTGCATCAATAGATACATATAATTCCTGAGAGACTGGAGTAGATCTGGTTATTCGCATCACATACGAAGTGTTGTGAAGTGATTAAGTGAATTGATCAGTTGGCAGTCCTACAAACTGGCCATAGTGTATTCAGTTCGACACCAGGCTGAAAATTGAATTCTACGTCCTCAAGATATAAAATGCCATCCAAATATACATAAGTACAACGATGACTTATGTCCAAAACAAGAATATAAAAGTGAAGGGTATTTTGATGTACATTGTTTACAGGTCGCTTTAATTGTGTAAAGAAGAAAGAAAAAGACATTATGAACAGTGAAAGACTGAAATGATGAGATTTTTTTTTTAAATATATTAAACTTGAAGGGGTATAAATTTTTTTTATGTTGGTAATTGCTTTGAAGAGTATAATATTGTCGATGTTTGTAATTTCTTTGTAGGGTATAATATTTCATATTTCTACAAGTGTTGAAGAGAAGTATGGTGATATGATTGTTGACATATACCATAATTCTCTGGGGCGAATTGTGATGGTCCCAATTTGTGACCAGATCGAAATAATTTTATATATTTTATTATTATTATTATTATTATTATTATCAATATTTTTAAAGTTTACATTTTACCTTTTATTAGTTATTATGTTAACTAATATGTTTATATCTATTATTATACGGTAATGTAGAATATTATGGCAATTGAAAGGACTTGGAGCGATACCCATTATATTTGAAATAAGTTAGACGCTTGACTGAATATTATTTCTGAAGAAAATACGAACAAGAGAAGAAGAGGTTGTTCGCGGAAGGCCGGCTTATCCACCGCTTCCTGGTAACGACATGAATAGACACTTATGTCTTTCACATCAAGTATTCTACCAGTATACAAATCATACTAAGAATGGATTCTTTGAAGACTCTCCATTATCAATACCTGGCTGGCAAGGTAAAGAATGGGGCTTGTGTACGTGGAAAGTACAGTGGGCGAGGAGTCCTTTGCAACTTTATACAAAAGGTGGGCTGGACCTCCCGAGAAATGCTACAAAGAAGTATTGTCATTAATGATATGTGAAAGGCATGCAAATTGCCTAGTGACTTCAGAAGTGGGGGTGGGGGTGGGCACGTGCCTTACCTGGGAACGTTATATATATGACGGCCGCCCAACTGAATGGTGATTATTATTATTGAATTGCTGGAGGAGACGGAATGGTGCTGTTTGGAGCAGAAGAGTGGAACTTGTAGTGAGATGGAGTTGAAAATTAACATTCATCTGTAACGCAGTGCTATATTATACAGTTGACTATTTAAGTATGTGAATTTGATAAGACATTCTGTCTCATCAAACTGTGACATGGTTGTGTACGAGGCTATTGTCACAGGGATGATTTTTGGAATTTATTCCGTCATCCACATATAAATTCATTACGTTGAGCAAGATCAGGGCCATCAGGAACTCTCTACGCAACAATCCATCTACAATGATCTTCAATGCGGTGAGCGATTTAAACAGTTTTACTCCAGTCAAATCAGAAGGCTCTCATGCTTATTAAATTCAATACATTTTATTTAGTTAACTCAGTATACTCCAAGTTCCAATCAAGACCCATAATACAAGTAAATTCAGTAGATTCTTTCATTTAAATTTTTTATTATTATTATCTTTAGTATTTTATTCTTTTTTTGCACTTGTTGTTTTTATATATTAAATTCATTTGTAAATTCAAATGTTTGACTGGTTTCCTTTAGTAGCTAGAAATTACTATAAGGCAACACCATACTCCTGAACTAATTATCGTAAGGTTAGATTACGTAAGTTTCACTACGGCTGGAGATAGGAATTTCGCTGCTCTACCTCTGTTTAACCGAGGTTTAATATACTGTATTATTTTGATCATGATAAACGGTCTGGCTCCCTGGGTACACATAATACTACACATTATGTACTTTTTTAGTGATGCTGACAACAATACAGATACACTATTAAATTAATACACAATTAAATGTTTCATTTTGATCACCCAAAAGTGGGCGATGATTTAATTATTAACTTTTGCATATCAACAGTATAGAAGTTCATTAAACCATTACAAACTAAAGCCCAACAGTGGAGCTCTTTGCATATAATCAGTTTATTAACATTATTCATTTCCCTAACCCATTACAACGTCGGCGAGTTTTTGCAATGGCGCCAGTGCCATAACGAGCCTGAGATAATTCTTTTCGTAATTGCAGTAAAACTGACTTCCTAATTTTCTTTTATACACACACGGCATTGTCCGAAATTACCACAGTCTTTCACAGACTCGGAAATAAATGTTTATGGAATGCGATGGGCTGTATTAAACTTAATAAAATCAACACATACACTTTCCAATACAACACAGCTAACAGCAGACAATAATCACTAGCAGTTGCAGTCTGCCACTACTCGTGCACAATAAGAAGTTGACATAACAACTTCAAAAGCTATAATGAAGACGGCAACAAACGACATTGTTAACTTGACTGTTTTCCAGACAATAAGGATTTAGGCACAAAGATTAGCGTGGGGATTTATCATGAATTCAAACAAACCGAGCACAGTAATTCTATCTTAGAAAAGTGAAGAGTTACCAACCATAAAAAGTAAAAGTACCCTTCTGTCCAAAATTACCAACTGCATCTGAAATTACCCCATATGACGGTATTTTAGAGAATATCGCAAATTTTAATGATGATTATTGCTGTTTTAAAGTGTGGATCTTCAAGCTCATTTGCCCTTACCTTGATAAACCTAGAGGCAGTTAGAAGATTACCTACTTTAGATTACAAAGTGGCTGATTTCATAGGTGTGTGAAGGGTACAAATGATGGAGATGTCCTTTGACCAGTACTGGTGTGGGTTTTGTGATAGGTCTCTGGCTGAAGACTTTACTAAATATGTGCAGCTAGAGCTTATTTTACATTTGTGAATAATTATGGTGTTTGAAGCCATTCTCAGTGTTGCCGTAGTAAACTTCATTTGTGAATAACTAGGAAGAATTTTATTTTAAGCATTTTTTTTTTTTTTTTTAAGCATTATGAGGGAGAAACTATTCTAAATTATTCAAATGTTGAGATATTGTACTGATATTGTAGAGGCTGATGACCTTGCTGTTTTACTCCTTGAAAACAACAATATTCATCTACTGATTTCGCCTTTACAGTCGGTCTAATAAACGAGAGAGTTATGATAGCTCTTCTTCTGTGTATTTATTTGAATTGTTTATGCAGTTGTTGGTGGGAATCAAAGACACCAGTGACCATTTGGTGAGTGTAACATTGCGTGCTCTGGCTGATCTAGTTCCTGTGCTCGGAGCTGCTACTGTCATCGGTGGCAAGAGAGGGAAGCTCTTTACAGACGGTAGACCTAAGGTGGGTCAGTTTCTTATTACAGTACCATTAATATTTCGTTGTATATGTCTTCTTTCACACCTGGATTCCAAATTAAGTTGTGAGAGATAATGCAAATCAAGCCTATAAATAAATAAAATTCTGGAATATCATGCTTATGGTTGTTCCATTTATCTAGAATGGTGATTCTTTCCCCACTTAATTAGGCTCAACCTTTTCTTTCAAAGTATTATGCTAGTGTTGAAAAGCTTATGCCTAAAAATTTGTATCAAAGTTAGCCAGTTTCCGTTCAGGGGCAAACAGCAATTTCTGTAATACGTAACTAAAAGTGAGCTCGAGACCTTGTCAGTGATGTCAAATTTATGCCTCACAATGAAGCCCTTCACAACATGGAAATTAAAATAATAAGAAAAATATAAAACTATTGAATTGACAGATCCTCAACTATTCTCCTATTATCCATGATCATGTGCACTCATACTTGTCTTCACTGCTTTGCTAAATAACAACTGGACTGTTTACCTTGTCGTGTTGAAACTGTTGTTCTTTTTTTTTTTTCCACCAAGTATTTGTCAGTAGAAGTCCACATGCAAAGTTTTAGTTGTTAACATTCACTGGAATTTATTTTAAAAATATGTGATATATTGGGTAGCCCTTACCCAGGAGAAAGTTGATGAGCTGTAGTTTATATAAAACTAGAGAACTGGCACATGATATTTAAACTAACAGAAAAAAAAAAATAGGCTATATATTTTTTTTGTGGTGGTGGTGGTAGTGGGGGTGATACGTAGTACAGTATAATGGGCGTAACATTCAGGTAATTTTCCCGTAATGATAATGACATACCTGCCAACTCTCCCGATTTAGGCGGGAGACTCCCGATTTCAGACCATTTCTCCCGCCCTCCCGCTTAACGTATTAAATCTCCCGATTTTTCAAAAATCCCACCCGTAATTTCGGATTGAATGTGCGAGATGACACTCCAGTCGTCTATCGAACGGATCGACTTTACGTGTTTTGAAGTTATATCTCGATACCGCAGTATCGCTCTGTATCGATACCGGTAATCGACAACTACGTACAAACTCCCGCGTCCCGCGTTGCGTCGTGCTGTTATAAAAAGTTGGCTTCGAATACGTCCTTGTTTGAAATCGTCGATGGTTAATTCAGCGCTTGGTCCTAGATGTTTTGCATAATCACATGTGGGTGAGAGTTATTGTACATTGCGGAATATTGTATCTGTTTCACACGTGAAATTATATGATTTGCGTATAACTTTGTTAGATGTTGTTGGCGTTAATATGCCTGTAGGCTATTGTGATTTTTCGATCTGAGTGATTGCGTCGGTTCCTCGGTAATATGGCGAAGAAATATGATGTGACATTTAAAAGTTTATATAAAGATAACTTCCCGCATATAACTGAGTCAAGAAGAGGCGCAACATTTGCATTTTGTAGTGTCTGTATGTGTGATTTCAGCATCTCGCATGGTGGAAAGGGGGACATTTCAAAAACTGTGCTCTCAAAGAAACCTAAAGACAATGTACAATGTGTTGGGAAAAACAAGAAACTTGATTATTTCAAGTGTAAGGAGGAAGACACAGAGTATAACACGTGCAGAAGTATTGTTCACATCGTTTATTATTGAACATAACCTCCCTGTCAATTGTTCCGATCACGCTGGTCCTTTATTTAGGAAGATGTTCCCAGACTCAAAAATTGCCGGGAGATATGGCTCTGCCAGAACTAAAACGTCGGCCATCCTTGCAGAAATGTGCATTCCCAATTCTGTAACTTCCAACTTGAAGATGTGACATCTATTGAGGATAGATAGATATTTTATTCAATTAATTCCAAAGAGCCATAGACTCGTACAGAGGAATTGTACAGTAATATGTGTGTTTACACAGAATTGATGTGAAGTGGGCACTGGTAGGCCAAATGAAATGTAGTGGTGGGGTACTCAAGTATGACAAATTGTCTTAAGTTATGCTTTCCATTCTGAGCATTCCGCATAGATATGCAGAGTGTGAAAGGATGTTCAGTCTTGTCAGAAAAACAAGAACGCCGTTCAGATCGTCTCTCTCCGACAAGACTTTAGACAAACTTATAACTCTGAAGTCGATTCAGAAAGGGAAGTGTTTTGAGCAAGAATATAGCAAGACCTTTTTGAAGAGGGCAAAATCAGCCACAGTCACCTGCAACAACGACCAATATATGTTCTTCGATTCGTCACTAGTTTTGTATGCCTGAGTGTGGTCGAAAGAAAGGTATGCTTGTTTGATAGACTAGTTAGAATTTAAAATTACTCAGTCTTAAGTACATTAAACTGGGATGTCATATCATGTTAGTCATGTACAGTTTAATAGTGTAACTTATATATTTGCTGTAATGTCTTAGCCTGTGTATGTATTATGTTGCGTTGCATCCCCCCCAATCGCCGCTGCGTCGATCTTCCGCTTTTTCATTTTGAGAGTTTGGCAGGTATGTAATGATAATAATGAATAGGGAGATAGCTATTTACTAACTACAGCACTGACACATGTAATTTACAAACGAATTGAAAAATATGATTAGAAAGAGGAGTACCGTATATACCCGAATACCCCCGCCCCTGAATAATCCCCGCACCCTCATTTTTTAATAAAAATTAAAAAAAAAACTAATTTTTATTTTTGTCACTTTTAAACAAATGTATACTATTAATACTGTACTACATACGACGAGATTTCATGTTAGCTATTTCCATCGCTTGTTTTACGTTTACCGATGCCATGCTACCATATCACGCATCTCGCGAAACTGTAAAACCCACGCTTCTGCCTGAAACACCTGTTGACCTCGACAAAGGCTACTCTCTCCCCCTACCGCCCCGATTACGAGTTCCGTGCCTCGCGTCCCGTGCGGCCGTGTAGGCCTATAAGAAGCGTGCAGTACACAACGACTGAAAATGAGCAAAAGAATACGTTTTACGGCATCCTTCAAGTTGAAAGTGCTAGAATTTGCTGCAGAAAATGGAGTGAAAACGGCGAGTCGTAAATATGAAGTGCAGCTGTGTACGATTCGTTATTGGCGTAACAAGAAGGATAAATTATTGGGAACAAAGAAAACTTGTAAGTCCTTCCGCGGTGTGAAAAAGGAAAGTATGAAACTGTGGACATAAAATTTCTGGAGTGGGTTCGAGAAACAAGAGACAATGGTCATGCCGTAAATCACGAAATGATGCCGTGTAACATGCAACACTGCGTAACCTTGAACTCGGCGCTCGCACTGCTGTCCTACAGCGCTGTGACCAGTCAGCTGTGATGATCCAAGAGAGTGGCTATTTAAATGGGCTATTATCACTTATTTCGTAAATAAAGTATAGGTTATAATAACTATTTTGTGTGTTGATTTAAAGATGCTAGGTGCTCCTTTATACCACGCCATCCTAACCTATATCAAGGAAAATTTTGAAGCCGAAAATAAAAAAAAGAATAAGAAGGCGGGATGTTACGCGAGTAAACACGGTATACCCGAAAAAGCACTCGCACCATCTAGCGGATATTCGCAACACCCTATATCGACCGTGGCGGGCAATTTAAATCTTTAAAATTCGGATGACTCAATTAATACCCGTACCTCAATTTTTCACGTCCGATTTTGAATAAAAATGTGCGGGGGGTATTCTGGTATATACGATAATTGAAATGAAAGACACTGCCTAGGGCCTATATCTAGAGTCACCTGTTTTCGGTGAAAATTTTGCCCGATTTCGTCAATTATTTTTATATGATTTCGGTATATTTTTCACTACTTTTGTTTCATTTCATCAAAAATTTATCTATTTTTCGTAAGCCTATTTTAGTAATAATTTGTACCCGAAATAAGTTTCAGCACATTTGGATGCTAAATTTTCAAATTTATGTTTACATATTTACATACTACTAGGGAAAAATAACATTTCTATAAATATTTGACTGCAATTCAACAAGTTCTCAAGAAATTTGTGAAAATGACAATTGCATCATCAGTTCCATGTTACTAGCAGTCGGTCCCGTTCTGCGGTCTGACATGATGTTGGAATAGGTTGAGAACGACCGCTCGCAGTCAACAATGCTGACTGCGATCCACAATGCCTTGACAGCAGCATCCACAAAATGTTCATGTTCAGATTTCAAGGACAATAGAATAGATATTACATCAATGTTTTCACCTGTGTTACAAACACTTCTTACTTGATCCCTAAACACACAATATGGCTGAAGAGATTGGGAATTTTTCAGACTTTTATCAATACTAGCTGTACCTACAGATTTGAAGAGAGATGTTAAATGTGCCCGACTTTGTTTTGGTAGATGGAAAGAAGATCTGAGGTTTTTTGAAAAAAGAATTCATCCTCCAGCAACTGAAAACTTTTACAAAGGTCATCAAGTTTGGAATAAATGGTATGAATTAATGCCATTTTAGAGCTCTCTAACATGACAAACAAATGACAACATTTAGAACAGTGCTCAACCAGAAAAACTGCTTGGTAATGAAGTAATTGAACTTCCCTGGCACTCAAGGCTTTAAAATAGTTCACCGCAACACTCTCATCTTCAAGGTTTTGAACAAATTCCACTATTTGATACAGGTATAACGGGGTATAACATGGAACCCATGCCCAGGGTTACGGGTGAAGACCTTAACAGCATCTTAGGCAGAGAAGGAGATGGATGAGCCAACCCATCCTCTGGGTAAAATTAGAAGAGGAAACCACTGCCTTGTGGAGAAGAGGGATCTTCAAAGGCTAAGGGAGTAAACCCCGAAAGAAAATCCTCAGATGCGTTAGGCTTAGCAGGTCAGCAGATGAGTAAATGTATACTTGTTTTCACCTATAATACAAGCCTCAGATGGAAGTTTAAACACAGAAATGGAATTGACACTTCTCTGACTACAGTTGCACAGTATGATGGTATTGCTGATGTTCGTGCAAATGTTAGATCAGAGAACAAAACACGATTTGGGACAATAAATATTTTAACCATGAATGGAAAGGAAAATGAATTGATTGACCTAATGGAGAGATGAAAACTTGTCATCCTGGGATTAAGTGAAGTAAAATGGAAAGGGAAAGGAATGAAGAAACTAAGAAAGGGATACATTTTGTATTGGATGGGTAACAGTAAAGAGAAAAAAAAAATGGAGTGGGATTTATAGTGAATCAGAATGTGGAATCAATAGCTGAAGTAGAATATGTTAATGAGAGAATTATAATAATGCACATACATATCAACAAGGAATTGCTAAAGATAATACAAGTGTATGCTCCACAAATAGGATGTAGCGTAGAAGAAAAAGAAGATTTTCTCAATTAATTGGAAACACATATGGTTGGAGATGGGATCATGATAATGGGTGATCTGAATGCTCATGTGGGAACTGATAGAATAGGATATGAGTGTTTTGGGCCCGCATGGGTATGGAGATAGAAATGAAGATGGGGTGAAACTGTTGGACTTCTGTATCAGAAACAACCTGATAATAAAAAACACATGGTTCATGAAGAGGAATAGTCATAAGATCAGCCGATATAGTTGGGATGGACAGTATGGAACACTCATTGATTTCATAATAACAGACCGAGAATGGGAAAGATACATCATCAATACCAAGATAATCCCCAGTGAAAGTATGGAAGGTGACCACAGTGTTAATTGTGGAATTAAAACAAGTAAAACTTCCTAAAATTGTATTGAAGAAGAAACCAAAGATCAAGATTTGGGAATTGGAGGAGGAGGATAAAAGAATAGCATTCCAAGATAGGATAAAAAGGAAATTGCCTAACACAGAAATTCGAAGTGGAGAAGATTGTGGAAAAATTTAAGACAGACTTTTGAGATATGTGGGAAAACAAAAGCAACGGTCAAGGGAAAGGAGACACGGTGGTGGACAGACAAAATAAAATAAAAAATAAAGGAAAGGAACAGGGTAAAGAAAGAAATGGATATGGAAAAGCAAAAAACATATCAGAAAGATGAGATTACGATAGAAAGGTTACATGTGGAATTCAAGAGATTGAAATTACAATCAAAGAGGGGTATTAAAGAAGAAAAGGAGAAATGTTGGGGAGAGTTTACCAACAAAATTGAACAAGATAGTCGAAGAAATCAAAAATTATTATACAGAGTAATAAAATCGAAAAGAACTAATCAAGAAAAAATCAAGGCATTAGAGAGAGAAAATGGATCCATAGTACATGATGAAAGGGGTCTTCAGAAGGTGTTGGAAAATATTTTAAAGAACTTTATGATGAGGATGACAGTTTTGAGGAAGAAGGAGATAAGAAATTGGAAATAATAGTTGGAGAAAAAGAAGAGAACCCGATAACATGGTTGGAGCTTGAAAGGGCAGTGAAAACAATGAACAAAGGTAAAGCAAGTGGGAAAGATGAATTCAATGCTGATATGATTAAGGCAGCAGAAAGCATCAGCTTACAGTCGCTATACAGTGGAATCTCGTTAGTACGTTTTTCAAGGGACTGAAAAATTTGGACGTCATATGCGGGAAAATGTACTACCGAAAAACGCCATACTGCATTTACAACGTATAAGAAAGAAAGCGGCATATATATGGACTTTAAATCGCCGACCTTTTAAGTGATTGTATGCACTACTACAGTCACGACATAAACATAGGTTATCAGTAACTTACACGGAATAAATAACATAAAAATGAATTACTGTACCTCTACACTACAGTATAATACAGGGTCTTTATATTTGATCAGCAAGGACATTCTCGCGCTCCGCCAGTGACGGCTCTGTTGCCGGCGACCGCGCACGCATATGTAGGCCTACGGCAGAATACGGTGCTTAAAATCAGTAGCCTACCATTGCAGTTTTACTGGCCATGATTTTCAGTAGATGCTGAAAATGTTCCCCATCCGTTTCCAAACACATGTAATACAGGGTCTTTCTTTATATTTGATCAGCAAGGACATTCTCACTCTCGCGCTCCGCCAATGACGGCTCTGTTGCCGGCGACCGCGCATGCATATGTTTGAAGCACGGGCTTGCTTGAACCACTTCAATAAAGCGCTTTCTAGTTCAGGAAACTGTCCCTCTTGCACAAGTTTCCTTTTGCCGCTCACCCCTTCTTCAAATGCACGTTCGATTTCCTTCCTTTTGCCGAGAATCGTGTTCAGTGTAGACGGAGGAATGTTCCACTTTCGCGCTATATCCACACGCTTCATGTGAGGATTGCAGTCCATGTATCGAATGTATTTCATCTTCTCATCGTTAGTTATCTGCCGTACTTTCTTCTTATCCATTATGAAACACGCAATAAAATAGGTCATAACTGGACGTGAACACTAAGAACTAGAAGACAATAGCGCGGAACACGAAGACAATAATGCGCTTACGTGAGAAATTAACAAAGGGAAGGGGGTGAAGGGCAGCGGGAGAGAGACACGTCACCTGTGTTGCGTCATAGCTACAGCCACTTCTACGCCGTCAAACACAATAAAATCATCTACACTGTCAATAACTATCAGAGAATATGAGGCAATATCGCGTCGTGTTTTCCAGAAGCCGAATTTTATAATGAAATAAGAATAAAATACGGTTCACTAACAAATAGTTCAACGGAAATTTGATCGTTGTAAGCGGGAATAGAGAACGTATTAAGGGGATATATCAACATGAATTTAGTGGGATAGGGACTGGGACTTGAGAAAGGAGAGAAAGGGCAGCGGGAGAGAGACACGTCACCTGTGTTGCTATAGCCAATTCTACGCCGTCAAACACAATGAAAACATCTACACTGTCAATAATTATCAGAGAATATGAGGCAATATCGCGTCGTGTTTTCCAGAAGCTGAATTTTATAATGAAATAAAAATAAAATCCTGTTCACTAACAAATAGTTCAACGGAAATTTGATCGTTGTAAGCGGGAATAGAAAACGTATTAAGGGGATATATCAACATGAATTTAGTAGGATAGGGACTGGGACTTGAGAAAGGGCAGCGGGAGAGAGACACGTCACCTGTGTTGCGTCAGAGCTATAGCCACTTCTATGCCGTCAAACACAATGAAAACATCTACACTGTCAATAACTATCAGAGAATATGAGGCAATATCGCGTCGTGTTTTCCAGAAGCCGAATATTATAATGAAATAAGAATAAAATCCTGTTCACTAACAAATAGTTCAACGGAAATTTGATCGTTGTAAGCGGGAATAGAGAACGTATTAAGGGGATATATCAACATGAATTTAGTAGGATTGGGACTGGGACTTGAGAAAGGAGAGAAAGGGCAGCGGGAGAGAGACACGTCACCTGTGTTGCGTCATAGCTCAAGCCACTTCTACTCCGTCAAAAAAAAAAAATCATCTACACTGTCAATAACTATCAGAGAATATGAAGCAATATCACGTCGTGTTTTCCAGATGCCAAATTTTATAATAAAATAAGAATAAAATCCGGTTCGCTTACAAATAGTACAACGGAAATTTGATCATCGTAAGCGGGAATAGAGAACGTATTAAGGGGATATATCAACATGTATTTTGTAGAATTGGGACTGGGACTTGAGAAAATCATCACGCTAAACGGGAAAACGTCGTAACTGAGAACATGCTAACGAGATTCCACTGTATAGAGTCCTCAATGCCATATGGAAGGATGAAATAATACCTGAAGATTGGCAACAAGGAAACATTATACCATTGTTCAAAAAAGGGAATAGGAAGAAATGTGAAAATTATCGAGGTATAACTTTCTTATCACACGGGCTGAAAATATTGGAGAAAGTCAGAGACAAAAGACTGAGGGGTATACTAGAACCACAGTTAGAGGAAGAACAATATGGTTTTAGACCGAATAGATCAACAATGGAGTTGATATTTACAGGCGTTATAAATATGGAAAGCCCAGCTCAGGGTATGAGTGAAGACCTCAACGGCATCTGCGGTGGTGAAGGAGTCCTTTAGTACAGCAAAGTTGTCGGAAGAGGTAACCCAGTGCTCCGGATTAATTGAGTAAAATATATTTGTCCATATTATGGACACCCGTAGCGTCTGCACACCAGGGGAGCGGCTACAAAAAGCGTCTGTTCTCCATGTTAGGAGCAGCCTAGTTCATACCTGGCAGTAGGTCATAAAATGCATTTGGGAGTGGCGACCCCATCTAAATAATAGCCTAAAATGAAAGCAAATATGGTTCAGCCTCGGAAAATGCATGGGCGTCCCCTGCAGGCGACGTGCAGCTGGGTAGGTTTTTGCTAGGAATTAACCCTACCCCCAAGGGAAGATGAAGAGAAAAAGAAAAGGGAAGTGGGTTTCGGACTAAGGAACAAGTGTGGATAATAGGACGAGACTCCAACACCAAACAAAATAAATTTAAGTGAGTTAGTGGCGAGTGTCACTGCAAGGCCCGTGAAACACCTAAAGTGGGTATGGACCTGGACGTAGCTAACGGGAAATGCGGCTGGAGCTTGGGCTATTTGCCAGCAAATGAAGTTTGTGCTTTCCCTTCCCAGCCTAGACTTGGGTAATATGGGGAAGGGTGGTAGTCTGGCAAGACAAAGAATGACAGAATTGTTGTATATCCATTCAAAGGAATCAGGTTTAATCAACGGTTTTGAAAGGCGCAAATAATTTAAATTCGCCGTGATGTTTTTAATTCTTGGAATTGTAGGATTTCCAAGGAGCGACCGAATGCTTCCAGGAAGGGTAGCGATGAAGCAGTTATCGTGCTTTTAAAAACAATTTGATTGTTTTTGAAGCTTTTTGGTTTTAAATTTTGGTAAGAACACCAATTGTTGCATTCAAGAAAGGCTAAGCTTCTATCCAGCAAAGTGCCGACTAAAAGTTTAGACAAGAAGAAAAACTTAAATTTGGAAAACCAACCATAAGTTACAGAGAAAGTCTCAACAAGCAGGAAGCTGGCGGAGCTAGCTAGTTAGAATTAGCTATAAAAGCTAAGTGCGACTTTGAAAAAGTTTTTGCGGAGAGTTTTTGTTCGGATGCAACAAATAGTGGAACCTTTTTAACTTTGATGCTCGAGTTTCTTAATACGAGAATGAGCTTTCGGGTAGAGTTAGGGGAGGTATGCTTCCAGGAAGGGTAGCGATGAAGCAGTTATCGTGCTTTTAAAAACAACTTGATTGTTTTTGAAGCTTTTTGGTTTTAAATTTTGGTAAGAACACCAATTGTTGCATTCAAGAAAGGCTAAGCTTCTATCCCGCAAAGTGCCGACTAAAAGTTTAGACAAGAAGAAAAACTTAAATTTGGAAAACCAACCATAAGTTATAGAGAAAGTCTCAACAAGCAGGAAGCTGGCGGAGCTAGCTAGTTAGAATTAGCTATAAAAGCTAAGTGCGACTTTGAAAAAGTTTTTGCGGAGAGTTTTTGTTCGAATGCAACAAATAGTGGAACCTTTTTAACTTTGATGCTCGAGTTTCTTAATACGAGAATGAGCTTTCGGGTAGAGTTAGGGGAGGTAGGATCCTGCCTAATCGTTATTTCATAGAAAATGATGAAGCAAAAGGATATAGTTTGATTTATTTAACATCATCATCATCTTTCAAGTATTGGGCCAAATGTCCCGTTACGGTCTTGCACTTTCCCTCCATCTCTTCATCGGACGTCCTATCGATCTATTTCCCCGTGGCAGGTAGCGAAGGATCTCTTTTGGTAATCTTCCAGGTTCCATCCTTTGGACATGACGCTTCCAGTTCTCTTGGTAGTCACAAATGTATGTAGTTATTGGTTTCACTTTTAGTTCCTTCAGCACATCCTCGTTTCTCTTATGATCCCATTTAGTATAGCCTGCTGTTCGGCTCATAAAGGTCATTTCGCGTGCTGTGAGTCTGGAGATGTCCTGAGATCTTATTGTCCATGCCTCGCTGCCATAGCACAGGGTTGGTCTGGCTAATGTGTTATACAAACGCAAGCGTGTATGCCTTTGGACAAGAGATGGCTTCATGATGTGATTGATGATTCCTGTCGTTCTGGTATAATTAGTTATTTTTGCAGTTATGTCTCGTTCTTCTTGAAAAGATAAATTATATCCTAAATACTTGAATTCGTTAACTCTTTCTAAAATTTTACCATCCAGACAAATTTTACTGGGGATAGGGTCCTTACCTTTAAAGGCCATTACTTTAGTCTTTTCAGTAGAAATGCACATGCTGAATTTTGATGCCACTTTCAGAAGGTTGAATACTGACCACTGCAGATCATCTTCAGATGCTGCTACCAATGCAACATCATCAGCAAATAGTATAGCGTCTAAATTTCTTAGATGCCTGCTGATAGGTATTGAACCATGCCTTTCACACCTCCATTCCTTTATTATAGCATCCATGTAGATTATGAATAGCAATGGAGAGAGTCCACAGCCTTGTCATACCCCTCTGCTGATTGGCTTCCACTCGGATTTATGATTACTTAACCTTACTGCAATAAGAGTACCACTATACATGTTGTAAATGTTATCAATTAACTGTTGGGGGACACAATCCCTGGCCAATATGTCAATAAGTCTGTTTCTGTCAACAAAATCAAAGGCTTTCTTAAAATCAACAAATGATATGTGTGTTTCCAAATTGAACTCCCTGCATTTTTCGATCAAAATTTTTAGGGTGAAGTAGGCATCTGCACGTGTGCGACCTTTTCTAAACCCATGTTGTTCATCCCTATCACCTCAGAGTAATGTTTCAGTAATTTTTCTTTAACAATATTTGCAAAAATTTTGTATCCAGAGTTAAGTATACTTATTCCTCTATAATTTTCTAAATCTTTAATATTTCCCTTCTTATGAAGAGGAACTACTATTGCCTTTTGCCAATCTTCTGGAGGCCTGTTACCCGTCCAGATTAAATTCAATAATCTGAGAAATCTTTTCTTGAAGGCATCGCCTGAATATTTCAACATTTCTGCATTTATTGAATCTTCTCCAGGTGTTTTCCCATTTCGAAGTTTCCTCAAGACCTGTTCTAATTCTTCGAGTGTAATATTTTCCGAAGACTTGTTGTTAGATGCTTGTAAAACAAGTTGTTCAATATTTGGACTCAACCAAAGGCTCTGAAAATACTCAAGTCATTCTTTGTGAGATATTGCATTAATATTTCCTTCTTCTTTTACTTCCCTATTTAGTTTTTTCAAAATTTTATAGGTTTGTGGTTGTGGTCTTGTTATGTCAGTCTCCAGGTACGAGACAAAGTTTTCCCAACTTTCCCTGTGTTTCTTTCGAACTTCTCTTTTTGCTATTGCTCTCTTATGATGGTATTCAATTTTATCTTCTAATTTACCAGTTGACATAAACTTTTTATATGAATTTCTTTTTTCGGAGATTACTTTTGCAATTTCTTCGTCCCAAATTCTTAAACCCTTTTTCTTTTGCCATCTTCTTTTTTCTCCCAAACTTTCAAATGCTGACTGTTTTAGAGCTGAACTCAAATTGGACCACTCGTCTTTCACATCGTCAGAAAGTGGAATCATCTGAATGTGATTATCAAGCCTGTTTTGGTATAGCCATTTTATACTGGGATCATTTAAAAGGTTAACCTTATATAATGTTTCGTTTTCCTGTGTTCTTTGTTTCTTTTTCTTGAACCACCGTGGTTTTAAACGAATAGGAGCAACTAATAAATAGTGGTCTGTTTCCAATTCAGGTCCTCGATAAACTCTTGTATCCAAAACTAAATCTGCCAATTTTCCATTACAAATGATATAATCAATAATTGATTTCTGATTTCTTGCGGACCACGTATATTTATGACTGTCCTTGTGTGGAAACAGTGTGTTCATAATCCGAAACTGATTGAAGATAGTGAAATCTATTAATTTTGTTCCATTATTATTGCGGGTTACCTCTCCATGAATTCCAATGTTATTCTGAATTTTCTCATTACCAACTCTCCTATTAACAGTATCATGAAAAATGAAAATCCACAGCCTGCTTCCAGTCTCCAACCGGGTCAGGAATGGAATGAATGAAGCCCCCATCAGCCGGCTGCCGAGGCCTGACGCACTCCTCTGGGGCAATGATTAAATGAATGTCAGATGAAATGAAATGATAGTGGAGAGTGTTGCTGGAATGAAATTTTGACAGGGAAAACCGGAGTACCCGGAGAAAAACCTGTCTGCCTCCGTTTTGTCCAGCACAGATCTCACATGGAGTGACCGGGATTTGAACCACGGACCCAGCGGTGAGAGGCCGGCGTGCTGCCGCCTAAGCCACGGAGGCTTCCCCTATTAACAGTATCATATCTTATGTATTAGTAATATTGATTATCTTCTGTAGATCATTATACAAAATATCACTTTCTTTCGAGTATCCTTCAACCGGTGCATATACCCCTATAACTGTCAAATATCCTCTGGATAGTTTTATTCTTACTTGAATGATCCTTTCATTCCAAAAAGTATAGCTATCAATTTTTGATCGTAATCTCTTGTGAACCATAAACATCACCCCTGCCTGTGCTCTAACATTTCGTTGAACACCACTATAAAACTGTAAATAATTTCTTGTCTCCTTGGATCCCTGAAGCTTTTTCTTTGTTTCAGAAATAACTGCAATTGAAATATCTTTTTTAGATAGAATATCGTCTAATTGATCATCTTTGTGTCCAATACCCTGAACATTCCAGGTAGCACATCTAATAATATCCTTTCATTTCCAATTCGTATCCTTTCCTTTGCCACGTTCGTCAACTGTAGAATCCGTCCGGTTTTTTCCTTTACAAGACTTGAAAGCAATGAAAATGTCCTTCCAACGGGTTGCTAGCCTGAAGAAAGTAAGTCCATTAATGGGGATGCCATCTCTCAGCCCATGGACAGGCTGTAATACAGCATTTCCTCTGTACTTGATGTAAGGTTATCCCGCCGTGACTCGGTCGCCAGAGCCTCGTCTGTGGAAACGGCCAAGTTCGCCACGTTAAGGAGAGGATGACATTTGGGTAGGAGAGGTTATAGATTGCACATCACTTCCCCTTGAACGACCTATTTAACAATGCGTAAAAATGTGATAATTTTAACAACTGTAAAATGTACAATTTAAATTTTAAACCTATGAGGACTCAGACCTCTAAAATTGATGAAGTTTGCACTAGGCGATTAACAAAATTTGGTTTGGAACCTCTTGAAAGCACCAAATCTATATAAGATTTTAAAATAGTGCTGAGTTTAGCAAATTTAAAGTTTAACAATAAATCAGGTACGATATATATACTTTGAGAATTCCTAATGGAAGTTCTAAAAGTATGAACAAATGTTAAATTTGAAATTATAACAAAAAGGAGAGAGAAATTGAATAGAAGTTTCTATAACTTCTTATATTTATACAGTAACTAGGTGTTACCCGCGGCTTCGCCCGCAATAACATTTGGAATCCCGTTATAACATTAGTTAGATAGATAAGCATGGGTCCTAGTGGAAAACAATTCTATCACCTGAAACCAAAAATGCATGGGACGAAAAAAAACATCAAAATATCATGTTGGTTTCGGACCCTAAAAGATGTGAAAAATATAATAAAAGTATTAAAAAAAACTATTTTTTGAAATTTTATTCGAATCAATTTTTATGTAATTCCTGGGACTTGGAAAATTCCGGCCAAAAAGTACAAAATCATTAATAACTCCCTAAGTATTCATCGTATGATGAAATAGCAAGAGACAAAAAAGATGCAATGTGTTATTGTCTACAACATAGGCCATGTATAATTTTACACTCAGACATATTACGTTTCCCCCCCTCCCCCATAATTTCACCCCTCCCCATGGGCCCCTTAAATTGGATTTAGGAAAATACGGTCAAACACCTGTTTAGTTACTTTTTTTTGCTGATTTTTTCGGCTGAGTTCCAAACTCCTCGCCTATGTCGTATAAGAGATACACGCTCCGTTAGGAATCCTTCAACCCCCACTTTTCACCCCTTTCACCTCATAATATACACCACATCGAAAAACCCTCAAACATGTGTCTTCTTATTTTTAATGATGAGTTTATATGCCGAGTATCACATCCCCCAATGAAACCAATCGGGAGATATTGCTATTCAATGAAATGCAGGTCTACCCCGTTAACACCCCTTTAGAACCTGAATATCCAAAAATCCTTTCTTAGTGGGCGTTTGCGGCCCTTGAGGAAGCTGTATACCAAATTTCATTCCAATCCGTTCGGTGGTTCCTGAGATTTCGTGATGAATGAATGAGTGAGTGAGTCGGTCAGTGAGTGAGTGGATTTGAGCTTTATATAGTAAGATTACGATTATAATTTATACAAATAGGGCAGGTCACTTATTGTGAAACGTGAAGAGAAAAATTAAGAAGAAGTTTCTAGGACTTCTATGTTTAAACAGGATCACGAGGAAAATGGGGCCAGTTACCCTTTTGTGAAACATGGAGAAGGAAAAGTTAGAAAACTCACTTGTGAGTAGAAATAATTGAATTCCCTAATGAAAAGAGGAAAAACAATATGCTTTGAGGTGTGTACTAGACACCAATGATGCAGAAATTACTTATGAAAACAGTACAAAAATGGGTGGGCACTTCTATAGCGTATCACCTCATTGAAAAGAACCTACATTTTACAATTATTATAATGTGTTAGTGAGGAGTATGAGAGGAGGAAATAGGAGAATCAGGAAAAAGTTTATGGCCATATTTATAGCTTTCGTTCGAACGCGACACGGATGGTCGTTGAATGGGCACTGTTATGCACTGTAGTCCGTTGAAAAATTCACTATTGCAACAAGGAAAGTTTATCAGACAAAAAGTTATTGTAATTGTAGAGATCACTGTTTGAATTTTAGTTTGAGAAAGTTTATTGCGTTGTGACGTTTATAGATGGTAGTTGAATGCAGCGGAAAATTTCCAACGAAGGAAGACAAATTATATGCTGATCAGAAGTATTTTCAACATAAATTCCTCAGTGAGGAACAAGCATTCCCATATTTAGGTGGAAGGCACTTGACGGCATTACTTGCTGAAAGATGATTTGCTGTAGAAAATTCTAGAGTTGAGAACAGTAGAATTGAGCAGAATATCCCGCGGTGGTGAAAGCTAAGTTTTTATAGACAGTGGGTTTAATAAGACTCCCATGGTGTGAGAACTCATTCTCAGATACTCAGTACAAGAAGTACCTTTTCACTTTAGAAAGCTAGCTGAAGTAGCTACAAATAAATCAAGAAGATCTTTTGAAGGCAGATTTTGCATCACATAGCAATCTCACACTGTCTATAAATCAGGTTAAAAACATTTAAAACTTAGTGAAAACCATTGAAGTAGTACTTAGCTCATTTTGAAGAACGATGATGATCTGGATGACGGTTGACGTTAAGATTAGGACATGGCGTCCTGATTTAAAAATGTCTCAAGTAGACAGGAGACAAGCCTGAAGTAGGCTCCAACTGTATGGTTTGACGACTGACCCAGAATTGAGAGCAGCTCGACGAAGCACAGAGGTACCAAGGAGGGTGGGGGAAAAACATAGGAACATACATATGAAATACCACCTTCAGAAATAAAACTAAATGTATTCTTGAAGGAGTTGATTGTAGGTGTCAATAGCGAAGCCTGGTGGAAGGGTATGTTGTAGAAGTCCTCTTGAGCATGGAGATGTTAGCTGAAGATAGCGGCGACATCTTGTGGCTGGGTTAAGAAGGAAGTCCTCTTGAGAGTTGAGATATTGATGAACTTCAGCAGTTAGCTGCTAGATGCCACTAGGTTGATCATGGAAGTTATATCTACAACAAACTTACAAAGAAAGTAAGCAAGGTGCTTAAATAAAAGAAAAAGTAAGAAATCACTGTTGGTGTTCGCGAAAAAGGAAGGAATGAATTAAAGCAAAGAGCAGTAAAAAGCTACCTCTATCTTACCGTGTATTTCAAAGAATACACCAAGCTAGGAGAGGAAAACACCAACAGAGAACAAGAAACACAATATTAAAGATTTAAAGATAGGGGGGCAATTGAAGACAGTGGTCTTGTAATATGCCCATTTGTGGTCAAGATCTTGGCTACCCTAACTCTCGCATCCCTTCCCGGGTAACACTCGGTCACTCTACCGGAGATCCAGACCAAGGGAGGGGAAGCATCTTTAACAAGGACCAAGTCCCCCACTTTAATGTCAGGATTAGTCAGAAGCCACTTCTGTCTCCGTTGCAAGGAAGTTAAGTATTCCAAATTCCACCTCTTCCAGAAAGCATTGCGAAGAGCTTCTAGTTTACGCCAAACAATAGGCAGGTTAGAGTCTCTATAAGAGTTGGGAAGGGGAGGAGGGGAGGAAAGAGAAATGCCTATAAGAAAGTGACCAGGTGTCAATGGAAGAGGATCATCAGGGTCAATAGAAAGCGGTGTCAAAGGACGAGAATTAACAACACCTTCAATCAGAATAGACAGAGAGTTAAATTCCTCATAAGTCAGGGTACGATTACCCAACACCTTTTTTAGATGACGTTTGGTCAGCTTGACACAGGATTCCCACCTACCACCGTGATGAGGGGCGTAGGGAGGTATAAACCGCCATTTGAAACCCTTTGAGTAGGAAAAATTAGAAATCTGTTCAATGGCATGAGAAGATGTAAGAGCTTTCTTCCACAAGGACGCTGCGCCTTGAAAAGTGGAGGCGTTATCGGAGAACATCTCAGAGGGAACGGCACGCCTAGCAGTGAAGCGAGAGACGGCTGACAAAAAGTAAGAAGTAGAGGCATTTGTTACTAGTTCCAGATGAATTGTGCCAGTAACCATGCAAACGAAAAGAGAAACATAGAGTTTTCCAAACAATTTGCGTTTAGCTTCAGGGGAATTGCATTGATATTGAAACGGACCCATATAGTCCACACCAGTTAAAGCCAAAGGACGTATAGGGGAAGAGCGGAAAGAGGGTAGATCGCTCATTAATTGAGTATTATCTTTAGGTTTCGCTTTGAAGCAAGGAATGCATTTGTGAATTACAGAGGAAACTTCATGAACTCCATTTATGATCCAGTACTTTTTCCTTAAGAAACAAAGCAGTGTGCGTGTACCAACGTGCAGGTTACGATAATGAAAGTCACGTCTGATTAAGAAAGTTACGTGATGCTTAGAGGGCAAAATAACAGGATGCTTTTTGTCTTCAGAAAGTGAAGAATGCGAAAGCCTACCACCTACCCTGAGTAACCCATTGTCATCAAGGAAGGGGGCTAAAGCACAAAGACAACTAGATTTAGGAAGATCTTTGTTAGCTGACAGCAAAGACAATTCAGAAAAAAAGGCCTCTTGCTGAGTTAGCTGCAAAACTTTAATAGTAGCGAAATTTAATTTGTGATTGCTCAGGTGTGGTTTAGGGAGAAGAGGTTGGTCAACCACAAGATATTTCCATCTGAGAAGATAGGTAAAAATTCGAATTAATTTATGAAAGGAAGAATAGCGGGACAACAAGGGGTGTGAAACATTGGAAATAAGACACAAAGCCGTGGATTTGGATACTTTAGTGTCAGGCAAGTTGGAGTTTGTAATCGGAGGTTTAGAAGGCCAACAAGAAGAGTCTTCGATTAACCACAAGGGCCTATGCCAGTACAACTGAGATGCTGCCAATTGAGAGGGTAAACAACCACGTGAAATGATGTCAACGGGGTTATCAGTGCTGTGCACATGTTTCCATTGACATCCAGAGGAAAGAGTTTGAATTCTAGAAACTCTGTTAGCCACAAAGGTTTGCCAGTGGATGGGGTTTTTGGCGATCCAAGAAAGAGTGATCTTGGAATCGCTCCACAAATTGGTTTGCGTAAATTTGACATTTAAGACTTTGTGCATTTTTTTGGCAAGTTCTGCGGCCATGAGTGCAGCACACAATTCAAGCCTAGGCAAAGTAATAGTTTTAAGAGGAGCGACTTTGGACTTAGTGCAAATAAGGTTGGACAATGAAGATTCATTTAGCGAATTGCAATAAACCAAATATGCACAACAACCGTAAGCTTTCTCGGAGCTGTCGGCAAACACATGAAGGAAGAAAGATGTGTTAGGATGAGCGTTAATTAAATTCCTAGGAATTTCAATAAGAGAAAGATCAAGTAAACTGCTACGAAAAGAGAGCCATCTATTAAGAAAAGAAAGGGGAACAGCTTCGTCCCATTCACATTGAGAGACCATAGCTCTTGCATGAAAAGCTTGGCTATAACAATAATCGGAGCAAGGAATTGAAGCGGATCAAAATTTTTTGCAATTTCAGAGAGAATTTGCCTTTTTGTGTTGGGGAGCTCTTCGGAAAGCGAGACTTTGTAGATGAGAGTATCAGTGCGAGTGCACCAGTGAACTCCAAGAGTTTTTTTGGATTCAGAATCTCTGCAGATTTTGACGGAAGAGGGGTGTACATCTTCTATGGGAAACTGGGCAAGAAACTCATGGGAGTTGGAATTCCACTTATGAAGTGGGAATCCTCCATTCTTTAACAATGCCTGAAGTTCTAGTGACACGAAAGAAGCTTCCTCAAGGGTCGGGAAGGACTGGAGATAATCGTCTACATAAAAAGAGGTACAGTAGTTAGTGCTTCAGAAGCTTTAGAATCAAATAAATGACCATCTTGGGAGGCTAACATATGTAAGGATCGGATAGCAAGGAAAGCGGAAGGTTTTAAGCCATAGGTGACCGTTTTTAAGCGAAATATTTAAATGGGCTTGCTGATTTCGTCGTGTCACAAGATTCTTTGGAGATCTTGTTGTTCGGGCTGAATTAAAACCTGACGGTACATCTGCTTGATATCCGCTATAACAGCTATGGGAAATAATCGAAAATTTAAGAGTATAGCAGATAAATCTGACTGAATAGCAGGACCAGAGTAAAGAGTATCGTAGAGACTGGTGCCATTGACGTCAGGTGATGAACCATTGAAAACGACTCGGATTTTATCCTTTACAAGAGGGTTTTTCTACACGGGATGATGATTTAAGAAAACCGTTTCAATTGGGGGGTGCATTTCGTCATCAGATCTGCTGACAACTTCCATATGATCTAAGCTTTCATACTCATCCATGAAATCAGTGTACTTTTGTTTAACGAGAGGTTCTTTCTTGAATTTGCTCTCGATAGCAAAGAGAGCTTTTCGAGCTTTAGGTTGAGAATTAATAAGTTTAGGGGGATTAAGTAATCTTGGCATCTGAACAATGAACCAGCCTTCAGGAGAACGAGTGGTAGTGTTCAAGAAAAGTTGCTCACAGAATTCGTTTTCTGAAGAGGTTACGTTATGAGAATCAACGCTTTCCAGCCTCCAGAACTGTTCCAAATCAGTATTAGCGAAATAACATTGCGATATGGGTTGGGGAGAATAATGAAGAAGTTGACCAGTAACGATCCATCCAAAATTAGTGTCTCTGGCAACCACGTTTGGAGATAACTTACGAACCTGTTTACGAAGGCAATTCCAGAAAACATTGGCACTAAAGAGTATGTCAATGGGGCCTTGTACATTGAACAGAGGATCGGCTAACCTTAAATGAGAAGGAATATTCAGACCTGAGATATCGACGGAGTGATTAGGAGTATCCTCTCCGATACTGTTGAGGATGAGGCAATTAAGTTTTAGAAAGTTATTTCTGTGACAAGTGTCTCTTATGGTTAGTTTAGAAAACTGTAAAGCTTGTGATTTTAGGCTGTTGATGCCTGATACATTAATAGAAGTAGGGTTTACAGGTAGGCCTAGTTTTTTGATTAATGAATTAGAAACGAAATCATGGGTTGCCGCCGAATCAAGAAGACCTCGTGCACGGACCCAGTTGCCAAAATTATCCTGAACTTCGATTTGGACAGTGGACAATAGTACTTGGGCACTATGTATGGACTTGGCATTTTGAATGTAAGATGAAGCATTAGAACTGCTAGCATTGTCACTTTTCTGAGAATTAGATGCGGCTGATGACCTTGCTTGATCATGACGATGTAGTAAAGTGTCATGAGCTTTTTCACAATGAAAACAAAGTCTGGTGGATTTGCAGTTTGAAGCATAATGCTTAGGTGAAAAGCAGTTGAAGCAATGTTTATTCTGGGAAACTAATTTTCTTCTGTCGTCGACTGACAGTTCTTTAAAAGATATACATAGATATAAGGCGTGGGAATCTTTGCAAAGTATGCACTTTAATGGTTCATTTAAACTCTTACGGGATTCGCTTTGAGTGTTTAAAGCGAGAGAACTAGCAATACGGCGTTCACTAGACCTAGTTGGGTAACCAGTGGCGTTTGACTTGAGTTTAGAAGAGCTAGACCCAGGTTTTTGGGCACTAGACGCTACGTGTTCATTTTTGGATTTAAAGGACAGTAATTCAAATTTAGAACTAGGAGAAGAGGGTTCACTTTGATTAGCTAGGGCAGTTAAGAGTTGGCATCTAGCATTTATGAAAATGACTAAATGCTCGTAAGAGTAATCGTCGTCTTTGGAAAGTTCCATTTCCCAAGCTTTGAGGGTAGCAACATCGATTTTAGAAACCACTAAATGTATTAGGAAAATGTCACAGTGGTCAGTGGGTTGATCTAATTGGGACAAAACTTTTACGTGAAGTTGTGTCGTATCAATAACAGTACGCAAACTAGTAACGTCATTGTGCTGTGACGCAGGTAAATTGAATAGAGCCTTCATATGGCGTTGAATACGTAACCGTAAATTACCGTATCTTTCTTTCAACATGTTAAAGGCAATGGGGTAGTTTTCAGCACTTAATGGGAGTGCTTCAACCAACTGCAGGGCTTGACCGCGGAGAATAGATCGCAAATAATGAAACTTGTAGATGACTTGAATGTCTTCATTGTCATGAACAAGAGAGCAAAATAGTTCATAGAAAGAATCCCAAGTAGATTCGTCTCCAGAGAAGTGGGGTAAATTAATCTTAGGTAGAATTGGTTTGGGCTTGTGAGTACCCTCACGAAAAGAGGTTTGTTGTTCGTGAAGGGAACCAAGAACAGAACCGTCCTTTTTCTGTTCTTCTTCGAGTTGGCGTATTATTTTAAAAGCAGAACCTATGCCTTCGTAATATTGGTTTTCTCCTTCTACTCGATCATCAGTTTGATTGAGCATACAAGTTTCGATTTCAGTTTGGATGTTGCAATAATTTTCATATGAACGTTCAAAATCCTTTACGCGATGTTTTAACAAATCTAGTTGAGCTTGTGAAGGATCTAGCTATTTGATGTATTTTCTGAATCTGGTGATTTGCCCTTTATAAGAAGCTCATTTGGAAGTAAGTTTTTCATCCTTACGATCCTTGTCTTTTTCTGTAGGAGCCAAAGCGAAATAGGTAAATTAAAGTATAACTTACAAAACTGTGGAACCTTGGAAATGCTGTCAGACTGGCAGCAGCAACAAGTTGAAAGAAAGGGACACACCAAAGGAGACAGGAGCGGCCTCTTTCCCCCTGACAGGTTTTGCACAGTGAAGATATAGCTAAAAAATTCAAAGTAGATATTAATGATTTGCAAAATATTAACAAATGGACTCTCCCGGGTTTCTGGGACCAAAGTTTGGGTAGGTTTTTGCCAGGAATTAACCCTACCACCGAGGGAAGATGAAGAGAAAAAGAAAAGGGAAGTGGGTTTCGGACTAAGGAACAAGTGTAGATAATAGGTCGAGAGTCCAACACCAAACAAAATAAATTGAAGTGAGTTAGTGGAGAGTGTCACCGCAAGGCCCGTGAAACACCTAAAGTGGGTATGGACCTGGACGTAGCTAACGGGAAATGCGGCTGGAGCTTGGGCTATTTGCCAGCAAGTGAAGTTTGTGCTTTCCCTTCCCAGCCTAGACTTGGGTAATATGGGGAAGGGTGGTAGTCTGGCAAGACAAAGAATGACAGAATTGTTGTATATCCTTTCAAAGGAATCAGGTTTAATCAACGGTTTTGAAAGGCGCAAATAATTTAAATTCGCCGTGATGTTTTTAATTCTTGGAATTGTAGGATTTCCAAGGAACGACCGAATGCTTCCAGGAAGGGTAGCGATGAAGCAGTTATCGTGCTTTTAAAAACAATTTGATTGTTTTTGAAGCTTTTTGGTTTTAAATTTTGGTAAGAACACCAATTGGTGCATTCAAGAAAGGCTAAGCTTCTATCCAGCAAAGTGCCGACTAAAAGATTAGACAAGAAGAAAAACTTAAATTTGGAAAACCAACCATAAGTTATAGAGAAAGTCTCAACAAGCAGGAAGCTGGCGGAGCTAGCTATACTTGCCTTACTGGCTAGTTAGAATTAGCTATAAAAGCTAAGAGCGACTTTGAAAAAGTTTTTGCGGAGAGTTTTTGTTCGGATGCAACAAATAGTGGAACCTTTTTAACTTTGATGCTCGAGTTTCTTAAAACGAGAATGAGCTTTCGGGTAGAGTTAGGGGAGGTAGGATCCTGCCTAATCGTTATTTTATAGAAAATTATGAAGCAAAAGGATATAGTTTGATTTATTTAACAATGCGTAAAAATGTGATAATTTTAACAACTGTAAAGTGTACAATTTAAATTTTAAACCTATGAGGTCTCAGACCTCTAAAATTATAGAAGTTTGCACTAGGCGATTAACAAAATTTGGTTTGGAACTTCTTGAAAGCATCAAATCTATATAAAATTTTAAAATAGTGCTGAGTTTAGCAAATTTAAAGTTTAACAATAAATCAGGTACGATATATATATTTGAGAATTCCTAATGGAAGTTCTAAAAGTATGAACAAATGTTAAATTTGAAATTATAACAAAAAAGAGAGAGAAATTAAATAGAAGTTTCTATAACTTCTTATATTTATACAGTAATTACGATTATAATTTATACAAATAGGGCAGGTCACTTATTTTAAAACCTGAAGAGAAAAATTAAGAAGAAGTTTCTAGGACTTCTATGTTTAAACAGGATCACGAGGAAAATGGGGCCAGTTACCCTTTCGTGAAACCTGGAGAAGGAAAAGTTAGAAAACTCACTTGTGAGTAGAAATAATTGAATTCCCTAATGAAAAGAGGAAAAACAATATGCTTTGAGGTGTGTACTAGACACCAATGATGCGGAAATTACTTATGAGAAACAGTACAAAATTGGGAGGGCACTTCTATAGAGTGTCACCTCATTGAAAAGAACCTACATTTTACAATTATTATAATGTGTTAGTGAGGAGTATGAGAGGAGGAAATAGGAGAATCAGGAGAAAGTTTATGGCCGTATTTATAGCTTTCGTTCGAACGCGACACGGATGGTCGTTGAATGGGCACTGTTATGCACTGTAGTCCGTTGAAAAATTCACTATTGCAACAAGGAAAGTTTATCAGACAAAAAGTTATTGTAATTGTAGAGATCACTGTTTGAATTTTAGTTTGAGAAAGTTTATTGCGTTGTGACGTTTATAGATGGTAGTTGAATGCAGCGGAAAATTTCCAACGAAGGAAGACAAATTATATGCTGATCAGAAGTATTTTCAACATAAATTCCTCAGTGAGGAACAAGCATTCCCATATTTAGGTGGAAGGCACTTGACGGAATTACTTGCTGAAAGATGACTTGCTGTAGAAAATTCTAGAGTTGAAAACAGTAGAATTGAGCAGAATATCCCGCGGAGGTGAAAGCTAAGTTTTTATAGACAGTGGGTTTAATAAGACTCCCACGGTGTGAGAACTCATTCTCAGATACTCAGTACAAGAAGTTCCTTTTCATTTTAGAAAGCAATCTGAAGTAGCTACAAATAAATCAAGATCTTTTGAAGGCTGATTTTGCATCACATAGCAATCTCACACTGTCTATAAATCAGGTTAAAAACATTTAAAACTTAGTGAAAACGTTTTTTTTTTAGCGTATGGCTTTTAGTGCCGGGAGTGTCCGAGGACATGTTCGGCTCGCCAGTTTATTTGTAGCTGCTTCGAGACGGACACGCAATGGGTGAGCTACAAGAAAAATGTCTCAAGTAGACAGGAGACAAGCCTGAAGTAGGCTCCAACTGTATGGTTTGACGACTGACCCAGAAGTGAGAGCAGCTCGACGAAGCACAGAGGTACCAAGGAGGGAGGAGGGTGGGGGAAAAAACAAAGGTACATACATATGAAATACCACCTTTAGAAATAAAACTAAATGTAATCTTCAAGGAGTTGATAGTAGGCGTCAATAGCAAAGCCTGGTGGAAGGGTATGTTGTAGAAGTCCTCTTGAGCATGGAGATGTTAGCTGAAGATAGCGGCGACATCTTGTGGCTGGGTTAAGAAGGAAGTCCTCTTGAGAGTTGAGATATTGATGAACTTCAGCAGTTAGCTGCTAGATGCCGCTAGGTTGATCATGGAAGTTATATCTACAACAAACTTACAAAGAAAGTAAGCAAGGTGCTTAAATAAAAGAAAAAGTAAGAAATCACTGTTGGTGTTTGCGAAAAAGGAAGGAATGAATTAAAGCAAAGAGCAGCAAAAAGCTATCTCTATCTTACTGTGTATTTCAAAGAATACACCAGCAGCTCTTCAGATGCTGGGGGATCTGTGAGAAATGGGCGACCAGCATCACAATATATCCGAATAGGGACAGTCAACATCTTAACCCTGATGGACAAGACTGAGGAGCTAGTGGACTTCATGATGGAGAAGGATATAGCCATCCTCGGTCTCAGTGAAACGAAATGGTTAGGAAAAGGGGAATGAAAATTAAAGGAAGGATACAGGCTGTTTTACAGTGGAGGACAAGAGGCAAAAAATGGGAGTAGGAATGATTATAAGAAAGGATGTCCTAGAGTATGTGGAAGAGGTGAAGAAGATAAGTGACAGGATAATCATAGGAAGGGTACAGTTCCAGACAGGGACAAAAGATCTTTTTCAAGTATATGCTCCACAAACGGGGAATAAAGAAGAGAACTTAGAAGAATTCCTAGAAGATGTGGAAAAATATATAGAGGATAAGGAAATAATAGTAATGGGAGATTTGAATGCACGAGTGGGAAGAGACAGACAAGGAAGAGAGAAGATTTTGGGACCATATGGTTATGGCAGTAAAAATCCAGAAGGGGATTTCTTAATGGACTTCTGTCATCGGAACCAATTAATTATAGGGAATACGTGGTTCAGAAAGAAAAATAGTCAAAAGATAAAGAAGTATGGATGGGGAGATAGAAGAACGAAAACACTGATAGACTATGTATTAGTCGAAAAAGGACATTGGGAATATGAGAAGGATATGGTAATGACTTTTATTGATCTAGAAAAGGCCTATGATAGCATCCCTAGAACAAAAGTTTGGGAAAGCTTAACAAATAGGGGGATAGGCAAGGAACTGAGAGACATGATAAAAGGAATGTGCATGGAGTGCTACAGTAGTGTGAAGACTAGAGTCGGGACATCGGAATGGTTTAAAATTGACACTGGACTAAAGCAAGGAAGTGTGTTGTCACCATTATTGTTCGTAATGGTGATGGATGACATCATGAAGGCAGCAATGAAAGAATATAGTAGGGCAAAGATGAAGGTATTGTTGTTTGCAGACGATGTTGTGATCTGGGGCGAGGATGAGAAGGAGGTACAGGAACAGTTAGATGTAATAAATGAAAAGATTGAGCAATGGGGATTAATGATAAATGTGGAGATGAGTAATGATGATGATGATAATTGTTGAGTTAAGGGGCCTAACATCTAGGTTATCGGCGGAGAAGAGTAAAACCGTGGCGATGAGTAGAGATAAGAAAGAAGGAAAAGGAGTAATCAAAGTAGGAGATAAGAAATTGGAAGTGGTGAAACACTTCAAATACTTGGGAAGTGAACTGACTGAAGATGGAAGACTAGATTTGGAAATTAGCAGAAGAATACAACTTGGGAGTGCTTTCTACCAACAGGTACGGGGACTAGTATGGAACAAGGATATACCAATTAAGGCTTAAGAAGTTATGTACAAAGCATATTATGTTCATATAATGACATATGCAGCAGAAACTTGGACAATGACTAAGAGGGATGAGAGCAGAGTACAAGCAGCTGAGATGAGATTCCTGAGAAGTATGGTCCAGAAAACGAGGAGGGACAGAGTGAGAAATGAAGATATACGGAAAGAACTGGGAGTACAGAAACTAAAGGGCAAACTGGAGCAAAACAGATTGAGATGGTTTGGACATGTCAAACGGATGAATGAAAATAGGCTACCAAGACGAGCACTGGAACGACGGATGACAGGGAAGAGTGGACGAGGAAGACCGAGAATGCGTTGGATGGACTTGGTGGAGAATAGTATTAGAAAACGGAACCTGGATTGGAACACTGTGTCGGAAGAGGAATGGTGGAAAGACAGAACAAAGTGGAGAGGAACCATATTTGCCCCCACCCAGTGTCAACTGGAAAAGGGGAAATGAAGATGATGATGATATTGGAAAAACATCTGGAAAGAAACAAGGAAATCATTTTCGTATTTTTAGATTTGGAAAAATCCATTGATACAGTTAAGAGAAAACATGTATGGGAGTGCCTACTGGAAAGGAATGTATCGAAATCATTGATTAATAAGATAAAAATGTTGTATCATGAGAGTAAAAGCAGTGTACAAGTCGGAAGTGGTGACTCTGAAACATTCTATACGAAAAAAGGCCTCAAGCAAGGAAGTGCATTATCACCATTATTATTTATTATACTGATGGATGAAATTATAAAACGTGTAAAACAGAGTATCAGTAATGATGAAGTGAATGCTTTGGTATTTGCAGATGATGTGGTGATTTGGGGAAAGGGAGAAAAAGAAGTACAAAAGAGACTGGACATTTGGAATGAAAATTTGAAGGAGTTTGGAATAGTAATTAGTAAAAAGAAAACTGTAGTCATGCACTGTGGAAAAGAGAAAAAGAGAAGTCAAGTGAACATAGATGGGGTACGGTTAGAGAATGTTGAACAGTTTACATATCTAGGTAGCACTATAAATGGAAGTAATGACATCAACATTGAAATTAATAACAGACTAAGTAAAGGCAAGCCTCCGTGGCTTAGGCGGCAGCACGCCGGCCTCTCACCGCTGGGTCCGTGGTTCAAATCCCGGTCATCTGTGCTGGACAAAACGGAGGCAGACAGGTTTTTCTCCGGGTACTCCGGTTTTCCCCGTCAAAATTTCATTCCAGCAACACTCTCCACTATCATTTCATTTCATCTGTCATTCATTTAATCATTGCCCCAGAGGAGTGCGTCAGGCCTCGGCAGCCGGCACAGTTCATATCCTCGCCGCTAGATGGGGGCTTCATTCATTCCATTCCTGACCCGGTCGGAGACTGGAAGCAGGCTGTGGATTTTCATTTCACTAAGTAAAGGCACCACATTTTATCACCAAGTCAGAGAACTTTTAAGGGATGACAAAGTACCCAAGAGAACGAAATTAATATTATATAAACAGTATTTCATACCAATTGTAACATATGGACTGGAAACACTGGTAACGAATAAAAGGCAAAATAGTAAGATGCAAGCAGTAGAAATGAAATTTTCAAGAACTTCAGCTAAAAAGACAAGAAGGGATAGACTTCGAAATACTAAAATCAGAGAAGAGTTAAATATGGAACCGTTAAATCAGAAGATACAGAAAGCAAGGTTACGTTGGTTCGGACATGTGAAAAGAATGGGTAAAGAAAGAGTAGCAAGAAGGGAATTAGAAAGAGAAGTCAAGAGAAAGAGACTAGTTGGAAGACCGAGAAGGTGGTTGGACCAAATTTTGAAGGACACTGGAGATGCTGGATTGGATGTGGCAGAAGTGATGGAACAGGAAAAATGGAAGGGCTGAAAGGAGTGGAGGAGGCTTGTAAACCACACCCGGGTGACTGGAGTGGGACTTTGATGATGATGATGATGATGATGATGATTCCGAAATGTACTCCACACTTTTAAACCACGAGTTCCACCGAGTGGTAACAGGAATTGGGAAATGCTTAATCATGGTGGGTTCCTTTTCAAATTTCTGAGACAAGAACTGAATGTACGCATGTTTTCTCCTTCGTGTATTCAGAAAGATGTGTTTCACTTGCACAACACAGTGGTTCAAATCTTTCAGGTCCACTGCCCATACGTTGCCTACCAGATTCAATTTGTGAGCCCAACATTGCATATGCACTACTTGTTCAGAAACTAAACTCTAACTGCATTGACACATTTTCCCATATAACACGCTGAATCTAAGTTATCAACAAAACATTATGAATGGATTTCGAGTCTCTGAAGTACACACATGATTTCTTGCACACATTCCATAGCATTTGCATTTTCAATAACTTTTACACCACCCAGAAATAATTTCTGGACTGTATCATCACCACATCTTAGTATTTTGACCAAAACTAAAAAAACACACTGCCCAATTTTATTCGTTGTTTCATCACAAAGAATTGCTACATGCTCATCTTTCACAATTTATTTCAGCTTTCCCTCCTCTTCTTGCTTGATTTGAGGCACATAACCTTCATGCAACCTGCCAGCCGTGGGTAGGTTTCCAGCGCCTAAAAAGAATTACGAAACATTAAAATATATAGTATTAAAAAAGAATAAGCACCGCAACATAACCTCAAAACTGTCCTAAAATAATAAATTATTTTAATTTGTACAAACCTGGAACATATCGATCCATCCATTCCCTCATTTTGGGATGATCCAATTTTTGTAGGGGAATATTGGCCTCCATAAAAGTACGGGTAGTCGACAATATAAATTCGTCTTTGTCTTGTTTGGCTGCTTTTGACGCGGAACTGACGCTCATTATAGAAAGTTGTCTTTTGACACCAGTTGTCAATTGAGCTCTTTGTTCTTTTTGTGGGAAGTGCTACCATTAATATGTTTCAAGCACGTGTCTTTACGTTTCCATTCTATACATACATTGCAATATTTGCACAAGAAAATACTTTTGTTTCTGTCGAAAACGTAAAATCCATCCGATGAAAATTCTCTTTCACGGTCAAAAACTGTAGTCACCATTTTCATAAAATGTTTAAAAGAACATCGAAAAAGTATACGGGTACACAAGGGCAGATTAAAGATTTTCAGGCTACAACTCACGATAGCGGCTCAGCACCACGAGACAAATTACGTCTGATTACTAATAAATTGATACGAATATTCGACACGAAAAATAGGTTAAGAATCGATAGTTGCATTTAACGGAACTATCGACTTATCAAAATAAACAGTTGACAATCTCGGCTATCTTCCACTGGCGCAAAAAGATTGCAATTTCGACAATTATTTTGCGACCTTCTTTGAAAAGAAGTAATTTCGCATTTCCTGCTAAATTTTGGATAATTTCACGATATCGCGGTTTCGCGCATTGCGATAAACAGGTGCCTCTACCTATATCTCATTGGCTGTCAGAGAAGTAGAGACCAATAGTTTCGTCTTTTGTCGCATAGCAACGTAGGAAAATAATCAGAGCAATTTGGAAATCTTCGGCTGACCAGTGCTCTTGACGTAGCAATAGTGTCATTTATCGCCACAGCGCTCAAGGATAAGGATCGGAGTAAATGAATGTCAATTTTGAAAGCACCAACACTTATTGCAGCTGATAACCTCAATGTACTGCACCAACACCATTGTACTTATACTGATGCATAATATTTTCATGATGATAACTGTGTTCCAAAGGGTAAGTACAGTACATTAAGTGTGGTTCATATCGGTGAAACGATGTAGATTTGTGCCAAAGGGCCTAAATGCAGGGAATGGAGTGGTCTGTCCGAAATTTCAAGTAGACAGTGTTACTTGTCGGGTTCCAAAGGGTAAGTATGTGAAATTTTGTTCAGATGGGTGAAACGGTGTAGATTTTTGCCAAAGGGCCTAAATGCAGCGAATGGAGTGGTCTGTCCGAAATTTCAAGCAGACTGTGTTACTCGTCGGGTTACAAAGGGTAAGTATGTAAAATTTGATTCAGATCGGTGAAACGGTGTAGATTTGTGCCAAAGGGCCTAAATGCAGATACTGGAGTGGTCTGTCTGAAATTTCATATGGACAGTGTTACTCACAGGGTTTCAAGGGGTAAGTATACAAATTTTGGTTCAGATCGGGGAAACAGCGTACATTTGTGCCAAAGGGCCTAAATGCAGGGAATGGAGTGTTCTGTCCGAAATTTCATGTATACAGTGTTACTCGCAAGGTTCTAAAGGGTAAGTATACAAATTTTGGTTCAGATCGGTGAAACGGTGTAGATTTGTGCCAAAGGGCCTAAATGCAGGGAATGGAGTGGTCTGTCCAAAATTTAAAGTGGACAGTGTTACCCGCCGAGTTCCAAAGGGTAAGTATACAAATTTTGGTTCTGTATACTGTATTTGTATAGATAACCTACAAACAGACCAACATTGTTGAGCTATATACAATTACTAGCAGTAGTACCCGGCTTCGCCCGGTGGATGGATGATAATGTCTCAAAGTCTCCTTAACACTCAACGTGATAAATTATTTTTATTTATGTATTCATTTATTACATTTTCAAACCCAGTGACAATTTTTATACTTAAGTCACTATGGGAAGGCTCTCTAAATAATAATCATTCTCATGATATTTGTCTTCAGTCCGAGTCGAGATATGTCGTTAGTGGTCCCAGAAATCGTGACATCTCAGTCGTGGAAGACTTTATGTGGTGGTGATTAGAAATATGTTGCTGTTGTTTCTTATGGCTAGCCCAGATTCTAATCCATCAGCTTTCTTGCGTTCCAATAGAGTTGTGTGAGGTTTCCTGAAGTTCTAGCAGTCACATCAAGTTTGTTGCAATGTAGCAGATGCCCCTTATCCATTTTACTTCCAGGTTCATGACAATGTGTGCATTTTTCAGATCTCAAGATGTTGCTTCTTTTCAGATGAGCTGCAATGCAGTCATGGCCAGTGTTAAGTCTGAAGAAGGCTACAGCTTCTCTTCTTGGTGTTAATTTATATTGATCCCATTTATCATCAATGTCCTGCCATAATTTGGTTTCTGCTGTTTTCTTTGCCATTTCTTCATACCTGTTTTTGATAGTATTTTTCAAAATCCTTTTTGCTGACATAAAATCAGTCTGACTGACAGGTTGTTGTAGTGTGGTACCTTTTTTTTTTGCTAATCTGTCTGCCTCTTCATTACCTGCTATTCCAACATTAAATATAATATAATGGACTTAAAATCTAGGTCATATTCCCCCAATGACAATGACGGCATAACATCTAGGTAATTTGCCCTACTGATCAGGATGATATTGAAAATTACTACAGAACTGACATATGAAACTTAGATAATAATAGAAAAAGTTATTTTAGGAATCACATTTCGGGAAAGACTTGAATATTTTTTGCCAAAGAGCTCCCACTTAGATCGCTCTCTGGTTAAAAGTTTGGTCTTGTTATGGTTTCACCTGTACAATAAATGTCCGAAGCATTCCTCCAAGAGAAGCTTCCAGATTTCACAGTCGATATATCGTTAACATTCCTGAGCATCCAGTTGTCTCTTCTTCTGACACAAAACATCTTCTACATAGTGATGATGGAAATGAAAGCGAGTACTGGCACATGTAACTTATCAACGAATGGGAAAAATTAATTCGTTAAAGGAATGAAGTTCACTTAGAGGCCGCCAACATCACGGATAAGGATGATTGGGACTCCTTCCTTCTCCATGTAGAGGAAGTTGTCGCATTCCACGCCAGTAAAAAGGTCGGCACTTTAAACAGGAAGTTAGACCAACTAATGCGGCAGGCACGCACGGTGAGCAACGAGGAACCAGACGCTCCATCCCATGAATTCCAAAAACCGTTTGAAAACTTATCTAATGTTGATTTTAACCAAGCGGAAATCGAATTAATGGAAAAAGGCTATAAACATAACTGGCACTCCTCCTACAATAATAAAACTAATTTAACAGTACTAATAGCAGAATCGGAAGCGGCAATCCAAAAACTCCCAATAGAAAAAAGGAATGAAACCAGACATGTCATCAACAAGAAAATCAACAAAATAATAAAACAGGATAATAAACAACCCCACACAGAAAATGTCACCAACCTAAAAAAGAAAATCGCTCAAGAGAATTTAATAATAACATAGGCCAATAAAGGTAATAGCATCGTTATTTTGAATAAAAACGAATACATCGAAAAAACGGAATCTTTTTTGAGCAACAAAAATTTCAACATTATCAGCAAAGATCCCACAGGGCCCACACAACGAAAGCTCAAGCAGCTATTAAAGAACACCGACATGATTCTAGATGAATATCAAATCAGTAAACTGATCAATATGAACCCAGGCATACCAACCCTCAGGGCATTACCTAAAACTCATAAGGATAACGTACCGATCAGACCTATTGTAAATTTCAGGGGTAGTCCTGTTTACAAGCTGTCGCAATTCCTCCTAAATTTTTTGAAAAAACACTATAAATTTGCGACTAATAATGCAATTAGAAATTCCATTGACTTCTGTGAACGCAATAAAGTTTTGAATATAAAAGGCTCAGAAACCTTGCACACTGCCGACATCAGCGACATGTACACGAACATCCCAGTAGGTCCCACTATAGATATAATAGAGGAAAATTTAAAAATGTACAGTAGGATGTCACAAGGTGAAATCAAGGAGTTCATTAACCTGTTAAAATTTGCCGTACAAAACAATTATTTCACGTTCAACCAAAAAATCTACAGGCAGACAGAAGGATTGGCCATGGGTTCCCCATTGTCAGGCATAATGGCAAATATTTACATTGACCATTTGGAGAACATTAGTATCAGTAAAATAAAAGGCATCAGCTATTGGACAAGATACGTCGTCGACGTTTTTTTGATAGTTGATAATGAAATCAGTAGCATCAATTACATCACAACAGAGCTAAACCAAATTGATAATAGCATCAAATTCACCACAACATCAGAAATAAATCAGTCTATAAACTACCTGGATCTTACTGTCATTAGGGACACCATGGGCCTACGATTTAAAATATACAGGAAACCAACCCAAACGCACACCACCATTAGGAAGGATTCAAATCACCCGGCCAGCCATAAAAAAGCTGCTTTTAGGGCATATATTAACAGAGCTATTAATGTACCCCTCTCAGAACAAGATTGGAACAAAGAGCTTTCCACCATATATCAGATAGCCATAGCCAATGGTTTTAGCAAAATGTACGTCGATTCCATTTTAAGCAAAATTAAAAATAAACCAGTCACAAGTTTGCAACCAATAGAAAATAAGAAATCTTTTGCAGTTTTCACATACGCAAATCAACTAACGCATAACATCACGAACGTTTTCAGGAAACAAGAGCTTAGAATGGCATACAGAACAGACAACACCACTATGAAACACTTATTTAACTCCAAATCGATCATCAAACAGGACAAATTCCAGAAATCCGGTATTTACAGAATAAAGTGCAAGAATTGTGATGCAGATTACATAGGTCAAACGGGGCGTAGTTTTAAAATAAGATATAATGAGCATTTCAACGCTGCGAGGCACAAAAAATTCTCAGCCATTAATAATCACATGCAGGAACACAACCACAACTTCTCGAAAATTGAGGAAGACTTAGAAATTTTACATTATTGCAGCAAAGGCATTATGCTTAATATTTTGGAACAGCTTGAGATAGACCAGGCCTTGAGAAACAACCCGTTACACAATCTGAATGAAATCAATTTCGGTAGCAATGTTTTATATGAAACATTGACAAACTTTGTCATCAACAACAAACATAAAAAAACCTCCATAAATAAAAAACCTCCATAAATAAACAGATCTAGGTTCGTAGTACCACCCAACTTCCTTTCCCCTCCCACTCCAAGTACCTCCCCGCCCCTCCGCTCTTTGCTTCCACCAATGGTATTCTCCACCCCTACATGTCTCACGTGACCTCACCTCGCCTCGCCCAGATTCAGCACTTTAGTTGCCACAGCTGCTTCAAGTGCACATGTTCACTGCATGCACTAGGAGAGGACTATTTGTGTAGTCTGGGAGCAACCTAAAAGTTTTTTGCACTTGAAACCATTCAAATGGGACTACTACTCCATTTCCGTTCCCTACATGACAAGAAGCAGATAATAGAACAGGACAAGATCTCCTATCATAACGACACGTGTTTAAACGTTGGCAATGACAAGTCAATGGACTTTCAGAACTTTTAACATGTGTTTTTTAATATGTTTCGTACAAATTTTAATGGAATGTTTTTAATATGTGTTTTATTAGTGTGCATGCATTTTTTGGATATTGTTCAGTGTTTTTTGATGTGTTTGCCATTTGTGTGAGAGGCTGATGAAGGACCGACTTTGCAAGGTTCGAAACATGTACCTAACTTAGCGCACTAATAGCGCAAAATATTTTGTATTGATTCGACGGAAAGTTTCAAACTGATTAAATAATTTATATACGTCAATACGGACCAGAAATGGCAACTAGTATTCCCATTACTAAAACGGCTAGTCAGGCTAAAAGGTATAAATTTAAACATCTGCGAATAAAATTGGCCAGCGTCATTAAAGACATTGATTTCTTAAAAAAATGCAGAACGCACAATCTAGTTCCTCGACACATAGGCGCGTTTCAGAAAAAGAGATTTTACAACAACTTTGAACGTAAAACACAGCTAATGATCAACCAGAAAATCCTGCAACGTGAATTAAAATTTTTATATATAAAGAAAAATCAAATCAATAACTTTTTATATGAAGTTCACTTAGAGGCCGCCAACATCACGGATAAGGATGAATCGGACTCCTTCCTTCTCCATGTAGAGGAAGTTGTCTGATTCCACACCAGTAAAAAGGTCGGCACTTTAAACAGGAAGTTAGACCAAATAATGCGGCAGGCACGCACGGTGAGCAACGAGGAACCAGATGCTCCATCCCATGAATTCCAAAAAACGTTTGAAAACTTATCTAATGTTGATTTTAACCAAGCGGAAATCGAATTAATGGAAAAAGGCTATAAACATAACTGGCACTCCTCCTACAATAATAAAACTAATTTAACAGTACTAATAGCAGAATCGGAAGCGGCAATCCAAAAACTCCCAATAGAAAAAAGGAATGAAACCAGACATGTCATCAACAAGAAAATCAACAAAATAATAAAACAGGATAATAAACAACCCCACACAGAAAATGTCACCAACCTAAAAAAGAAAATCACTCAAGAGAATTTAATAATAACAAAGGCTGATAAAGGTAATAGCATCGTTATTTTGAATAAAAACGAATACATCGAAAAAACAGAATCTTCTTTGAGCAACAAAAATTTCAACATTATCAGCAAAGATCCCACAGGGCCCACACAACGAAAGCTCAAGCAGCTATTAAAGAACACTGACATGATTCTAGATGAATATCAAATCAGTAAACTGATCAATATGAACCCAGGCATACCAACCCTCAGGGCATTACCTAAAACTCATAAGGATAACGTACTGATCAGACCTATTGTAAATTTCAGGGGTAGTCCTGTTTACAAGCTGTCGCAATTCCTCCAAAATTTTTTGAAAAAACACTATAAATTTGCGACTAATAATGCAATTAGAAATTCCATTGACTTCTGTGAACGCAATAAAGTTTTGAATATAAAAGGCTCAGAAACCTTGCACACTGCCGACATCAGCGACATGTACACGAACATCCCAGTAGGTCCCACTATAGATATAATAGAGGAAAATTTAAAAATGTACAGTAGGATGTCACACGGTGAAATCAAGGAGTTCATTAACCTGTTAAAATTTGCCGTACAAAACAATTATTTCTCGTTCAACCAAAAAATCTACAGGCAGACAGAAGGATTGGCCATGGGTTCCTCATTGTCAGGCATAATGGCCAATATTTACATTGACCATTTGGAGAACATTAGTATCAGTAAAATAAAAGGCATCAGCTATTGGACAAGATACGTCGACGATGTTTTTTTGATAGTTGATAATGAAATCAGTAGCATCAATCACATCACAACAGAGCTAAACCAAATTGATAATAGCATCAAATTCACCACAACATCAGAAATAAATCAGTCTATAAACTACCTGGATCGTACTGTCATTAGGGACACCATGGGCCTACGATTTAAAATATACAGGAAACCAACCCAAACGCACACCACCATTAGGAAGGATTCAAATCACCCGGCCAGCCATAAAAAAGCTGCTTTCAGGGCATATATTAACAGAGCTATTAACGTACCCCTCTCAGAACAAGATTGGAACAAAGAGCTTTCCACCATATATCAGATAGCCATAGCCAATGGTTTTAGCAAAATGTACGTCGATTCCATTTTAAGCAAAATTAAAAATAAACCAGTCACAAGTTTGCAACCAATAGAAAATAAGAAATCTTTTGCAGGTTTTCACATACGCAAATCAACTAACGCATAACATCACGAACGTTTTCAGGAAACAAGAGCTTAGAATAGCATACAGAACAGACAACACCACTATGAAACACTTATTTAACTCCAAATCGATCATCAAACAGGACAAATTCCAGAAATCCGGTATTTACAGAATAAAATGCAAGAATTGTGATGCAGATTACATAGGTCAAACGGGGCGTAGTTTTAAAATAAGATATAATGAGCATTTCAACGCTGCGAGGCACAAAAAATTCTCAGCCATTAATAATCACATGCAGGAACACAACCACAACTTCTCGAAAATTGAGGAAGACTTAGAAATTTTACATTATTGCAGCAAAGGCAATATGCTTAATATTTTGGAACAGCTTGAGATAGACCAGGCCTTGAGAAACAACCCGTTACACAATCTGAATGAAATCAATTTCGGTAGCAATGTTTTATATGAAACATTGACAAACTTTGTCATCAACAACAAACATAAAAAAACCTCCATAAATAAAAAACCTCCATAAATAAACAGATCTAGGTTCGTAGTACCACCCAACTTCCTTTCCCCTCCCACTCCAAGTACCTCCCCGCCCCTCCGCTCTTTGCTTCCACCAATGGTATTCTCCACCCCTACATGTCTCACGTGACCTCACCTCGCCTCGCCCAGATTCAGCACTTTAGTTGCCACAGCTGCTTCAAGTGCACATGTTCACTGCATGCACTAGGAGAGGACTATTTGTGTAGTCTGGGAGCAACCTAAAAGTCTTTTGCACTTGAAACCATTCAAATGGGACTACTACTCCATTTCCGTTCCCTACATGACAAGAAGCAGATAATAGAACAGGACAAGATCTCCTATCATAACGACACGTGTTTAAACGTTGGCAATGACAAGTCAATGGACTTTCAGAACTTTTAACATGTGTTTTTTAATATGTTTCATACAAATTTTAATGGAATGTTTTTAATATGTGTTTTATTAGTGTGCATGCATTTTTTGGATATTGTTCAGTGTTTTTTGATGTGTTTGCCATTTGTGTGAGAGGCTGATGAAGGACCGACTTTGCAAGGTTCGAAACATGTACCTAACTTAGCGCACTAATAGCGCAAAATATTTTGTATTGATTCGACGGAAAGTTTCAAACTGATTAAATAATTTATACCATAACACTCGCTGTGAACTTTATACGTGACCGGCTTACATGTTTCGGTACAGGTTCACAAGAAGAGCAACCAAATCATTGGTATAAATTAATACAGTGACAGTAGATTAGTATCCTAGACAGATGACACGCAAGGTAACACGGTCTAATATACGTTGTAATGGTTGAACTTCAGAGAAATTTTTCATCTCACTTCGCAGTTGTTATTTAATAAATACTAATATGTAGGTATGTAGCTAACATGGAAATTAATGGAGTGCGTTAGGATAAACGATATTCCTTGTTTTTCCCTCTGGTGTATAAATGAATAAATGTTTAGGTGTGCCCCCTCTTGAGCAAGCTACGTATAACTGGCCATGAGAAAAGCACGGACTTTCCAGAATAAGGCCTGCTACCTTGAGTGACTATCCTTGAGCCTTGTTTATGGTCATTGCAAATGCAAGACGTACAGGGAATTGCAGTCGCTTGAAATCAACAGGCATATCAGTAGGGATCATAGGAATCCGGGGAATGAAGATATATTTTCCTTTGGCATGGCCTGTCAATACTGTCGCTTCTTTTACATTTGCCATGAGTTTTTTCACACAGAGTCTTGTTCCATTACACAATTTTGGTGCATCAATATTATGCAATAGCAGTATTGATGATCCAGCTTTAAGTATTAATTTATGTGGTGGAAATCCAGGTGGTTCCAGAGAATTCAAGAACTCACTCAGTAGGGTAAAATACGGCCTGTTCGGTCTCCAGAACAGTATCAACTGATTCGTACGTCAAACTCGGGCCAGGAAGATGCTCTTGGATCTGAATATTCAATTTGTGTACACTTTCGGTCTTAGGCGCTAGAATTTCTCGCTCGCTAAGCCACTGATGGTATTTATAATTTCAAGGAATATTTGGGAACACTTCGTTCATCATTTCCTGAACTGAAGGCATCAGTTCACAAAAGTCTAACGGGAAAGAAATGAGATTTGTTGTCGCATCAGGCGTGAAATCACCATCACCGAGATGCAGGAGTTGTTGCGCAAAATTCTGTGCAGTCACATCTCCTAGTAAATGGACTCTCATATTGGTCGTCAGTGTCATTTTGTAAACATGTCTTCAAAGATACGATGGTTTGAGGCAAGCATTGAGTTCAACAGCGGGAGTTGAATGTGATATAACTGGTAATGTTTGGCGAAAGTCACCCGCCAGAACTATAACAGCTCCTCCCATTAGTTGACTGTTTCCTCGTATGTCTTTCAGTGTTCGATCAATCACTTCAAGAGCTTTCTTATGGGTCATAGTGCACTCATCCCAAACAATAACTTTGCATGTTTTTAGCTTACTTTTCTCGTTTTGCGAAAATGAGGTAAAGGTAGACATATGAGATCGATCTGGGAAAATGTGTGTCTGTCTGTATGTCCATCTGTCTGTGTGTCTCCCCCCCATCAACTCCTAAATGGCTGCAGCTTTCGAAACCAAATTTGGTAAGAGTAAAGATCTATACCGAATATCTCACGGCCATATTTGAAATTGACATCAGTGCTACCAACTGCTTTCAACTGTTGAAAAATTGCAATTGAAATTTGAGCTCTATGTTGGATATCTCAGAAGTTATGCATGCGAACTATTCAAATATTGGCACACATATAGATTATGACATTCCAGATTAATTTTCAGGAGTCCATATATGCCAGTGTTGTCAACATGATTCTAAGCCTGCCGATAGGTCCAATTTCTAAATGCATGTAACTTCTATACTATCGGCTTAGGCTTTCACGGCCGGCGTTCATAATTAAGTACAAGTTTTTCGGGCTTGTAGGCCTGGTCCAGACAGGATATCTCCCGACGTTTCACCGGAAACTGTGTCCGGCATTATCAAGGGTTCCGCTCCTTTCCTTGGTCAACAGTGGAATGACGAAGAGGTTTGAAATAATGGGTAACGGTTTGCAGTCGCCCATGGAATACCTGACCCTCACAAGCTCGGCCACCGAAGCCGGAGCACGCACCGCACCTCGCAACATGTACGCGAGACCAGACAATCCTGCCGGAATGCGAAGAGGGCTCACCATGCTAATTTGATGATCCAAACTGCCTTCCAGCCGTTAATTCAACGCCAAGATCCACCCAGCCAACAGTCATATTCAAGGAACAATACCTCACTACAAACCATTACCCATTATTTCAAGCCTCTTCGTCATTCCACTGCTGACCAAGGAAAGGAGCGGAACCCTTGATAATGCCGGACGCAGTTTCCGGTGAAACGTCGGGAGATATCCTGTCTGAACCACGACCTACAAGCCCGAAAACTTGTACTTAATTATTCTATACTATCGATTGGATTTCAATCAAATTTCGTATGTACTATGTGTACCACAACAGATATGACTGTGCGTATTCTAAAGAACCACCAGGGCAGCCAACTGTTAATAAATGCTCTCTCTGTGTTTTAACCCTAATATCAATATATCAGGAAGTATGCAAGCCAACAGATCTAAACTTTGCACATGTATAGTACCTGATACTCTACCTTAGATTGGTGTAACTTATATACATCAGTGCTGCCAACACGATTCTAAGCCTGCTGATTAGTCCAGATTTTGAATGCATGTAACTTCTATACTAACTAATGGATTTCAACCAAATTTTGCATGTGCTTTGTGTACCACAACAGTTATGAATATGCGTATTTGTAAAAACCAGAAGTGCTTTCAACTGTTAATAAATGCTCTCTCTATTTGTTTAATCCTAATATCAATATATCATAAAGTATGCAAGCCATCAGCTCTAAACTTTGCACACATATAGTACCTGACTTTCTAGATTAATTTGGAGTAACCAATATACCACAGTGCTGCCAACATGATTCTAAGCTTTCTGATGTAACTTCTGAACTAACTAACAAATGGATGTTATCCAAAATTGGCACTATAATAGATTGTAATATTTCAGATTAATTCTGAGCATCACATACATGACATGATATGATTTTACGCTCACTGTTAAATCCAATATCAAACAGCATGTAACATCCATACTATCCATTAGACTTCAACCAAATTTTGTATGTGCATTCTATACTTTAGGAAATCAACCTAAGAATATGTTCAGTCACAAGGGCTGCCAACTGTAGTAAGTTACTTTGTTAGTCTACACTATTTCAGGTGTATTTCAAACTGCAGTACTTAGAAATGTTAGTATTACCAACTTGATTTCGTCATTATTCTAGATAGGTCTATATAGATTGGCATGAATCTTAAATTTTATGATAAGTAGGCTCTTCAGTTCGTCACGGAACCACTTGTTAGTATTTCAGCTTTTCCGGAGCCTTTCTTGATGTTACATGCTGGAGTTTCTGACTGCGCAAGATTTAATGGCAGATTCAGAGCTGAGTGTGCTGTTCGACCTCCAGTGAGTAGTGTGGATGCAATTCCTGACGATGCCATGGCAAATGCAATTTCGTTCTGTGCCCGAATTTCAGCAAGTTCCTCCTGGTGCATCAAGAAAAACAATTCCTCCATTTCCGTTATTGATTAAGTCACATGCCAATCTTTGGTCATCAACTAAGAGAGGCTTTTTGTTTTTAACTCATCAGTGTTGAAGCTTCTTTCTCTCAATTTGTCCCTATCAAGTTCGTCAGTATTAGTGTGTAATGGGGCTTGCAAACCAAGCTGTAAGAGAGTTTTGCTATTGCATTTATCCTCAATCATTATGAGGGCTTCATTAAGTACATGAGGAGAAAAAATCAAATCCAAAGCTGATTAGCTCTTCATTGTTCTCTTAAGTACATCCTCGCTTTCTTTATATTTGTCCCAACGAGTCTGAGGGTTTGATAGGGAGCAAGTTGTTATTATAATTGCAAAGAGACTTCTTAGTTGAGATGGAAAGGATGTGAGGGATGCTTCGGACAATGTTATGTCCCAATGTGGGTCATTTTCAAGTAAGTCACGCTGTTGGCATGCTTCTCTGAATGTTTGGCATTCTACTCCGTTCACAGTTTTCAGATATTTGAATGATGTTGGCCCTCGAATTGTATGAAGTAGTAATCGAAGGTAGTAGCATTCGGCGTGGTTGGGATGAACTGTATATATCCAGCCTAAGGCATCACTTGCATGCACATCATGTCCTGGAACTAAAGCATCTTGTTTGCTCTTGCAGAACACTTTGGTAGATTTATTCCATGTATAATATTTTGGAACTTCTGCATACATCAGTGTTCTAGCAAATGGATCTCATTGACATAAAAGAAAGAAGGCTGTTAGTGTCATGTTAGGAGGTTGTACAGCTCTTTCTTGGGCGTTATCAGCTGTGAAATAAACTCGTCCGTTTTCTAGGTGAACACCGAGATGAACAACAGGTGGATAACGTTCATGAATTGGGAAATTAAGGTTACGCTAAACTGCTTCGTTGCTGCTGATATATCTTCCCAACTGAAATTGTGTGGGCTCATCGATAGTCCTGGTTTGTCCTTCAAGTTGAAATACTGCCATATCGCTACCCTTGTTGACGTATTTACAGATATATTTAATGGATTTCACTGAATTGCAGTACTCAACATTGATATGTGCTTGGAACATTCTAGAAAGTAGAGGAGAATGTGGAACCACCCATTTGTTGTCTACCTCAGTTTGTCTGTACTGGTTGTTTATCTTAAGATTAATATTCGTAGTATAGCCTCCGTTTCCTGGTTTTCGTCTTCTGTACAGAGGGTAACCATCATCTCCGGTTTGGGTTTCCTGGATAAATTCTCGGGGGTACTTTTTGCTACATTTTCCTTCCTTCATGCAGGGTGACTTAGGGTTGATAGCTCCACATGCTCCATGAATCATATTCTTTGTAATTATCTCAAAGAGCATGGGGTCTTGTTCTTTACTGGGAATCTCCGCGGAAATAATACTGTCCACTTGAGTTGGACGTATCTTGTTTTTGACCCATAATAATATGTGAGCCTGTGGAAGGCCTCTTTTTTGCCACTCAATTGAGTACATCCAACAGCGAGTTTCTCCGTAAATGTGGCTCTTCGTTATTATATCCATGAGCTTTGCTACTTTTTGTTTAAATATTCTCGTTGTCAAATCATGGCGATCAGTTGATGCCTGGCCACAGAAAAGTTCTTCCTTAATGTCAGTACAGGCAGGATTACATGTAACTGTAATAAATAAATCTGGACATCCGTATATCCCTATTAGGTACAGCATTCATTTCAGGTTCCGTATTGACCGTATTTACAATTTAACACTTGGATTTTCCGCCAAATCAATACTTTTACTTATGTAAAAAATTATAGGTACATGTTTCGGGGATCTTACTGTCCCCTTCTTCAGCCCTCCTTTGTTGTTACAAACATCGTGTCACATTCAACATCCCATAATAAAACAACAGAATACACAACATAAATTACACACCACAACATATTAAAATTACTAGCTTAAAACTACACTTAAAATTCAATAAACAATCAAGGATAAAATTTGTGATGCACTTCGTATTTTTCAGTCCATCAGTTCAATTTTGAATTTGTGTCCTGGGACACATTAAAATATACTTAAGCACAGCATATGTTTTGTCCACTTCGTTTTCGAAGCATAAAATTCAAAGCGATTAATCTATGGAGGAACTTGCTGATTTGACTGCATCTAAGATTAGCCTATTGTCATTTTTACATATGTTGTTTCAGGTAGAACATCAGGTATTATTGTGTCCTATTCTATGATACTTAACAACATGTTATAGTAGAATGACTGTTGTTATGAATGACAGTCCAATAGAATTGATGCGGTTAATTCAAGGCTTCTTATTATGGCAATCTGACGGTCGGATGCTTCAATTAATAATTTCATTAATATTGTACTGGTCCTGAAATGAATGAATTACGTTTTAGAAATAAAATCCCAAAAAACTGAAGACTTAATAAGAACATATCAATCGAATGCCTCGTCTTATTCATGAAAAACTAAATAGTTCCAAACTATCTGAAGAACAAAAACATCAGATAATGCCTTTCATAATTATGGAAAAACTTTCTACGGAAATTAAAACATTACAAAGACTTACCGGACGTAAGTGGCCTAGTCATTATCACAGCCCTCATAGAGGTCCACTTCAACTGAGCTGCACCTTGCTATTGCCACAGCTGCTCGCTTGCAGTGAAACAGCTTGACGCGGCTGCGGGGAAAGGGGGAGGTTGGGGAAAGGGAGGGGATGGGAGGGGAGGGTTAAGATATTGGATCGAACCGAGAGGGGAGTGTAACGAAAACGAAGTGGACAAAACATATGCTGTGCTTAAGTATATTTTAATGTGTCCCAGGACACAAATTCAAAATTGAACTGATGGACTGAAAAATACGAAGTGCATCACAAATTTTATCCTTGATTGTTTATTGAATTTTAAGTGTAGTTTTAAGCTAGTAATTTTAATATGTTGTGGTGTGTAATTTATGTTGTGTATTCTGTTGTTTTATTATGGGATGTTGAATGTGACACGATGTTTGTAACAACAAAGGAGGGCTGAAGAAGGGGACAGTAAGATCCCCGAAACATGTACCTATAATTTTTTACATAAGTAAAAGTATTGATTTGGCGGAAAATCCAAGTGTTAAATTGTCCGTATATCCCAACATAGCACATGGCATCCTGGGCATATAATGCATATGTCTTGGACTTCCCGTGAATGTTGCCGGTCATCATCATCATCTTGCACAGTTTCCGGCCACTGGCCGGGTCTGTTTGGAACACAAGCCTCTCCAACGTCTTCTGTCTTCCCACCATCTCTCAGCCTCCACCCTTGTCCAGTCTTCTCTCTTCTTCACGCTTTCTTCCACCCCCTTCAGGTAATGTTGCCGGTAAAATAACCATTTTTCCAATGTCCACAAAATTGCCATCATTGGCTACAGCATCACACAAATGAATGTAATCATCAACTCGAAGTTTATTTTGGTTTAATCGGATGTAGAGCAGCCGTTCACTTTCAATCTTGGCGTACATATCATCAATAAATTGATGGAAGATTTGTCCGCGTTTCAGAATATGGTTTGATGATCCTGGTCTAATCATTATTCTGTAGGCATAAAAATCCATAGCTGATATCTTTTTATTCGTGGCTGTACCACTGATTGGATCAGTTTGCCTCAGATAAAATTGGTACGGTACCTATCCTCACCCTTCCAAATTATTAATGGGTACTGAAGAGCATCGTACGAACTATGTGTTTATGAAATTCGTTGCAAAACATCACTCCATCAATGAATGGTTATGTCTCGTTTATCGAATTCTTGTCCTGTCATTACAATGGCCACTTCGTCAATTGTTGGAGCATTAAAACGATGTTCATGTTCGCCTACTGGTCTCTTGTCTGCTGATATGACAACCTTATATTCATCTGTTGGCATTCGATCCAGGGTGGTCTTAAACATATTTACTAAGTTATTATGCTCTTGCAACAACCTCTGTAGAGCTATAACAATCTCCCTTCTGGTGCTGGGAATATTTTTACAATGTTGATCGGCTTGTTGTCGTTCGTCTCCCATGAAATAGATTTGTAAGAATTTTGGATTCTCATTAGTGAAGGGAAGAATTGATCCAAGTTGATGATAAATTTGACCTTGCACTTTGAAAGTTGGTATGAAACCATTTTCTTTTACTATTGCCGCTGTACCGAAAGAAGTCATTTGGAAGCATGAATTGTACTTCCTAATGTTTTTCAGGAAGAAACTCTTGAGTCGTTCCTGGCGAGTAGAAAGAAGTGGTTCGGGAGGAGACTTTAGAGCGGCTAACTTAATTTTCCCGTTAGAGCAACATATTCCAGGTGACTCAGATCTGAATTTTTTGGATAGACAGTGATGGCATACAACATCCATTTTTCCAGTTGTTACTTTGGGGTGTATTCCATAATCGTAACTGTGATCATACTGAAATGCCTCTAATCAGACCGCCTAAATGTTTGCCTAGATTCTAAAAGTCGTGTACGTTCCATTTCAAGCCAGTCTTGATGCTGCTGAGGTGTTTCAGCAGTCCTGAGCTCAGTGTGCCTTCTTTCGTCCTGTTCAAGCTGGACCTGAGGTGTTTCAGCAGACCTTAGCTCAGCATGCCTTCTTTCATTATATTGAAGCCGGTCTTGACGCTGCTGAAGTGTTTCTGCAGCCCTGAGCTCAGCGTGCCTTCTTTTGTCCTGTTGAAGCCGGTCTTGACTCTGCTGAGGTGTTCAGCAGCCCTGAGCTCAGCGTTCCTTCTTTCGTCCTGTTGAAGCCGGTCTTGACGCTACTGAGGTGTTTCAGCAGCCCTGAGCTCAGCTTGCCTTTCGTCCTGCTCAAGCCGATATTGACGCTGCTTAGGTGTTTCAGCAGTCCTTAATAATCTGACTTTCTTGGATTGTTGGCTGATTTTCCCAATAGATTGTTGCTTTTTGGGAGGCATTTTGAAATAGTTAAAAAAATAAAAACACAATTCGAAGTGGATAGCTGTTGGTGATTGTTACTATACCATGTACCTGTAAATTGCAGTCAAGAAAGATTTTATGTCGTGTTGTTTAAAAGTAGTATGAACAGAACATATTATGGGTCATTGGCCCCTAATGACTACTATTGCATTGAACAAATGAAACTTAGAAATTAATCGACAAGGTCATTTTTAAGAATCATAGTTCATGCAAGTCTATGTGTGGGTGATTATTACTATAGTAATGGGCGTAACATGTGGGTCACGTGCCCTAATGATGAAGATGATGATGAGGACGACTACTACTGAACGGGTATATCAAACTTACAAACTAATAGAAATACATATTTTTAAATAACAGGCGAGGAAGACTGTGGTGTTGCTTAGTAGTATAATGGACATAACATCTAGGTGATTTGCTCTTTTGATAAGGATGAAATGAAGACAACTACTGAACTGGTACATCAAACTTACAAACTAATAGAAAAACATATTTTAAAAATCACAGGCAATGAAGACTGTGGTGTTGCTTAGTAGTATAATGGACGTAACATCTAGGTGATTTGCTCTTTTGATAAGGATGAAATGAAGACAACTACTGAACTGGTACATCAAACTTACAAACTAATAGAAAAACATATTTTGAAAATCACAGGCGAGGAAGACTGTGGTGTTGCTTAGTAGTATAATAGGTCAATTGCCTTTTTCATAAGGATAATAATGAAGACGACTACTGAACTAGTACATCAAACTTACAAACTAATAGAAAAACATATTTTAACAAGAAGTTCCGTTAAGAACTATACAGCCTACTTTTCATGCCAATGATTATTCTACAGAATATGAACCTATCTAGAATAATGACGAAATTAAGTTGCTAATATCGAAATTTCCAATTAGTTCGAAATACTGTATACCTGGCATAATGTATCCTAATAGAGCACTACAGTTGGCAGCCCTGATGACTGAATATATTCTGAGTTCCGTCTCTTACGGTACTAAATACAAAATTTGGTTGAAGTCCACTGGATAGCATGGACGTTACATGCAGTTAAACATTGGATCTAACAGCGCGCGTAAAATCATGTTGGCAACAATGTCATGCATGTATTGGTCAGAAATAATCTGAAATAATATGATCTATTGTTGTGCCAATTTTGAATGAAATCCATTAGTTAGTATAGAAGTTACATGCATTTTAAAGTTGGACCTATCAGCAGGCTTAGAATCATGTTGGCAGCACTGACGTATATTAGTTACTCCAAATTCGTCTAGAATGCCAGGTACTATACGTGTGCAAAGTTTAGAGCTATTGGCTTGCATACTTTCTGATATATTGATATTAGGGTAACAAAAATAGGGACAGCACATATTAACAGTTGGCAGCCCTGGTTGCTCCTTAGAATACGCATAGTCATATCTGTTATGGTACACATAGCACATACGAAATTTGGTTGAAATCCAAATGATAGTATGGAAGTTACATGTATTTAAAGTTGGACCTGTCAGCAGGCTTAGAATCATGTTGGTAGCACTGACGTATATAAGTTACTCCAAATTAATATAGAATGTCAGGTACTATACGTGTGCATAGTTTAAAGCTGTCGGCTTGCATACTTTCTGATATATTGGTATTTGGATAAAATAAATTAGGAGCATTTATTAACAGTTGGCAGCCCTGGTAGGTCTTAAGAATACGCTCAGTCATATCTGGTTATGTACACATACAACATACGAAATTTGGTTGAATTCCGCTTGATAGTGTAGAAGTTATATGCATTTAAAAATTGGACCTATCAGGAGGCTTATAATCATTTTGGCAACACTGCCATGTTTGGCCTCCTGGAAATTGAACTGAAATATTATGATCTGTACGTGTGCCAATTTTGAAATAGCTCCCATTCATACTTTCCAAGATATCCAACATGGAGCTCAAATTTCAATTGCGATTTTTTAGCAGTTGGTAGCACTGACATCATTTTCAAATATGGCCGTGAGATATTCAGGTACAGATCTTTACTCCTACCAAATTTTGTTTCGATTGCTGCAGCCGTTTAGGAGTTGATAGGGGGGGACACACACACAGCCAGACAGACAGACAGAAGGACAGACAGACAGACAGACACACATTTGCCCGATCTCATAAGTCTACTTTTTCCTCATTTTTGCAAAATGTGAAAGGTAGGCTAAAAATCATAGGCGAGGAGGACTGTGGTGTTGCTTAGTAGTATAATGGACATAACTTCTAGGTCATTTGCTCTTTTGATAAGGATGATAATGAAGACGACTACTGAACTGTTACATCAAACTTACAAACTAATAGAAAAACATATTTTAAAAATCACAGGCGAGGAAGACTGTGGTGTTGCTTAGTAGTATAATGGACGTAACATCTAGGTCATTTGCCCTTTTGATAAGGATGATAATGAAGACGACTACTGAACTGGTACATCAAACTTACAAACTAATAGAAAAACATATTTTAAAAATCACAGGCAATGAAGACTGTGGTGTTGCTTAGTAGTATAATGGACGTAACATCTAGGTCATTTGCCCTTTTGATAAGGATGATAATGAAGACGACTACTGAACTGGTACATCAAACTTACAAACTAATAGAAAAACATATTTTAAAAATCACAGGTGAGGAAGACTGTGGTGTTGCTTAGTAGTATAATGGACGTAACATCTAGGTCATTTGCCCTTTTGATAAGGATGATAATGAAGACGACTACTGAACTAGTACATCAAACTTACAAACTAATAGAAAAACATATTTTAAAAATCACAGGCAATGAAGACTGTGGTGTTGCTTAGTAGTATAATGGACGTAACATCTAGGTCATTTGCCCTTTTGATAAGGATGATAATGAAGACGACTACTGAACTGGTACATCAAACTTACAAACTAATAGAAAAACATATTTTAAAAATCACAGGCGATGAATACTGTGGTGTTGCTTAGTAGTATAATGGACTTAACATCTACTGTCGACCAAAGTATTATGTGTACTCGAGTTTGAAGGTTGTTTGTTAAGTAACCAATAGACCTACATAAAATCCAATACCATCAACATTTTCGTCGTTCTATTCTACGTTAATACATGTACGTTTGGATTTTTAATTTATATTTTAATATTTTTTATCGCAGTTGGAACACAAAAAGTGCACGTTTTTAAGCGTGTTTCAACCCTGCGTCATATTTAAGAATTATTATCTCAAAAGCCCGTCATCAGATCGAATCCAAATTTTAACACAATATACATTGGAATGTTGTATAACTGGTTTATTAATTTCACAATTTTGTGTGTCCAAGAAACAAAGTTGTTATCATTGCTGTAAGGTAACTTTTTCTCGGCTCAGGGTGGTTGGAAAATGTAGTTCTTGGTTGCGTTGTAATCGTTATACATCAAAAGGTTATGCTGTATGACTGTGAAATACGTAAATTAATTCACTTATTTTATATCGGTTTGTATTTGTACGAGGAAATAACACATGTTTCACCTGCTAGCCGCTCCGGCAAAAGCTGTACAGCGTTGCTGAGATGGAGCCCATCACTTCCGAGCGAGACGCGCCATGATGCGTGTGGGCACCATTTCGGCAACGCTGTACAGCTTTTGCCGGAGCGGCTAGCAGGTGAAACATGTGTTATTTCCCCGTAGAAATACAAACCGATATAAAATAAGTGAATTAATTTACGTATTTCACAGTCATACAGCATAACTTTTCGATGTATAAGGATTGCAATGCAACCAAGAACTACATTTTCCAACCACCCCGAGCCAAGAAAAAGTTACCTTACAAAAATGATAACAACTTTTTTTCTTGGACACACACAATTTTGAAATTAATAAACCAGTTATACAACATTCCAATGTATATTGTGTTAAAATTTGGATTCGATCTGATGACGAGTTTTTGAGATAATAATTCGTAAATGTGACGCATGGTTGAAACACGCTTAAAAACGTGAACTTTTTGTTTTCCAACTGCGATAAAAAATATTAAAATATAAATTAAAAATTCCAAACCTACATGACCTAACGTAAAATAGAACGACGAAAATGATGATGTTATTGGATTTTATGTAGGTCTATTGGTTACTTCACAAACAACCTTCAAACTCGAGTGCACATAATACTTTGGTCGACAGTAGGTCATTTGCCCTTTTCATAAGGATAATAATGAAGACGACTACTGAACTGGTACATCAAACTTACAAACTAATAGAAAAACATATTTTAAAAATCACAGGCGATGAAGACTGTGGTGTTGGTTAGTAGTATAATGGACGTAACATCTTGGTCATTTGCCCTTTTGATGAGGATGATAATAAAGAAGACTCCTACTGAACGGGTATATCAAACTTACAAGCTAATAGAAAAACATATTTTAAAAATCGCAGGCGAGGAAGACTGTGGTGTTGCTTAGTAGTATAATGGACTTAACATCTAGGTCATTTGCCCTTTTCATAAGGATAATAATTTAGACGACTACTGAACTGGTACATCAAACTTACAAACTAATAGAAAAACATATTTTGAAAATCACAGGCGAGGAAGACTGGTTGGTTCTTAAGTTTAGGGGCTGCGACAACGCGGTCATGTAGCCCCGTGTGCTTTGGGTGTGTGTAGAATCTGTCTGATAACCGGTGTTAATTGTGATGACTATATTAGTGTGTGTTATCTGTTTTTTAATTTAAGTACTGCAGCTTCGAATTTTTCAAATAGTTCCTACTTTTGCCGCCAAGCATCACCGTCAACGACTACTAGGCCAAGTTCAGAACTTGGCTACTAGACGACACCGCAGTCGGCTCTTGACAACGAACGTAGAAACCTAAGAGCGTTGTTTACATTCTTAGCCTATCCAATTTAGCTTCACACAGGTGCAATTAGTGGAAGGTTCTTTAACATGCCATAAATCTCTGACATGGGACCGCCGGCTTTACTTCCCCTCCGAAGGAAGGCATACTGAGGGATTTTTAACGCTCTTAAAAAATTCGACGGCTTCGGCCGGGTTTGAACCCGCTATCTTGGGCATTGAAGCTCAGCATGCTACCGACTACGCCACCGAAGCCGCTAGGCGAGGAAGACTGGTGTTGCTTAGTAGTATAATGGGCGTAACATCTAGTTCATTTGCCTTTTTGATAAGGATGATAATGAAGAAGACTACTACTGAACGGATATATCAAACTTACAAACTAATAGAAATACATATTTTTTAAATCACAGGCAAGGAAGACTATGTGGTGTTGCTTAGTACTATAATGGACGTAACATCTAGGTCATTTGCCCTTATGATAAAGATGATAATGTAGACTACTACTTCTGAACTGGTACATTAAACCTAAAAAATAATAGAAAAACAATTTTAAAATTCACAGGCGAGGAAGACTGTGGAGTTGCTTAGTAGTATAATGGATGTAACATCTAGGTCATTTGCCCTTTTGATAAGGATGATAATGAAAACTACTGTTGAATTGACACGTCAAACTTACAAACTAGCGTAATAGAAAGAAATATTTCAAAATTCACAGGCGAGGAAGACTTATTGTGTGTGGTAATTAGTGGTATAATGGGCATAACATCTAGGTCATTTGCCCTTATGATAAGAATGATAAGGAAAACTACTATTCAATTGACACTTCAATCTTACGATGTACACAATGAACTGTAATAAAAATACATATTTTAAAAATCACAGTCGAGAAAGACTTTATGTGGTGGTGATTAGTGGTATAATGCGTGTAACATCTAGATCATTTGCCCTTTGGTAGGGATCGGTCGATTTAAGACCTCCCGTATCGGAGAGAACTGAAAAGAATACATTGAGCTAAGGTTAACTTGTGCATTACAAGAGACCAGTTGAAACCTGTAAGGGAAAACAAAGCAATTGCAAGGAGAGAACAAGTTGCTTAAACAGTTCTAATTTATTTAACCAATAACCATTGCAATAAAAAGTTTTAACAAGAAGAGATGGACCCATAAATATAGTTAACAATATATCCTTTAACAAATAACAGTTTAACCAATCAGAGGTTAGCATTTAGTATATCAACAGTGAAAATTCAAGGTTAGGTTTAGCACCAATCTTGTATGCATTACAAAGCAAATGGAATGCAAACAAATGAAAGAAGTAAAGTGAAACACTTATTTGACACACTCTGTTGTCAATAAGAATGGCAATACTGAAGCCTTTAATTAATGTAGGTAAAGGAAGTTGATGCTGAATTACAGTGCTGAAAAGCTCGGGAAACAAAGTTGAGCGGCCTGGATACAGAGCCCTGTAGAAAAGTATTGTAAGTTAGTTTTACTTTTAGTTGATGACACAGTTTTACTTATCCATTTCCTGAAGAGAATTTCTGTTGGTTGATTCATCCATAAGTGAAGAACCAGTAGAGAAATTCAAAGTCCAGATGGTCTTTTTAAACTGTATGCTTCGTCAGGAGGTTTGATGTTTGAAGTAAAAGACAACCAGCATGGATTGTCGCTATTTGCGGAGCACTTTCACATAGGTGAACACTTGCAAGATTAAAAAGAGCTGTTGACTTGCAAACGATGAATTTTGAAGTTTAGTTCCATGAAAAGGGAACTTGAGTTATGAAGAATAGGTGCAACACCTATATTGCTCTGAGTACTTTCAAAGCATTTTGGTTGTTCTTGAAGTATCTTCATGTCGAGAGTTCCGACGAAGTCTCGAACCCTCCAGGGCTGAGATGCGGCGAGAGCTGGCTGATGAGTTGACTAGTAATCGTGGCGACTAGATGTGTCGTGATGAAGAAGGAGATCACAGTCGCTTATATAGCGGCAGATCGATGTGTTCGAGAAACGTCGACAGGTGGAGAACTGTGATTGGTCAGCAGAACAGTTGACCAATGAGAGCGAAGAAAGAGAAAATGGTGGCTGTCACTTGAATCAAATCTTTGACAGCGATCGGTGTTGTGAATAACACTGTAACAGTCGAAACAAAGTGTCTTACACAACCTTGTATTTCTGAATACAGAACAAGTAAGTGTAAAATATAATAAATAACTTAAGAAAGAAGCATATATAAATTTAAACAAAATTATATTAACCACGTGTAAGCACATGTCACATTTGTAGGTTAAGAAGGAAAAATTGATGTCTCGCATTCTTGCTTTTTCTCTTGTTAAACACGAAAAAATGAAATATTTAAGGGCTTTTGTAGCCTTCGCAAATGCGAACATACTGCCAGAGGGGAAACAACAAGAAAAGAAGGAAATGAGAGGAAAAGAAGAAAACACAAGAGAAGCAGAACTAGAGTGGTAAAGGAGAAATACATGAAATAGGATGTACACAGTGTCCATTAGGAGTAAATAATTTTACCACTTGTACTCTTCCGTCACGACGGGTGAAACATTTTTCGATTCTACCGGTGGGCCAAACTAGAGGAGGACTTGAGTCCCTTAAGAGAACCAAATCACACTCTTTCAGGTTTGGATGGGAGAGCTGTCACTTCCCCCTCCTCTGTAATGAGTTTAAGTACTCCAGCTTCCACCGTTTCCAAAATCGATCTCTTAGAGCTTCAACTTTTTTTCCAAAGAATGGGCAAAGAGAGGTCCAACCTGTGATCAATGAGGGGAGGTGGAGCATTTAATGATCTACCTATCAAAAAATGACCAGGAGTGAGAGGGAGTAAATCAAGAGGGTCATGAGACAGAGGGGATAAAGGTCAGGAATTGACAGTACCCTCAATAAGAATCACTAGAGAGTTAAACTCTTCGAAAGACAATGTATGGATCCAATGATTTTTTTAAAATGGGTTTTGGTTAATTTAACACAAAATTCCCAGCGTCTGCCATGGTGGAGGGCGTAGGATGGAATAAAGTGCCATTTAACGTTCTTTAAATGAGCATAGTTTGAAATTTGTTCCTTAGCAGAAGGAGAGCAGAAAGCTTTTCTCCATTGCTCGGAGGCACCAAGAAAATTTCTAGCATTGTCATAAAAAACTTCTGACGGAATGCCTCTTCTGGCAACGAAGTGAGAGAAAGCAGAAAGAAAATAAGGAGTAGAAGTGTTTGTAACTAATTCCAAATGAATGGCACCAGTTATCATACACACAAAGAGCAAAATGTATAGCTTGCCAAGAATTTTACGTTTGGCTTTGGGATTGTTTGTTTGATACACAAAAGGACCAGCATAATCGATACCAATGAGTAGAAAGGGTCTGCTAGGAGCAGAGCGAAAAGAAGGAAGATCAGCCGTAAGTTGCTGAGGAAACTTTGGTTTAGTTTTGAAGCAGGGAATCCACTTGTGCACAACAGAAGTGACCTCATGCATCCCATTGATGGGCCAGTAATGTTCACGAATCAAGCACAGAAGAGTCCTAGTTCCAACATGTAAGTGTTGATAATGAAACTGGTGAATGATTAGCTGAGTAACATGATGTTTGGAAGGAAGAATTATGGGGTGTTTCTTATCTTCAGAAAAATTGGCTAGGGCTAGCCTACCACCTACTCTCAATAAACCATTGTCATCGAGAAAAGGACAAAGAGCAAAGAGTCTGTTGTGTTTCTTAAGAGATAGACCTTTGGATAAAGCACTGATTTCCTGGGAGAAGATTTCATGCTGTGTAAGCCACAAAACTTTAGTGGTAGACATTTGCAGTTCAAAAGTAGAAAGAAAAGTTTGAGGAATTAACGGTTTATCTAATACGAAGAATTTCCAACGAAGTAGGTAAGCTACAACACGAATTAGCTTTTGAAAAGAAGAATAGCGCTCAAGTAAAGAAGAAGAAACAGCAGTTACAAAGGAAGAAGCAACTTTACGAGTTTCAGGAATGCTGTTGAAGGTGTGAAAATTGGCCAGTTAGAAGGTTCTTTTAACAACCATACAGGACCATGCCAGTATAGTGTGGACTTAGCTAATTGCTTAGGAGAACAGCCACGAGAGATGATGTCGGCAGGAATTTCTTTACCAGAAACGTGTTTCCATTGAGAGGAACTTGAAATTTGTTGAATTTTTTCCACTCGGTTAGCAACGAAGGATTGCCAGTGCGAGGGGGCTTTCATAATCCAAGCTTACGTAATAGCAGAATCTGTCCAAAAGTAAGTATGAACAAATTGACAATTCAAATTCTGAGTAAGCTTACTGGCTAATTCGGCAGCGAGGAGAGCTGCATATAGCTCTGAACATACATCATACATATTCATTAACATTTGCAGGCCGAATACTATCACCGTCACCAACTACTTCGTTTTGATCTATGCCTTAATTTTTTCTACAACCTATATACAGGGTCTTTCATATAAAGTAAGAACGGCAAGCGGCAGTTTTGTTATTCGCTGGTGCGGTGGCCTTGGCCGGGTTTGTGGCGCGCCATGGCTCCCTGCTGTACTATTGAAAGCACACGTATAGTACATACAAGGGCTGTCCTTTTTTTGTCAAGTTCCGATGGACTGTATAAAAATAACACATTGACATACCAAACTGATTTTACTACTAAATGTTTGCTTGTTTTATTCTTATGCCTTAATATAATCGCCAAAACGATTGAAATATTTGTTGTATCGTTACACCAGCTTTCCAATGCCCTCGGCGAAATATTCTGCCGCCACTTAGGTGGGTATGTCTAGACAGTCTCCTGAAGTGTTTTTCCTGTTTGACGAGGCGTTGCCGCCCAACCATACCTTCAATTCTCGAAAAAGATGAAAATCATTCAGTGCTGATTTGGACTAAACAGCAGATGGTCCAAAACTTCACACTTGAATTCTTTGTAAAAGTCTATCGTAACGTTGGTACAGTGTGGTCGTGAATGATTTTCACCTTTTTCGAGAATTGAAGGTATGGTTGGGCGGCAACGCCTAGCCAAAAAGGAAAAACTTCAGGAGACTCTCCAGAAGTACCCACCTCAGTGGTGGGAGAATATTTTGCAGAGGGCATTAGAAAGCTGGTGTAATGATACGACAAATATTTCAATCGTTTTGGCGATTATGTTGAGATATAAGAATAAAACAAGCAAACATTTAGTAGTAAAATCAGTTTCGAATGTCAATCTGTTATTTTTTTATACAGTCCATCGCAACTTGAAAAAAAAAAAAAAAAAAACCTTATGTACTATGCGCGCGCTTTCAATAGTACAGCAGGGGTCCATGGCGCACCACAAGCACGGTCAAAGCCACCACAGCAGCGAATAACAAAACTGCCGCTTGCCGTTCTTACTTTATTTGAAAGACCCTGTATCTGGTGCGTAGTTGGTAGCATGCTGAACTGCTGTGCCCAAGATAGCGGGTTCAAACCCGGCCGAAGTCGTCGGATTTTTTAAGAGCTTTAAAAATCCTTCAGTATGCCTTCCTTCGGAGGGGAAGTAAAGCCGGCGGTCCAATGTCATAGATTTATGGCATTTAAAAGATCCTTCCACAGACTAAACTTGTGTGCAGCTAAATTGTTAGGTTAGATTTCGTCGGAACGCTCTATCAAAGTTCCAACGTTCACCACTTGGTATCATTGATATCTGGTAGCGAATGTTGGAACTACTTGAAATTGAATGGAACTTGTAGCTCACCCTAGAGGTGTCCGCTGGAAGCAGCTACAGACTCAGGCGAGCCGAACATGTCCTCGGAGACTCCCGGCCCTAAAAGCCATACGATAAGTAATGGTGCACCATAATAGATTAAATAACCATTTATATTTCAGTGCTATGCTTTATCATAATTTCATTATGTTAATGCTTTACAATTGGCTGATGAAGGGGACAAAAATTGTTAATTAGTCCCTGAAACATGTACCAAGAACAACTTTATTAGTAATTCTTTTCATTCAAGTATTGATTCAGGCGGTTATATAAACCTTTTTAAATACTATTTATGGGCAAAAATGCCAGGAACTATATTAACTCTTGAAGGTAAAAGATTTTGCCAAAATACATTTGCACCAAGAAGAATATCAACAGTGGCGCTTTGATGAAAATAGGGGTCAGCTAATTTCAAATCTGAAGGAAAGTTCCAAGTGTCGATAGAAAAAGAATGACTAGGAGTCGGACTTCCAATAACTGGAATGGACAAACAATTAAGGCGAAGATTAGTACCAAATTGTACTGAATCCTTAATGTTAAGTTTTACAAAATGCAAAGAGGTGGACTTAGTATTATTAATGCCAGATATGTCTATCAAAGTGGTGTGAGGCTGAAGGTATATTTCTCGACAAGGGACAGAGTTATGAAATCATGCATGGCAGCATTGTCGAGGAGGGCTCGTGCAGAGTGCCAGTTGCCTTTGGAATCCTGAACTTGGATTTGCACAATTGACAAAAGAATTTGAGTACTGCGTCAAGAGTTCGTAGTTTGATTATATGACTGGGCGTTTATTTTAGAATCAGATTGAGTGCAAGAGGTTAGGAATGATTTACTATTGGAAGCTACATTTGTTTTAGAATTAGAAGAAACAGTAGTCTCAGAAGATTTACTAGAAACGGAGTTATGTTTTGGTTTTTCAAAACGGTGTAATGAAGAGTGATGACGTAATTTACAATGCATGCAGACTCCCTTTGAGGGACAATCTGTCAGGGCATGTTTTTCAGAAAGGCAATTGAAACAACATTTGCGTTGAGAGATGGTTTTCCTACGATCATCTACTGATAGTGCTTTGAAAGCAGAACACAAGTAAAGAGGATGTGAATTACTACAAAGTATGCAGGCATGCTGATAGCTTTGTACTGAGAACACTTGAGAACGAGAAGATTTCTTACTGAATGTAGGCTTGCTGTATGTACTTTTACTAGAAGTAGTAGGAAGTTCTGCCTGATGGGCTACTGCAGAAAGTACCTGACAACGATTATTATTTTATAAAATCAGTTCAAGCTTGAAAAGTAGGGTCAGGTTTGTTAATTAATTTTGATTCCCATGCATTTAAAGTGAGAATCGAATTTAGAGGTAGTGAGATAAATAAAAAAAAGAGTCCAATGTTCTACGGGTTGCTTTAAATGCTCAAGGGCTCGTACCTGGAGTTCAACTGTATCGCCCAAGTTGCGAAGAGTAGAAAGATTATCATTACGACAAGGGGGGAGATTGAATAAAGAAGTAATATGTCTGTGAATACGGAGCCTGGAATTCCCATATCTTTGTTGCAATAACTGAAAAGCAACTGAATAGTTATCCGAAGTGAGGGGTAGCGCCTCTATAAGTTTAAGTGGTGGACCTTGCAATATAGATATTAAGTAGTGAAATTTCTGAATATTTGGTATGGAAGAATTGGTATGCACCAAGGACTGAAAAAGTTAGTAGTTAGTTAGTAGTAGCAAATGCGAACACCCTTATGATAATAATAAGGTAATGAAAAAATTACTACTAAACGAACATGGTGTAATTTTAAAACTGATATACAGTAGGTAATTCAGATTTCTACCTTCGATGTCTTCCCAAGTCTCAACCTTATTTTCTGGCTCAGGCCTATACTCGATGCGTCTAGTGAAAGAGCTTATCGGGTACTGCTTGGGTCCAAGCCGCACGAACCTGAGAGAATCGCAGATGTTGACAGACGTTCGGGGTTCACGGTCCTATTTACATTAGCCGGGCACTCACTCTTTCGCAACACCACAGTGGCTTGAGCAACGGCCCTGTGCTAGCATCAGCATAGACAGAAGGTAACACGGCGGGTTCTGGACAGTCCTCTCATGTCACCTCGCGATGAATCAGCAAGCTATTCTCACAACTTGTGGGACGTGGGTTGGCGACCATGGGACCACAGCTGAGTCCGGCATTGCTTCTACTTACTGGTGCGGGCTCCTTTCAGTTCTCTTTCCTGTCAACCTCCCTCGGTCAAAAATGTTATGAATCACAATCGAGCAAGACTTTATGTGGTGGTGATTAGTGGTATTAAGGATGATAATGAATAAGACAACTACTAAACTGGTACATCATACTTACAAACTAATAGAAATATATATTTTAAAAATCAAAGGCGAGGAAGACTGTGGTGTTGCTTAGTAGTATAATGGATATAACATCTAGGTCATTTGCCCTTTTGATAAGAATGATAATGAAGACTACTTCTGAACTGGTACATCAAACTTACAAACTAATAGAAAAATATATTTTAAAAATCACAGGCGGGGAAGACTGTGGTGTTGCTTAACTTCCGACACGATTGGTTCTAGGGGCCTTAAAACGTGATTTTCCGGTACCGTACAGTTTCACCGAAGTGAACCCCATTTTAAACATGGTTTTCGGGCACTGAGGTGGGGATTCCAAAGGGTCAGAAGATTTTTGCCAAAGGGCCTAAGTGCAGGAAATGTAGTGGTCTGTCCGAAATTTCAAGTAGACAGTGTTCGTGTTCCGAAGAGTTAGTATGTAAAATTTGGTTCAGATCGGTGAAACAGTTTATATTTGTGCCAAAGGGCCCAAATGAAGGGAATGGAGTGGTCTGTCTGAAATTTAAAGTGGACGGTGTTACCCACAGGGTTCCAAAGGGTAAGTATGTAAAATTTTGTTCAGATCGGTGAAACGGTGTAGATTTATGCCAAAGGGCCTAAATGCAGGAAATGGGGTGGTCTGTCCGAAATTTAAAGTGAACGGAGTTACCCGCGGGGTTCCAAAGGGTAAGTATGTAAAATTTTGTTCAGATCGGTGAAACGGTGTAGATTTTTGCCAAAGGGCTAAATGCAGGGAATGTAGTGGTCTGTCCGAAATTTCAAGTAGACAGTGTTACTCATCCGGTTCCAAAGGGTAAGTGTGGAAAATTTGGTTCAGATGGGTGAAACGGTGTAGATGTTTGCCAAAGGGCCTAAATGCAGGAAATGAAGTGGTCTGTCCGAAATTTCAAGTAGACAGTGATACTCGTCGGGTTCCAAAGGGTAAGTATGTAAAATCTTGTTGACATGGGTGAAATGTAGATTTTTTGCCAAAGGGGCTAAATGCAGGGAAAGGTGTGGTCTGTCCAAAATTTCAAGTAGACAGTGTTACTCATCCGGTTCCAAAGGGTAAGTGTGGAAAATTTGGTTCAGATTGGTGAAACGGTGTAGATATTTGCCAAAGGGACAGGGTTACCTGCAGAGTTCCAAGGGGTAAGTAGACAAATTTTGGTTCCGATTGGTGAATCAGTGTAGATTTGTATAAATGACAGACAAACATTGAGCTTTATATACAGAGTGGTCCACCAGCCCCTTATTATTTAGTTTTATGAAACCCAACCATCAATACATTTCACCCGATGGTCGATATTGCTCTGCGCTCTGCCTGTGTGACAGCAATGTAATTGAGCCATGGGTCTAGTAAGGAAAAGACGATCCGAAAGATTTCCGCGCCAAATACTAAGGACCATTCTACTAACATGTGATTTATTGCTGCTTGAAAGAACACACATATCCCACGATCGAATTAATAGTTACCCTACGTGATCTGTAATAGTAGAAAGTTAAATTAACACCATAAACCATGATTGGGGACCTTTACATGGATAATAACGTTTGAGGTGGGATGGCCACTGTAACTAGTACACTTGCAGCACGCACTATCCTTGTTGTAGTAGGGGCTGAATCGGTAAAGTTCCGGCTGGACATGGTGGGTGAGAACAGGTAGAATGGTGCTTTACGAAGCAGCCGTCCAGCCGTAGGAATACTTTTTTGAACGACAGCCCGTGCTCTATTTTGGTGCGGATGTAAGCCACACGTACAAAGTCATATTGCCACATTTATTAACTTGCGATGTATTCCTGTGAAGAGTACGTTGAATTTTGCTGATTTAAAAAGTTTTACGATTGAATCAGCAGGTTGTGCCATGTGACCTGTAATGGCAGAAAGTTGAAAAATCTGACTTGAATATTAACATAACATATCGAAGTGCTGCTCCGGAGGTCCGGGTTCGATCCCTGGGTCTGCCAAGAAATTTAATGCTGCTCTGAAGCTGGAACAGGGTACACTAAGCCTCGTGGGGCAAAACTGCGTAGATGTGGGTTCGATTCCCACCTTAGCCACCCTGGAAGTGGTTTTCTGTAGTTTCCCAATTCTACTCCAGGCTAATGCCGGGACGGTTTCTAACTTAAGGCCACGGCCGCCTCCTTCCCAAAATTCACCTTAATTCCTAATACACACATTAATACAGCACAGGTTATCAGAGAACTTCTACACAAACCCTAGTACACGGGTCTAATTGACTGCCATGTTCTAGCCCCTCAAATGAAACAACTACATATTGAAGGAGATTCTGATCGCCAGTGATCACATCGAAGAAAACATATTCCTGAGAAATTCTCTTGGTATTATTTTGTTATTAAATTCTATCAAAAAGAAGACAACTCTATTTGAGGTGTACATATTAAGATGTTTCGTGTAATACCGTTCGAACACTATGTAACGTTCATGGAATCCAACCTAAAAATGCATCTGCTCGCTATATTACTGGTACCACATCCTCAATAATTATGGTAATTGTGACCTCTTGTATCATTTATGTCATAAGACATTGGTAAAGCGGTCGACACAGACGATAAAACGTAACAAAAACAAATTTAAAACTCTCCCCGTAACAAGTATCGAACCCCAAATCTTTCAATCCGCAGTCCAACGCGTTACCATTTCAGACACCCTATACGAAGATCGAAAGTGTAAATTTTTTGCGTTGGACACTTGCTACTGTCTGCTCGATCGCATGCTCAGGCCACCTGAGCATCATGGGTTACAGAGGGCTTTGATTTGGCACAGCATAAGAATAAGGAATGGTTAAACCTGTTGTTACAGAGGGCCTTGACGCGACGTGCGTCAGCCTGAGTGAGTCTTGAGTTTTCCTTTAAACCAAGGTGGTCAACATTTCGAACACTTGCTACCCTCCCATAAGTCCAACCCCTCGTCCACGTCGTGGAAGACGGGCAACGGCACAAAGTAGGGGATCGCCTGTAGGGGCGAAGTACAGTGGGGACTTCGTGTGCCCCGGGACTGTTACGGTAGCTGTGAAGGTCCTACAGGAACCCTGAAAAGTGACGGCTAACGGGGCTCTGGTGAAGCTACGATAGGCCCAGCAAGCCAGTAGTGGATGAAACCAAATGCTTTCAAAAATGGAACGAGCCTCGGACAGGATGGATTTAATAGACGACGACACGGCTGTACACACGGACTAAGATTTGGAACTTTAAACCTAAGAGCGCTGACGGGGAAGGTGGAGGAGATAGTGGATATGATGGAAAGAAGGAAGTTGGATTTATTGGGATTGGCAGAAACAAAGTGGAAAGGGGAAGGAAAGAGAGAACTGAGAAAAGGCTATAGACTGTACTGGAGTGGGAACGAAGAGGTAAAGAGGAATGGAGTGGGAGTAGTAGTACGAGATGGTTTAAAAGAAGAAGTGAGGAGAATAAGTGATAGAATGATGAAAGTGAAAGTACCACTGAGGGGAGAGACCGTAGAAATAGTGCAAGTGTATGCTCCACAAGTAGGCTGCACCTCTGAAGAGAAGGAGGAGTTTGAAGAGGAATTGCAGAAGCAGCTGGTAGGAAGAAATATGATTGTTATGGGGGATCTCAATGCCCATGTAGGAAGAGAAAGACAAGGTTATGAGAGTGTTCTAGGACCTGAGGGTTGGGGCGGAAGAAATGAGGAAGGAAAGAGACTGTTGGACTTCTGCCAGAGGAACAGCCTGCTAGTTGGGAACTCCTGGTTTAAGAAAAGAGAGAGCCACACAATCACATGGTACAGTGATGACTTGACCAGGAAGTCGGTGGTCGACTATATACTGTATGAGAAAGAACTAAATAAGAACATCACGGACATCAAGCTTATACCATCGGAGAACCTGGATAGCGGCCATCGATTGCTGGTAATGAACCTGAGAGGGAGTAAGGAGAAGAAAGGGACTGAGAACCAGGAAAGACGTATAAGGATATGGAAACTGAAAGAAGGGGATAGAAGGGTCGAGTACCTCAAAATGGTAAAGGAAGGAATTCCAATAGATGAAGAAAGAGGACTGGAAGAGGAATGGGCTAGATTTAAGAAGACACTAGTAGGTGCAGCAGAAGCAGTATGTGGGAGGACAAGTAGTAAGAAGAGGTGGAAGGAAACACCATGGTGGAATGAGAAGACAAAAGATATAGTAAGGGAAAAGAATAGAGCCTTTAGGAGGTGGTATCAAAATAGGACGGTAGAGACAAGGGAAGAGTACCAGGAAAGAAAGAAGGAGGCGAATAGAGTAGTGGCTGAGGAGAGAAGAAAGTGGATGGAAGAGTGGACAAAGATGATGAAGGAGGATAGTGAAGGTACAAAAAAGGTCCTGTATGGGATGGTAAAAGATAAGAGGCGGAAGGATCCTACGGATTATGTTAGAATGGTGAACAAAAGGGGACAAGAGATAGAAAATAGGGAAGAACTGAAGAAAATGTGGAAAGAATATTTTGAAGAACTTCTGAACCCAAATGGAAACCATGGGGAAGAGGAAGATGAACTGCAAACAGTAAAGGACTTAACAGAAGTGGAAGATGCAGTGAGGAAGATGAAAGGAGGGAAGGCACGGGGTGTGGATGAGTTGAGTGTGGAGATGGTGAGAGCAGCAGGAGAGGTGGGGATACAATGGTTGTACCGAGTGATGAGGACAGCATGGAAGGAAAGGAAGACCCCAGAGGACTGGAAAAAAGAAATAATTGTCCCGATCTTCAAGAAAGGTAGTAGAACAGAATGCAGAAACTATCGGGGAATAACACTGATGAGTCATTGTGCAAAGATCTTTGAGAAAGTTTTGGAAAGGAGAATTAGGACAAGGATAGAAGGAGGGATGAGGGAAGAACAACATGGCTTCAGAGCAGGAAGGTCCACAGTGGATTTGATTTTTGCTGTAAGGCAGTTACAAGAACAGCACTATGAGTATGGAACAGATCTACTGATGGCCTTCCTGGACATTGAGAAAGCATATGACAGTGTATGCAGAAACAAAGTATGGAAGTCCCTGGAGGATAGAGGAGTAGAGAAATGGACTATAAAGAGGATAAAGGAGATGTACAAGGGAAGCGTGAGCTGTGTGAAAGTGGGAGGAGAGAGATCGGACTGGTTGGAACAGAGAAACGGCCTGAAACAAGGAAGTGCACTGTCACCGTTACTTTTCATTGTGGTGATGGATGACATAATGACCCGAGTGGCACAAGTAATTGGGGAAGGAAAGATGAAAGCAATGGTGTTTGCAGATGATTTGATGATTTGGGGAAACAAGGAGGAGGAGGTACAGGAACAGTTGGACGTGTGGGAAGGAATAATACCAGGATATGGGATGAAATTTAGCATAAATAAGAGTGAGTTGGTGATCACAACAAGGAAGAAGGAAAGAATCACAACGGGAATAACAATTGGAGGGGAACAGCTGAAGAAAGTGGAGAGTTTCAAGTATCTGGGAAGCCTGATACAAGATAATGGAAGAACGATAGAGAAATAAATGAGCAGGGGAGACAGGCAGAAGCATTCCGGAGGAGTGTGGGAAGCATGTTATGGAGCAAGGATGTCCCTCAGAACAGCAAAAAGATCATATATCAGGCGTACTATGTCCCTATCCTGACGTATGCCTCGGAGACCTGGGTTATGAAAGGAAGGGAGAAGAGCAAAATACAGGCCAGTGAGATAAGGTTCTTGAGAAGCAGTATTGGAGCTACAAAGATGGACAGAATAAGAAATGAGAGGACCAGAGAATTAATGAAGGAGGAACCATTACAGGATGGTATAGAGAAATCTAGACTTAGATGGTATGGACATGTAAAACGAATGGAGGAGAAGAGGATACCCAGGAGAGTACACGAGACGAAGTGGGAAGGAAAGAGACCGAGAGGAAGACCGAGATACAGGTGACTGAAGGGGGTGGAAGAAAGCGTGAAGAAGAGAGGAGAAGACTGGACAAGGGTGGAGGCTGAGAGATGGTGGGAAGACAGAAGACGTTGGAGAGGCTTGTGTTCCAAACAGACCCGGCCAGTGGCTGGAAACTGTGCAAGATGATGATGATGCTACCCTGAATATACAGAGTACCTTGCTTTTGTTGTACAGATCATTATGTCGTCGTCCAATCTGGCTACGTACCATCGGATAAAAATGGTCCTTTTCAGGACCAAATAAAAATCACTCGTTGGAACAGGTTGATACGAGTATTCATCCACTATAAACGACATTAAGCAAAAATAAAAAAAATGTACTAGCTCGGGGTTTGAACATGCTACCTAAGAGCTGACGTGACTTCAGAAATGCTTCCTTTAGCCACCTTAGCTACTGAGAGCCATGGTGTACTGCTGGCATGTATTGAATCTATTCGTTGACACTTCCTGTCCAAACCTAAGGTGGAGTTATTCGAAGCTATGATCGTTTTAAACATGCATTATATTTGATGTCATTGAAATAACACTGCCGCTAATGATTTCTACTATATTCCCGAGCTTGAACTCGATGGTAAAGTTGTACTAAGGCCGTCAAGGAGCAGGTACTAATGTTTTTAGGATGACTATGATATACGCGTTAGTTGGATTGCCTTCCTCCAAAAGAAATAAGGGGCTGGTGGACCACTCTGTATATAGACTACACCGCTCGGCGTTGGCCGTGTTTTATAGCACAAATTTAGGTTTGACTCGCTAACCATTGGAGATACACGAAAAGAAAATTAAATTTTAAACCTCGTATATGCCATCAAAAGTTTGCTATTTCTTAGCTTTCTCTTTTTATTTGAAATGGAAATGTAAAATTTTGAAACCAAAGGGTGTAGTGATGTCACTAAAATGGTCGCCATCTTTAAATAGTGCAAAGTGTGGAAATCAAAAGTAGCCTATATGTTAACCAGGTAAATCAGCTACATCCATGCAAAATTTCATGTAAATCGGACCAGTGGTTCTTGCATGATTGAGTAATACACAGACACACACCATCTCATTTTTATATGTTAGTTTGGATATAGATTACTTGTTCTATACTCTAAAGAGGACATCGTACAGTGCCTTTGAACATAAGGTAAACACTTTCCTTGTGAGTGTTTTACCTTGAAAGCACATGGGGGCCAAGGATAAGTAATTTGATTCAAGGCTTTGGCAACTTTCGATGACTATTCTGTATTCTATTCTCTCCGTGTTTTTACACTCTGGGCAAATACTGGAATAGGCTAGTACTGTACCTTATCATTACAAATTCCAAAACACCTTCCCAATATTAGTCCTAAATAATTACAGTTACATACGTGAACATGGTTGCATGGCAATTTTTAGCCTACTTTTTGCATTGTGCAAAAATGAGGTAAGAGTAGTCTTATGAGATCTCCCAGGCAGATGTGAGTCCGTCTGTCCTGTCTGTGTGTTCTCCCCTATCAATTCCTAAACGGCTGCAGCTATCGAAACCAAATTCTGTATGAGTAAAGATATATACCTAAATACCTCACGGCCATATTTTAACACTATGTCAGTGTTACCAACTGCTGAAAAATCACAATTTAAATTTGAGCTCTATGTTGAATATCTCAGAAGTTATGCATGCGAACTGTTTCAAAATTGGCACATACATAGATCTTAACATTCCCAATTAATTTTCAGGAGCCCATACATGACAGTGTTGCCAACATGATTCTAAGCCTGCTGATAGGTCAAATTTTTAAATGCATGGAACTCCAATAGGATTTCAACCAAATTTTGTATGTGCTATGTGTACCATAACAGATATGACCATGTGCATATTCTTAAGATCAACCAGGGCTACCAACTGGTAATAAATGCCCTCTCAATATGTTTTATACCCTAATATCAATGTATCAGAAAGTATGTAAGCCAACAATTCTAAACTTTGCATACGTATAGTACCTGTCATCTAGATTAATTTGGAGTAACTAATATACCTCAGTGCTGCCTACATGATTCTAAACCTGCTGATAGGTCCAATTTTTATATAAATGTAATTTCTATACTAACAAATGGATTTCATCAAAAATTGACACAATAACAGATCATAATATTTCAGGTTAATTTTGAGCAACACATACATGTCATTGTTGCCAACATGATTTAATGCGCACTGATGGATCCAATGTCTAATTGCTTGTAACATCCATACTATCCATTGGACTTCAACCAATTTTTGTATGTGCATTCTGTACCTTAAGAGATGGAACTAAGAATATATTCAGTCACCAGGGCTGCCAACTGTAGTGCTCTATTAGGTTACACTATTTCAGGTTATTTCTAACTAATTAAAAATTTCAGTATTACCAACTTAATTTCGTCACTATATTATATAGGTCTATATAGATTAATCATTGGCATGTATCTTAAATTTTAAGAAACGTAGGCTCTTTAGTTCGACATGGAACTACCTGTTTTCATGTTTGACCATCCTTTATACCAGGTCATCAATTTAAGTCTCCCCTCCGGTACCAATCAAGGCGGGGCAAGCTTTCGCACTGACACCCGCTCACTGGCCAGTAAAAAGTGCACGACTTCTCCCCGCTACTTCGCGTCAACATACAGTCATTTAATAGCAATTTCTAGTGAAAATAATTATCTACAAACTTACCTGGTTTTACAGGTATTGTTCAAAGTGTCGTCTGTCAGCTCGTAAGCATGCCTGGCACCTCGTAAGCAAGTTTCCAGTCACACGGCTAATTTCTCCCTGGGTGACATTGTAGCGGAACATGTTTACAATATCGAGTATCGTGTGCCCATATGGCAGACTGATACCAGGAAATTTCCGAATGAATCGAAAACGGCCCTCTCTAACAGAAGAATACTTCGCATAACAAATGAATACATGTTGTTGTATAGGAAACATCACTTCGCATGACAGAGCACAACGAATACACGTTGTTGTATAGAAAACATCACTTCACGTAACAAAGCACAATGAATACACGTTGTTGTAAAGTAAACATCACTTAAAGGCAATATATAAACTGTAAAATTGCCCCGAGACTGCACTGTATGTTAGGTCAATTCAACTAGCACTTCACAAACTTAAGACACCGGAGATACTGACAGCTTATTGCAACATTGCCATTCTCAGCGCACGTGTTCATTAGGGAGATAAGTGTGCACCTGCCAAGGTCACCTTTACCATCCTAACGGCGCATACAGGGCGGATTTAAAATGATGACCCTGTACTACAACTCCATGTTACAATAGTGAAATAGTTTATAAAATAAATTGCAATGCACTGTTTTCTAATCAAAATACTATGTTTTGCCAACTTAGGCTATGCTCAGCTGTTTTCTCATGATATGTGCACTTACGGACAGACATCATGGTAAAAAAGAAAATGTTATTTTCTAGTGGTTGATAAGGAGCTTGAGGTAGATGAAGAGGTCGCATACTTTGCCAAAGGAGGAGCAGTCACATTGATATTATTGCAATTGATTGGCACAAGATCCCTGACCCGACAGTCAATTCAGAAGTTGGTTTCACAATATGATAAGTCTTTCATATGCGTGGAAGTTATGTTGTGAAGTAGTTAAGGTTACAGGCTTAAATGTAAAAATAAAATAGTTTTAAAAATATCACACGTTCTAAGTATTTCTTACAATTTCTCTAACTTATTTTCAGACACCCTGTGTGTGTATTGAAGAGTATTTGTGAATGAACACAATGAGTAATTAAAAATCATGTATTTATTGCAATAGTTCATACCAATAGATCAACATATCTGTATCAATGTAAACATTTTTATTCAGAAGTCTGAGAAAGGCTCTTCAACAAATGCATAATGCACTGTCCTTAAGAATAAAATCACAATGGTAAGGTTACATTAACTTATGTCTGCTGCATAATGCAGTACCAGGCCCATTGGCCATTTCCAAGGGCTGCATATATAAACATTGTAAGCAACATATTAAATCCCTACTTGCCCACTAAAACAGCCCAATAATACTCATAGTCAAGAAGTGTCATTTCAAACACTCTCCACGAGAGTGACAGTAAATTTTGAGCGAGGTTATCAAATGTTGTTTGGTGAACACAGTAATATAAATTAAGAACCAAGTCGAAGCTAGACGGGAACCAAAATATGGTCTTCCACTCATGGCTGGAATAGATAAAAAATTACCTGGGGAGGCCAAATCATCCACAGGGGAATCATTCCCTGGAAATGTTAGTTCATACATAGAATTATTAATACTGAATGCTGAAAACTGTAACATATGAGGGAAGTGTGTGTCCTGTTTTCAGGTTCAAGGTAACCAGGTGCTCACGCTGAAGAGCCAGTCTCCTAGCCACTCCAAACATTATAGTCCTAAAACTGCAGCACCTGCTTGTGCCCGTGCCCCAGATACAGACAGCATTTCATATGAAGTTGAACTGCCAGAACGCCCCTCACCTGATGGCGGAGAAGACCACACAGCCACAAGTGATGAGGAGACCGAGGCCTGGTCTGATTGGGATGTTGCAGAAAACAATAACAGCAGTGTAAGTAGATTATAACTTTGTATAAGAACTCTTATTGTAGTTATTATTGATTCATTTATGGGCTTGCAACATTGTGATCATTCAGTCCAACGTACTTCGGCAGGTGTGTGTAAAAACGGACAACCTATGTCACTGTGATAGCTGTTCTAGAGAATGTATTGTGTAATTGGGGCTAGGATTGGAAGGGAAGCGACTGTGGCAATAATTTTAGTACCATCCCAGCATTTCCTGGAGTAGAAGTGGGGAAGCTATGGAAAACCATTCCAAAGATAGCTGAATTGGGAATCAAATCCACCTCTTCTATGTTTTACCTCACAAGATTGAGTGTGCCCCATTCCAACCCTCAGACCAGAATATAATTTATTGGCAAATCCTGAAATTGAACCCAGAACGAAGGGATGCTGCCAAGAATGTGAGTCAATATACGTTGAAGTGGTAAACCTTATTGTATACTTGTACTAGCTTGTTTACCTGTCATTCCCCACATAGTTTCTCAATGTGTTGAGGAAATATACGTGTCAAGCTTTTGTCGTCGTAGTCGGCTGTAACTTGATTCCGAGTGCACATACTTCTTCCTGCATAGAACTTTTCAAACCAGCTTGTGGATGTGTTTCCGATGACTAAACAGGCCAATCCTGACATAAAACATACGCCCACATAAATTGCACTGAATCGTTGGGGGAGTGCGGGATTGTAACTGACGAAGCTTTCTTGCTTGTCGCTTGGCCTCTCCATGCTCGCGACTTTCTTCTTCAAATAAGTTGACAGCAGTCGATATAGTGTTCTGCCATAGTAAACGGTCCGCAGCAGATGTTTCCCATGAGTGGATATGTATACCAGTCGTCGTCATGATGTGTTTCAGCTGGTCTTTAAAACGCTTCAGAGGAACCCCATGAGGTCTAGTGCCGGAGCAAATTTCACCATAAAGGAATCGAGTTGCAAGCCTGGTATTACTCATACGGTGAAACATGGCCTAACCATCTCAGTTGATGAGCGATGATGGTTGCCTCAATGCCATTGAGATGCGCTTTCTCGAGAACTGCTGTGTTGGAAAAAAAACATTGACTTTACAATACGTAACTGCTGTGTTGGTCCCGTAGTCCTCCCACTTGATATTCAAGATGTATCTCATCTTTTGTTGGAAGCGCTCAAGTTTCTTGATAGAGTTCGTTTACTGCAACTTTGCACTTTTTTGACAGCTAGGGTTGCCAACTTTCATAAGGAAAGACTCAATTAATAACCTGTAGTCCATAACAAATATATACATGTTAAGTTTTTTCAGGTTATTTTTTCGCTTGTCCCTGTAATTGGGAATATACTCTGGGAACATATTCTGTCAGCCAGACTGAAAAGTTGCCTTATAGACCTGAAGAACCACGTGCTCATGGCATGGGTGTGCGGTTGGTTATGGACGCATTACCGTGTTCCTCCGCCTGTGCAAATAACGTGATTATTATATTAAATTATACACACTCTCACTCACTCAGAAGGCTTCTATGGGACACGAAGATCCCGCGCCGATCTCACAAAATGCCTCTACTGAACTCTAAATTATAATAATTTTTACTATTGAGTCGGAAGCAGATACGGAATTTCTTGTTCAAGATATTTATTTTATTTCTCTCTCGTTGAAGGTAAACGAAAAGGCAGCAGAACTCTTAATTTCTCCAAGGACAGTGGCCAGCTGAATTATTTTCACATGGCATGATTTGTGCAAAAAATTAGGCCTAAAATATAAGTTGTTGTGTAGGCCTAAAAGTTAACTTACATGGTGAAATTTTCCGTACGTTTTACGTTAATATCAAGCCAACAGTTCAAGTAATGATCTTATCGTCTTACGGACATCTTACACCAAACTTTAGTAGGCATTTTCCTGGAGCTGAGAAACTATGAGCCTAAAAATAATTGCACTTGTGTAATATTTAAGCTGCTGTGTCATAGCTCGTCCAATGATGTAACATTCTGTCGGCGAGCCGTCAGTGGGTTTCAGATGTGCTGTTAGAACGGTTATTTGATAAATGCACAAAGAAATGTAAGTTTCCTATAAAATGGGAAATTAATTGATATCGCGAGATGAATGTAGGTTTTGGCGACTCATAATAGCTGTTCACCCCTTGACGGAATACATGTGGCCATTGCTGGCTGCCATGTGGGTGATGGCTCATTGGCTGCAATGCACGTGGCAGCGGCGGATTGATCTTTTTGTTGGACTATTTGTTCCTGCAAGAACTGTCAAAAAAGTGCAAAAAACGAACCCTATCACGGCGATAAAGTGTCCAAGTGTCAAGCTTTATTACATAGTATATATTCAGTTTGTAACTATAGTAAACTCTCAATCATTCAAGTAAGGAATATCCAGTTTCAATTATCCGTGTAGTTTAGCAAAAGAAACCTCCTGTTCTTGCTATATAAAAACAATTCCTGCTCTGCGAAATCTTACATTTAAATGGTGCTGATAGGAATGCTAGGTTGATTATATGTACTATGCCTCAGGCAGTCTGCCAATTGTCCCGTTAGTCATTGTTGCGAGCTCTAATCAGTGTTGCACTGCTTATTGTGACTCAAGTTGCTAGTAGCAAAACGTGGCAAAAAAGTATAAACATGTGAAGAAATTAGAAATAACAGTTGTTAGAAAAGGGTGAATTAGCATCAACGCTGATAAAACTGTTCATTTGTTTGTACAGTGATCGATAGGATTCGAACAGCTAAATAACACACAGACATTGCAAACCAAGTGAGTGCAGGTGCACTGGAGGAAGGCAATCAAGTAGACGAGACAATGAAGGAGTCCCGCATTACTCGCCGCAAAATTTCGAAATACAGTGGAACGTGGCTAATTCGAACTTCTATAATTCGAAATCTTCTTTAATTCGAATTTTTCTCTTGGTCCCTAGCATTTTATATACAATCAATGCTAAAAAATCGTGTTTAATTCGAATTATATTTTGGATAATTCGAAGTTTTTACGTGTAAAAAGCCGATCGAAAGCCAAACAGTTGGGTCAGGAATTCCTGAAAAACGACGTATCATTGGCATGCAGCCCCTACTCGATGGTTTTGCCTACATGACTAACAATACCCCTGCGACGCTCCTTCCATCCAAGGTAAATGTCCAACCCCTCCCCCTCCCATTGTTTTGCAACGCTCCACATCTCATAACTCATAACAGTGTCATCCCTTACACCTGTCTGGTAGTGCGTGCTGACTGGTCTGATTAGACTTGTGGTTGTTGTTTAGAAGTTTGGTTTTGCCTGTGTTTTAAAGTTTGTGTACAGAACTAAGATGTCGTCATCAAAGCCTCGGGTTCCATAAACAACTTTGACTTTGGCGGAGAAAATAGCGGTGATTAAAGAAATGGAATAGGGAATGAAGGAAAAAATCTGAAATTGCAAAGGCTTTCGGGATTCCTCCAAACACGTTGTCAACATACCTAAAAAATAAAGACAAAATTCTCGGTTATGAAAATGAGAGTAGCAAAGGCCGAAAAAGGTTGAGGGAACCGGAAAATTTGAATTTGAATATTTTCTCTACCCTTTTCAAAGAACTTTCATAATTCGAACTTTTGGATAATTCGAATTTTTTTTTACTGGTCCCTTGAGGTTCGAATTTATCCAAGTTTCACTGTATATCAATTTATTATTCGACTATACACCGGGCTTTTTACACTCCTGAAAATGAAAACTGTTATAAGAAAGAATAAAAGAAGGAAGCAAAGAAGTTTGTAGTTTGAATTAAGTGACCATTAATCTTGTGATTTGTTCTATCTCTAGTGAAGAAATTAGAAATAACAGTACTATAATAATAGTACTAATTAATATTGACTTAAGGTTTTTAATCTTCAGGACTTTTAATACTGTACAATATAGGCCTATGTATTAAGTAAACTGGCCTGTCAATACTATGAAATGATGTCAAAACTATTAATGAAACATATATTCAATTATTCAGTGAAAATGTTTCAGAAGATTGACAATATTTCCCATATTGTCAATTATGTAAATAATAATATATAAATGGAAAACATGGCTGCTCACTGAATACTATTTCAAGATGTTCAATGACTTTATTTTAGGCATTGGGAGATATTTTAAAATATGTATGATACCTGTTACTCAAATATCATTCTCAGTTTTCACCATCAATTTATACTTTTCAGTCGGTCAAAACGATATTTGTCCAATATGAGGGGTGGAGACACAAAATACAAATCCTAAAATAATACAGTACATAGGTGGGAACATAAAATGAAACAGCATTGTGATAGACTTGGAGCAAAGATTTCCTGGTGTTCAAATGAGGGGATCTCATTTATGTGAATAATAACACGTATGCAATTTTTTTCTTTGGACATCTCATCAGGACGCCAGAAAACAGGATCAGTAGGAAAATAGTAGAAAAATTATGGAACAGTAAGAGTAATATTAGATGGATTGCAGAAATCAAAGAAAATATGAAGGAACTTCAAATTACAAATTGAAGATGGAAACAAAACGGAAAAAATCAGGAGATTCAAAGACACACAAATTAGATTAGAGACCAAGATCTGCAAACGAAGAAAGAAAGTTTAGATCTGAGAGAATGAAGAAATACTGGGTTAACAGGAAACTGAAGAACCCTTTGTATAAAATTGTCTAAAGTGGTCCTATGAAGGCCATAAAATGTAATTAATAATAATAATCTTGGGCAAATAGCATGTTGACAGTGGAAAGTATAAATCGATAGATTGTACAGGCAACACTGATAAATAGCTTCAAAACTTCTTCACATCTCAGTTTTAATACGTACTTGTTTGTGCATGAACACATATACACTATACAGAGAAGTACTCTGTGTGGTAAGTTGTAGTTGGCAACGATGTCGTTCATGTTCAATTTCTTTTTCCATTAGATTGTTTATTGTGTTGGGTATGCCTATAATAAGTACTTGTGTTTCTTGCAGTAAGTCAAAATTAACCAAAAATCAGCATGTTTTTGACTATAATATTCGTGGGAACATAAAAATATTTATAAAACAGCATTGTGATTCATGGTGTTCAACTGCCGCCACGTCAAGTGTTGAGAAATGTTCTCCGATAACTCAGTATCTGTATTGCTGGCAGCCATTGATCCAGTTATTGCTTGAGAAAATTAATAAAAATCAGTCAACTTATATTCTATGCTCTGTACATGGGTGAATAAATGACATTAGTTAAGTACAGCTGAAGAAAGTGGAGAGTTTCAAGTATCTTGGAAGCCTGATACAAGAGAATGGAAGAAACGATAGAGAAATAAATGAGTGGGGGAGACAGGCAGAAGCATTCCGGAGGAGTGTGAGAAGCATGTTATGGAGCAAAGATGTCCCTCAGAACAGCAAAAAGATCATATATCGGACATACTATGTCCCTATCCTGACGTATGCCTCAGAGACCTGGGTTATGAAAGGAAGGGAGAAGAGCAAAATACAGGCCAGTGAGATGAGGTTCTTGAGAAGCAGTATTGGAGCTACAAAGATGGACAGAATAAGAAATGAGAAGACCAGAGAATTTATGAAGGAGGAACCATTACAGGATGGTATAGAGAAATCTAGACTTAGATGGTATGGACATGTAAAACGAATGGAGGAGAAGAGGATACCCAGGAGGATACACGAGATGAAGTGGGAAGGAAAGAGACCGAGAGACAGGTGGCTGAAGAGGGTGGAAGAAAGCGTGAAGAAGAGAGGAGAAGACTGGACAAGGGTGGAGGCTGAGAGATGGAGGGAAGACAGAAGACGTTGGAGAGACTTGTGTTCCAAACAGACCCGGCCAGTGGCTGGAAACTGTGCAAGATGATGATGAATCTTGCGATTAGTTTACTTAGTTCTCCTCGGCCCTAATTCTGCTCGAGCTGGATATAAACTTTGTCCAATTCTTTGTCTAATTACCAGTATCATAATATTGCATAGATAGCAATGGTAGAGCAAACGGGGATATACACTGGCCAACAATATTTCATGCACCAGAAGGAATTGCCAGTTTGCTGCACACTTCAGCATACAGTTATCTCTTGGCCCCATCTGAGACCTATTAAAGGGCTTGCATGGGCTACTCAAACATAATGTACTCTACCCGTTTATCCTTGATAGTATCTGCCAGAATCTGAAGATGGATATTGTGTCGTAGGCTAGAATGAATGACGTTTTTACATGTGAATACGTTTCCCTAATCGGCGGCTAAAATGATAAATGCTCCAGTCTCTTCCAATTGCATACATAGTCCCATGCCGTATAGAATTAGTCAATCTGACTTTCAACAACAACAACAACAACAAAAATCGATCCAGTTTAGAAATGAAAGAAAATATGAGTGTTGTGCACCCTAAACGATGTTGGTTAATTACGCCTCTTATCAATGTTTATAATTTGCATTCCCTGCTGGTTGCGTGGCTGTGTAGTTGTGTGTCGCTGTGTAACTTTGCTGCGTCAGGTATCTGACTTCCGTATGTCCATGTATCGCGTGCCATTGATTTGGCAATCGGTTTACTTATCGCGTGTTAGTGTCCCACTTGAAAATATGTGGCTATGAAACTGGAATGTTTATTGGCCCATCGCTATGTGTTGGCATATGCCTTGCACATACTGCAGCCTATGTGCTGTAACTATTCTAAATCCACTTTCTATAATGTTTCTCCTGCTCTCTGCAAATCTATTTCCGCATCCCTAGGTGTGTCAACCTGTTTTACCGTGTTGTCTGTGCGTTACTACAGTATTCTGCCTAGTGTCTGTCCCTTCCTGTGTCTTCCAATCATGTGCTAATCCTTGTAACCTGTGTTACTGTGTTGTCTGTCCCTCCTTGTGTCTTCTAATCATTTGCTAAGCCTTGTAACCTGTGTTACTGTGTTGTCTGTCCCTCCTTGTGTCTTCTAACCTGCGCTACTGTATTGTCTTTCTTCCTCTGTGTCCACCAACATATGTTATTGTATCTGTCTGTTTCTTCCCTGTGTCCCCTAACCCGTGTTATTGTATGTGTGTGTTTTTTCACTGTGTTTTCTAACCTGTGTTATTGTATCTGTCTATATTTCACTGTGTCCTACGACCTGTGTTATTGTATCTGTCCTTCAAAGTGCCTTTTAACCTGCGCTATTGTGTTGTCTATCCATCATTGTGTCTTCTGACCTGTGTTATTGTGTTGTCTGTCCCTCCTTGTGTCTTCCAACGTGTGTTATTGTATCTGTCTGTTTCTTCCCTGTGTCCCCTAACCCATGTTATTGTATGTGTGTGTTTTTCACTGTGTTTTCTAACCTGTGTTATTGTATCTGTCTATCATTCACTGTGTCCTACAACCTGTTTTATTGTATCTGTCTGTCCTTCAAAGTGCCTTTTAACCTGCGCTATTGTGTTGTCTATCCCTCATTGTGTCTTCTGACCTGTTTTACTGTGTTGTCTGTCCCTTCTTGTGTCTTCCAACATGTGTTATTGTATCTGTCTGTTTCTTCCCTGTGTCCCCTAACCCGTGTTATTGTATCTGTGTGTTTTTCCCTGTGTTTTTGTATCTATCTGTCACTGTGTCCTACAACCTGTGTTATTGTATCTGTCTGTCCTTCAAAGTGTATTTTAACCTGTGCTATTGTGTTGTCTATCCCTCATTGTGTCTTCTGACCTGTGTTACTGTGTTGTCTTTCTTTCTCTGTGTCCTCTAACCTGTGTTACTGTATCTGTCTGCCTTTTTACTGTGTCTCCTGCAACCTGTGTTATTGTATCTGTCTATGGTGTAAACGTGTTTTCCAATGGTGTGCAATGGTGTTCATCGCTTCAGTTTTATTGGGTTTGTGGGTCTTGGTCGTGGGGATGACCGTTCGTGTGTGATATGGTTTCATTCGACGAATGTGAATTGTGTCCTTAATGATTTTGTGGTTGTGTCGGATGTTCACGATATACTTGAGATCTGATAATTTTCTGTGGACTTTGAACGGTCCGGTTCATTTAGGGATGAGGAATTCAGACACGTTTTTTATACGTGTGGGTGTCCAGATTATAACTAACTGGCCCACCCTGTACTCTTGATGTGTATGTTTCTTATAATAAATGTTTTTCTGTTTCTTCTGTGCCGCCTGAATGTTCTGTCGGGCTGTAACTCTCGCCGTCTGTACATATTGTAGTCGCTCAGTGTTATCGGTGAGGGTGTCTTGTGGAATGTATATATTGTCGACGGGACTTTGCGGATGGTACCCGTGCAGCAAAAAAATGTGGAGTGTATTTTGTGGCTCGCGATACTGACGTATTATAACTGAAAGTTACAGCCTGCAGGTATTCTTCCCAATCGTAACCACTGTCATTGGTAAATTTGGCCAAGGCTCTACCAATAATTTTGTTCATGGCGTTACTCTGTGGGGCGAAACTTGTCGTTGTATACGCCCTTATTTTGAGCTGTGTCAGTAACTGTTGTATCACTCTAGAGGTAAAGACTGTCCCCCTGTCCGATAGCGATGTGTGAATTTGCCATACCGAGTGATAACTTCGAGCAGAAATTCTGCAATTTGCTAAGTGTTTGCCTACGGAACGGCCTTAGTTATGATGTATCGCGTGAGATATTCCGTGGCTACGATTATGTATTTATTACCCCTTTCGGATACGGTAATCGGGCCCTTAATGTCAATTCCGACCCTATGGAACAGCTCGCCCACCGGTATGGGGTTTAGCAGTCCGTGTGGCTTACCGGGCCTATTTTTATACCGTTGGCAAGTGTGACATGTTTATATAAACTCATCTATGTTTTTTTTTCATGTTTTCCCAATAGTACTTTGCCCTGACCCTGTGATATGTCTTATGTGTGCCTAAGTGTGCGCCACTAAGAGGTCGATTATGGTGTTCTGTCATGATATGTGTTGTAAGTGTTTTTGGAACCGCTACCGGTTCAGTGTCATGTGTAGCTGTCGGTTTGCATCTTAGCACCCCTGTGCTGTCTATAAAGAATCGTCTGGATAACCGTGCGGTTTTGCTATCCACCTTGTCTAAATTCTCCAATGCTATCCTTATTTTCCCTAGGTGTGGGTGGTCTATTTGCTCCTGCTTCATATCTACCTGTGGTATTGTATATGTAGGCATTGTGCCCCAATCATGGTCAATATTCTTGTCTGGCGGTTCGAGTACTGGTAACCTTGATAGCCCGTCCGCGTCGAGATGGGTAATACCTTTTTTGTGCTTTACATCGAAAGTATAGTCGTATAGCCTGAAAATAAATCGGTTAAGCCGCAAATTGGGATTTTTAAATTTGTCCCAATATAGCAGACTCTCGTGGTCTGTTACTACAGTAAAGTGGATGCCGTATAAATAAGTCCGGAAATAGTTTATGGCCCAGGAAAATGCGAGCATTTCTTGCTTGCTGGCCGAGTACCTACTCTCGACGTCTGTTAGCTTTCTGCTTGCGTAAGCGACTGATCGCTTGTGTCCCTCGGTATCCTCCTGTAACAATGCTGCTCCAATTTTGTATTGGCTGGCATCTACATGTACAAATGTGGGTCTATCATCCCTGAAGTGGGGGTGTAGTTAATAAGTGTTGAGGGTCTCAAAAGCTTCTCTGTGTTTTTCTGTGATGATGAACGGCGTTTTCTCGTGTGTCAGCTCTGTCAAGGGATTGGCAATGTGGGCATATCGAAATATATATTTGCGATAATAGCTCGCGAGGCCCAGGAAGCTCCTTAGTTGCTTCATGTTTTCTGGCATTTCAATATCGGTTATGGCGGAAATTTTAGCCGGGTCAGGGATAATGCCATCCTGGCTTACAATGTGCCCTAGAATGTGTATTTTCTGTCGCGCAAATTGGCATTTGGAAGGTTTCAATTTTAATTTCGCATGTCGAATTCTATTTAAAGCCTCTTCTAAGTGTGTTATATGTTCCTCAAATGTTTGTGAGTATATTGTAATGTCATCGATGTATATAAGTACCGATTTCCATTTAAGCCCTGCGAATGCCTTATCTACCAGTTTTTGAAACGTCTGACTAGCATTCTTAAGACCCATGGGCAATACGTAATATGTGTACAGGCCGTTTTCAGTAACGAATGCCAGCTTGTGTCTATCGGGCTTACATATGGGTATAGTATAAAACCCGCTGAAGCAATCTACGGAGCTAAAATGTTAGCGCCGCTAAGTGTTTCGAGATATGTGTCTGTGCGCGGGAGTGGGTAATTATCGCTTTTAATCAGCCTGCTAAGCCAATGATAATCAGTACAAAATCGGTGTGACCCATCCTTCTTTTTAGTGAGTATCACTGGGGCGCTATAATTGGACACCGTAGGCACGATAATCTTAGCATCTAGCATCTCTTGTATTTGGCTGTCAATGGCCTGTCTTTCTTTCCTGCTAACTCTATAAGGGGGCTGGTGAACTGGGTTGTCGCTACTTAAGTCCATGCGGTGCTCTAGTAAATCAGTGACTTCTAAATCCGCTAGTGAGTTTGCGAATATGTCCTTGTATTTTTCCAATAGGTCCGTGAGCCTATTATTCTGCTCTGGTGTCATATCTTGTGTAGATGTATGTTTGCCTGGCATGATTTTGGCATCTGTGCTGTTTTGTGTGTATATTGTGGCCAATGGGTAGGCCTGGTACTTGCGCGCGTCGTGCCGTGTTTGTGTATCGTCAATGTTCTTAGTGTATACTAGTGGATGTGTGGTTATATGATGGCCGTTCATGAAATGTATCTCATTGTTTGCGAAGCTTATGTTTGCCTCGTATTTTGTGAGGAAGTCGATTCCTGCTATGGCGAGAACTGATAAGTTCTCTATGATGAACATGGGGTGGATCACTTCGAATTCGCCCAGCTCACAAGCTTCCTTTTTCTTTATATATGCTATCGCTATGTTCCTGAGGATCTGTGAATTGGCCGCTACGAGTCGAATGTTATTGTTCACCCTGTGTGTTTCCCCATCGGTAATGTATTTACTGCTTATGCAGCTGATTGCCGCTCCCGTGTCGATTAACATTTGTACCCTATGTCTGTTAATGTTAGTGTTAATTGTTAATGGCGAGAGGGTATTGCCTGCTTGTATAACGTATGTGTTGTTGAGAGTGTATGTAGTGGTTGTTGTTGTTGATTCAATGTCCTGTAGAATGTGTGTATCAATGTTTACACCAGGACTTATTGCTGTGTGTGCTTCCTCCGTGGTGTTTTCGCAGACTCGTCGCTGGGCTGTTTGTTGCTCACTGCGTTTGACACGTTTGGCTATGTCAGGCATTTCTTTGACCCGTACTTCTGCCGCGACCTGCGAAATGTCTACCTGAACTTCACTGTACCTTCTTTTCACCTTTCGCCCTGATGAAATGCCTTCTTTGTTGTTTCGACATTGTGTGGGTTCGAATTCTTGTTTCTGTGTCCGCGCGGCAATCATTTTTCTGTTCCCGGAGGGCATTGGTTCGCATTTTGTCCCTTGTGTCGCTGTAGAATCCGTGTTTTTGTTCCGGTGGTATGTTGGTTCGAGTTTTCCATGTTGTACCATTATAGTGCCCGCCTTAGTGTTTCCTGAGGGCATGGGTTTGCCTCCTTTCCCCTGTGTTACTGTAGTAACCGTTTTAGTGTTTTGGCAAGGTACCGGTTTGCCCCCTGTTTGTTGTGTGGACGCCGCGATTGTACTCGCGGGTTGGGAGAGTGTGGGTTCGACTCCTACCCATTGCCTTGATGTGGGCGTTATTTCACCGTTCCTGGTGGGTGTGCATTCGATTCCCGCTTCCTGCTTATAAGCAATGGTCGCTCTGTCATTCTGGGGGGGGGGTGAGTTTGATTTTGTATTCTGTTTTGGGTGTGAGAGGGCTATAATGTCCCGCATTGGGACTTCCCGTAAATAATAAGTGTATCTCTTTATGGAACCCTGTTGTGGATAGTGTGGGGCCCATGTTGTCTACTGTATACACACGTATGTTGTGTTTAGTCACCTTCCCCAGTGCGGTGACTTCTGTCGCTCCCGCGTATACCCCGTCTGTATGCATATATTCCCCGTATGCGTATTTATTAGGGAAGAGTTTTTCATTCCCATCCATGACGAAGTGCTAATACTCGTCCCAATGGGACATAATGTACATGACTGTCTGCGTTCGCAGTGCCTTGTGTTCGTCCTCCTTATTGTGTGTTAGGAAACTGACTGCTCTGAACAAACAGTTTCCGTCCCCTTGGACCGCATGCTGTTGTAAGTCTGATCGGAAGAGTTTTCCTTGACGTGTGTCCTCGTGTGTTTGAGGCAGGGGAGGCTTTGGTTTGACTGTATTCTTCTGTATGGATTTCTGCGGAGGAGGATCTCCTTGCCGCGTGTTCTCTTGTGTCTGAATAAGGGGAGGTTTTCTTAGGAGTGTATCCTTTTGTTTGGCTTTCTGGGAGGGAGGATCTTCGACCGATTTTACTGTCGGCTGCCCCTCCCCTGCTAGTAGTTTTTTTATATCTATTTTCCCGTCTTTCCGTGTACCTTGTTTGTCCCGTTGGCGCATAATTTCGCCAATTTTCTGCCTCGGGGTGGTATGTTGGTGTAGGAAGTAATACCCTTCTACTGTGTTGGGGTGCATACTGTTTGGACCCCTGTGTGTGGTCACCCAGATGTGGGTATCGTTCCGGCTCCTGTCTATATCGCATAGGGGCATTATGTTCGCGCTGAGGGATTGCTCTGTCATAGCGAGGGGTGTTCTGGCTACATTGCGGCGAGCTATATTGCCTGCGATGTGGGGGGGTATATGTTTGTCCCCATGGGGGTGAATTGTCATGGTTAGGCTCGTTTCGCCGGTATCGCGGGGAATCGTGTGTCTGCCTGGCTGGGGGTGGGTTGTCCCGACGGGGGGTATCTTCTCTATATTGTGGGGGGCCGTGTGCCTGGCTAATTGGGGGTGGACTACCCCGACGGTGGGTATCTTCTCTATACTGTAAAAGATAGTACGCTTGTGTATGTGGGGGTGAGTTCCCCCATGGAGGGTTGGCTTGTCTTTGTTGCTTGCGACTGTAATTTCCCCTGTAACTTTCCTGCCTATCACTATACTGTGGCCGCCACATGTCACCTTGCTCATCCCTCTGTACTCTTCCTTGTGTCTGTGTATGGATTGCAGTGATTTGCATCTCCTGCATCTGTTGCGTAAGGTCCTGTATCTGTTGATGCAGGTCATTATTGTCCGTCCTGAGGTGGTGATCGATCGCCTTCCCGGTAATTTTATTTCCTGCCTCTATTAATTTGATATTTTGCTGCAGGTCTAGCATCGTCTGACTCCTCATGGTGTCCTGTCATATTTGCCGCACATCAAGAGCTTGGCGTTAATGTACGCCTGTGCCCTTTCTGTGGGGCCTTGGGTTCGTTCTCTGATCCTATCGTATAAATCGTCCTCGTCTGGAGTGAGCTTGAATTCGTGTGTTAGTGATATGCAGAGTTCCTCCCATGTAGTGTCATTTAAATTGGCCTCATGGAGCTCAAACCATGTTAGGGCTGTTCCTGAAAGGTATGCAGGAAAGAGGCATCTCTTATCCTCATTCGACCACCCGTTTATTTTGGATGTCCTATTGAACGTCTTGAGGTACTCCTCGGGATCCTGGCTGTCCCCTGAATACTTTGTGGGGTGGATCATAGGATATTTGGCTTGCATGGCCATGTCATGTTCGTATGTTTCCTCGTGGCCGTTTAAGGAGTCGCGAGTTTTTGCGCTACCTTGACTATTGTCGTGTGATGAAGTGTTTGAGCCTTCGTGATTGTGTGAGAGTGCGTTGGTTTCCGATCGTGTGGCGTATGTATGGCTGTCCTGAGAAGTGCCGGGTTCGATTCGTGTGGATTGTAATACGTGTTGTGTGTCAAATGCCTCGGTTGCCTTAATATTATCTAGGGATAAATTGTGCTCGATTTGCACCGTTTGTATTATGGAAAATGTTTTATTAATATTCTGTTCTAACGTCTCAGCTATGACTTTGATGTCTGCAACTAGTGTTGTATCTTCTGTGTCCCGCGTAGTCTCCTCTAATTGCTGTATGAGTACGTGCAAGCTATTATATGTGTGCTGCGTATCGATTATCTGTTGTAATGCGCTATGCGGTAGTATAGGGCTTGAGTCCTCGCTAATGTTACTATCTGAGGATGAGTGTCGAGCGGTCTCGCTTTGTGCCTGTGCTCTTGTGAGGGGAGGTGCGTGTATTATTGCGTCGGGGTATCGTAACCTTAGTTCTAGAGCCCCAGCTTCAAGTTCAGCGATCAGTCGACCCTCGTTATGTTTGTTGACTAGGTCGGGGTTTTTCACTCTGATTTTAGGGCGTAGCGGGCGGGTACTAGCGGAAAGTGTATGTGCTACGTCCTTAACTGTACGTCTGATCTTTTCCATGCACTTGGTACTCTGGAAAAATTTTCCTAATTTGTCCCTATAGTCCACCCGAGAAAATTTTTCCCTGACTTTGGGACTGCTCGGCTTTGCAAGAGGGTGTATCGGGCTATTAAATAGTGTATTAGTATAATAGTGTAGCTTGCCTATTCGCTTCCGCGTGAGTTATTCTCGAGAAAAAAAATTCTAACTTTTGGGGTATGCTTGGCGTTGCTTTGCGAGAGAGGTGCCTCGGGATCTACTGCAGGATTCTTTGTCTGAACCCCTTAAAATGCAGTATCCAGCGCCTCCACCTTTTGTTTAGTCTTTAAGGGCTTAAACTGGGTACTAGGGGGTGTGTAGCGTGTTGTGATACCTGGGGGCGGTTTAGTGGAATGTCCTCTATAGGGGTGCGGAAGGATCGGTTACGTAAATCAAGTGTAACTCGAAGTAGAGCTTCCAGGTGTTCAGAGTGTCTGGTGAGCTCAAGGTTGGGGGTACTTTCAAGGGGTTAATGGGATAACAGATTAGCCTGCCTGGGTACGTGCGTGAGAATGCAGAATGGAACAGAACTGCTGACCGGTACTTTGCTACAGGTCGAAAGGCGAACTGCTTACCTAATGTTTACAGATAATTAGATAATACTGGACCCTACTAGGTCAGGGTTGGAGGGTAGGGGTTTATCGTGCAACTAAATAATTAAATAAACCGTGAGACCAATGATGGTACTACTAAGTAGTTTAATTATTGTAATGTGTGAAGTGCAGTGACTTCACTAGTCAGCCTTAGTGCTGTATGTTCTCAATGTACAACAAGACAATTACAAAGTGTATTAGAGGGTGAAGTGTAGGATTTGTGTAGGAGTGCTATAGGACTCGTGAGCACACTTACCAGTGAATGGGTGTCCGTCTCGGTGTAGACCGTCAAAGGTTCAGCAGGCACCAGACATCAGTACTTGATGTGAGAAACAATTTATAGGCCCGGCCCCTCTGAGTTGGTATGTCAGTGCATTCCTGTCACACTTACTGTCTGTTGCCAGTGCTGGGTCATGGTGATGCAATAAGTGTGGTGTGTTGAATCCTCTAGGGTTTGATGGTGTATGTGTAGTATCGAAAACAGGGTCTGAAGGGGTATAGTGGTATTGGGCAAATAGTGTAGTTTAGGGGGTGCAGCCCTATAAGATCCCTAGGGGATCTTAGGGAAGCAACAATATGGGTCGCAGCAACATGTAGAACCCGGCTAGAAAAACTATGAAGAAGCTACTGGCAAATAAAACAGGAGGGGTAAGCTACCTACTATTGTGCTATAGGACTATACCACTGGGTTATTGGGTCCCTAGCTACTAATGGAGAGTGAGAAACTTTCGAATCTCGGGCGCAACGGGTATTGGGTGTGGGTAAATGAGTCCTATATTACCTCCATAGCACAATATGTCTACCTAATTATCTGCAAATGAGAACTCAAATGTGCTATAAAGCTGTCAGATATAGTTATGTAAAAAATTATCCATGTGATTTATTAAAAATAGTTATTTACAATGCCTGAAATGAAATCACCTGTTTAAAAAAGAAAAATAACCCTCCTATTTGGTTCTAACTAGATAAATATTAAATAACTTAAATAATAAATACTCCTGTCCTAATTACTGCTTTGCCCTAGTTTAAGAAGTAAATAACAAAAAGTAGTTTTAAGTTACCTAAATGAAAATCGTGAAACTAGCAATCGTCATCACTATTACAATAATTAAATTCAACTCTATACAATGTTCTCTTTAATCCTATTTAATCCCTAATCTACCTAAGATTCTAAATAATCGATCTTTAATTAAATATATACAATACAAAATATACACATTCATGCTCTTCACTCTCTCAATCCAAATTGACTACCAATTCGCCATTAACTTGCGTCTATATTAGGTAGTGATGTGGGACGGGTAAATACCCAGTGGGAAGGTAAATATAAATTGGGTATTTACCCGCGTATTTACCCAGTGGTCTTTTAAATACCCAAAATGAGGGTATTTTCAGTTTTTGGGCTTTGTACAACACTTTTTGATGTCTTGATGAAGTGTTGGACAAACAAGGGCTGAAACACAGGTATTTGATGCCTTAAATTGAAATCAGGAACAATATTGATCCTTCAAAACTAAAAAAATAAAAAGGAAAATGGATGTCCAGGTATTTTTGGGTATTGACACTAACATTGTCTTTAATTGTTTTTTTTTTTCCTTAAACTAAAGTAAAATATTGAATAAAACCTTTTGGTTGTTTTGTGTTTTAAATTTTTAATAAATACCAAGATATTGAGAAGGTCGAGTTTTATTACGATACTGGAAATGAGCAACAAAGATGTGGGAGGGAAAAGCTACTTTTGCAGTAATAAGAGTAGGCTATTTGCATATTAATTGAAAGTGTATGCCAAAACTCAAAAGGTAATAAAATATATTCAATAGAAAGGACATTTAAAAAAAAAAAAAATAGCTTAGTAAAAGTGCTTTTAAGTTATTTTTCATTCAATTTTAAATATTAAAGAAATATTAATTTTTTAAATCATACTCTAAATAATACAAATGCATGTCAGGAAGTTTTTGTAGTATGTGGGCTCTATAATGGGTGAAGATGTACTGTATGCCAGCAAGCATGTGGGTTGGCAACACTGCTTAGCTCATCCTACCCAGAATTCAAACTGACACTGTACTTCCCTCCCATTTTCTATTCTTTGTTTGATTTTCTATTTACTATTTACTAGCCTTTCTGGTTATTTGATTATTTATTTTATATATGAACTTCACCCGGGAACAGTTATGAATGCAAGGTGATAGGCTACTTCTAACGGAGGTCGTATAAGATATTCTTGTATACGACATTAGTCGTTTTCCCTCCAGCAGTGAACACGAAAAGATTTCAGTTTGATGTAACAAGCGATAGAGCCACGTAAAGCAGTCCATGAGAAAAACATTCTCCATTAAGATCAACACCAGTCACTCTAAGTGTCTGATCCTGTGCTTTGTTTATAGTCATGCCAAAGCAGACTCTTACTGGAAATTGTACTCGTTTGAAACGATAAGGCAAATCTGAAGGAATCATAGGGATTCTGGGTATTAAGACCGTTTCTCCTGTACCACAGCTAGTTAAGATAGTTGATTCAATGAAACAGTTTTTTCAAAGTTTTCACTACCAATCGTGTCCCATTGCATAACTTTGGTGGTTGTAAATTACGTAGCAATATAATAGGCACTCATACTTTTAAAATAAGCTTGTGTGGTGGCAAGCCAGAAGGAAATAAAGAATTTAGGAATTCTGTAGGGTAATGAACTGCTTCTTCACTATCGACTACTGCGTCTAGCCTACTGAGTAATATACTACAGCCTGGGCAGTGAATTTGGAGAACACCAAGTCATTAGTTTTCACAGCTTGTTCGTTTGTCGGCGATAATATTGCTATTTCTTTAAACCATGAATGAGACTTGTTAGATAGGCCATGGATTTGAGGATAAACGCTATCAATCAATTCTTGAATACTGCTTACTAAAACACAGAAATCGTCACTGAGGGTAATTTTCCCGTCAATGACCGGTAAATCTCCATTTCCGACTCTAAGTAACAAATTAGCAAACTAACTATTATCTTCTGAAGATAAGAGTAGCCTACTCTCATGTTAGTTTTGAGTGCCAATTTGTTATATCTGGCCAGATGTAAGATATTTTTAATGAAGCGTTCACTTCGTCGGCTCTCGTTCCTCTGGTAACAACTGGTAAGATTTGACGAAAATCTCCGGCGAACAAAACTGTGCAGCCACCCATAGATATGTTCCGATTCCTTAGATCACTCAAGGTCCTGTCTACAGCTTCAACGGAAGTTTTGTGCGACATTGTAGCCTCATCCCATACAACTAAAGAACAATTTTGGATTAAACTGGCAGTGTTACTTTGTTTTGAAATATTACATACATTTCCATCATTACTGCTGACTTTCAAAGGCAGTTTAAATGTTGCATGTGCTGTTCTTCCTCCTTCCAAAAGAGTGGCCGCAATTCCAGATGATGCGACGGCAAGAGCAATATTACCACCAGACCTCACTTCGGCGAGCAACACATTAATCAAGAACGTTTTGCCTTTGCCTACAGGGGCATCGAGAAAAAATATCTTACCTTCCTTCTTAGTGTTATAAGCTTGTTTCTGATCGTGGTTCAGACGGTGTTCTTCTTGAGCAACGGTTTGAAGGTGCTGAGAACGAAGTCTTTCTTTCTCTTGTGGCAATCTAGAAATTATTTGTTGCTCTGTTTCATTGTTACGTGATAAGCACTTTTTTTTCGATGTCAATGAACTATGACCTATATCCGTTTTACATCTCGGCATGATGGCTTAACATCACTGACTGGACTATTAATTATAACGAATTCTTGTCAGACGTAATTTAAGAATGGCGAGGTGCATGAAACACAAATCCCCCTTCCCTCCAATCTTAAATTGACTGTGTATTTTGCGGAACGAAAAGTTCACAGACGAAATGAAGATAAGCCGAGTTGCACTTCCAGGGAATGGCGAGTTGCATGAAACACAAATCCCTCTTCCGTCCAATCTTAACTTGACTGTGAATTTAGCAGAACGGAAAGTTCACAGGCGAAATGAAGAAAAACCGAGTTGGACTTCCAGGGAAACTCCAAACACAACCAGCCTTCTCTGAAGTCTTAACTCAACACGACTCGACGGTTTGCTGCTGGCTGTATCTGGGGTAATAGGTTCGCCCGCTAATTAGGCTGTAACAGGGTTAATAAGACTCGCCCTTAGCTAGCTCGTAAACTGTCGCCGCAATATTAGAATGGACATGGTTGGAAGAAATGAAAACGTAAAAATACTTATAGTGGGCGATGTATTGAAGATAGAGGTATGCTTTCCTGGATTTTATGTAGAACTTTTCATGCTGAACAATTCTTACACTCATAGTATTTAGATATGTTTAACGGTTTGCCCAAAATAAACTTACAAAGTGCTCGGACGCCAGGTTTTTTTGTTTATTTTTTCACTGAAATCGTTACTGCTCTGCTTCCTTTGATCATAAATAAATTATTTTCTACAGAAATCATCCTCGAGATATCCTTTACAGAATTGTGAAAACCGCATCAAAATCTATCCAGAGGTTCTCGAGATTACCCGTGACATCCAAAAATCGGGGACTTTGTTTTATACTAAGTAGAGATGATATTACAAACTGTTCTGAAAAACTGTACATTACACCTTTTGTAGAACTTGGCCAATGCTCTGAATAAATTTCCCCCAACTTTTATCTCAATGTTTGCAAAAAAGCCTAATTCAATTCTAACCCTGAGTTTTTCAGGTTATAACTATTGAATTTTATCTCCTGATCTAATTCCCAATTCTAATTCTGTTTTTAAGTCCCAATTCTAATTTAATTTTATTTTATTAACTATCTAATGTTGTTACATTTCTAAAAAGTTAATGTAGAATAGTTTGCATACCGTTACCCTTTTTTAAGGTTTAACTTACCATGACACAGGATTTTAATGAAAAATCTGTAATACCCGGGTATTTACCCAAATTGGGTATTTGCCCGGATATATATCCTGGGTATTTACCCCGGTTTATAAATACCTGGGTATTTTACATCACTAATATTAGGTATGTGTGGCTTTTATCTGAACATGTAATCCATTCATTTAAGCCTAGATTACGATGACGTCATCGTTGGTGCTCTCTTTAAAATTAAAATAATAACAATACTCTTCCACTTCCTATTCAAATAATTATCATTGTTAAAACTTCTTCACTGCCATCAATTCAAATGATCTATCAAGCATTGATCAGCTGTTCATCGCCTCTGCATAACATCACACATCTGTATCAGCTGATATCCATTATGTTACACTAGCTGACCATCATCATCATAATCATCTTGTACAGTTTCCAGCCCCAGGCTGGGTCTGTTTGGAACATAAGCCTCGCCACTTAGTTCTTTCTTCCCACCACCTCTCCACTGTCACTCTGGTCCAGTCCTCGCCTCTCTTCTTGACACATTCCTCCACTCCTTTCAGCCATCTATCTCTTGGTCTTCCCCTTGGTCGTTTCTTCTGCATCTGCATCTCATGTATCCTCTTGAGAATCTTCTTCTCATCCATTCTCTTTGTCTATACCACCTCAGTCTTGATGTCTCAATCCTACCTTGCAAGGGCTCATCTTTCACCATTTCCCTGACCTTTTCATTCCTCACCCTGTCTCTTCTTGTTACTCCGATCCTACTTCGCAGGAACTTCATTTCACCTGCCTGTATTCTGCTTATGTCTCTTTTCTTCATTGTCCACGTTTCTGAAGCATAGGTCAGTATCGGGATATAGTAGCTTCTGTATAACACTTCCTTGCTTTTTTGTGGGACATCTTTATTCCACACTAAGCTCCTAATGCTTCTCAGAAATGCTTCTGCCTGTCTGCCACGTTCCGTAATTCTTTGTCATTTCTCCCATTTTCCTCCACTATACTTAACAAGTACTTGAGACTTTCCACCTTCTTCAGCTGCCCACCTCCAAGTGTTATCCCACTCATTGGTCTGTCCTTTTTCCTAGTCGTTAACAGGATCTCACATTTACTGATGTTGATCTTCCATCCGTACTCTCCCACTGTTTCTTCCCAAGCCTTCAGTTGCTCCTGAATTTCCTCCTCCTTGTTTCCCCAGACCATGAGATCATCTGCAAACACCATTGCTTTCATCGTATCTTCTCCTATCTTTCCTGCTATCCGTGTCATTACCTCGTCCATAACCACAATAAAGTGAAGGGGTGACAGCGCACTACCCTGTTTCAGGCCACTCATTTGTCTGAACCAGTCTGTTCTTTCCCCTCCAACTTTCACACAACTCACACTTCCACAATACATCTCCTTCACTCTGCCTACAGTCTCTTTTTCCACTCCCATGTTTTCCATTGCTTTCCAAACCTTCTCCCTATACACACTATCATAGGCCTTTTCGATGTCCAGGAAGGCCATCAACAGATCCTCACCAAATTCGTAGTGGTGTTCCTGGAGCTGTCTCACTGAAAATATGAGATCCACTGTTGATCTCCCAGGTCTGAATCCATACTGTTCCTCTCTCAATTATCTCTCCACTTTGGCTCGTATTCTACTTTCTAATATCTTTTCATATATCTTGGCACAGTGAGGTTTGAGTGTGACTCCCCTGTAATTTCTGCACTCCTTTCTGCTTCCTTTCTTAAATATTGGGACAATTAATCCTTTCTTCCAATCTTCTGGGGTCTTTTTCTCCTTCCATATCACTCTCATCACACGGTACAGCCACTGTTTCCCAACCTCCCCTGCTGCCTTCACCATTTCAATACTCACTTCATCCACACCTGGTGCCCTTCCTTCTTTCATCTTGTCTATAGCAATTTCCAGTTCTCTCCAAGTCAGGTCCTTTTCCATTCCTGTGTTGTCTTCTCCATCTTCCAATACATTGTCTTCCTCCCTATGACCATTTGGATTCAGCAAATCCTCAAAGTACTCTTTCCACACTGTCTTGAGTGTCTCTTTGTTGTGTACCTCATTTCCGTTTTTGTCCATCATTACCACATCCTCTCGCAGACCTCTTCTCTTACTTTTGACCATCCCATAAAGAACTTTCTTATTTCCTCTGCTGTCTTCCTCCATCATCTCTGTCCACTTTACCATTCACTTCTTCCTCTGCTCTGCGACAATCTTGTTTGCTTCTTTCTTCTTTATCTTATAATCTTCCCTTGCCAGATCAGTTCTTTCCTGGATCCACACTCTGAAAGCCTTGTTCTTCCTTCCCACAGCTTCTTTTACTCTCTCATTCCACCATGGTGTCTCTTTACACCACTTTCTGTTGCTTGTTCTTCCACATACTGCCACTGCAGCTTCCACCATTGTGCTTTTGAATTGTGCACCAAGATGGCGATGTTAAATGTAAGTCACAAACGGTTATCTCTTGAAAATTGTTCCCAATCGGGTGATGTAAGTGTTCAATGTGATAACAATTCTTTATTTCTTGAAGAGGTGTGTCTTAATTGTGAAGACAAATCATGTAGTGGCGAAAAACTTTTGAGATGTGAACGAAATCAACAGGAAAACAAGTACGAGTTGCCGCGAGCGGCGAATGAAGCTGAACTCCTCAAATTAGAATTGGCCTCCAAAGAGGAAATAATCAAAATGCTTGTGGTTGATTTAAAAAATGCACAGTCACAAATAAGTCTCCTTAAAGAACGACTACAAGCAGAAGAAGATAGGCCTACTCAGGCAGACTATTTAGAGGTTAGGTCTAAAACCAATGCACGCTTTCCAAGAAGTAGGCCTAACTTGGTGAAATCTGGGAATATTCCTAACGACTTTATCTCCCAGAATCCGTTTGAAATCCTCAGCCGTTCCGATTCCCAAGTAGAAGAAAGACAAAATACCGGTATTGAAAACGAGACATCCAGACGCGACAAACCTACCCATAACCCTAAGAAAAGGAGACGTCCCCGTGTACTTGTCATGGGTGACTCAATTCTGCGAAATGTAGGCCCAGTAGTTGATGATGCCGCAGTCTATTGCTATCCAGGAATAAGAACTGATCAATTAACTAGAAAGGTATGGGCAAACGAGGTTCGAGAAGACCCTGAGGTGGTAATGATTCATGTAGGGACCAATTGTTTGAACAGTTCTCCAACACCAACTCACATTATGAATGACATGGACAAGCTCGTGGACGAAGTGAAGAGTGCCTTTCCGAGTTCGAAAGTGTGTGTTAGTGGTGTATTACTAAGACGTGACATAGACTCACGGTACATTAATGCCGTGAATTCAACACTGGATTGGTTGTGTAGTGAAAAAAACATTATTTTTTTAGAAGGGAACTCTTGGTTACAAGACAGGGACCTTGCTTATGATGGTCTCCACCTCAATAGAAGAGGAACAATGAAATTTGGAAAACTTTTAAACAGAGTTGCCAAGTTTTTACTCTCGGAAAACTAATTGCTAGAACGAGTGATGATATCTTATTGTTTAGAGAGAAGAAAGCGCTGACTACAAGTGGACACCTAGGTGAAGTACAGTGCAGTGAACATAAGTACAACTCTTTGAATGAGTTCATGCAACAGGACTGTAATATAAGTGCATGCATAAACTCATTAGAATTAGGTGGAGAGGTTAGGTGTTTGTACATTAATAGCAGAAGTATTCGGAATAAGCTTGATGACATTGAAATTCTCTTGCAAATGATAGGCCAGATAGATGTATTGGTAGTTACAGAAACCTGGGTGAAAAGTAATGAGGCAGATTTTTATAACTTCAACAATTTCACAAGTGTGTTTGCTCATAGAGATGACAAAGTTGGTGGGGGTCTGGGTATTTATGTATCACACAAATGGAAAGTGAATGTTAAAAGAAAGTGTGAAATGAATCATAGTTTGATGTGGATTGAGGTATTCAGAGATGATGTTAAAAGTAATAGGCCAACATATAAAAGCATTGATATTATTGCAGCATATAACCCCAATAGAAGCAATGCCATACCCTTCTTAAATTCATTTGAAAGTTTTCTTAGCCAGATAAACAATAAATTATGCATCTTCCTCGGAGATACCAACATTGATATCCTAGCTGATGATCAATTAAGAAGGAAATATCTAAATCTAATAGCATGCTATGGGTTTAAACAGTGCAACACTAAATATGCTACACGACTTTGTGACACTGCAGCTACCTTAATAGATCACGTGTCACTAAACAATTCAGAATTAAGTTATAAAATATCAAATGTCAGCAATGATATTAGTGATCACAGTATATTAATTCTTGATATTTCCAAGACCAATTATAGCACGTACACTCAGTCACATAACTCGACAAAATCAACAACATACGAGGACTCTTGGGATAGGCAACACACTCCTGAAACTAATATATCTATAAACGCTGATTCCCATAATGATGCAAACAGTACTGTTAACTCTCTATATAACTCTTTCATCAAACAATTGAATCTAAGGAACAGGCATAGTCAAAGAAAAATAACAAACAAAACTAACAATAAAAGACAGACTACTAACTTACCATGGGTCACAGCTGAACTCCTTACACTTATAAAACAACGAGACAGTCTGCATGCAAAGCTCAAAAATCCCCTTCACAAAAATAATAATGATATGAACCAAGAATACTGTAGATGCAGGAATAGTGTAACAAACTTAAAAAGAAGACTAAAGTCAAATTACTACTCAGAAAAATTCAGAACATATGGAAACAATTCCAAAAAAACTTGGGAGACTATCAAAGAAATCATACACAACAAAAAACCAACAGTTGAGACATGCACTTCACTTGAAATAAACAACAAAATTATCACAGACAATCAAGAGCTATGCGAATCATTCAACTTGTTCTTCACAAACATTGCTGGAAGTCTAGCAAAAGCTATTCCTGAACAGAAGGAAATCCTCAGTAAGGACCACAAGCAGTCAAATTCCCTCTACTTATATCCAACAGATGAAGCAGAGGTCAAGTCCATCATCACAAATTTAAAGAATAAAAAGAGCTGTGGCTTAGATAGGATCAAGACAAATTTCATTAAAAACAATATGCAATCATTTATTAAAATCTTGGTTGAAATGATTAATGAGTCCTTAGTTACTGGCATGATACCAGATGACTTAAAAGTGGCCAAAGTAGTTCCTATATTTAAGGGTGGTGACAAAAGAAATCCAAATAATTATAGACCTGTTTCTATTTTATCGGTAGTTTCAAAAATTCTGGAAGAAGTGGTAAAAACAAGATTGCTTTCATTTCTGAACAAGAATACATTCTTTCATAATATGCAATATGGATTCAGGGAAAAATCTAGTACTGAGGCAGCAACTATTGACCTAATAACAATGCTACAAGAAACTATTGACAAAAATAATATGGCAGTTGGGTTATTTATTGATATCACAAAAGCCTTTGATACAGTAGATCATAAAATACTGTTGTCAAAATTAGAAAATGCTGGTGTCCGAGGTATAGCTCTAAAATGGTTCCAAAGCTACCTTCTTGGAAGAAAGCAGCATGTAGCTTTGAATAAATGCATAAGTTCAGGAAAATATATAACTCATGGCGTTCCACAAGGATCTATACTTGGACCTACATTATTCTTAATGTATATAAATGATATTGTGGAATGTAATTTGAGAGGGCATATCAAATTGTATGCAGATGATACAATTATCTTCTACACTGGGAAAGACATAATTGAAATCATACAAAATGTGCAACAAGATATAAATACTCTCTCACAATGGTTCCAGGCCAATAAATTAACAATGAACCTACAGAAGACCAATTACATGGTAATTTCAAAACAAAGCATGAAAGAAATCACACATGACAAAATATATATAAATAATATTGAAATAAAAGAGGTTAATCAGGCAAAGTATTTAGGTCTAATCATCGACAAACACCTGACCTGGATTGAACACGTTGAACGAATTGCTAAGAAACTCTCACCTGTAGTGGGGATCCTAAGGAAACATCGGTATCTTATTCCCCTAAACCTTGTAAAACAAATCTACTATTCACTTGTACATAGCAAGCTCCAATATTTAAATGTTATTTGGGCTCACTGCAGGAAATCCACACTGAATGATTTAATGACTATTCAGAATAGGGCTATTAGAAACATATTTAACCTTCCTTACTGCACTCCAGTAAAAGATCTGTACATCAAAAGTAAAATTCTACCCCTCAGCATAAGTGCAGAACTCCGAGCAGCTATGCTAATATACAAGATTAAACACAACACAATACTCTATAGCTCTCCCTACATCTTGAACTCAGACAATCATTCTTATGGAACTAGGCATGCGAAGGACGTAGCCTTGTATATCATTCACTCTTCTAAATATGGTAGAAATAGTTTCAAGTTCTCTGCATCACAGTCATATAATAAACTTCCTGATGAAGTAAAAAGTGCACCAACTTTGTCGGTATTTAAGAGGAAAACTATGGAAGTATTGTGGGAAAAATTCGATGCATCTTAATACATCAAATAAGTTAAGTTATGTATAAGATTAAAAATCCTAAGTGCTTATCATTTTAAGGGACCTTGGTCTAAACAATCTTAGATATGGTATCAACCTTATAATAGGCCTATGTCCTTATTCATCAATTTGTGTTACCTACAGAATTTTCTTCCTTGGTGTGTAAACACACATATTACTGTACAATTCCTCTGTACGAGCCTATGGCTCTTTGGAATTAATTGAATAAAATATCTAATTGCTTCCATTCCTCTTCCCCTGTTTTAGGATTGTCTGTTGGCATCCTTTCCCTTATTATCTTCTGGAATTCTTCCTCGACTTCCTTTTCCTTGAGTTTCCATACTTTGATTCTCCTTTCCTGGTACTCTGTCCTCTTGCTATCCTTAACAACTCCCAGGTTCATTACAAGTATTCTGTGGTCGCTATCTAAGGCCTCTGATGGTATTACCTTTATATCTCTCACACTTCTCTTCATTTCCCAGTCGTACAGCATGTAATCTACCAAAGATTTCTTTGTTAAATCACTGCTGTACCACGTTACCTTGTGGCTTTCTTTCTTCCGGAACCAGGAGTTGCCTACCACTAAACCGTTTCTCTTGCAAAAATCCAGCAACTTTCTCCCTTCTTCATTCCTGCTACCCCATCCTTCTGCTCCCAATACATTTTCATATCCTTGCCTTTCACTTCCTACATGTGCATTCAAATCTCCCATGACAATGATGCTCTGACCATTCAACTGCTGTTGTAGCTCCTCCTCAAAGTCTTCCTTCTCTTGAGCTGTACATCCAACTTGAGGGGCATATACCTGGGCTATGTCCAGGCTTCTTCCCTTTACAGTTACTCTGATCTTCATGATCCTGTCACTTATTCCCTTTACCTCTTCCTTCATTCCATCTCTCACAACTACTCCTACTCCACTGCTCCTTCCTTCACTGTTCCCACTCCTGTACAACCGGTACCCTTTCCTCAGTTCTCTGTGACCTTCTCCTTTCCATCTTGTTTCTGCCAAGCCCAGTACATCCAGTTTTCTTCTCTCCATCACATCTACAATCTCCTCCACTTTTCCTGTCAGTGTCTGTATGTTTAATGTCCCAACTCGTAGTCCATTAGCATATCCGGGTCGTCGTCGTTTACATCCGTCCTTTCCGAGGCCTGTTCCTGGTTTGAAAGCAAATATGATATCCACTACTGCCTTGCTAGGCCTATCGTAGCTTCACCAGAGCCCCGTCAGCCGTCACTTTTCAGGGTTCCCATAGAGCCTTCACAGCTACCGTAGCGGTCCCGGGGCACACCAAGTCCCCACTGTACTTCACCCCTACAGGCAATCCCCTACTTCATGCCGTTGCCCATCTCCCACCACGTGGAGGAGGGGTTGGACTTGTGGGAGACTAGCTGACGTTACCAAACATAAAGTACTCTTCCAAACAATGGCTTTCTCTAAATATGCATTTCCAATACTTCTCCATAATATTTCATCGCAGAACATCATAAACTATCTCTTTCCATACTTCAGTGCAGTTGCACTCTATATAAAGGGAGGTAGTGCGCAGTTCGCTACTCCTGTGGGGAGTCCGGGCGGGGACACCAAGAGCTAGCTTGGCGTAACCCCACACAAGTCACGGCACAAACTTAAAGAAAAAGAAATGCTGAGTTTTAATTCACTGACCGTGAAAGCCAATATACCATCTTTTTGGAACCCTTCATAGCGAGGTTAAGGCTGCTTGAGCTTTTAGTTCTCGCAGTAATGAGGTGCAGTTGCACCCTATATAAAGCGAGGTAGCACGCAGTTTGCTACTCCTGTGGGGGGTCCGACAGCAAGAGCCCGCTGATGAGCCAGCTTGGTGTCCTAGGCGAAACCCCACACAAGATATGGCACAAACCTAGAAAAAATGCTGAGTTTTAATTCACTGGCCGTGAAAGCCAATATACCATATTTTTGGAAGCCTTCATAGGGAGGTTAAGGCTGCTTGAGCTTTTAGTTCTCGCAGTAATGAGGTGCAGTTGCACTCTATGTAAAGGGAGGTAGTGCGCAGTTCGCTACTCCTGTGGGGGTCCGGGTGGGAACACAAGAGCCCTCTGATGAGCCAGCTTGGTGTCCTATGCGGTATCCCACACAAGACACGGCACAAACTTAGAAGAAAAATAAATACTGAGTTTTAATTCACTGGCCGTGAAAGCCAATATACCATCTTTTTGGAAGCCTTCATACGGAGGTTAAGGCTGCTTGAGCTTTTAGTTCTCGCAGTAATGAGGTGCAGTTGCACTCTATGTAAAGGGAGGTAGTGCGCAGTTCGCTACTCCTGTGGGGGGTCCGGGCGGGGACAGCAAGAGCCCGCTGATGAGCGAGCTTGGTGTCTTAGGCGAAACCCCACACAAGACACGGCACAAACCTAGAAAAAATGCTGAGTGGAATCAGTGTTTACATTTTTCAACTTGGCAACACATGCAGTTAGAGGGTGAGCCAGATTCCCAAACCTATTATGCAAATACACAGAAGGGCTCGAGCCCGGACCTTTCCGTCAATCCCCCAGGGGCTCACATCTAGTGGGACGTGGGTTGGCGACCGCGGGACCCCAGCTGAGTCCGGCATTGCTTCCACTTACTTGTGTCGGGCTCCTCTCCGTCTTCTTTCCTGTCGACCTCCCTTGATCAACTTTTGTTCTTTTCCGACCCGACGGTATTAGGGTATCCGAGGCCTAGGGAGTCTTTCGCTTTCCCGCCTTAATTGGCCCTTGTCTCATCTTTCATGATCCCTCCTTCTTCGAGAGGTCTGACCTCTTGTTTTCTTTTCTCTTTAAGATTCCCACACTGTTTTTGTTAATTGGCTCCCCGTATAACTTAATTCCCTTTAGCTTTTTTTTTTTTTTCCTTTCCTTTTTTTTTGCATCTACACTCCATCTTGTAGGTATTTTCAATCTACGTTGCATTTTGTAAGTCTTTTCGATCTAAATTGCATTTTGCCAGTGTTTTCAGCCTCCATTGCATTTTGTAAGGATTGACAATCTAAATTGCTTTTTAGTAAGTCTTTCAATATATGGGCTGGGACTTTTGTGAGTATTTTGAATTTCAATTGCATTTTGTAAGTATTTTCAACCTAAACCACTTTTTGCAAGTATTTTCAATCTAAATTGCATTTTGTATGGTCGGCATTTAGCAAGTATTTTGATTCTCAATTGCATTTTGTGGGTATCTTGAATCTAAATTACCTTTTGTAAATATTTTCAATCTATATTGCATTTTGTAAGTATTGCCTATCCAATTGAGTAGCTTGAATCTACTGTGCATTTTGTAAGCATTTTCAATTTCAATTGCATTTTGTAAGCATTTTGAATTTCAATTGCTCTTTGTGAATATTTTGGATTTTAAATGGGTTTAATCTGAATTGCATTGTGTATTTTCAATTTCAATTGCATTTTGTAAGTATTTTGAACCTCAATTGCAATTTGTACGTATTTTCAATCTCATTTGCATTTTGTAAATATTTTGAATATCAATTGCATTTTGTAAGTATTTCGACTCTACATTGCATTTTGTACGTATTTTGAACCTCAACTACATTTTGTGCATATTTTTCAATCTCTTCCTTTTGTGAGTATTTTCGTTCTAAATTCCCTTTTGTAAGTATTACCACTCTCCATTTTGTGAGTAGTTTCAATGAGTTCCTTTTTGTAAGTATTTTATGTCTCACTTAATTTTCGTTCTGGTTTCCACTTCATTGTCATTTTCGCTGTCACCCAGACCATTAGGGGCCAATAACCTTAAAACAACAATTATCATCATCATCATCATCTTTGTGTCCATTTCGAGCAAGTACATACTCACCATCACCTGGACTACCAAAGTCCCAATCACTAGATCCAATCCGAGAAGAAAGATTTTGCTTGTCACGTAAGACTTTTGTCTCTCGACTTAGGTTATGAAGAATTATGAGGCATAATGCCTGGCGTAGAAGGAAAACGATCGACTCTAGTAGTCTGAAGAAGGTTTTGCCTTGGGGCAATCACGACTAGGAAGATTGATTTGATTAACACCCCTCGTAATAGAAGTAGAAACAGCACATACAGGTCGAGATTTAGCATTCGGTAAGAATAAGTTACTCCACCACACGAGTTACTCACCGTGTACACAGGTTTAGTGACATACACCGTACGAGGCATCTCAGTATGACCAACACCCTTGCACTCGGTTGCAAATTATCAGATCCAGGTAGGTTACAATTTACATCAACGTTGGGGTACCCATAGCAGAAACAGGACGAGCAAGTAATGGGACTAGATAATTTGACCTAATTCCCAGTCTATCACGTTAAGACACCATTAACTGGCATTCCCTCTGTGGCAGGGACATACCTCGAAGAAACACCAAGAGAATTTGGGCTACCACCAGCATCACCACTACTGGTTGGTACCACCTGTACAGAACTTGACCCAGATTCAGGGATCACATCACAATTCACACTTGACAAAATTTCACAGATAAAGGAATACAGAACCTAGGATTAACTACCTCAACAGAACTAACTATAGGCAACAATGTACAACTACCATCTACAGACAACCTATGGTTAGTTGAAAGATGATGATGATGATGATGATAATTGTTGTTTTAAGGGGCCTAACATCTAGGTTGGTATCAGGGTTGGTAACACTACCACACTTGACAGACTGAGGCTGCCTCGCAGTACTCAGAATTACACCACTTAATGACAGAACTTAGCAGATTCTAGCAAATACCAGAAACCTTTGAATTATTACCAGAAACTTTAGACTTACTAGCCACTAGGCTATTCAAGTTGGCAACCCTGAGTGAATCTTTTACATTAATACCAGAACTTGAGTCATCAAACACCTTATCAGCACACTCCACAAGTTTACGTTGAGCTTCAATAACATCTAATGGCTCCTCATCAGAGCGATGAGCAGGCACAATCAAAATATCCTCACACCTAGTGAACAAATATTGTAGGCGAGCGCGCAGTCTATCGTACTGAGCAGATGTACTATAGTCGTCAAGAAAACATAAATTAATAAGGTTAGAGCAAAGATCTACTTTATACACAATTTGGGACTCGCCCACTTGAAAGTTAACACCAGACAGCTCCGGCAACACAACGGGGATATGATAGGCAGATTTCAACACAGCACGAGCCAGGTCCATGTTCACTGGAGTCTCCATGCCTCTAATATTCAGCTCATAGCTGACCTCGTCCTCGTGCAGGAACTGAGGGTCCGGTACGTTGCGTTCCGTCATGATAATATGATGAAGATGAAACCAAATCAGATTAGAGAACAGAAATTCACACTTCCCTAAATAAAGGAAAGGAAATCCTAACATGATTTGACTGAAGAAATGAATTTAAAACTTAGACATGACCAGTAATAAGGGTAGTTAACTTTTGGTACCATAAAAAAAATCTCAGTTAGATACGAGGGTTAATAAGCAGCATGGTAAGCGGAAATAAAATCACACTCTACATAGCACTTACTGTTCTCACCCTTTTGTGTCGGAACGAATTCCGGCCCAAGAGAGAGACTGCCCCCTGCCCAGATTTTAGGCTACCTGGAAGACAGGGAAGGGGGACTTTGGGCAGTGCCCGGAAAGTGGGCAGCTGGGAATATTCCCCAGAGGGGTGGCTATTGGGAAATGCCAAAAGGAAAAACATGTCAAACAAATTAAGAAAAATATAAATCTATTCTGATATTGGAAACAATACTCTAAGGAAAATAAGGAACAAGAACACATGAAAACAAACACATTGCCAGTCATGCCAACAAACCTCTGGGGTGGGAAAATGATACCTGTAATCAATTAATAAATGAAAAATTAATTAATGAAGATTAAGAATAACCAAAGTAAATGAACGAGCAATTGAATGCAATAATACGTGGTTAAACATGATGTTAACTCAACACACGGCTTCACTTTGAACATTCACCACATGTGAACACCACACAACCTCGTGGCAAGAAAACTTTAAGTATACAATGATATTCTCATTTGAAACTATGTTACGTAGAAAATGAAATAAACTGGAGCTCCACACTACAAAATTCACTCATAACCTTGTTCGTAAGATGAACCAAATAACTAAACCAAAGTCCAATGCAATAAACATGACCGACGCTCAGCCCACAAACACACGTCTTGTCTCAACTATAGCTGGCAAGTGACGATCAGGCGCTCGGACTACAATGCCCGAGCGGGTCAGGCAACAAAGGAAGGAACATAGACGACAATGGTAAGGGTTATGCTGCCTATTTTTAAGACCTATTTACCCACACCAAAAGCATATGTGAAAATATAAGAAGTAACCCTTTACCAAATGAAAAGCTGAAAAATGAAAGTATTAATAATAATAAATTCTGTCTTAGGATGGCGCTGTCCCTACTGTGTGTAGTTCAGTGTGGCTTACCACATGTATGAGATATTAGATTTAACTTGAACGGGCTGGCGACTTGGCCATAAGCCTGGATACTATGAAAGCTGTTTTTTAAGTAAGGACCGTTTTTTTTTATTAAACCCGTAGTTAGTGCGCACGCCACAACAAGCGTGCGCGCTACCTCCCGGCATCCTTTGCGAACAAGCAGGCGTCAGTTGTAGCTGTGTAGCTAACCTGTACACTGAACTGTGCATCTTTACAATGTTCAAGATTGTTGAATCGCCCGCCGCGTGTGAGGTACGATCTGTGATACTTTTTTGAGTGCAAGAAACATGTCAGCTTTTTGAGGTGTATGGTGACAATGCAATGAACATTTTCACGGCCACTTTTGAACTCGCGTACGGTACCCATTATCGCACTTTACCGTCACAGCGCAAGATCATGGCAAGACCTCACACTGCTGCCCGGACTAGGGAACTGATTGACTCTTTTGGGTGGGAAGTTTTGGATCACCCACCGTATAGCCCTTCGTCATCTTGGTGGGAAGCGCTCCACCGACGATGAAGAAGTGAAAACAGCTGTGAATTCTTGGTTGTCAGAGCAGGCGGCAAACTTTTATGCAGAGGGATTTCAGAACTTAGTTTTAAGGTATGACAAGTGCCTAAATAAACAAGGCAACTATGTAGAAAAATAGAGGAAGGTATGTAAAACCTAAAAATAAATGTGGTTTTAAAATAAAATGTTCGGTTGATCTTAAAAAATAAAAAGCCCTTACTTAAAAAACAGCCCTCGTAGATCAAAACATTATTTGAATAAATATTGGTTCAAGAGAACACAGTTAGAGAAAGCAAGCCATGTGGCAAACCATATAGTGTAAGATACGCGCATTGAGGCCATGAGACTAAGTTAAATGCTAATATAAGAGTTCGAGCGTAACCAGAATAGTTCTTAGCTCATTATAATGTTCTCTTAATTAGTCATTAGTTCATTCGTGGCAGCTCAATGGCTACCCTCGCTGTCCCAGCGCGGAGCCAAAGCTCTCTGCGCCACACGACCGCACACTTACTTGGCTGGAAGCAGACAAGCGAGCCCTTCCGTAGCACAGTAGTTTGCCCTCTCAAACACAAAGGCTCGTCTACACGCATGCACGCCAATACCAACCGCGAATAGTTTACCGGGCACCAAGTCGCCCATATCAGGCCAGGGGATTTGGCCAGGGAAGGGTGGCAAACCCACCATAGAAACGAAGTAATGATTCAGCTAGAATTCAAATCATTCTAGATCTTGCGAGAAAGACGCAACCAGTAAGTATAGGGTGTCCCGCAAGTAAATGTACCAATTTGGAAATCGAAATCTTTTTTTTAGCTTTTAATGAGTTCACGGATGTGGGATATAGGTGGCAGTTCGACAGTGTGGCGGCTTTCGGCCGGCACACACATATTTCTAACGGTTTTAATATTTTGATGATTTGTTAAGGTTTAGGAAGGACTACAGATTTTCAGAAACATGTACTGATTTTAAATATTTTATTGCTGAGAGGTGGAAGATTTAGATTATATTTAGTTGTCGAATTCAGCATGGATCCACAACACTTCAACATGGTGTTAATTTTTTCCAGTGATTTATTCGTTGGTTTATGTACTGTACCTGCAGATTTAGACTGTCAGCGGTAGCTACGCTCGCTAACGTGCAGCGCTAAGCTATAGGGCAAAGGTTTCTGCGGACTTGGTAGACGTGGGTTCGAGCCCCACCGCGGCCGTCCTTGAAATGGTTTTCTGTGGTTTCAACTCCAGGCAAATACTGGGGCGGTACCTCCTGACAGGCCACGGCCGCTTCATTCCACATCCATGCCTAGTTTCATTCATTCATTTCATCTCTCATTAACTCCTCTCACAAGGTTGGCGTCGGGTAGGGTATCGGGCCGTACAATCCATCCCCCACAAAGTCTTTCATCGCATCTTATCCCCGACCCCGTTGTAAACGGGAATAATAAGGGGTAGATATAAATCACGTCAAAAGAAAGGATGAAAATGTTACTCCAAGTTACTCATACTATGGGCTTTTTATTCACTCTACACTTCATGCACCCAATGTCCATTCTGCAGTTAATAGTTTGCAGGACATTGCATGTACTGTATGTTCATAAATGTAATTAGGGTCATTCTTTATTTTTATTTTTTTTACCTCTCAAATCTGATCAACCATATCAACATTGCCCACAGCACCAGGGTATTCCTTGTCAGTATAAGAAACTAATATCCTATCTGGATACTTATGAATGATTTGTTACTATACAGGTGGAGAGTCCTGTCAATATCGAGATGCCATCCCCTAGCAGTGATCCTCAGCGCACACGAGCAAACAGTACTACAACCATTCCCGCTGGTGGCAATGGCCACCAGCACCTGCCAGATATATCATCCCTGGATATCAAGAACCTGTCAAACAGCAGCATCAATAAGGACGAGTTTGATTTCTTTCAAGACATGGAGCCAGTCATTTCCAAGCCACCCATTCTTCATATTGAAAATCAGAACCCTACCAATAGTTCTCTCACAAAAAGTCGGAATCTCTTTGAAGTGAATTCTCTGACCAGTGAGGAAGGGGAAGGCGAGGCATGGGGAGATGATATAGTGGAGTGGAGCTTGGATAATGAACCCGAACCCCCTCAGATTGAGGACTCCCAGACGGTGCCTCAAGTTTGAGCAATGTGTACTAATACTGTACTGTAAGTGTTTTGAGTTTGCACTACATTTGAGACAGGAGAGCTTTTATATCAAGCAGAAAGCTGTAAATAGCATTGTTCTCTCTCCTAATACCGTATAGATTGCTTTTCATTTGGTCATCGTGTTAATGGAAGCCCAATTATCTAGGTCAGTAAATATTCCCTTGTCAATATTCATTTTATATAAGCTTATATACGTGCTCCAATTTCATTTGAATATTATGTTTCAAAACAACTTGTTGGTGTTAGATATCTACAAGTTGTTCTCATTTAAATCCCAACTTTATTTATATTTTTTATTAACGAGCTGATAAAGGGGTATATCATAACTCCAGAACATGTACCAATAGGGGCCGAGAAATTCAAAAGTATAAATTGAATATTGACAAGGCAGATAGTTATTAATTACGTTTACAAGTCGTCGTCATCATCAATTTCCGTTTTCCAGCGTGGGCCGGTTCGGAGCAAATGTGACACCCCTCCACTTTACTCCTGTCTGTCCATCATCCTTCCTCAACCACTGAGCTCCACTCCAGGTTTCATTCTCTCACACTATCCTTCACCAAATCCATCCACCTTACACTAGATCTTCCTTGTTCTCTCTTTCCAATCATCCGTCTCTCCATCACTTGTTTCGGAATTCTTTCATCATTCATCCTTTTCACATGTCCATACCATCTCAATCTGTTCTGCTCCAGCTTATCATTCAGCTTCTGTACATTCACTTCCTTTCAAATGTCTTCATTCCTCACTCTCTCTCTCTCCTAGTCTTCTGTACCATACTCCTCAGGAATTTCATTTCGGCTGCCTGTATTCTACTTTCATCTCTCCTCGTCATCGGCCAAGTTTCTGCTCCATACGTCATTATTGGTAACTCATAGATCTTGTATATCACTTCTTTAGTCTTCAGTGGTATGTCTTTATCTGAGCCTGATGATAGAAAACACTCCCACATTGTATTCTCTTGGTTATCTCCATATCCAATCTTGCATTTTCCTTCAATTCATTTCCTATATATTTGAAGTGCCTTACTACTTCCAGATCTACATCTCCAATTTTAACAATCCCTTTTCCTTCTGTCTTTCTTTCTTTCTTTCTTTCTTTCTTTCTTTCTTTCTTCGTGACATTACCATTGTCTTACTGTACACTAATTTTACAAGTAAATTTTAATATTAAATAAACAGAAAAAAAAAGGTGAAATACATGAAATTCATAATATAACAACATTTATATCATATTACTCAAGCACTTTTTTAGTGTAGGAAATCTAATTGTTATTTGCCATCCCACTCGGAGGTTCCCAATGAATCGGCCTCCTAATCAGTTCAAAGACAAATTCCTATTAAAATGAAATTTGGTTGTTTACTAAATATGTAACGTAATTGGTGTATGGCTACCAACCAACATTTACTTGTAATGAACATTTACATTGAACCATGTTTAAGAAAGATTTTAAAAATGAAAAAGCTGGTGCCTCCTAGTTTCTTTCAGAAACTGATTCTCTGCAGGAACTCCCAAGGTCTCTTGTGATATTGTGCCTCTAGTTCCAAACATTATTTACAACCTCCCACTGGCTGATTTTGTATTTAACTCCTAAATTCCTTGTAACATGGCTGAGAGATTGAATTCTTCCTATAGTAAAGTGCTTCAGACTCACATAACAAAAGTAGTCATGTGGTTTTTAACAATTATCAGGTGTTCAGAAGAAAGTACTGGGTTACCTATGAATCGTCCAGGCCCTTTATCTGTATCTTACAACTGATGAAAGCTGTCTAACCATGCCACCAATAAATCTTAGAAATGTCAAGCCAAGTTTGGTGACAGGCTAGTGCATGTCTAACCCTGGGGAGAAGTTATGTTGTAATTCCTTCAGAGTATTGATAACAGCCATTGTTCTAACCTGTTCAAATACAATAGAGTCCCGCTATTCCGAACAGAGTTCAGGAAAATACTGATTGTTCTTTTTTACTTAAAATCAAGATACATCAAGAAGACGTTAGTTTTTTCGTGTCAAAACGTACACGTATTGTTATACTGTACAAGGAAGTTAAATAAATACTATTAGAGAATACAGATCAACAAATTTGCAATAAGTGCACACAGTTCATCAAACTTTGCTAGAGTCAACACTGACCTGATAGGACTTGACAGAGTGGAGTGCAGTGAGTCGTGTGTATGGAATGCGGGACGAGAGGGATAGGTAGGGTGGGGTGACGAGTCTATTTTTACAACACAGTCGATTGTCTGCTTGTCGAGCTTACCAAAAACCAAGCTGGATTTGTGAAGAATTGCGGCACAACCGATGCAATCCACTCTGCACGGCTATTGATTGAAAAGCATCGTGAGAAGAACAAGCCGATTTATCTAGCTTTCCTGGACCTTGAGAAGGCCTTTGATCGTGTACCTCATGACCTCATATGGCTAGCATTGCGAGAGCATGGCATACCGGAATATCTTTTTAACTGGGTTCAGCTGCTTTACGTGGATCCACGGAGCATGTTCAGGCCGCCGCAGGAGCCTCCCATGACTTTCCCATCACCGTCGGCAATCACCAGGGTTCAGTGCTGTCACCGCTTTTGTTCATTCTAGTAATGGACACTGTAACAGCAGACCTGCACCATCCTTTGCCATGGACGCTCCTATATGCAGACGATGTCATGTTGGCCTCTGAGACCCAGGTTGATCTGCAACGTCAAACCCAGCAATGGAACAATCGGCTGGCGCAATACAGCCTGCGCCTCAATAAGAAGAAAACCGAATATATGACATCTGACACACCAGCAATCGGTACCATTCAGGTAGACGGCGAAGATCTACCGTGAGTAACAAGATTCAAGTATCTTGACTCCACGATCGCTGCTGATGGTCGACTTGTCGAAGAGGTCAATGCAAGGATATCCGCAGCTTGGATGAAATGGCGAACAACAACTGGCGTCACTTGCGACAGGAGGATGAAAGATCACCTCAAATCTAAAATCTATCGTACTGTCATCCGACCAGTCGCACTGTATGGTTGCGAATGTTGGCCTACTACGACTGAGATGGAGCGTCGACTGGGAGTCGTGGAGACCAGGATGCTGCAGTGGACAGGTGGTGTTACTAAACTGGATCGCATACCCAATGAATGCATCAGGGAAAGATTCGGCATTGCACCCATTCCCAAAAAAAATGCGCGAGAGTCATTTAAGATGGTTTGGACATGTGCTGAGGACAGGGGCTGACACTATAGCAAAGACGGGTTACATGTTGGAAGTCGCCGGTAACAGACCGAAAGGACGACCAAAACAGCGATGGGCCAATACCCTTCACAAAGATCTGAAGAGCGTCAATCTCCACCCTGACATGGCCCAGGACAGAACTAAATGGGGACATCGAATCCATGTAGCGGACCCTGCCACCAGGCGGGACAAATGAAAATGAAAAGTCGATTGTCTGCGCTATGGGTAGTCGAAGGTCACTGTCCTTCCCTTCCTTTACTAAACCTGTCACGGGCTAATCAATACTGTGTAGAACTGACAATAGCAGATGACCCCACACTTAATTTACGCCTTAACAAGTCAATACTGTGCCCTTGAGAAAAAGCAGTGTTAAAACAAGATCCTGTCTTCGGGGTCGCGTTCAGTTATTGGTCACTTCTACTAGAGCTCAAAATATCAAACAACTCGTTTTCTTAGATTCAAGGTTCATAAAGTAAACTAAAACTATAAATGAGTGAAACAATGTAAAAGAAGCAATGTTTATAGACTGTTCCTACTAAAAGAGTAGTGGACATTTGAGCTCACCAACTTAACTCTCATAGTAAACAACTCACCTTCTCTCTTACTTCTGTAGTATGGACTCCTGTAGTTAGTTACTCTATGTTGATGCACACCATCCTAAAGGTATGTTTTTTTTTCTTTTTTTTACAGGTGCAGTATGTTGTTGTGCCGGTCTTTTCTTTTTTTAACATGGATATGTTTTAGTTTATATCTATCTGTGATTAGCATGGACAAAGAACAACACGGATATCCGGTAGTTACCATGGCAACATTTTTTCATCTAGGCCTATGCACTCCAGTTCAATAGAGATCTACATGTGGCGTAGTTGGTAGCATGCTGAGCTTCTATGCCCAAGATAGCGGGTTCAAACCCGGCCGAAGCCGTCGGATTTTTTAAGAGCGTTAAAAATCCCTCAGTATGCCTTCCTTCGGAGGGGAAGTAAAGCCGGCGGTCCCATGTCATAGATTTATGGCATGTTAAAGATCTTTCCACTAATTACACCTGTGTGAAACTAAATTGGATAGGTTAAGGATGTAAACAACGCTCTTAGGTTGCTACGTTCGTTGCCAAGAGCCGACTGCGGTGGCGTCTAGTAGCTAGTTCTGAACTAGGCCTAGTAGTCGTTGACGGTAGCGTTTGGCGGCAAAAGTAGGAACTATTTGAAAATTCAAAGTTGCAGTCTCTACTTGAATTAAAAAACAGATACACACACTAATACAGTCATCACAATTAACACCGGTTATCAGACAGATTCTACACACACCCAAAGTACACGGGGCTACATGACCGCGTTGTCGCAGCCCCTAAACTAAGGAACCAACCAACCAACCAGAGATCTACATGTAGCTATAAGAACATCTTAGTTTCTGTTATTCAAAGTTGCCTATCGGTTGCAAAAAGTACGAACTTGTAGTGTTGGACTAAAAGTCCCTAATGTTACTAAAAGTCGTTCAAAATTTCTATTTTATCTTCTAGGTCTCCAAGTGCCATTTTAAATTTTAAATATCAGTGCTACCAACTTAAAATTTTAGTGTCAACAAGAAATCCCTAAACAGTTACTAAATTAAAAGTGTTATTTTAAATGTGCGAATGAATTCGGCCCACATGGTTACCAAGGCAACAAGGCTCTAAAAAAGGGGCCATTACTATGATACCCATCAAATGTTGCCTCGTAATAATAATAATTAATTTGGATTAATTAAATGGTCCCATACTGATATGGAAGAGACATGTAGGAAAATACGAACATTGTTGACCAAACGTCGAACACACCACTTCAAATGTTAGCATAGATGTTGCCATTCCTGAGCGTAACATTGATAAAATATTTATTTTGTAAGACACACTGTATACTGGTAATAATAATAATAACAATGTATCCATGATTCCATGTTTCTCAATGTAGCGGACGAACTTAAACGTTTTTTTCTCTTTTCCTTTTCTGTCTTAATAATTTTAATTGTATCTACTTTGTGTTTTTTTTTTTTTCATAGTTTTATATAACCTTTTATGGTCCTTTTCTTCTTGTGTATTTAGAGGCCGATAACCCGGATGTTAGGTCCTTTAAAACAACAATTATCATCATCTTCTTGTTTATTTGTTATTTGTGCTCCTACTTGACCCCTGTTACCTATTTAGCTTTCCTTGTCCAGTATCAACCCCTTCACCATTCACTATAAAACAAAAGATTTCATTAAAGAATTCACCCCCATTTCACCCTTCATTTGCAAAAAGAAGAAATGGTTTGCTTCCCGCACTCCTAATGAGACCTGGAGGTCGATGCAAGTTCATAAGGAGCTATGGCATTGAAGAGCTATTGAGTGGATTGATAGTGTGAATACTCACTGTGTGTGCCTAGCCATGGAGACTGTTCTTATCCTTTTTATATGTTTGTCATTGTCTTTACATTTTGCCCCTCCCTCTGCCCCCAACTGCCTGTTGTGTTTGCCCTATTTTTTGTATTTCTTTCCATCTTTTCCTGTCCAATAATTGATTCAGTTCTTATTTGTATTTATGTTGTGCTTATTTCCCCTTTACCAGTTGACACTGGGTAGGGGCAAATATTAATTCCTCTCCACTTTATTCTGACTCTCCGCCATTCCTCATCTATCACTGTGTTCCAGTCCAGGTTTTTTTGTCTTCTACTGTTCATAACCATGGTCTTCCTCATTCTCTTTCCCCTGTTATCTGTATTTCCAGTGCTTGGCATCTATCTTCATTAATCCTCTTACCATGTTGAAACCATTTCAATTTATTTTGTTCCAGTTTGTTATTTAGTTTCTTCAACATTTGGTTCTTTTGTATTATGTTGTGTTTATTTGATATAAATATGTATTACTCAAGATATTTGGGCCCCTGTTAGTATCTTGACCAACTGAAGAGCAATCTATTTATAGGATTTTGCTAGGGAACTTTGACAAAATTGGCTTCAAATCTTGCTGTAGCAGTCTCTGGCACAAGATAGTTGTTTATGAATTTTATGAAGGGTCTTCCTTTATGAAATGACACAATATAACTGATATTTGGTCTGGCTTTAAAGACACATGAAACTTGCATTCAGACTCTGAGTTAGCTTGGCTTGGTCGAGTTTCAACTGAAGGATGTTAGTTGGTAGGCCTCAGTTGTAGTACACATTTGCCAGTCTCTGCTCATTGAAAGGAGTGAGCAATGTGATCCATTGTCCGAATGGAGACAGTTAGTCTTTCAACTTGAGTTGATATACCATATGTTGACACCAAGTTTCACCCCCTCCCTTAATCATTGTGATGACATTTTCTTACAATTTTTTTTTTTTTTTAGATGCTGAGAGTTAAAAGTTTTTTCCCCATGTTTTGGCTTTGCATTAGATGCCCAAGATCGCGGGTTCAAACCCGGCAGAAGTCATCGGATTTTTTAAGATTGTTAAAATCCTTCAGTGTGCCTTCCTTCGGAGGAAGCCGGCGGTTCCACGTCATAGATTTATGGCATGTAAAAGAACCTTCGACTAATTAAATTTGTATGACGCTAAATTTGCAGGTTAGATTTCGTTGCAACACACTATCAAAGTTCCAACGTTCACCACTAGGTGTCAGTGACATCTGGTAGGGAAAGTTGGAACTACTTGAAATTGAACGGAACTTGTAGCTCACCCCATGGGTGTCCGCATTGAAGCAGCTACAACCTCTGGTAAGCCAAACATGTCCTTGGATACTCCCGGCACTAAAAGCCATACGCTAAATAATAATAATAAATTAGACCCTCAACCTTACTTCATTTATGGTTACATCGTGTCTTAATGGTTCCCCATAATGAGTTGTCAGGTGTGGTGAGGTCAGGACTTCTTGGTGGCCATATCAAGGGAGCTAGTGTTGCGGGAGAACCACGACCTATCCACCACCATGGAAAGCGTTCATTTAGGAACTCGCGCACCGCAAGAGTGTAGTGAGCAGTCTGCAACCGTATGTATTCTGTGAGGCCCCATTCCTCAAGCTGAGGTATTAAACATATTTATAACATGTGTAAATAATTTGCGCCATTCACAGTCCCTTCAAAATAGTACGGTCCAAGCAGAAGTTGTGATGTCATCGCTGCCCATATCATTACGTGAGACAGGTTCCTTTCCAACTCGAGTCTGAAATGAGGATTCACTTTTTCCCACACCACAACATTTATAGCACCTGAGCTACGATAAATAGCACATTCATCTGAAAACATAACCTTGGCACGGTTCACTTCATTTGGAAATGTAGTTAACAAGTACGGTACGATACAACGCGGTAATTCCGGTCTCTATCCGGTAACTCGTTTACGAACGTCGGTCTAAAAGGTTTGAGCTTAAGGACTTTTTTTCATGTAATCTCGCATTGTTGTCCGCAGTATACACAGTTCCGAAGCACATTTACGCGTCGACTTCATAGGAGATTGTTCAATCGAAGCACCGACTCCATCACATGTTTCTTCTCATGTCTTCTTCCTTCCACTCCGCGGCCAGTCTGTAACACTGCCCGAGGCAAAAGTACGTCTGTCCCAATCGATAAGTGTTGCTTTTCGCGGTGGAGCCTTATTTAATCTTTCCTGGAATGCTCCAATAATCTGTCTGATTATCTGCCCTGTGTGTTGTCATTCGTGCACCCACACACTTGCCACTAAGCGCTCCTCAATGCTGTAACAATGATGGTTCACATCTGCCATGGCTTTACACTAACACTCGATAACACCCTATACAAGATTATTTAGTTATTATAATAATATTTTACTCTGTTTCCAAAACACTAGTTTTTTATTTCTTTTTTTAACACTTATATGTCTGGTGCAAACTCAAAATATCTAATGTAAATGGAAATATCATTAACCTGTCAGATGTAAGTTGTGGATTGAATTTCAATCATGGTTTGTGTACCCAATATTTTCCTCAATGTAATTTTCTCGTTGTGAATCCTTGCTCAGTGTTCTTATGTAGAGTAATATTTATAAATCAGTAGATTTTTGTGTAAAGGGGAGAGTGATTGGACTAATGGTGTCTCTAAAAGCCAGAGTAGTTAAAGGGGATGTAAAACCAATAACATTATTATTGATTGGACTAATATTAAAAGAAGGCACATTACACATGAATATTTATACAGCAGAGAAGCAGCAGCATTCCAATGTTAGATAACAAATGACCCTGATCTATAAGAGGCTGAACTGTAACATCATCAGTCCCTTCGAAATAAGAAAATACTGTAGGTCCTGGTCACATGAAAGTAGAGGATGCTGAGATAAGAAAAATTAGGATCATGAAAGATGAAAAGATAGAAAATGATGAGAAGCTTGGCGACAGCGAGTTCCTATGTACTCTCGGGTTAGATTTGCCTGACAGAGACTACTTAACATTCAGCATCTAATGCTAGTCAAAAGTATACTATCTCACACTCTGTTGAATAAAAGACAGAATACAGTCATGAAATACATTTTCAGGTGAGGGCATATACATATATATATATTCAGGTTCCAGTCATTTTAACATGGCATGGCAATATAGAAAGATGTTATTCTAAACTAGGTTGTTGAAATGTGAAATGAGTAAACTGAATGTACCTTCCACCACTCCAGGCCAATGTTCTACAGGATCTGAGGCACCCTTCCCTTTCTATTTAGCAGACAGAACATTATACATTATCCACATTTCCAGGTGACCCAATGTGCTACTCACTCTCTTGAAGTGATCCACTTGTAGTCAAGTGCTATGTTCTACTGCCCAACTTGTCAGAGGATTTATTCCCAGTACAGTAAATATTTTATGCAAGTTTTTCTCTCCCAATGAAGAAGCTCATTTAATCACTGGCCAGCATTGGAGAGATTTAGCCATTCTAAATTCTGTTTAACAAATCTATCTTCTGAGAATTTTTCCAAACTGACTTGTTAATAAGATCAGCACCCAGAAACATGTCCAACATTACTGTTCCTGATAATTCACACAAGTTCCTGACTAATATTATTGTGTTGGAAGCCATTCTTCAGTGTTGCCTTAGTAATCAAATTTTATGCTTTACAGTCTTTCAACCAGATTGTACCCAATTGAAATGGGTGTTTCCCTAAACCTGAAAAAAATACATGGGATCGATAAATTAATAAACCTAACTAACCAACTACAAAAGCTGACCAAGTAAATAAAAAAATTGAAAAGTATCGGTTAATAACAAAACAGTCTAGAACGCAATCACTACAATATCTCGTAATGATAGAAGTTACGCGATTCAATAAGGTTTCACACTTATTCATATAAAATGTACTAACATAAAATTACATTTTAAAAGTGTATGGGCTAACAGAATAGAATTAAATAATTGATTAAAAACTTCAGTACTTTAATAATTTTAACTACTGTTGTACTGTACATAAGTGTTAGATATACATATCCACTGAACCTAAATTAAGCTGAAGTAAGCAGGATTTGATGTTCGCTTGACGAACGAAACTATTGAGCTGATGTTATGGTTGTAATACTGTATTACTGTGCTTTTCTAAATACTGTTAACTCTTTGCATCTGTGAGTTGTAGTCTTCTGATTTGTTAATGCTGTTTTCCCCCATTCTAAGATTTAAATGTTGCACAAGTGCTGGGTTCTTCAGACTCAAGTTTTTTTTTTTTTTTTTTTCTAAGTGCTTTACGATGTTCTTCATTATTTAGAATTGTTTAATTAAGTGTATAAATAATTAATGTAATTTATTTTAGGCACTAATTGTAACTCCCCGCCCAATCAAATTGGGTACACTCGCATGGGGCGACGGAAAAGCTTCTAATGACAGATTACTTAGGCAACACTGAAAAATGGCTTCTAATATTTCAACAACACTATTTGCACAAACACAAAGAGCAAGTGCTCATGGCATACAGTAGGCTACTACAAAGTTTTATTTTGATTATTTTATTACTGATAATGCATTTTTATAACTGTCACAGTTTTGTCAATTACATGTGCCAACATACAAACATAGACTTCCGAAATTCATGTCTAAGTTTTTTTACCCACATTTCCTCTGATTATTACACCTAAAATATAATATGATATAGCAATCTATTACTGCTTTCTACCAGGATATTTATTTTCTTTCTTTCTTTTTTCTTTCTTTCTATTAAATAAAATCTACTAGCCTACATTGTGAAACCAGGAGGCTGTTGGACCTGAAGAACAAAAAGAGCCAAAACATGCATTATTAACTTAAGCATTTCAAGATCGTAACCATGTGACCGCATAGCATAATTCAGGATACGGTATGGGGTGGTGCAGTACACATTTCCCCATATAAGGGAAAAATAGCATAAATATTAGTTGGTAGCAGTATAAAGAGAAGTGTAAAATAAAATTAAAGAAGCAACCTTGTAAGTTGGTGTAAAGGTTGTAATACTGTATTACTGTGCTTTTCTAAATACTGTTAAATCTTTGCATCCTCGAGATGCAGTCTTCCGATTTGTTAGTGCTTGTATAGAATTAATTAAATTCTTCTCCTCCATTCTCGGATTTAAATGTTGCACAGGTGCTGAGTTCTTCAGTTTGTTTATAAGTATTTTACAATGTTCTGCATTATTTGTTTCTCTATAATGGAGAAATTGCTTTTTCTTTGATGGCTCTCTGTGTGTTTCTTCATGCATTGTAAACAGCATTAAAATGTTGGTCTGTAGCAAATACCACTTATAAATGGTAAAATTTATCACACAACAGGTGTTGACATGAACCACCACAGAAGATCCCTTCTAGCTACATCCTGTTCTAAGGGTCCTCTCAAAGAAATTAGTAATCAATTTGTGGATGGCGGTGTGGAGTTTGTCATTGCCTCACCTTGGTTTTCTCCCGTAGTCTGCCATTGTATTTGTCCTCTTTTTCTTCACGTGTCCATCTTTTGGGGGGCCAATAACATAGCAGCCTTTAAAACAGCAACTATCAGTTTTTCCCATTGTATGATTGATTATATATAAAATAGTATGTGTATACAAAACATACTGTATATGAAATTGTGCATTCTTTTTGAACTAATGTAATATATTATAAAGTATGTAATTATTATTTGTTAGGAACTTCACTCAAGTGTTAATTGTTGGGGACCATGCTAATATTAAGTTAGAACATGAAAGTAAATCATCTATTGTGATTACCCCTATATAGAATGTTGAAATCCAACCTTTCCTTTCAGATTAGTAACTGTGATCAACTGAGACACTAAATTTGCAAGTCATTGACTTCAGAAATATTTTCATGTACTTTTTTGACTATAAGTAGATAATAATGATTTACCAAGTAGATATTTAGGGTTGTTATAATCAACCAAGCAAACACATCAAGGCTAGAAGGTGTGCATCAACATCAGCATAATTAACATAAGTTGTTCTGTATCTCTACATTTGGTTCCCCTGATTAAAATTGCAATGTTTATGTTACTTGCAGCAGAATTGTGTTAAAAGTTCCCTTTTTACTTCTGTTATAATTATGTCCTATCTAACAATCGGCAATGTGTTACAGATGTGTTCATTAAGCATAATTATTTTTGTTATTAATATTTATTTTGATACAGACTTTGCTCAGTCAATTTGAATCAAACAGTATGTATATAAGACTCTGTATGTCATAGAATTAGAATAGAGTGAACCACAAGAGTTTGTAGTGCACTCATGAAAATGGAAACTGCAACACCATGCTACAATTGAACATGGAGGACTAGTGTTTGGCTGTGATATGATAACATTATCAGGTCCCTCTGACCTCAAATGTGGACAGAAATCTATATTGGTTGTGTTCACCACGGTTTGCAGTATGTTGCTAAAATTTTCAAGTCAATAAGGCCCTGGATAACTTTCTGAGGAATTCCTCAAGATTGCTTGCTGCACTGTATGGGTCAGTTTTTTTTATAGTTGTGAGTGGCTGAGCCAAGTTGGCCAGTTGTCTAACCATATTATCCCTCTCATGCACAATAGGATGTGTGCAGCAGTGTGAACATGGGCATTGTCCAGCTGGAACATCCCATTTGCAATGTTCGTCATCAAACAACTGGATTTAATACCCTGTCAACATAATGGTGACTACTCATATTGACCTCAACAATTACTAATTATGATTTCACATTAAAGCAAATAGCTCTCAGACCATAAGGTCTGGGGGGCCCCTCTCATTAGTACATTGTCATAACCAATTGTAGCGATCATTGTAGGCAAGATAGATACACGACTCACCACTTAAGATGACATTATGTCATTCTTCGATCAACACCGATCTTTCTCAACACCACGCCAGCCTTCCACGTTGATGATCAATTTGATCATTTAAAGAACAAAGTGGTCCAATTGTACCATAGACGACTGTCGACCAAGATATTAGCTACAATCCATACAGGTAACCCATTCTCACACAGACCAATTTTATCGAAGCTCTCTCAAGCCGCTACAGTTGTTGGTAGCATGCTCTTCTCTGTCCTTGAGGTATGTTGGACTGGAAACAGTTCACTGCATAGACTGCAAGTCAGCTATACTACACTATGGTCTGTATACTGTAGGTAGCTCCTCCACAACCACTCACATGGGGAGACCCATATATATGATTCAATGGACCTGTAAATGTTATCGTTTACATACCTACATGGGTCATCCCATATCTTGAGAATCAACACATATGACCGAATACGTTATCATCATTATTATTTGCCCTTCCAGCATGCCAGGTAAGATGGTTGTATACGAGCATTTTCCAACGTTGCCTGTCCAAAAAGATTTCATTCTCCAAGACATGTTTCCAGTTCCATCCCCTTCTTGGTTTAATTGGACCACTTTGTTCTTTAAATGATCAAATTGAGTGTTTTGGAGTGTCGTTCTGAGAAATTTCATCTCACTAGCTTGAATTTTGCTAAGGTCCTTTCATGATAGTGTAAATGTTTCCAAACAATAAGTAAGAATGGGTATGAGATATGACGTATGCAGAGGCTTTCTTTTTTTTTGGAGAACCTTCTTGTCCCATAACAGGAACCGCACCAGACTATGGAAGATACACCCTTTGGTTTTTCTGTTCATTACTTCAGACTAAACCTTGCCATTACTGGCCAACATACTACCCAGATACCCTGAATTGGTGAACAATTTCTACCTGATGGTCTTGCAATTGTATGTGGCGCCCTACGTTATCCCTGCTAATTTTCATTACTAGAGTTTTCATTGGATTCACTTTCATTTCAAACTTATTTTCCACATATTCAATTTGCTTTGTACACCCTTCTTCGTTTCATCTCATATTGCAACATCAGCCACACCGAAGCCTGTAATTCCCTATTTTCTATGACCTTTTAGGTCTTTCAGTAACTTTCCATAACTGCGATGAATAAAAGAAGTGACAAGTCACTTCCTTGTTGTACTCCCTTGGTCATGTAAAACCATTTAGAGTAGCCATCTCCAATGTGGGCACAGCTTTTACAGGTAGTGTACAACATTTGGATCTTGCTGATGAGGTAATCTAGTACTCCAAGTTTTCTGAGACTCTTCCAGGTAACTTCTCTTGGGACACTATCATATGTCTTTTCATGGTCTATTAACACAATAAATAGGTATCTTCCTTTTTCCCAATAATTTTCTGCCAGCATCTTCAAGGCAAATATTAAATCAGTTATACATCTGCCAACCCTAAAACCATGCTGTTCTTCTTCTAAGATTGGCTCAAGTATTGTTTGAACTCTGGATTCGATGATCTTTTCTATAATCCGAAGGCCATGGGAGAGAAGGGTAATCCCTCTATAGTTCTCACATATCCTCCTGTTTCCTTTCTTGAAAATAGGAACTCGCATCCCCTTTGTCCAATCTTCTGGCACTTCATTATCATACCATATTACTGTGAGGGCTCTGTGTAACCCAGGTGTACCAGCAGCTTTAATCATATCTGACGTAATTTCGTTGGCTCTGGTTGACTTTCTCCTTTTTCATCATTTGAAGGGCTCACTCAACTTCAGTCCAGGTAATTGGAACTACCTTGTCTAAAGTCCTGTGTATTTCCTTGTTGGCACTTATCTTGTCAGGTTCATTAAGAAGTTTATCAAAATAGTGCTTCATTGTGCTCCAAATGTCTCTCATGTTGTGAGCTACAGTCCCATCGGCTCTCTCTACTGTTGTGATTGTTTCTTTGTCCGATCTTTTACACTTCACAATTTCATACAGGAATTTCATGTTCCCTACACAATCCTCCACTAATTTAGATGTAAATTCTTCCCAATATTTCTCATTTTCTACTCACACAATTTTCTTAACGTCCAGTGTCCTGTACCTATATTCTTCTGTAATCTCTTCTAATCTGCTGTTTACTTCATTATCACTCTTATTCCTGTCATTGGACTTTGCTAAATCTTTCTCGACTCTGTTTCTCTTTAACTCTACTGCTTGATCTTCCACATATTTTGTCTGTACTGTTAACAAAGCTTGCCTTTACTTCATGGTGTTGCAAACTTCATTTTCATGGGTGTATTTCTATGCATATTTTTACCATAAAAGCAACTCTGGAGCATCAACCTTATTGTTATTCTGATTGATTGATCGTAAGTTTACATGTTTAGCATAAAGGTCTTTATGCCTCTTTTAAGTGTGATGTAATGTTTTTCTTTATTAGCATTCCAAGCATGTTATTTTGTATATAGTAATCACATGTATTTGAGGTACATTTTAGACACTTTCTCAAACCTTATTAGTTTTGAAGTTATATTTACATTTTGCATTAAATAAATTGTACAGGAGTGTGGCATACAGAAAAGGGGCATGAACAGATCCATCCCAGATAATGTTTATTCATAGAGTTGTGATACATAATTTTAAAAAAATATATATATATTTGGATAAATCCAACTATCCTGTGGTGTGCAGAAAAGAATCGGATGGACATAAATGTTGTGTTTTTCTGTGAGTCCATCGCAGTTTTCTGTGTCCTAATATTTTATGAATCGAGAGATGTGATATAGTTTATCCTTTGTTTTTAAGCATAAAATTCTGTTGAGGCTTACCTGGAGATTGCAAACTGGCAATGGAACTCAAAAGAAAGTCATAAAATTAGTTCATAACCATGCTCCTTCCTATATATATCAAACAGAAATATGCTTTTAATATTAAACATGACGTATGGACCAAATCGTAAAGAATGGCATGTGAAGTGATGAAGTAGCAACATTTTGTTATAACGTTGCTAAAATTTTAAGAATCAATAATTGGACATGAAAAGTAGTGTAGAAAATTACACAAATGACCATAATCTTCGAAGGTGGGGTTCCCGTTATCAATCCAATCAATAGTTCTTCATTCTTGAAGTGAATGGTGTAGGATGGAGTGAAAACCAGACAACACAAGAAAGGAAGAATGGGAAAGTAAAAAAGATGAGGACCAGACAAATATAATGGGAATATCCAGGACAAATACAGAAGGAAATATGAACCACATTAAAATTATATTTAGTATCTATATAGGAAAAACCAACAAGGTGTCAACATACAATCAATATTATTTGACTGGAATAGAAGTGTTACGGCTGTGAGTTTGTTTCATCGCTCGCCGCATGAGTCACAACTGCCCCCTGGCTGGGCTGTGCTCTGCCTCAGTGTATTGCGTGCGCCTTATGCAACAGGACTACTAGGACAAAGGGATGGTCCAGAATATTCGTGACTCAGCCAGTGAAGGAAATCTCGAGAAGCCGTGAACCCTGGATGGGTCTAGAAGCATTTGCTGAGTCACCGGCCTGCTATATAAGAGCGACCTGTCAAGCAGCAGTGAGTGTGTTTTTCGAGCTAGTGCGAGCGTTTATCCTGAGCGACAGAAGTGTGGTGACTTGCGAAACCCCCTAGTGAAGCCGATTCTCTTGACAGCGAGGGAGTGAGAAACATACAGGGGACTGCCTGTGTTTTGAGCGAGTGTGATTTCACTGAGCGACAGTGGTATTGTGGCGAAGTGCCGTGCGAGTTACGAAATCCAGTGACATTGTTTCCCAGTTTGTGGACAGCGAAGCAGCGTGTAGCAGGTTATCGTAAGTAACTGTAGTTTGTGTACATAAGGAAGAGGTGCAGGTATTCCACGGATCTCATTAGTGGAGGATTAGCTGCATGACTAAGTGAAAGGGGCAAGAGCACTCCATAAGGAAGAGACTTGAGGAAACTGGAGTAACGTTCTAATTGCTTGTATTTGCTGTTGAGTGGTGTATCTTTCTGGCCGCAATAAAGTTAATTATTTCTTTAAAGGAACAATCTGTGTTGTGCTTCAACCCACCGTAATCCAGTTAACAAAAGTGCCACTAGGGGGGTGGCACGTAACAGAAGGATAGAAGCACGTAAAGAGGACAAACACTATGACAGGAAGGGGCAGGCAAGGCGAAAAATAAAAAGAGAAAAACACATGAAAAGGTCAGGGATAGACTCACAGCTGGGCATACCGCCTTCAAAGATGGGCATTTGCGTCATCAGTTCAATCGTTCATTAATGCTTTTTTCTTATAATGATCAAATTTGAAGAAGTATTCTTTGTTTAAACTTAAATTCCTACATCAAAGTTGCTACTATAGCCAGAAAGTCCTGATATTTTTCATTTGTTGCCCAATATATTTCCAAAGATAATTGTACAATAGTCTCTCACAAGATGAGAAAACATTTTTCCCATAACTAACTACAAAAAAAATTGCAATTACAGCACAAAAAGGTATTCTTGTATATCGACTTCATTAAAAGAGTGGCAAAAGAACTGTAGTTAAAGTGATGGTACTGTATTGGCAAGCCATACAGAAAGGTTCAGTGCACCTTTGGTATGAAGTCACAATGTTCTAACAACAGTGACTGCAGTAACAGTAACACAGTTGACCTTCATTAATTATAGTAGCCAAAATAAGAAATTTATTTCAAGGATTTGAATTTTTCATGACCGTATTACTGAAATGACTGGCTTGAGACCCTGCAGTTAAAAGGGATGTTACTGTATAAGAGTGGCTGTATACATTTTTCACAAGTGTTTTTGTCAAATTTTTGGCAGCACACCCCTAGTGATATCTACTTTAAATTAATTTCATAAGCAATCCAGTCATGAAGATACCATGTAGGAGTCTTTCGGGCTTATATGGAAGGTATTTAGTATGATCAGACCTTCACCTCTTGTCTAATTGAAGCACCATGAGGACAAGCTTTAATGATATGTAAATTGGAGTTCTATTGGATTCAGTTTCTTTTTGTAAAGTTTGCTTGGATCATACATGAGTTCCACTTTGTATTTTGTTGCACAGTATTTCATAAAGCACCAAACCTACGAAAACAGCAAGTTAAATTTCTTTAATTAAATGTATTTTATTTGATAAAAGTTGATAGTGTTACTTGCAAACAACTGAAGGAAGGGCTAAATTTGCCTGAGCAGGAACTATTTGCCAGCGATACGCACACAAAAACCATAGACAAATTAATAGACCTATATTTTGTGTTGTATTATTAGCTTTGAGAATTTATAAACTTCCTCTTATAGTTTTATGTTCACACTATCATCTTAAAGTATATAAGTATCAGTATTACCTGTTTTATATGCATATACTGTAGCAATTTATAATCAAATTGTGTTGCACAGACTTACACAACATGTTCAAAGCTCTCAGAGCACAGAGTAATACTTATAAACACAAATCACAAAATATGTAACACCTTACGTGTAGGGATTGGAGAAGACAGTCAGCGTCTCAAACATTCTGGCCCAAGTGTTATATGCATGCGTTGAGTAAGGACAAGACTGAGATGTTTTTTTGTATGCCCATTCAAGGGCCAAGCACTCTGTAGCTGGTCAACTAGGCAAGCTTGCCCTACGAAGAGATATTGTTGCGAAAAAGTGTCACACTCGAGTCGGGTTCAATGAATTAGTGCTCAGGTTGACGTCTTCTTTCTCAAAATGTCCAACTAGGCTTAGCTTACCTTGCCTACCCTGTCAAGCCGCGTCTGATAGTTGTTCATATTTACCACTCCTCAGGCAGTCTTCCAATTGTATGGTTAGCCATCACAACGCTTTTCAATATCGTAGTGACTTATTGTGACTAAGTTACTAGAAGCAACAGCAAGACATGATAGAAAAGCATAAATATGTTGTTCTATCTATAGCGAAGAAATTAGAAATGACAAATAAATTAGAAAAGGGTGATTTGGTGTCAAAATTGATTGTGAGTGGCTGCAGCAATGCGTGTGAACTAGGATTCAAACAGCTGAGTGATGTGCGTGCGGTCATTGTAAACGGAGTGTGCACAGGCGCATTGACAGAAGAGCGATCAAGTGAAGACGAGACAATCGAGGAATCACCCATTACTCAAATTGAGGCATCAAAATGAGTTCATTTATTCCTAGAGTACACGACTAAACTCATTTGACTACAATGACCTTTGTATGTTCCAGAAAATTAGGGCTGTTATATAAAGAAAGTAAATGAGACAGAGAAAATGGATGATTTTTCCTGAAAGCGAACTGAGAGAAATTTGTAATGCAGTGTGTTTTGTATTCCATATGCTGCATGATTATTAAATGTGTAATTTTCAGTTCATTTTATGTTTGTTTGTGTTACAGTATCCATGTTTTTCAGTTATCTGTGCAATCTGAAGTCACCATTAACATGGTTAATCAAGAGTTTTCTGTAATTGAAATTGTACTAATTTTGCTAATTTTGGAATCAGCTAAAAATTAATGTTGTTCTTTGGGCTAACATTATTGAGGATACAATAACAGGCCTGAGAGAAGAACAGCGCTTGTCACCCATGAGCTTGGTCGATTGGACATAGATATTGCTGCCTTAAGTGAAACCAGATTGTCCAGCGAAGGTAAAATTACAGAGTTCAGTTCAGGTTACACCATATTCTGGAAGGGAAAAGATGAGGGAGAGCGCCGTATTCATTCACCACACTGGTGAATGATCACCAGCTAACTCCAACTGCTGTCAGCGAAAGAATTATGACCCTCCGAATCCCACTCTCCGGGGGTCACTTTATGACTCTTATCTCTGCATATGCTCCCACCTTGGATGCTGATATATAAGTTGAAGACCAATTCTACAACTTGCTGAGCACAATCATCACCAAAGTACCACCTAGAGACAAACTCTTAATGCTTGGCGATTTCAACAATGTGATGGGAAAACAAGGACTTGGCAACTGCAATGCCAATGGTCTATTACTCCTTGGTCTATGTGCTGAACATGAACTCTTTATTACCAACACTCGGTTCTGCCTGCAGTATCGCTACAAAACCACTTGGATGCATCCTCGCTCGAAGCACTGGCACATCCTTGACTATATCATCACCAGGCAATGTGATAAAAAGGACATCGTTGTCACCAGGACCGCAAGAAGTGTCGATGACTGTTGGACAAATCATAAGCTCCTTTTTTGCCGGTTGATGATCTCAATCTGCCGCAAACCGAGATTTTGCCCGAGTCTCAATGTGGTTTCCGAACCTCCAGGAGCACAACAACATGATATTCTGTGCCAGACAACTCCAGGAAAAGTCCAGAGAGCAACAGGAGCCTCTTTATTTAGTGTTCTATGACCTGGAAAAAGCCTTTGATTCAGTACCAAGATCTGCTATGTGGAAACTATTAGCGCACTTTGGATGTCCAGATCGCTATGTGGAATTAGTTAAAGCTCTTCATGATGGAATATCTGGGAAGATTCTTCACAGTAACTCTGTATCCGATCCGTTTCCAATCACTCACGGTTTGAAACAAGGCAGTGTGCTTGCTCCAACACTATTTGCATTGTACAAGGCTGCCATGATGTATGAATCATCTTCCAACAACCCAGGCATAGAGATTAAGTTTCGCTTCGATGGAGGTCTTTTCAATCTGGCAATACTTCGTTCACAGTGACATACCCAAGTTACCAGGGTGACAGAACTGCAGTATGCCAATGACACTGCATCTCCTACTCCAGCACCTGCAGAGGTTCAACAATCGGTCAATCGCTTTAACACTGCGTGTGATCACTTTGTTCTTACCATCAATGCAAAGAAAACTAAGGTACTTGCACAACCTGCCCCAGGATTACCTCTTCCTGAGTTCAATATCTCCATCTTAGACTCAACACTGGAGCAGGTTGATCATTTTCATATCTTGGTAGCATCTTGTCTAAACGGTGCACCTGCGAACAGGATGTTGACAAAAGAAATGGGGCTGCCCATGCAGCATTTGGCCGTTTAATGCACAGAGTCTTCATGAATGAAGACCTAAAGATGCATACCAAACTCATGGTGTACAAAGCTGTCGTCATCTCAACGCTACTGTATGGCTGTGAAACTTGGACACTATCGCCGTGATATCAAGAAACTTGAGCAGTTCCACCAACAAAAGATGAGATACATCTTGACTATGTGACCAACACTGCAGTTCTCGAGAGAGAGCGCATCTCAATAGCATTGGGGCAATATCATCGCTCATCAACTGAGATGGTTAGGCCATGTTCACCGTATGAGTGATACCAGGCTTCCACGTCAATTCCTTTATGGTGAACTTTGCTCCGGCACTAGACCTCATGGGGCCCCTCTGAAGCATTTTAAATACCAGCTAAAACACATCATGACGACGTCTGGTATACATATCCACTCATGGGAAACATCTGCTGCGGACCGTTTACTGTGGCGGAACACTACATCGACCGCTGTCAACTTATTTGAAGAAGAACGTCGCAGACATGGAGAGGTCAAGCGACAAGCCAGGCACAGATTCAAGGGGGTCATGACCCCCCCCCCCCAAACGGAGACCAAGTTTTCGCTACATACTTGGCACAACAATTAACGGGTCAATGCATTGAAAAGTGGCCGGCTAATTGTCGTGCCGAGTATATATTGGTTTTAAAAAATAAACATTTTTCTTTGTCATATATATACACGGATAGGAATTTGGGGCTTTTTTCGCACCAAACAATTTTGCCGACGTCCAAACTGCAAGCTTGGTTGGCAATTTAAGCTGTGACTTTCTCCCTTTGTCGGTACCAACTCGACTTGCCGAAACTGTAACGTACCTTGATACTTTTCTCGAAGCTCGATGTAAAAGTCGTAAAACACGCCGTTGCAATTTGTACGAATATTTTTGGTGCGCTAAACGCATCAAATTTCTATCCATGTAGCTTGCAAAAAATTTGTCTGGTTTTCTACGTTTGGTTATTTTGTGATTGCGTTTTTAAAGATACCATTTTTCTTAACAATTTCGATTCTCTGACCCCCTCTAAGGCCAAACTCTAGATCCGCGCCTGCGACAAGCAAGAAAGCTTCGTCAATTACAACCCCGCCCTCCCCCGACCATTGAGTGCAATTTATGTGGGCGCATGTTTTATGCCAGGATTGGCCTGTTGAGTCATCGGAAACACATCTACAAGCTGGTCTGAAAAGCTCTATTCAGGAAGAAGTATGTGTACTCGGAACCGAGTTACAGCCAACAACGACGATTGAGGATATCTGATTCTTGTCGAGAAATAAGTTGTAAGGTACATAACTTAGTGAGATAAATATTTTCCTCTTTTTCTCAAAACAAATTACTAAAGCTTATAACTTTACAAGATAATAATGTTGATGATGATATGGGTAGCATCACTCTAACTGCTGCTGCAGCATTAGACTGGAGTGCTGGAATTTTCCCCTGAAGAGCATCTTCAACATGCCCATAAATCTATCATCATGGGCTTCTCACATTTAAGCACCTTCAAATGGCAACTGACTGTACCAGGATTTAATCTTGGGCATAGCAAACTAGAGCCTTACCAAGTCAACTAGCTCCAAGATATCAGTGCACAATATTATTGTTTACAATGATGGTATAGTTTTGATTTTATGACAACTAGTGATGAGAAATCTGGGATAGAAGACTGGAGGGCATTGGATCAAAGAAATTCAAGAGGATCTCAAAACAGTTGGACTCGAAATTACAGATGCAGAGAACAAGAATAAAATTACCACCCTTCTTAAGAGTCACAAATTTCAGCAGAAATGATGCACAGACGGCCTGTAGAGATTTCAGACGAATTAAGAACACTGCGATCAGAACGAATGAAGAAGTTCTGGGCAGATAAGAAGAATCAAAAAATACAACCTTCAAAGAAAAAGTGTACATGGAAGACTCAAGTGGCCAATAAAGTTAATAATAATAGTTTTGACTTTTAACTAAGTTACATCACATTTTATAAATACTGTAGAACAGTGTAATGACAATTCAACTATGGCATTCCCATCTCTTTCTCTTGGTGACTGGCTGCATGACACAGCAGTAACATTCTCGCCTGTTGTTCCCAAGGTTGTGGGATCAAATCTCTGCACAGTCAGTTGGCATTTGGAGATGCTTAAATGCGAGGGAGCCATATCAGTAGATTTACTGGCTTGTTAAAGATCCCCTTTGGGATAAATTCCAGCACCCCAGCATCTCTAAAAGCTACAGCAGTTAAGAGGGATGTAAAACCCATAACATTATTATCATTGTTATTATTATTAATATTATTCTGGCTCAATGGTAGAGTTCTCACTTGTTGTGCCCAAGGTTGCAGGATCAAATCCTAGCACATTCAGCTAGCATTTGAGGGTACGCAGATGCGAGGGAGCCGTGTCAGTAGACTTACTGGCACGTTAAAGATCCCATTCAGGGCAAAATTCCAGCACCCCGGCGTCTCTAAAAGCCGCAGTAGTTAAAAGGGACGTAAAACCAATAACATTATTATTATTATTATTATTGTTATTATTATTATTATATTATTCTGTATGCTTTTGGATTTAATCCTTGCAAGTCCACGTTTTAATGGTTGATCTTGTTGGTCTGCCTCACTTCAATCACCACCACCAAACACAGAACTTAGTGTCCTCAAAGCCAACTTATAGTTTCCATATTTCTCAGATTATTACTTACAATTATTATTATAAACCACCACTCATCACTTCTCCCTACGTGGCATTCTATTCCTGTGTTTTTCTGGTTTTCACTCCATCCTACACCATCCACTATCACAGAAGATCTCGCTGAAGAATGCAATATTTTGAGTGACAGAAGGACTGTTCGCTGCCTGCCCTCCTAATGAGACTGAGATGCCAAAAGAAGCTATTTCGAGGTGCTATGGTATCAAAGAGCTGTCGATTGTATTGATGGCGTGAATCTCCACCTTTGAAGATGGTACTGTGTCTGTCTGTGGAGATTGTCCTTTCCCTTTTTTTTTTTTTTATCTCCCTGACACATTCAACTACTTTACATGGGTCTGACCGAGATGTCCCATGCCCCTAAAATTGAATTTTAACCATGCAGATTAAAACCATTCATCCTTTACTAATCAAACCTTCCTTCTCCCCCGCCAAAAGAAAAAAAAAAGAAAATAAATGAAACCACCGTAATAGCCTACAGCTAATCAAGAGATTGAATTAGATGATTCAAAACTAAAAACATCATCTCACTGTGTAGGCTTCTACTCTGCCCCAAATAAAATCAATTATTTCCTGCGAATACAGTATTATCACAACAGATTGTTGCAGATGTTTATAGCTTCAAAGATATCAGGGCATTTGTTTGTGGGTGGTGTAGTTTTTGCTTTAAAGTATAGCAGACAAACCTTGTGAAGCAGTTATACTGTAATTTTAATTTAAAATTGCTTCTGATTGTAAGTTATTTCCCACTCTTTATCTCCTCCACCATATTTTCTCTCTCTCTCTCTATCTCTGAGTTCCTTGCACTGTTCTTCAAAAAACTGTTTTGAATTTGAGTCTAGAAATACCTGTGTTTTGTTTTTGTACAAGATAGGTGCTTGTTTGTATGTGCTTGTATCCTAGGTGGGAGGTTTATTATTTTTGTTTTTCTATGTTTTTCAGGTGTATTGTTATGTATATGTTGTTACAGTTTGTATATATTTGATATGTGAAATATATAGGCCAGTTAGAAAATGATCTCTAAAAATTCTTTGAGCAACTGCATCCATTTATGTAGACACTTGTTTGGGTGATGTGTATCAAATATGTATAATTTCTTGAATTAAACTCGGGTATTTCTGAAGTTAAGATTATTTTCATTATACTGTATTGTGCCCTTGCAGCAAGAAATATGCAAATCACAGTATGCCAGCATTGCTCAATTCGGGATTTTTCGGGGCTGCGGTAAGTTCTCCCACTCTGTGACTTACATATTTTGGATTAAATAGAGGATACACTTGCAAAAATAACAACAAAATCAACTCCTATTTTAACACATTTAATTAATCAAAAATTATGGCGCTACAAACAAATAAACACATAAACTACTGACCCATATCATTCTACTTGTCCAAAGTGAACAAGGAATAGCATAAAAATAAAACAAATATTAGATTAAAACACATGGTTTTCTTTAAAACCAACAATTCACGATTATTTTCACTTCCATAAAGTACTTATCTTAAAGTTCCAAATAACTACGAGCTTCTTTGGCTCGATACTTTCCCATAATAATGGTGTCATATTTTTGTACACCTCAAGAATTATTTTTATCTTTTCTTATCATCAAAACAAATATATAATTACATTTAAAATTACATGTTAATTATTCACTTCAATATTTGGGCATATCACATGTTCTCCGTATTTACTATCTCTCTCAAGTTTTGCAAATTCACTACGGTGATCGGGAAAACTATTTGTGTACTCCAGAGTTATAAAGATTACTTGACAAAGTCAAAAACTATGATCACTCCCGAAACCTAGTTATCTTCACAAAACTCGTGGATTCCTATTTTCCATCCAATATTACAATAGGGATTTTATTTAACTCATTTGTCTTATAAGACCATTATCACATAAGAAAACTACGATCTGAATTGGCAAGCGATAATATCAATCTACAAGGACCTCGGTTCAACGCCCGGGTCATTAACAACTTGAAACACTCACGGTGTATTTAACACATCTTACAAGACGGTTTTTACCCACCCTCGCTCGATGAGGGTCAGGCCATTATACTCGGGCGTGATTTATGACGAGGAAAGCGACTCTCTGCCTAACCTACGGTGGCAGCTCTCTTCAATGCTTTAAAACAAACCTTCACATTATTCTCAGTTCTGTGGAGAGACCTGGCTTTTACTTCACTTATCTCCATTCAACAATATTCTTTGGCTCATAAACCACATTCGTAACCTTGGCATTTATTAATTATGAGAGGGTCCTCATTGATTGGGAAGATTAATACACATTCTACGACGAATAATTAGGGGCTTTAACAACAAAAGGATTCTAGGTTCGAATCTCTTAACATGCCTCGGGAACATTTCCACATCAGAGGACTTATACAAAACGCGATTTAGGGTCAAGCCGTAGCTTACAGGACCTACGCTCAATAATACCATACATTAGCTCCCTTTTAAATAATACACACATGGCCTCGTGTTCCACGTCACAATTTAGAGGACTTACAACATATCTCAATCCACTGCAATCAACTACCCTCCATAAGTAACTTACCAAGTACTTTAACTTTTACGCGTTCCTAGCGTGACTTTTTATTTAATTGCGTTCCATTACGCTACACATTACTTTACGGCCGAATGTCTTCCAAAGAACTGATAAATTTCATAGTAACAATTGATACATATCTTAATTCTTATATTAATCTTTTCCGTTGACAATAAATCGCTCCCTTTTTAAGAACATGCATTCACATCATGTCTTACACATTTGTTAAGGCTTCAACGCTCTATATTTTTATATCATTCAATTTAATCTTTATTTAGATTTCTTTACCTTGTTATTCACATCATGTTTTCATTCCTTACAAAAGCTCAAAAGCTATTTCTTTCATATAATTCAAATTTACCTTTATGTAAATATCTTGGTTATAATTATTATTATCACGCTTGCTTTTACAACATTCATTAAATACTGACATTTTATTCCATGCATTTCCTCTACAGGATTTATTATTTCACATACTTATTTATTATTTCTTAAAACTTTATTTTCGTTCAGATCGCGTTCTTATTTAGTTATTATTCATTTAAAAAAACATCCCTTCTACTCAAAACTCCGGTGGAATTGTACACAAAATTTTTCCCGACACCAAAACATAATGAGAATCTTTACTTACATGTTTAAGGTCGCTTTCTGACCTTTATTCTCGTTAGATGTGACATTTTGGCCCACCTTCTTGACCTACTCCATATTGTACAATCTCATCTTATGTACAGAAATTTCTTGACACATATTCACTATATTTAACACTGACAACATTTTTTTTAATACACTGGTGTATCCGTTTTGAACACACATTAAAACACTAAAAAATATTACTCTGGTACATATTATAACACATATCACTGTGCATAAAACGCCTTCACTTTACCTAAAACACTTAAAATGATACTCTTATTTCTTTTCTTACAATATTTACACTTCACTCCTATCACACGGGTGTATCTCAACGATTTTTACAATTTCTGTCGGCTGTTGATGATCCATGATGTGAATCCTATCGACCTGCATTGGTCGTGTGATTTTACTCGTTCAAAGTTGCTCTCTCCTACAAAGGAAACTACTGGTTTCAGTCTCTCAAAACCGCTTCTATTGTCTATTTCTCGGCTTTACTTTATCTGCTTTAACTAGGCGATAAATGTCTTTACTTTGCCGTCACCTCTATTTATATATGGTGGTCTATCGCCCCCTATAGTTTCTATATCTTGGCCTCCCTTCGAGGACCGTATACTGTCTATCGTACCGTTTAGTTTCTATATCTTGGCCTCCCTTCGAGGACCGTATACTGTCTATCGTATATTTTTGACGTTTTCTCACTAGAGTACGTTTCCCTCTGGTTTCGAACCTAAGTTCCTAAGTTCCTTTCGCTTGAACTTCTATCTTTCGCGATCGTAATTACTGTTTATTCTTGTCCTTTACAGGACTTAATGTCTTTAACAATGTCTTTACTAGACGTAACGCCGTTTATTTGTTGGAGTTCTTATAACTTCGTAACTGTATTGAACTAGTGTTCTTCTGGAACTCGAAGTTCCCTACTGATCGCTGTGTCTTACTTTGGCGATATTGCTTTAAAGTCCGTATATTTAATGTTCTTTATAATTTAGGACTCTTCAAAGTCTCGAACTGCTAACCCTCAGCGTAGCGTACTTATATCGTAACTGGTCTACACTCGGTGAACTTGTAGCATAGCCTCCCACAGGCTCTGGATCGATGTCTGATACAGCTTAACGTCCCCCTCACGGGCTCTTGAATACTGCGTATACGATGTGGTGCAGCACTTCCGCTCACGGAATGCTCGTAGACTGAGTGATTATGATGCTCCAGCGTCACGCCCCCCTGGACGGACTAATACTGCATGATGCGTCGTGACGCCCCCCTCGGGCTCTTGAATACTGTTCTTCCGGCGTGATACAGAGTAACACCCCTCACGGGCTGTCAGAGTAACTGCATGCACTGATGCAGAGTAACACCCCCTCACGGGCTGTCAGAATAACTGCATGTTTGGTCTGGCTCTGCCAGGAGCTTTATACCTTTCAGTCACAAAAAGATAAAATCCTAGTCCTTTTCGTGACCAACTTTTGAACTAATTGTCGCACAATTATAAAAATCGTATCTCCAGAAAGCTCGTCTTCCAAACGTAAAATAATCTTCCTGTGCATGGAAATCGATCGTACATTTCCGAGATATTAATTAATTTCTCGTCCTCAACTGTGTGGGTGGTGCTGTTCTTTTTTTATTCTCCCACTCCTTGGGTCTCAGTGAACCCCCAATGACGTCTACTTGCGTTTGCAGTTTTCTCCTGTGCAATTTTTACAAGGTTTTTCTTTACACAAAAATCTCTAATCCAAATTGATTCACCGTACTGTATCTGTTTACTTATTTTTATACTCGTAAACGGGTTAAATTTAATTATTCCTGTTCTGACTCAGCAGCGAGGTTGCCATATTCCTGCAACGTAAGAGCAATTTCCGAGTCCAGCTTCTTCGTCTTACAGTCAAAACTTTCCACTCGTTCTAATAATATCCATGACTGGCTCCTTATAAATGTCAAGAGGCATGAGCTCATCTAAGGAACACCTGGCCCTAGCGCTTGCACAATGTTAAGCTTGAAATCTCTCTCCGTTCCCTTAGAAACTGTATGATTCTTTCATTCCTTTCTCAAAGTACATGGATTCGACTCTCTTTGAGGCCATGGTACATGGGTTCAGTATGTTGATCCATTTCCGTCAATAGATTTAACAAATACTGTTTATAGGATCTTCCACAGTGGTCTAGGGGTGACATTGGTGCTTTCCATCCAGATAGCCTACCCTGGGTTCAATTCTAGGTCAAAATAGGGTTCATTCTGTTTCATAAGTACAATTACTGAGGAGTTATCTGGTGTGAAATGTAGTACACCTGGTCAAGACATCGACCTTATGCTTATGCCTTTCGGTCGGTCAACATGGTTATGCCCAATTAAATTAGGCAAGTAATAAGTATTTTACCTCCCTAACCTTGTAATACCTCCGTATTTACTAATTAATTCATGATGAGAATTTCGTTTTTTTATAGGGATATGGTATATTATATGAATGTTTTGATTCATATGCAAATAATTATTTTTTATATACAGTATTTATATTCTCTCATAAATTGGAAGATGGAAGGAAATCTTTGTTCCTTGGTTAACTATTAAAGGTAGATATTCTGAACAAAGGAACTTGTGAAACTTTCTATAAGATTCATACTATGTCACGAAGCAGGTGCACACCTTTGAACGGATGGAACGGTTCAGCTTATTTTAACTGGGAGACTCACCTATTGAAATATTCTGAGAAGCAATTTAATTAGGGGTTTCAACATCGATTTTGAATATTGAGGAAGACGTTTGGATCTTAGCAACAATTTTGGCTTTTCTATGTTTTTCAGGTGTATTGTTATGTATATGTTGTTACAGTTTGTATATATATATATATATATATATATGCAAATGAACAGAGGACTTGTACATCAGAGCATGCAGGGGGAAGTATTTAGCCCTCGGTGCTCTTTCCTGATTAGAAGATTTTGGAAGGGAGGAGGAACGTGGTATGTGATATTACTGATATACCTACCCCGAGAGGGGGAGAGGACACTCGTCGTTTGACTGCCACTTGTCTCTGGACACTATTCTTACGACTGTCACCCGACACACTATATTCATCGAATCCTGGCGCAAATGCGAGAGAGATTTACTGGCACGTTAAAGATCCCCGTCAGGGCAAAATTCCGGCACCCCAGCATCTCTATAAGTCAATGTTAAAAGGGACATAAAACTAATAACATTATTATTAAAATTATAGGCCCATCATCTCGAAACTTTCTGAGATGACCTTGCTTTCCAGGCTAAAAATGTTTCTTGATAATAAGCTTAACGGTGAGCAGTTCGGCTTCTGCAAAGGCCACTCCACAGTTCATCAGTTGCTCAGACTTACTGAGCTTATTACACGTGCCTTTCGTGAGAATAGCATGCCAGGAGTTTGCGTCTTAGACATCAGTCGTGCTTTCGATAAGTTATGGCATAGTAGATAGCTATACGAAATTTAGCACAATGGTCTCCCAGACCACTTGCTTATGGTCATAAACTTTCTGAACAGTACATAAAGTTGAAGAGAACCTCCAAGATACCCTAAATACTCTAGAGCCCTGGCTAAAGAAATGGCGCATTATGATTATGGTAAGGTTTCTAAATGTTCTGCCACTCATTTCACTTCTTCTTCATGTGCCATATCCTCAGTGGACGTTGGATGTCATCAGGGCGATCTGTTGTTTAATTTTAGCAACTTGGAATAGTGTAGGAGTGTTGAGTCCATGCCATTCACATAGGTTCCTTAGCCAGGATATCCTCCTCCTTCCTCAGCCTCTCTTACCTTCACTTTTTCCTTCAATAATGATCTGAAGGAGAGTATATATATCATTATGATTGATATGACCAAAGTATTCAAGCTTGGTCTTTTTGATGGTATGTAAGACCTCCAGGTCTCTGTGCAGGCGTTCGAGCACTTCAGTGTTACGTAATTTATCGATCCATGATATTCTGAGCATGCGTCTGTATTCAATGTGGGATTTAATTTCAATAGCATTATTTCAATTATGATCAAGTATGCATCCAAGGTATTTTACATGCTGAACTTGTTCCAGTTTCGTCCCAGCAACTGTTAGGTTAGCAGGTGGAATTAGATGTTTACTTAATATTACAACCAATACTTTAGTCTTTTCTAGCCTATTTTCATTTTATGAAAAAACAGGCTTACGAGATCACCTTTTGTCTGTGTGTGTGTCCCCCTCTAATAACTTCTAAACAGCTGGAGCGATTTCAATGAAAATCAATAAGGTCAAAGCAACATTTAGGCCGACCCCGACCATGCCCTTCAAATTTTATTATGTTTCACCAATCCAACATGGCGGCTGTGCAAAATATTTCACCAGCATTCAATATCTCCGAAATTATTACTGATATCACCCTGAAATTTTGTACGGTGATAAAGGGCACTACTAGAAGTTCACCTATGAGACTTTCAAAAACCTGGTAACTACAAAACCAACATGGCGGCCAAACAAAGTTGAGATTTTTAAATAGACTTTCCTCGTGATTTAACCATCCAAACGCAATGAAAATTGTTTAGTATTCAAATACTGATTCTTTATGTTCCACTGCATTGTACTACACAGTTCAGTAATGTTTGTAGATCTTCAGCACTTGTTACAAGCAAAACTGTGTCATCTACATATCTCAAATTATTTATGATGTATCTGTTAACAATTATACCTTCCTGTTGACTTTCCACTGCTTCAGAAAATATATTCTCTGAGTAGATATTGAAAAGAAGTAGAGATAGAACACAGCCTTGTCTTACTCCTTGTTTTATTTCAAAACTACTAGTGTTGATACAATCTACTTTCACTGAAGCGGTTCGATTCCAGTACAAGTTGGCAACAATTCTTATATCTCGCTCATCTAGGCCAATATCATGTGGGATATGCGGTAATGTTCCATGTTTCACACGGTCAAATGCTTTTTTGTAGTCAATAAAACAAGCATAAACATCCACAGACATATCTATGCTTCTTTGCAGCAAAACTTGCATTCCCAATAATGCCTCTCTGGTGCCAAAACCACTACAGAATCCAAACTGAGTATTTCCTATGTGTGCTTCACATTTGCATGTATTACCTTGAGGAAGATCTTGAGGACATGGCTCATTAAGCTTATGATTCTATAATCCCATGAGTTTTTGCTGCAGTTGTCTTTGGAATGGGAATGAATGTTGCTGTCAACCTGTCAGAAGTGATAGTTCCACTTATATACACTTGGTTGAATAGCTTTTTTAGGATATCAAGAGATTGGTCTTCTTAAAGTATTTTCAATATTTCTACAGGTAGACCATCAGGTCCTGGTGCCTTTCCAATTTTGTAGCGCATGTTCCACTTCTTGACGGGTAATTAAAGGTCCATCATCTGTATCACATACATAAGGACAGGGTCCTCTATCATCGTGAAGTAGATCCGACACATAGTCTTTCCAGCTGTTAAGTTTTTCTTGAAGGTCAATCATGATTTTCCCTTGACTACTATATTAAGAGTCTGTTAGTCCTTCTAGTATATAATCCTGCAGCTTCTTTAACCATTTTATGCATGTTAAAAGTGTCATGTTTGGCTTCAAAATTTTCTATTTCCTTACACTCGTTACCTAACCATTCAGCTTTTGTTCTTCTAACCATCTTGTGGATTTCAGTTTGCAGTTTTTATACCATTCCAAACTTTTGTTCTTTACCAGCCTCCATTGGTCCATCAGATTAAGGATATCATCAGTCATCCAGGCATTTTTTCTGATTCGCTTATTCAGTTTTAGGTGACGATTTCCTGTATCCATTACAGTTGTTTGAACATATTCCAACTGGATTCAATATCCTTGGATGCCTCAAATTGTTCATGTAGCTGTTCATTCATTTCCTTCAGTACTTTGCTCTTGATGTTTGCCTCTCGTAATCCAGTTTCTGACTGATATTTTTTTATTGATCCTTTTTAATGTTAATTTAACTGAAGCGACCAATGGGTCGTGATCTGAAAAGACATCAGCACCAGGATAAGTTTTCACTGCCTTTATGCAGTTCCTAAATCTCTGTTTAATGAGGATATAATCGATCTGATTCCTCACAAGTCTCAATTCACTGTCAGCATTTGATTTACATGTGTATAATCTCCTTGTGGTAACTTATAGAATATATTTGTTACAACAAAGCTCTCCTGTTGACAAAACTGAATCAACCTATCACCACGATCATTTCTTGCACCCAATCCATGATTGCCAAAGAGATCATCACACACTCCTTTTCCCACCTTTGCATTGAAATCTCCCATTATTATTATTTCATAGCCTTTTGTTGTTTGTAAGGCTTCATCAATATCTTCATAAACTCTTTGCACTATGAAATGTAAATTCACTCGTGTCCAGGACCTCGCCTTTATCAGCAAAGTGATAAGATGGCAGTCAGCTACCAAGTTTCTGAGAACCACGTTAGACCGCGGTCTTACATTTGCACAGGAAGTAACTAAGCACGATAGCAGTGTAAATGCGGTACTATCGCAGCTCTGGCAACTCTTGAGGGCCCGGAGCAAACTGGATGGGCGACTACCAAGCCACCGGGTACCGATACAAATGGCCCCGGATTCTTATTGAATAACATCCAACTCTTGACTCTCTCCTCACTGCACACTTGTGTGACCAGCTATGGAATATGCCTGTCCAGTGTCCAGTGTGGGGCTATGCGCTGGCCACGTGTCACCACATAATCTGCAGGCCAAATGGCTGGGTAGCGGTCACTTGGTAGGCATAGGATCTGCATGGGCTGTAGCGCCAAGGGTTCTTTCTTTTTTTAAGTGCGGGGCTATACAGTGCCCACACACATTAATGAACTGCAGGTAATTCAGAAAAGAGTGTTACACACGATATCGGGAGCCGATATGTACATAACGGCCATGATTATAAACTCCCTCTAATCAGCTCCCACATTTAGAAATAGGCAACCTCACTTTATCACAAAAACAAACTTAACATCAACTCACAAGTTGGGTGACTACCAAACCACCGGGTACCGATACAAACGGCCCCAGATTCTTATTGAATAATTTCCAGCTCCATTAACTCTTTGACTGAATAACCATTCTCTCTTCTAAAGAAGCTTATCTAAGCACCTGCTTTTACTACTTATTCACCTTAAGTATTTTTCAAAGTGTCTTCGGACACTAGGTCACATCCTGGCCAATTTAGCTCGTAGGAATTTGGGCTTAGAGGCTACAATTAACACGTCGCGGGGTTCAGTTAGTAGGTTAGTACTTATGATCGCAATTCCCCTGCTAAGTGGCCATCACTAGCTGCATTTGTCGGCAACATTTATCTAGCATCCATGGCTCTCTGCTTGTGTTTTGATTCTATCGCGAGTCTGTCTAAATTCCTGAATTCAATTTATACTACAAAAAATACACTAGCATATTAAATAAGGTAATAAGACTAGCAAAGAAAATGCATAATGATAATTTTATTTCCCAATCATCTAATAAAAACAGGGCTATGTGGTCCGTAATAAAGAAAGAAACTGGAAAATATGCTAAAATACAAAGGAACATTACACTGACCAGAAATAATAAAGTGATTAATAATCCAGAGGAAATAGCAAACACTTTTAATGACTATTTTCTGGAAATTCCGCAAAAATTATTAAATAAATCACAGGTAAATACACTAAATTCTAATAATAAAATAAATATATGCAGTGATTCTTTATTTATAAATCATGTCACAAGTGAAGAGGTAAGAATAGTTATAAAAGAGCTAAAAAATAAATTCTGTGCTGGCATTGATGGCATCCCTGATGCAATTTTAAAGAAATGTGCCGAAAATATAATAAATCCACTTACGCACTTAATAAACAGTTCAATTCTCTCAGGAACTTACCCGGATATTTTGAAGTTATCAAAAGTAATTCCAGTGCACAAAAACGGTTCAAAAGATGAATTAGATAACTATCGTCCTATTACCTTACCAACTGGTATTGCAAAAATTGTGGAAAAAATTATGTATAAGAGACTGATAAGTTTCATAGAAAAAAATAAAATATTATCAAACTCACAACATGGATTTAGAACGGAAAAATCTACACAGACAGCAATTTACGAATGTAGTAATAGTATACTGAAATTAATTGACAATAAGGAACATGTAACTGGCCTATTCTTGGATTTATCGAAAGCATTTGATGTAGTTGACCATAAAATCCTCCTTACCAAACTAAATCAATATGGTGTTAGAGGTCTAGCTAATAAATGGATAGAGTCTTACTTAACAAGGCGTAAACAAATAGTAAGCTTGAGACACAAGGATGATGGAACCAAATTACTTAATGAAACATTGTCCAATGAGGGAATTATTGAATTTGGAGTACCCCAGGGATCGGTTTTGGGCCCACTACTCTTTCTTCTATATATCAATGATATAACACAGAACGTTCATTCACATAAGGAAATTTTGTTTGCGGACGATACAACACTCGTAATAAAAGGTGAAACTAAACAGGTCATACAGCAGTCTGCTGACTCCGTTACAGGAGAGTTAACCAAATGGTCACAAGATAAATCGCCTCATAATAAACTATAAAAAGACAGTATGTCTAAATTTCCACACTATACAGAATAGGAATCCTGCGATGCCCAATATAACATTAAATGGTCATCAAATAGAAAATAAATCAGAAACAAAGTTTTTAGGACTATGGATACAACAAGACTTGAAATGGAATAAACATATACAATATCTGAATACTAAACTGAACTCGATGTGCTTTGCGTTACGTATTTTGAAAACCTGCACTAGCATGCACACATTAAGAAATACTTATTTTGCTTATTTCCATTCATACTTAAGATATGGGATCATATTTTGGGGTATGTCGCCAGATGTACTAAGCACGTTTAGGATACAAAAGAGAGCGATTAGAATTATGGCAAATGTAAACTCGAGAGAATCATGTAGACCTCTGTTTAAAGATTTAAACATTCTCCCACTGCCCTGCATATATATCTTTGAAAGTATTATGTTTTTTAAAAAGAATTTAATGAATAAAGATGTTTTTCTTAAAACAAACAATGATGTTCATAGGCATAACACAAGACAAAATCAAAACATTCATATTTCACACACACACACAAGCATATATCAAAAAGGAACTTTTCACACTGGAGTTAAATTATACAATAAACTACCCCAGTATATAAAACTGGCCCCAAAAATAAAAACCTTTGATAGAATGTTGAAAGCTTATCTGCAGTGCCATTGTTTTTACTCAGTAGTTGAATATTTTAGCGTATAGGAGTGATGGAATCTATAACTATATTTTACTTTTTTAATTTAATTTTAATACCTAGCTGTATGTTGTTGTATTTATAGAATTAAGTTTTCATATTATGATAATAGAGTGAGGTGTAAATAGTTGTGCAATAAGATTGTATCTATTAAGATTTGCTATTATAATAAGTTATAAATAGTTATAATCTTAGTAATATATACCTGTTAGTTCTTTTATTTTATGCATGTAAATTCTGACGTGTCCTATATCAAAAATGTATTGAATGCATGTATTTGATCAAATGGAATTAATAAAAATCTATCTATCTATCTAAAACCTCTTGTGTCCTAAGCTAAAATCGCGCTACCACATATCACGCGTCCATCTTTAGGGTGAAGAGTACCAAGCCGGTCCTCCATTAATTTCCAGGTTAAAAATTTCTAATCACTGCAGCCTTTCGCCATGTTGTCTAACGCCATTGGGGCAAGGGTGTGCAACTTTGAACTGGCCGAACTTGGAGGATTCTCTGTTCAGTTCCCCATCTGTCACTGCTTTTCAAATACTTCAGTGTTCTTTGAGCTTTTGCCTTCTGGCTATGCTTTGCTGGCTTCAGGCCCGACGAGAGTGTGGGTGGCAAGCAGTGCTGGTTCCCTGGGGCCCGGCGTCCTAGGAGGAGGGGCCTGATAGGGCATGATTTATTATTGCCTTTTGCTACTGGCAATCATTTGGTGAATGCAAATAACTGCCTGTGTACAATGTTACAAGGATTGAAAACATTATGTCAAGTGAAAAATATTTACTTTCGCAAAGCGCTTGTGGAAAGAACAACTATCTCAGAACGTCCAACATAGCCGATGTGACTTCCCTATGTAGGCCATTGTTCTCAGAATATACCCGAAGATAGAGCATCCCATTATCCTAAATTTAGCTAGGGCAAGTTTATGGCTTATGCACGAAACCTTCAAATAAATTTTTCCACCCTTCACTTCAATTTTGCCAAGGCCATGAGAGCCTGAGCTATCCTGGTGTGGTTGGTCAGATACCGGTAATTCAAGAGTTTCAAGTTTGGTGCAACACGTACAGCTTAGATATTTAGAGGTGAAAGTAACTGAAATGAATACAGGGTCATTGAGAAAGATTGCAGCAATTTCAAAAATTCATGTCTCCCGTTGTAAGTGAGATAAATTAATAATTCGGCCTGTGATGTGACTATCACTAACCATTGGATTAACCAATTAACGGTTTCCATTATCAGACAAAATTCTGAGTGTATTCAGAATCGAAACAAGTTGGAACATTAAGGAACATGGGAAAGATATTAGCATATGCAAAACAAGAAAAAGAGAGAGAGCATGTTGCTTCAACATATATATTTTCATCAACTATGTAACAAAATTTATAGAACATAATGTTTATGCTAAACAGGTTAGCATGACTGAAAACATTGTTTTTAATTTTTGCTTGGAAGTCTTTGCTTTATTATTATAATGATTGACAAGAATGCAAACACATTTGCCATTGAAAACAAATGTTTTTAAATATCCGTTTTGATGTTAGAATTAAACGTTTAATGATTGACAAAGAAATTACTTGGATAACTTCCCAACAGATGGGACACTGAGTGGTTTAATACAAAATTGGTTTTAACGGAAGCAAAGAAAAGTGTGAAACACTTACTTATAAAGACAACCTTTGTGCATGTTACACAAATCATTTACTAAAGAAGAAAGGAATAGAAACATAGCTTATAGAAGGGGCTAATGGCGGTCAGGGGCCAAATCCTGCCGTACCTTATGAAAAAAGAAAGAAAAACTGTAAAAGCAGTTACAAAGAAAAGGCATGGCCTATAGAAGGAGCTATGGCGGTCAGGGGCCTAATCCTGCCGAACCTTATGAAATGGAAAAGTCATATGAGTTGCAAAAATACACAAAAAAGTAAGCCATGAAATATTTCCAAACGAAGTGAAATGGCAGAAGCAGGTAGGCATGTGATACCTGAAAGTAAACCATGAAATTATTCCCAAAGGGAAAATGTCGAAAGCAAGCCGTTACGTTAATTATCCAAGAAAATGTCAGAGGTAAGACGCTACGTATTCTGTCCTCGGATGGCAAGAAAATAGCACCGTTGAACAGCAAATTACATTTCACAAGATACAGGTTAAGTATAAACAACAGATTACTTATCTTAGTTGTGGAGTAGGTTCGCAACCTAAATATTTGCAGACAATTGGCAACTCAAACTAACACTTGGGGCGCTGCGGTCGGTCTGAATAAGTAGGGTTTAAAATACTCAATAACACGCGTTTGATACGGAACACTTTTTATTTTTCGGTTATAATCAGTAAATATGGTCTCTAAAGTAATGACAGTGTTATTTTTAATTGTATATATGTATAACTGTGCGATACACGTGATCTAATTTGTGTGTTCCACTGGATTTTTTGGTGTCATTTGCATATTATCAAGCATCAGTTTTTATGGGTGATGTAGATCAGCTGATTCAAATTTACACAGGGCTACACTTTGGACATTATTTCGGTACTATTATGCGCAATATAATGTAAATGTCGATCCTGAGTCAAAGCCGAGGACATTCAAATAGAGAAATACGGTACATAAACAAATAAATAACACACCGAAGCTGTGCTACTTTTATCATTCCGAGACTAGCATCCACGCAAACCAGACGCCACTGTTCCAAGCTCCGACTTATATCGTGAATTGATGTCAAACTGATGATCAGCCAGCCTTTCCGCCAAGCCTACACCTCGTAATCGCTAAGTTCTTCGATATTCGAGCTATTCCACTACGAGTCATATAGGCCTAATTTGCCTCCCCGTGGGCACTGTAGAATGAGTGATACCGCTACCATTCAAATATTCAACACCAAACCTACCTTTTAACCATCCAAATCAAGCAATTCCTGTCGCCCCCCGAGTTTTAATACAAGTTAAACTCATCCCTTCTCCCTACCAAGCAGCCAATAATTAATTATGTAATTAATTATTCAAGTAACTTCAATCTTACCAGCGCGCCCATCGTAACAGCTGTTTTTAAACTGAATAACCTTCGCTGGCTTTACGTCGCAGGTCTTCTGTCTGTCTACCTCGACAAGTGTTAGATCCTTCCCGGGGTGGAAAGGTATTATTATTAGGTATTATTAGGTATGATCACATTTCGGCTATTGCTATTTGCATGTTTTGGAAAGTGATGAAAACGTATGTCCGCAGCCCTCTTATACATCGACTTACAGCCGTAAACTGAGCAATACACTTTGCTTTTACTCATTTTTCACTCTATCCACGAGTAAAACTTATTACTTATGTATAAAGACACGAACAATTTACCACGATCTGTTTACCAATACAAGAAACCATATACAAACAGTCACCACGTGACAAATGTACCCTACTTGGTAAGTTTCTCATTTTTACCGCTAGATGTCATATCAGATAGCTGGAGTTGCCAATAGATATGTCACGTAGTAGGCCTACACTTGAGTGCGAAGTAAAGATGGCATTAGTTATGTGACACGTAGTAATAGAATTCACAAAAAGTAGAGCTTTAGAGTAAGGCATAGAAGACGAAAACGTAGGTTATAAACCTGTTAGGTTCACTTCTTAATAAATCACATAGACTCCTCTAGAATGCATATTTTATAATTTGTTGTGGAAAGATTCACACGACACACACCATATTGTTTTTGACACTGAACTTCACTGATATCAAAGACTATGTCAAAGATACTGCACTACACTCTTGTGCTTACTGCCAACACAACATTCTCCCACCTTGAGTTGTGGAAACAACTCAACAAAACAATAAAATAACATAACACATATATTTTCACAAAATAAATGAACACAGAAATAAATAAGTCACTCAAAATATCTCTTTGGTTTAACCACCACTCTCCCACTACTGGTTTTGATGAGATCAGACGTATTAGTAGATGGTTTAACAGTCTTTGGATTTTTCTCCTTCTCATTTTCATTCCGCTCAACTTGCAGTCTTAAAGCATGATCTTCTCCAGATGTCACTTCAAGTGGATACACCCTCTGTACTGGCCTCAGTAGCTCTCCTTTTGTAGTCGCCAAGCGAACAACTCTCACGACACCACCTTTGCCAGGGATGACCTCCGTCACTCTTGCCAGCGGCCAGTGTAGTCTCTTCGTGTTGTCACTGGCTACCAGTACTACTTCACCTACACAGGGTTTGTGATGACTTTTCCTAATGTGGTTCTTCTGTATTAGCTGTCCAAGATATTCATTCCTGAATCTTACCCTTAATGTTTCCTTTACTTTCTGTCTGTACCTGAATCTTCTGTCAAGTTTTATGTCCTCGATCATGTCGATATCGGGCATTCCAATCTCCTTGACTTCCTGTAGGAACATTGCAGGGGTGATAGCCATCAAGTCTTCTCCATCATTGGACAGGTAAGTAAGTGGTCGTGAATTCATGACAGCTTCAATGTCACACAGAACAGTCATCATTTCTTGGTACGACAGACATGACCTTCCCAGAACTTTCCTGAGCATTTGTTTGAGGACACCAATCAGCCTCTCCCACCATCCTCCCCACCATGCTGCAGTGGGAGGATTGAATTTCCATTTTATTTGGTGTACAGAACTATATTCAGCAATTTTATCCCACTGAATTGTCTCCAACATATTGCAGGTGCCTTGAAAGTTTGTCCCATTGTCACTATAGACAATCATTGGCCTTCCACGCCTGGACACGAAGCGCCGAAAAGCTTCGAGGAATGTTGCAGTAGCCAAGGATGTTACTAGCTCCAAGTGTACTGCACGAAAAACCGCACACGTGAACAGACAGACCCAGGCTTTCTCTCCACCTTTCAAAATCAGAGGCCCGGCAAAGTCGACCCCTGTTATTTCAAAAATTGAGGCTTCTCTTACTCTGTCTATGGGGAGATGAGTTTGTTCTGCTTCAAGATGTTTTCCATGGTACCTCCTGCAGACAACACATGTTTTAATTGCACCCTTCACCGTTCTCCTTCCTCCAAGGATCCAATATTTCTGTCTGAGCCCACTGAGCAGAATCTGGGTTCCAGCATGACATAAGTCTTTGTGCTTCTCCCTAATGAGAGCGTGAACCGCTGTATGCTTCGCAGGAAGGATAGCAGGACAACGGAAAGCATAATCATCTTTGCGCGATATAATTTTTGTTTTCAGTCTCATCACTCCCTCATCATCCATGAAAACACATAGTGAGTTGAATCTTTCATCCTTTTCACCAACAAAACACTCTTTTTGTATGAACTTCATCACGACTTTTTCTGCTTCTGTGGTTTCTTCAATGGATAGTTCGGTAGTTCTTCTATTATTTTTCTGTCGACAATTATACAGAAACCTCAAGATCCATCCTATCATACGAACTGTTCTACGGAAACTTGAGAAATAGTCAAGGTGCCATTCTTGGGTATTGGACTTGTCTTCTAACACCGTCATAGTGTTGACTTTCTTTTTTCTTTCTTGGAAGACTTCATCATCGTTTGTTGAAATTTCGGGGCTAGGCCATTGTGTAGTAGATTGTTTTAGCCATTTTGGCCCTTCCCACCATCTCTGTTGAAGTAACTGTTTTGTGCTACATCCCCTTGATGCCAGGTCAGGCGGATTCATGGTTCCTGGAACATGACGCCACTGTTCTATTCTGGACAGTCTTCGAATTTCTTGCACTCTGTTCCACACGAAGGTCCCCCAAGGTTCGTCTAACTTGATCCAGGACAACACAGTCGACGAGTCACTCCAATAATAAGTAACGATTTCTTTTGCAGTTAATGTTGGCAGCACTGACGTCACTAGTCGAACCCCTATTGTAGCTGCTAATAATTCCAGGCGTGGTATGGTGATACTCTTCTTGGGTGCCACTCTTGTCTTGGCTTGTACAAATCGTAGCTCTATTTTGTCAACCCTTTGTATTCGCAAGAATATAACTGCAGCATACGCAGTTTGACTGGCGTCGCAGAACACGTGAAGAGATATATCTTCAACCGACTGGACACTACCGATCAAACATCTAGGAATCTTAATCTCAGACAGCTGAGGTAGTTCTGCCAACCACTTCATGAATCTTCTCTTTGTTGTTTCGTCTACTCTGGTGTCCCAACCCAAGTCAGTGGCCCATAGTTCTTGCAAGATTAATTTTGGACAGAGAAATACCGGACATGCGAAGCCAATAGGGTCAAACACCTTATGTGCAGCTCCTAGTATAGCTCTTTTAGTGATTACATCATATTTGAAATCGTTAACATGAGTTAGATTCAGTCCAATGGTATCTTCTCCTTTATTCCAAATGAGCCCTAGCACATGAGTAAGATTTTCAGCTGTACCATCCTGAGAATACTCCCACCCTCGGAGATTGAAAGATGCCTTATCCATTATTATGCTTGCCTCTCGCATGAATGAATGAAGGTCATTTCTGTTGTTAACACTAATAGCACAGTTATCCACATAAAAACATTCTTCCAATCTTTCTATTGTTGAAGTTGAGTAGGAACTATTATCGACTGTTTGTCTCTTCAACTCGTTCAAGTGGAGTTTGATGGTTGCCGATAATAGGAACGGAGAACATGCAAGTCCAAAGACAACTCTATTGTGACGGAACACTTCTACCTTCCCTGTACATTCCTCCTCCCACCAAAGGAATCTCAGAAAATCACGGTCTCTAGGATTGACACTTATTTGAAGAAATGCTTTTTCTACATCAGCCGTCACACCGATCTCATTTTCTCTGAACTTCAGTAGCGAACTAGGGATCAACTCTATGAAGTTAGGCCCTTTTTCAATACATTCGTTCAGAGATGGAGCGTTTCTCTGCTTCGCCGAGGCATCAAAAACAGGCCTGATCTTGGTGGTGCTGTTTTCTTTGAAGACAGGTCGGTGAGGTAGATAGTGTCCACTATTCTTCAGTTCTTCTTCAGGTACCCTCTCGATGATTCCTTGCTCCAACCAACTTCGTAAGACATTATCGTACTCCTGATAATGTTGTTCAGCTTGTAGTTTCTTTGTAGTGATTTCTAATCTGTGCTGAGCAATTTCTTTGTTGTCAGGGAAAGGTGGATGTTGTTCACTCCAAGGCAGACATACTTCATATCTGTTATCTTCATTCAGTCGTGCAGTCTCAAGGAAGTTATTTCTAACACGCTCGTTCCTCTCGACGATAGATTCTTTCACAACAGGGTCAGTAATTCCAAGAATTTTTAAGTCCCAGAGATCAGAAATTCTTGTATGTTGGGAAAACAATGATGACACTAATAATGATGCTGAATCCCTTTGGGCCTTGTTACCTATGACTTTTCCCATTAGTGTCCACCCTAGGGAAGTCTCCACCAAAACTAGGCCACATTTTAGTTGATGTTTCCTCCCAGTGAGCAGTTCACCCGCCTTATCGGCCCCAATCAGAATCTGCACAGGCCCTCGCTCTAGTACATCAGTTAAACATATTTTCAGATCCCTTATCTCCTCACTCCAAGAACCATTCTTAATATATGGGACATCTTCACAAATTATCTCTTGGCTTAAAACTTCCAGCTCCTTGGAATAGTTTCCCTCCAATCGCTTTAAACTTATTCTGTAACAGTCGTGGTTTGCTTCTCGAGAACGTACTCCACCAAACAAGGAATGTAATAACGTTTCCTTCCTGATTGACTGATACCCCATTTCTTCGGCTAGGTCACGTGCAATGTAGGATTTAGTAGACCCAGTATCAATGACAGCTCGTACAGTTTTTTGTTTACCCTTTCTTTTAACGACAACTGCCAGGGTTTGCAAGTACACCTCAGGAGAACAAGACACATTAGCTAAAGCCTTATCCACATTATTGCCATCCTGGTGAACCAAATTCCTGTCTCCCTCGTAATTCTGTTTGGACACACTTTCATTTTCTTTGTCACGGAGCTTATAACACATTAATACCACATGTTTACCACCACAAACAATGCACCTGACAATCGATTTACAAGCTCTACTTGCATGGCCCTTCTTTAAACAATTGAAGCAACAGTGTTTATCAGTTAAGATTTTCCTTTTCTCCCCTGCAGTCATTTTTTGAGCTTTAATGCACTCTGGGCTCGAATGAGGTTTAAGACAAAAAAGACACTCCTGTCTCTTAGAAACATCAGCAAACAAAGCAGAAGCAGTAGGTATATTTGGTTCAATGACATCCCTTGGTTTCTTGTCTCCCTTAATCTTAGATCCTTGGGATGTGCTAATACTAAACCCTTTCATAGCCAATGAAATTCGTTCTTCACTTACTACTTCATTTTGAAGAAAAGCCATAAGCTGCTGCAAACGATCTTTGGATATGGAATCACACCTGAAGGAAGTATTCCTCTGCCATGCTCTTAATAGGTCTTCTGGCAAAGATGATTCAATTAGGGGATACAGCATTGCAGTACATTTTTCTGTAGTAACGCCTAAACTTTCCAGCGATCTGAGATGTGACTCTAATTTATCATACAAGCTACTCAGTGTTGGCCTTTCTTTGGAATTGACTGCATTCGTCAATACTAGTTTGAGCAATTCACGAACATAAACTTCCACCTGCAAGTCCTCTCTACCAAATCGAGCTTGAAGACTCTCTATAGCTTTGTCATAATTCTCGGCAGTGGGTGGAAAACTAGTAACTAATTCATATGCTCTGGAACCTTCTGTCATAGCCTGAATTAAATATTGGAATTTATCTTCCTTCCCAATGTCCTCATCCTCGTGAATTTTACGGAACTGGCTCCAAAAATATAACCAATCAATTATTTCACCAGAAAATTTCTTAAATTCTATTCTTGGAAGTCTATATTTCTTTTTATCACAAACATTGTCATTCACTACACTTTGTGGAGGGGTAATGGAAACAACGGGATTCATAAAACGTGTTGCTTTTGTTCTACAGCTAAGGAATTTGTGTTTGTAATCATCAGCTGATTCACATTCCGTTTCTATTTCGTCATCCTCACACTCGTCGTCTATCATCTGTTGAAATATTAATCCATCTAAATTAGAGATATCATCATACTTTTCTTGAAGGATTTCAAGTTGCACTTGCACTTTTTCCGTTTCAGTTTGATCATCTTCTAACAACGTCATTAGTTGATTGTGTGAGCGCGTAAATAACCGCCGCTTTACGGTTCTTTCTTTAGCGAGTCTTTCCATCTTCTTTATTCAGGGGAGCCTTTTACTATGAATGAATCCTGTCACGGTCGCCATAAAATGTTAGGTTCACTTCTTAATAAATCACATAGACTCCTCTAGAATGCATATTTTATAATTTGTTGTGGAAAGATTCACACGACACACACCATATTGTTTTTGACACTGAACTTCACTGATATCAAAGACTATGTCAAAGATACTGCACTACACTCTTGTGCTTACTGCCAACACAACAAAACCATTAACGTTGTCGTAGGTGCGTACAAAACAGTTCTTTCGTTGCACAAATGATGTAAAGTTCACATTGGCCTACAAGAATGTTCATTTTCCACGAAGATGGTGACCAAAGACAAAGATAGATCACCAAGTTTAAGTTGTCTTAAAGACATTGAAGTGTGGAAATTACTTCCTTATGCAGAGTTTACGATGATATATCAGTTCTAGATGAAGTTTTAAGTCCGGTATGCAAGACTGATGGGCATCTCCGGGTCTGCCAAGATAATCACAAAATTGACAGTTCAGCAGGCTGCTTAAATAGTTGACAAGCTGAAGGACTCGGAGCTTCTATGTGACGTAGTGATGAAGATGCGCGGTGATTGGCCGAAGCTATGCTGAGGCGAGGAGGCCGGCCAATGAGTGCGCAGCAATGGCATCCAGATGAACACGAGGTCTCATTGCGCGTAGAACGACCGTAATGCATTGCTATTGGCAACTCCAGCTATCTGATATGACATCTAGCGGTAAAAATGAGAAACTTACCAAGTAGGGTACATTTGTCACGTGGTGACTGTTTGTATATGGTTACTTGTATTGGTCAACAGATCGTGGTAAATTGTTCGTGTCTTTATACATAAGTAATAAGTTTTACTCGTTGATAGAGTGAAAAATGAGTAAAAGCAAAGTGTATTGCTCAGTTTACGGCTGTAAGTCGATGTATAAGAGGGCTGCGGACATACGTTTTCATCACTTTCCAAAACATGCAAATAGCAATAGCCGAAATGTGATGATACCTAATAATACCTAATAATAATACCTTTCCACCCAGGGAAGGATCTAACACTTGTCGAGGTAGACAGACAGAAGACCTGCGACGTAAAGCCAGCGAAGGTTATTCAGTTTAAATACAGCTGTTACGATGGGCACGCTGGTAAGATTGAAGTTACTTGAATAATTAATTAAATAATTAATTATTGGCTGCTTGGTAGGGAGAAGGGATGAGTTTAACTTGTATTAAAACTCGGGGGGCGACAGGAATTGCTTGATTTGGATGGTTAAAAGGTGGGGTTGGTGTTGAATATTTGAATGGTAGCGGAATCACTCATTCTACAGTGCCCACGGGGAGGCAAATTAGGCCTATATGACTCGTAGTGGAATAGCTCGAATATCGAAGAACTTAGCGATTACGAGGTGTAGACTTGGCGGAAAGGCTGGCGGATCATCAGTTTGACATCAATTCACGATATAAGTCGGAGCTTGGAACAGTGGCGTCTGGTTTGCGTGGATGCTAGTCTCGGAATGATAAAAGTAGCACAGCTTCGGTGTGTTATTTATTTGTTTATGTATCGTATTTCTCTATTTGAATGTCCTCGGCGTTGACTCAGGATCGACATTTACATTGTATTGCGCATAATAGTACCGAAATAATGTCCGAAGTGTAGCCCTGTGTAAATTTGAATCAGCTGATCTACATCACCCATAAAAACTGATGCTTGATAATATGCAAATGACACCAAAAAATCCAGTGGAACACACAAATTAGATCACGTGTATAGCACAGTTATACATATATACAATTAAAAATAACACTGTCATTACTTTAGAGACCATATTTACTGATTATAACCGAAAAATAAAAAGTGTTCCATATCAAACGCGTGTTATTGAGTATTTTAAATCCTACTTATTCAGACCGACCGCAGCGTCCCAAGTGTTAGTTTGAGTTGCCAATAACACTTGGGAAAATGTCTTAAAGCGAGAAGGACTAGTGAAAAAATATGTAAGTAATTTACAAAATGCTTGATTTGAAATAAAGGAATTATTACAAAATCAAATGTCACGTAGGCTACACGTGGTGACCAGAATAGAGGTTATGAAAAAATAATTTTTTGTCTGACTTGACACTTCACAAAAACTTGAAAAATTAATTAATTAAATTATTCGCAAATGCGAACATATTGCCAGAGGGGCTACATGAAAAACAAGAGAAATACAAAGAAACAGGACTAGAGTGGCAAAAGAGAAACACTAGAAATTTGACGAACACAATGTCCAGAAGGAGTAATTACTTTTACCACTCTTACTCTATTGTCACGGCTGGTGTAGCATTTCACTACCCTACCGGTGTGCCAAACAAGAGGAGGACTGGAATCTCTTAAGAGAATCAAATCTCCCTCCTTGAGGTTTGGGTGAGCGAGCTGCCACTTCCCCCTCCTTTGAAGTGAGTTTAAATACTCTAGTCTCCACCGTTTCCAAAATTTGTTCCTAAGAGCTTCGACTCTTTTCCAAAGAATGGGTAAAGAAAGATCGAGCTTACGGTCGATTAGAGGTGGCGGAGCATTTAATGAGCTACCTATCAAGAAATGACCAGGAGACAATGGAAGTAAATCGGAAGGGTCGGTAGACAAAGGAGACAGAGGACGGGAATTGACAGTGCCCTCAATGAGAATTACCAGGGAATTGAACTCTTCAAACGATAGGATGGAATTTCCTATGGTTCTTTTGAGATGAGTTTTAGTCAGCTTAACGCAAGCTTCCCATCTTCCACCATGATGTGGAACATATGGGGGAATGAAATGCCATTTAAACTTTTTCAAATGAGTATAATTAGATAGATGCTCGTTGGCGGAATGAGAATAGAGAGCCTTTTTCCATTGCTCAAAAGCACCAAGAAAATTTCTGGCGTTGTCAGAAAAAAAAAACTCGGAAGGAATTCCTCTTCTGGCAACAAAGCGAGAAAAAGCAGAGAGAAAGTAGGAAGTAGAAGCACTGGTGACCAATTCAAGGTGAATAGCACCAGTAACCATACAAACAAAGAGTGCAATGTACAACTTGCCCAGAATCTTACGCTTAGCTTTAAGGCTGTTAGTTTGGTATAGAAATGGACCCGCACAATCGATGCCAGTTAGAAGAAAAGGTCTGCTAGGAGCAGAACGAAACGAAGGAAGAACTGCCATAAGTTGTTGAGGAAACCTAGGTTTGGCTTTAAAGCAAGGAATACACTTTCTTACAACAGAAATGACTTCATGCATGCCATTGATGGGCCAGTATCGCTCACGAATCAAACATAGAAGAGTGCGAGTGCCAACGTGTAAATGTTGGTAGTGAAACTGACGAATTATAAGTTGGGTGACGTGGTGTCTAGAAGGAAGAATTATGGGGTGCTTCTTATCTTCAGAATAATCAGAAAAAGACAACCTACCACCTAGTCTTAATAAACCATTATCATCAAGAAAGGGCCATAAAGTGAATAGTCTGTTCCACTTTTTGAGGGGTAGACCCTTGGATATAGAATTAATTTCTTCAGAAAAAACAAACATGCTGAGTAAGCAATAAAACTTTGGTTGTAGCAGACTGTAATTCAGCATTGGAACGAAAAACTTGAGGAAGCAAAGGTTTTTCTAACACAAAGAATTTCCATCGAAGCAAGTAAGCTACAATGCGAATTAGATTTTGAAAGGAGGAATACCTTTTAAGCAATGAAGGGGTGGCATTGGTTACAAAAGAAAAAGCGACTTTACGAGTTTCAGGAACATTTGTCAAAGTAGAAGAAGAAAGGGCTGGCCAAAAAGAAGGTTCTTGCAATAACCAATTTGGACCATGCCATAAAAGACAAGATTTAGCTAGTTGTTGTGGATGACATCCACGAGATATGATGTCAGCTGGGTTTTCCTTACCAGAGTCATGTTTCCATTGAGAGAAATTATAAAGCGTTTGGATTTTTTCACCCTGCTCGTGACGAAGGATTGCCAATGTGAAGGGGGCTTCGTGATCCAAGCTAAAGTGATAGCAGAGCCAGTAATATATGTGACTGAAATGACAATTAAGATTATAGATAAGATTTTTAGATAATGCAGCTGCAAGAAGGGCAGCGCATAATTCTGAGCGAGACAGTTTGACTTGGTACAAATTAAATTAGAGAATGAAGGAGGAGTGCTACGACTGACAACATAGGCGCAACTTCCATATGCCTTAACGGAGCTATCTGCAAACAGATGCAGCTCTAATTTAGAAGAGAAAGAAGTAAGGATAAGAACTCTGGGGATGTCTATAATAGACAGTTCAAGAAGATGATTACGAAAAGAAAGCCATCTTTCCAAAAGAAAAGGAGGGATGGGATCACCCCAATCTATTTTTAGAGACCATAATTCTTGCATGAACATTTTGGCTCTAACTATGAAAGGAGCTATGAAATGAAGAGGGTCATAGATTTTAGCGATTTCCGAAAGAACTTTTCGCTTGGTTTGAGGAAGAATATTAGACAAGTTAACCTGTTAACTTTAGTAGAATTATCAGTAGGTAACAGCTCGACAGGTGTGTCAGCGTTGCCATTAGATATGAGCTGAGCCAGTACATCCTGGGAATTAGAATTCCATTTATGAAGGAAGAAACCTCCTCCATGAATCAATGCTTGGAGATCACGTGAGTGCTCGAGTGCTTCAGAAGGGGAGCTAAAGGAATGAAGAAAATCATCCACATAGAAGGACTTTTTTAGAAGATTAGAAATGTCAGAGGAAAAGAGATGAGTCTCTTGCTCATCGAGATGCTTTAAAGTGCGTATGGCCAAGAAAGCAGATGGTTTCAGACCATATGTGACAGTTTTTAATTTAAGGATCTTTATGGGTTTTGAAGGGCTGTCACGCCATAAGATTTGTTGCAAATTTTGTTGCTCATAATCAGTCAAGATTTGCCTATATATTTGTTTGATATCGGCTATAACACCAAAAGGAAATAAGCGAAAGTTGAGTAAAACAGAAGAAAGATGAGACTGAATGGTGGAACCTGTAAGTAAGATATCGTTCAGAGAAATGCCATTGGAATCAGGGGCGGAACCATTGAAAACAACTCGAATGTGTTCCTTAGTGGAAGGATTTTTCCAAACAGGGTGATGGTTTAAATAGACACTATCATCAGGGTTTGTTTGTTAAGAACTTCCATGTGACCAGAGGCTTCGTAGTCTTCCATGAATTCTACGTATTGAGCTTTGGCTGAAGAATCGTGCTTTAACTGATTTTCAACAGCAAACAAAGCCTTAAGAGTGCGAGGATGCGAATTTACCAAAACGGGAGGGGAAGAAATACGAGGCATAGTGACAACAAATCTACCATCTGAGTTGCGAGTGGTAGTTGCGAGATAAAGTTGTTCGCAAAAGTCATCTTCTGTAGAAGGCGAAGGTGTGGAATCAATGGATTCAATTTTCCAAAATTTCTCCAAATTGTTGTCCAACTCAACGTGAGTTAAATGACATTGGGAAGAAGACTGCACAGTGGCAAGCGGGATATTACCTGTGACTAGCCAACCAAACTTGGTGTGGTGGGCATAGATGCTAGAGGTAATATTGATTCTAGAAGGTAGCAAATTTTGCCAAAATACATTAGCACCTAGCAAAATATCAACTGGGGCACTCTGATGAAAGTAGGAATCAGCTAATTTCAGATCAGAAGGGAAGTGCCAAGTGTCAATCGAAAAGGAATGACTGGGAGTCGGAGCTCCAATAACGGGGATAGACAAACAATTTAAACGAAGGTTAGTACCAGATTGTACCGAATCCTTAATGTTAAGCTTTACAAATTGCAAAGAAGTAGACTTACTGTTGTTAATGCCAGATTTCTCTATAGAAGTGGTATGAGGCTTTAAATGTAATTTCTTAACCAAAGAAGAGGTTATGAAATCGTGGCTGCCAGCATTGCCGAGAAGAGCTCAAACGGAATGCCAATTGCCCTTAGAATCTTGAACCTGAAGTCGCACGGTAGATAACAAGATCTGAGTGCTGCGCCAAGAATTGGCAGTCTGACTATAGGACTGAGTGCTTGAGTCAGAATGGGTGCCAGAAGTAAGGTAGGACTTACTGCTGGAAGCAACGTTATTTTGAGAGGTTGAAGAAGTAACACTCTCTAAAGGTTTGTTTTGAGGATGCTTAAGTTTAGGGTTTTCAAACCGATATAATGAGGTGTGGTGACGCAGTTTACAATGTATGCAGGCACCTTTAGAAGAGCAGCTTGATACAGCATGCTTGTCCGAAAGACAATTGAAACAACATTTGTGTTGAGTGACAACTTTCCTACGGTCATCGACTGACATAGATTTGAACGAAGAACAAGTATATAGAGGATGCAAGTTATTACAAAGACAGCAGTTTTGTAAAGTACTCTGTACTGAAAATACTTGAGAAGTGCAGATTTCTTGTTAGGAGTCGCCTTGCTGATTGCACCTTTGCTAGCACTAGGATGTCCGGCTTGTTGATCAACAGCGGAAAGTACTGTACCCGTAAATCCGGAAAGTAGCCTGTTGGAATATCCATTGCCCCAGCTTGATCGCCTATTTCTAACAGCACCGGCAAATTACTACATTAGAAATCGCTCCAACATGGTCTTTAGGGATTTACATACAGCAGTTACAAGAAAATTGTGGATAAACAACAAACTACACGTGGCACACTTACCTTTACCAACGTGTCTCGAGACTGGGAACTCAGCTTCTCCTACAATACATCCACAATACTCTAATCCATATATTTAAAATGAATCACACGTCAACGACGTCAGATAACGAACTGAATAATTTATTAACAAGAGTAAACTAATTTAATATAAACAAAATAACAATAAACTAATCTAACAACAACAACAACAACAACAAAAACCATACAATCATACACACTTCTCTTCCACAACACATCTTACTACATTGCTGTGTAAAAATATCAGCATAAAAGCCTTGGCATATATATAGGCCTACACTCCCTAAAGAAAAACGTTTAACAGAGGCTCTTACATTCATGGCATTCCTGACAACAGGTTACCTTCATTGGCACGCGTCTGGAAACCGCACGTGCATTGGCTTGCTTCATCAATGAACGCTAGCATAGCGTTGCGCTCAGAACTATTTACATTTTATACAAGGCTGTGAGTCGCCACATGTTCACATTATATCGCACCAAGCTCTCCACTCCTAATGGTGAATCATTCCGTCTGGCTTGTATTGATACTGCCTTGTGTGCGTTTAAAATACACGTATAAAATTAACATTCAGATCTTACAAAAAAAAATGCTCGTAACTTCTACATTCCTTTAACAATCATTCTGAAATCCTCATACAATCTTTCATTCGCACCCCGGAATTGTTCTAGACCAATTCGGTTCAACAATTACCCTTAACAGTGAGCAATCATCCATACAAAATCATCCGCTCAAAAACACACGCTATTCCTAAACATTCGATTAATAAATCTTAGTAAAAATATTTAAATAATTACATCATTTCCGAAAAATATTTACAAATAATTTGTTCATAATAATAGACAATATTTAACGTTGCTAATACGTTTCTTTCGAGATTCTGGATTCTCGGTTATTATACAACTCTCAGGGCCGGTTCCATCAACCTTGCGTTAAATTTGGCTAACGAAACGTTAGTTAACAAATCGTTATAATTTTAATATTCTGTTATAGATTACGTGTTCCACGAAACGTTTTAACAAGTCGGTTAACAAACGATGCGTTAAATGTCACTTGCTCTAAGGATCAAGGAAGCAGTGAACGGCATGGATGGTTTTTCAGACTTCTGAACTGTGTCTAGCCAACTTGTATTCATTTGTTTGCTATTCGCGAACTCAAGCGATGGTGCTGCCGTTACCTGGAACTAGCGTAAGGGCGATGGAAACATAAACAAACAGAACTTATGCTATAACATGTGATTTGAATAGATGGGTGTGTTTTCTTCTCGTGTTTTCAGTTATTTTTATAATTATTGAGGCTAAGGGATAAGTAATTTATTTGCTCAGTTCCGCTGTGCTCTTCAAATTCAACAATTGCCATATCAATGTTTTACTTCCACAAAAAAAAAAAAAGCTTTTCTGACGGAATGGAGTAGATTAGGCCAACTTCGCGTCGCAAAGCCGATTTCGAAATACGTACTGTATATGATCGTATGCGGCTGCCAATTTACAAAGGAGAATTATTTATTAATAAATACCGGTACTACCGGTAATTAATTTCTTAAAAATAACCAGTACCCTACATTCTCCCCTGAATTACAAACTAGGCGACCTTTAGCAGGGTCGATTTGACAGCTGTTCTTCTCATGTGGCAAAAATTACTTTAGGGGTCGCTTTATCGTAGGCCTACATGTGGTTGTCTTTTTTTTTTAACTTGCCCCATTGCTGCTTCAAATCTGTGAAGCTCAGTTTTCCTAATAATCAGGTGCCTAATAAAAATTTTAAAAATCTTTATAGTCAACTTGTAGGCTATTTATAGATCAAAATTGTATGTGCGTTTTTATTTAACTTGCATCGTGACACTGTTTATCTAAACTATGTGAAAATGAAAACTACAAATCAACACTCATGCTGAGCAACTGAAAGCTTTGGATGCAAATCAAATGGCTGTCGTTTCCACTAGTTTTATTCATCATTTGAAATTCAGTACAATAACATTTTGTGCACTATAAAACTACATTATTGACATTGCGTATTGATGTTGCTGTCTGAATATGCTATATTTACCAATTTCATAACAAGTAGGCTAATTTGTAGGTTAGACCTAGGCATATCATTTAAGTGGCCGGTTGTAAGGTAAAGTCCTTACTGCATTTATGCACAACACATCTCCAGAAACATTTTTCAGACAGTTGCAACATGTCATGAGACCTTGGCAAGAATTTTTGCTCTGTAGCATTATTCAAATACGGTAATCAAAAATAAATAATACAATAACTGTGCACGAAAGGCATGCTGTAATTGCTTGTAAATTTTTTAACAATATGTTAAACTTCTTAACTGAGCAAGAATGGGATGTTAAAATAACGGATGGGTTAACGATTTGTTAGCAATAATGTTGGTTGATGGAACACCATTTTGCTAACATTTCCGTTAAATTACTTTAACGTGTCGTTAAAATTTTAACGAAGGTTAATGGAACCGGCCCTCAATCAATTATTTACACTGTTTCTCCACATAAACATTTTCTCACACTCTGTAGTTTTCATATACTGCTCACACATCGTCTTATATAGGTTTCATTACATTGTTGGTCTAATAAAGTCGACTGACAAAGGTTAACTGTACGTAATAACATAACTTCGTGTTTAATAAAATTTTATAATGGTATCATTGACATGAGTAGACAATCGTTCTCTAATTGCATTCCACTAAAACCCTTCCGTCAACACAGCTAAAACATTACTTCACATGAATTGGACTACTTGTTTACAACGACTCTTATCATGATCCATGCCTTTCTTATCAAAGAACAATTGACTCCCCTTAAAATGCGGAACTTCCTTTGCACGAGCGCTCCATAGCTCTACAAATCCTCATATAACAGTATATATGGCATCAACAATTATCATCCAATATGTTAAACAATAACCAAAAACGGATTAATTGTTATTAACATTTCTTCTGTAGGAACTTTTCTCAAATAACGGCATGACCCTCTGTATCGTTTCACATGACTACTGATCTACAATTATACATCCTTAAGTTCTTCAAACGAAACTTCCAATCGTAATTAACGATATTTGACTGTCGTGATTGACCTCCTAAAGTTTACTACACAAAAAGATAATTAACTGTTAACTCGTCTGTCGCAAATACATGTAATAAAAATAATACTTCTGTCTCACCTCAATTATCAAACTTTAAATTGTATGTCGTTGTAATATCTGTTCTACATAATGATGTGATATTACACAAATAGTGTAAAATAACACACATGTTATTTATAGTGTCAAATAGAATTTAATCTTGACCGGGATAAACTAGCTTTGAATTCCTAGCCAAAGATTTGAATAATCTTCTATCAAACGATATTTCCTCTAACATATTAAATGAACAAAGCTCTCAGCTTTACAAATAATAAAAAGGTGTGTCAACGTCGTAATGTTTTTTCACTCTACACAAAGAATGTCTATAGGGATTAAGACTTCGGTCTTATCAAACGACTAGTATTTCCTAGATCGTCGAAAGTTTATGTGCAATAATGATATGACAATATCATTCGATGTTTCTTCTGTTCTTGAAGTTCGATGTTGTTACATTAAAGTGCTCAAATTAAATTTAAAAGAATTTAATTTGAAGCTATGACACAATGTATGAATACTTGGTTTAAATAAAATTATTAAAATACGATAGTCGAAACGACACGTCTTCTTTAAAGAAATCTGATTCCTCAAACAAAAAATTTAATATCAGTTCAACAACTGATCCGTAGAATAAAATTGAAAAATAGATGAAAGACAATCATCTCCTAAATAATCTTGAAGTATAAAAATCTTAGCACACATCTGAAGTGTAAAATACGAGAAAACACTGAAATACATGAAATGTGAAAATATGGAGTAAGAACGTCGGCTCAGAATGTCACTAATCAAGCTCTATACTATAAATAAGAGACACAGCTACCTTATTTGGACGATATCATGAAAAGCTATGTAAGTATTCACACAATACTATAGATGTTTCTTCTGCTCATGATACTGAGATGGATCTGCATTCGAACCTCTGATCTGCGACCTCAGAGATAGGAAAACGTTCCCTCTCCGGAATTCACCAACATTCACCTGGGCTCGAACGACATCCTTCTGGCAAATTCTCCTGTTGTTGCTGGGCTACCCTAGCATCTTGACAAATCTCTTCTGTAGAATCTTCATTCTCCGTCGCAAATATATATCAGCCTCATCATTTGAAAATAATTTATAGAAATATTCATATAGACGGTGAATGAAATATTTCTATTGCTAATTGATGTTACATTAGTGTTCGTAGACTGACAAAAATGTACACTACGTCTGTATTCAAGAATACGTCTAGCGAAGTTCCATCGTTGCATCTTAACTTCTGTTATCGAATATGTCTCTGGTGCATAACTATTTAGTTCATCATATCAACAATGTTAATTATGTTGAATGAAACCACTTGAAGAATAATGATAGTCATTATGATAATGTTTATTTGCTGCGCCAATGTTAAAAGTTCTCCGCTACTGTTCACTTGAACTGCGTTCGCCAACTTCACGTTGCAACTAAAATGATATTCAGCTTTATTTCCAACACTTTTAAAAAACTGTCTTAACAGGCTTATATTGTCGAAATGGTAAATCTTAGAACGCTCGACTTTCAGCAGAATGTAGTATTCGACCTGTTCTTTCTCTATATTCACTTAGTTGAACTCTAATCTCATTTATATAAGAGATATACTTATTTTCAATGTTCCTCACAACTTCACTTAAAATACAAGTGCGGTAATCTCCAACATTCTACAGTGATATCCTAATGTCTCCACGAGTCGACAGTCGTCGCACTCGGACAAAGCTTTGGGATCTCTGTTAACCCAATACAAACACTTCCTCACTCTTCAAAGACTGCTGGAATAAGAACCTCGATCCTTGGATCTCCCCCTCCAAGTCGAAATTTTGGCGGCCATATCAATCTCCCACCATAATTTTAGTGCGTAGATTACTAATGCTTATTACTGTGTAGATTAACCGATCTACATATTTTCTTTTAAAATTATCTTCATTACCAAATAAGAAAATCTTCTTCTAAGGGCCTAAATGCATAATTTCACCAAATTATGGAGTTGAAAGTGATCCCGTCTTCAATAAGACCTCTTCTCATTGGCTCTGTGCTGGGATCCAATAGCATAATTTATAACAATATTTATTATATTAATTTCCAAACTCACTGTTGCTATGCCAATTTTAGCCTTCTAGAAGCGTCTATTGTGCAATATGTCACGTGGTCAGGCTCTCCCACGGCCTCGAGCTTGTAACACGACCCTCCTGTGTCACACTTCCAGAATTTATATTTGCTGGTTACATTTTATCATGGGGACGGAAAATACTCTCATTTTGTCCCAGAATAATTCAATTTTCGGGGTCATTCCTCCTTCATCTCAAGTTAAAAACAGTTGCAAATTGTTTTTAATCATTCTAATTCAAGACTTTTGATATGTCACTTGAGCTCGAATATTGAATTATTTTAGCCTATTTTGTTATGATACTTTTTAAATTCTTAGCGTTGAATTTTCCTAGAATAACGTTATTTTCTTCGTCAAACAACTCATAACAGTTATTCCCATAAGCATTAGTTATACGGAACGGGCCAATAAAGATAACTCCGAACTTGGGGTGTATCGTTTTGCTCACGTCCGCTTTCACTGGTCTGAGCAATAAAACCATATTTCCAATTTCTAACGGCGTACCGAAACGTTTTCCTGCAACTCGTTTCAAGCGCTTCTCCGCTCTTTTTCTGAAGTCCTTGTTTTGCCTTATCGATCCTCGCTTGTCTTCCTAGATCAGGATCTCTGGGAATGAAATCAAATACATTGTCCCATGGCCTTTCTGGATTCCTTCCTAAGTGAAGAATCATAGGAACTTCTGCCGTGCTCTCTTGAACTGTGGAGTTCAAACAATCCTCAATCATTGGCACGTATTTTACCCAACTGGGGTGATCATCTTGGCAGAAAATTCTGCAGAATTTGCTAAATTCCGCCATATAGCGTTCGCTTGAATTGACTCTGGATAACGCACGCTTGAAAAAATTTGCTTAATTCCCAACCTTTCCATGTCTGCTGCGAATTCGGCTGAAGTGAACTGCGCTCCATGGTCCAATAAAAGATATTCTGGTTTCCCAACCTTCGGAAACACAGCATTCTCTAATCTGCTAACATCATTTCTGGTATTGGCCTTTTGTATAGGATTCATGATAACGAATTTAGTGAAAACATCAATAGTCACTAACAGGATCTGATTACCCTGATATCCCTTCGGACATGGACCAAAAATGTCCGTGGCCATCAGCTCACGTGGTTTAGAAGGTATCATAGCTCTGGGTCTTCCTTTCAACAATTCTGATGCGAATTTTCCTCTCTGGCACTTATCACAAGGTCTTCTAATCTTCGCTATAGTGGATCTCATGTTGGTCAAGATAAACCTCTCTTTAAGAGTACTGAGGGTTTTATCTAAACCTCCATGTCCGATAGAGTGGTGTGCCAACCACACTAACTTTGTGACAAGATTAGGGGCACGACTATGCGAATCTTTTTGTGTTCGGAGTCTGCGTATTTACACACGAGATCTCCGCTCAATACAAAGTGTCGTGATCGCCTTTGAGTAGCAGCATAATCTAGGTCTGCTATGTCCATGTAACCCTTAAGGAACCTGTACATTTTCCTAATTGGAGCGTGTGTTTTCTGTGACACACTGATTCGGGCTAATCTCCTAACGGGTTCTTGATCTTCTTCCTCCAATTGTACATGGTTAATCTGCAGATTTCTATCTGGGTTAGTGATAATGCGTCAGCCAACAAATTGTCCTTACCTGGCTGATGGACTGTTGTAGCATTAAACTGTTGAGTGAATAGGGCCCATCGAGTTAATCTATCACTCGACATATCGGTTTGGAGCATAAATTGGAGTGCCTTATGATCGGTGATAATTATAATCCGGTGTCCGATTAATATCTCCTTCCACCCTTGAAGAGCTGTCACGAAAGCCAACGCCTCGAGTTCTGTCGTGAAGTAGTTCTCTTCGTTTTTCTTAAGCTTTCTTCCGGTGAACGCAATGTAGAGCTTATTTGCTTCTTCGTCCTTTTGGTAGAAGACTGCACTAATGCCTACACGTGAAGCATCGGATTCTATGTAGAATATTCGTTCAAAATCCGGATATTCTAATTTCACGTTGTTTTTCAACATTTATTTAGCTTTCTCAAACGCGTCGTCAATGGTACTGCTCCACTTCCAACGGTTATTTTTCTTTAATAAGTCATAGAGAGGTGCCATAATCTCCGAATATTTTGGACAAAGACTGCTAATGATTTGGCACGCACCTACAAATTCTCACACTTGTTTGACCTTCGTGGGCTTTGGGATCCTCATAATAGCTTCCACTTTCTGCACGTTTGGGTGATATCCATGCTGGTCCATAGAGTGTCCGAGAAAATTAATTTTCTCTTTCATGAAACGTCACTTATCGAAGTTTACTTTTATATTTGCGTCTTTTATGTTTTCGAAAAGCTTACGCAAGTGTATAAGATGTTCCTGGACATTTGTTGATGATATGATTAAATCATCTACATAACAAAGCAAGTTCCTTTTAACTTCATCGGTGAGTTTGTTATCAAGGGCTCGAATCAGGGCTGGACCACTGTTGACCATGCCAAAGGGAATTCTCTGGAAAACCCAGGACGTCTGGTCAAACAGAAACCCTGTGTACTGTTTGCTTTCTTCTTCAAGCTCAATCTGATAAAATGAAGAAGTAATGTCTAGGACGGTAAAACAGGCTTTTCCTTTGAACTTTCTGAGCAAATCTCGTATTTTAGGCGGTCGGTCTGCCTCGGGCAAATCTTTAAGTTAATGGTCCTGGCGTCGAGACAAAGGCGTAATTGACCATTATTTTTCTTGACTACTGTTATAGGGTTGATGTAAGACGACTCTTGCTTCTTTATAATTCCGTCAGCTTCCATTTTCTTCATTATCCCTCGTACTTCTTCATAGTACTTTTCTGGTATCGGGTAAATCCTCTTGAAAAGGAGTTTCATCTGTAAGCCTAATCTTATACTTCTAGTCCCTTATCAATCCAGGCTTGTCATCAAAAAATCTTTAAACTCCATGATCAATTCCTCAAATTCATCCTGAATTTCGTCAAACCCTTCTGCTTGGAGAGTAGGCATTTCCGTTCCATTTTCTACCTCTTCAGTAATGTTGTTAATAATTTCTTCCCTAGGATCTTTATCTAGACTGTCATTTGAATCCTGTTCTTCTAACTCTTCTATGTTTATTAACCCTTCACTAAATTTTATGACTCGATTTTTCATATCAATTACTGCTCCAACTTTAGTAATGAAGTGAATGCCTAGCACTATATCAAAATTAATTTTTCTCACCACAATGAAAATGTGTTCATATGTGCTTCCATTTATCTCTAAGTTTAATAATACTTGGATTTTGCATTTTACCGCGTTGTCTTGAAAAATACTACGCACTTTAACAGCAGATGCGGGTAAAACTGTCATCTTATTGCCCTTAAATAATCTCTGATAACAATCATCCGATATGATAGACATAATAGCACCAGTATCCATTAATGACTTGCATATTTGTCCATCAACATTAACACATATAATCGGTAACTCGAATGGTCTTTCTTCTCTAACAATCTCCTTCTCGAAGAGTAGGTCTTCGTCTGTTACCTCATAGATTTCGTTTATCATAATCTGGTTTTGTGTAGCAGTATATCCTGTCTCCTCTAATTCCGTTTCAAAATTGTTTTTTTTTGTCCTTGAGACTCATTCTCATGGTGTCCCTTCTGACTAGTAGATGGACCGGGATCTATACTCAAGCTTTTATTTTCCCTTCCATTACAATTCTCATTGTCTCTCAACTCCTTCAGATACTCTTTTCCTTCCTTATGACGTTCATCATACTTCTCCTTCGTCATTATTTCATCTTGGGAGTTTCTATTACGATTATAATTTTGGTCTTCTGTTGTTATTCCCATTGTAATAACCATTATTATTGTATCTGTAGTTATTATTATTGTGATAATAACCACTTCTACGGTTGCCATTACTATTTTCGTTACTACGTCCTTGCAATGTATATTTTGAAAGAGTGAGCAGTTTGCCACTAGAATTCAGATAATTCACATCACTGTACATGAGTGAAGCAATGTTATGAAATTACTCATAAATTTATGTTAAACGATTCGTATCATTTCAATTAGTTCCACCTAAGGTTAAGGTGTGAAACCAGTATTTATTTTCTTTTAAAAGTATTTTGTACGCAGCACTCATTTGCTGTGAGCTTCAGTGGCGCTACAGAATGTCAAAGCTCTTCAAAGGGAGAGAGATATCTTCCTATTACGTATATTTGGTTTTCAGAAGCCAAATATATCATTTTACTTGTATTTCATTCGTCTTTAATAATATAATAACCTTCATTAAATGGGAGGAAAGGAAATTAGTTTTTTTACTGTCTGTCTATGTGTACTCATTACTTGAACCGATTGTACGGCAAACCAGGTTATTTTTTGGCGTGATGCACTTTTTATTATTGAAGTTGTGGATGGAGTTTCTCTTAAAAAGTGTCGCTGATTATCATGGTGAATTATTTCCTGGATGAGAATTTGCATAGTTTCAAAACGATTTGAAACTTGAACATTGATATAATTACTTCAGTTTGAGAGTCTTGTGATATGAGCAGAGTTGACCCATTGGAATGTTGTATACGATGTTACAAAATTCCCTCGATTGGTCAAGTTATTGACTTTGACGGAGTACATATGAGAGAGGAGTAAATTACCCGTTGCGCATTGGTATGAATAGCCTAATACATTTGTTAAGCTTCATTAAACCTATAGTGCGCGACAAACCATTGGAAGCCTGAAGGTCAAGGGGTTCTCCGCTCCGCTCTCCTCCCCGCGCCTGGCGGTGTTGCCATGCTATTGTACGGTACCTTCAGTGGAGTGCTGGATGCGAGAACGTACAGGACAACACCGCACCGACTACGCGTGACCTTCAGGCTTCCAATGGATTGTCCCGCACTATAAATAAAGCAAGGTCTCTATTTTTTTAGAACTTTTCTAGTGTAACTGTTAATTTTCTATTTACTAGTCTTTTTGGTTATTTGATTATTTATTTTATATATGAATGATATTACAAACTGTTCTGAAAAACATATACAGTGTGTTGAAAACTGTTTTTCAGGTTATAACTATTGTATTTTATCTCCTGATCTAATTCCCAATTCTAACTCTGTTTTTTAAGTCCCAATGCTAATTCAATTTAATTTGATTAACTATCTAAATAGGTTACCTAAGGGTTTTCATTGCTAACGATAAGGTGATTTTAAATTTTAACACAATAAGGTTAAAGTTCCTGTATTATTTGATCCCTTGCTTTGATTTGCACCCTCAAACAGTCCGGTGTATCACATACTTTAAAAACCAATTCCCGACTACACAATCCTCCTTCTTTACCTTAATACAGCCGAAATGAAACCATTTCTCACTTAGTGCAATTTTGCATACGTCCCCCTTAAATTGCATTTTGTGACAATTTTGAATCTGAATTACATTTTGTAAGTATTTTCTATCTAAATTGCATTTTGTAAATATTGTCAATTCAAATAACAGTACAGTAAGTATGCAGTTAGTTTTAGTCGTAAGTAGGTAGTTAGTTTGTCTATTAGATATATGTCATAGTTCTATTAGACTGGGGTGTGTGAGTGTGTCTGGTAGCAGTTGCATTGCTTATTAGTTATAGTTCATTGTTTCAGTAGACTGTGATGTGTGAGGGTGCATGTGAGTGTGCCTGGTGACAGGCTGTTTTAGTGGTAGTATTTGTTGTTGGTGGAACTTAAGTTTTTTGTTAGTAGAATTTTGGTATTTAATTGTTAGTACGGTAGAAGGTTAGTATTTTTGTTAGTAGAATTGCTCTTTACTTATTCTGAAAGGGAGTAGCAGCCTTTCAGAATAAATCAATTCTTTACTAGTCTTATAGACGGTTAAGATATTGATAATATAAGCCAAATAATGGCTACACTGCGTCCTGCTGCACGGCTGAAAGCAACGGGAAACTACAGCCGTATGCTATTCCAGAGGATATGCACCTCTCTATGCATAATTACATGTGATGATGGCCTCCTCCCTTGTAAAATTTCAATCCGGAGGTAAACTAGTCTCCCGTTCGGATCTCTGGGTGGGGACTACTCGAGAGGGGGTTAACATCACAGAAGTGACAAAGTGGAAATCTGACATTCTACGGATCGGAGCGTGGAATGTTAGAAGTCTGCTAGGAAGTGGAAGGTTAGAAAACTTAGAAAGGGAAATGGATAGGTTGAGGTTGGATTTGGTTGGGATTAGTGAAATGCGCTGGCAGGAAGAACAGGATTTTTGGTCAGGAGACTATAGGGTCATTAGCACTAAATCAAACAATGGCCAAGCAGGGGTTGGCCTCATATTGAGTAGGAAACTTGGACAGCGGGTGGAATATTATGAGCAATATAGTGAACGGATTATTGTAGCAAAAATCAATACTAAACCTACCTGCACCACAGTGGTACAAGTCTATATGCCTACCAGTCAAGCTGATGATGAGGATGTTGAAAAGGTCTATGAAGAAATAGACGAAATTCTGAGGTACTGTCATCGCGGCAGGAGATGGCAGTTGAACACGCTGTGACGGGGTGCGGGGGGTCTTGCAGTACGCATGCGCGGCCCGCATATTCCTAAGTTAAATATATCGGCTTGCCGCATGCCAATGGTTGTCATTCCAGCAGGCGACACTCAGCCATTGAAAGAAGGAATGTGCTAAGTGAAGCAAGTAGTGACCAACTGAATGTTTTTGGAATGCGCGATACGCCGTGAGCGGGAAGACCCCTGCAGTTCAAACCCGACTGCCAACTCCTGACGCGATATCAGTATATCAAGGGTGATGGAAATGTTATAGTAATGGGAGATTGTAATGCTGTGGTAGGAAAAGGGAGAGAAGGGAATATAGTAGGAGATTTCCGATTAGGTGAAAGGAATGATCGAGGAAGCAGGCTGGTAGAATTCTGCACCGAGCATGAATTGGTCATAGCTAACACCTTATTCAATAACCACAATAGAAGAATATACACATGGATGAGACCAGGAGATACAGGGCGTTACCAAATCGAATTCATTATGGTCAAGCAGAGGTTTCGAAACCAGATTTTGGATTGTAAAACATATCCTGGTGCTGACATAAACTCTGATCACAATCTGGTTGTAATGAAATGCAGATTAAAGTTGAAGAAACTGAAGAAAAGTCAAAAGCCAAAAAGGTGGGCAATAGACAGACTGAAAGAGAAGGATGTAAACGAAAGATTCAAGAAGAGTATAAAGGAAGGACTAATGAAAAACCCTAAACAAACTTCAATTGCAGACGAATGGGCACTTTTGAAGAATGAAATAACAAAATCCGCAGAAGAAAACATTGGTAGGAAAGAAAGAATAGGTAGAAAACCGTGGATCACTCAGGATATACTAGAATTGATGGATGAAAGGCGGAAACACAAGAATCTAAGAGATGAAAAGGGGAAAGCAGAATACAGACGTCTGAGAAATGAGGTTAACAAGAAGTGCAAGGAAGCGAAAGAAGAATGGTTGAAAGAGAAATGTGCAGGTATAGAAAATTGTCTGAAATTAGGAAAAGTAGACACAGCTTATCGAAGGATTAAGAATACTTTTGGGGAAAAGAAGACTAAGTGCTGTAATATTAAGGACACAAATGGAAAGCCTCTAACAGATAGGGAAGAAAAGGTTGAGAGATGGAAAGCTTACATAGAGAGTTTGTATAAGGGAAAGGAGATTGAGAATCATGTAATGGAAAGGGAGGAGGAAATTGATGAGGATGCGAAAGGAGATTTAATATTGAGATCAGAATTTGATAGAGCTTTGGAAGACTTAAGCAGGAACAAAGCACCAGGCATAGATGATATACCGATTGAGTTGCTACGCTGCATAGGAGATGAAGGTCTGATCAGGTTATTTCACTTGGTGTGTAGGATTTATGAGACAGGTGTGGTACCCCCTGATTTCAAGAAGAATGCAATCATCCCTATACCAAAGAAAGTAGGAGCTGACAGATGTGAAGATTACCGTACAATCAGCTTGATTACTCATGCTTCAAAGATCCTGTCTAGAATAATTTACAAGAGGATTGAAAGCCAGATAGAAACGGAGTTGGGTGAAGACCAGTTTGGTTTCAGGAGAAATGTAGGAACAAGGGAAGCTGTACTAAGTCTAAGGCTGATTTTGGAAGGTAGAATAAGGAAAGATAAGAGAACGTTCATGGCTTTTGTAGACTTAGAAAAGGCTTTTGATAACGTTGATTGGACTAAATTGTTTGACATTTTGAAATCTATTGGAATAAAGTACAGGGATAGGAGGGTGATATACAATCTATACAGAAACCAGACAGCAGTCATTCGAGTTGAAGGACATGAGAGAGAAGCTGGTATTCAGAAAGGTGTAAGGCAAGGCTGCAACTTATCACCCATACTTTTCAATCTTTACATTAAACAAGCAATGAAGGAAATTAGAGAAAAATTTAAAGTGGGAGTGAAGATTCAAGGACAAATAATTTCAACTCTGAGATTTGCTGATGACATCGTCATCTTGGCCGACAAGCCTGAGGATTTGAATGAGTTTTTGAATGGTATGGACTCCGTCTTACGGAAAGAATTCATGATGAAAATAAATAAATGTAAAACAAAAATACTGGAATGCAGCCGAGATAAATCAGAAACCTCTATGGAGATCAAATTGGCAGGTGAAAAGCTGAAGGAAGTAGGAGACTTCTGTTACTTAGGAAGCAGAGTAACCAGTGATGGACGAAGCAAAGAGGATATTAAAAGTAGATTGGCTCAGGCAAAGAAAGCATTTCTACAAAAAAGGAATCTGCTGACATCGAATATAGATTTAGGTATTAGGAAGTCATTTTTGAAAGCCTTTGCCTGGAGCGTGGCGCTCTATGGAAGTGAAACTTGGACTATTGGTGCAGCAGAAAAGAGGAGAATTGAAGCATTTGAAATGTGGTGTTACAGGAGAATGATGAAGATCAGATGGGTAGATAGGGTTACAAACAAAGAGGTATTAAGACGAGTGGGAGAGGAGAGATGTTTCTGGGGACTGCTAATGAAGAGAAGAGATAGGTTGGTAGGACACATACTAAGACACCCAGGAATAGCAAGCTTAGTTATGGAAGGAAGGGTCGAGGACAAAAACTGTAGGGGTAGACCAAGGTTAGAATATGTTAAACAGATTGCCTCGGATGTAGGGTGTCGGAGCTATGTAGAGATAAAACGATTAGCTCAAGACAGGGAGGAATGGAGAGCTGCATCAAACCAGTCAAAAGACTGAAGACTCAAACAACAACAACGTCCTTGCTGTTTCTGATATGGACGACCTCCACGGAATCTCCTGTATCTGGGTTCTGGTCTGCGATCACGGAAATAGGTATTCCTTTCAGGACCTATATTTCCCTTTTCTGGTTCTTTCGGATTGTCTGTCTGTTGTGTTGGTCAAGATATACTGTATTAATGTCTTTGTACTCTTGCCTTTGATTCTTCGCAACAACGTTCGGCATCGGGCTCGTGTAATCGAGTTTTTGGAGCAGTTCATCCATACTCGCTAGATCGTTGATCCCTGACGAGATAATTAGACGTCTGACTTCAACAGGGAGCATCCTGGCTATCACGTCTATCAACTGAGCTGTAGATAACTGGGGTTGAAGAAATCTAAGTCGGGCGAGCTGACTTGTGAAGAAGTCTGCATATCGTGTGGGAAGATTACCTGAATACTTTCGTGAGTATACTTCTGCGCGTAGGGAATTTTGAGCTTCAATACTCCAGAAACGCTTTATCAGTGCTTCTGCGAATTCATCGAAGTTCATGAAGGTATATGAATGTAAATGCGGAAAAACCATTCAAGGGGCCCATCAGAAAGATAGCGCTCTAGGATCTTCATTTCTCTCTCTCTCTCTTGGAATATGCGCTTCGATAAAGTAATCTTTGAGATTTCTGATGTACTCTATCGGTGTGAAACTATCTAGGTTGCTGAACTTACGAGGTTTGTCCTCAAAGTTTCTTATGACTGTCACGTTTCTCGGATATGAATCCTGAAGGTTTGGTCGAAAATTTCTATTGTAACTTTCGGTCTCTTTACTCCTCTCCTCTAAACCTTCCGTAAACCTGAATAATCTTTCTTCCGGCCTGATTTCCCTTTCTTCCACTTCTAGGTTACTTCTTCTAGTATGATTCCTCGAATCTTCGAAATCTATCTTCTCCCTTTCCTTTTCTTCTATCTCTGTGATAATCTTCTTCAGCTGTTGGCCTACTTCGGTCTTTAAATCTTCCTTATAAGTCTCAAGACTAGCAACATCTCCTAGATTGTGACTTTGTAATTTCTTGGTTACGTATTCTTCTAGTTCATTAGTTTTCTCCTCATTCATGGCATTAACATTAGTGACAACCTTGTTTAACCGTTCCTCTATCGTTTTAGTCTTACTCTCTAACGATTCTTCGAAAGCTTGCACTCCTGACTAGATTGAGTTCTATCTTCTACTTGCTTTTCAGTAAGCATATCAATCCTTTTACCTAAATCATTTCTTACTTCATAAACCTCTCGATTAATTTCTACTTGAGCACTGGCTAATTTCTTTTCTATGTTATCTTGGATTTGCTTAACATGTTCCCCACTGGATTTGTTCCACTCGTCTTTCCAGGCAACTACATTAGCTTTTAACATTTCAGCTATGTCTTCCTCAATATCCGCTTTAAGAATTCTGTTGTGATCAATAACCTGCGTTCGTAAAGTTTCTACATTACCTTTTAATTCTGCCAGAGAAGCTGTAGTTTTTAACGCATCGTTTAAAAAACGTGTCGTTAAAGCAGTTATATTCTGAGTACACAATGTTTTAGAAGCTTCTACCTCTTGCCTAATTTTGTTAATGTCCACTTGGACTTTTGCTACATCCACAAATACCGTATTGACTTCTGTTTGCATTTTTCCTATGTCAGACTGTACATCAGTGACATCTGACTGCATATTGCTTATGTCAACCTGAACATTAGTGACATCGGATTGTACTTTTGCAACATCAGTTTGAACTGAATCTACCTTAGATTGGACTGTGGACACCACTAACCTCACATTACCAATATCGGACTGTACTATGTCTACTTTGGATTGGGCTGTGGATACATCTACTTGGGCTGTATCTACTTTACTTTGGACAGTGGATACATCTACTTGGACCTAACATTACTAACATCAGTTCGGACATCTCCGACATGTGTCCGTACACCACTTACATTATCCTGTATCTGCTTCGAACTGGCCAGTAAACGCGTTACAATTACAACCATTTTAGAGGCACTAGTTTGTAAAACCTATAAAGAAGTCTGAACTTCTTGAATTTCATTTTTGAAACTCTCTTTGACACTTTCTGCAACTTTATCTGTAATAGAATCAACAACTTTAACAATCACTGTGTCAAGGTCCTCCTTTCGTTCACGCTTCAGTTTTTCTAGGTCCTGCTTCACCTCCTGAAATTTACCTTGCATATCTACCACATTCACAGATAAATTCTCCCTTATCTCACCTTTGACAGCATTCAAACTGCTCTGCAGAAGCTCCTTCAAATTCGCCTGCATCTCCTCAAACATTCTCTTTACATCCTCGATTGCCATTGCAATAACCCTTTATGTGCTGCTATAGAGACATATTCAACAACTGAGCAAGATAACAACATCTGAGCAACGTCTTCCTCCATATAATTTTGAGCACCTTAATGTATAAAAGTAACTTAAAATTACCTTAGCATTAACTTATAGTACACCCTATGTTAAACAAACTTACTCATAATGTTCGTTCTCCAGTGATTCACTTTAAATATACTACCACAAAGAAAATTCTACCATTACAATCATTAAGATAAGTTAGATTTATTTTTAACATGACCTTAGCAATCGCCGTGTACCGGTGAAATAAAATAAACATCCAAATCATAGGTCGTTTTTCGAAACTGTCTACCTATTACACCTCTCTCAGGTTTTTTAAGATCTGATCTTTATCTGAGTGTAACCTTCCTAATATCAATTTAAAATAAGCCTATATAATTACTGATGTTAGTAATGTTAGGTCAGATGTATCCACTGTCCAAAGTAAAGTAGATACAGTCCAAGTAGATGTATCCACTGTCCAAAGTAAAGTAGATACAGCCCAAGTAGATGTATCCACAGCCCAATCCAAAGTAGACATAGTACAGTCCGATATTGGTAATGTGAGGTTAGTGTTGTCCACAGTCCAATCTGAGGTAGATTCAGTTCAAACTGATGTTGCAAAAGTACAATCCGATGTCACTAATGTTCAGGTTGACATAAGCAATATGCAGTCAGATGTCACTGATAAGACATCCCACCAGTCTGGTAATTATTTATTTCACTAGAAATGTTCAAACCAACTTCCTTTAGAGGCACTACGAAGCTAATTTCGTAGCCCCAAAGTTCTAGGGCGCCATCCCTACTGTACCCGTAAATCCGGAAAGTAGCCTGTTGGAATATCCATTGCCCCAGCTGGATCGCCTATTTCTAACAGCACCGGCAAATTACTACATTAGAAATCGCTCCAGCATGGTCTTTAGGGATTTACACACAGCGGTTACAAGAATATTGTGGATCAACAACAACCTACACGGGGCACACTTACCTTTACTTACGTTTCTCGGGGACTGGGAACACAGCTTCGCCTACAATACATCCACAATACTCTAATCCTTATATTTAAAATGAATCACACGTCAATGACGACAGATAACGAACTGAATAAATTTATTAACAAGAGTAAACTAATCTAATATAAACAAAATAACAATAAACTAATCTAACAACAACAAAATAAAACCATACAATCACACACACTTTTCTTCCACAACACATCTTCCTACATTGCTGTGTAAAAATATCAGCATAAAATCCTTGCCATATATATAGGCCTACACTACGTAAATAAAATTGTTTAACAGAGGCTCTTACATTCATGGCATTCTTGACAATAAGTTACCTTCATTGGCACGCGTCTGGAAAACGCACGTGCATTGGCTTGCTTCATCAATGAACGCTAGCATAGCGTTGCGCTCAGAACTATTTACATTTTATGTAAGCCTGTGAGTCGTCACCTGTTCACATTCTATCGCAACAAGCTCTCCACTCCTAATGGTGAATCATTCCGTCTGGCTTGTATTGATACTGCCTTGTGTGCGTTTAAAATACACGTATAAAATTAACATTCAGATCTTACAAAAATGCTCATAACTTCTACATTCCTTTAACAATCATTCTGAAATCTTCATACAATCTTTCATTCGCACCCCGGAATTGTACTAGACCAATTCGGTTCAACAATTACTCTTAACTGTGAGCAATCATCCATACAAAAACATCCGCTCACAAAACACACGCTATTCCAAAACATTCGATTAATAAATCCTACTAAAAATTATTTAAATAATTAAATCATTTCCGAAAAATATTTACAAGTAATTTGTTCATAATAATAGACAATATTTAACGTTGCTAACACTTTTCGTTCAAGATTCTGGATTCTCGGTTATTATACAACTCTCAATTAATTATTTACACTGTGTTTCCACATAAACATATTCTCACACTCTGTAGTTTTCATATACTGCTCACACATCGTCTTATATAGGTTTCATTACATTGTCGGTCTAATACAGTCGATTGACAAAGGTTAACTGTACGTAATTACATAACTTCGGGTTTAATAATATTTTATAATGGTATCATTGACATGAGTAGACAATCGTTCTCTAATTGCATTCCGCTAAAACCCTTCTGTCAACACAGCTAATACGTTACTTCACATGAATTGGACTACTTGTATACAACGACTCTTATCGTGATCCATGCCTTTCTTATCATAGAACAATACTTTCATTGACTTCCCTTAAAATGCGGAACTTCCTTCGCACGAGAGTTCCATAGCTCAACAAATCCTCATATAACAGTATATATGGCATAAACAATTATCATCCAATATGTTAAACAATAACCAAAAACGGATTAATTGTTATTAACATTTCTTCTGTAGGAACGTTTCTCAAATAACGGCATGACCCTCAGTATCGTTTCACATGACTACTGATCTACAATTATACATCCTTAAGTTCTTCAAACGAAACTTCCAATCGTAATGAACGATATTAGACTGTCGCGATTGTCCTCCTAAAGTTTACTACACAAAAAGATAATTAACTGTTAACTCGTCTGTCGCAAATACATGTAATAAAAATACTTCTGTCTCACCTCACTTATCAAACTTTAAATTGTATTTCGTTGTAATATCAGGTCCACATAATGACGTGATATTACACAAATAGTGTAAAATAACACACATGTTATTTATAGTGTCAAATAGAATTCAATCTTGACCAGGATAAACTAGCTTTGAATTCCTAGCCAAAGATTTGAATAATCTTCTATCAAAAGATATTTCCTCTAACATATTAAATGAACAAAGCTCTCAGCTTTACAAATAATAAAAAGGTTTGTCAACGTCGTAATGTTTTTCCACTCTACACAAAGAATGTCTATAGGGATTAAGACTTCGGTCTTATCAAACGACTAGTATTTTCTAGATCGTCGAAAGTTTATGTGCAATAATGATATGACAATATCATTCGATGTTTCTTCTGTTCTTGAAGTTTGATGTTGTTACATTAAAGTGCTCAAATTAAATTTAAATGAATTTAATTTGAAGCTATGACACAATGTCTGAATACTTGGTTTGAATAAAATTATTAAAATACGATAGTTGAAACGACTCGTCTTCTATAAGGAAATCTGATTCCTCAAACAAAAATTTTAATGTCAGTTCAACAACTGATCCGTAGAATAAAATTGAAAAATAGAAGAAAGACTATCATCTCCTAAATAATCTTGAAGCATAAAAATCTTAGCACACATCTGAAGTGTAAAATACGAGAAAACATTGAAATACATGAAATGTGAAAATATGGAGTAAAAACGTCGGCTCAGAATGTCACTAATCAAGCTCTATACTATTAATAAGAGACACAGCTACCTTATTTGGACGATATCATGAAGATCTATGTAAGTATTCACACAATACTTTAGATGTTTCTTCTGCGCATGATACTGAGATGGATCCGCCTTCGAACCTCTGATCTGCGACCTCAGAGATAGGAAAACGTTCCCTCTCCAGAATTCACCAACATTCGCCTGGACTCGAACGACATCCTTCTGGCAAATTCTTCTGTTGTTGCTGGGCTACCCTAGCATCTTGACAAATCTCTTCTGTAGAATCTTCATTCTCCGTCGCAAATATATATCAGCCTCATCATTTGAAAATAATTTATAGAAATATTCATATAGACGGTGAATGAAATATTTCTATTGCTAATTGATGTTACATTAGTGTTCGTAGACTGACGAAAATGTACAAGATGGACCGTACACTACGTCTGTATTCAAGAATACGTCGTCTAACGAAGTTCCATCGTTGTATCTTAACTTCTGTTATCGAATATGTCTCTGGTGCATAACTATTTAGTTCATCATATCAACAATGTTAATTATGTTGAATGAAACCACTTGAAGAATAATGATAGTCATTATGATAATGTATATTTGCTGCGCCAATGTTAAAAGTTCTCCGCTACTGTTCACTTGAACTGCGTTCGCCAACTTCACGTTGCAACTAAAATGATATTCAGCTTTATTTCCAACATTTTAAAAAAACTGTCTTAACAGGTTCGACCTGTTCTTTCTCTATATTCACTTAGTTGAACTCTAATCTCAATTATACAAGAGATATACTTATTTTCAATGTTCCTCACAACTTCACTTAAAATAGAAGTGCGGTAATCTCCAACGTTCTACAGTGATAACCTAACGTCTCCACGAGTCGACAGTCGTCGCACTCGGACAAAACTTTGGGATCTCTGTTAACCCAATACAAACACTTCCTCACTCTTCAAAGACTGCTGGAATAAGAACCACGTTCCTTGGATTTCCCCCTCCAAGTCGAAATTTTGGCGGCCATATCAATCTCCCACCATAATTTTAGTGCGTAGATTACTAATGCTTATTACTGCGTAGATAAACGATCTGCGGTTTTTAAAGTATCAGACATATTTTCTTTTAATATTCTCATTCATTACCAAATAAGAAAATTTTCTTCTAAGGGCCTAAATGCATAATTTCATCAAATTATGTAGTTAAAATTGATCCCGTCTTCAATAAGACCTCTTCTCTTTGGCTCTGGGCTGGGATCCAATAGCATAATTAATAACAATATGTATTATATTAATTCCCAAACTCACTGTTGCTATGCCAATTTCAGACTTCTAGAAGTGTCTATTGTGCAATATGTCACGTGATCGGGCTCTCCCACGGTCTCGAGCTTGTAACACGACCCTCCTGTGGCACACTTGCAGAATTTATATTTGCTGGTTAAATTTTATCATGGGGACGGAAAATACTCTCATTTTGTCCCAGAATAATTCAATTTTCGGTGGCAGTACTTGACAACGGTTCTTTATGAAGGTAACCAAATTTTAAAATGTGGGATCAGGTTGATCGATTACATCTGATTCCCATGCCTTTAAGGTTTGGGAGTCGAACTTGGAAGTTGTAAGATATATCAAAAATAAATGCCAATGTTCGACTGGCTGCTTCAAATGCTCTAGTGCACGTACGTGAAGCTCAACAGTATCTCCTAAATGGCGTAGAGAAGAAAGATTATCAGTACGGCAAAAAGGAAGGTTAAATAGGGCAGTAATGTGCCTGTGGACACGAAGCTTAGGGTTACCGTATCTTTGCTGCAGCAAATCAAAAGAAACAGAGTATTTATCTGCAGTGAGAGGGAGGGCCTCTATTAACTTTAGCGGTGGACCTTGCAAGACAGGCTTCAAATAGTGAAATTTCTGAATGTTAGGTATTGAAGAATCGCCATGTACGAGAGAAACAAATAATTCTTCAAAATAATCCCACCCTTGCTCGTTACCAGAGAAGGTTGGCTGTGAAATTCTAGGTAAGATGGGTTTGGGATTAATGACAGGTTGGTCCTTTGGCCTTTTAGTTAAGGTTTCGATTATACCTTCAGCTTCTAAAAATCCCCCATAGTAACTATCCTCCACCTGACTTCGATCCTCGTGATTAGAATCGATAAGTTCGATTTCAGTTTGCAGAGTGACATAAGAAGTGAAATTGGATTGATAAGTTTCAAATTTCTCGGTGAGAATGCTCAAATTATGATCAACAAGGCTTTTCTCAGTCAAATAGGAGCGAAACCTAGATAATTTCCTTTCAAGGATGGCACGAGTGCCTAATAACTTTTCAGTGGTGGCCATGGCACAGACTGAAGTAGCACTCACCCGTACTTCCAGTGAAGTTGCTGGCAGTGAGGAAACGTCAGGCTTCATAGCAGGAGGGGGCTGTGGCAGCTCGTCAGGATCCCGCACCTTCTCCTCCTTGATGGAATCCGTTACAGCTGTGAAAAGTCAGACACGGTATTAGATAAGATATTATCATGAAGCAACTTGCTCTCCAAGATATGAGTTAAGTGAAATTGTAACAGATCAAGTCTCCCGGGTTTCGGCACCAAAAATTATGCTGTGATTAACTATCACTAACCATTGGATTAACCAATTAAAGGTTTCCATTATCAGACAGAATTCTGAGTGTATTCAGAATCGAAACAAGTTTGAAACTTAAGGAACATGGGAAAGATATTAACATATGCAAAACAAGAAAAAGAGAGAGAGAGAGCATGTTGCATTAACATATATATTTTTATGAACTATGCCTATGTAGGAAAATTTATAGAACATAATGTTTATTCTAAACAGGTTAGCATGACTGAAAACATTGTTTTTAATTTTTGCTTGGAAGGCTTTGTTTCATTATTATAATGATTGACAAAGAAATTACTTGGATAACTTCCCAACACATGGGACACTGAGTGGTTTAATACAAAATTGGTTTTAATGGAAGCAAAGAAAAGTGTGAAACACTTTCTTATAAAGACAACCTTTGTGAATGTTACACATATTATTTACTAAAGAAGAATGGAATAAAAACGTAGCCTATAGAAAGGGCTAATGGTGGTCAGGGGCCAAATCCTGCCGTACCTTATGAAAAAAGAAAGAAAAACTGTAAAAGCAGTTACAAAGAAAAGGCATGTCCTATAGAAGGAGCCATGGCGGTCAGGGAACTAATCCTGCCGAACCTTATGAAATGGAAAAGTCATATGAGTTGCAAAAATGCACAAAAAAGTAAGCCATGAAATATTTCCAAAGGAAGTGAAATGGCAGAAGCAGGTAGGCATGTGATACCTAAAAGTTAACCATGAAATTGTTCCCAAAGGGAAAATGTCGAAAGCAAGCCGTTACGTTAATTTTCCAAGAAAATGTCAAAGGTAAGATGCTACGTATTCTGTCCTCGGAATGCAAGAAAATAGCACCGTTGAAGAGCAAATTACATTTCACAAGATACAGATTATGCATAAACAACAGATTACTTATCTTAGTTGTGGAGTAAGTTAGCAACCTAAATATTTGCAGACAGTAGATATGTCACGTAGTACAATTGAGTGCGAAGTAAAGATGGCATTAGTTATGTCACACGTACAGGCGCGGATTCGGGGGGGGGGGGGGGGGGGAGCACGGGGGTCATGACACCCCCCCCCCCAAAAAAAAAACGGAGGCAAATTATTTTTGCAAACTCAAAAATCGAAAATACAATAACCAGACAAATAAAACTTAACGAATTTTAACTGGAGAACCTTTTTTTTTTCATTTTATTCAATACTGAAAATATCTTTATTGCAATTATTATGTTCTGTTACAACTGTACATATTTACAACTTCATACCTGTTATATAAAACGATTATGTATACAACAAAATCAACTCGTCTATTTTGTTTAGCAAACCTTGTAATTACTGAATCGATGTCTATAGCGATGTCACGATGAATGTGCAGCAATGCACGGATAGGAATTTGGGGCTTTTTTTTTCGCACCAAAAAAAATTTGCCGACGTCCAAACTGCAAGCTTGGTTGGCAATTTAAGCTGTGACTTTCTCCCTTTGTCGGTACCAACTCAACTTGCCGAAACTGTAACGTACCTTGATACTTTTCTCGAAGCTCGATGTAAAAGACGCAAAACACGCCGTTGCAATTTGTACGAATATTTTTGGTGCACTAAACGCATCAAATTTCTATCCATGTAGCTTGCAAAAAAATTGGTCTGGTTTTGTACGTTTGGCTATTTTGTGATTGCGTTGATAGTGATACCATTTTTCTTAACAATTTTGATTCTGTGATCTCCCGAAAGCCAAAATCTAGATCCGCGCCTGTACACGTAGTAATAGAATTCACAAAAAGTAAAGCTTTAGAGTAAGCCATTGAAGACGAAAACGTAGGTTATAAACCATTACCGGTAACATTGTCGTAGGTGCGTACAAAATAGTTCTTTCGTTGCACAAATGATGTAAAGTTCACGTACAAAAATGTTCAGTTTCCAACATGTCGTGGAAACACTAAGATGGTGACCAAAGATAGATCACTAAGTTTAAGTTGTCTTAAAAACATTGAAGTGTGGAAATTACTTCCTTATGCAGAGTTTACGATGATATATCAGTTCTAGATGAAGTTTTAAGTCCGGTATGCAAGACTGGTGGGCAGCTCCGGGTCTGCCAAGAAAATCACAAAGTTGACAGTTCAGCAGGCTAATTAAATAGTTGACAAGCTGAAGGACTCGAAGCTTCCATGTGACGTAGTGATGAAGACGCGCGGTGATTGGCCAAAGCTATGCTGCGGCGAGGAGGCCGGCCCATGAGTGCACAGCTATGGCATCCAGATGAACACGAGGTTTCATTGCGCGTAGAACGACCGTAGTGCATTGCTAAAACACTTGGAAAAATATCTTAAAGCGAGAAGGACTAGTGAAAAATATGTAAGTAATTTACAAAATACTTGATTTGAAATAAAGGAATTATTACAAAATCAAATGTCACGTACACGTGGTGACCCGAATAGAGGTTATGAAAAAATAAATTTTTGTCTGACTTGACACTTCACGAAAACTTGAAAAATTAATTAATTAATTTATTTGCAAATGCGAACAACATGAAAACTAATCTAGAACTAATCAAGGTTTAGTTTTAGATGTGACTGTATGGATCAATAGCAATCAGTCAAGAGGATTATACGAGGAAAATTCTAGAAAAATTTGGCATGGCCGAGTCAAATGGAGTGTCTAGTCCAGTTGGACGCGAAGAAAGTGAAGACGGAGACAAGGTTTCGGCGAGGGTTCCTTATCGTGAGGTGGTGGGATCCTTGATGTACCTGACTACAGCTACACGTCCAGACATCGCATTCGTGGTCAACAAAGCAGCTCGAGCCATGGAGAATCCTACAGTTCAAGACTGGAGTCAAGTGAAACGGATATTTCGATATTTAAAGAGCACAGTGATCCATGGAATCGTCTATAGGAAAGAGGACGTTTTGAAGATCTACAGTCATGCTGACTACGCCGGTGACGAGAGGAAGAGACGTTCAACGACGGGTGTCATTTCGACCTACAATCGTGGAGCTGTATTGTGGAGAAGTCCGTTACAGAAGTCTGTGGCAACATCGACAACTGAAGCTGAAATTGTGTCTGCAAGTGAAGGAGCAAAGGAGTTAATTTGGCTGAAGAGACTGTTTTCTGAATTACCGGAAACTGCTGAAAAACCTCCTACGCTTTACATCGACAATACTGGTGCAGTTAAGTTGGCTAAAAATCTGGAGTACCATCGAAAATCTAAGCACATTGAGGTACGTCATTTTTATGTGAGGGAAAGATTTTTGGACGGAGACCTTGAGCTGGGGCACATCAACGGGACCAATCAATTGGCTGATCTACTAACTAAACCTCTGGAGAGGGTCAGATTCGAGATGCTGCGTGATAGGAATGGTGTGCAAAAGATGACATCTTAGAAGCTGAAAAGCGTTCAATAGTTCATCTTGTTTATTTTTCATTTGTATTTGATTTTTCTTTGGAGGAAGTGTTAATATTTGAAAGAAAAATAGCAGAGTAGCGGCCGCCTGGCGAAATAGATATGGGCAATAAAGAAGAAACAAAAGATGAGTCTGTGCGTGTTCGCGTGACATGTGACGAGCATCTCAAAAGATAATGATATGTATTTAATTTCTCACACTTAATAAATAAAGATTTACATTAAAACTAACAGTATGTGCATTCTATACCTTATGAGATGGAACTAAGGATATATTCAGAGTCACCAGGGCGGCCGATTGTAATAAGTTAATATATTAGGCTGCACTATTTCAAGTGTATTTCAATCTGCAGTACTTAGAAATGTTACCAACTTGATTTCGTCATTATTCTAGATAGGTCTATATAGATGGGCATGAACCTAAAATTTTACGAAAAGTAAGCTCTTTAGTTCGTCACGGAACTACTTGTTATTTACCTGATGCGTCAAGTTTTTTCGGCGCATTGCTAATAGTAAGGATGCATTCCAAGGTGACACACTGCGCATAATCACTTCGTAACCTAGCATTTGTCAATCTGCTCCTGGATTTCCCGTCTTTGTGATTCGGGAAGTCTACTGGGTCTCAAATTAACAGGGGGCGGGGCAGTAGTTGCAGCAGTTTGAGGATACTTATATGCGTGGGGTCCGTGTCAGTAGATTTACTGGATTTCTCCTTCTCTTTTAGTTGTTGTGTGTGAATTAGTTGGTTGGTTCCTCAATTTAGGGGCTGCGACAACGCGGTCATGTAGCCCCGTGTACATTGGGTGTGTGTAAAATCTGTCAATTAATCGGTGTTAATTGTGATGTCAGTATTAGTGTGTGTTATCTGTAATTCAGGTGAGTAATGCAGACGATCAATTTCAAGTAGTTCCTACTTTTGCTACCAAATGTTACCGTCAACGACACCTAGCGGTGAACTTGGTTACTAGATGCCACCGCATTCGGAACCTGGCAGCGAACGTTGGAACTAATACAGGATGTCTGCCGGTAACGAAAGTAAGGAATTTTACAAACGGGTAACGGAAATTTTCTGAACGAGGCTTGAATCATTTAAACTCGCGCGCGCTAAGCTGGCCAGTCTCTAGCACGCGTGTTCGCCGATCCCACTAGTACTCTGCCTGTAACGTCAAGTCTCACATGATAGCATAGACCTTCAAATGGCGGCTTGTGATTGGTGGATTCGTACTTTCGTCTAAAGATAGCGCGCCACTTGCGTCTGTTGATAACAAAAGTAAATGGTAACTAGTTGAAACCCGTCAAAACATGACGGTCATTGGGAAAATATTTACGGAAGGATTTTCTTATATGCATTATTTGTATGATTGCAGAGAAAGACGACTTTGCAACATATAACTGCCCATGACTGAAAACTTGATGAGACAAATAGTGACCTACACGTTCCATAGCTTCCCCTTGAGCTTTATTGATTGTGATAAATTATGCCAAGCGATTGGAAATTGGTGGCTCTTAAAATAAAATGGGAGTATTTTTATGGCATATTTATATTGGATTTTTAAAGTGGCTTCGTATTTTGTCCGATTTCTCACTTTATTGCGTCAATTTGCAGTTAACATACGACCGGACAATGTTCCTTTTCGTCGAACGGGGTTTTATAGTAGTATTTCTCCCAAAATTAACGTCTTATTCGATAACACTATAGTGCCCTGCATCAATGGAGCCGCTAAATATTAAATGCCAAATAATACTCCCCTTGCAAAAACAACAGTGTGGTTAGACTCATTGTTATGTACTCTAAACAAATAAAATCAATGAACAATTGGCTTATTCAATGAAGTTCAACATGATCAGTGCATTCACCGTTCAGAGACTTTCATACTAAGTTGGTTGCTGAGGAGAACGCGATGAGGCTGATCGCCAATAATAAAATCCTTAAAATTATCCTTGTCAGCAACAATGTTTGCAATAGTTTGCAAATGAAGCTCAGGGCGATGTTCTTCATTTTGATGTAAACAGCACGAAACTTCTCGAAATAAGCAATTTCTATCTCCTGTTATAGGTTCAATCCTTTGGGTTTCTTTAACAGCAAACTATGCAGGGGAGCGTAGAATCACTTCACCAATTACAGGATGAGCACTGACTCTTTGCCAGCCACCGTAAAGGAGGCAGTTTTAGAATTATATGTCCAGTGCATGTCGAAAAACGCATTAAAATAGGGAAGCCCACTATTAAGTATATTCTTGGCCATCGCCCCAGGGATCCGGATTCATTTCCCTTCTCTGCCAAGAAATTTAATTCTGGCCTGAGGGCTGGAACGGGACGCACTCAGCCTCGTGAGGTAAAACTGAGGAGAGGTAGGATCGATTCCAACCTTAACTATCTTGGATGTGTTTCTCTTCGGTTTCCCACTTCCACTCCAGGCAAATACCGGGATGGTTCCTTAAGTAAGGCCTCGGCGTTCTCCTTCCTAATTCTCACGTTAATTACAACCATCACAATAACACAGGTCGGTAACATATTTTTTTCTCTTAAAGACACTCTGCAAATCTACAGGCCAAGAGCTTTTGTCAGAGTGATTTACGAAGTCGAAACATGATGGTCAATGGTAAAATAATTACCGAAGGATTTCCTTATATACGACATTCTTTGTACGACTACTTTTTGGTACTATTGAAACTTTAAGGGCGTCGACAGATCGCACTCTTGACATTGCAACATATAACTGGCCATGACTGAAAACTTGCTGAGGTAAATAGAGACCTACACGTTCGAGAGTTTCCCCTTGAGCTTTATTAATTGTGATACAGAATGCCAAGCGAATTGGAAATTGACGTCTCTTAAAAGAAAATGGAAGGGTTTTGTCGGATGGTGTTCAACTCGAGGGATTAGAGCTCTCTGCCCAATTTTATCTCCGCTGATTATTTCCAAATCCAAGCAATTTTCATACATATTCTTTACAAATAATCTGGTTCCGTTCTGGAGCCCTTGGGAAACGTTCAGATTTCTGAGGAGCATAACTATGGCTCCAACTTTTAGAGTAAGAATATGTGGAGGCAAACCACTTAATTCCAAGGAATTCAAGAATTCTGTAGGAAATTGAAGTAGCTGGCTTTCATCTTCAGTAATTAATCTGTTAACGCTGGTGTATGTTTTTGAACTACCGGGTATAAGTTCGATGACTTTCAAATTAATTTCATTACAGTGTTCATTTTTTGGTGTTAGAATGCATACTTTCGAGAAATTGATTATATCTTTCGTTGAAATGAATGTTTCGCCGTAAATCTCAGTCACGATGTCATCATGCGCTAAAATTCTGGGTGGTAGTTCAATAACATTTGATTCCTCGCCATCTACAGAGGGGTAGTCACCGTTACCAATTTGTAACAAAAAATCAGAAAATTCAATTTCTTCTGGTTTCAACCGCATGTTTTTATATAAGCAGCGTATTTTGAAGAAGGGCCAGAGAGGAGAGTATTTAATACAGTTTTGAATAATTGTTTGGCGAGAAGCGTGCGGAACAACAGGCAAAACCTGCCTAAAGTCTCCTCCAAGAACAGTAATTTTCCCACCAAATGGAATGTCATTACCCATAATATCTTTTAGAAGACGATTCACACACATTAATGAATGAATATTTGCCATTGGGGCTTCATCCCATATTATGAGCCGTGCTAATCGAATATCGTCAGCTGCTTTGGAATTTAATTTTAATCCAGACACTGAACTCTCATTTAAATTTAGAGGAATTTTGAATGTACTGTGTACTGTTCGACCGTTGGGTAGCAAAACAGCGGCTATTCCGGTCCATGCTACTGATATAACATGAAGCCCTAAACTCCAGAACTTTTGTATTAAGCATCGGTAAATAAATGATTTTCCTGTGCCCCCAGCACCGTCAATAAAGAATGCGTTCGTGACAGTTGTGTTGTTATTTTGAAGAACGCTAGTGATTTCATTAATAATTGAAAGTTGTTTCTGGTTTGCTAAGGACATCAGGTCAGCCAAATCAAAAGGGAACACTGGCTCATTAGTAGTTTGATCGTTTGAGTGTGTGTCAGTACCAACAGGCAAGTTAAATGTTGGCAGAGAGAAACCATGCAATTGCAGAGTTTTATTAATATCTCTGAGAGATAGTTGATAAGCTGTATTTTCATCTTCAGACTTTAAATAATCTTCACAGAGAGAGTTTTTGTGCATGTCCCATAAGTGACTGGCATTGCAAGGTTGATGAAATATGCATATGTAGGCGAATAACTGTCTCAGTTGAAAGGGCATTTGGAAAACCGATGCTTCCATCAAACAGCGTTGCCATTCTGAATCATCGATAAGCCAACCAAGTTTAATTGCCATATCCTTATATGTTGGGCAGGTAACACCTTGGTATGTTCGGAGATCCTCAAAGCTTGTGGCACCTACTATGTGAAGTAAAAGTAAGCGCAGATGGTATCTTTCTGATTCAGATGGAGAAACATTGTACATCCGACCTATTACCTTTTCGAATCTAAGTCGTTTTTTCCAAATGCATTTGCATTTATCCCATACATAATGAACGGGTGTTTCAGGATAAATATATGCACTCCTAGTTGTTGGATTTTGGTTCAGCTGAAACCATGCAGTGAGTTGTGTACGTTTTAACTGAGCCCGTATTAATGCTTTGGGAGCATCATCGGCATGAAAAAATACATCTTGTTGGTCTGGTAAATGGACAGGTAACCGGGCAACAATGTGGAACTGTTCGTGCATGTTGTAACCAAAAATCCTGTATGCAGCCTCACTTGACCCAACATATCTAGCATTCAAATACATAGAAACTTCGTCATGATGTAGCATTCCATCGTTTGCCGTGATTTTCAAGTTAGCGCAATCATGCCCCTTATAAACATATTTATGTATGTATTTGATGCTGTGTACACTTGCACAGATTTCGACGTTAATATGGGCCTGAAAGTACATCAATAGATATCGATTGTATGGAACAATGAAGCGATTGTCGATTTCAACATTGGTGCCTTGAACTCGTTTAGTATATGATCTTCCATTCTGTCGCCTACGGTAAAGTGGATAGCCGTTCACATTCTCTTAATTTCTGGCACAAAGTCTTTTGGAAAACACTTCTTACATCTTACATCCTTCATGCAAATTGAATTGGGATTCAGAAGGCCGCAAGGTCCATGTACCATGTGTGTCTTTACTAAGTTGTACAATGTTGTATTGGAAGGATCTGGTATTTCTGCAGAAACTGTCATATCAATATCATAGATTTCTCGTAATTTACAACTATCTCGAAGACAAACCAGTAAGTGTATATGAGGTAAACCTCGCTTCTGGAACTCAACCGTGTATAAGAAAGTTTGTACCTCGCCAAAAATTTGCTTTTGATTTATTAAACGCAAGAGTTCCTTCACTTTCGCATGAAAAAAACGCGAACAACGACATCAGGTCTATTGTTTGCATTTTCATAAGGTTGGAGGCTAGTAGTAATTTCAGGCCATGATAGGTTGCAAGTGAAAGTTATGAAGAGGTCTGGCTTGCCAAATTTTCTCACAATTGCCATTGCATCCTGATAATTTTGCAACATATTTCGGGGACTACCAATAAAAGTAGAAGGCAAAATAAGTATGCGACCGGCTCTTAAACTTTCATTTTCAGCTCTAAAGTGTAAAGCATCAGCAAGACCAACGTAGGTATCGACACGCAATTTCGTTTGTTGATTGCGAATATATTTTAGTGTATCTCCTTCTATTCGACAATAATAGTCAACTATTAATTGTTGGGTAAGTTTACCTGCATTAAGTAAAGGGTTGAAACCTCCTGCGGGAGGACAACCTCGAATCGACAGCCTATACAAAATATATTCACGCATTGTCATATTTTGCCTAACGTTCGTCTTACGGTTCCCTCCTGTTGGCAGTGAAATATGCCACCCTGTTTCTCCGCAAGGCCAGATTAAAACGTAAGTTAATGGATCACAATGTATGCTGTCAACATCAATTTCTTTAAAACTCCCTGATTAGAAAATACGGCTATGTGGCGGTGAGAAGCCGGAGCGCCGTCAGTTGTTTCAAAAATAGCTGCAATCTCTGAGGAAGCTGGGTTATTGTAACGTCTAGGATCTTCTTGAGGTTCATGGTAAAAGCGCATGACCAAATCTAACAGTTGACGTTTTTCTCTTAAAGCCAGTTCATTTTCTTCGCATATTTTTGAATGCATTGTCTTATACAGTTGAATGTAAGGGTTATGCTCTTGCAAAATATTATTTAGAATATGAAGTGTACCCTCCCTGATGCAAGAATTCGCTCGATTTGCTAATCTGATTTGATTAGCTTCTGAGCAGTCTAATACATACAATTGGCCGTAACAACTGTCACTTATATTTTTGGAATATATGGAAGAAATGCGATGATGTACAATTCCTGAAATTTTAAAACAATATGGACCGTGTTCAGGTGGTACGGTAACATTGGCACCAAAGGAAACGAAGGACATAGAATTGTTGTACTGCCGAATATTCTCTCTGAAGTTCCTTGAGGTATCATCATTTCCAGTGAAAAATGGTTTAAGCCTGTCAAGTATTTTATATTCCGGCAGATTAATTTTAACATTGCAACAGCAAAGGCCGAAGTAACCAAGCGTAGTTTTTTCGCAAGAGAAGAACAATGCAGAACAATGTTTACATTCGTTCGTCAAGGACCCAACGCTGTACGGCATAATATCTGGCATTGTTTCTGAAATGGCAGATTTATATTTTATATTAAAAGTGGTTTCGCCTTTTCTCCGATTTCTCATTGTTTTGCGTCTATTTGTAGTTTCCACACGACCGGTTAATGTTCTTTTTCGTCGAATGCGTCTATTTACAGTAGGATTTATCCCAAAATTAATGTCGTATTCGATCACACTTTAGTGTCCTGCATCAACGGAGCCGCTAAACAATAAATGACAAATAACACTTCCATTGCCATAATCTACAACGTGGTTAGTCTCATCGTTATGCACTCTAAACAAATAATCATTAAACAATTTGCTTATACCATGGAGTTCAACATGACCAGCATATTCACCGTTCCGAGACATAAGATTTTCATACTCAAGTTGGTTGTTGAGGGGAAGGCGATAAGACTCATCGCCAATAATAAAATCCTTATAAATATTCCAGTCAGCAACAATTTTTGTAACAGTTTGCAAACGCAACTCGCTATGACGTTCTTCGTTTCGATACAAACAGTACGAAACTGCTCTAAATAAGCAATTTCCGTCACCTGTTATTGGTACAATTCTTCGGATATCCATGACAGTAAATTATGAAGAGGAGCATAGAACCACTTCGCCAGTCACCTTAATAATGGAGCCAGTTTTACAATTATATTTCCTGTACGTGTCAAGAGTCGTATTTACACAGGGAAGCCCACTCTTAAAGCTGGCAATGAATTATCGAGACAAACCGGCCCAGTAATTCTGCGTAGTCACTTTCTAGTATGCCGTAGTTATGGTATATACAATGAAAGGTTTAACAATTCGTAGAAGCTGCGATATGTATTCTAGACAGAAAACGACTCACCACCAAAGACTATAACAGACCACCAAAGACTATATAACAGAAAGATCGGAAACACAATACAAATGGCGGTTCCAACATTCGACTGCAGCGGCATCTGCTACTGAAATATAGAAGTTAATTTGGATAACAAACTAATCAAAAGTAGGCCCACATTTTGTAATACCGGTATCAGAATTTCAACGTAGGCCTACTGTATTATTGCCGTATAACTGGTAAAGGTACAATTCATTAGTGAAATTTCATGTAACAACATTTTGGACATGCCTTGTATGTTTATAAGGCAAAGAAAGAACTGAGGAAAACAAATGAGTTACGTAGCACATGGCTCGATTTGAAGACACTCGGGTGGATTCACTGCATATATTCTTCGTAATGTGTTGGAATTCGTACAATCCTTGATTCACAGTTATCCCATGTGCAAAAATATGCCAAAACTTCTGTAGCAATAAAGATAAATAGCCTACCGTTATTGCAAATGTAATCTGTCGAATGTTGGAACTTATAAAGCTTTTCAATGAAATTACCATAGCGTTTTAAGTTAAATTGAGATGGGAACGTAGAATTCCTTAGTTACGGGAATGCCAAGACTTAAATATGTTTTGGCAATATAATAGCAATTGCAAGAAAGGAAAATACGGAAATAAAAAAATATGCCGGAGCGGGGATTCGAACCCCTTACATTGGGTGATGCATAAATTAAGAAAGTACAGCGTAACCACCTGAGCTACCGAACCACTGATAACAACGCGCAATATTAAGGGAGTTAAACATCAAGCACACTCAAAATTTGATGTCAGTTTACGTTTTTCAGCATTTTCTGTCTGGTAATTCCAGTGTATGTCATGAAAACGTAATAAGCAATGTTCCCTTCCATTATAATTCTTATACATAAACATGAAATTAAAACGCGATGGACTTGTAACCGCCATGACTGTCATAAGGCAAGGCGGTTGTGCGCATGCGTGATAGGCAAGATTTCTGAATTTTTGTTTATTAATTTAAAAATATTCTGTAATATATGGGAATGCCAAGAGTTAAATATGTTTTGGCAATATAATAGCAATTGCAAGAAAGGAAAATAAGGAAATAAAAAAATATGCCGGAGGGGGGATTCGAACCCCTTACATTTGGTGATGCATAAATTAAGAAAGTACAGCGTAACCACCTGAGCTACCGAACCACTGGTAACGACGCGCAATTTTAAGGGAGTTAAACATAAAGCACACTCAAAATTTGATGTCAGTTTACGTTTTTCAGCATTTTCTGTCTGGTAATTCCAGTGTATGTCATGAAAACGTAATAATCAATGTTCCCTTCCATTATAATTCTTATACATAAACATGAAATTAAAACGCGATGGACTTGTAACCGCCATGACTGTCATAAGGCAAGGCGATTGTGCGCATGCGTGATAGGCTAGATTTCTGAATTTATGTTTATTAATTTAAAAATATTCTGTAACATATTTGTTTATTTTAAAGACACTCTGCAAATCTACATGCCAAGAGCTCTCGTTAGAATGCATTACGAAGTCAATCGGTTGAGACGTTATCTCATTCTCGATGTAACAAAAATCGCCTTAGTGTTTTAAATATATAGATAGATCTGTGAACGAAAGGGAGTTGCGGATGTAGCCTACTAACGTCGAATTTCAGGTTTATAGGTTACAAAGTGAGAAGTCGCTTCCAGAGGTTCGGTATCATCGTAGAAAGGACGTCTTGTAGCCAGGGCCGGATTTAGGTTTTATGCGCTCATAGGCCCGTAGGTTTTTGCCGCCCCCTCTTCATACCACCGTGGAGGAGGGAGAATTTAGACCTCAGAAAGGTCTTTGTGAAGACAATTATTATTTTATTCTAATGTATGGAGAAGTAAAGTCAATGAATTAAATTAAAATAATGAGAGAATCAACTGTTCCTAAATTTGTATATCATCATCATCATCTTCATTTCCCCTTTTCCAGTTGACACTGGGTGGGAGTGATTTGTTCCACTTTGTTCCACTTTGTTCTGTCGTTCCACCATTCCTCTTCCGACACAGTGTTCCAATCCAGGTTCCGTTTTCTAATACTATTATCCGCCGAGTCCATCCAACGCATTCTCGGTCTTCCTCGTCCTCTCTTCCCTGTCATCCGTCGTTCCAGTGCTCGGCTTGGTAGCCTTACTTCATTCTGCCGTTTGACATGTCCAAACCATCTCAATCTGTTTTGCTCCAGTTTGTCATTTAGTTTTTGTACTCCTAGTTCTTTCCGTATATCTTCATTTCTCACTCTGTCCCTCCTCGTTTTCTGGACCATACTTCTCAGGAATCTCATCTCAGCTGCTTGTACTCTGCTCTCATGCTTCTTAGTCATTGCCCAAGTTTCTGCTGCATATGTCATTACAGGAACATAATATGCTTTGTACATAACTTCTTTAGCCTTAATTGGTATATCCTTGTTCCATACTAGTCCCCGTACCTGGTGGTAGAAAGCATTCCCGAGTTGTATTCTTCTGCTAATTTCCAAATCTAGTCTTCCATCTTCAGTCAGATCACTTCCCAAGTATTTGAAGTGTTTCACTACTTCCAATTCCTTATCTCCTACTTTGATTACTCCTTTTCCTTCTTTCTTATCTGTACTCATCACCACTGTTTTACTCTTCTCCACATTTATCTTCAATCCCCATTGCTCAATCTTTTCATTTATTACGTCTAACTGTTCTTGTACCCCCTTATCCTCGCCCCAGATCACAAGGTCGCCTGCAAAAAACATTACCTTCATCTTTGCCCTACTATATTCTTTCATTGCTGCCTTCATGATGTCATCCATCACCATTACGAACAATAATGGTGACAACAGACTTCCTTGCTTTAATCCAGTGTCAATTTTAAACCATTCCGATGTTCCGACTCTAGTCTTCACTCTACTGTAGCACTCCATGCACATTCCTTTTATCATGTCTCTCAGTTCCTTGCCTATCCCCCTATTTCTTGAGCTTTCCCAAACTTTTGTTCTAGGGATGCAATCATAGGCCTTTTCTAGATCAATAAAAGTCATTACCCATCTCCTTCCCATATTCCCAACTATTTTCAGTGTTTTGTCTCAGAATGAAAATGGGTTCCACTGTTGACCTGCCACCTCTAAATCCAAACTGCTCCTCCTCTATTTGGCTTTCTACCTTTACTCTAATTCTTTTTTCTAGGATTCTTTCCATTACTTTGGCAACATGCGAGATGATGGTGATTCCTCGGTAGTTACCACACACCTTCCTGTCTCCTTTCTTGAATATTGGCAATATTATTCCCTTTTTCCAGGCTTCAGGTACTTTCTTCTCTCTTCTCACACTCCTGAGAGTCTGTATGTCCACTGCAGTCCCACTGGTCCTGCCGCCTTGATCATTTCTATTGCCACTTCGTCGATTTCCACAGCTTTCCCCATCTTCATCTTCCTAACTGCCCATTCCACTTCTGCCATAGTAATGTCTGGTTCTTCTTCTATTTCTTCCTCGGTTAAAGCTGTTTGCGTAACTTCTCCGCATGCCTGGCGTCTCACCTTCAACAGCTCGCTGAAATATTCTTTCCATCTGTCCGTTATCTCATCTGGTTTTGTCAATATTTCACCTCCTGTGTTTTTCACGAACCCAGTGTTCACCTTTTCATTCCTTCTGCTTTTTATAATTCCAAACAGCAATTTCTTTCCACAATGTAAATCCTCCCTTATTTCCTGAGTGAATTCTACCCAGCTTTTCTTATTTTCCTCTGCAATTACTTTCTTGCAATCTCTGTTTGCTTCTATATATTTTGCTCTACTTTTTTCTGTCTTTTTTGTTTTCCATTCCTTCTAAGCTTTCTTCTTCTCTCTTACCTTTTCTTTCACTCTATCATTCCACCATTTTGTCGCCTTTTCCCGTACCTTTCCTGATGTTCTATCACATGTTATCTCTGCACTGTTTACAAATGCACTCAAACTTTTCCCATTCTTGTTCCACATGGGTAATATCCGTCCTTGGGATCTGTTCTTGCAATTCTCTCTTAAACTCTTCTGCAATCTCCTTTTCCTTTAGTCTCCAGACCTTAATATTTCTTTCCCTTTTTTCTGGTAATATCATGACCTTTCCTACTTTTAATTTTGCTACCACTGGCCTATGGTCTCCTCCAAAGGCTTCCTCTGGCATGGCTGTGACATCCATTAGCTCTTTCCGATGTCCTTTTCGACAAATACATAGTCTATCAGAGTTTTCGTTCTTCTATCTCCCCATCCATACCTCGTTATCTTCTGACTATTTTTCTTTCTGAACCACGTATTCCCTATAATTAATTGGTTCCGCTTACAGAAGTCCATTAAGAAATCCCCTTCTGGATTTTTACTGCCATAACCATATGGTCCCAAAATCTCTTCTCTTCCTTGTCTATCTCTTCCCACTCGTGCATTCAAATCTCCCATTACTATTATTTCCCTATCCTCTATATATTTTTCACATCTTCTAGGAATTCTTCTAAGTTCTCTTCTTTATTCGCCGTTTGTGGAGCATATACTTGAAACAGTTCATTTGTCCCTGTCAGGAACTGTATCTTTCCTATGATTATCCTGTCACTTATCTTCTTCACCTCTTCCACATACTCTAGGACATCTTTTTTCTTATAATCATTCCTACTCCATTTTTTGCCTCTTGTCCTCCACTGTAAAACAGCCTGTATCCTTCCTTTAGTTTTCTTTTCCCTTTTCCACTTCGTTTCACTGAGACCGAGGATGGCTATATCCTTCTCCATAGTGAAGTCCACTAGTTCCTCAGTCTTGTCCGTCAGCGTTAAGATGTTGACTGTCCCTATTCAGATATATTGTGATGCTGGTCGCCCATTTCTCACAGCTCCCCCAGCATCTGAAGAACTGAGCGTCGCCTGCAGGGGACGCCCTAGCATTTTCCGAGGCTGAACCATATTTTATTTCATTGTAGGCTATTATTAAGATGGGTTCGCCATTCTCAAATGCATTTTATGACCTACTGCTAGGTATGAACTAGGCCGCTCCTAACATGGAGAACAGACGCCTTTTGTAGCCGCTCCTCTGGAGTGGAGACGCTACGGGTGTCGATAATATGGACAAATATGTTTTACTCTCTTAACCCCGAGCACTGGGTTGCCTCTTCCACCAAATTTGCTGTACCGAAGGACTCCTTCACCATCGCAGATGCCGTTGAGGTCTTCACTCATACCCTGAGCTGGGCCCTCCATATTTATAACCCCTGGAGGGAGGGTGTCCCACTCCACTATAAATAAACAGGCCAACGAGATATAAAATAAGTGTAAATCATTTAAGACTCATTATACACTTAAAGATATTCAGATATACATATACACCACATCATACAACCTACAACTATGCATAATGAATTATTCAAATTAAACTGATATTAATATTCAAGACTAAAATTTTCTCATAATAAATCGTAAAGCATTCCTGTTCTAAAGCTGAAGTCGAAAACTCTGCTGTTGCAAAACATCTCTTGGAAAATGTTGGCCACAATATAAATTGGAAAAGTGTCAAAATGTTTGAAAGTTAAAATAAATCATAAAATTATACGAAATTGGTTTTAAAATATCATAAGTAGTAAAGGTCTGGTTAATCTATTTTTGAACTGTAAAAATAACTTCTTGAAGTGCAACCAGATTAAAAGAGCGTATAACAAAACAATTTACGGAAAACCACTTGATAAAAAAGTAGGACTTAGTTCTTTTATAAGTGATGTGAGACAATTTTACTTCAAAGTCAGTTTTTAAAACCTTCCTTCTTCCTTTTTTTTCGAGCAAATGTGTCTATAATGTCATCATAAGGCACCTCTTGAGTCAGCCTTCCCTCGATGTTGAGCAGGGTTAATGATGTCACTCTATCATGGCTGGTTGAAGCTCTTAAGTAGTTTTTCACACGACGAAGGGCAGAGAAGGATCTTTCTCCTGTACAGTTTGTTGCTGGTGCACTAAGGACCATTCTTAAGGCAATGTCAATGTTTGGGTAGATTTCAACTGCATCAAAATGATGCAAAACCTTGATAATGTCCGTTAAAGTCATGCTGTTTTTTTTGGGAGTATTTTGCACCAACAAGGGTTTCAAATGTAAACACTCGTCAACAAAAAATGGCTCTAGATCTTCGGGGTACAATCTCAATAGTTCTCCTGCATGTTTGGTGATTTCTGAGGCTTCTAGTCCTTTAACAACTTCAAAAAATCCAAACGTTTTATAGTTGAGTGTATTTATTTCCACGTCTCTTGAGTTCGGAATGTAAGCTATCTAATATGACATTGAATGTGTTCACACGAAATTTATCAGAACCTGTGAATTCGACATTACTGCTATGTCCACTATAATCATCAAACTTGGTAGATATTTTCCTTTAGCGTCGGTTGTCTGCTACATACTCCTTCCTGCCACATTTGTCTCTTGCTGCTTTGTCTAGGCTATCGAAGGTTTCTCTGACTTCTTGAGGAAAACCACAAAGAGATTCATACAAAGTAATAATCTTCCCTAGCTCTGTAGTTTCTTACTGAAGTTTTATGTTCACCTTGTTAAACCTTTCCAATATGGTACTCCATAAAATTGACATGAATGTTGTCTCCATGGAGTTCAACTTTTCACTCAAAGCATTGGCTTCATTCCTTGTTGAAGGTTTCTTATCACAGTTAGTAGAAATTTCATTCAAACTTTCCAAAATACCTTCTCTGTTTTCACTTACAACTCGGCAAGCGTCGTGACGAGCAGACCATCGAGTCTTAGATAGGCTTTGTAACTTAAGGGTTTGTCTGTAGGATAGCCCATCTGTGGGTTGAGGCACTGAAAAAATTGAAAAGTGACTGCAGCAATCCAAAAAATGAAATAGCCTCTGTACATGATTCTGCTGCACAAGAACCTATTAAATTTAGAGAATGTGCTGAGCATGGCACACACTCCGCTAGAGGATTAAGTTCCTTGATACGAGCCTGAACGCCGGTATACACGCCAGGCATATTTGAAGCGTTGTCGTATGACTGTGCTCTGCAATTAGAAATGTCCAAATCAAGTTTTCCAAAGAGTTCTAGAACTGCTTTAACGATTTCCTCAGCTTTACGGCCCACATTTGGCACAAAACAAATAAACCATTCAATTGGAACGCCATCACTGGCAACTAAGGTCAGTTGATCAACATGTGATATGTCCGGTGTGGAGTCTAATACTATACCAAAGTATTTAACTTCTTTAACTTCTTTTCTGATTGTGTCTGTAACTTCGTCTGCCATAAAAGCAATAAGCAATATTGTCTTTGAAATATAAGATGTGGTTCCGGAACCTTTATCACCATACTGCCTTAAATGTTCCGCCATGAAAGGGTCGAATTCAGCTAAGAATTGAAATAGTGCAAGGGAATTCCCATTGTGAAGATTTCTTAGGTGTTCATGAGTACCACGTAATGCCAGACCCTGAGCAGCTATATATTTAACTGCCGCCACTACTCGCTTAAATACCTCCCTCCAATAATGGATTTCTAGTTCGAGAACCTCAGAAGGCTGGCTGTCAACACGGCCTTCTAAACTACCTCTAAGTTTTAGTTTCTCTAAGTTAACTTTATGATTGAAACTATTTTCATGTTCTAAAACTCGTCGATTAGCATTTTCCAGTCATTGTATCCACTATGAAATGCGCCCACCGTATCAGAGTGTCCAAATAGCATACATGGAACGCAGAAAACGCGTCCTTTTGATGGTGAATAAACCATCCATGTTCTGTTTATCATCATCATCATCATCATCTTCCTTCCAGGTTATTGGGCCAAATGTCCCGTTACGGTCTTGCACTTTCCCTCTATCTCTTCATCGGACGTCCTATCGATCTATTTCCCCGTGGCTGGTAGCGAAGGATCTCCTTTGGTAATCTTCCAGGTTCCATCCTTTAGACATGACGCTTCCAGTTCTCTTGGTAGTCACAAATGTATGTAGTTATTGGTTTCACTTTTAGTTCCTTCAGCACATCCTCGTTTCTCTTATGATCCCATTTAGTATAGCGCATAAAGGTCATTTCGCGTGCTGTGAGTCTGGAGATGTCCTGAGATCTTATTGTCCATGCCTCGCTGCCATAGCACAGGGTTGGTCTGGCTAATGTGTTATACAAACGCAAGCGTGTATGCCTTTGGACAAGAGATGGCTTCATGACGTGATTGATGATTCCGGTTGTTCTGGTATAATTACTTATTTTTGCAGTTATGTCTCGTTCTTCTTGATAATATAAATTATATCCGAAATACTTGAATTCGTTAACTCTTTCTAAAATTTTACCATCCAGACAAATTTTCCTGGGGATAGGGTTGTGTTTATTGTTTCACCATTTTGGATTTTTTTGAAAAATAAGCTCTTGGACAGACAACGAACTTTGTCAGAATATTGTCTTTTAGATTGATTAAAGTCTGAATATGAATTTTGTACCACACCATTAGTACATAATCTCGTAGTTCTTCATTTACATTCCATAAAGCAGGATCCTAATCAAACACAAAATCAGCTTCCCCACTTTCTAAAGCTATTTCTCCTTCAGTTTGTTTTCAAACATAACCCGTTGCAAATCAGTTTTACAAGTGAATGAAGCGACATCGTCTACATCCCCGAACTCAGTTTCACAAGCAGAAGAAACTGACGGTAAACTGTCATTGCTTTTAAAATTATTAACACTCACATTTCCACACTCCGTATTGCGTGGAAAAAAGGTTGTTATTTTAGGAGCCTGCTTTATGATTTTTTCATTTCTTCCGTCTTTTTCTTCTCGCTGTTTTCTAAACTGTGTCCCACTAAGTTTTAGTTTATTACTCATAGTAGACACACAACACATACGGTATTAATACAAATATGTTAATAAACTCACGTCTTAGCACAATAAAATATACAACATTGCAACACTACGCGACATTGTTGACAACGCTACAGACGACCATCGATCAGGGCACGTCTCGTGGTTGTGAGAGAGGCGCCAGTGAGCGGATGACTCGTAAACAATGATATCGCGCATGCGCTGCGGCTCGACCTAGCCAAAGCCAGCAGAGACACACTGACAGACAAGCGTAAGATTTGCCCGTCCAGCGTCACCTATACAAGGCAGGCGAACGGGACTTTGATTTGTGGAGAGCATGAAGATGTAGACGTATATTGTAGTCTATAACATTTTATGGACATTTTCTGACAAAAAAAATGCGGATTAATTTTGCGCCCTTCAGCATGGTGCGCCCCTAGGCCGGGGCCTATGGGGCCTATTGGTAAATCCAGGGCTGTTTGTAGCTTATAATCGCGAGGTTTAAGAACCATGTAAGATCACAAGTCTTTTTAAATAAGTTAATACCGGTACCGTATGTCTGTATACATAGGCATTGTCATAACTACGGTATTCGCACGGAACTGGGCCATACCAATTAATTAATATCGAGACAAAGTGAAACATTTCTACATATAAAAGGCAAATATTACGATCTCATTGCCGTATCTCGGTAACATTTTTTTACGGAGGTTGCTTTAAGTTTATAGTGTTAGGGCCCCTTGGGGACCATACACCCCTTAGGGACCCTACGCACCCCCGAGAGGGATGTTTACATACACCCTCAAATCTACTACACGCCAGACCGCCATACTTCTACAATTACTTCTAAACACGTCTACGCATCTGTACCACCCACTACACTAATTTCACCCCAGAACTAGCCTCAGGCTGGAACCAACAACAACAGCCGCCACACACTTCTATTACACCATGCCAGCAGATCTGAAGCCTCATCTCTTGCGTCAAGGCTTACATAACTCATGTACACATACACATGAGCTAACTGGCACAACAGCAAAGTGAGGAAACACTCGAGTCAGCAGTTCAGGAAAGTTTAAGAGGACCGACTCCAAAGAGCAAGGCATCTGTTCCTGCCGAAGGCTCTGCCCAACTGCATCACGATATCACACCTCTGGTAAGTGTGTTTCTCAGATTCCTGACATTTACAAGTTGTACTCCTTCCCTTCTGACACCTTAATTAATTATTTGTACCATTTACACTGTGCTACACGGTCCCTGAATAGAGGGACGCATTTAGAACACTTGCTGGTCCAATAAATAAGTGACCACAATTACTACACATCCATTGTAGCATTTTTTCACGAACACTGCTTTTACGGCTTGTTTCCCTACCTTACACCTTGACCTGCCAGTGCCATTGTTTATAAAACCGCTGTGCCAGTAGCAGAGACCTTTTCATTGTCATAGCCTTGAGTGCTTGATCGCACGCCTGCCGAGTATAGCGTTGCACGATCAGCAGATAGTTGAATTACTCACTAGCAGTACTTGCTCTGCAAGCTAATAGCTCCTCATTAATAGTGCATCCCTTAGATTTACAACCCTGATCGAATAGAGCTCCTCCCGATCACCCCAACACTCTCTCATACACACATTCGGAGTTTCAGCACCTTCGTTGAAACTCACCCTAATTAAACACCACCCTCTACACTCACCCCCAATACTCCTTGTTCGACCAAACCCCGTTAGAGGTCAGAACAATAGGCAAGGGTTCACGAAATTCAGTTTCTAACGAGAGGAAAATAGGAGCTGAAAAATAATATATATAAAAAAAAGATACGAGCCTTGCAGTAGTCCCATATGATGAGTAACATCTGACATGTTATCCTACTATGAAATTGAGATGAAATGTATGTGAAGTCATCTGACATGTTATCCTACTCGTATACTACACAGCTTGGACATTCTTAAAATGTTAATTTACGCTCTGTTTTCATACGGGTACTATGATGAATGTTTAGATTGAATTGGAGACATGCTACTGTCACACTTGTTTGAACAAACATCACATATTAAATTGTAAATTAAGAGGAGGAATGAAACCATAGTCTCTATCCTATCTATAGACTACCGGTACTAGAAATAATGTTCAATACAATCAAATTTCCCAACTCCTACTTGGTGCAAACCTGTAGCGTAGCCAGGATCGACCAATTGGGGGGGTTATGGGTACTCAAGCCAAATTCTACAAGCATTTCGTCCCACGGCGTAGCCGCGCTCGTCAAACGTGCACCATGGTCACGAGGGTAGCTGTGGTAAGTACGGATATCGTAGGTTCGAATCCCGGTGCTGACAGCGATTATCCTGAGTGTGTTTTGCCCCGGGTTTTGCTACACTCCCTACAAGGAATTGTCGGGATAGTGCCTTTCTCAAGTCCCGGAGCGTCTACTCCATCCCTGTCCCAGACACATTTACACACACAACTACAATCATCACAGCATACACGTTGCCAGACAGCTTCAACTCACTCCCAACTACACGGGGCTGATGACCAATGTGTCTCAAGCACCTCAAATGAATTAACAATAACTCTACAAGTATTTCAATTTCTCTATGAAATACTATTACACAAGAAAAGTTTCCTGTATTTTGTTCCCGAATTTGTCGAGTAATACAATATGCTCAAAAGACAAAAACAAACCAGTTCTTTAAAAAATTAAGTTAATTTTTGACTAAAATGTCTCACTTCAATGGTAACTCTAGAACCTTCCTGTTCCCCTGACAGGAACAAAATAAACTCAAATATATCTGTGCTACCAACATGAAGACTGCGTATCTCTAAACAAGAGAAATTATTTACAGAGGTCTCAGCAAAAGTGGGCATGTCCTCTCACGATGTATGATATTGATTTATGAGTAATTCAATACCGGTACCCATTTTTATATTTATTCAGTTTTTCCAACAAGATCCTGTGCTTTATATTGCAAATAGCCTTGAATGACTAAAGTATCATTTTCGAAGATTTGTGTCACCTGCCAAGGTCCTTCTTACCATACAAATGCTACATGCAGCCGGAAAATTGCTTACACTACCCAGGCGACAAATTTCACTCATTCGTAACTGGGAGATAACCATAATTCGGGGAATTGCTGGACATACATTTACGTAATATGAAGCAACTCGGCTGACGGTTATCTCATGCTCAATATGTTAATAATGATCCCAAAATTAATGTTAATGTGCCCATAGATTTTTCTGAGTCTTTATTAAATCGCGTTATTTTTAATAAAAACTAGATTAATTTACATATAACTTGTCTCCCGCCAAGAAAATAAAAAAAGCTACTGTAATATTGTCCCGCTGTGTGGGATTCAAAATTATTTGGCGCTAGCCTCAGTTTGAAATAGGCTGTAAGTTATTTCGTGGGGGAAAAGTTTGATTGGCAACCCTAGGAGGACGGAGTTGTATTCAACCCCTCGCACTATACAGCCCATGAACGGCCTAGGCCGACCAAGCGCCCCTGCCCAGTCATTTGGGCTGCAGATATTGAGGTGACGCGTGATCAGCGCATCGGGTCCCCTCAGCCGTTAATCTTGGTGTTCGTGATCGGGGCGCTGCCTCACTGTCAGACAGCTACTCAATTGTCCTCACGAGGCCGAGTGCACTCCGTTCCAACCCTCACGTCAGTTTTAAAATCCCTGACGGAACCGGGAATCGAAACCGGGGCCTCCGGGTGAGAGGCAGGCCGAGTTGAATTACCACAGTCTAAAATACACAGTCGCGAAGCTCGCTGCGCTACGAAATTGCGTCCTCTTTGTAGGTGAAGCGACACTTGCGCTCGCGGCGACCAGCAAGCTGGCAACTGGCTTGAGTACGTTATTTGCGGAACGGATGATTTCACTTTTGCAAGGGTTTTTTGAATTTTAACTCACCTGAGTGATTATTTCCATTATGAACAAAAGTCACGTTAAATCACCAACTACTACAGAAAAAAGCCTCAATGTTAATAGACTGTACATTTTTAATTCGTTGAAACATAAAAAGAATGCTCTGCTTTTATTAGTTCAGTCCTCTATAAGTATCCGTAGGTACAGTTGTATGACATATTTAGTGAGTCTTACGTAGAATTCATAGTCCATACTAGTTATAAATTCATGTATTTGTTTTAATGATAGTCGCTGGCATCTTCTCTATATATCTCTATATATATATATATATATAAGAATGAAAGTTTGTCTTTTCTGAATTTCTACGGAAATTTACGTTATTTACGCGTTTCAAACTGTTTTATGACGGATGCGCGCGAAAATAATTTTTTGTCTGTCTGTCTGTCTGTCTGTCTGTCTGTCTGTTTGTCTGTGGACAAGTATGTTCCCTTATAACTCGAGAACGGCTGGGTGGATCAACGTAAAATTTGGTACAGATATCCTTCAGAGGCACGACACTAATCATTGATGTAACTCTTCTCTGTAGCTACAATAAAAGGGGGCCTACCCCCATAAAACCCTTGCTGAAATAGGCGTAGAAGGGCGAGACAAAGCTCATTTTCAGCCCCTCAATGTGAGAAATGAAACTCGGGGGCCCTAACTACCTTTTTAGGCCCTAAAACCAACCGTTTTTGAGATATTCCCAGAAAACTAATTTCATTTAATACTATAATGAAAGAATGCAATCCGGTGACCATGGCAACAGAAACTCACAGGTCCATCTATTGCTGTAAGACGCAATACAATTCCATTTATTACATTACTGAGATACTTTGCAAACGGTTATATGGCTATAACGGAACAAAATCAAGCTGTAAAATTCATCAATACATAGGGTATAATGCGCTTAAGGGGGTCAAGGGGTACTCTAGAATTTTTACACGCGATTTACACGTGCGGGTGTGGTACGGAAGGTCTATTACTCCCTATCTCTATATTGCTATATAATAATAATAATAATAATAATAATTATTATTATTATTATTATTATTATTATTATTATTATTATTATTATTATACTACGGCCTACAACGACGAGACAAAGCTTATTTTCTGCCCCTTGGTGTCAGAAACAAAACTCGGGGACCCTAAATAGCCGTAAAGGGTTCCCGAAAACTACATTTTAATCCTCTAATACCAACAGTTTCTGATATTCCAAGAAAACTAATTTCATTTAATAAACTAATGAAGGAATGCACGCCAATAGCCATGACAAAAACATCTCAAAAGGTGACATCCAACTTTCCATCTATTTCTGCAGGAAGTAATGCCACTCCATTTATTAAATTTCTGTGAACGTTTGCAAATGGCAATAAGGTTATCACGGAACCAACTAAAACTGTAAAATTCATCAATGCGCTTAAGGGGGTCAGGGGTTACCATAGATTTTTTTCACACAACTTAAACGTGCGATATGTCGTACAGAAGGTCTATTATATCTCCAAACAGCAACATGACGTGTATTGCGTTTCGTCTACGAGGTTTTCAATTTTATTTCCACGTCAGGAAGTATACGTTAGGTAGGCTAAATTTATTTTCTGAGCATGTTTTAACTAATCATTTATCTTTGTCGACAAACAGGTTCCAAGCCTCTAACCATTGCAATAGTAGCTCAATTGATTACGTCTGGCTATTAATACCAAAGACCGTTCGAAGAATGGGTACTTCTGCTCGTCTCTACATAAAACTTAGTCCACGATTCCTGGATGTAACGGGTAATCTCTAAATCACCTGAATGGATTTTGATGCGGTTTTCACCATTCAGTAAAGCATTTCTCGAGGATGGTTTCTGTAGGAAAACATTCATTTATGACCAAAGGAAGCCGAGCAGTAAAGATTTCAGTGAATCATGTCGATGGAAAACCTGCCGTCCTTGCGCCTTTTAAGCTTACGCTGGGTAAACCATTAAACATATCCATATACTATGAGTGTAAGAATTGGTCAGCATGAAAAGTTCTACAAAGAAGTCCCCGCCGACAGCATATCTTTATCTTTAATACATCGCCAACTATAAGTGATTTTACGTTTTAATTTCTTCCAACAATCTCCATTCAGTGGAAATTTAAATTACTAGCTTCGGAACGAGTTTACGAGCGAGCCCATCATCCCAGCTTCGGCCAGAATTAACTGTCGAGTCGTGTCAAGTTAAGACTTCAGAGATAAACGTTTGGAGTTTCGCTGTTCACCTCGGCTTTCCTGAATTGCGTCTGATACCTACCGTCCGTGCGTCTTTTAAACTTACGCTGAGTTTCCACTTTAAGATATCAGGCGAAGCCGGGCGGGTTGATAGTATGGATATAATATAATTTCAAATTATTAACCGTATCTAAAGCTAGTTATTTCGTAAAATTGAGTAACATTATAGTTAATTAGTAAAAAATACCAGTGTGATTTGTGAAACGAAAAGTATATAAAGATCTTCAGGTCTTAAATGGCTCAATCATAGGTACTTCGTATTTTTTCTGTCGGTTTGAAACCTTGCATTCCTGAATTTGACAAAATAATACAATGCCAATTTTACAAAATATCGGCAATAACAATTGTGTACCGTACCTTCACAGCAGCCATGTGTGAGACATCTAAGTTTGTGAGCATTATCCTGACGACATAAATTGGCTTGCTTCCAAAGGATTCGATATTAAGTTTATATTATTGTACAAAATCTTTATTCATTAAATCAGCTCTCTGACTATTAAAAAGCCATTTTCTACATCTGAAAATTAAAATGTCGGCACGCGTTTGAGATGACTTCTTTTTCGTTTACTTAGCCTACAGCATGTTTTAATTTTCAAAATGCATAGGTATCTATATTTGATTTGCAGCCAATGGCCATAGCAGGGCATTTCACATGAACGCCCGTAGGTTAGCCAAATTCAATGTCAAGTAGTTCCAACTTAAGCTACCAAACGCCACTGTCACTGAAACCCAACGGCGTACGTTTGAACCTGATAGAGCTTGTCTAACCCAATAGCCTACAAATTTTGGCTACACACTACCAATTGTAGCTGTAAGTTCGTTTACGTGCCATAAATCTATGACATGGGCCCGACGACTTCGACTGGGTTTGAACCCGCGAACTTGGGCATAGCAGTTCAGCATGCTACCGACTACGCCACCAAAGCCATGCATAGATATCCTACCAAAACATGCTTCTGATTTATAACCGACTGGCTCCGTGGCTCAGCGGTAACGTTCTCGCTTGCTGTGCCCAAGGTTGCAGTATCTAATCCTGGCGCAGTCAGCTGGCATTCAAGGGTGCATAAATGCGAGGGAACCGTGTCTGTAGATTTACTGGCACGTTTAAGATCCCCTTCAGGGCAAAATTCTGGCACCCCGATTAATTGGGGTCACTGGAGTCATTCAGGTTCATTTTGGGTTTGGCCGGGGGTTTATGGCCGGATGCCCTTCCTGACCCCACGTAATTTTTCAGGTGAAAATTCCACCCCACTGTCACCGGGTTGGAACTCCGGCCGTCTGGGTGATTCACGAGCAGCTAAGCCACTGCACCATTACGCTCCCCTTGAAAAGCTTTATAATACTAGCCTAAAATCCATAGATCTAATTTTACCTTTTAGAGTCCTTTGGAAACTTGGGTGTCGTCTTGCTATATGAACAGTCTGACTTCCCAGTCGGTCAACACGAATACACCCAATTAGATTGGGCAAGGAGTAACAATTAATTTCCCTGTGTAATTCATAATACAATAATTATTTATACATTTAATAAAACGCCCCAGTCCGCTCCCTCGAACCAACGACCTCGGAAAAGAAAGGAAAAACTTCTCCCCTTTATGTGAGAAGTGTTTTATGAAGTGTATAAACGATTCATGTATTTTTATTTCAGGCATTAGGAGATAAATTGTCACCGCCCGCCTAATCTAATTGGGTACCGTACACTCGTCTTGACCGACTGAAAAGCGATCATATAGGTTACTTAGCAACACTGAAATATTGCTTCTAATATTAGATCTGTTATTGAACTGCATATCTCCTCTTGAAAAGCACACGTTAAATTACAGACATAACCTTTACACAATGCTCACATACAGTAAATCCAGCAACAATAGCATACACCAACATAGCGCAGTCGGCACATTCCTGCTGCTGGCGGTAGAAAAGATTACATGACAGTTCCCCACACTGACACTTCCACACACTGCCCAAAATACTGACACTTCCCCACAGCCCTTGGACGCGGCTACCTGTTTAATGACTCAGAAATAATTTCGAATGACAGTTCCTCACACATCCCCCCCCCCCCCCCTAAGGCTATAGGCTTCACCGATCATCGTTACAGCCGCACCAGTGACAATGCACCTAACATAATACTCCTTTGGAGTGAAGAAAAACGCTCGGTATATGTACTTCATTACTAACACGGTCTCGAAAATATCTGTGATGTAGTGTAATTTCCATCAAAATAAAATAAATGCAGAGTCAGATTTCCATCACACTTTATCCAGGCTGTGGACTGGCTACATAATAACAAAACCGGTCAATTTGGGGTTATCATTTTGGCGTGTTTAAAATCAGCTTTCTAGGCTTCGTCAGTTGTTTTGAATTTTTATTTTGTTCAACAGTAATATTAACCTACTCCATTTTCTGTGAATAGGCAACTGCCTTCAGAAAACTTTTCATTTTTTTTTGTCATTTTCGAACTTTTTCTGAATGTTCTCAATCCGTCCGTCCAGTTTGACATATTTTCGTCTTCTTTTCTTCCTTCCATGTTGAGCTCGGCCTTTACAAATGTGCAGTTTGTCTTCTCTGCTTCCGTCTTCAACACTTTGACAATCTCTTTTAATTTGGGGTGAGGTGAGGTCTCACGACAAGATTGTTGAGTCGGTTGTTCCAGCTCTCAACAGCATTCGTTGTCCTTTGTCGTGCTTGGTTGCAGTTCCACATCTCGATTGGAATGTCTTGGTTATCTAGCTAGTTTTCAACGAAGTAGTCAAAAAACTGGCTAAGTTTGGGACTTTCTGGAGCTTGAGAGTGTATTTCCACCCATCCATCGAGCACATCTTCAGGCTTTAAAATCGCAAGTGCTGGGCATTTTGTCATGTGAAAATGACAGCCATGTATTTTTGTTGTTGGAACTACGTCTTTCAGAGAATAAATTACAGCAGCTTCAAAATCCACATTTATGTCCTCAACTTGATCGTTTTCATAGTTGCCTTGGTGGTGGGGGGAAGATGTGTGGAAATATCAGTTGAGATTATTTCTGAGTCATTAAACAGGTAGCCACGTCCAAGGGCTGTGGGGAAGTGTCAGTATTTTTTGCAGTGTGTGGAAGTGTCAGTGTGGGGAACTGTCCGGACACCGTAGAAAAATATGAGCCAAGCTTCAAGATTTAAGTGTCCGATAAAAATCAATCTCGACTGGGATAGACTAGCTTTGAATTCCGTATCGTCGGATGAAAGTATCTTCCATGAAGATATATCTCTAATAATATTTAAATTGACGAAAGATCTTAGCTTTCTTTATTAAAGTAAGGATTGTCAATTTCGGAATGTGTCTCCATTCTATACAAAGAATGTCTAAGAGTATATGACTTCCCATCATAATCATGACGAATATTTCTTGTCAGATCGCCGTAAAGTTCATAATAATTGTGATATTATAACAATATATCGCACGTTGTTTCTTCTTCTCTTGAAGTTTCTTCGTTACAAATAAGATGCCCAAATTAAATTACTAAAACGAATTTAATTGGCATCCTAGACAAACTGTCTGAATCATTAATTCGAAATGAATTGAAAAAAGTCGAAGATTGAAGTTACTCATCTTCAATAAAAATTAACTGGAATATAAAATCCTTAAACAAATTTAACATCTCAGTTTAGAAACTGAATCGTAGAATAGCAATGTGAAAATTACGAAAAACGATCACCTCACATGATCTTGTAGAATAAAATGTTGTTACATACATGAAATACTAATGTATATCGAAATATGGAGAAAAGTTTGCTCTGAATGTCACTATAATGCTCTAACTACATAATAAGGTACACTTCTACCTTGACAGAAGACTTCTCGATGTTCTGGATAAGTATTAGGAAAATACTTAGATGTTTCCTCCTCCAAGAAACTAAGTTGGGCCCCAGTCGGCTCCCTCGAACCAACGACCTCGGAAAAGGAAGTCATTCCTCTCCGGCAAACATCAAGCTCCGTCTGGGATCGAACTGCAACCTATCGTTCATATATCTTCATTGTTGCCGGGTCCACCCTAGCATCTTGACTTTTCTTCTGATTAATCTTCATTCTCCGTCTTTGATAGAGTGTCCATGTCATTATCGAGCAATATTGTAGGTTCAGCTTCATAGTTACAAAGAATATTCGTAATGGAAGTTCTGGACCTCACTCGTTGATAAAAATATTCATAAAGATGTTCTATGAAATATTTATGTAGCCCGATGATATACTTGATTCGTAGACATTCAAGAGTAATCTTATTATCGAAGCTCCATGTTGCATCTATTACTCTGTTTCAAATATATCCCTGGCGCATATAAGTCCTTAGTTCATCATCTCAAACATATTATGTATACTGAATAATATTTCTACTTGCTGAATATATGCAGCCATAGTTCTGGTGTAACAATATACTGCTCCAATGTTAAAGTCAATCACTGTTACATGAACTTCATAAAGTGAATCTGCGTTCGCTGCAATCTTGTTGAAACTAAAATGCCTTTCAGCTATTGAGTCCGCCAATTTTTTTCTGCACTTCTAAAAAGGCTATATCTGCCGAAGTCTTCTTTCGTTGACGCTGAAATTTTATAATATAATACTATGCGTTTGGAACTATATTCTTTACTAATTTGCTTTGATATATTCTCAAATAATAGTTATTTATTGCACTGTTAAGACTCTTCGCAACTTCACTCAAATCGTAAGCATTGGCGATCTCCAATATCTACCCTCTATCGTCGCTATCTCCACGAGTGGTTGAACTACCGCACTCGGCTAAGGCCTTCGGGAACCCCACTCTCCCGGAATGGACGTCTGCACTCTTCAAACTTTGCAGGAATAAGAACCCTGTTGCTTGGCGTCCTCTCTCCAAGTCCATAATTCTGGCCGCCATTTCTGTTCCCCCCAGAAATTTAGCGCGCACTGGAATAATGCTTATTACGGCGTATTTCGTCCTTTCGGCGACTTTCATAGTATCTGTAATATTTTCTCTTAATTTTCTTCTTATTACCAATGAATAAAATAACTTTCTTGGGGCCTAAATGTAATTTTTCACCATATAATTTAGTTGAAGGTAATCCCGTCTTCCATAAGACCTCTTCTTAATGGCTGTGGGTCTCTGTCCAATGATATATTTTATAACAATATTTAATCATCATCCGTAACAATTTCAGCGTTGCTAGGTCATTTTCAATCTTCTAGAATATTCAATTGCGCAACATATCACGTGATGGGATCTCCCTCCTTGCTCAACACAGTACACGACTCGTTTGTGTCAAGTTCCAGGATTCATATTGCTATGTTAAATTATATCACGGGCTTCAAAAATAATCTCATTTTAAACCTAAATAATTCATATTTCGGGGGCATTCCCCCTTCAACTCAGGTTAAAAAAACAGTTCCAAAATAGTTTTTAGTCATTCCAAATCAGGACCTTAGATACATCACTGAACTCGAATAATGAATTATTTTTCAGCCTACTTTCTTAAAATATTTTTTAAAATTCTTTGCACTCTATTTGCCTAGAATTACTTTATTTTCTTCATCAAACGGCTCATAACAGTTATTCCCATATGCATTTTCTATGCGGAACGGTCCGATAAAGATAACTCCGAACTTCGGGTATACTTCTTGCTTACGTCCGCTTTGACTGGTCTACGTAACAAAACCATGTCTCCAATTTCTAAAGGTTTACTGAATCTTTTTCCTTCGACTCGTTTCATGCGTCTTTCAGCAGCTTTCTGAAGTTTCTCCTTAGATCTATCAATCCTCTCCTGTCTTCCTACATCAGGATCTCTGGGAATGAAATTAAATACGTTGTCCCATGGCCATTCTGGAATCTGTCCTAAATGTAAGACCATTGGAACTTCTGCCGTGCTCTCTTGAACTGTGGAGTTCAAACAATCCTCAATGATTGGCACATACATAACCCAACTAGGGTGATCCTTTGGGCAGAAAATTCTTCAGAATTTACTTAATTCCTCCATTTATCTTTCGCTCAAATTTGATTCAGGGTAACGCACGGTGGAAAATATGTGTTGAATCCCTAATCTTTCCATATCTGCTTCAAATTCGGCTGAGGTGAACTGAGCTCCGTGGTCTGATAAGAGATACTCTGGTCTTCCTGCCTCTGGAAAAACAGCATTCTCCAATCTGTGTACCACATTCCTCGTGTTAGCTTTTTGCATCGGGTCCATAGTGACAAATTAAGAGAAGGCATCTACTGTCACTAATAAGAACTGGTTCCTTTGGTAGCCTTTCGTACAGGGGCTGAAAATATCCACCGCCATCACCTCACGTGGTTTGGAAGGTACCATGGCTCTTGATCTTCCTTTCAGCAACTCAGATGTAAATTTCCCTCTCTGACATTCATCCCCCGACCTTAACATTCTCGCTATGGCAGATCTCATATTGGTCCAGATAAATCTTTCTTTGAGTGTGCTAAGAGTTTTATCCAGGCCGCCATGTCGTATGGAATGGTGTGTTAACCACACTAATTTCGAGACAAAATTAGGGGCACGACTATGCGGAATTTTGTACGCTCTGCGTCTGCCTATTTGCATACTAGCACGTAGTGATGCGACTGTCTTTGAGTTGCAGCATAATCTATATCTGCTATGTCCATAAAACCCTTCAAGAACCTGTACATTTTCCTAATTGGAGCGTGTCTCTTCTGTGACACACCGATTTGGGCCAATCTCCTAACGGTTTCCAAATCTTCTTGCTCCAATTGCACATGGTTTATCTGCAAACTTCTAATTGGGTTCCTTGATAAAAGGTCAGCCAACAAATTATCCTTGCCTGGCTATAGTTGCATTGATTTGCTGAGTGAATAGGGCCCATCGTGTTAACCTATCATTCGACATACCGGTCTGAAGCATAAACTGTAACGCCTTGTGATCGGTTACGATTATAATCTGATGACCGATTAGAATCTTTTTCCAAGCCTGAAGAGCTGTCACGAAAACTAACGCTTCTAATTCTGTCGTGAAGTAGTTCTCTTCATGTCTTTTCAACTTCCTACCAGTGAAAGCGATATAGTGCTTATATCCGTTTTCGTCCTTTTGATACAAGACAGCACGTATACCTACACGTGAAGCATCGGGTTCAATGTAGAATATAGGTCAAAATCCGGATATTATATCTTCACATTGTTCCTCAACATTTCATTCGCCTTTTCAAACGCGTCGTCAGCGGTTCTAGTCCATTTCCAACGATTATTTTCCTTTAATAAATCATACAGAGGTGCTGGTGTATTCTTTGGAATACACGGTAAGATAGAGTAAGCTTTTGCTTCTCTTTGCTATCGTTCATCCCTTCCTTTTTTCTCAAACACCAACAGTGATCTTCTGATTTCTCCTTGTTGGTTATGTCTCTCATATTACCTGTAAGTCTGTTCTAGATATATATCTTCCATGACCCACCTAGCGTCATCTAGCAGCGAATCTCTGAAGTTCCTCAATTCTTCCCTGTACAAGAGAACTTCCTTATCAATCTAGCCACCAGATCTCGTCGCCATCGCCAGCTATCATCTCCGTGATCAAGAGAACTTCGTCTACTTTTTCACCCTCCAGGCTGCGCTAGTGACTCCTACTATCAACACTTTGAAGATCATTTCATCAAGAGAAATTAATATTTCAATGTTGGCTATTCTTATATGTATTCCTTTTGTCTCCTACCCCCACTCTTTTCCCTTCCCTGGTCCCTCCGAGCTCTGTTGAGCGTGTCTCACTTGTACGTCGGAAGTCAACCTAGTCTGTCGGAGCTTTACTAAAGCTCGTCTCCTCACCTCGAGAGACAAACTTTCAAATCTTCGCCATGTTGTGAATTCCTGACTAACAGTCACCTAAGGATTCGCCGTTCATCAGAAATGAGCTAAGTACTACTTCTACGTTCTTCAACTTATTTTAATTGATTTTAAATAGCTACATGCTTTTTAATGATCATTTTATAGGCAGTGTGAGATTTCTATATTTGGGGCAATAATCATCCTTCGCGGGATTTTCTATGTTGGACTTTTGTCTATCTAAGCCAATCTTAACATGAAGCAGCATTTCTCATGCTTATTAAATGAGAGATTTTCTCACAACGTGGGACACCATTAAATTACCCACTGTCTATAAAATACTTAGCTCATTCCACCGCTGGACTAACTTTTGCCCTATTCTGCAGTCATGATTGTTCTGGAATTTTCCATGCCGAACAATTTATCTACGAGTTAAACCTTCTAGTACTTTCCACTCACATATGGGAATACTTTTTCATACTAAGGAATCTTCCTTATTAACTGCTAATCAATATCTAATTTTTCTTCCTCCGTTGGGATTTTTTTCTGTGCATTCAACTATAGCCTACAAGTTTCTCAAGCAATAGACTCTCGCATATCTAGTGTAACTAGTTATTTTCCACCATTGCAATAACTTCCTTTGCCATCAACGTTTTGCACTACTACAGTGAACTTTTCAACTATATCAACAGACTATAGTGAAAACAGTGCTTGTTCAACCTTTCATCCGCGTCGCGCTCGTCCGTGTACAATAAATACGGCCATGAACACTTTCCACAATCCCATTTGATCTTTCCCAAACCCTTTACTAACAAACCAAAATAATAAAATTGTTACTTTAGGTCTTTTTTCAATGAGGTGTCACTCTCAATAAGTGCCCTCCCTCACTTGTTCCACGAACAACGAATTAATGTCTGTAAAACTTCGTGTCTAGTACACGCCTCAAATTATAGTGTTTCTCCCTTCTAATGAGGGAATCAAATTCTTTCAACTCATAAGTGAGTAATCTCTAGGTTTCACGAAAGGGAAACTTGCCCCATTTTCTCGTGATCCCTACTTAACCATAGGAGTTCTAGAAACTTCCTTTCGATTGTTCTCTTCAGGTTTCACAATAAGTGACCTGCCCTATTTGCATAATCTTCTAGGTATAATCCAACCAAGTATTTCTGTATCAATATAAGAAGTTATAGAAACTTCTATTTTATTCTTCCTGCTTTTTGTTGTTGTTACTTTTGAAGTTGTTATTATTTCTAAGATACTTATTTAGAAATCCTTAAAGTACACACCTTGTACTTGATTTATTGTTTAACTTTAATTACGTCAGTTATCTTTGCATTTTTCATTTATTAATCTTAGCCATTTCAAAATCTTACGAAGATTTTAAGGCATATAAAAGGTTTAAAACCAAAAGAATTGTTAACAGCCTGGCGCAAGCTTTAAATGTTTTCGGAGGTCTGCGACCCCAATCTAATATATAAAAGTGAAAGTCTGTATGTATGTATGTATGTATGTATGTATGTATGTGGGTTGGTTCCGTATACAAATCTACACCGTTCCACCAATCTCAACCATATTTTGTATACACATAGTTTAGGACCCAGAAGGAACCGCTGGCTAGAAGCCTCCGTGGCTTAGGCGGCAGCACGCCGGCCTCTCACCGCTGGGTCCGTGGTTCAAATCCCGGTCACTCCATGTGAGATCTGTGCTGGACAAAACGGAGGCAGACAGGTTTTTCTCCGGGTACTCCGGTTTTCCCTGTCAACATTTCATTCCAGCAACACTCTCCACTATCATTTCATTTCATCTGTCATGCATTTAATCATTGCCCCAGAGGAGTGCGTCAGGCCTCGGCAGCCTGCACAGTTCATATCCTCGCCGCTAGATGGGGGCTTCATTCATTCCATTCCTGACCTGGTCGGAGACTGGAAGCAGGCTGTGAATTTTCATTTTCAAGGAACCGCTGGCTACATGAATTTTCTATAGTCTTTCTCATTCTTCTGATTTCGGCCTTTTTGCACTCGAGCAAAGGCAAATAAAGTCAGAAAATATACTGATAAAATAATGGCAAGGCTGGCCATCTCCATGGCAACACTAGCTCAAGACGGGGCCACCAAGTTTCTATCTATTTCGGTGAGAGGCCATCCTACACCCACTGCCAGCTAGATCGCATCCCTCCAAGCTGCTTTAAACTGCCTGTCCATTTAGCACAAGATAGGTTGCAGCATCAACCCACTGTGATCGCCGCGGCATTTTCATTGCCAGCTGGATCGCATCCCTCCTGGCTGCTTTAAACTGCCTGCCCATTCAACACTCAGACGCGTACTGGATATACTGTATATTAATTCACCACTAGGTTCCAGCGCCAACCTTCCGCGGCTTTTTAAGGGGACGATACCTGAAACGAAGGGTTTTTAACTTTGGAGGCTTAATATCGAGATCGAAAAAACGCGAAAACATGGCACTAAGTTAGTTGTTTTGTTATTCAATCAGTATAAAGTATATGCTATTAATTCAGACACATACTTACAAGCAAATTTTCAGTACAAAGGAAATAAAAAAAATACAAAACGAAGGGTTTTTAAGTTTTGAGGCTTAATATGGAGATTGAAAAAACGTGAAAACATGGCACTAAGTTAGTTCTTTTGTTATTCAATAAGCATAAAGAATATGATCATTTAGACGTTCACGGCCCGTGACACTATCGATAATGTAGAATTTTGGGCTTATGCCGTGTTTTATTTATTCAAACTCGACGAGTTTCGAAAGAAACCATGTTTGTCTTTATCAGGAATAAATGGAAATACGACTAAATTGTTGCTAAGAGAAAGCAACAAAGAAACTAAAAAAGGTGCCTTAAGATGGACGCCATTATAGCCCCATGTTAGGGACAACGAAAAGCAGCAGTGGGTATCTACAGAGGTCCCTGTACTTGTGGCGAGGCTTATATCGGGCGGACTTCGAGAACGATATGTACTCGCATTAAGGAACATAATAGATGTATCAGGCTCATTCAACCTGATAAATCAGCTGTTGCTGATCATGCTTTATCACCTGGCCATGATGTCATGTTCCATAGAGTGGATGTTCTTGCCCGTATAAAGCAATATCGTCCCAGAATCATCAGGGAGGCGGTTGAAATACGTAAACACCCAGATAATTTCAACCGCGACACCGGCTACATTCACAGTGTGTCCTGGCTACCTATTATCAGAACCCTCAGAAAGTAATGCACTGCTGCTTTTCGTTGTCCCTAACATGGGGCTAAAATGGCGTCCATCTTAGGGTACCTTTATTAGTTTCTTTGTTGCTTTCTCTTTGCAACAATTTAGTCGTATTTCCGTTTATTCCTGATGAAGAAAGACATGGTTTCTTTCTAAACGAGTCGAGTTTGATTAAATAAAACACGGCATAAGCTCAAAATTCTACATTATGGACAATATGATATTTATTTATTACTTATCGTGTGGCTAGCAACTAGATGAATTACAATATACCAAATGTATATATAAATAAGTAAATCATATGTACAGTATATAAATGACAAGAACATAGGTTGCGTTCGCATTCACAAGCTTTTCGTTGTCCCTAACATGGGGCTATAATGGCGTCCATTTTAGGGCACCTTTTTTAGTTTCTTTGTTGCTTTCCCTTAGCAACAATTTAGTCGTATTTCCGTTTATTCCCGACGAAGAAAGACATGGTTTCTTTCGAAACGCGTCGAGTTTGATTAAATAAAACACGTCTTAAGCTCAAAATTGTATATTATGGATAATATGATATTTATTTATTATTTAACGTATGGCTAGCAACTAGATGAATTACAATATAATAAATGTATATATAAATAAGTAAATCATATGTACAATATATAAATCACAAGAACATAGGTTGCGTTCGCATTCACAACGAGATGTCCAGTAGTTGACGCCAGTCCAGAAAGGGAGATGCAGCAGAAATAACATCTTGAGGTGATCCAGCATACTTCCTCATCGGACATTATTGAATAATATGCTCTACGGTTTGAAGAGGAGCTCCGCAGTCACAGGCAGGAGAATCATGAAGTCCCCATTTATGTAGCATGGCGTTACATCTGGCGTGACCTCTTCTTAGGCGATTTAACTTTACCCACTGATTTCTCTTCAGGTTAAATCCCGGAAGTCTTATAGTAGGATCTAGAATACCTTGATGTCTCACAGGAGCTGACCTCCAGTTTTGGCGCCATTGTTCCGTGCAATTAATATCAGGTATGTTATGCCATATTGGGTTCCTTGATCTAAGACGACTGGAGGAAAGATCATTAAGCACTTCATGAATTGGGAGATCCTGTAGGTGATTTTGTTGATGTACCTTTCTCCACTCACGTACTGTTGCTTCCTGTCGTCTTAGGTCTGGAGGTGATATGATACTGATAGTGTTTAACCAGGGAGTTGGGGGTGGATCTCAGTGTTCCTGTTATGACCCTCATACTTTCATTCAGATGAACATCGATCTTTTTAGTATGAGCACTACCGTGCCACACTGGGGCACAATACTCTGCTACTGGATAAACCATGGAGAGGGCAGTCGTGCGTAGTGAAGTTGCATCAGCACCCCATGATGTGCCAGCCAATTTCTTCATGATATTGTTCCGCGAGTTGAGTTTTTGGTCTGTGTATTCCAAGTGTTTCTTGAAGGTTAAGGAACGGTCCAAGGTGAAGCCAGATACTAGGGCTGAAATTGTGCTTAACTCTTTGCTGGCAGAAGGTCACTTTCAGCTGTTGGTGGGCAATGCGGTTGCAAACATGATATTAATTTAGACACATACTTACGGGCAAATTTTCAATTTAAAGGAAAGCGAAACCTTCATGGTGGTGGAAGTGATTGTTTTCAAGGGGCGAAATGTCTAGCTCATTTTCCCGTAATTATACGGTAGGGATGATTAAAAATATACAACTACTTCCAAATAATTTAAATTTAACTTACATACTAGACGATATGAAAAGAAAAGAAAAAGGGAAATAAAAGACAGGGAAAAGAAATGACTCCGGCCGCCGAAGAAAGGGATGTTGATTAATTTAGGGGCTTTGGAACATCGTGCTCATGTAGCCCCGTGTACTTGGCGGTGTGTTGAATTTGTCTTATAACCCGTCTTATTGTGATGGCTGTATTAGTGTGTATTTATAAGTCCAGTGAATTGTCCGATGGTAACTCATGAAATGAGATTCCTCGGCATTCAAACTTGACATATTCTGATTTACAGAAGCACACACATCAATACGCCATCAAAAAAATACAAAACACAACTTCACCATTAACATCAATACAAAACAAATGTCTGTAACAGTGACTTGAAAAAGCTGCGAACACAGCGCCTATATTTGGAGACGAGGTTGTACGAATAAACCAATACTGTAATTTTTTTAAAATGGGCAGTCAGTTTAAAGCAGCCAGGAGGGATGCAATCCAGCAGGCAGTGGCCACAACATTTATTATCTAAAGTACGATAAAAACATTAGAAATCTGAAAGCAATAACAATCTGAAACCGTATCTCTTTTATTTATTTATTTAATCGTATGGTGAATTACATAAAAACAAATCACAAATCCAAGTTCAAGTTTTGGAGCCATTCCACAGTACATTCTCGAAGATGAAACAGATCACTAGGGCTCCCGGAGTAGGCGTGTAGAGGGCAGCGCTGGATGATATGGTCCATGGTCTGTTCCTCCTCATTGCATTGACACAATGGGGAATCTATCCAACCCCACTTATGGCATAGGTAATTGCAACGGCCGTGCCTGGTTCTCAGTCTATTGAATCTCTTTTATTAACAGGGGTCGTAATAGGGAAATGAAATTTAAAAAGAAATACATTGGCAAACCCTGCATTCGACATACTATTGTAGATTATTCTTAAAGTAGCATTATTTTCTTTGTGATTAGATTTTGGATGATAAGGACCAAACAGTAGCTACGGCGGTAGTAACACAATTTGCCACCAGGACCGATGTGGCGGTGGTAACACAGAATGACACCAGGTACCGCAATGGACAGAGACAATCCAAAGATATTAGTGTTGACCAAAGAGGATATAAATAAAGTGTTGACTAAGGCACAGTATAGATACCAATACAGTATGGACACTTCGGCAAAACCGGAAGAACGGATTTTCAAAAAAACAATTGATAAGAGGGAGCACCAATACACCTGTAAGCCGCTAGGTAGCACCACTTATGGACAAACACATGATAAACAGCTGATTGATGAATGTATATTTTATGGCATTTATTTAACTCTATTTCAACACACTAGCTCTCTTTATAATCAGATATTTTAAGAAAATAAATAACAAGAAAATAGAAAGTGTTAATGCTAAAGTGTTTTAATTCTAAGAAGTGTGGAATTTAATGTTTAACACCACATTCCTCCAGTCCTGGGGTGTCGCATTGTGATTGCATCGTAACGATGAAAGGTTATGATATGTTCTTAATGATTAAATTAACACACGATATATTGAAAAGTGTGGGTGGAATGTGGATTTTGTTTCTTAAACTTTTGTAGTCTGAGATAATGCAATTCAAGTTTTCTGCAGTAACTGGAAATAAGTGTTAATTTTTAATGTTCTTAGCTTCCTAACGTAAATACCCGGGAATTTATTTAGTCAATAAAAAGTCATGTTGATGGGTGGGGACAGCCTTATTATGCAGTGTTATTTTCACATTTCATGATATGCCTTACTCCTCATTTCTTAGCCTACTCACACTTCCGTTCATTATCTTGTGTTCCAAGAAGAATTCAATAGCGGTACTGTAAGTCATGTGCTAAGGAATCTCTTTTCATTACCTTTATTAGTTCCACGTCTTTGTGTGGCTATTATAGGAGCAACAAGTAGCTTTCAGATTTATTTAATTTAATCGTATGGTGAATTATATACAAAATTTACATTATACAACATTATCCACATTCTGCAACCAAGTTATGACATTCGGAGTGACATGAAAGAGTTCAGCAGGGTTCCCAGGGAACGAGAACAGAGGGCAGCGTCGGAGCAGATGATCCATTGTCTGCTCCTCTTGATCACAGTCGCACATTGCTGAATTGATCCAGCCCCATCTGTGTTGAAAGAATTTACAGCAGCCATGGCCGGTTCTGAATCTGTTAAGACGGCACCACAGTTTCCTTGGGAGGTCAGAACCTTTCAGTTCCTTTGTAGGATCAAGAGAATGGGCACTTGTCCCCGCTGTTTTTGTTGACCACTCGTTTCTCCAACTTTGGTTTAAATTAAACCCATCCACATACAGTATTTCTGCAGTAACACATGTTGGCCTCCTAGACCGTAGTCGCTGTTGTAAGGGATGGCAAAATTCATGGTGTAGTGGTGAAGTAGGTGAAGCCCTGATCTTCTTAGCCTCTCTCAACAATGCTTGTTTCCTTCTTAGATGTGGTGGAGGAATGTGGCTCAGCACAGGCAGCCAATGGCAAGGCGTTGACTTAATAGTACCAGTGATGCATCGCATTGTGTCATTTAATCTTGAGTCTACTTTATGCACATGTGCACTTTCCAACCACACGGGTGCACAGTATTCTGCTGTTGAATAGACAAGGATAATGCCAGTTAGGCGTAAGCAGTCGGCAGAGGCTCCCCAGGAAGTACCACTAAGTTTATGTAGGATGTTGTTTCTTGCAGCAATTTTATGGGAGAGCTTGGTGAGATGCTCTTTGTAGGTCAGGGTTCTATCCAAAGTCACTCCTAGATAAGTAGGAAAGGGATTGTATCTAAGTTGTTGTCCGTCAAGCAAAATATTTGGTTTGTAATTAGAAAACCGATGTGCAAGGTGGAAGCAAGATACTTCTGTTTTATTCAGGCTCGGAATCAATCTCCAGGACTGAACGAAAGCTGACATTCTCTTAAGGTCTTCAGTAAGGGTGTTTTCTGCATCTTCAAAATTTCTGCTCTGCGTTACAAGCGCAATATCGTCAGCATAAATGAACTTTCTTGCCGTAGTATTTGGCAAGTCATGAATATACAGGTTGAAAAGGATAGGGGCCAAAACAGATCCTTGTGGGAGTCCATTATTCAGCTTCCTCTTGTGACTTTTAGAGTCACCCAAGAACACCTCAAACTGTCTTTCACTGAGAATGTTGGATAACAAATTCACAATTTCAAAAGATGGAATAACTTGAAACAGTTTGAAAAGTAACCCTTGTCTCCAGACAGTATCATAGACTGCCGTGAGATCAATGAAGACAGCTGTGGATTCTAGATGGTTTTGGAAACCTGCTTCAATATGTGTTGTAAGGGCAAGAACTTGAACTGTGCAACTACGACCGTTTCGGAAGCCAGCTTGTTCAGGTGGTATGACATCTTCAATGTACGGTGCTATCCTGTTCAGAAGGACACGTTCCAGAAGTTTAAACATGGCGCTAAGCAGGGCAATGGGACGATAGCTTTCAGGATTGTGTTCAGATTTACCTGGTTTCAGAATAGCTATAACTTTGGATAGTTTAAACTGTTTGGGTAGGTGATTCTTTTCAAGGATATATGTGAAAAGAGAAGTAATCCAGTTTATACTGAGTGGACCCATGTGTAAGATGAATTCATTATAGATGTTATCAGGACCAGCTGCCTTGTTGGTCTTCAACTGCTTGATAGCTGCTACAACTTCTTCAACAGAACACGGCCTGGATAGTTGATTATTTCTCTGGGCGTTCTTTTTGAGGAGAGTGAGGTTACGTTTCACCATTTTGGTGTGACACTTGTCTCGCTTTGCCCTTGTAAGATCTACCATTCTATTAGCAATGGTGTCAGGACTTAAAGTACCGTATGTCTTTCTGGAGTTTTTCTTACCAGTCAGTCCGTGAAGTATTCTCCAAGCTTTTCTGCTCGACTTTACAAAATTCATTTCTGTAACAGTTGCTTCCCACTTCTCTCTCCTGCTTTTATTGAGGGACAGTAGTAGCTGAGTGCCTAATGATTGATCTCCAGTACTTTGATATTCTTTATACAAGTCCTCACTGTCCTTATTCCATCCAGGCACATATTCCTTCTTATAACCCCTAGGAATGTTTGCTTTTGCAGCCTTAATAACGAGTTCAACAAATTCGCCATAGTTGGTTGCTGTTGATTTCAGATTCAACAAATAGACTATACAATTACTGGTAGATTGTTTAGTTTTGCCTACAGATGGCCTAAAAATAAGTAAAGTAAAGCTGAAATACAAACTCAGGGCTTACAGTAAGTAAACCGGCCAACCACCCTTCGTACAGAGGCCTGCTTCATTAATCCTAGAAGCCAAGGTCACACCCAGATCTCCATTCGGAGATCCTAAAGTCGTCATATTATAGTTTTGGACTGGGTTTTGATTCTTGGTTAATGCATGTTAGAATTTCAGAGTTGCATCCAGTGGTTCAAATTCCAAATATAAAGAAGAAAGGTTCTGTGGCTTATGATCACGAGAGCCACGTGAAGCTACAAGTTTGCTTTGCTTTCTGTCGCTAGTGAATGTAATAATGTAATATAACTGGTAAATAACACTATGTCGCCTACGTAGCGTAGCGGTCAGCATGGTTAGCTGCCGCCCCGGAGGTCCTGGGTTCGATTCCCGGCTCTGCCACGAAATTTGAAAAGTGTTACGAGGACTGGAACGGGGTCTACTCAGCCTCGGGTGGCCCAAATGAGTAGAGGGGGTTCGATTCCCCCTCAGCCATCCTCGAAGTGGTTTTCCGTGGTTTCCCACTTCGTCTTCGGGCAAATGCCGGGATGGTACCTTCTTCAAGGCCACGGCCGCCTCCTTCCCTCTTCCTTGCCTATCCATCCTCACCGTCCGTTACCTTTCCTCACGAGGCCCCTGTTCGCTTTGCAGGTGAGACTGCCAATCCCACCTCACCAGTTGTATCCCTTCCGATTCGATGTTTCCAGCTCTAGGACACTGCCCGTAGAGGCGGTAGTGGTGAGTTCCCTCGCTGAGTCCGTGGGTTCCACCATCCTGGAGGGTAAACGACTAAAAAAAAAAAAAAAAAATACACTATGTGCAATGGTGTCGCCAATCAATCAAGTAAAACGCTCAGTCCTAAACTTGCTCTAACCATAGCTTAAACACCAATCAGACCTAACTTTAACCTCGTCACGACTAATAAGTTGCCATCTATCCGCACCGCACTTTTTACTTGTCAGTGGTATGTCAACTCCTTATTCTCCCCATTCTGCAGAAATGGAGAGAAGTGTTAGGCTCATAATGCTGTGTGGCTTTTGGAGAGGCCTGGGGCAGGTCTTTCCAGTTGGTACCTGTAAGCGACATGTACATCATAGTGGAATTAATACTGGTCATTAGGAGGCCTAACTATATGCCATAGCTTCAGTTACTAGGCCTAAGTCAAGAGATAACAAAGGGCTATCGTGGTGTAATCAGTTCACACTCTGCGAAGAGTGCTGGGATTCAGTTTCAAGTCGTAACAGCAGTCTTATTTTAAACACTAAAGTTTCAAATTATGTATAATTTTATTAATGCAGCCAATGACCATGTACTTTTCTTTTCAGGACGGGTCAGGGAAAGGATATTGGAGGGAAATAGTAGGACATGTTCTGGATATTAATTACATCCTTCATCAGCCATTACAATTTTAGTATGTCATTATTAGACCTGGGATTTTAGGCTCTAAAAAAAATTAGTTTTAAGCGCCTAAAATAGGCTTTTAAAACAAGTAAATAGGCTTTTAAAAGAGAAATTAGGCACTTAAAATATGTTTTCAAAATGTGTGGATAGGCAGGAAATAGACTTTAAAATATTACAATATACACTTGAACTGTAACGTGATACTTTATTTCTTTAACAAACGTGGTATCCCTATTCTTAACCGAAATAACTGCAAAATTAAGACAGAATAAAAAAGACATTTATGAAAAACAATATAAAAAGTAATGTGTCAAAAATGTTTTGGATTATATGATATATCATTATCAGTACTGATCTAAAACCTTAATACTAAAATCACTGTACACAATTACAGCACTGTAGGCATCCAATAACGGTGGAAACGCGAATGGAGTATGTGTTTATTTATTTGTGAGGAACATTCCTACAGTACTTTCATTCGTAGTTTGCTTTACAGTACATAACAATAATCTTCTCCAAATTTTCCACAGTAAGGCTGTGTCTTTTGTCTGTTAAAATCATTTTGAAAGCAGAAAAAGAGCGCTCCACACTCACAGATGTTAGAGGGGCATAGGAAAATTTACCTACATTTTTCAATTCAATTTCACTTGGTAAGTCTACCTTTTCCCCATCCATTACCTGATGTACCCTTTTCAGCATTGAATAACCTGGGTTCTTCCGCAGTACACCAGACCACTTGTCTCTTATTTTATCTCCTTTTTGCCCCTAGCACTTTGTATGTTATTCTCAGCTTCTTCAATTACAGAAAATTGCTGTTTGAGACTGTTTCCTTTTTCCTCCATTTTTGTAATGGTGACTGGAAGAAATGAAAAATTTGCCTGAATATACGCAATGTCTCTCTGAACACTGGAACAATCATTTAACAGTTCTTTGACAGACGACACACATGCAGAGTTGTCCGTTAAAGGCACATTGTCTATCACAGTCATGATTTCCTCAAGATGTTCTGCATAATACAGGGCAGCTTCCATCCAGGAACCCCAACGGGTGATGATTGGCTGTGGTGGAAGGGGAATAGAGGGGAGTTTCTCTCGAAAGATGGCTATTCTTGATGGAGCCTTACAGAACACTTTCTTCATTGTTGAAATGAGAGTATTTACTGCAGGAAACTCGGCCCTAACTGTTTCTGCGAGTCTATGCAAGGCATGGGCCATGCAAGTAACATGAATTAAAGAAGGATAGAAAGTTTTGAGGAGAGGTTCAGTGGCATTCATGTAGGAAGCAGCATCGGAGACAAGGAGAAGGACTTTAGAATCATCAACACCCCCAGGATACAACAATTGCAACCCCTTGTTGATGAAGTATGCAATGCTTCGACTGTTGACTTTCTCAAGCTGTTTAGAGCAAAGAAGGTGAGCGGTAGATGCCTGATTGGGTTCCAGTTTTCCTACTATAAGGTTAGCAATGTACCTGCCCACAGAGTCGGTGGTTTCGTCCACACACAACCATATGCAAGACTCCCCAATATCCTCCCTGATTGACAAAATGATCTCATTGTAACAAATATCTAAGTAGTTTTTCTTTAATGTAGATGCTGATGGGATGTGCTGCTTGGTGTATTTCTGTAAAAAAAATCTCTGAAAACCGGATTATGCACAGCATTCCAGGGGATATTTGCTGCAACTAGGGCTCTACACATATCAGCAAAGAAACCATTATGAGTTGTAGGAGATATAGTTTGTGTGAGCAGAGTCTGTCTAATGTTACTTTTCATGGCTGCTTTCGCTTTGTGATTGGCACTATCTGCATGCTGCTGAAGGTGGCATTTTTTTCTCATGTGAAATCTAAAACACAATAAAGTGATGTCAATTAGAGACTAAGATGAGGAATAGAAAAGGTGAGCTATTGAATAAAATTTGTAATTTTAAACTATTTAAATTAAGCCATTATTACTCTAAAGTTAATTAAGAACAAGAACACTACAGTCCCCGAAGGGCCTTGGCTTTCAATAACGGTTGCTGCCCAGCTCATGGCCTGCAGATATTGGGCGGTGTGTGGTCAGCACGATACATCCCTCAGCCGTATTGCCTTGCCTCCGTGACCCCTGCCCACCGTAGTTTCTCAATTGTCCTCACGATGCTGGGTCAACACCCTTCCAGACCTCATAGATTTCTAAATTACTGCCGGTACTGGAAATCGAACCCAGGTCGCCTGGACTACTGTCGGCGCAGAAAGTATCTGCAGTCGAGTTTAAACGCTAATAAAATTTGAACCAATCCACCAATCTAAAATGCAATCACTCCATCGTAAAGCTTGTTTTATTCTGCATTCTTTGCTGGTACATGCATATTTTTATTATGTTTCCTGTGAAAGTTATGTTAGGTGGAATGCAAAAAGTACCTATTTTCTTGCCCGTTTTTTGTAAACAACGACTTTGTAGTACCGTTACATGAAAACGTACTGTTCGACTTTCATGAAATTTAGGTGGATTATGGAATGCACTATTATAAATATATTTATGAAGTTTAATTACTCTACACACGTTGGAAAAAAGTTATTGTTTTTATAAAAGACTGTCCGTTTGATACTGGGTGGTCTTCCGAAATCGAGACTGAGTTCATCAAAGTTCTGAAGGTTTTTGTTTCAAATCGTTGTATACCGAAAACTTACAATGATTTCTGTATTTTATACCAATTTTTATTTGAAATCGAGCGACAGGCTCTCCGTTTTCATGTAATTAAACTACAAAGTTGTTGTTTACAAAAAGCGGACAAGAAAATAGGTATTTTTTTGCATTCCGCCTAATATATCTTTCACCAGAAACACAATAGAAATATGCATGTAACAGGAGATAACGCAGAATAAAACACGCTTTACGATGGTGTATTTATATTTTAGATTGGTGGACTGGTTCAAATTGTATTAGCGTTTAAACTCGACTGCACATACTTTCTGCGCCGACAGTAGGTCTCTACAATTAATTAGAGAAGCCAATATCAAAACCTTAATTTTAGATTAATATGAAATTTAAGATATAGGCACATACCTGTTTATTGCAGTACTGGCAGAAAATAATCTTGCCATCAAAAGTCATCCCTGGAAATTGTACAAGCCATTGTTGTATAAGCGCACTCTTAGATGATTTCGTTTTAGGCATGATGAACTATATTCACTTAAACAGATGTTCTTTCACTGGCGACTTGACACAGTATGTCGCTTCTTACTACCTGCTCCTTGTTCTTCCTAGATAATCCTCCCCCTCACCCCGTCACTCGACACAGTACGTCCTTGACTACCTACTCGTTGTTCTTCTGAGCTAATCCTCCACATCCACCCTTCACTCAGCATTCCTTTGGTGACAGTTGTCTGGGAAGAGCACATTTCTGTGAAAAACCCACCCTCTGCTGTTCTGCTCGTTCCAGGGATGTCCATTGTGTGATTCTAAAAATTACAGAAGTTGAATTTTATTTTATATGTAGAAAATAGGCATTTTTAGGCACTAAAATAGTAAAATAGGCTCTAAAGGTCCAAATAGGCATTTTAGGGCACTATAAAACTCTATTAATGTAAGGGATTTATCATGAAACGTCAAGATATTTTTAAAAAATCATGTTATTTCGTAAGGAACGAAATAGGCATTTGCCTTAAAATCCCAGGTCTAGTCATTATAAAGACACACCACTCAGTCCTTCACACATCCTTAAAAAGAAAGGAGACAACTTTTCCTAGCATCACTTCACAATCCATACGATTCCTGACCCCCACATAAATATGAATAATCAGGGGTAGAAATTAAAATTGATGCACATTCTGAAATGTATACCGTACCACATACTATGACAAGTGTAGCAAGCACAATGCCTATGTAACATTGACATAGAGGTACTGGTACTGGATACTTGTGATAAACATTTATACCAAATTGTACCACATGAAACCTTGGCCATGTTTACAGCTAGTATTAAACAGATTATTTCTGCAATGATGAGAATCAAGTCCTTGCCCAACAATAGAATAGGATGTGAGTTGCAGCTTGACATTATCTGAGGAATTTCCGACATCCCTGAACAGGTTTGAACAATGTGGCTTAATGTAAACATTGAAATCTGTTGCTATGACTTAAGATAACTGTAGGCCTACATTTTAAAACCATTAAGCTTTAAAATGGTATATGAAACTCAAATTTATGAAAATGTTTGGATAGGCAGTAGGCTATTTTCATGCAGATTTATATAGCCTATATTTATGACCATTACATTACATTTTCGCGAGACCACCTCGTGGTGCAGCAGATAGCTTTCTTGGCTGTCACCCCCGTAGGTCTGGGTTTGACTCCCGGCTTTGCCAAGAAATTTTGATTCTGGCCTTAGGGCTGGAATGGGGTACAGTCAGCCTCGTGAGGCAAAACTGAGAAGAGGAGGGTTTGATTCCCACCTCGGCCATCCTGGAAGTGGTTTCCCTAGTCAAGGCAAATGCTGGGATGGTTGTTAACTTAAGGACACAGTCACCTCCTTCCCAATCCTATCCCCAATTTACAAATACATACACAGCCACCACAGTAACACAGGTTATCACACAATATGCCCACCCAATTTCTCAATTCCCGAGTGATAGTGTACGGCTTGTTGACACCCAGAGTTTGGTGTTACATCTCCTCACTTATGCAAGGCTCCACTCTTGTATGATTATTATGTACCGGTATTCATTTTCAAATAACATGGACCTATACGGTATTGCTTTAGTGGCACCATGTTCTGCATGTGACATAGTGAAGAAAAATCATCCCTAGGATCGTTGCTGAAAGTATAGAAGTATCCAGGAATGTGATTAGTGTGTATCGAAGATACAGTTGTTGTTGCTTATTTTAAGGGTTGAGACTTCATGGTCATATATCCCCGTGTATTTGGGCGTGTGTGGAATGAGAGGGAGGTATCACTATAGAAGAAATTGGGTGGGCAAACTTTTAGTGGTCTCACAGAATTAAATAAAATTAAGGGCATTGTGATATGTCTATGAGGTAGGAACATCAAGGTTAACAGCCCTGATTTTTAAGTCACACAGCCTTAATGCCATGCCGAGCGTAGTGAGGGGGTTGCTAACCTCAATAGTTTGTCTCTGAAAGCAACACTATTTACAATTTTGAGGGACTGGAGTACCTTCAGTCATTTCATGGGATTGTAGCTTTGGGCACACGACAATCCAAACTTCTCCAGAACTCTTCAGGAATAGCACAAAGTCCCATAGGTGAGGGAGCAAATGTTAAATCTGATTTGCATTGTAGCTTGTAATTAAAGCACTTAATTCACTGTAAAGGGCTGCAGCTTAACAAATTACATTTAATAAAACACATGAACTAACTTCAGTCAGGAAACCATTTGCCTCCTAGGCTAAGTGGGGTTAGAAAACGGACACTTTAAAGGAGACAATAGCTTCTCTAGGGTGGAGATTTAATGTTTGTTGGGCATTATTACCTAATCTCAGCCTAGCACTGCCCTCCTTGTAATTTAAAACACTTCCTTTGAGAAATAAAGGCTACATACCCTATATATTGACGTGTAGATTTGCCACGTATGCCAGTAAATCCTCCTGATTACAGGCCTTTATCCAGTCATTATATCTGGATTAGGAATGAGGAATTTGTGAATTAATGGATAGGTGTTTGAGGGACTGACATCTCATGGGTATTAAAACCAGAATTCTTCGATGAAACGTGTGATATTTGTATTTACCGCTCCAATGCACGAGGAAACCGGAATGCTGTTACGTCCAGTGTGACAAGCACTGCGCAAAAAATTACCGCACAGTTGTTGGTTTCCCACATTTCTGCCATTGGTTAAAATGCAAAATTATATTTCTGAGTTGATTTTAATAATTACAAACAATGTTTTCATCAGACAAAATCGACATGCCGCACTCAATGAATACGGGTAGACTGCTCTCTCGCGGATACATGGTGAACCGTCGCCGCCATGCGTGCGTGCGTGCGGTGATTCCGGAACCGGCCGATTCAAAACCATGACGAAAAAATTACATGGTAAAGGCCTGTTGTGTCCTTACTGTATTGATATCTATACTGTGACTAAGGCTAGCGGTAGCCATGACAACACTTGGGTTATTGACAAACGAGTGCTGTTCTTTGTACATATATCTGATCTATTATTTCTTCAAATAAAATGGGTGTTCATCCCACATTTTGCTGATTTCCTATGTCTTAGCCATTTTAGTGCTTACTGACGAATGATATTGTGTAATGGTGTAGTTATCACGAATTCCCTGAACTCCGCTATAGCATTTTAGTGATCATTACGGTATGGATTTAGAGAATATATTTCTTATCTTACGAAATATTTTAGGGGCTAAAGAAGCCCAAAGTGTTCTCAATCAATGCATCGTATTTAACATTAAACTGGGATTATACGTTGTTGCATTTACTTTAACTAGGTGAGAGAGGTTGGATGGCTCCTCTGTTTGTTTAGGGGCTGAGACAACGCGGTCATGCAGCCCCGTGTACTTTGGATGTGTGTAGAATCTGCCTGATAACCAGTGTTAATTGTGATGGCTGTATTATTGGGTGTTATATGTAATTCAGGTAAGGACTACAGATAGTCAGTTTTAAGGAGTTCCTACTTTTGCTACCAAATGCTACCGTCAACGACACCTAGCTGCAAACTTGGTTAAAAGGTACCACCACTACCACAACCTGATGGTGAACGTTGAAACTTAATAGCGTTAATCAAATTTAAACTACAAATTTTACCTTCACACGAGTGTAGTTAATGGAAGGTTCTTTTACTCCACATACATCTATGACATGGGCCCACTGGCTTTACTTCCCCTCCGAAGGAAGGCATACTGAGGGATTTTAACGCTCTTCAAAATTCCGATGACTTTGGCCGGGTTTGAACCCGCGACCTTAGGTATAGAAACTCAGCATGCTACCAAATACGCCCAATATGAGATAATAGGCATGGAAATACAGCAATACTGTTCCCTAATATGCAGCTATAGTTGCCTACACACTGACTTATGTACATGAATAAGCCATTTCTCAATAATCACACCATTTGTGCGGGGTTAAAAATCGTAAGTATATTTGACTCCAGAATGATGACTTTATATTCCAAACATTGAATAATTTAAATATTGTTTCCTTTCAAAAAAGTGGATGCAATAATTTAAAAATTAAAGAGCTCTATGTGAACAAAACGTCTAAATTACACCCATTACAACAAAAATAAAGACTATCAGGAAAGTACTGTAATTGTCAGACTAGATCCCTGAGAAATGTGCATATACAGCCCTTTTTTTGTTTTTCCTTTGTTATTGATGCATTCTCTACTACGTTATTGTACTCCACAATACTTTTCGCCTAGATTTACAGTGAGTTAATATTGCACTTGATTAACTTCAGAGCCCTGGATAACTATGTTTTAAACTCACTTAGGGGAAAGTGAATATACTTTGCGAAATATATTGGCATGTATCTTTCTATAACAAGTAAATACACCTCCCGGGCAACGCCGGATAAAATAGCTAGTCCTCCATAATCCATAAAGGGAACTGTCCATGTTTCAAAAGTTTTCAGACGATTAAATTCACATTTTAAATTCCATGGTTTGTCTATTACATTGTTGTTGTTGTTGTTGTTGTTGTTGTTGTTGTTGTTGTTGTTGTTGTTGTTGTTGCAGGTGTTGCTTATTGAGGGACACATGACGTTTGTTTTTGTATGTGTGCACAGTGCCAGAGCTCAACAGATAGTGTGCATGCAGACGCTTATCATCCATCCTATGAATGATTTTTTTTTACCTGACCACGGGTGGCTTACATGCTGGTGACATAATTGGACAAAGGATAATCTTTCACTTGTCTGGCATGAATAATCAAACAGTAGGCATTAGTATGGTCTGGTACATTTTCTTGTGTTTCAAAATCTACTCTTAAATGAATGGTTGTGATTTTCATAGATTCTTCTAGATGCGAACAGTCGAAAACAATCAGTGGGGCTTTTGCTTTAAACCCTTGAGGCGACATCATAGGGCAATCCACTTTTTCATAATAACATGATTGAAATTTAGCAAACATATCATAAAGGGGACCAAACTTATTTTTTGAAAAATTGAGTTCCAACCCCTCATAGGGAAAGCAAACATTATTTAAACATAGTCATATATTTCTCAAGTGAATTTGATCAAACAGGGCGATATCTTTGCTTTGATGAATTTGCTATTCGTTTGAAAACCAATAATAACATAGAGGGGTCTCTCGGTAGAGCGAGCCGATTTGACACTCCAACTATGAGTGTATATGGTAGGTAGCAAGGGGTACTCATGTAGACTCCAACGTCGAAAGGCGATAGGCAAGGCTTTATCTTTTTGCACCAAATTTAACATGCTTAGCTTTTTACGATCCGATAGCGTCACGTGGGGCACTTTCCATAGCAATCGAAGCAATTGAATTTTTGAGTCTATCACTTGGTCCGAGGCTCCTTTTAGTGCATTATAATCACTGCGGTCTCTCACCAGATACAAACTTCGTCTTGCGTTTAAAATAATACGCTTGTGATCTTCGGCAAAGCCAAGGAGTAATTTTAAGGATAGGAAGCCTGTAAAAGTGCCATCGGAATGAACTAGCCAGTCATTGCTACTGTTGGGGCACCATTCTGCCATAGAAAGCGTTTTACTTTCATCCTCGCTATAGGAAGGATATAATTTCATAAGACTAGTCATGCCCACATTTAGAGTCATATCTATGACAATATCATTTATCACATAGCGTACTTCAGAAAACAGAAAAGCCAAACCATGATTAGCCAACGTAGACGTCGTGGGTGTGCTGCCATCTGCTTTCATCAATTTACCCTCAATATGAAGGACACTTTCATGAGGTAGAGTAAAAATATCTTAATTGTTAATGATGAATTGAATCTCGTCATTGTTATTCAGTCCTGTTGCTTGAGGTTGATAGGAATGCATATCAATGCGCACGGCGCCATCTTCCACTTGTATGGGATTTAACACTTGCAACAGCTCTTTGTTCATGATTGGGGTGTAACGTATAACCAATGCGTTGTAAACGTTGTCGGTTTACTCGTGTCAACCGTTTCATACACGGCGGGCAATTAACCGACCTCGTAGACGTTGTTGTTGCTTTATAGATAAATTTCATAGCGTCTTTAAAACCAACTTGTAGGTCACAAGGGTGTTGACGTCCAAAGCAATCAGTTGTTGCTTTCTATTCACTAAGCGTAAGGTAATATTACTAATATCGCTGACACACACAGGATGATATAGAACCACTGAAGGGTTTTCACGAATAATATAGCCAGAAGGGGAGGTGACAATAAATTCATACAGGAAATGGCTTTGTTCTTGATTCGTAAATACGTCTCAATATAATATTGCAAATCACAGAAATATGATGGTCCTCCATGAATTTCACTGGAAAATCTGAATCATGGGGTTGGTGAGCTGCCAACACTCTTGGTTTAAATCCTAGTAAAGGACCAATAGAATGAACTCGTGCTTCAAAGTCAATGTTAAACGTAGAGAAAATACGACAGCGATGAGTAATCGTATTGGCTGTAAGTTCAAATTAGTGTGTCCCATCCGCAAATGGTTTGACACCAAATTGTTTATCATCGACACGCTAATGGCTTCGTGCACGTCGTCTATAGTATGACCTCCAGGGGGTAGTCTCAACATATAATCATCATAATAAAATTTGTCATTAATATCCAATTGTATATTGAAAATTCTGTTGTAAATTTCAAAAGAAATTAATCCTAGCACATAGGATTGTTCGGGATGCAATTCAATGGGGGAGGGGGATCCAGGTACACTTCAGGCCCGCGGCTGTGCACGGTAAAGGTCTTGGCGTTGACATTCATAATGATGAGACTGCTGGCTTAACGCGACCTCTTATATAAAAAATGTAAATATAAACGTACACACTCTTGACTGTCAAAGGTATGTTGACGATTCACATTATAGAATATCTTTACCCGGTTTCCCAAATAACGTAGCAACTCGATCGGGGGTGGTAAATTTCCATAACTGTCAAAGTACCATACTGTGGAACCTTGTTTCACATAGGCTACAAAATGGGTTCCTGGGCCTGCATCATCATCTAAATTCATTCTTCTTTCCACGGTGCTTTGGGTAATTCATTTCGCATAAATACACCTCGAAAATGAGAAATCTTTAGTTGTTTGGCACAGCTTTCCACTTGTTCATGGGTCATGGCATGACGAGGCAGTTGCCTTAAAAGCTTATCAAAGATGGACATTTTTTTTCTTAGACGATAGGCCATGGCCTTGTTGATGAAAGGCTGGCTTTAAAGGATTGTCGTTTCTAGCTTCCATAGCAATGGCTTCTAACGTTTTATTGTGTCGCTCGCTTTCTTTGAGTTGTTGCTTGCCTTGCTCGACGGCTTTTATGGTTTTTGCCACAGCACTGGCACCACACAAAAGCGAGCCCAAAGCTGCCAACCCCGCAAATAAAGCCGGCAAAAAAAAAACCCACGCTTAGCAACAGGAATGACTCGCCCACGTTTTTTTCTTTCTTTCTTTCTTTCTTTCTTTCTTTCTTTCTTTCTTTTCTTTTTATCGATGCATTATGGTGAGATTTCGGATCTGTAGACAATCGCACTGCCTGCAAAGTTTTATTTTGTTTTAACACCGGGTGAGAGGCAGCCCATCTCAGTTTCCGGCCAGGCTTATTTCTCTTTTTCAGTTTTGTTTCTTTCATGTTCATTGCATATCTTTTTTCACCATGGTGCTACTTGGTGAAACTTTCACAGCAAGCATTTGATAACAACTAACGTAGAGAACCTTCTTTCATAGCAGTATATTCCAATTCTATATAAAGCGGAAAATCATTCACCGTTTTCTCAGCTTTCTTTTCCTCATACGTAAGCATAAGATGAAAGGATACCTCATCTCCAACATTTACTGTTTGATGGTCGTGAACCAACAGTCTATCACCGTTTATTTGTATTTTTAAATGTTTCTCATCAGGCATGGCGTATTTAATATGAATCACGCCATCATAATGCAATCGATAATGACTTAAACCGGAAGCAAGTATATAGGTAAGACGATCATTTACCAGTGGTGGTGGGGAATGGTTTCTGTCATTGCCCAGTTTTTTATTTGACAGATACACTAAAACACAGATAGGATAAATTTATAAAGCCTTTTCATTTGGTAGGTGACGTAACGTTTCGTGCAGACGTCATTTTCGTCTCGAGGCTCTTGCACATCAATAATACGATGATGATTGGCTGAATAGCCCTCAGCGGTTAGTCTCAGGGCCATGTGATAGACACTCTGCACTTTGCGATCGACATAGCATTTTGTAGCCAACTCTCGAGACTGTTTTGACAAAGAGGCGGCCGTGGCCATGATTACACGAGCTCGCCCAAACACGTCCATGGTGATAGACGTTAACTAACCTATCCTACTCACCGCTTGCCTATATATAAACCTTATATACACATGAAAAAACTCAGTCGTCGTCACACTGTCCGTGTGCGAACCTAAACGTCATGGCACCCTATTCCCATCTACCGTTCGATGTATTATGGTGGGGCCTTCGGGCTGTGGAAAGACCAATGTTTTGCTGAACATTATTACCGCGCCTCATGGCCTACGATTTCAAAATATTTATATTTTTGCCAAATCTTTGTACCAACCTCTGTACGTGTATCTGGAACAAATTATGTCTTCGTTAAATAAAGAAGCCATGGGCTATATTACATTCACCTCCCCTCAAGATGTCATTCAACCAGACTACATTCAACCAGATTCCATTATATTTTTTGATAATATTGCCACTCAACGACAGGCCATTATTCAAGAATATTTTCGTATGGGACGCCATAAACAAGTGGATTGTTTTTATCTGGCTCAGACCTATTCTAAAATCCCCATGCCTGTTTGGTCATGAATAAACAGAGTGAACGATGTCAGGGACGTTATCGCTTGGGTTTTGTTCATTTTATTTCCGTTTAAAAAGACCTAGGGTTTGACATTACCTGTTAGTGTGTCTTTACCTTCACCATGGCGAGAGCCAAAGGGTACAAGAAACATGTTCAAATCATGCAGCGTATTACTGAGGCACGAAATAGGATTCGACATAAATTTCGTGAATTACAACGTTTAAAAAACGTCAATCCCTTACCCATGATAAAACATGCTCCATCATCGGTTGATCCCATGAGGTTCAAACCAAATGCTTCTGCTGCTACTGCTGCTACCTCTCAAACCAAACCCTTAACAAGTTCAAAATTTACTCAAACAGATTCCACCCAACAGGTAAAATCCTCCTCCTCCTCCAATGTTAGTGAACAAGAACACGAACAAGAAAAAGAACAACAACAACAAAAACAACAACATGGACAAAGTGAAAGTGAAACCGAAACCGTATTTTGTCCTGAAAGAAAAAAATCCTCAACCCTTAAACAGTTTCTAAAAACAAAACAAAAATCATCCGTCACAGCGGGAACACCGTCTTCCTCGACATCGTCTCCGTTTTCACAAGTCTTGGCAACCCCTCAAAATAAAGCTCAACTCAAAAACATTTCAATCAATCATTATGGGGCAACAGTGGAACATATCTAACCCTTCTATTTATTGGAATGACAGATACAACGTATGGTGTTCGCTATGAGAATGATAGTTTTAAAATTGGGGATTCATCCATTAAATTTGCTAGTACTAAAGCTGTTATTAAAATATCAACTATAAATTAACACCAGGACTGTTAAAGCTGCTATTTTCTCGCACACCATCTCCACTAGATTTTACGCATGAGGACCTTGCTAAATATAAATCCATTTTATTAGACACCAACGCTCACAAAAGAAACCATAAATCCTCTCAGCAGCTCAATGCCAATATATCTCAAAAATATAAAATCATCATTGCAAACATGTTTGGTAAGCGAAAACACCACTCTGCCTCTGGCGTAAGGTTTAAGAAATGAAAACCCTACATAGATATAACCTTTTGGAATAATCACAATCAGTTAGTAGACTGCTTATACTTGCTTCATGCATCAAAACAAGCTGGTCACACTGGACATGAGGCAGAAATCGCCCACAATGAACAACAACTCCAAGATGCTAAAATTATATTATAAGCCATCCCCAATCAAAGAGGGTGTCGCACATGAATTCCATAAACCAGCCCGTCGCATTTATGAACGCCGTCGTGTCATTTCCAAAGGTGTGGATGAACTTTGGCAAGCAGACTTGGTTGAGATGATACCTTATTCTAACGTTAACGACGGTATACGCTATATGTTGACCGTCATTGACGTCTATTTCAAAATGGCTTTTGTTCAACCAGTAAAAAATAAAACTGGTGTCTTAGTCACAAAGGCCTTTCAACATATTATTGAACAATCAAAACGTCAACCTCACTTGTTACACCGACCATGGCAAAGAATTTTTCAACAAGGATTTCTCCAGTTTTCTCAAATCTAAGGATATTCACCATTACACCACCTATAGCAATATCAAAGCTAGCGTAGTTGAACGCTTCAATCGAACATTAAAAAGTTATATTGGAAAGAGTGTACAATACATGGTTCCAATCGATGGATAAACTGGTTACCTCAACTTGTGTCCTGATACAGCAACACCATTCATTCCACCATCGGCATGAAACCTCGCCTCGTCACCAAGAACCTACCCAGACTCAATAGACTGTTTATCCCTATAAAAAGGGTTGACCCAAGGCGACATCGCCTTAAAATTGGGGATGTTGTTCGCATCAGTAAACATAGAAGTGTGCTTTCAAAATCGTACACTCACAGTGGTCGACAGTAATTTTTAAATTTCGCCAAGTCAAGCTAGGTCAACCAGTGACGTATCTTTTAGAAGATTAAAGCGGTCAACCCATTCAAGGACGATTCTATTAGGAAGAAGTGCAAAAAACATTATATCCCGACGATTATTTTATTGAACGAGTAATTAACGTCAAGGATGCATAATATTTTGTAAAGTGGTTAGGGTTTCCTTCCACGTTTAATTCATGGGTCAATAAACATGATTTTTGTAATAAAACCCTACTTATTTATTGATTTATTTAATTAGCCTACCCCCCCCCCCCTTTCCAAAAAATGTATAACCCCCTTCTCCCATCCAATCCAATCCATCATGGCTAAAAAGACAACATGATCTCCATCATACCCATAAGTCATTCCCGTTTTCCAAAAACATCTGAAATATGACATAAACATAGGTTTTTCACCCAGCGAATTCAATTTTATAGTGCGGGTAGAGGGGGTAAACACCAACCATTCATGTCTAACAAACTTTTTTCTCATCTTCACCGTTTCCAAAATAGTGACCATTTCTTCAAAATTATTTTTTTTGCCCTACACACTTGAAACTTGCTGTCAGCCTAGAGGGCCTAGGAACCTTTCATTAAAGTCAAACAAACGTATTTCTGCAATTCACCGTTTCCAAAATAATCAAATATTAAGTTATGCAAATGCCCACTTAACAATACAAAATTATATTTTTATATATCACTTGATGTCAATATACATTTCGATACATGTTTCGGCCCTGTGAGCCTTCTTCAGTCAAAATCACTAAAAAATTCTCCTAAAACAGTCTAATGTTTGGTCTCTCATAAAAATTTGTAAAACATTTTTACATCGTCAAGATGATTAAAGCACATGAATATAAAATGCTTAAAGAATGTAAAAGATATAAAAATGTACAACATTTCGAAACGTGGGCCACATTCTTGTTGATCCATTTTCAAACAGGGGACCTGGAACAATAACAAAATTACCTAACAATCTACGGTTCCTACTTGGAAACATGAAGAGATGACTTTAGTTGGGTAAAAAACTTACCCCATTGTACGAGCATCTTGAAAAAGGATCGTGTCTAAATCTGTCATGTAGAAACAGTTAATCGGAAGTTGTTTATTTAGTGCTTTGCCTAAATGTTTTCTGTTACGTGTATTGCCCGTACCAACGTTTTCAAATATGTATCTTCCTTGGATGTGACTTCACGACCTTTGAAACGACCGCCTGGATGGCTTGGTTCCGCAAGTGAACACGAAATGGCAGCTGCTATCGGACTTCGGCGCAGCTAGCCGTAGTTCCTTCTTCTTCACCACTAGAGTGTGTTGATGGTGCCTTATAAACTAATCCTATTCGTGTCATATTTGAAGGCTATTTATTATATTCTACGTCATGAAACAAAGGACTGTGTATACATGATACCGCCAAATTAATTACTTAATAATCACATTGTTGCTTGATGTGTCAAGCTGTGATTGGACAATTAAATTAACATGAATGCAATGCTGTTTTTGACTGGAGATTCACACCGCCATGTTGTTATACGGCTGTCGTCAAGAAATCAACAAGGGAGTTGGTCGAAAAGGTTGTTGCCGTGCCCGGGGTCTTGACCCCCTGGCCTCCTCGAAATATGGATATACGATGGAAGGGAATTGCCTGTGCTCTTCAGGCTATTATTTCATCGTTTCGCAGTGAAGAAGAAATTCGGATTGTAATCGCATCTCGATGCAGACCAGTGCTTGTGACCCAAACGAAGCATGTGCTGGGTGGGCCATTTTCAGGCAATATAGTGCCGTATAACGTTATTTGGTTTGTGTGTGAATTATTTTATTTTTATTGTGTCTCCACTGAGAAGTTTTTAAGGTACGTAATGTTATTCTAAATTTTTATATATTTTGTTATGGGAGCACCAATATTGGCCTTGTATAAATATTTGATCTTGTGTTTTGTTTCGCCTGGTAGGCCTAATTTATGTCTGTTTTAATAATGTTACCAGATATATATTTTTTTTTTCTTCGTACCTTCTGGAGACACATTTCTAGTTTATTTTACGTTTTAAATTATTATTTATTTTCCTTTGACAATCTTGGGATTGGCATATTATTAATCTGATGTAAGATCCGATGCACCAGCCTCATGTCAATAGTGTTAAAGCGTAATTCCTTCCTCCCTTTTATTTCTCTCTCGGGATTGTAAAAAATTAATTTAATGCTAATTGTTTGCCGTAATTTCGATTTGACATGCGGTCGTCTGCTCCGGTGGCCATGTTTGTTTTGTTTTTGTTTTGCCGGGATGCATTCTGGTCTCGAGGGCATTCTCTTGGCGTGGAGCGGTAAACTCAAACTTGTTGTGGTGTTAGCTTAATATGTTTTTTTATTAACTTGTTGGTTTAACTTTGTGTTTTTGGTAAATGTTCCTGTGTTTTTTCTCCGTCATGCAAATTATGGATTTATTTTCTGATCCAATTTTATTTTATTAATTTAATTTTAAATTTTTTCGTTTTATGTCGTGGCCTGGATCACTGCATGTCGGATCAGTATTGCATTCCCTTGTAAATTATCAAGCCCTTTCTCATTTAATTATGCCTGTATATTTTTTTAAACCTTTGGGCTTTAACATTTTAATTTCAATTTAATTCTTTTCTTTTGTTTGCTTTGCAAGCAAGCATGTTAAGCCGTCTCTTGCCTTTAGTGTAATTTATGCTGGCGGATGCATGTTCTGTTTTCTGGTGGAGGTGTTCTTCTAAATTTTAACAATTAAATTTTTATTTTAAATTTTTAAGCAACTGCTGTGGCATTATTTCGTCGGCCATCCACGTGTCATTTTGGTAGCATACCGAGCTCGAGTTCGCTTCCGTAACTATCCCCTCCTCAATACCCGCAGGCTCGTTTTATGGACCCTTCTAGTGCTGATGGAGCGGTTGTTGGTGGGAAGTGTCATGTCAGTGCACTTGATGTTATGTAAGCTAATCCTTGTCGTTTGTTTAATTTCATGTTTGCCTCTGAATATCCATATGGTGAGATAACAGTGACCTGTTCCAAGCGAGGTGTTTGCTGCAGTATGTTATCCTGTTTGTATGCAACATTCCCACTGAAAAAGATGATCGGTGAGTGGCTGGCATGTGTTCTTGGCATGGGAAATGGGGATTTGTTAATATTCTGATAGCCTACATGCTACGAGTGAAGGCATCCTGGAGCCCTGTCTGAAGCTGTTCGCCATGTGTTTTGTGCCAATTTTTGTAATTTAGCTTCCTGTTCTCGAGCCAAGCTGGCGGTGATCTCTGCAGTTCTGGGCAGCATTGTGCATGATTTTGTGTAGTATTGTGGCGGTGTTCGAGTGTCAGCCTAATCTATGGTGTTGGTAATTGGTAGTTATGGTATTGTTGTGAAAGTGTAAACTGTCCTCGTAATTCCTAAAATTTGTTTCCTTCTGTATTGTCTGTCTGCATTCTGTGTTTTTTTAAATGGCCGACAATAATAGTGTTTTCGATTTAATTGACTTAAGAGATAACCTTGTGAATTTGGAGAGTTCTTCTGGGGTTGAACGTGAATCACCTCTGTTTACTAGGTCTGAGGATTTGGGATCGATTACTAGTAGTGGTTTGCCTGCCCCTCTATTGTCTGGCTCTGGCTCGTCCAGACCACTTAACCCTGGATACGGTCATACCTCTCATGTTAGGTCACCTAACGATTTCCTGGGTCCTGCCGACCCATTGCATCCCAGTTCTTTCTCTAGCAATGTAAATGTTTTGTCTCCTGTAGAGGGTGTGCGAGCAAGCTACCCTGGTAACAATGTTTCTTTTCCAAATGCTACATACTCGCCTACCGTTAATTATGGGTCGATTCCTCATCCTATTTCTGGTTTCTTAACTAAGTTGAAGAGTTTCAACCTAGATGACGTTACCCAAGTGGTCCTATTTTTAAAACAAGTGGTCGAATTGGGTAACCATGCCTCGATTTTTGGGATGTCGGAAATTCAGATTTTCCAACTGTTGTATCCTGTTGCATCCGGTATGCTGCGCGATAAGCTGGTTGATGCTATCCACCTCCGCATGTCCTTAGCCATGTTTATTAGGGAAGTGTTGTGGTTTTTGTCCCTGCGAGTGCCCTTAGTACTCTCGAGCAAAAGTTTTTATATCGTGTCCAAAGGTTGGACGAGTCACTTAGCGACTATGTCAGTGACATTGAGGTGTATGCCCAGGTATTTGCATCCCGGTTAACTGAACGACAGTTGGTGTCATCGATTGTAAATGGGTTTTCGCCTCAATATAGGTCATACATGACTATGTGTACCAGGCCTTCGTCATTTGTCGAGCTGAAACAGGTAATTGTAGAGGCTATGGCTGTGAAACATGCAGATTCCCTTCGTGTAGCTAATGTTCCTCCTCCTTCCTTGATGTCTTGTCCCCCTCCTTCATTGATATCTCGTCCCCCGCCTAAGGTTATGTTCCACCCAAGACCCAATATTAAGTGCCACACGTGCGGTGGCGTGGGACATGTTAAGAAGGTGTATCCGAGTAACCAGGTTGTGTATCGCCAATGACGGGATGTTGTGGAGACCAATTTGGATGTTACTTCTAAGGATATTTCTGTGCATGAGGATTTGGGAAAACCCTGTGAAGTTTCTGGTCGCCCTACTGATGAAAATCTTGATAACTCGTTGAAAACTAAATCTTCACGTGCTAATTCTGCTTATGTCGCTGACCTACCTAACCTGTCGGTGAGCAATGTCGTGGCAAGTCAGCCTAATTCTAAACATAATGTGAAACCTGTGGTGCGGGTGTCCTCGTCATCTAATTGTAATCGTTTTAGAGTGAATAATGATTTTGGAATTTCTCCTGTGGCTAAAGGAATATCCCCGTTTATTGAAATTTGTGTTAATGACGAGCCCGTTTCTGCATTGCTTGATTCTGGTAGTGTCGCATCCTTTATAAGCGAGGACTGGTTTTTATCTATGAAGAGTGTTTGCAAATTACCTGAGTTAGAGCCTAACAGTGAATCTCTTATTTCGGCAAATTGTTCAAACTTAAATATTTTGGGGAGTATGACAGTCAAAATTCATATTCTAAATTTTTCTTGGAAGTTTAAATTTTTTGTTGCCAGAAATCTTTCTTGTTCTGTGGTCATTGGAGCTAATTTCATGTCACACGTTGGTATGCTTCTTGATTTTGGTGCTCACAACTTATGGTTTAAGTTTAATCCGCAGAGTAAATTATCATTCAACCCGGTTTTATCTTCTCCTGCTGTCAATTCTGTTAGTGAACCTATGACTATTGAGGATCTCGATCTGGAAAATTTAACGAGTCTTCAAAAGGATGCCATTAAGTGGTTATGTCAGGAGTATAGTGATGTATTTACTGACAAGTTGGGTGTAACCCATTTGATGGAGTACAAGATTGAGCTAACCGATTCTGTGCCGGTGCGTTCCAGCCCGTATCGACTTGCCCCGCCCAAGATGGCTGAACTTCGGAAGATTATCGATAAAATGTTGGAAGAAGGTGTAATCCAACCTTCTATCTCTGCCTACTCATCCCCTGAATTTCTTGTGCCAAAACCTAACGGTGGTTTTCGGCCGGTGGTCGACTATAGGGCTCTTAATCAAAAGGTTGTTTTGCAGTCCATCCCTTTGCCGGACCTTCATACATGTTTTAGTTGGTTTCGCAACGCGAAGGTGTTCACGATCCTCGATTTAAATTCTTCTTACTTCCAAATTCCCCTCTCTCCGGAATCCAGGCATGTTACTGCTTTTTCCACTGACTGGAACCTGTTTGAGTATGCCCGTGTCCCGTTTGGCCTATCCACCGGAGCCGCTGTGTTGAGCAGACTTCTGGACAAGGTGTTTTCAGAAATTAAATTCAAGTTTGTGTACCACTACCTTGACGATGTGGTGATCTATTCTGAGTCCTTCGAGGAACACGTTGATCATCTGAAGGTTGTACTTGATCGATTGCGTGACGCTGGCCTTACCGTCAAATTGTCCAAGGTTTCCTTTGCCAAGCCCAAAATTTCCTTCTTGGGACATATTGTTTCCGAATCTGGTATCTCCGTGGACCAGTCTCGTACGCAGGCCATCAGAGATTTTAAACCACCCAAGACCGCCAAGGGTGTTGCTCGTTATATTGGTATGGTGAACTTCTTCCGTAAGTTCATCAGTAATTTTGCCGACCATGCTGCTCCTCTAAATCAATTACGCAAAAAGGCTGTGAAGTTTGAGTGGGGTCCCTCTCAGCAGGCAGCCTTCGAAGATCTTAAGCTTGCGCTCTCTAACGCCCCTGTGTTAGCCATTCCGGATTTTGGGAAGCAGTTCATTGTGCAGACTGATGCGTCTGGTCGTGGTGTTCGTTGTGTCCTACTGCAAGAGTCTGATCTGGGTAGGCAACCCGTTGCATACGCTTCTCGTACCTTAACGGACGCAGAGAGGAAGTATTCCATATACGAACTTGAGGGTTTAGCTGTGTTGTTCGCTCTAGAAAAATTCCGTATGTATCTTGAGCACACTAAGTTTCTCCTTGAGACCGATAACCAAGCCTTGAGCTGGGTGTTAGGGAAACCCCGTAAAACTGGTAGGATTGCCAGATGGGCAACTAGGATCCTGTCGTTCCAGTTCACTGTCCACCATATTCGTGGGTCCGAAAATGCGGTAGCTGATTCATTAAGCCGCATGTACGAGGAAACTGCCGAAGAGGATATTCAAGGATGTGAACCCGTAAACCTTGTATCACCCGTAAATTTTGTCAATGTCGTTCTTAGCAGTTCCCCTGTGCTTTTTGAAGATGTGAGGAGATTCCAGAAAGAAGATCCCTCCTTATCTAGCCTAATTGACCGAATCAATTCTGGTGAATTGATCAAGCCCTACTCTCTAAAGGATGGTGTATTGTGTTGTTCGTCTCGTCATGACCGTCAACCTAAATTTGTGCTCCCGTCGGTCCTCATTCCGAAAATCTTTCGTTACTATCACGAATCTCCTATTGGTGGCCACCTAGGAGTATTCAAGACCCGAGCTAAAATCAGACAGTTTTTCATTTGGCAAAGTATGGATGGCGACATCAGGAGACTCATTAGAAATTGTGCTGCATGTAGTATTAGCAAACCTCCGGTTTCTACTAAGGTTGGCCTGTTGTCATCTGAACCGGCATCTAGACCCATGGAGAGGCTTTTTATCGACCATGTTGGTCCGTTCCCTCGCTCTGGTCGGGGAAACCAATTTGCGCTTGTTTGCACTGACGGTTTCACCCGGTTTAGTTGGATTTTCCCCCACCAGACAGGCTACGACCAGTTCCGTCATAAAGTGTCTTAATTCCATCTTTTCATCTTTTGGGCCATGTCAGTACCTGGTATCAGATAATGCCAAGTGGTTTGTATCTCATCAGTTCCATCAATTCTTGTTTGATTATGCTATTTCTCATGTAACCACCACTCCCTATTTTCCTAACCCGTCTCTCGCTGAGCGAGTCAATCGTAATCTCCGTTCTGCCCTGATTGCTTTCCACCACGACGACCATTCCAAGTGGGATTCTAATTTGCATTGGCTCAATTTTGCTTTCAACGCCGCCGTGCATGAGAGCACGCAAGCCACCCCTTTTTCGATAATGTTTTCGTTTATGGCTAATTCTCCGTTGTCTAATCTGTGGAACCTGCACGATCTCCTTCCAGACAGTTTCACGCCCGAGGATATGAGGGCGAAATTCGACAAGGCTAGAGAGAGTATTAAGGTATCTCATGACCAACTTGCCAAGCGACACAATGCCTGTCGCAAGCCAACTGATTTGGAAATTGGAGATGTTGTGTACGTCCGCAATTTCGAGCCCAAGGGCGTCAGTAATCTAGTTTCAAGCAAGTTGACCCCTCGTTTCAAGGGCCCCTGTTATGTAGAGGCATTCCTGACTCCCGTTACTCTTCTTATTAGAAACCCTAAGGCCAACAAAATTTCCAGAGTGCATCTGTCGCACATTAAGCGAGGTGGAGAGGTTTCTAATGAGGAAATGGTACCATAAATTTTGTTAACTGATTTTGTATAATGTAGAGTATCCCTAACCTTCATTGAAGCCTTCAGGCATCTGTTCCTTCTGGAATTTTGAACTGGATATGAAAACTCTGCTGGGATACAAACTGTAACTGTTGGGTAATTCCCATTTTTATGGTAAATTGTAAAATTGAAACTAAATTTTGATGTTTTCATAAAAGATGCTAGCATGTAAGTTGGACTCGGTGGGAGACCTAACTCATGGTAACCTTGTATTCCTGTTCCCTTGGGAATTTGAGTGGTCATTCCTCTACCGTAGTTCCTTCTAAATGTATAGTCGTTTAACTCATGTAATCTTGAAAGGTACTTCTAGTCTGTAGAAAGGTAAACTTGTTAATGAAAATTTGTAAGCACGGATCTAGGGCATGGTCAGAAATATTTTCTTCATTTAAATTCAACTTTGTTTCTCTTTTGCAAAATGTAGTAAGAAATTGTAATTTCTGTAAACTATTTTTGAAATAAGATTTACTTCTGTTTTGTAAATGGCTTCCCACGCGTCGAATGATATCTGGCACATTGCTTCCACCTACTTCGTTTAAAGCTAACTACTTTGGATTTTTTGAAAATTTACCTAACGTGTCTCGGACTACGAAAGCACTGCTGGTGCTGGTGTTCTGCGTTTCTGAAGACTTATGAACACAGTGAAGCTGTTAACTAAGTGGTTTGCGAGGTGATCAATTATCCCTTCTCTGATAATCTGACCCTGCACTCTTCCTAACCAAAACGATGCGGTTTCGTCCATCAATTGGAGTTAACTGGTGAACATTATCTTCTGGAAACATGCTTGGTGAATCGACTAGTTTTGGAGTACTGCCTATGCCTAGGCATATTCGTGAACGGTGTTCACGCTTAAGGGAGGGAGACTGTTACGTGCATTGCCCGTACCAACGTTTTCAAATATGTATCTTCCTTGGATGTGACTTCACGACCTTTGAAACGACCGCCTGGATGGCTTGGTTCCGCAAGTGAACACGAAATGGCAGCTGCTATCGGACTTCGGCGCAGCTAGCCGTAGTTCCTTCTTCTTCACCACTAGAGTGTGTTGATGGTGCCTTATAAACTAATCCTATTCGTGTCATATTTGAAGGCTATTTATTATATTCTACGTCATGAAACAAAGGACTGTGTATACATGATACCGCCAAATTAATTACTTAATAATCACATTGTTGCTTGATGTGTCAAGCTGTGATTGGATAATTAAATTAACATGAATGCAATGCTGTTTTTGACTGGAGATTCACCGCCATGTTGTTATACGGCTGTCGTCAAGAAATCAACAAGGGAGTTGGTCGAAAAGATTGTTGCCGTGCCCGGGGGCTTGACCCTCTGGCCTCCTCGAAATTTGGATATACGATGGAAGGGAATTGCCTGTGCTCTTCAGGCTATTATTTCGTCGTTTCGCAGTGAAGAAGAAATTCGGATTGTAATCGCATCTCGATGCAGACCAGTGCTTGTGACCCAAACGAAGCATGTGCTGGGTGGGCCATTTTCAGGCAATATAGTGCCGTATAACGTTATTTGGTTTGTGTGTGAATTATTTTATTTTTATTGTGTCTCCACTGAGAAGTTTTTAAGGTACGTAATGTTATTCTAAATTTTTATATATTTTGTTATGGGAGCACCAATATTGGCCTTGTATAAATATTTGATCTTGTGTTTTGTTTCGCCTGGTAGGCCTAATTTATGTCTGTTTTAATAATGTTACCAGATATATATTAATTTTTTTTTTCTTCGTACCTTCTGGAGACACATTTCTAGTTTATTTTACGTTTTAAATTATTATTTATTTTCCTTTGGCAATCTTGGGATTGGCATATTATTAATCTGATGTAAGATCCGATGCACCAGCCTCATGTCAATAGTGTTAAAGCGTAATTCCTTCCTCCCTTTTATTTCTCTCTCGGGATTGTAAAAAAATTAATTTAATGCTAATTGTTTGCCGTAATTTTGATTTGAAATGTGGTCGTCTGCTCCGGTGGCCATGTTTGTTTTGTTTTTGTTTTGCCGGGATGCATTCTGGTCTCGAGGGCATTCTCTTGGCGTGGAGCGGTAAACTCAAACGTGTTGTGGTGTTAGCTTAATATGTTTTTATTAACTTTGTTGGTTTAACTTTGCGTTTTTGGTAAATGTTCCTGTGTTTTTTCTCCGTCATGCAAATTATGGATTTATTTTCTGATCCAATTTTATTTTATTAATTTAATTTTAAATTTTTTCGTTTTATGTCGTGGCCTGGATCACTGCATGTCGGATCGGTATTGCATTCCCTTGTAAATTATCAAGCCCTTTCTCATTTAATTATGCCTGTATATATTTTTTTAATCTTTGGGCTTTAATATTTTAATTTCAATTTAATTCTTTTCTTTTGTTTGCTTTGCAAGCAAGCATGTTAAGCCGTCTCTTGCCTTTATTGTAATTTATGCTGGCGGATGCATGTTCTGTTTTCTGGGGGAGGTGTTCTTCTAAATTTTAACAATTAAATTTTTATTTTAAATTTTTAAGCAACTGTTGTGGCATTATTTTGTCGGCAACAATTCCATTAGTTATTGGGGGGTGTCTGTAGAATAGCCTGTGCGTTCCCCTTCTCCACCTTCCTTCCACCCCTTTGGGTGTTTTTCTGTTGGGGCATGTCATCTGGAGGTGATTTTGCTGTTGAAGCGAGGCGGACCTCTAAATAAAGGTGTGGCACATTGTGCTTTTACGTATATAAACCCAAAAGCACATACAATAACAAACTCAATTAGAAAGTTTAATATTAACATTGCATACAAAACACAAAATAATAACAGCAACATCTTTTTTAATCACAATAGTGTAAATAAGACCAATAAATTCAGCAAATCGGGAGTGTACAAACTAAAATGTAAGGATTGCGATTCCACCTATTTTGGACAAACGGGTAGAGCGTTCAACGTAAGATTCGGGGAATATACCAGTGCGCTGAAATATAACAAGTTCTCGGCCATGGCGAACCACATGGACGAGAAAAAACATAATTTCAGTTCGATAGATAAGGATTTGGAAATTGTACATATTGTTAATAAAAGTAAAAAACTTAATGTGTAAGAGAACATAGAAATTTATATCGCCCAAAAAACAGACCCTGTAAATAACTTGAACGAATTAACTTTCAACGACAACATATCATTTAACACGATCTCGAAATTAAGGCGAAGAGACCGACATAAATAGGAAGCGGCCCTCCCTCCTCCATAACGTAAGGTTCTAACGTACGCTATGCCTCCCCTTCCGCGACCGTTGACCTCACACTTGCAGTATCAAGTCAACCAGTGATTAAAGGCAGAACAACAAGACGGACACATTTGTAGTATCTCTTTCAAGTTGTGAGGTGACAGTTCATGGTCTCCAAACTGCGGTATGTAAACATTGGTCATTTATACGTGGGTTTTGTTATTGTTTACTTTTCATTTTCATTTAGTTTTCCGCTTTACAGCTTGTTGAAAACATTTTGGCAAAGCACTAAATAAACAACTTCCGATTAACTGTTTCTACATGACAGATTTAGACACGATCCTTTTTCAAGATGCTCGTACAATGGGGTAAGTTTTTTACCCAACTAAAGTCATCTCTTCATGTTTCCAAGTAGGAACCGTAGATTGTTAGGTAATTTTTTATTGTTCCAGATCCCCTGTTTGAAAATGGATCAACAAGAATGTGGCCCACGTTTCGAAATTTTGTACATTTTTAAATTTTTTAAATTCTTTAAGCATTTTATATTCATGTGTTTTAATCATCTTGACGATGTAAAAATGTTTTACAAATTTTTATGAGAGACCAAACATTAGACTGTTTTAGGAGAATTTTTTAGTGATTTTGACTGAAGAAGGCTCACAGGGCCGAAACATGTAACAAAATGTATATTGACATCAAGTGATATTTAAAAATATAATTTTGTATTGTAAAGTGGACATTTGCATAACTTATCAAAATCAATACGGGAAAACTTGGAAAAATGACTAAAGTCATAGATATTCATAATAAAAATTCATAAACAAGAATTTTCCAAAAAGTTTTAAAAATACCAACACACATTCTTAGCTAAGACAACATCATCCCATCGTCAACAACACCTCATTCGTTAAAAGCCGACCATCCGTTCGCCAATTATCGCCAATGTTCGCTGGAAAGTAGGCTATCTTTTTTTTCCATCCTACACACTTGAAACTTGCTGTCCCCCTAGAGTACATAGCCACCTTTCATTGACGTCAAACAAACGTTTTTCTTATCTTTACTGTTCCAAAAATGATCAAAAATTCAAAAACAAGAATTTTCAAATTAAAAAAAAATACCAACACACATTCTTAGCAAAGAGGACGTCACACCAACGTCAACAACATCTCATTCGTTAAAATCCGACCATCCGTTCGCCAATTATCGCCAATGTTCTCGAGAAAGTAGGCTGTAACTTTTTTCCTCCTACACACTTCAAACTCGCTGTTCACCTAGAAGGTATAGCCATCTTTCATTAAGGTCAAACAAACTTTTTTCTCATCTTCACCGTTTCCAAAATAGCGCCAATTTCAGAATCAACAATTTTCAAAAAAATAATTAAGATACCAATACACATTCTCAGCAAAGAGGGCGTCATCCCAACGCCAACAAAACTTCGTTCGTTAAAATCCGATCATGCGTTCGGGAGATATCGCCAAAATTTATATGAAAGTAGGGGAGGCGCAGAACTCTCCTCACCCCACTACTACCTCTGTATATAATCCTTGGAACATATTTCCATTAAATTTCCATCATTATTAAAATGATCCACTTTAAAATACAATATACTTCAAACAATATAATTCGTGTTGAACAATAAAATTCGATCCAAACTAAAAAGTTCGATCTAGACAATAAAATTCGAGCTAAACTATAAAATCTGAGCTAAACCATAACATCTCCATCAAGTGAATTCGAAATCGCATAAAATTCTAAATTCCAACTAGCATTTCTAAATTGTCACAAAAAATCGCTTATAATTCAAAAATCGACCAAAATGAGAATGAAAATTCTAGCCATCATAGCGTTGAAAATATCAAATCGAAAAATAAAAACTAACAATTCGTATATCTAGAAAATTGGCATTAAAATACAAAGTTGTCGGATATTCACAAAAGTTTCTACAATTCTACAAAATGGGATACTTAGTTGGTCTTTTGACTACCTGGTGCTGCGTAGATCTTACTGGAAATGGAAGTTGCTTTCCAGTGTTGCTCATCAGAAAACGGATTGTTTCTGAGAGATCGCCCCTCAAGATGTCGTGTGGAATTCTATTCGGTCTCCTTCGGAAGTCTCCAAACTGCCAGGAACGAGATGGGAACTCGAACATCATCGTGCAGTCGTCCTTCCAGCTTGGCTATCTTCTTTGTGAGATGGGAAAGCCCTTTCTCTCTTGACTGTGCCGTGTCCACCCTGGCCACACTTCTCTCTTCTTTGCCGTAGTTCTGGTAGATCAGTATCCATTCTTAAAGTAGGTGAAATGACTTTGTAGTTGTAGAGTTATTCGGCGTAGGAGAGACGAGATTTTTATCTCCCCCCACGGTATTAATATCATGTCATTTGAAATATTCTCGTCATCGTCGTAGCTATGTTCCCTGAAGCATTTTAACAGTACATCTTCATCATTGTAGATTTAATTGTTTCTTCCCCTCTCAACTTCAGAATGTCTGACATGGTGATGGATGTAAAATAAAATTATCTATCACCATGACGCGCAGCTTTCAATATTTTCACGTAGTTTTCTTCAATAGTATTATCGTAGTTACTGTTGCAATTGTATATTAATTCCTGAGATTATTATTTCGTATATCTTGCTATAATTTCTTCTGTGAAGTCATTTTAAACTATCAAGCTTTGTTCTATTATAATGTAGCAGAGTTTTGTGGACACCTCCACTCTCGTCGAAGTCGTGTACAATAAGAAGCCTCGATGCCTGTGGCTTGTCTCCCACTTTGACAAAAGGTTCGCGTCATCTCATAAAAAATGTGCCTAACTGGCACGTTAATAGCGAATATGATATTATTCCTTAATAAAGCATTTAATTAGCTGCAATTATTAATAAATATTTATTATTTATTAATTAATAACTTATCTGATCTTGCTGGTAATAGGATATGCTAATTGCGCTCATTGCTCTCTTCTTTGTAACGTTGCTTTTGACTGGTTGCGTTCGACACGCGTCAGGCTCGTGTTCCCCTTCTCCTTGCCGGCGGTCGCGATCCACTCGCGTGTGTCTCTCAGTACATCGGAAGTCCTCAGGTATCTCCGTGCATTCTTTGTGCCATGCTTTCTTTGCAACGCGCTTTCTTTTTGCCGTCTCTGTCACGTGCATGCTAGTAATTTCCTCATTGGTCGGCTCGATTAACTGGCTAACTGTGCGAGATGTATAAACCTGCTTGTGGCTTGTTTCCAGAGTCTGTTTTAAATAGCATTGGCTAACTTACAAAACTTTCTGAAGATAGAAAGTTATTGATCTCAAATACGCGTACAATCCAGACCCAACTTCCATTACAAAAGCGTGAGACATTGCTTTTGAAATGCACTCTTCAGATATTAACTGTACCGTATTTTACTCTTTATTCTATCTTTCTGAAATACCTTTTTAAATTCTTTGCATTGTAGTTCCCAATTACTTGATCATCATGAATGATAACAATTTGATAACAGTTATTTCCAAAATTTTCAGCTCCTCGTAACGGGCCGTAGTAGACCTTAGAAAATCGACGGTAAATTTGCTTTGTTATATCTGCTTTAGTGGGTCTGCTAATTACCACCAAATCGTCTCTACTCAACGGTGTATCATATCGTCTACCTAGCGTGCGTTTCACTCGCTTCTCTGTCGCTGCAACTAGATTCTCATGAGCTACCTCGATTCTTATTTCTCTCGTCGGTTGTCTAACTTTAGGGATTCTTTACATTTCATGAGGTATTTAAGAGAATTACATCGTTGCCATCTGAATGATCCGTGGGATGAAAAAAAAAATCTTCTCCTTCAACAGTATTTATTATAGGCAACTCAGCCATTCTATTCCTTTCTGGAATGTATTCTTCAATTATTGTAATTTCGTTAGTATGTGCAGATTTTCTATCATCTATTGACGTTTTTGTCCAGAGGCTTCATTGTTATTACCTTTGTTCTCCTGTCTGCCAGTACTAGGATTTTGTTCGTCCTGCCTAGGCTTATTTTCTCTCGTTCCTTGGTTATTATCACGTATATTCCGGACGTAATTCTGGTCACCCTGATTTCTTTGGTGATTTTGGTGATTGTAATTATCGTCGTTCCAGTTTTTATAGCGTGAATATCCCTGGTTATTATTATTATTATTATTATTATTTTTATTATTATTATTATTACCTTTCTGGTAATAGTTATTTCGGCGACAAGCATTATTATATTGGTATCCAGACCTTCTATTCTGTTCGTTACTGCGCGAATATCTCTGATATGGCCTATCCTCTTGTTGTCTACGGTTCTGATATTCATTCCTCTGTCTGCGTATAACCATTTCTTATAGGTCCTCCCCTATAGGTATCTCCGACAAGTTCTTCTCCTGTCTGCTGCATTTCGTCTATCATTGTGGTATTTACTTCGCGATGTTCCGTTCTTGGACTGCGAAAACTTGGATTAGAGGCACTCGATGTATAATCTAATTTACGGAGTAGCTCGTCCATTGCCTGTGAATTAGATAGTCCGGATGATATAATATTTCTTCTGACATCCGCTGATAGCTGTCGTGATATTTTTTGTATTAGTTATAAGTCAAACAGTGGTGGCTGCAAATATTGGAGACGGGCTAATTGGGTGGTAAAGTAGCTAGCGTAACGTGTAGGATGTGAACTAGCATACGTTCGCGAATACGCCTGTGCCCTTCAATTCTGTTGCTCATCCAACGACCAAAATCTTCTTATGAGGGCATCTGCAAAGTCCTCAAAGGACCTAAATGTCCATCGGAAGGGTCTGTACCACTGAAGCGAGTTTGAAGTTAGATATCGCTCCACCATCCTTAATTTCCTTTCCTCTTTGACGTTGTTTTCAAGAAAACATTCGGAAACGTCATTTATAAATTCTATCGGGGTAATACCATCATTCCCTGCGAAAGTACAAGGTTTCTGGTCTATATTGCGAATTATCATGACATTGCGAGTACTCGCTAGAGTATTTCCTCTTAACATATTCTCGTTAGGCGTCGAGAATCGCACCTGATTACTTCTGACTGGCGGTATATCTTGTCTTCCCAAATTATAGAGTTCGTCCTCTAATCCATCGATCCGTTCTTGCTGTCTTTCCTGTTCCTCTATAATATTTCCTTATTCTACTCGGTCTGTTATCGATTCATCATTATTGTTATTAATTTCGGTAGTCCGACCTTTAATCGTAACCTCCACATTGTTAGAATTATCAATTGTGACTACGATTAACTTATTTCTAATCGATTCGATTTCACCACTTAAGTTAAAGATTTTACTGTCTATCTCTGAACTAACATGTTCTTTAATCTTATCATCTAAGTTTGGTTCTCCATCAACAAGTTGTTGTGACTGTACACTTTGAATTCTCTTAACGAAATCCTCTCTCACATCAGCAATGTCTTTATTCAGACGATACTCTGACATAATTAATTTCTTATTGAACTCATCCTCTAAACGTTTTACAGTTTGAGCTAATGCATTAATTCATCCTTAAGATTATCAACACTTTTACCAACAATACCCTTGGTATCAATTTCAATTTCAGCACTTACAAGATCAGCCTTCTGATTCACCTCTATTTGTAGCTTAGCCACAATTGTTTTCAAATCATCCAGGTTGGAGTTGATACCTAGATTTTCAGATTGGAGCTTACCTAATTGGAGGGATATGTCATTCTGAAAATCTGTAAGTCTCCTACTAGTGTCCTCAGATTGAATTTCTAATGCTGCTAAGGGTGTTTGTTATCTAGCTAAGGTATTCTGGATATCACTAGACCTAGTTTCCAGTGTAGCTAGAGTAGCTTGAGTTTTAGCTAATGTGTTTTTGGGTTTCTTCAGACTTAGTTTGCAGGGTAGTTAAAGTTACTTGGGAATTAGGTTGGTTGGTTGGTTCTTAAGTTTAGGGGCTGCGACAACGCGGTCATGTACTTTGGGTGTGTATAGAATCTGTCTGATAACCGGTGTTAATCGTGATGACTGTATTAGTATGTGTTATTAGTTTTTTAATTTAAGTACTGCAACTTAGAATTTTTCAAATAGTTCCTACTTTTGCCGCCAAGCGCCACCGTCAACGACTACTAGGCCAAGTCCTGAACTTTGCTACTAGACGCCACCACAGTCGGCTCTTGGCAACGAACGTAGAAACCTAAGAGCGTTGTTTACATTCTTAACTTATCCAATTTAGCTTCACACAGGTGCAATTAGTGGAAGGTTTCAGCGGATTCCAATATGGCGGCGAGATAGTGACGAGAAGTAAGCAAGACAGTGATTGGGTGTGCGTTTGTTATGGCTTCTAATTTATGATGGCAAATTACTACATATTTTCTTTCATTGACAGAAATATTTGTATAATCAATTTAAATGCAGTGCTTAATTACTACCAGTTAAAAATATTACCCGCATGTAGATAGTTAATTTACTGTCTGCTGTTATATATATGAAGCCTGTACTTGGGAGACTAGCTTTATCGATGTTTTTATTAATTTCACAATATATATCACATAACACAAAGGGCGACTCCCTGATAATAAATTGAATCCAGCAACCCTGAATTTGCATGAATGTTTTGGGTTCAAAGAAGCGTTACTTGGGATGCTCAAATCATACTTCAATATTGCGAATATTGACCTACATACTTGCTGTTCAAAAGCATGAATATAAATTTATTAATCTCTTGCCACAGGCAAGTTAAAATGGAGGCATCCTCTTTATCAATATATTTAATTAAATATTTAAAATACAGATATTTAACAAAGCCGGAGTCCCCATTTGAACTTGTCATAAGCAAACGGAACAGATCAAAACTACACTTTAAGCCAAATCAAATTCACTCCTCAGCTCGACATAAACCATAATACCAATTAAAACCTATAGAAAACATACTCTCCTTACTGTTTTACAACTTTCAAACTAACTAATCGCACTCAAAACTGAAAAACCCTGAAATGGGAACTAATTAAAGTTAGAATAGCCTAGGCCGGCCAGGTCTCCTGCTACAGTACCGCATATGTATATTTAACATCACTATAACTTCCAAATTACGGCTAAGTGACCTATCTGCCTGAGTAGTATAGGTGTTGCCGGCCTGCCTGGGATGATGGGTCACCAAACCGGTACTTAAAACTAAGATTTTACACATTAATCAACTAAATTCAACAGTAAGGAGATCATAGCCAAAAACACAATTTAAGCCAAAGCATACTTCAATATTGCAAATATTGACCTACATCCTTGCTGTTCAAGGGCAAGCATATAAATTCTCTGGCAAATTAAGGCTAGGAACAGCATTTTTCTTAAGTTTTCTAACCATTCGGCTATTGTCAATCGGAAGAACCCCTAAAATAAGTTTACAAAGAGCGGATTACATTCTATGTAGGCCTACGGCACAGAAGTATTAGGCTACAAGTTTATCAGTATTTTTGATGTAGCTAAATCCTTGTGAATACAAATTAGAGACAATAACTATCAATAATCAACAGTACCGGTGCTTATGTTGTGGAAAGAAGTCGTCTTCACAAAAATTCGGACTGCACACTGTCATGTAACGTGAAACAGGTTTTCCAATTGACAGCGCCGAAGCCCATCTTTCTCTCTGAACTTTTTGTACAGGAAAGTAGTGAAGAGATTTCGTACCCGCTCTATAGGATTTGCAACCGTATACAGAGCAGTACCTCCTCAAATTTGACAAATTCCTTTCTGTTTCCATCACGACGTCAATGCTTCACCATGCTCACCAGTCACTATGTTACAGCTTCAACGTTCTACCGCGTGGCTGCGCCATCCAACTTTTCTGACATCAATAGCACATTCCTCTACCATTGAATTCTAAAAGACAGTGCCAAATTTCTATAAAAAGATCTGGAAAACGTAAGTACGTGCTTGTCATTTATTAAAACGACATGGAAAACGCAAACAGTATTCAAACATAAAATATTTTAAAATTTACGGTACGTTCATAAAACATATAACATTACATAACCGGTGTTAAAACCAAAATGATTGCATCTGTGTTTTATGAAGAAACCATAAATAACTATTAACGATGCTTTGATAAGCTCAAATAAAATTCAAATAAATTAAATAAAGACAAACAACTGCTGTTCCCTGGATAACGGGAGTTTAACAACAAAAAATACCGTACATTAATGTTATTAAATTATCAAAATGCCCGCAAAATAAAATGAATTTACCCATGACTAGATCTCCGTCATTACAAATACTATTCGTTACTCTATACATTCTAACTCCCACCTCCTATCTTCATAAAATACTTCCGTAGAAGCGATAAAAATCCTACCATAAGTTTAACTTAAAATACGCACAAAATATAACTTAAAAATTTCCTAAAAATACTATACACGGTTTTATACATAAATGATGAAGTTTGTCAACTAACATCTTCAAGAAAATATATACACTTGGCAAAATGCCTATTTCCAACATGAAATATTGACACAAACTATCTTATAACTTCTTCATTCAATTACATTCCTTTAGAATTAAGAAAATCTTGCACCTAACTATGTCTTCATCGGTAACAATGTTGCAATCTGGGATTCTATAATCCGTACAGTTAAATATAGACATAGTTAAAATTTCTTCCACACTGGTCTATAGTAAATATAAAAATACTTAATAAAAATAGATTTTCTCCACGATGAATAATTACCTTTAACATCAGTGTCTACTTAGAACCATTTAGATAGATTTCTGCTTACTCTCATATTCAACAAAGATCCATTGTTCCTATAATTTCTTTCAGAATCAATTTCAACAAGGATCCGCTGTCCTGCTAGTTTCAAGGAATTTCAGCTGCTTCGCCTATAACTTCAAATAATCCTTTTACAAAAATACTGCATCTCAACAATCCTTACTTTCAATACCACAAATATTTCGCAAATCTGTCTCAACAGATATCTTTCACAGTAATGCAACAAGTTCCTCCGTCAATACGGGAATATAAATTAAATATCTGCCCTAGATATACTACTTCGTAGTTCATTCTCCACATTAAATAGTATTATCCACAATACATTCTTTTTCATTACAGAATTCTTATAACAGTTCCAACCCATTTAATAACAAGAAGTTCCGTGAAGAACTATACAGCCTACTTTTCATGCCAATGATTATTCTACAGTATATGAACCTATCTAGAATAATGACGAAATTAAGTTGGTAATATCGAAATATCTAATTAGTTCAAAATATACCTGGTATAATGTAGCCTAATAGAGCACTACAGTTGGCAGCCCTGGCGACTGAATATATTCTTAGTTCAATCTCTTAAAGTACAGAATACAAAATTTGGTTGAAGTCCAATGGACGTTACATGCAGTTAGACACGGGATCTATCAGCACAGCACGCGTAAAAGCATGTTGCCAACAATACCATGCGTGTGCTGGTCAGAAATAATCTGAAATATTATTTGTGCCAATGTTGTTAGTTTAGTACTTGTTAGTATAGAAGTTACATGTATTTTAAAATTGGACATATCAGCAGGCATAGAATCATGTTGGCAGCACTGCCTTGTATTAATTACTCCAAATTAATCTAGAATGTCAGGTGCTATACGTGTGCAAAGTATAGAACTGTTGGCTTGCATACTTTCTGCTATATTGATATTAGTGTAAAATAAATATATACAGCATTTATTAACAGTTGGCAGCCCTGATTGCTCTTAACAATACTTATAGTCATATCTGTTATGGTACACATAGCACATACGAAATTTGGTTGAAATCCAACTGATAGTATAGAAGTTACATGTATTTAAAATTGGTCGTATCAGCAGGCTTATAATCATGTTGGTAGAACTGACGTATATAAGTTACTCGAAATTAATCTAAAATGTCAGAATATACGTGTGCATAGTTTAAAGCTGTTGGCTTGCATACTTTCTGATATATTGGTATTTGGATAAAAAATAAAGAGAGCAATTATTAACAGTTGGCAGCCCTGGTGGCTCTTAAGAATACGCTCAGTCATATCTGTTTATGTACAGATATTACATACAAAATTTGGTTGAAATCCAATTGATAGTGTAGAAGTTATATGCATTTTAACATTGGACTTATCAGAAGGCTTAACATTATTTTGGCAACACTGTCATGGTTGGCCTCCTGGAAATTAAACTGAAATAGTATTATCTACATTTGTGCCAATTTTGGAATAGCTCCCATGCATACCTTGCAAGATATCCAACATGGAGCTCAAATTTCTAGTGCGTTTTTTCAGCAGTTGGTAGCACTGACATCATTTTCAAATATGGACGTGAGCTATTCCGGTGCACATCTTTACTCATACTAAATTTGGTTTTGATTGCTGCAGCCGTTCAGGAGTTGATAGGGGGGACACACACACAGCCAGACAGACCGACAGACAGAAGGACAGACAGACAGACAAGCACACATTTTCCCGGATCGATCTCATAAGTCTACTTTTTCCTCATTTTTACAAAATGTGAAAAGTAGGCTAAAAATACTGGTAGGTAATGCAATAAAATACTATTCCTTCGATAACAATTACATTCATCTTTTAAATAACCTTCTGCATGTTAGCTGCACTCAGCTAATGTACTTCTCACAAATATTTCTTAAATCTTCGACCGTATTACTATCATGTCGTAGCTTGCATTAACTTCTATTCATTTTACAATATTGTTTCCATTCCTTCTCTGTTTTAATTCTTATACAGTTTCATATTTTAATATTCGCAAGTAATGTGGATAAATATTTACAACCAGATCTGTCGATCAAGTTATTAGACCATAACTTCGAACAAATCCTTGAAATTGATCATCAACGATCTCATTATTAAATATATACCTCTGTAGATAATCCTTGGAACATATTTCCATTAAATTTCCATCATTATTAAAATGATCCACTTTAAAATACAATATACTTCAAACAATATAATTCGTGTTGTACAATAAAATTCGATTTAGACTATAAAAGTTCGATCTAGACAATAAAATTCGAGCTAAACTATAAAATCTGAGCTGCACCATAAAATCTCCATCAAGTGAATTCGAAATCGCATAAAATTCTGAATTCCAACTAGCATTTCTAAATTGTCACAAAAATCGCTTATAATTCAAAAATCGATCAAAATGAGAATGAAAATTCTACCCATCATAGCGTTAAAAATATCAAATTGAAAAATAAAAACTAACAATTCGTAGATCTAGAAAATTGGCATTAAAATACAAAGTTGTCGGATATTCACAAAAGTTTCTACTATTCTACAAAATGGGATACTTAGTTGGTCTTTTGACTACCTGTTGCTGCGTAGATCTTACTGGAAGTGGAAGTTGCTTTCCAGTGTTGCTCATCAGAAAACAGATTGTTTCTGAGAGATCGCCCTCAAGATGTCGTGTGGAATTCTGTTCGGTCTCATTCGGAAGTTCCAAACTGCCAGGAACAGGAAGCGAACTCGAACATCATCGTGCAGTCGTCCTTCCAGCTTGGCTATCTTCTTTGTGAGATGGGAAAGTCCTTTCTCTCTTAACTGTGCCTGGTCCACCCTGGCCACACTTCTCTCTTCTTTGCCGTAGTTCTGGTAGATCAGTATCCATTCTTCAAGTCGGTGAAATGACTTTGTAGTTGTAGAGTTATTCGGCGTAGGAGAGACGAGATGTTTATCTCCCCCACGGTATTAATATCATGTCATTTCAAATATTCTCTTCATCGTCGTAGCTATGTTCCCTGAAGCATTTTAACAGTACATCTTCATCATTGTAGATTTAATTGTATCTTCCCCTCTCAACTTCAGAATGTCTGACATGGTGATGACTAGAATAAAATTATCTATCACCTTGAAGCGTTGCTTTCAATATTTTCACGTAGTTTTCTTCAATAGTATTATCGTAGTTACTGTTACAATTGTAGATATTAATTCCTGAGATTAATATTTCGTATATCTTGCTATAATTTCTTCTGTGAAGTCATTTTCAACTATCGAGCTTTATTCTATTATAATGTAGCAGAGTTCTGTGGAAACCTCCACTCTCGTCGAAGTCTTGAACAATAAAAAGCCTCGATCCCTGTGGCTTGTCTCCGACTTTGACAGAAAGTTGGCGTCACCTCATTAAAAAAAAAATCCTAAATGGCGCGTTAATAGCGAATATGATATTATTCTTTAATTAAGCATTTAATTAGCTGCAATTATTAATACATATTTATTATTTATTAATTAATAACTTATCTGATCTTGCTGGTAATTAGATATGATAATTGCGCTCATTGCTCTCTTCTTTGTAACGTAGCTTTTGACTGGTTGCGTTCGACACGCGTCAGGCTCGTGTCCCCCTTCTCCTTGCCGGCGGTCGCGATCCACTCGCGTGTGTCTCTCGGTACATCGAAAGTCCTCCGGTATCTCCGTGCAATCTTTGTGCCATGCTTTCTTTGCGTCGCGCTTTCTTTGTGCCGTCTCTGTCACGTGCATGCTAGTAATTTCCTCATTGGTCGGCTCGAGTAACTGGCTAACTGTGCGAGATGTATAAACCTGCTTGTGGCTTGTTTCCAGAGTCTGTTTTAAATAGCATTGGCTAACTTACCAAACTTTCTGAAGATAGTATCTTTTTGATCTCAAATACACGTACAGTACAAAGGTGCTAATTGTTTTTAGTAACTTAAATAAGTAATACGATTTTTTATAATAGTAAATGGTAAATTTATAACTAAAAGTTCTTTGGGATGAGTGTATGTGTTCTTTGGGAATAAATAAGGTGGCTGTGTTAGTTTTCAAAGATAGTCATGGTTGTGTGAATGTATGACTATAGAGAGAAAGAGAGAAAGAGAGAGACAGAAAGCTTGTGTGTGTTGGTAATATTGACCACGCGACTCGAGCAAACACGGTGAGGAAGGGTAAAAAAAATGCACGCTTATATATTAACTTCGAACGGTCTTCAGTATTAATAACCAGATGTTATCAATTCAGCTTCTGTTGTAATTGTAAGGGGCTTGTCATTCCTTCATAAGTTTATGAGAACGAAGTTAGTTTTCTGGGTATATCGCAGGCACTGTTAATTTAAGGGCCATAAAATCTGGTTTTCGGAGACCCGTTATAGACTCCCTAGTTTTGTGTCACACATTGAGAAGCGCAACATTATGCTTTGGTCGTCCTTCTAGGATAAATTTTATTGTTCGCCTATTTTAGCATGTATTTTGAAAAGTTGTGCCTTATACCCACCCTTCTATGAGAAGTACGTTGAAGAGTTTTGTAAATGATTGGTGTATTGACTCATGGTTACAATACCTAATTTTACGATGCTCCAAGCACCCGAACATGAATTATAAGAGTACATAAACATAAAGATATATCAATCACACAGTATCAAACAAACTCATCTTTACGATGAACCCGTTTGTCGACAAAAATATGATTAGTTAAAATGTGCTCTCAAATTAAATTCACCTGACGTGTACCTCCTGACGTGAAAATAATATTGAAAACCTCGTAGACGAAACGCAATATATGTCAAATTTAAACTGACCCTCACCGTTGTGGAAAGTCCCCATCCCCAGGAAGACCCCTTCAATAATTATAAAGGCTAGTGGTGCATGAAAATTCGGGCCTCCAATGCCCAAATTCTCAAAAGCTGCAAAAAACACTATTCCAATCCAGGAATTTTTGAAAATAATGTTTCTGTTTGTCGATATAATATACCTTCTGCACAACATATTGCATATCGCACGTGTAAGTCTCGTGTAAAAATTCTAGGGTACCCCTTGATCCCCTTAATCGCATTGTTGAATTTTACAGTCTATGTTTGATTCCATGATAACCTTATAGCCATTTGCAAATTTTCACAGAAATTTAGCTTATATATTAATGGTAAATATTAATTTTATTTTTAAATATTTTATTTTATTTGAAATGCAGCGGTAGATAGTCCTTATTTTGTAAAACAGTCTTACCTGCAGTAGTAGTAGTAGTAGACATCTACGTTTCTGCAAACACATAGACAGACTGCACCATCGCCATGGCCAAGCACTCACATCAGGATCATTTACAAAACCTCAAAATGAAAAATCATGTTTCCGCAAATATGAACTTTTGGCATATGCAAAATGAAAAACGTGTAAACAACAAATTGGAAATCAACGTTTCCATATCTACAAAATTCAAAAACTTAAAACTGACATTTTTTAAAAGTAGACATTGGAATTGGCAAATTGCAATGTGTGAAATGTGGAAATGAAAACATGAACAACAAGATGTTCAGTAAAGAACATATAGCCTACTTTCTCCTAAATGCGTGGGTATTGTTATACAGTAACTTTTTGTCCTATTCAAGGAGTATAATTGAACGTTGGTTGTAGTAGCTTGTTGAAAAACAACGTGCTATACGGATATTAAACATGAATATGGGGTGCCCTTTGCTAGTGCTACCTCTGTAAAAAAAATCATTCAATTCGGTTTCACCATGTTTGAATTGGTTTGGGGAATCGATTTGCACACATCCATGGCCCTATTTGAAAACTATTGGCCTGATGACCTTGTTAGTTCAATCAAAAGATGTTTCCCACAAAAAGGTATGTTGCAAAATTTGGTAGAGATTAGGTTGGTTGTAATTTAACATTTGGGTGGCCGCCATTCCGTTTACGTCAAGATGGCGGCGATATAAAGCATGACACTGAGGTGCCCTTTGCTAGAGCTATAACTTATCTGTACCAAATTTCGTTCAATTCGATTTTACCGTGTTTGAATTGATAGGGGGAATCAATTTGCACACATAAATGGCCGCCATCCGCAAATTATTGGGCTGATGACCTTGTAGTTTGGTTAAACGATCTTTTATACATAAAGGTATAATGTTGCAAAATTTGGTAGAGATCAGATGATTGAGTTGGTCGTAATTTGATTTAAGCTTTTAACATTTGGGTGGCCGCCATTACGTTTTAGTAAAGATGGCGGCGATATAAACATGACACTGAGGTGTCCTTTGCTAGTGCTACCTCTGCACAATATTTTGTTCAATTCCATTTCACCGTGTTTGAAAAGATAGGGGGAATCGATTCGCACACATACATGGCCGCCATCCGCAAATTATTGGGTTGATGATCTTGTAGTTTGGTCAAACGATCTTTTATACATAAAGGTATAATGTTGAAAAATTTGGTAGAGATCAGATGATTAAGTTGGTCGTAATTTGATTTAAGCTTTTAACATTAGAGTGGCCGCCATTACGTTGTAGTAAAGACGGCGGCGATATAAAACATGATACTGAGGTGTCCTTTGCTAGTGCTACCTCTGTACCAAATTTCGTTCAATTCGGTTTAACGTGTTTGAAAAGATAGGGGGAATCAATTTGCATTCATTCATGGCTGCCATCCGCAAAGTATTGGGCCGATGACCTTGTAGTTCGGTCAAAAGATTCTTTATACCAAAGGTATAATATTACAAAATTTGATATAGATCAGATGATTAGGTTGGTCGTAATTTGATTCGAGCTTTTAACATTTGGTTGGCCGCCATTACGTTTTCGTCAAGATGGCGAGGATATAAAACATGACACTGAGGTGTCCTTTGCTAGTGTTACCTTCGTACCAAGTTTCGTTCAATTCGGTTTCACCGTGTTTGAAATGATAGGGGGAATCGATTTGCACACATTACATGGCCGCCATCGGCAAACTATTGGGCTGATTACCTTGTAGTTTTGTCAAAAGGCGCTCGCCATATAAATATATGTTGCTGTAAAATTTGGTTGAGATCGGTTGATTAGGTTAGTCGTAATTTGATTTAAGCTTTGAACATTTGGGTGTCCGCCATTTCGTTTTCGTCAAGATGGCGGCGATATAAAACATCACACTGAAGTGCCCTTTGCTAGTTCTACCACTGTACCAAATTTCGTTCAATTCGGTTTCACAGTGTTCGAATTGATAGGAGAGACAGACATCAGAGTACACACACTCACACACACACACAGACACACAGACACACAGACAGACACACACTTTTTGGACCTGTGATAAGTCTACTTTCATTTTTTTTATAAAATCAAATGTAGGCTAAAATGACTATCACCATTTTTAAAATTAAAAAACATCGTGCTCTAGGAAACCTTGTTTTTATTTCACAACTCATAGGGCTAAACAAAAAATAGAATACAAAGAAATACCAATTCCTCATTATTTTTTTTTCAATGTTCATGTCCACGCATCATTAACTTCACATTCATAGCACTAATCACATTCAGGACTGCCAACCTCTCCCCCACTGAGCATCACAGGATGTCAAACGTTATTTAGTTTTTTTCAACATCATTTTTTCCGCCACATGTCTTAAAGCAGGATGACGTTGGCGATAAGAAAGGTCATTTTCTTTGCATGCTTGGTTCAAAGGATTAATAGGTACATCGCCACACTTCGAACGTTCTCCAAGGCGAGTTCCAGAACCACAAAAACGGTAACCAGGTAAGTGGATTTCAAAAGGTAAGTATTGAATGACTTTGACAATGACGCCATGACCGGTACAAGTTTGACCTATCCTTTTCCATCGATGCGAAAGGGTTTGATGTTCCTCCTCCTCCTCCTTGGACGTTGTTTGTTGTTGTTGTTGTTGTTGCTTTTTCTCGCCATCACACCCGTGGAATGAGGGAGCAAAGTCTTTACATTGACTTTGATGACCGTGATACAGTTTGACCAGCTGGCAAGTAGCACAATGTCGCATAGATGGAATTTTTGCCATGGCCATTTGCTTATGGTGATCGTAATCCGTACATGATTGCAATTCACTTAACACAGGGTCTCGTGTCCGTGATTTTGGTACATGTTGCCGGATTTCTTTCACTGCATTCGCTGCCACATAATAAATGAACGATTTTGGAAGCGCCAATAATATTCCTCTTTGGTAAAACTGTCTAGTTTCCTTTTAATAATAATTTTATTAATGCAGCCAATGGCCATGAACTTTTCTTTACAGGGCGGGTCAGGGAAGGGTTATTGGAAGGAAATCGGCCGTGGACCTATTGAAAGGAACCGTCCCGGCATTTGCCTGGTGGTGAAAATGGGAAACCACGAAAACCATTTTCTGGACGGCCGGGGTGGGATTCGAACCCACGCTCACCGGCGAGGCACGAGGTAGCGCGTTAGCGATCTCAGCCACCGCAGCCGGTTCTTCCAAAGAATTTGCCAATGGCTTTATCGGTATCATCCCCTCTCTCCACTGTATAACGTACTGTAGATGTTTGCACGTCACTTGTAGGAATCTCAATGCTCTCATCCACGGGTAAACCTTGAGTTTTAATTTTATTTAACAACTCCCAGCAGGCATTGGTGGTTAACCAATGGAAGAGATGCCACACATGTACCAAGGCTTTATTGGTAATGTTGCCACAGGGGCAGTGGGCCATGAGTGTTTGTAGCGAGGGGCACCCCAAGTCCATGAGATCGATACATTGACAGTAAGGAGTCAAAACTGTTGTAGCCATTGGCGTTTTTCATTACCTTTTACAAATACTACATTGGTGGATCGCTAAATATTGTTCCTTGATTCCGGTGTAGTTGCAAATTATTTTCAACCCATTGGGTTTGTTTACGGTCTTAGACACACAACAAATCAAAAGCATAGGGTGGTTTAAACACCAAATGGGTAGGTAGTAATACGGTATCCAAAACGTCGAACAATCTATGATGGCCACTTCTTTAAATATAAATTTGTTATCTCCAATTACCCTTGACAGTCGATAATCATTGTGCTCAACATGCTGACGCTTGCCTGGACCAAGTCCAACTGACAACAGACTGACTATCGACGACTAAGTTGTACCAATGGCATTTACTTACACCGCATTCTAGTAAGAAATTGAGCCCACTATAATTGTGCTCACTTAGGTTAGGGTATGACAGGTGACATTAGAAATAATAATAACAACAACCTTTTTTTATTACATCATTTTAATAACGTAAGAATCATTACAAGTTTTACATTCTTTTGTCATTCTGGGATAGGGACGATACCAACTCATACAACAATACAGTCTTTTGTGTTTATAGCGTCCATGATACCGGTGATGTCCCAATGACTCTAAACTAGGCGTTTTCGACTGTGACCTGCTCACCGAAGCACTGTTGATGACATAAGGTCCACACGTATCATAACCTTTTTCATTACTCAGAGGCACTTGTGAGGGGTAGCTTGAATGGCAGGGTATATTGCCCACATCCATTCTACAGAGGTAGGGGCAGGTTGCTGACCAGCACTGATACTCCTGCATAGGTTCATCACTCTTTTCCCATTGGTCTATGGTAATGGAACAGAACACACATTTCACTTCATCTCTTTTTTTTAATCATATAAACCAGCGGCTGCCAAGGCTTGAGGGTTCATAAAAGGCACAGGCCACGTCGCAAATGTCTTGAAACGTTGTTCCTCAGATTTTAAATTCATGGGTGTGACACCTCTTGAGGCTTTAAAGCAATGCATGACTGAGCTGCTTGACGTTGGTTGGCCTGTTATTTATACACTAGTCACTTGGTTCGACAGTGGATAATAGTTGACTTGTTTGTGATGAATGATGAGGCAATAAGCTGTAGTGTTTGGTGGGACATTTTCATGCGTTTCAAAATATACTCGGATGTCAATATTGGATTGCTTGACAGACTCTTCCAAGTAGGAACAGTCAAAGACAATCAGTGGCGCCCTTGCCTTAAACGCTTGGGGTGACAACATGGGGCAATTATCTTTTTGATAATACGACCATCTCAATTTAGATAACAAGTCGTAGAGGGGGCCAAACCTATTTTTGGAAATAATCAAATCCAGTCCTTCATAGGGGAAAACAGCTCCGTTGAGGAAAATACGTGCATTTTTCAATTGCAGGTGATCAAATTGCGTGGCATCTTTGGTTTGTTGATACTTGCGATTGGTTTGAAAACCCGCTATAATGTAGAGAGGTCTCTCTGTATAGCGTGCTGTTTTTACAGACCAGTTGTGCATGTTGGTGGTTGGTAATAGGGGTACTCATGGAGCGCCCAGCTGCTAAATTCCAAGGGTAGAGGCATATCTCTTCCTACAGTCTTGAGCATTTCCAGTTTTTTGCTATCGGAAAGGGTCACATGCGGTACTTTCCATAGCATTCGCTGTAGTTGAATTTTTGAATCTATGGGTGCATCTTCGGCTCCCTTGAGTGCATTATTATTACTTTTGTCGCCACTTGCCTTGCGTTTACCACAATACGCTGGTGATCTTCGGCAATGCCTAAAATGAGGTTTAGAGGTAAAAATCTAGTAAAGGTGCCAACGGTGTGAACCATCCAATCATTGGTCGAGTCAGGGGACCAACCTGCCATGCAAAGTATTTTACCTTCTTCCTAACTATAAGAGGGGTATATTTTCATGTCACTTGAAATACCCACATTTTGAGTGCTATCCACCACAATATTGTTAATCACATAGAGCACCTCAGAAAACAAAAAGGCAAAGTCATGGTTGGCTAACTTGGATGTTGTAGGTGTAGAGACATCGGCTTTTGTGAGCCGACCTTCAATCTGAATGACACATCCATGTGGTAGGGTGTGAATATCTTTGTTGTTAATAACACATTGAATTTCTTCATTGTTATTTAGTCCAGGTGTTTAGCTTGATACGAATGGGGATCAATTCTTACCACCCCTTCTTAGTCTTCGATGCGGTTCACCACCTCTAGAATAGAATTCATCATGTAGGTTTACGTGGTAACCCAGATGCTGTAAAATCTGCTTGTCCTTAGGTGTTAACGTGTATTCACGTGGCATACAACTAACACCATTCCCAGATGGTGTTGTTGCTATATACACCAACTTCACAGTGGCTTTAAAACCAACTTGTAGGTCACTGGTGTGGTAGAATCTAGTTGAATCTGTTGTTGGTCTCTATTGATGAGTCTTAATGTGATCAAGAGCCACAGAATGAAAAAGCACCACTGGAGGGTTTTCATGAATAATATAGCCATTGGGAGATGGCACAATAAAATCATAGAGCGAATGCGATGGCTCTTGATTGGTGTACATATTGATAATAATATTACACGTCACCGACACGTGATGGTCCTCAATCAATTTCACTTCATGGTCCGAATCATGTTTTTGTTGGGTTCCAACATTCGTGGTAGAAACACCAGTCAAGGGCCAATGGAATCGGACTGTGATTGAAAGTCAATCTTAATCGTGCATAAAATACTGCAACGATGAGTGTTGGTATTTCCTGTAAGTTCAAACTTGCGTGTTCCATCAAGAAATGACTTTAAACCATATTGGTTGATCAGCACCACGTAAATGTGTTCATAAAAAGCATCTATCGTATATCCATCAGGGTTCGGGGCAAGCATGGAATCATCATAGTAAAACTTGTTGTTCACAATTTTACGTATGATGTATATTCTGTTGTACGTTTCAAGAGAAACAAGTCCCAAACCATAAGGTCTTTCACTCAATTTAATAGGAGGGTAAAAGTCTAGGCTGACTTCAGGTCCACGTCCATGCAGTGTAAACGTCTTACTTTCTGCCGACATACTGTTAACGTTTTTGCTTATGCTGTGTCTTATATTACATTATAATATATCATTATAATATATCTTGGGCCTGTTTACAAAATACGTGACTAGTTCCATGGGCGGGGGTAAATTCCCAAAACTCTCAAAGTACCATGCCGTGGAACCCTCTTTCACATAGGCTACATAATGGGTTCCTGGTCGTCGGTGATCATCTAGATTTAGGACAGCACATTCCTGTTTCCATAGTCGTGGGGGGTAATTGGTTCCGCATAAACACACCTCGAAAATGAGAAAGCTTTATTTGTTTGGCATAGCTTTCGACTTTTTCATGGGCCAGGGCATGTCTTGCTGTGGCTGTGGTTAATTTTTAAAACAAATTATTTGGAGATAGATAAATCCCAAGTCCTTGTTTATAAAAGGCTGGCTTTAAATTAGCGTTTCTAGCCCCCATAGCAATCGCTTTCATTGTTTCATTGTGTCGCTGACTCTATTTCAATTATTGCTTACCCTGTTCTACAGCTTTAATGGTTTTAGCCACCGCGCTCGCACCGCCAAAAAAGTGTACCCAGGGCGGCTTGGCCAGCGAATAAAGCAGGTAAAAATCCGGCTCGTTTGGGGTCAGTAATCACTTGGCCTTGTATTGAACCCTGTCGTTTACGTTTTGGAATAACACATCTCTGTGCTGCTCTGAGGGCTTTCTTTATTTTTAATTTTTTCATTCGCAAGGGCTTGTCAACCAATGCCTTAACCCCATTCATTGGCGATGTCAGGGTCTACTTTTTAGTCTTTTTCAACACGTATCTTTGTTTCATCATGATGATAATGATGAGCAACCTTTCACATGAAAGTTTGAGTGACAACTAACGTGTGGTCATTACTTCATGGCTGTATATTCAAGTTCCACATAAAGCGGAAAATCGTTTATCGTGTTTCCTGCTTTTTTCCCTCCAAGGTTAGAATCAAATGGAAAGAGATTTTATCGCCCACGCTGACTGTATAATCACCAAGTATTGATATGGCACTATGGTTTAATCGTATGTATACATCGTATGTATGTCTTACATCAGGTGTCTAGTCCATAATACGAATACGTCCGTCATACGGTAAACGATAACTCTTTGATTCTGAAGGTAAACATAGGTAACATCGTCAGTGTCTTTGACAAAACCTCGATGCGTCATGGTCATGAGAAACACTTGAGGGTGGGGTTTTATCGTGGAGGATACATAGTCTTCCACAAATTGTTTGGTTCCCCCCAATATTTATTTTAGGGGTGCGGAGCACCCCCAATATCTTTTGAAAATGCAAAACTTTGATATTGAAAATTGAAAAAGAATGACCTTTTTGAGATACATGGCGCGAATTTGAAATGCGAACTCGCGAGCAGCTAAATGTGAATGCCGATTGTGAATGCATGCCAATCGTCTCTGCTGAGGTTGGCAAAATTGGCTTGAAGTTAGTTTGGTTACGCTGTCTGTGAGTGCGAAGAGCAGGTTCAAACCGATTTATTCTTGAGTTATGTAAAAGAACGTTTATTATACTCTTCACGACATTACACTTTAATTGAGAAATAGAACGTTTCTTGAATGTACCTCCTTAAAAAACATGATATACTGACACACGCGTTGAAGGGGAATCCCCGTAACGAAAGATGGGTGTGGATTGGGGCAGGCAGCCTGTGAATAGCAGGGGAGGGGGGCACTCCGGGCTCCGCGCTTCGACTTGCCATTCCGTAGGCTGCTCCGTGACGTCACCGGGTGTTCTCTATCGCGGCCGACCATACATAACATACAGCTCACAGCTGTCTATGGCAACAAAAATGGACGTTTTTAAATAGAAATATGAATGTGCTGGTCTTCGCATGTCCTGCTGTCAAATAATCTTATATATAAAAGTGAAAGTCTGTATATATGTGGGTGTGTATATTTGTTCCGTATACAAATCTACACCGTTCCACCAATCTCAACCAAATTTTGCATACACATAGTTTAGGACCCAGAAGAAACGGCTGGCTGCATGGATTTTCGATAGTATTTCTCATTCTTCTGAAATCGGCCTATTTGCATTCAAGCATAGGCTAATAAATTCTGAAAATTAACTTATGAAGGAACAGCAAGACCGGCCATCTCTATGGCAACAGTAGCACAAGACGGGTCCACCAAGTTTCATTCTATCTCGGTAAGACACCATGCCACTCAATTTACTCAACGGCAACACGCCTCAAGAAGTGATCACCAGGTTTCCACCTGTCTCTGTAAGGGGCCATGCTACTCCATTTTCTCCATGACTACAGTCAAGACGTAAACACCAGGTCATGTGCCTCCGTTTTCTATCCAAACCACGATAAGAACATTAGGAATCTGAACGCCTTAAAAATCTGAAAACGTAGTTTTTTAAATGTTATTAACAGGGGTCGATGTAGGGAATTAAAATAATAATAAATATAAATACATCGGCTAACCCTGCACGCGACCTAACGTAACAACGGCTATAGATATCATCACGAAACTTAGTATTAAGTTTAATGAGCTTAAATGATTCTGTTGTTGTTGATTGATTTAGAAGCTTGGCGACATCATGGCCATGTAGCCCCATGAACTTAAGTGTGTATGATTTTTTTCTGATAACCAGTGTTACTGTGATGGCTGTAGTAGTGTGTGTATTTGTAATTCAGATGAGCATTAAAACTGAGGTTGCTGTTGCCTTCAGTTAGAAACTATCCCTGTATTTGCTTAGAGTAAAAGTGGGAAACCACGGAAAACATCTTCCAAGTTTTGCCACGGGAGGCGCAGTGTACCTCCTTCCAGCTCTCAGACCAGAATTAAAATTTCTTGGCAGAGCTGGATTCAAACTCGGACCTTCAAGGCGACAGCCGAGAATGTTAGCCGCTAATCCACGTGGTCGTCTAAATGTGACATTTTGGGTCTAATGTCATACTCTTGATGCCGCTGCTTTACGGGAGATTTTGAATCTTTACCTTATGACGAAAGGTATCACGCGCAATATATTGTATTGTTGTGTTATACTCTCCTACTATTAATATGTTTACGTTTATGTGTTATTAATCCTAATGTTTTTATGCTGCATTGTTTAATTGTTGACATTTTAACCTGTAACGGCTATCTTTTGTATTACAAATCAGGAATACAGTAACTGTGATAAGACTTGACTAAGACTAACAGAACCAGAATAACTTAATTTGTAGCAACCAAAATGAAACAGTAACCTAAAATGATTAACCACGCAGTGAACACTCCCTCTTTACTACTTAAGACATGACTATAAGAGTAAATAATTTGTACAGAACATTAACTCCTTCACTGCCCTCAACAGATACAGTACCGGTACCGTATCAAACCTACAGGGAACTGACGTCACCAATAATTATCATAATAATCATTAGAAGCCATGACCAGGTACTTTCAAATTACTAAGTAAATAATATCGTACGTTTTACGTACATCAAAAAACTACATCCATACTAATTATTATAACTTTATATGATATGGAACGGTAAATCAATGGGAAATGCACGCACCTAATATTGAATAAAATAATAGCAACCTTTAATCGAACTTGACTTATTAGCAACATGAATATAATGGACTTCGAGCATAAATACAATAGAGTGCGCATTGCCACACCGCCTGTACTGTGACGTGAAACCAACATCTCGATCAGCTGATTAAAGGGTAAACAGAGGACCTCGTAATGGAAGGTGATAGGAGTATGTGAGGAAATGATTTTTAATGAGGGTTTAAACACACATTTTCGTAATTTATACGGCATTGGGAAAAGCATCGCATGTTTCTTTACGTACCGGAAGGTAGCAAAGCTTAAGAATGTAACATATTTGGTGTTAAAAGTGGCTGTCGTGTTCCGTAATACTCATACATCCAGGATCCGATCTTGTAAATAATTGATAACAAATCCAACTCTGAATTAGGCCTACTGATTTTTGAACAGAATTGTGTTTGTATAAAAAGTGGCTGTCGTATTCCGTAATACTCATACATCCAGGATCCCCTCTTGTAAATACTTAATAACAAATCCAAATCTTAATTAGGCCTACTGATTTTTGAACAGAATTGTGTTTGTCTAGCTGGTTATTTTTGATTTTACGCCCGAAAGCTTCAAAAATTAGTTCAATCTATTAACTTACTACATCATTTCCCAAATTATGTTTCATCATTAGAAAATGTATTTTGGCTAATTTCAGTACCGGCACGTAAGAACATTTTATCGTACGATGAGCTCTCATTCAGCGTTACCTTTCCACTTCAGTATTTTATGAAAGTGAACAAAACAACATGGGCAAATGGAAATAATGTAGTTTATAGATTTAGTAAGCGTTGGTTTTTAACAACTATACATTACATTTGCTACGTAGGAAAATATTTTAATCAATGAACTGTTTCCTTTTAAATTCCATTTTCCATGAATCATAGAAATCTTCGCAAAAATAACCCAGAATTCTGAAATTCTACGAAGAATTGACTAATTTAGGGATGCAATGTAGCCTATCCTAGAAGAATCTCAAAATTCCCTCAACCAAACGCACTGTCCATAACTTACGTTTAATACACACATCAAAAAAAGTTTTGCATCACCTCGGTTCCAAGAGTTCCGGAACCGTTAAATACAAAGGGAATAGAGATCAACACAAACAACATTTCAGCTCGTTTTATTGCTCATGAGACCCACACATTGCATGTTGTACCATCATACAGCTAGACTTTCAGCATTTGTGGTCCAGATTGCAGTACACACCACTACCTCTAATACCCAGTAGCACGTCCTCTTGCATTGATGCATGCCTGTATTCGCCGTGGCATACTATCCACAAGTTCATCAAGACACTGTTGGTCCAAATTGTCCCACTCCTCAACGACAATTCGGCGTAAATCTCTCAGAGTGGTTGGTGGGTCAAGACGTCCATAAACAGCCCTTTTCAACATATCCCAGGCATGTTCGATAGGGTTCATGTCTGGCGAACATGCTGGCCACTTTAGTCGAGCGATGTCGTTATCTTGAAGGAACGCATTCACAAGATGTGCACGATGAGGTCGAGAATTGTCGTCCATGAAGACAAATGCCTCTCCAATATTCTGCCGATATGGTTGCACTATGGGTCGGAGGATGTCATTCAGGTATCGTAAAGCCGTTTCGGAGCCTTGCATGACCACCAGTGGCGTACGTCGGCCCCACATAATGCCACCCCAAAACATCAGGGAACCACCACCTTGCTGCACTCGCTGGACAGTGTGTCTAAGACGTTCAGCCTGACCAGGGTGCCTCCAAACACGTCTCCGACGATTGTCTGGTTGAAGGCATATGCGACACTCATCGGTGAAGAGAACGTGATGCCAATTCCGTGGGGTCCATTCAGAATGTTGTTGGGCCCATCTGTACCGCGCTGCATGGTGTCGGGGTTGCAAAGCTGGACCTCGCCATGGACGTCGGGAGTGAAGTTGCGCATCATGCAGCCTATTGCGCACAGTTTGAGTTGAAACACGACGTCCTGTGGCTGAACGAAACGCATTATTCAACATGGTGGCATTGCTGTCAGGGTTCCTCCGAGCGGCAATCCGTAAGTAGCGGTCATCCACTACAGTAGTAGCCCTTGGGCGGCCTGAGCGAGGCCTGTCATCGACAGTTCCTGTATCTCTGTACCTCCTCCATGTCCGAACAACATCGCTTTGGTTCACTCTGAGACGCCTGGAAACTTCCCTTGTTGAGAGCCCTTCTTGACACAAAGTAACAATGCGGACGTGATCGAACTGCGGTATTGACCTTCTAGGTATGGTAGAACTACAGACAACATGAGCAGCGTACCTTCGTCCTGGTGGAATGACTGGAACTGATCGGCTGTCGTACCCCCTCCGTCTAATAGGCCCTGCTCATGCATGGTTGTTTACATCTTTGAGCAGTTTTAGTGACATCTATGAACAGTCAAAGGGACTGTATCTTGGATACAATATACACAGTCAACGTCTATATGCCGGAGATCTGGGAACCGAGGTGATGCAAAACTTTTTTTGATGTGTGTATTTATTATCGAACACTACACCGTCACATCTGTAGCATAACCTGCAATTTGACACTGCGCATGATTGACGACTGCATTGTTTAGTCCACACTACATTTAATCCAGCATAGGGACATAAAGCATTTTTATGTTCAGAGATGCGTTTACTAGCAGTATCAACAAAACACCAAGAAAAACGTCTAGCCTATGGACATGTAAGTACTTGATACCTTCGAGCATAAATACAGGCCTGTTCAGTGGAGTAAGGGATAGGGTAAATTATAATAATTTATAATAAATTCCAGCATTTTCATGTTTAATTATTTTTCTTTCATGTTTCGGAGTTAAGAGGAAACGTAGGCTAAAGAAATGCAAGTAATTAAGTCAAGAATTTTAGGGTTATTTAGCAATGAATTAACATACGTATGGAAAGAAAAGCCCGATCCTGTTTTAAACGTCTCCTTACATCCATACGCGACACAGTAATACACCATTCTGACTTGGTAATGAATAGAACTCACTTTAAATAACCCAATTCTATCATCACGTGTAGTATTTCAGTGCTCCAAACTACCGCAGTTCCCTTTAGTCAGCTGATCGAGATGTTGGTTTCAACAAAGTGACGTCATCAGCCATCTATTGGATTTATGATCTAAGATAATGGAGATTGATTGTAACACATAACAAAAGAGTAAGTAATTATAAGTACACGCAAAACCAAAGAACATATCTCAGTCTCAATGTCCAAGCGACACCAACTCCACCTGCATCAATATTATGAAACCATTGATGGTCATGACATTCACCCCCCACTTACTTATAAAACACAACAGATTGAATGTTTATATCACATAATCCTTAAACCAGATGGGTGGACGTCTGGTTCTCTGTGATGGACCCCGTGGGGGGTCCGGTGTTACTTCAGGGACTGGTTGAGGATTCTGATCATTCAGATGTTCTACTTCAGGTTGATTTATCACTGAAGGCATCCTTGGGATGCTGAATAACTGACTGGGACCAAACGTTACAGTATTTTTAGTTTTGGGAACCAGTGTTGTCCTCAGTTGGTTCACATGTCTTTTTAATGTTCTTCCTGAGTCCAATACGACCAGGTAATGGACTTTACCAAGTTTTTTCTGGACTTCCCCAAACTGTCAAACATATTTGTTGTTGATGAAAAATCGGGCCTGTATTCTCTCCCCCGCTTGAAACGAACGTGCTGGTTTATGCTTGATGCTTGAGGTCGATATGGAAAAATTGCATTCAAGCGGATCCGTAACTTCCGGTGCAAATACAACTCAGCTGGTGAGTAACCACAAGCAAGTGGTGTTGCACGGTAACGGAACAGAATGTTCTGTATCTTATCCTGGATTGATGCACGGTCGTTCGAAACCAGGGGCGTATATACATTTTTTTCGGGGGGGGGGGGGCTGACTATCCTGGAAAATTGTGAGTACTTAATGAATGTTCTATTATAGCCTGTGGAGTATGAATGGCAAGTATCTAAATGGATTACTTGTTAATTTATTCTGCAGTACCTAAGTTGGCTTTTTCGGGAGGGGGGGGGGGGGCTGGAGCCCCCTCAGCACCCCCCCCCCCCCCCATATATATGCCCCTGTTCGAAACAGCTTTCAACCTGTGCTTCAAGGTCTGTTCATTGCGTTCTGCAAGGCCGTTTGTAGCTGGATGTCCTGGTGCAATGACCTTTTGAAACATTCAATTGACTGTACAATAAGTATGGAATTCTTCGCTCTGGAAAATTGAGGCGTTGTCTGAGACAAATGCTGCTAAACTGTTATAATGTATTGAACCAGTAGATACACATAGAAGCTGAGCAATTTTCCCGTGGTCTGTGATGCCCTTCATGTTATAATAATTCTCAAACCGCTCTAAGTAACACGTGAACTTTTCCCTGCCAGGATCGAAATTCTCCAATGGTGTCATACTGGAGAAACTTACGGGAATTTCCGGTCGTATCTCGGAGCGAAAATGAGATACAAGCTGGGTCAGTAACGTTTGCTGTTGTACATGCAATGCATCCAGAAGTTGTTTGAACTGTTCGGTATCCATTTTCTTAGGAGGATTCGATTGGGTTAGGGCACAGTTTTCACATCCCTTAACCAATCTCTCAATGTCACGATCAATGCCGGGCCAATAGACTTACCGGCGAGCAAGCTGTTTCATTTTGGTAATGCCTAGATGTGTTTCATGAAGTTCATCAAGTATGCTGGAACGCAGGATTCCTGGGATCACAACCCTGTCCTTTCGAAAAAATATACCATCTAGCAATGTAAATTCAGAGTCTTCTGCTTTGTTACCAAGATTGTGAAGAATTTTGCTTGAGTTCTGAATCTTTCTGGTTTTCATTTTGATTGTCGAAGATGTTATTTTGTCACTTGAAATCTGGAATATCACTTGAGCGTATAGCTGATTTACTTCCTCACCAAGAAGCTCATCAACTGAAGTTCTGGATTTCTGAATTGGGGCTCGGGACAAGCAATCGACGTTCTGGTTTTCTTTTCCTCTTTTAAATTGTACAGCGTAATCAAATCCAGAAAGAAAAGAAGCTTATCTGAGCAGGCGGGCAGATGGCATCTGTGGTAATGCCCTATGGTGGTGAAAAATCCTGGATAATGGCTCGTTGTCGGTTATTAGCAAGAAATGTTAGTAGGTAATATAAGCCGAAGCTGGTGCAGGGGCTAATGCGCAAGATGGCGGCCGCGCGCAACCAGCCCTATGTTATTCTTATGGAGGGGCCAGTCATAGCTGGGGCAGGGGCTAATGCGCAAGATGGCTGCCATACTCTGAGACCGTGCATGACGTCACAGGGGGAGTTCGACCGTGTAGTCGCTAAATGGAATATTTATTGTTTTTATTATTATTATTATTATTATTATTATTATTAATTTTATAAGGTAATTATTGATTGATAGCTTGCCACGGTGGGTGAGTGGTTATTGTGTCGGACTACCAATTCCAAGCTTGCAGGTTCGATCTTGGTCGTGGTAAGTGATTTTTTGAAAGGCGGCAAAAATTAAGACAAGCATGTCATACGATGTTGGCATGTAAAAGAACCCAGGGAGAGGTCGGCTATGTAGTTGCTAAATGGAATATTTATTATTATTATTATTATTATTATTATTATTATTATTATTATTATTATTATTATTATTATTAGGTAATTATTGATTGATCATGTACAATCAAGACCAGACTTATATTGCCCCCACTTTATGGTGTAGTGGCTAGCATTTTTAGTTGTTACTGTGGAGGCTCGGGTTCGAGTCCTGGCTCTGTCAAGAAATTTAATTCTAGGCTGAGGGTTGGAATGGGGTACACTCAACCTTGTGAGGCAAAACTGACAGGAGCTGGCTTTTGATTCATACCGCAGCCATTCTGTCTAACCCAACTTCACCTAACCTGACCTAACCTAACCTAACCTTACCTAACCAAACCAGATCCCACCTTACCTAACCTAACCTAACCTAACTTCAAAGTCAGAATGTACAATACATTTATTGTTTTTTATACCCTCATAAATTAGATATAGAGAATGTCCACTATGATTTAGATCCTCGAGCCCACTTTCTGACATATCATTAAAACGTGTAGGAATGAATGTCTGAAAATTTTCACTAACGCATAATACACGTTCACCATACATTGTGTCCACTTTTTGAATGTTAATGACACGGAAAAGAGTACACATTGATAATTCAGTGAGCTTTTTTTCTCTCTAATCAACAGTTCTGCCCCCCCCCCCATAGCATTGAGAATATTTATTGTAGTAGCCTATAAAGAAACAAAAAGATCATATCTATTGCAGTTTAGCTATAAGTGATCAGAACCATTATAACATTTTATTCTAATAACGAGATTTCCATAATGATAAGAAAAAAATAAAAAAGCTTACCATAATGATGGATTATGTAAGTAAACATATTTTGCTGCTTGATGTCACTACTAAACTGATACTCATACAACAGACAAGTGAGTTCATGTTTCGCTGACGTAATCGTATGTTCCCACGCACTTCCTGTGTGTTGCACGCGCCGTAGTGGCTAAATTAGAAACTAGATGCGATGATTTGTTGACGTAATCGTATGTTCCCCTGCACGCACACGCAGGCCCCTGTAGACGGATCCTTGTGGACGAGTCCCTGTGGACGGGTTCCTGTCGACGGGTCATTGTTGACGGGTCCTTGTTGACGGATCCTTGTGGACGAGCCCCTGTGAAAGGGTCCTTGTTGACGGGTCCTTTTTGACTAATCCCTTTAGACCGGTCCCTTTGGACTGGTCCATAATGCTATAATGAAATTAAACGTTGTTCCACATGAAACGCAAGCGAAGAGCCGATCGCTACTATGAATTAACATGTTTTTTTTGTAAGAGGGCGGGCTTTTTGAATACAGATTTATAGATGAGTTATTTTTTTTAATTACCAAAAGATCCAAAACTAATAGGTCATTAGCTTTTAAATATTTCATGAACCAATAAGGCTAGGGACTTGTATGAGAGGTCGTTGGACTTGAGGTGACATTCTGTTTTTGAATGTATTATTTATTTATTTATTTATTTTTGTCAAAAGGGCTTAACTACACTCTTGTTAATATCTCGCTAACTAATAATCAGAGAGGGTTAAGTGAGGTGTCATGGGACTCAGGATGGTCAACCCGTTTCCATGGCCAAGGAATTTATCCAAAATACCCAATACATTAAGGTCATTGACCTGAGATTTTATAAACGAATAATTGGATACGAACATGTGTGATGTTTACCATGTGTGATGAAACATAGCTAGGTAGAGAAAGCATTAGTGTAGGCTACATGTATGATGACTGACAAGTCTTTTACCATTGAAACTTGTTTTCAGATCAAACTGCAGTATAGAGAGAGTATAGGTTGCAGGTATGGGTTAATAAATGAGAAACGGTGTACGCAAACTCTGATTTATCAAGAATTAAGAGTAGACTATGTTTAATTGATTGGTTAAAGATGATAGCTAAAACACAAAAATGCTCAGTGGTTACCGAGACAAAATGGTCGCTACACACAACAAGCTTTAAATACTTGAGGCTAATAATCTATACACACACACACTCGCTTGTTGTAAACTAAACTGTGTTGCTGTCAGTGCTCAGACAGTAGGCTGATGACAAAATGCATTGCTAACAGAAATATAATCATTTCCGGTTGTCTAATGTTACCAGCTATCCATTTTTTTGTGTTGCAGTGGTAAGCACTTTTAGCTCTTGTACTGGTGGTCTTAACTCGATTTCCAGGTCTGAGGCCTAGAACAAGTTGAACTTACAAGGGAAGTCTTCGCGCTACTACACTCCGATCGGGATGAAACTCAGGAGACGAATAGCTGAGGAAATGTACCATACAGGACAGGAAACCGCATCGGCTCAAATTAATATTCAATACCATTTTTATTGTATGAAACGTCCGCACATCGGGTGCGCGCTAGTAAGAGCGCGGCACAAGGAACGAAGCAGACACCGTAAACGAGTTGTTGACTAGACTGTCTGCTTTGTCATGTGAATGGGGCTCCAGACAGAACGTGTGACACATCGGCTACTTAAGCAAAATGACAGGTGGCTTGAACATGCAGCTGACAATTTGTATACCCACTGTAATATTAACAAAGTTTGATACTACAATCATAAGGTGTTGTTACAGAAACCATGTCTGCCAGTGAGGACATAAAAAACATCAACCCATGGAACGTTGTTCTGTGCCTGCACAATTGTTTTGCTGAGTGCGAAAAGACACCCACTACGGTTACAGCTGCAGAGGTGGATTTAGCCTGTGAATTGTACCGTAAGTAGGCTACATCCAAGAATACGTTTAGAACATGTACTTCATTGGTTATTAATTCGGTCCGTGTTTTGGGGGCTAATTTGACGTCTTCGTTACAGGTCTCTTGGCAAACCGTATAGATGACCCAAGTTTTTCCGTTAAAACGGAAGATAGCTTGGTTATGCTTGAACCCGACAACGATGCAGAATAGGACAGGGAGCACGATGAACCTGCGGGAGACAATAGTGATATATGTGTGCAATATAAGAAAGCCGCTGTTGATTTTTGGCGTAATCGAGGAGGTAAACAACGGAAGTTCCAAACTGTCCATCGCCGCTATAAGAAGTTGAAGTGTCGTAATGACCTTTACACATGGGAGAAACATGTTGAGCGCGGAGGTACGAAAAAAGAAAAACTGAAATTAATTTTCGATGCAACCGCTAAACAGTTTCAATGAGCCAGAGAGGGAAGAAAGGTTGTTCATGACAGTGATATCCGGAAATGGGCTCTTGGGGCAGCACGACGAGTAGGTGATGAAACCTTTCGTGCATCGAAAGTTTGGCTCTCCCATTTTAAAAGATCTTGCCGTATTGTGTCAAGAAAAGTGACAAAATTCGTGTCACATAATTAAAAACAAATCATGCTGACCTACTTGCAAGTGCGACAACCTTTGTTGGAGATGTTGCGGAAGCCATTGAAACCTATAGTCCAATGTGTGTCTTTAATACAGACCAAAGTGGGTTCAACATGGAATTTCACTCTGGACGAACACTTCACAGCAAAGGAGACAGCGTATATTTGCTGAAGCACAATCCCTAAATTCGTTAACGCATAGTTACACCGTCCAACGAATAATCTCCGCGGATGGTCGTCTGCTTCCCGTTCTACTTGTGGTATTACAGGAAAAGAACGGAGTCTTTGGACCAAGAGTTAAGGACATCTTGTTTACTGCACCTAATTAATATGTACTCGCTTCCAAGTCGGGCAAATTAACTCAACATTTATTTCAAGAGTGGCTCCGAAATGTGTATTTTCCGTTAGTCCCCGATTTTAGTGTACTGGTTTTAGATTCATGGACTAGACAAACAGAAGGTGCTAACTAGCAGCCAAACCAAATGCCAAGGACATTGATGTCAAGATTGTACCAAAAGGAACCACATGTAGAATTCAACCCCAGGATGTATTTGGATTTCGGATATGGAAGAATTTCATTCGAACTTTCTACGATAGTGTGCTGTTACATGGTCTAGAGTTCAATATTCACCTACGTAACAACATCTTGAAAGTTCAGTCTTTTACACACAACCAATTGTCATCCCCACGCTTTCAAAGCATATTGACATATAGCTGGCTTAAGGCTGGCTTTGTAGATGAACGACCGTCCAACTTTCCGAAGCCTGTTGTTTTTTGTTTTAAAAGTCCTTCCCTGGATATTTGTGGCCAGTGTACAAATACTGCCATACTCACGTGTGGCTGGTGTAAAACAAATCTATGTATTGACCACCTTATTCATGACATTCACCTTTGTGATAAGTACATTGATTGAAACAAACAAGACATGATAAACAATGATACTCGTTAATTGTGTAAAGTACTGTACTTATTATTAGGTATCGGTTGCATTTCATTTCTAGAATTGTATATAATACCTAGATAATATATCTCGGATAATGAACAAATTACGGCAGCAACCCTGCTACTATGCCATCCATTGTGTTTATCATAGCTAACACGTCCTGCATATTATTTTTAAAAAAAGTACGTCCACATTGAAGGCCACGCGCTTGTATCATTCGGTCTCGCCTGGAAACAGCGAGCGTGTGCCAGACCTGTTACAGCCTCACTGCCTTACTGCTCACCATTCTCGGTGCGGCACGCGTATCATTGTCATAACTTTAACGTTATAAATATGACAGCAAATTAATTTGAGCCGATGCGGTTTCCTATCCCATGTTGTGCATTTCCTCAGCTATTTCTCTCCTGAATTTCATCCCGATCGGAGTGTAGTAGCGCGAAGACTTCCCTTGTTAGAAACAAGGGCATAGTGGTGCAGTGGTTAAGCTGTTAGCCTTTCACTAGGGGTTCGATTTCTGATTAATATGCATGTCATAAACATATTAAACAAAACAAAACAGAGATAACGTTTAAAACTGATTACATTTGTGTGTCTTTTCAAATTATTACTTGGATTACAAATACAAAGGTGAACTGGGTTTGATATACAGTTAATGCTGTCTATCACACACTAGACTGTAAGAAAGACAAAAGAGCAAAAGGCGTAGGTAGAGCAGTGGTAAAATTGCTATATGTAGGGAACTACCTGGCAAAGCTATATCGCATAAACAGTGCAGGATACAATCCAGCAATCAAATTTGTATCTTGTGGAACAGAGAAATGCACTTACGTGAGAAAATGTAAGTTCATGTGTAATATGACCTAACACACAAGTGTTCACCTGTGCACATGCATGATAAGAGCTAACAAGTCACATTCTGTTTAGTTCGTACGTAACGTTAGGTAAGGGCTACGAGGTACATGCCATTTGAGAGCAGGCCAAGGGGGATCTAACTTGGTGGATGGATGTGTTCTAACGAGTCGTTTGTAGTTGAAAGAGAATAATACATGTTCTTAAGATGTTAAAACTGTTCAGATGGCACGTGCAGTAAGACGTCTTGTTATATTTTCTGTGTCATATTACAGACAAGGCAGAGAGCGTGCAGATCTGTTGCTATGACTAACGCTGCAGTAATTTGAAACCCCACGTGTTAATCAAGACAATGGGCGATGATCATGCAAAGTTAGTAGTTATTGGATATTACACAGGTGTTCCTTCCGGTGTCATGTTGCTGACATGCCGGAGAGCGCACACTGCTGTTGCTATGACTGACGCTGCAGTAATTTGAAACCTCAGCTGTTGATCAAGACAATGGGTGATGATCATGCAAAGTCAGCAGTAATTGGATACCACACATCAACATGGACTAAATCATAAACGTGTTGTCATAACCAGCAGAAACCTCATTTAAAGATTTTAGATTTTACATTTTAAATTTAAGATTTTTTGATTTTACTTTTTTTACATTTTTCTAAAAGAGTAAACTACAAGGTCACATACCTAACCTCATTAAACCTAACTTTACCAAACCTAACTTAAGCTAATCCAAAGGCTAATGCACATACACAAAGCATATAAGGTACATGCAACTATCCTTATACTAGTCTTACAGGTTACTGTACAACATGATCACTACCCAAAACGTATTTTTTTCATTTTGTTGTTTACACATATGTCAATTTTCCAATTTCACTATTTTCAGTTTTTTTAAATGTCAGTTTTTAGTTTTTTTCAATTTCATAATATGGAAAACATGGATTTTTGCATTTTATTGTTTACACATTTATTAATTTCACAATTTCCCATTTTCAGTTCTTAAAATGTCAGTTTAAAGTTTTTCAATTTCATGATATAGAAACATGGAGTTTCCAATTTGTTGTTTTCACATTTGTCAATTTACCAAATTCACATTTACAGTTTTTTTAAATTTTAGTTTAAAGTTTTTTGTTCTATTTGTTAATATGGAAACATGGATTTTTTTACAATTTGTGTTTTACATGTCATGCAACTATCCTTATGCTAGTCTTATAGGTTACTGTACAATATGATCACTGACCCGCCCCCCCCCCCACTGGATTTTTTTCTCATTTTTGTTGTTAACACATATGCCAATTTTCCAATTTCCCATTTTCAGTTTTTTTTAAAATGTCAGTTTTAAGTTTTTCAATTTCATAATATGGAAACATGGATTTTGCATTTTGTTGTTTACACATTTATTAATTTCACAAAATCCCATTTTCAGTTCTTAAAATGTCAGTTTAAAGTTTTTCAATTTCATGATATTGAAACATGGATTTTCCAATCTGTTGTTTTTTACATTTGTCAATTTACCAAATTCACATTTACAGTTTTTTTAAATTTCAGTTTAATGTTTTTTGTTCTATTTATTAATATGGAAACATGGATTTTTTTACAATTTGTTTTTTACATGTCAAGCAACTATTCTTATGCTAGTCTTATAGGTTACTGTACAACATGATCACCACCCCACTGGATTTTTTTTTCATTTTTGTTGTTTACACATATGCCAATTTTCCAATTTCCCATTTTCATTTTTTTAATATTAGTTTTAAGTTTTTCAATTTCATAATATGGAAACATGGATTTTGCAATTTGTTGTTTACACATTCATTAATTTCACAATTTCCCATTTTCAGTTCTTAAAATGTCAGTTTAAAGTTTTTCAATTTCATGATATAGAAACATGGATTTTCCAATTTGTTGTTTCCACATTTATCAATTTACCAAATTCCCATTTACAGTTTTTAAAATTTCAGTTTAATGTTGTTGTTTTTTCTATTTGTCAATATGGAAACATGGATTTTTCCAATTTGTGTTTTACATGTTCATTTTGCATTAGGAGTGGAGAGAGGTGGGTAGTAATTAAAAATGTGCAAGCAGTGTCCATTGTTGACAGGTCATTGTTAACGAGTCCTTTTCATACAACAGACAAGTGAGTTCATGTTTCGCATGCATTACCTAAAATGTAATACCATGCAAGTGTTTAACATTTTACAACTAACCTGTTAGTATGATTTGCACACTACAAAGGTTATATCTGTTCTGGTAATAGATTATTTAGCGTTGGTTTTATATTTAATATGTACAGTTTAAAGTGATAGAAAAGTGGTAGAAATGTGGTAGCAAAGTGGTAGACAAGTGGTAGACAATTGGTAACAAAGTGGTAGAAAAGTGGTTGCAAAGTGGTAGCAAAGAGGTAGGAAACTGATAGAAAGTGGCAGAAAAGTAGTAGAAAAGTGGCAGCAAAGTGGTAGAAAAGTGGTAGATAATATTACATGTATTGTTAAAAAATAGTTTAAGCGGTTACATGGATTCATTACACAATAATTTTAGCATGACAAAGCTCATTTTCTATATCCACTAGTTCTTCCTCATATTTAGTATGACCAGTTTACACATTTATCAATTTCACAATTTCCGATTTACAGTTCTTAAAATGTCAGTTTAAAGTTTTTTCAATTTCATGATATAGAAACATGGATTTTCCAATTTGTTGTTTTCACATTTGTCAATATACCAAATTCCCATTTACAGTTTTTAAAATTTCAATGTAATGTTTTTTTTCTATTTGTCAATATGGAAACATGGATTTTTCCAATTTGTGTTTTACATGTTCATTTTGCATTAGGAGTGGAGAGAGGTGGGTAGTAATTAAAAATGTGCAAGTAGTGTCCATTGTTGACAGGTCATTGTTGACGAGTCCTTTTCATACAACAGACAAGTGAGTTCTTGTTTCACATGCATTACCTAAAATGTAATACCATGCAAGTGTTTAACATTTTACAAATTAGCTTATGTATTAGTTTATGTGTGGGGGTTTTTATGTAGAGCATTTTGTGTTGGCTTATTTAACAAGTTATTTTGTCAATGCATTTAGTGGATTTTTCTCTTGGTCTTGGAAAGTATATCAGTCCATTTTATCACAACAGAATGCTTACTGCCATGTTTGTAAGCAACAACAACGTCACTCTAAACTTTCAAAAAAATCTTAAGTACTCTAAGGTACTCTCAACTCGTACTCTTACCTCTATCCCATGCCTAGTCAAGAACATTTTTTTTTCAAAAAAAAGGTGAATGGGGAAAGTAGACTATATGTTTAAACTAAAAAAAATCATATAAAGTCATATGTTAACTCTAACACCTACGTTTATCCCATTCTTAGTCGAAAAATATTATATTTTTTTTTAATTTTTCTAAAAAATATTTGGAAAGTAGGCTATATTTTTTAAAAACTAATCATTCTATAAAGTCATATATAGACTCAAACCAATGGCTTTTATATACTTAATCGTTAGAACAAAATATGGAATTTTTAACATTTTTTCCAAAAATGTTCATTTTTTAAAATGGACTATATTTTGGAAACTAGGAATTTTACAAAAAAGTGTGTTTGACATAAATGACAGGTATTTACCCCCCTCTACCCACAAACCAAGTCCCAGATCTCTGGGACAAAATCCAAAAATGTTTAATTGTGAAAGTAGGCGATATTTTGAAAACGTATCATTCTAAAAAGTCATATGTTGACTCAAACAAATGTTCTTTAAGTTATTTAACGTTAAAACAAAACTTAACATTTTTTCATTTTTCCGAAAAAAGTCCAATTTTCAAAAGTGTCTATATTTTGGAAACTAAGAATTTTACAAAAATGTTTGTTTAACGTAAATGAAAGGTCTTTACCCCCTCTACCCAAAAAATAAATTTCAGGACCGTAGGACAAAAACTGTGCAGTAGTGTGTTTTGGATGGTTCTAGCGCCTCCTCCTCCTCACCCTCCTCACAAAATGGCGGCCGTAGCTAAACTTAACCTAGCCTAACCTAACAAAATGGCGGCTGTAGCTTAACTTAACCTAGCCTAACCTAACAAAATGGCGTCCGTAGCCTAACCTAACCAAACCTGACCTACGAGGTGTGATCAAAAAGTTCCAAAAAATGTGACTGCGACTTAACCAAACCTAGCCATTTTGGAACTTTTAGATCACACTTCGAAGGGTTAGGTTGAGATAAGCTACGACCGCCATCTTGGGACTTTATGATCACCCCTCGTAGGTTTAGGTTAGGTTAGGTTTAGGTTAGGTTAGGTTAGGCTAGGTTCAGTTAAGCTATGACCACTATTTTGAAATTTTTTTGATCGCACCTCGTAGGTTTAGGTTAAGTTAGGTTAGGTTAGGTTAAGTAAAGCTACGGCCGCCATTTTGAAACTTTTTGACCACATCTTGTAGGTTAGGATAGGCTAGGCTAGGTTTGGATAAGTCGCAGTCACATTTTTTGGAACTTTTTGATCACACCTCGTAGGTCAGGTTAGGTTAGGTTGGATTAGGCTACGGCCACCATTTTGTTAGGTTAGGCTAGGTTAAATTAAGCTACAGCCGCCATTTTGTTAGGTTAGGCTAGGTTAAGTTAAGCTACGGCCGCCATTTTGTGAGGAGGGTGAGGAGGAGGAGGCGCTAGAACCATCCAAAACACACTACTGCACAGTTTTTGTCCTACGGTCCTGACATTTATTTTTTGGGTAGAGGGGGTAAAGACCTTTCATTTACGTTAAACAAACATCTTTGTAAAATTCTTAGTTTCCAAAATATAGACAATTTTGAAAATTGGACTTTTTTCGGAAAAATGAAAAAATGTTAAGTTTTGTTTTAACGTTAAATAACTTAAAGAACATTTGTTTGAGTCTATATATGACTTTTTAGAATGATACGTTTTCGATATATCGCCTACTTTCACAATTAAACATTTTTGGATTTTGTCCCAGAGATCTGGGACTTGGTTTGTGGGTAGAGGGGGGTAAATACCTGTCATTTATGTCAAACACACTTTTTTGTAAAATTCCTAGTTTCCAAAATATAGTCCATTTTAAAAAATGAACATTTTTGGAAAAAATGTTAAAAATTCCATATTTTGTTCTAACGATTAAGGATATAAAATCCATTGGTTTGAGTCTATATATGACTTTATAGAATGATTAGTTTTTAAAAATATAGCCTACTTTCCAAATATTTTTTAGAAAAATTAAAAAAATATATAATATTTTTTGACTAAGAATGGGATAAACGTAGGTGTTAGAGTTAACATATGACTTTATATGATTTTTTTAGTTTAAACATATAGTCTACTTTCCCCATTCACATTTTTTTGAAAAAAAAAAATAATGTTCTTGACTAGGCATGGGATAGAGGTAAGAGTACGAGTTGAGAGTACCTTAGAGTACTTAAGATTTTTTTGAAAGTTTAGTGTGACGTTGTTGTTGCTTACAAACATGGCAGTAAGCATTATGTTGTGATAAAATGGACTGATATACTTTCCAAGACCAAGAGAAAAATCCACTAAATGCATTGACAAAATAACTTGTTAAATAAGCCAACACAAAATGCTCTACATAAAAATCCCCACACATAAACTAATACATAAGCTAATTTGTAAAATGTTAAACACTTGCATGGTATTACATTTTAGGTAATGCATGTGAAACAAGAACTCACTTGTCTGTTGTATGAAAAGGACTCGTCAACAATGACCTGTCAACAATGGACACTACTTGCACATTTTTAATTACTACCCACCTCTCTCCACTCCTAATGACAAAATGAACATGTAAAACACAAATTGGAAAAATCCATGTTTCCATATTGACAAATAGAGAAAAAAAACATTACATTGAAATTTTAAAAACTGTAAATGGGAATTTGTTAATTGACAAATGTGAAAACAACAAATTGGAAAATCCATGTTTCTATATCATGAAATTGAAAAACTTTAAACTGACATTTTAAGAACTGTAAATGGGAAATTGTGAAATTGATAAATGTGTAAACTGGTCATACTAAATATGAGGAAGAAAAGGAAAGGAAGGAAGATTGTAGTTTTACGTGACCGTGAATCTTGTGATTATGAGCCACGGGACCTCCTTTTTACGTGGAATCCGAACCACAGGACATGGCATTTCACTTCGAAAATCTCACATGCATTGACCGGGAATCGAACCCGGACCGCCTTGGTGAGAGGCATACAGCTAGACCGCTGAGCCACCACGCCCCCCATATGAGGAAGAACTACTGGATATAGAAAATGAGTTTGTCATGCTAAAATTATTGTGTAATGAATACATGTAACCGCTTAAACTATTTCTTAACAATACATGTAATATTTTCTACCACCTTGCTACCACTTTGCTACCACTTTTCTAGTTTGCTACCACTTTTCTACCACTTTGCTACCACTTTTCTACTACTTTTATGCCACTTTTCTACTACTTTTCTACCACTTTGCTACCACTTTGGTACCACTTTTCTACCACTTTGTTACCAATTGTCTACCACTTGTCTAGCACTTTGCTACCACATTTCAACCACTTTTCTATCACTTTAAACTGTACATATTAATTATAAAAGCCAACGCTAAATAATTCTATTACCAGAACAGATATAACCTTTGTAGTGTGCAAATCATACTATCAGGTTAGATGTAAAATGTTAAACACTTGCATGGTATTACATTTTAGGTAATGCATGCGAAACATGAACTCACTTGTCTGTTGTATGAAAAGGACTCGTTAACAATGACCTGTCAACAATGGACACTGCTTGCACATTTTTAATTACTACCCACCTCTCTCCACTCCTAATGCAAAATGAACATGTAAAACACAAATTGGAAAAATCCATGTTTCCATATTGACAAATAGAAAAAACAACAACATTAAACTGAAATTTTAAAAACTGTAAATTGGAATTTGGTAAATTGATAAATGTGGAAACAACAAATTGGAAAATCCATGTTTCTATATCATGAAATTGAAAAACTTTAAACTGACATTTTAAGAACTGTAAATGGGAAATTGTGAAATTAATAAATGTGTAAACAACAAAATGCAAAATCCATGTTTCCATATTATGAAATTGAAAAACTTAAAACTAATATTAAAAAAAACTGAAAATGGGTAATTGGAAAATTGGCATATGTGTAAACAACAATAATGAAAAAAATATCCAGAGGGGGTAGTGATCATATTGTACAGTAACCTATAAGACTAGCATAAGAATAGTTGCATGACATGTAAAACACAAATTGTAAAAAAATCCATGTTTCCATATTAATAAATAGAACAAAAAACATTAAACTGAAATTTTAAAAAAACTGTAAATGTGAATTTGGTAAATTGACAAATGTAAAAAACAACAAATTGGAAAATCCATGTTTCAATATCATGAAATTGAAAAACTTTAAACTGACATTTTAATAACTGAAAATGGGAAATTGTGAAATTAATAAATGTGTAAACAACAAAATGCAAAATCCATGTTTCCATATTATGAAATTGAAAAACTTAAAACTGACATTAAAAAAACTGAAAATGGGAAATTGGAAAATTGGCATATGTGTAAACAACAAAAATGAGAAAAAAATCCAGTGGGGGGGGGGGGGGGGGGTAGTGATCATATTGTACAGTAACCTATAAGACTAGCATAAGGATAGTTGCATGACATGTAAAACACAAATTGTAAAAAAATCCATGTTTCCATATTAACAAATAGAACAAAAAACATTAAACTGAAATTTTAAAATACTGTAAATGTGAATTTGGTAAATTGACAAATGTGAAAACAACAAATTGGAAACTCCATGTTTCTATATCATGAAATTGAAAAACTTTAAACTGACATTTTAAGAACTGAAAATGGGAAATTGTGAAATTAATAAATGTGTTAACAATAATAAGCAAAAATCCATGTTTTCCACATTATGAAATTGAGAAAAACTAAAAACTGACCTTTAAAAAAACTGAAAATAGTGAAATTGGAATATTGACATATATGTAAACAACAAAATGAAAACAAAAACGTTTTGGGGTAGTGATCATGTTGTACAGTAACCTGTAAGACTAGCATAAGGATAGTTGCATGTACCTTAAATGCTTTGTTTATGTGCATTAGCCTTTGGATTAGCTTAAATTAGGTTTGGTAAAGTTAGGTTTAATGAGGTTAGGTATGTGACGTTGTAGTTTACTCTTTTAGAAAAATGTAAAAAAAGTAAAATTTAAAAATCAAAAAATCTTAAATTTAAAATGTAAAATCTAAAATCTTTAAGTGAGGTTTCTGCTGGTTATGACAACACGTTTATGATTTAGTCCATGTTGATGTGTGGTATCCAATTACTGCTGACTTTGCATGATCATCACCCATTGTCTTGATCAACAGCTGAGGTTTCAAATTACTGCAGCGTCAGTCATAGCAACAGCAGTGTGCGCTCTCCGGCATGTCAGCAACATGACACCGGAAGGAACACCTGTGTAATATCCAATAACTACTAACTTTGCATGATCATCACCCATTGTCTTGATTAACACGTGGGGTTTCAGATTACTGCAGCGTTAGTCATAGCAGCAGATCTGCACGCTCTCTGCCATGTCTGTAATATGACACAGGAAATATAACAAGACGTCTTACTGCACGTGCCATCTGAACAGTTTTAACATCTTGAGAACATGTATTATTCTCTTTCAACTACAAATGACTCGTTAGAACACATCCATCCACCAAGTTAGATCCCCCTTGGCCTGCTCTCAAATGGCATGTGCCTCGTAGCCCTAACCTAACGTTACGTACGAACTAAACAGAATGTGACTTGTTAGCTCTTATCATGCATGTGCACAGGTGAACACTTGTGTGTTAGGTCATATTACACATGAACTTACATTTTCTCACGTAAGTGCATTTCTCTGTTCCACAAGATACAAATTTGATTGCTGGATTGTATCCTGCACTGTTTATGCGATATAGCTTTGCCAGGTAGTTCCCTACATATAGCAATTTTACCACTGCTCTACCTACGCCTTTTGCTCTTTTGTCTTTCTTACAGTCTAGTGTGTGATAGACAGCATTAACTGTATATCAAACACAGTTCACCTTTGTATTTGTAATCCAAGTAATAATTTGAAAAGACACACAAATGTAATCAGTTTTAAACGTTATCTCTGTTTTGTTTTGTTTAATATGTTTATGACATGCATATTAATCAGAAATCGAACCCCTGGTGAAAGGCTAACAGCTTAACCACTGCACCACTATGCCCTTGTTTCTAAGTTTAACTTGTTCTAGGCCTCAGACCTGGAAATCGAGTTAAGACCACCAGTACAAGAGCTAAAAGTGCTTACCACTTCAACACAAAAAAAAGGGATAGCTGGTAACATTAGACAACCGGAAATGATTATATTTCTGTTAGCAATGCTTTTTGTCATCAGCCTACTGTCTGAGCACTGACAGCAACACAGTTTAGTTTACAACAAGCGAGTGTGTGTGTGTGTGCGTGTGTGTGTGTGTGTGTGTGTGTGTGTGTGTGCGTATAGATTATTAGCCTCAAGTATTTAAAGCTTGTTGTGTGTAGCGACCATTTTGTCTCGGTAACCACTGAGCATTTTTGTGTTTTAGCTATCATCTTTAACCAATCAATTAAACATAGTCTACTCTTAATTCTTGATAAATCAGAGTTTGCGTACACCGTTTCTTATTTATTAACCCATACCTGCAACCTATACTCTCTCTATACTGCAGTTTGATCTGAAAACAAGTTTCAATGGTAAAACACTTGTCAGTCACCATACATGTAGCCTACACTAATTCTTTCTCTACCTAGCTATGTTTCATCACACATGGTAATCATCTCTCCAATTATTAGTTTATAAAATCTCAGGTCAATGACCTTAATGTATTGGGTATTTTGGATAAATTCCTTGGCCATGGAAAAGGGTTGACCATCCTGAGTCCCATGACACCTCACTTAACCCTCTCTGATTATTAGTTAGCGAGATATTAACAAAAGTGTAGTTAAGCCCTTTTGACAAAAAAATAAATAATACATTCAAAAACAGAATGTCACGTCAAGTCCAACGACCTCTCATTCAAGTCCCTAGCCTTATTGGTTCATGAAATATTAAAAAGCTAATGACCTATTAGTTTTGGATCTTTTGGTAATTAAAAAAATAATAACTCATCTATAAATATGTATTCAAAAAGCCCGCCCTCTTACAAAAAAAAACAAGTGCACATGTGTAAAAACAACCAAAAAAAACAAACATGTTAATTCATAGTAGCGATCGGCTCTTCGCTTGCGTTTCATGTGGAACAACGTTTAATTTCATTATAGCATTATGAACCAGTCCAAAGGGACCGGTCTAAAGGGATTAGTCAAAAAGGACCCGTCAACAAGGACCCTTTCACAGGGGCTCGTCCACAAGGATCCGTCAACAAGGACCCGTCAACAATGACCCGTCAACAGGAACCCTTCCACAAGGATCCGTCTACAGGGGCCTGCGTGTGCGTGCAGGGGAACATACGATTACGTCAACAAATCATCGCATCTAGTTTCAAATTTAGCCACTACGGCGCGTGCAACACACAGGAAGTGCGTGGGAACATACGATTACGTCAGCGAAACATGAACTCACTTGTCTGTTGTATGAGTATCAGTTTAGTAGTGACATCAAGCAGCAAAAGACGTTTACTTACACAATCCATCATTATGGTAAGCTTTTTAATTTTTTTCTTATCATTATGGAAATCTCCTTATTAGAATAAAATGTTATAGTGGTTCTGATCACTTATAGCTAAACTGTAATAGATATGATCTTTTTGTTTCTTTATAGGCTACTACAATAAATATTCTCAATGCTATGGGGGGGGGGGGCAGAAATGTTGATTAGAGAGAAAAAAGCTCACTGAATTATCAATGCATACTCTTTTCCGTATCATTAACATTCAAAAAGTGGACACAATGTATGGTGAACGTGTATTATGCGTTAGTGAAAATTTTCAGACATTCATTCCTACACGTTTTAATGATATGTCAGAAAGTGTGCTCGAGGATCTAAATCATAGTGGACATTCTCTATATCTAATTTATGAGGGTATAAAAAACAATAAATGTATTGTACATTCTGACTTTGAAGTTAGGTTAGGTTAGGTTAGGTAAGGTTGGATCTGGTTAGGCTAGGTAAGGTTAGGTTAGGTCAGGTTAGGTGAAGTTGGGTTAGACAGAATGGCTGTGGTATGAATCAAAAGCCAGCTCCTGTCAGTTTTGCCTCACAAGGTTGAGTGTACCCCATTCCAACCCTCAGCCTAGAATTAAATTTCTTGACAGAGCCAGGACTCGAACCCGAGCCTCCACAGTAACAGCTAAAAATGCTAGCCACTACACCATAAAGTAGGGGCAATATAAGTCTGGTCTTGATTGTACATGATCAATCAATAATTACCTAATAATAATAATAATAAATATTCCATTTAGCAACTACATAGCCGACCTCTCCCTGGGTTCCTTTACATGCCAACATCGTATGACATGCGTGTCTTAATTTTTGCCGCCTTTCAAAAAATCACTTACCACGACCAAGATCGAACCTGCAAGCTTGGAATTGGTAGTCCGACACAATAACCACTCACACACCGTGGCAAGCTATCAATCAATAATTACCTAATAAAATTAATAATAATAATAATAATAATAATAAAAACAATAAATATTCCATTTAGCGACTACACGGTCGAACTCCCCCTGTGACGTCATGCACGGTCTCAGAGTATGGCAGCCATCTTGCGCATTAGCCCCTGCCCCAGCTATGACTGGCCCCTCCATAAGAATAACATAAGGCTGGTTGCGCGTGGCCGCCATCTTGCGCATTAGCCCCTGCACCAGCTTCGGCTTATATTACGTACTAATGTTTCCAATCAAATAGTTGTAGAAATGGGTCACACCAAATACGATGGCAAGTGCTTTACGGTCTAGCTGACTGTAATTTCTTTCTGAGACAGTGAGTGAGCGCGAAGCATAGCATATGGGGTTTTCAACTCCCCCAATAGTATGGCTCAATACAGCAGCTATTCCTGTTGGGCTTGCGTCAGTTGTCAAAACAAGAGGTAAACTGGTATCAAACTGTGTAAGTGTTCTCTCACTGCAAAGTTCAGCTGTTAACTTCCGAAATGCTGACTCGCAATTTGATGTCCATGACCAACGTTCACCTTTCCGCAACAGACATCGGAGAGGATAGGAAATAGTCGAAAAATCTGGGATGAATCGGGAATAATAGGTAACAAGTCCCAGAAATCTTCTAACTTCATCAACATTAGTTGGACGTCTCATGTCTTGGATGGCGTGGACTTTCACTGGAGATTTGTTGATCTTGTTATATTCCACAATGTAACCAAGATATTCGATTTTCTCTTGAAAGAATGAGCATTTTCCTTTGTTTACATGAAGATCATAATTTGACAGTCTTTGTAGGCAGGATTGTAAATTTTGTATGCATTCTTCCCTCGTAGCTCCGTGGACGATTATGTCATCGAAGTAAGATTCGGTTTTGGGGAGGCCCTTCATCATTTGCGAAAGAATTCTGTTGAATTCGGATGGAGCCGTCTTTATTCCAAAACTGAGACGATGCATTCGGTAGGTGCCGCGGTGAGTTGAGATTGTCTGGATTATACTGCTCTCCTCATCAACTTTGATATGTAGGTAAGCTTTGAACAGGTCAAGCTTACAGAGGTACCTTGAACCACGGAGACTATGGAGGATCTCATCAATGCGCCGTATGGGGTGCTTTGCCTGTACTAACCTTTCATTTACCCCACATTTGTAATCGACGCTCAACCGAACTCCACCGTCTGGTTTTGGAATTACCACTAAAGGTGAACCCCAGTCACTAACGGCTACAGGAGAAATGATGCCATCTGCTTCCAGCAAATCCAACTCTTTATCTACGCGTTCCCGCAGTGCAAAAGGAACGTCACGTTCCTTAGTAAAGACAGGTGTAGCTCCCTTACGACGCTGGAGAGTGACTTTGAGTCCTGGAACGCATCCTACACTTTCCTGGAAGATTGGGGCGAAGTTGGTGAAAATGTCTTCAATTGAGTTCACAGAATGAAGGTGAGACTCTGAATGGGAGTTGTTCATTCCTGCATCAATATGTTGAAGATCAATACCTAAACCTCTTATCCATTGTCGGCTTAGAAGAGCCTCATGCCCGTCTGGTACAATATGCAATTCGCCAAGTATTTATCCCCAGTGGTACGCAACGTTGACAGAAATCTTTCCTTTTGGTTCAATAATGTTGTCCGAATAAGATCGGAATGCAATATTTGAAATTTCGATAGGCAGATCCAGATTTAGGCAATTGAAATCATTTTCGGCCAGCAAGGAAAATTTAGCACCGAAATCAACCTCGAAACGTTGAGATTTTCCATTTAGTGTGACAAAGATGAGGTATTTATCAGTATCAGGTACCATTTCGAACAAATCGACAACGTCACGTTGCTGTAGAACAGCTCCCACTTGGATGATGCCATATACATGATCAGAATTATTAACGAGGTCATCAGACAAAGCATGGAGTGATGATGGAGAACTGGAACCACTTGATCTGTTACGTGAGGCTGCCAACAAGGTTGAAATACATACTTTTGCAACATGACCGTCTTTTCCGCAAGCTTCACATTTAAGTTTGTTCCTATCAACCCGACAACTGTTTATTCTGGGGTTGTCTTTCCCGTATCTTATTCAGAGATTTTCTATGCCTAGAGCCTAGCAATCAGGCCTCCCTCTGAAACGCTGCCTTGAAGAGGTGGAGATTCTATTAATATCATCTGTGCTGAAACTTGAATGACTAGGGCTGGAGTTTTTTGCTAATTCTTTACTCTCAATTTTCGATGCTTCAAGAGCAATAGCTTTTGTCAAAATGTCTTCGAATTAAGTAGTACTAGATTGCAAAATGTGTTCACGTAGCCAGTCATCACGCAGGCCACGAATAAACTGAGCTCTGAGAAAAACGTCAGCAATGGAAACTGATTTGTCACACTCACATTTAACAGTGAACTCGCATTCAATAAGGTCACGTTGGGGTGCAGCAACATATTCAGCAATGGTTTGTCCTTGTTTCTGGTGAATGTTCAAAAAATAATGCTGGGAAACAACTGCACTTTTCTTATGAATGAGCATCTGTTTAAATGCTTTTATTAATTCGTTATAGTTTAGATTTTTGACTGGTTTATCGGGACCAAGAAATGCTGCTAAACTGTTATAATGTGTTGAACCAATGGATACACTTTCAGTAGAAGCTGAGCAATTTTCCCGTGGTCTGTGATGCCCTTCATGTTATAATAATTCTCAAACCGCTCTAACTAACACGTGAACCTTTCCCTGCCGGGATCGAAATTCTCAAATGGTGTCATGCTGGAGAAACTTACGGGAATTTCCGGTCGTATCTCGGAGCGAAAATGAGATACAAGCTGGGTCAGTAACGTTTGCTGTTGTACATGCAATGCATCCAGAAGTTGTTTGAACTGTTCGGTATCCATTTTCTCTTCTTGATAATTTTCGTTTTTCACTCGTCGCCAACTATTATAACTTTATATGATATGGAACGGTAAATCAATGGGAAATGCACGCACCTGTTATTGAATAAAATAATAGCAACCTTTAATCGAACTTGACTTATTAACAACATGTATATAATGGAGATTGATTGTAACACATAACAAAAGAGTAAGTAATTATAAGTACACGCAAAACCAAAGAACATATATCAGTCTCAATGTCCAAGCGACACCAACTCCACCTACATCAATATTATGAAACCATTGATGGTCATGACACTAATATATAAAAGTGAGATGGTATGTGTCTGTGTGTCTGTGTATTACTCGATCACCAAAGAACCACTGGTCCGATTTACATGAAATTTTACATGGAAGTAGCTGATTTACCCGGTTAATATATAGGCTACTTTTGATTTCAATATAATAATAATAATAACCCCTGGCACTACAGCCCGTGAAGAGCCTAGGCCTACCAAGCGACCGCTGTCCAGCAATTTGGCCTGCAGATATTGGGGTGACGCGTGATCAGCGCATCGGGTCCCCTCGGCCGTTAATCTTGGTTTTCGTGATCGGGGCACTGCCTCACTGACAGGCAGCTACTCAATTGTCCTCACGAGGCTGAGTGCACCCCGTTCCAGCCCTCACGTCAGTTTCTAAAATCCCTGACGGAGCCGGGAATCGAACCCGGGTCCTCCGGGTGAGTGGCAGGCGCGCTACCACATCACAGGGCCGGCTTTGATTTCAATACTTTGCGCTATTTAAAGATTGCGAACATTTAAGTGACGTCACGACACCCTTTGGTTTCAAACATTCATATTTCAATTTCAAATTCAAATAAAAATAGAACGCTAAGAAATAGAAAACTTTTGATGGCATATACTAGGTTTAATATTTAAATTTCTATCAGAATGGTCCTTATGACTTTTCATGTATCTCCAACTGTTAGAGAGTAAAATCTAATTGTGTGCTATAAAACAAGGTCAATGCAAAGCGGTGTAGCTGGACAAAATGCTCCATCCTAACTCTCCCTCCGCGCAGCACCTCGCCTATCCCCTGTTTTAACTGTCACCTACACATTTCAATTTATTTATGACCAGTAGCGAAGCAGGGGTACTTCAGCTAGTACCCTATAAATGGTATATCACTACAGTCTGTACCATTAAACTTTATTGTGTTTTGTGAGGCTTCTTCTTTAGCTCAGCTGATACTAAGGTGCGGTATGGTAGCGTAGTTAATCTAAAATATTGTTTGTGTGTGTTTATGAAGTATATTTCGCATTACAAGCCACTGCAATATACTGTTTATACCTTCCTCTTTATAACGTGCATATTGCTATTATTGTTTTTTCGTTGTTGTTGTTTTTTTTTCGTGTGGTCTCGTCAGAGGCTGAGTGCAGGTCTGTCTATTCGACGCCCGTGGGTGACCTGTGCGTCGGGATGAAAGATGGATTGAATGAAGATGAATGAAACAGGGCAAGGATGTGGAAGGAAGCGGCCGTGGCCTATCAGAAGGTACCGTCCCAGCATTTGCCTGGTGTTGAAAATGGGAAACCACGGAAAACCATTTCAAGGACGTCCGACGGTGGGGCCCGAACCCACACATCTACCGAGTCAGCAGAGAGCTTGGCCCCATGACCTAACGCTGCGCTTTAGCCAGCGTAGCCACTGCTGTCGGTGCCATTATTGTGATTGTATTCTACGAGCGGAAAAGATTAGCGAAATATGACTGTGTTTCCCGTAAGAATGCATTGTAAATATCAGTTGGCATGCGCCTGGCTTAGCCCTGCTGCGTCACAGCGTAGCAGCCAATGAGAGCGGGAGGCACCGGAGTGTCCTACCTTATAGCAGGGGTTCTCAAAGTCCCCTCCCCCCCCCCCCCCAGGAGGGCGTAGAGAGTGATAAACGGGGGCGCCGGCTTTGATTGAAATAGTTATATTTCATATTCTGTAACAAATATTACTATCCTCATATTCCTGAACCTATCATAGGCAGGAAGCTCCCAAGTCCATTCAAGAATAATAAACTCGTACCTTTGCTGTCTTATTTCACAAGAACTGACCAGTAGATCCTACCAGCAGGAATTCTGAGAAAAGGTGGCGAGTAACATTTCCCACACGGCTCCCTTTCACTCGCCACCCGCAGTGACATCTCCTTACCAAACACTTAATGACAATAAGCCGCTTGACAATGTGACAGCCACTTCCTTTCAAGAATGGATTCCAAGAATGGATTCTTGTATTTCTGCCGTTGCCGATTCGAAATCAGCTAGGCTTTTCCAGTCAGTTCAAAGACAGTGAGTGAACAGTTGAATTCTAGTGCGTGGTTAGCCAACTTCACAATAAACTGATACGAGTGGCGCCATTACCCATGGATAAGTGGCTTATTAGTAGTGGTAAAAAGAGACCCCATGAAAGTGATAGTGCTTGCCCTCCTTCGGAAAAAGAACAAGGTTCGAATTTAAACAAAGTCCATTGTTCTTCCGCGTCTACTTCTGCTCCCATCAGGATTTAAAATTCTACACACAAAGTGAAAGTGCGTAATTATCAAGACGATTATCTGACATTAGGCTTTACCAGCATTCTTTCGAATAATAATCAGGAACAACCTCAATGCGTTCTTTGTTTGGAGATTTTAGCAAACGACAGTTTGAAGCCTGTGAAACTTAAGAGACACTTGTAGAGCAAACATCCAAGCGCCACGAGCAACAACTAAAAGGAAATGTTAGATTCCTAGAAAAGCACGCAACAGTTCCTAAGAAAGAGCTAAGAGCAACCTTGGAGGTATCCTATTTAATTGCAAAATCCAAATCACCACATATTATTGGTGAGAAATTACTTCTTCCTGCAGCCGTGAAAATGTGCGCGATCATGCATTGAGAAAAATTCGGCGAGTGTTTGAAGTCGATACCGCTCTCAAATGATACAGTAACTCGTCGTATTGATGTAATAGCCTCTGACATAAAAAAAAGAGCAATTGCTACCACGTCTTCATGATAGCCCAAAATTTGCCCTGCAACTTGATGACAGTACTGATATCGTAAACAGTGCCCATAGTAGTAGGAAAAGAAACACTTTGAATATTGCATCTGCAAATGATGCAGTAAACCTTATTGCAATGCAGCAACATACATCGAATATAAAAAAAATATCTTGAGACCCGAATAACCGAAGTGTTACAACGAGTAGAATTCATTCATGGTTTAGTGCGAGAATTTTCAGAAGATCACTTTCCGTATGATCAAGATACTCTCGACTTGGGTAACAAAAGAATAAGAAATGTTAAAGATCCAATTCAAAATCAAGATGCGGTAACGTATTCTTTTCTTAAAACTCATGTAACAAATGAACTCGATGAAATTAAAAAATCTCTTTTGAATATAAACAGAGATGATGAAACTGTAGATATGTTAAATAGAAGAATAACAAACATATCTCAACCAATCGATTCGTTAGATGCAATAAACAAATATTACTTAGAAAACTTTGCTGCCTCTCGAAAAGATCTAGAAGACTTAATCACTAAATTTAACGAACAAAACTTTTTAAACGTAGACGATGGTGGAACTTTAGATATGATGAGTAAACGAATTACTCACGTAAACAATCCCATATACGATAACGATGTTGCAAATAAGACAATTGTTGAACAATATGCCGCTTCCCGACGTGAATTTGATCAATTGAAACAAACTGTAAACAATCTACAACATCAAAAACAAACAAATGTTGAGTTTCCTGTTAACGACCAAGATGTGACAAATAAACGGTTTGTAGAACACTATGCTGCTTCACGAACTGAAGTTAATCAACTAAAAGAAATTTTAAGCAATTTACAAACTCGTATTGAGGGTGTTGTGAACAATCTCAATATTGTTAAAAAAGAAGATCTTGAAAGTTATGCTGCTGAATCCAAAGAAGAATATAACAAGTTAAAAACTGAACTAGAAAAAATTGAGCATATGGTTAACAAAGAGCCACTCGAAAGTTTTACTGCATCCAAAGAAGAATATGGTATATTAAAAGATGAAGTAAAGAAAAAGAACTTATCGAAATTTATTCTGAAATTCTCCAACACACCATCAATCCATTCACCAGTATACACGCTTCATAATCATAACATACAGTACCAACTTCCCTACAAAGGCATATTAAAACCGATTTTTGTTTCACCAAGATCTCCAATTGTGTATGCAATTTTAAATATACGTCAAGAGATTGAACTGGATGGCAGTGATATTGTTGTTGAAGAGCAAGATGAAATTCAGTTTCGACTTAGAGACCCTAAAAACATAAAACTGATGATCTTCCTCTTCAAATCGATTTTGAATATACTATAAATAAGTAAAACAACCACAATTTCAGTTTAGTCATGGAGAAGAGCTCGAAGATTAAAGCTGAAAGTCGAGTAAGGGATAAACTTTCTCGCTTAAAAAAAGATGTTAAAGACAAGTATCTTTCACTTCAAAATGATGTTAGACGTAAAGAATTAGATATAGAGACTAACTTTAAACCAGTAACAAGTTCATTAGATCAACTTGTAGCTATTGCTAATACGTCAACTCAAAATAAAGAAAATCGAAAAAGAAAAGGAAAATATGACGATTCTGAATCCACTGCTACTTCAGACGAAGAAGATGGAGATAGCATCAAAATCATTTCACTACTTAACCACTACTTTGATCCGTTCATTAAACAAAACGTGGATAGAACATATGGTATAACGATAAGAAATGATAAACAATACTTGGGACGTGAACGAGTTTTCTTTGATAAAAAGTGGATAAAAGTTGGTGGTGAAAAATTTCCTATAACAGAAGGTCTACTTGAATTGATTCAAAGGAAAGTACCAGACCCCACTCTAATAGATAGGAGTGATTTAAGTTCATATTTGAAATTATTAAATGTTTCAAACGTGCACAAAAGAAATTATACAAGCAATGCAGCTCCAAGAGGAACGCAATCTTATAAGTATAGACATATAATTGAACCCCTTCTCACTGAAGACATATATAGAATTATAAAAACAGCAGATGAAAATGAAGAAGAAGCAAATACTACGATGCATACTGGATATGGTCAAAAAAAACACATCGCGCCACAAGCCATTTGGAAATTTGAAGGCGGAAACAATATTGAATTCGTTCACTGGAATGAACCAAACAAATTGGTATCAAGACTTAAAAAATTAATTGCATCGAAAGCTGCAGGTCACACAGGACTCGACAGCGAAATCTTTGCAATTGAAGAAGAACTAAGAAATGCAGGATATATTGAATAAAAATTCAAACGTTTGTAAAACAATGCACAGTATGTTATAAAACATTGTTTGGAAAATAACTATGAACGAAATCAGACGAGAAATTGCAAAAGAACTTCACGCACCGCTTAGGAAAAGGTTTAAAAGACGACGTGTTATTAGCAAAGGAATCGATGACCTCCATGAAGCAGACCTTGTGGACATGTCCAAACTTGCAAAATGGAACAATGGATTTAAATATTTATTAACCATTATTGACGTTTACTCGAAATATGCATGGGCAATTCCTCTTAAAACCAAAAAAGGAAGTGAGATTGTAAAAAGCTTAAAATTTGTTTATTCTCAAAGTAAAAGATTGCCCAATTATTTTCACACCGATCGAGGAACGGAATTTTATAACAGTGAATTCAAAACATGGTCTCAGAAACAAAATCTAAAGCATTATTCCACTGGCAGCTCCATTAAAGCGAGCGTGGTAGAAAGATTTAATCGAACTCTTAAGGAATCGATGTGGAAAGAATTCACAACACGAGGTTCTTACCGATGGGTACATATTTTGCCTGAGTTATTAGTAAAGTATAATCACAAAATACATCGCAGCATCGGCATGAAACCTATTGATGTAAAAAGAAACAATCCACCCAGCTTGCCAACACAATATAATGAAACTTTAAGAAAACCAAAATATAAAATCGGTGACATTGTAAGAATATCAAAAATCAAGAAACACTTCACTAAAGGCTACGAAGCTAATTGGACAACGGAATTATTTACAATTTATAAAGTTCAAAATACTAATCCACGAACATATCTTTTAAAAGATAATAAAAATTTGCCGATATTTGGAGCGTTTTATGAAGCAGAGTTACAACGAACAAAACATCCTAATATTTACTTAGTCGACAAAGTACTACGTAGAAAAGGAACCCGAGCCTTCGTATCTTGGCTTGGATTTGATTCAACTCACAACTCATGGATCCCCAACAAAAATATCTTCCAATTACAACAGTGTAAGTTTTGTTTTTTTATTCCTCGCAAAAATATTATTATTATTATTATTATTATTATTATTATTATTATTATTAATGTGGTCTCTATATATATATTTCAGCTCACTAAAACCAACACACGCAAGAAAGAAAAGAATGATTGTACTTACCCGTGCACAAGACCAGCATATTTCAACTCTGCAAACAACACAGCATCTTCAATTCTCCGCAGCTTGTTGGAAAAAGAACTACTTACCACTTTAAGAACGAAGATCATATCATTTTTCACTATTTCATATTATATAATTAATGTAAACCACAAATGATCAAATAAATATATTTAAAAAAATTACACTGCACAATTTTAAAAAACAACCACTGTCCACCGTCCATTTAATTCACAATTTGAACTTCTTCATCCATGTCCTCTTCGACACGCTCCCCAACACTTCCATCTTCTTCTCTTTCTTCTCTTTCCTCTTCTTCTTCTTCTTCTTCTTCAGCTAGAAGAGGAGGAAAGCACGCCATTACATCTTGCAACCTCAGAGTTGCATCACCGTCACTAAACATTCTAAGTCTGTTTATCATGACCTCTAAAATCCTGTCTGTTAATCCATAAAAGAATATCTCCTGACAGTAATTGTTGTCTTTAAAGATTTCGGATATTTCTATATTGATAAGTTGTTTCTCCAACGCGGTGAAGATATTGAAGATGATATCCTCTTCAGCTTTTCTTGATGAGACGATGACATTAAAGTTCATCCTCCTCGCTTGGTCTGTAAGGATCCTGATCTTTTTCAGCTCCATCAACTTCTCTAACAATGTGCTGAACAAAGACATGGTGAACTAGTGAGTGCATCATGATATAAAACTCAGTGTTATATACTATGAAGTTAAAGCTGCAAAGAAGCTCTTTTAAACATATTCACATGGATCTCTGGGAACCGACATCCAATCTCGTTCTCACTTTAAAAATTACACACTTGAATAATAACGTCTAGGAATCTAAAAACAAACAGATCAAGATTCATTTCACACACTCAAAGATATACATGACATATAAAACACTGTAACCAGATTGAGATCATGAAGCAAGCCGAAACACAAAAATGTTAACATCATTTAAATTAAACAGACATAACATAGCGACAACGAGTAACACAAGTTCACTCCCACGCTCTGGTGATATATGCTGTACTTAAACAGAGTCTAGCTTACAACGCCAATTTACTTATTTAGCGAGCGCGAGCAAAAAACTTTAACAACCATGCGTCACATGTGCGGAGAGTGCGGGCTGGTCTCACGCCTCGCCCGCACGGCGCGAGCAAAAAAAAAACGGAACAGATGCACGCCACATGTCTGGTAGCGAGCCAGCTATGTCGACCGCCTCGCCGTACACTCTCATTCAAAAGTTATGACACCCAAGACTCTCTCCACTTCCTTGAACAATTACCTAAATATAATTCAATAATCAATCAATAATTAATAGTTATGATACACAACTGACCTCTGCTGTCCTCTCCATGCGAACACAAGGCGTGGTGGTCATCCTAGCCATTAGCCAATCACCTGATCCCACCTGGACCACGTGCTCGCTCTAAGGACCCATGACGTCATCGCGATTACGCAATTTCTGGTCGTGATGATGCAATATTCAAAGTGTTCCTTTTCCTACTACTGCCCATCTTCTTGTTTCTGTACGCTACTGTCATGAAAATAAATGCACGAGGATTTTCTATTTTGTAAAGCTCTGGAAGGGCAGACTACAGGCTACGATATTTTTTCTCTTGTGATTTCCTTTTTTATTGACAACAATCTCTCGTGGACAAATTGTGTTGGTATATGTACTGATGGGGCGTCGGCATTTACTGGAACTAAAAAGGGTTTCAGAGCAAGATTGAGTGCTGTTACTAATTCTGTAAAATTCACACATTGCATGATACACAGGGAGGCATTGGCTTCAAAGGTACCGGTACTACAACCGGAAGTCAATAAAGTGCTGAACGATGTAATTAGTTTTGTAAATTTTGTGAAAGCAAGAGCTTTACACAGTCGGCTATTTTCCATTCTTTGCGAGGAGATGGAATGTACACATGATTTCGCTTCTATTGCACACGGAGGTACTGTACCTTTTTTCATAAAGTTTTTGTCCAGATACTGTAAATAGTTACGACAGGAGGCGCGACGCAGTTGAGCTCGCGAGACAAGCCATGCTATGCAGCGCAGAGATTATGAGAAGTATCATTCGGCTACAGATCGGGAGTCACGAGCATTTCCGAAGGGCTGACCCGTAGCCCGGCCGATCAATACATCCATACGTGACGTCATGTCGTACATCGACCACAGCTAGAGGATTATCTTTACTGATATGAAGCAAATCAGAGTTATTAAAGACATTATGAAGACTGTAGAATGTGTATTACCATAGCAGAAAGCTATTTTATATGAGAAATAGAACCTAACAAGTGAAACGCAGGAATAACATCTATATGATCAAAACTACAAACGAGATAATGACATATCGATATATTTATACAGGAAGGGAGAAGGGGTAGCTACCCGTGGCGTGTCGCAGTCAGCGGGAGAGACTCACTCGATTTCCAGTTGTCAGATGTGCTTTTACGGAACTCGGCCGGTGAGCTGTTCGCTAGTGCCAGGCGAGTTGAAGTTCCAACGTGTTGAGGCGGCCAGCATTATTCTCGGCTAGGCCCAACGCTTTTCAAAGTGTGTTTTCTCCGGACACAGTTGTATGTCTTAACAAGTGACCGTGTACCGTGTGCGAGTATTTACCGCAGCTACCATATCATAATGGAATTGAAACTTGTAGTACAATTCAAATGCAGATTGTCGAATTGAGAAAGAAAAACTAGTTCCCCAATCACTCCTTTACTTGGTGGTAGGACCTGGGTGGGGTTTTCGCCGGGCATTTTCAGGTTCTACGATCCAGTGATCACCGAGGGATTTCACCAGGTATTGGTAAGTGGTTTCGGGTACATTACGTTGGTTGTCTCGTGGTCGAGTCCTTCGTCGCGTTGTGGAGTTGAAGAATGAATTTCGTATTTTCCTATTGTACAGCAGTCCTACACTCGCAACCCTGTTTCTGGATGAAAAATGGCTTCTAATACTGTGCTACTTGGCTGACGTATTTGAAAAACTGAATGAACTTAACGTGTCACTTAAAGGACGAAAGAGTAATATATTCATTTTAAGCCACAAAGTGCTTGCTTTTAAGAGAAAACTTGAACTTTGGAAAGCCGCAAAGGTAACTGTGAGATGTTTCATTGTCTGAATGAATTCCTGGAAGAAAATGAGTTAGATATTTGTCAAATTAGTGGAATTGTCGTAGAACACCTCCAAAACCTTCGTAAAAATTCGAGGGTAGATTTCCACAACCTTCAACTGAGAATGACTGGATTCGCAGTCCGTTTGAAACGAACGTAACAGCCTACCTGCCAACGGCAGTACAGGAGGAACTAATAGAACTCTCAAGTGACAGAATACTTCGAAATGAATTTAAGTCGAAGTCTCTTGAAAATTTGTGAGTGCAGATTCGGAATGAATATCACATTTTATCAAGAAAAGCAGTGAACCTGTTATTACCCTTCGCATCAATTTACTTGTGTTAGTCAACATTTTCCGCAATGGCATCCGTCAAGACGAAGCATCGGTCTCGGCTGCAGCTGGAAGGGGATCTGCGGGTTGCTGTTTCAAACATCCAACCAAGACTGGATTTACTTTCATCTCAAATTCAAGCTCACACATCACACTAACTCCGTAAGTGTCTGAGAATTACCGAATTCTGGTCCATGTACACTTCTATTCTCCTGTTTTACTTTTTCATAGGTGAAGAGTTTTAACATAACAATTTTCAAATTCACAGTGAAATGTTGAAAATTGTATATATTATTTCTATTGTCATTTATAAGTCACGAGCTTTCAAATATGAAAAGCATTACTGAACAAAGGTGTCACAGATAAAGAGCTAATTAGTGAAACAAACAAAATTTGCTCAATTCCAATAACTGCACGTGCAGCAGTTGTTTTTATTTTTATAAGCAAAAGTAATACATATGCAAGACTTTTTTAATACAAAACGTTGTTGTACTTTGATGTGCTCTAAGAATAATGACTTGTGTGTTGTTATTATTATTATTATTATTATTATTATTATTATTATTATTACCGACAGTAGTGGCTACGCTGGCTAAAGCACAGCATTAGGTCATGGGGCCAAGCTCTCTGCTGACTCGGTAGACGCGTGTGTTCGAGCCCCACCGTCGGCCGTCCTTGAAATGGTTTTCCGTGGTTTCCCATTTTCAACACCAGGCAAATGCTGGGACGGTACCTTCTGACAGGCCCCGGTCGCTTCCTTCCACATCCTTGCCCAGTTTCATTCACCATCATTCATTTCATCTCTCATTAACTCCTCTCATGAGGTTGGCGTCAGGAAGGGCATCCGGCCGTAAAAACCATCGCCACAAAGACTTCCATCGCATCTCATCCCCGACCCTGTTAGAAAACGGGAATAATAAGCGGTAGACACACATACATTATTATTATTATTATTATTACCGGTATTATTAATGTAACTGGTAGTTGAAATCCTAATTAGGTAGTAGCATACACCGTAGACCTCGTGTAATTTTTTGTTGTTGTGGGAAGTAGCCTATGAGAAGTGCTAACAAAGAAAATGAGAATAGGGAGTGTCGAAATTTTTGGTCCATGCGAAGAACTTGCAAAGGCCCTTCAGAGCCCATGTTATACTGCCACAGGAGCAAAGCAAGCTGCTCTGATTTTAATGTCGGCAATGAAGGCTCTTCGAACGACAGAGGAGTTTGATCGTATTTACTAGGAAAGCTACGTTTATGCTACGGATATAGTGGAACGTGACTGCTCTTCTTTACCAAACCCTAACCAAAAAGTTTCCGAAAACCACGCCACATCCGAACCCGACGATGAGGAGGAAGAAGCCGAGGAAAAGCAAAAAAAGAAGCAGTAGCAGAGCAAGAAACCCAAACCTGAACAAAAACTTCCCAAAAAAAAACGGCAGAGGAAAATTCCGAAGCGTTTAGAACAAACGAGCAATCCAGCTCCTCCAGCAAGGCTCACAGATCAAGAGGAGCTTAGAAAAGATTACTTCTCTATTCTGGACCTCCTTTTGAATGATGTAGAAGAAAGATTTAACCAGAAAGGTTTTGACACTTTGGCGAGTATTGAAATTATTCTGATTCAGGTGCCCCGAAACTCCCCCGAAAGGAAGACAGGACAGCCCCCCACCCCCTTAGTGCCCCAAGGTCTAGATTTGTTTAGGCTACCTGGGAGACCAGGGGAAGAGGGGGCTTGATCAGAATGACCATTGAGCGGAGGGCTGGGAGGTTAACCAAGAGGGTGGTTTTCAGTTACTGCCCTAAAGGAAATAATCATGTAAGCAAATTAGAAAACAAATAAAATCGGATATATTTAAAATAAAAGGGATTACATCAGAGGCAGGGGCACACATAAATAAAGCACTGGTCCTAAGAAAAGGTTGGAGGTCCCCATGAAATGAACTGGTCAATCCAGGGCAACACGAGGCCCGAGGGATAAATAAACCAAGACAGAACTAATGGCTCAGGGGAGCGGAGCAAAACTATTAAATCAAATGCCCAAAAGAGGGGCTGGCAAGCGGCAGAACGTGGCGTCTGAAACCACAGAAGTTATTAAAAAATCACAAGCTAGTGATACAATCAAAGGGGTGAATTAAATACCAAATTACCTAGGAAGGTTTACTGAGCCAAAGGCTCGGAACGAAACATTGCAAGCAAAGCAATGGGGGGAGGAAAATTAGGCCTAGCAAGGCCTGCGTGAAACAACACGCCAACAATGGAATGGTCATAGCGGACAACAATTGAAGGGAATGCCGCCGTAAAATTAACTAAATACCTCACCAAAATTACATGTTTAATTGTATTCCAAAATGTCCTTTTGAAGTTGAACCAAATTTAAATTTTAATGCAAACAGTTAGGTTGGCGTCCCATTTACAACTTACGGATTGTGGCAACCATGTAGCAAATGAGTAGCATTTTGCTAGCTAACGAAACAGTTCTGAGTTTCGGGAATAAGACGGAGTAAGTCTTTTCATCATATGTTGAATATTAAACTAGTAAGATGAGAATTGCAGAATCAAATAGATTAGATTTGTGGTACCACATTAGAAAGTTCAAAATCTAAGGACGCTTGGTTTTCGCCCGTACTGAAACGAAAATATTTAATAAAAGAAAAATCTCCATCGGGAGTGAAATAGCTCAAAATGGATGGCGCAATATGCACTAAAAGGAACAGTCCACAGTACCTTGTAATTGGCCCATTTCCCAATACATTTCTAGTGGTCGGCTACCGAGTGCCGACCACACACACTTTCACACTACATGGCTCCAAACTAATAGCGTCTGATGCCAAGAATAGCTTCTCTAGCTCTCAACAACTATGTAACAGTGTCAGAACAGGCAGGGCCAATAGGAAGCCCACAGAGAGTAGCACAGCGTACACACGGCCACAGCAGCCATTTTCTCGGTGGAAGACGTGCCTGGCAAGGGGAGGGGGAAGCGGGAAATACAAAGTACAGATAAGTTCAAAAGTTTTTGAGCTCTCTCCCCGGGAACGGCAGATCCGGGGGAGAGGGGGTGGAGGCGAAATAAGTGGCAGTCAATAAACTGCCACAGCTTCCCCTCTGCCAACGAAGACCTTGGGGTGGAAGGAGAGGGCGCCAACATGGGGGCGTGCCCCTAGAGTTCATTTCAATAGTTGCACACAGCAGTAGTGTAGTCACTCGCTCATGTTCTCGAGTAATGCATGCTCCACCAATGAGCGTATGTTCTTCGAAAATTTGCATGCTATCCCAGTGTACCAGTCCAGTACTTATCTTCAAGATGCCCAGCAGGGCCAGGACGACCAGGTAGGTATCTCCTTCCGAACTGCCAGCAGCCATCAGGATCCACCACCAGATGATGAAAATCGTCGGGTCCAACAGTGACGGGACGTCTCTGGCCACTGCCCCCATAGTTGTGAAGTTTGCACCCTTCACACAGGACCACAGCTGAAACAAATCAAAAACCAGCAGCAGACTGCTTCCACACAGCAGGCGACTCGACAGAACAAATCGAGCCGAATTCTTCCTGTCACAAACAAGAGCGAAGATTGTAGGGGAAGGGTCACCAGTTGAACGTGACCACTCGAAGAACTCACTTGGGAACAACACTTTATTGGAAGGAGGGCATAGCACACTTTGTGCTCACTTGTGACGAAGGCCTCTCTCATCACTATGAGGGGTCATCACTTGGCATGACCAAAGCACACGCACGCACCGCTTGAGCAAAAGGTTAAGTTACAATTTACTTTAAGAAATTAACACCAGTTATAACTTCAGGAAAACCAACAGAACAAAACATGAAAATGTTACCAATTAGGGGTGTGGAGGACTTCCCACTTAAACTCATATTAAATTAAATGTCTGAAGGACATCCTAAGGTTCACACACTAAGTATCAGAAATGAAATTAGCGGATGCGCCACGTGAAATACAGAAAGCTCCGAGAGTGACTGGGTGACTCGGCTCTCATTACAGGTAGACCACCACAGGATCACTTACCAACATGCCTTCCGAGTGGCCCTAATAGTACAGTCATTTACATTTAATAAAAGTACTTGTCTCAAACGCACTGACAACAAGCAGGCTCTTTACTCCTAGGAACGCCCATCAAGAGGGCAGAGAAACCAAGGATGATACAACAGGACCAAAAGAAAAATGATTCCCGAAAACGCTGCTCGAAGAATTATGGAAATTCAGGACCAATACCTATAAGGCAGTAAATTTAGAAACAACAAAAGCAACGCTTCAGGACTTCTACTCAACAGCTGCACTCTAACTCGCAGACAGCCAGGGTTGCCACAGCAACAACATACACACACACCACATCCGGACCAAAAAACACTCACTCGCGCACACAGGTTGCTTATAAAATGCACACACAACAGTGCAACCATCACCTCAGCAGCCCGATCAAATCACACGAGAACAGTGTGACACCTTGCAACAAGGCACCTTGCGCAGCCGAGCTCTCTCAGGCTAATCATCGTAAGAATCACCGAGCAAACTTAGGCAATACCATCAACACCAAGCACCACCCAGCAAACTCAGGCGATACCATCAACACCAATACCACCGAGCATACTCAGGCGACGCCACCAACACCAAGCACCACCGAGCAAACTCAGGCGACGCCACCAACGCCAAGCACCACCGAGCAGACTCAGGCGATACCATCACACCAAGCACCACCGAGCAGACTCAGGCGATACCATCACACCAAGCACCACCGAGCAGACTCAGGTGACGCCACCAACACCACCTTACTCGATACGGTTCATCACACCGACCAAGTACGACCTCTTTGGTCCAACCAATACAAGTCTTCTCACACAGAGACTCCAAAGAGAATGCTGATCAGGCGACCAGCATCAAGAAATTTCCCCCCATAATTAAAAAACACAAGTCTAACCAAAACCTCGAAGCTGCACCTTCCTGCAGACCAGGAACTTCCTTTTAAACTCCAGCCTTCATGACTAAGTTGCTTCGACAATCAGACCTTGCAAATTCCGAACCTGGCCAGAATCCAGTCGTCTCTCGGTAGGTCTGGATCATCTGCCACATGCTCCAACGACAAGAGAATTCTAAAATCAACCCAATTAGGAATGCCAGCCTGGCAAGGAAATCGCTCACACCATGGAGCATGACAGGGGGCATCCACTCTCGATGACCATAAGAGGCAATCCTAACCTCAACAATAGACCTTACACAGGTACCAATTCAAGACAAGGAATTCAGCATCCTGCACTCGACCAACTAAGGGTCCACGACCTCAGGGAACAACCCATCCTGATACTCAAGGTAACCTCAGGGAATGAACCATCCTGGGCTACTAAATCATGACAGGGAATCAACCTTCCTGCACTGGCCTGAGACACGACCCAATGAAAGCACAGGGAAACACCATCCTGGCTTACTTACTTCAAACCCAAAAAAAGGGAATAATCATTCTGTATTGGTCAACACAGGCACCAACACAAATACTTCGACAAAAATGACACCAACACACAAATCGACATTAGCGGATAGGAGCCAATCCTTGAACACAAAAACCCTAAAACATAAATTACACTCCAACACTGGTACCAACAACTAACCGACGCTTGTCGACAGGAACCACAAACAGAATGCACGAACAAGACCCGACATCAACACACTAGAGGGGAGAATCCCTCATGTCGAGCATAATCGAACAAGGACGCAATAAGCCAGTCGACCAAAAGGATAGACAACATGACACCGGAGGACACAGGAGGACCAAACGGAGACAGGCGCCCGCCCAAGGAAGCACACGGTAAGTCAAAAAAGAACATAAAAGAAATAACCCTAAAATAAAACAACAGCGACAACCATTCACTCACACCAGGTCCCAGCGCGTTCTTCCAATCAACTCCTTAAAAGGTCCAAATTTCAAAAAATGCGGTCCGCTGAAATAAAAATTTTTAGACAACTCAACTCCATGTGTCACCAACTGAAAATTAAAATAAATTTCTACGCCCAAGAAAATCGAAAGAACAGGACCTCACGTCCACTCTGCACACAGCAGAAACAGCACACCAGCAGTAAGTCGCACCAACTACTGATCACGTCAGGTAGATATCAGCTCCAAAGTTCACGGGGCTCTACGAACCAAAACCCGGAATAGAACGACCGAAAGCAACAACACTTCTTCGCCGGCACTGCGTCAGGCTAACAGGAAGAGTTTACAAACACTCAAAACCAAAAAGGAAGAAACCTAGAAGTACCAGCTTGACAATATCTGCACCACTCATACCAGGCTGGAACACTCGTTAAAACAGCTGGCACACGTAGCATTCACCAATCATGGCTCAAAACACACTCAAGTGCACCAGTCATACAACCCATAACGATCGAAACAGAATTACAAGAAACCTCCTACTGAAAGAAAGAAAACGGAACTACAGGATGAAGTTACGATTCGCCAAAATACCATAGAGAAGCTCAACCCTAAAAATGAGACCAATAACCAAACAACACGAAGTTGTAGCTTCGACACAAAACAGAGCTTCATCAATTGGCCACTTTGCATCGAACCAACCCTACATGCCACTTCAGGAGACTCGAATCGGGTAACACACACTATGTACACCCTGCGTCTGGAATCTAACAGAAATAGTCACACGACCCTGCCGATCCAGACGACAGTAGGTATTCCAGCGAGATACACATCAACATACCGACGTATCCAAGAAAATCAACGCCTGAAAAATTAAAATGAATTTCGACCTAAGATATTTCCCCAGAATTGACATTACAACGCAGATCCTATTCTGCATTCCCAGAAAACTATTTAAGCAAAGCTAACTAGCACGCACACGTCACACAGCAACACTATCAGCTTCCATGTTTACAGTTGGCAGGCCTGGTTGACCAAACACAACAGACACTCTTGGTACTCCAGGTTCACGTTGAACATAACCTCAGGCACGAGGTCATAAGAATGAGATTCGAAAGGGTCAAAAGGTACACAATACTTCAGCACTAAGTTCTACAATTCCAAGGCAGTTAGCACTTCGTAGCTCCTAACACAGCATCGACACTGCTGGCTGGCAGGTGTACGGTATGTACACAGATAATCATATTACACTCACGTTCCCTGTAAGGCAAAGCGTTTGACCCAGCAAACAATAGTTGAAGGATCTACTTCAAGATTTACAGGATCAATAGCTACTGGCAACAGCTACGTTAGTAGAGCAGGAGTACCACTACAATAAAACTAATGTTGGACTTTAAAATTAGCGGATGACACCAAAAAATAGTTCACAGCACAGAACGGTGCGTTAAGAAGAACTACAGCGTCTGTCATATGGCACGCAGCCAGAACAATTACCACAGATAACCTTAAACAGTTGGCAACACAGCTAAAACATAGCTTTCACGTTTCAAGATGCAACACGCTATAAATTCACTGATACAGCTTTCACTTTGCTCACTGCCAGAAAAATTAAAGGTACTGTACCCGATAATCCGGAAAGGATCCTGTTGGAATATCCATTGCCCCCGCTGGATTGCCTATTTCTAATTGCTCCAGCAAATACAACATTAGAAATCGCTTCCAACATGGTCTTTAGGGATTTACAGACAGCAGTTACATGAATATTGTGGATCAACAACCAACTACACGGGGCACTCACCTTTACTTACCTCGGGGACTGGGACTCAGCTTCGCCTACACTACATCCACAATACTCTGCTCCTTATATTTAAAATGAATCACTCCAACAACAATGGAAAACAATCTGAACAAATGTATTAACAAAAAGGTAAACTAATCTACTATAAACAAAATAACAATAAATGAATTTAACAATTAACATTAAATTTAAAAACACGCAAACATTCACACCTCCTTTCAACTCTACATATTACTACAATGCTGTATTAAAAATTATGAGTATACATCTTGGCTTGTTCTAGGCCTACACAGCGTACAAATAAAAACGTTTAGTGAAGCCTCTGAATGGCATTCCAGACACCTGATTTCATTCACAAACCTGCGTTGTAGAACGCTCGTGCCGTGGCTTTGTTTCATGAATGAAACACCGGCACCACGCCGTACACAAAACTGGTTTATACAATAAATAGAAGGCAGTTGGTCTACATCTGCTTAAATATTATGTCATCGCTCTCCACTACTAACGGTGACTCATGCTTGCTAGCCCACAGAGACTGCAGGTGTGTGCATTTATAAAACACGTAAAAATTAACATTTAGATCTTACAAAAGTTCATATAACTGCTCTGATTCTTCACCAATCATTCTAAAATGTTTATACACACTTTCATTCGCACTCCGTTGTTGTTCTAGACCAATACGGTTCCAAATCTTCTCTTAACAATGAATAATCATTCACACCAAAACATCCGCTCATAAAACACACACTATTCCAAAACAATTGATTAATAAATCCTATTAAATTATTTAACTAATTAAATCATTTCCACAAAAATTATTTACATGTAATATGTTTATAATAATCTCCATTATCTAGTGCTGCTAACGTGACACTTTCGAGATTCCAACTTCTCGGTTACAATATAATTCTTAACTAAATATATACACTGGTTTTTCACATAACCACTCTTTTATAACGTTCTGTAGTTTTAATATACTGCATACACCTCGTCTTATATAGGTTTCATTATATTACCGGTATAATACAGTCGACTGATTAAGGTGAACTGTACTTAATTACATAAATTCGGGTTTAATAAAATTTAATAATTGTATTATAGACGTGAGTAGACTATCTTTCTCAAGTTGTATTTCCGCTGAAACCCTCCTGTTAACACCGCTAAGTCGTTAATTCCCAAGAACTGGACTACTTGTATACAACGGCTCTTATCATGATACATGCCTTTTTTTATCAAAGAACAACAATGCTTTGACTTCCTTAAAATGCAGAATTCCCTCGCCTGAGCACTCCATAGCTCTACAAAACCTCATATAACAGTATACATGGCATAAACAATTATCATCTACTATGTTAAACAATAATCAAAAGTGATTAATTGTTATTAACATATCTTATGTAGGAACTTCTCTCAAATACTGGCATGACCCTCAGTATCATTGCACATGATTACTGGACTACAATTATACATACGTAAGTTCTTCAAACGAAACTTCCAATTGTAATGAACGATATTAGACAATCCTGATTAACCTCCTAACGTTTACTCCACAACAAGATAATTAACTGTTAACTCGTCTGTCGCTAATACATGTAATAAAAATAATACTCCTGTTTCATCTCACTCGTCTAGCTATAAATTGTTTATCGATGTAATATCATGTCGACAAAATGACTTGATGGTACACAAATTGGATAAAATAACACACATGTTATTTATAGTGTCAGATAGAATTCAATCCTGACCGGGATAAACTAGCTTTGAGTTCCTAGCCAAAGATTTGAATAATCTTCTATCAAAAGGTATTTCCTCTAACATATTAAATGAACAAAGCTCTTAGCTTTACAGATAATAAGAAAGGTTTGTCAATGTCTTAATGTTTTTCCACTCTAAAAAAGAATGTTCATAGGAATTAAGACTTCGGTCTTATCAAACGACTAGTATTTCTTAGATCGTCGATAGTTTATGTACAATAATGATATAACAATATCATTCGATGTTTCTTCTTTTCTTGAAGTAATATGTCGTTACATTAAAGTGCTCAAATTAAATTTAATAAGAATTTAATTTGAAGCTATGACACAATGTCAGAATACTTGGTTTAAATGAAATTATTAAAATTCGAGAGTCAAAACCACTAGTCTCCTATGAGGCAATATGATTCCTCAAGCAAAATTTTAAAGTCAGTTCCACAACTGATCCGCAGAATAAAATTGAAAAATAGATGAAATGCACTTCTAAATAATCTTGCAGCATAAAAAAAACTCAACACACATCTGAAGTGTAAAATACCTAAAAGCACTGAAATACATAAAGTGTGAAAATATAGAAATATGGAATAAGATCACCGAAAATATGGAATAAGATTGCTGGCTCAGAATGTCACTAATCAAGCTCTATATAACAATTGAGGTACAGTAATACCTTATTTAGACGAAAACTTGAAGATCAATGTAAGTATTGCCACAATACTTGGGATGTTTCCTCAGTACAAGACACTGATATGGATCTGCATTCGAACCTCGGATCTGCGACCTCAGAGATAAGAAACGTCTCTCTCTGGAATTCACCAACATTCTTCTGGGCTCGAACGACATCCTTCTGGCAAATTCTTGTGTGTTGCTGGGCTACCTTCCCTAGCATCTTGACAAATCTCTTCTGTAAAGTCTCCATTCTCCGTCGTAAATATGTATCGGCTTCATCATTGGAATATAATTATGGAAATATTCATATAAATAGTGAATTAAATGTTTCCATTGCTAATTGATGTTATATTAGTGTTCGTAGACAGACGAAAATGCAAAAGATGGACCGTACACTACGTCTGTATTCAAGAATACGTTGTCTAACGAAGCTCCATTGTTGTATCTTAACTCCTGTTATCGAATATGTCTCTGGCGCATGACTGTTTAGTTCATCATATCAACAATATTAATTAAGTTGAATGATAATGTTTGAAGAATATTTATAGTCATCCTGTTAATGTTTATGTGTTGCGCCAATATTAAAAGTCATCCGCCACTGTTCACTTGAACTGCGTTCGTCAACTACACTTTGCAATTTATAATGATCTTCGGCTCTATTTCCAACACATTTGGAAATCTATCTTGACAGGCTGATATTATCGAAACGGTGAATATTTAAGCGTTCGACTTTCCACACTATATAGTAGGCGTCCTGTTCTTAATAAATGTTCACTTATTTAACTTCAAATCTCTATATTATATGAGATATAATCAATACTATGTTCCTCGCAACTTCACGTAGAATGGAAGTGCGGTGATCTCTACCGTTCCACCTTGCTATACTCGCGTCTCCACAAGTCGACAGTCGTCGCACTCGGACTAAGCTTTGGGATCTCCGTTAACCCAGTAAAATCACTTCCTCACTCTTCAAAGTCTGCTGGAATAAGAACCTCGATCCTTGGATCTCCCTCTCCAAGTCGAATTTTTGGCGGCTATATCAATCTCCCACCATAATTTTAGCGCGTAGATTACTAATGCTTATTACTGCGTAGATTAACCGATCTGCGGTTTTTAAAGTATCAGACATAATTTCTCTTAATATTCTCTTCATTACCAAATAAAAAAATCTTCTTCTAAGGGCCTAAATGCAAAATTTCATCATGTTGTGTAATTAAAGTTGATCCCGTCTTCACTAAGACCTCTCCTCATTGGCTGTGGACTGGGATCCAATAGCATAATTTATAACATTATTTATAATATTAATTCCCAAACTCGCTGTTGCTATGCTAAGAATAGCCTTCTAGAAGCATCCATTGTGCAATCTATCACGTGATCGGGCTCTCCCAAGTCTCGAGCTTGTAACACTACCCTCTCGTGTCACACTTCCAGAAATTATATTTGCTAGTTAAATTTTATCATGGGGACGGAAAATACTCTCATTTTGTCCCTGAATAATTCAATTTACGGGGGCAGTACGGCTTTCACTCGAGTACCAGCCAGAAAATCTTACTGTGACAATAAAGTCAACACATGAACATCGCAATAAACTGCGCAATCCGCGATACAGCTGGGCACAACTTCCAGATAAAATATATTGACAACACACGGTCATAACTTTGGCAACAACACAGCCACTTGGCTACACAGCCTGACACTTAAGCTTTAAATACAGCTCAATAACTGCAGGAACATTACTGCGACTTCCGAAAAATGGCAACATGGCCAGAACAATCTTTCCACTAAATCACAATTGACATCACGGCCAGAATAATCACTTAATTTCACCAGAACGTAGCACGTAGCAATTCAGGGCGTCAGCACGACCACTTCACACGCAGATAAGCACGTAGGCGATGAACACACCAAAACACAGGGGAGGAGTTGAGCGCTATACTTGTCAACCGTGTAGAAACTAGGCACAACAGTCTACAGGTAACATCAAAACTACTAGTACTAAATATGACTCACCACGGCGAGGTATTTAGTTGCAGAACAGCAACTCAGCAGAGAAGTAAAGAAAGCAGCAACAGCCGAGCTCACCGAGCTCTAGGGAAACTTTCCTCATTTACACTCATCATAACAGATGTAATAAGCATCACAGCTTATGCTCAAAGTATTTGTGGTGCACCATTTGGCACGAGACCATGAAAAACAAGGAAAGAGACAGAAATAAACAATGCACAAGGCATACACATACAACATATCAGGATTTCCTAGCCTTACTGATTTTAAATTACATAAGTTACAATTACTTGCCCCACAACGAAAAAACATGAGCACAGAAAAGGATAACTTAGGTTAGGTAACCCAAAATATCATCAAAGAGAACACGAGGTAGGCGCAGCAGCGGAAATCTAAAATCGACAACCACGATACTGCATAACCACCTATTGTCCCGAAACTCCCCCGAAAGGAAGACAGGACAGCCCCCACCCCCTTAGTGCCCCAAGGTCTAGATTTGGTTAGGCTACCTGAAGACCAAGGGAAGAGGGGGCTTGATCAGAATGACCATTGAGCGGAGGGCTGGGAGGTTAACCAAGAGGGTGGTTTTCAGTTACTGCCCTAAAGGAAATAGTCATGTAGGCAAATTACAAAACAAATAAAATCGGATATATTTAAAATAGAAGGATTACATCAGGAGGCAGGGGCACACATAAATAAAGCACTGGTCCTAAGAAAAGGTTGGAGGTCCCCATGAAATGAACTGGTCAATCCAGGGCAACACGAGGCCCGAGGATGAAATAAACCAAGACAGAACTAAATGACTCAGGGGAGTGGAGCAAAACTATTAAATCAAATGTTAAAAAGAGGGGCTGGCAAGCGGCAGAACGTGCCGTCTGAAACCACAGAAGTTATTAAAAATCACAAGCAAGTGATACAATCAAAGGGGTGAATTAAATACCAAATTATCTAGGAAGGTTTACTGAGCCAAAGGCTCGGAACGAAACATTGCAAGCAAAGCAATGAGGGGAGGAAAATTAGGCCTAGCAAGGCCTGCGTGAAACAACACGACAGCAATGGAATGACCCTAGCGGACGACAATTGAAGGGAATGCCGCCGTGAAATTAACTAAATTCCTCACCAAAATTACATGTTTATTTGTATTCCAAAATGTCCTTTTGAAGTTGAACCAAATTTAAATTTTAACGCAAACAGTTAGGTTGGCGTCCCATTTACGTCTTACGGATTGTGGCAACCATGTAGCAAATGAGTAGCATTTTGCTAGCTAACGAAACAGTTCTGAGTTTCGGGAATAAGACGGAGTAAGTCTTTTCATCATATATTGAATATTAAACTAGTAAGATGAGAATTGCAGAATCAAATAGATTAGGTTTGTGGTACCACATTAGAAAGTTCCAAATCTATGGACGCTTGGTTTCCGCCCGCACTGAAACGAAAATATTTAATAAAAGAAAAATCTCCATCGGGAGTGAAATAGCTCACAATCGATGGCGCAATATGCACTAAAAGGAACAGTCCACAGTACCTTGTAATTGGCCCATTTGCCAATAAATTTCTGGTGGTCGGCTACCGAGTGCCGACCACATACACCTTCATACTATATGGCTCCAAACTGATAGCATCTGATGCCAAGAATAGCTTCTCTAGCTCTCAACAACTATGTAACAGTGTCAGAACAGGCAGGGCCAATAGGAAGCCCACTGGGTGTAGCACAGCGTACACACGGCCACAGCAGCCATTTTCTCGCTGGAAGACGAGCCTGGCAAGGGGAGGGGGAAGCGGTAAATTCAAAGTACAGATAAGTTCAAAAGTGTTTGAGCTCTCTCCCCGGGGAAGGCAGATCCGGGAGAGAGGGGGTGGGGGCGAAATAAGTGGCAGTCCATAAACTGCCACATCAGGCATAGCAGGGCATCTTTCCATATGAGCAGGTTCTGAAGGAAACGCTGGGTCCAAATCAGGACGATTTTGATTCGATCAGCTAAACTTGTTGGAAAGTCTGCCAGGGAAGCCACTGAAGTTCATTGCAGATGTAGTTAAGCAGAAGAATGAGTTGGCTACATCCCACTAAAGATTTTTTCAACGAAGTAGTTTAACTTGTTCTGGTACTCATGACCGTTCCAGCATCTGCTGCTTCTTCAGAAAGATCTTTCAGTGCACTTCGGAGGTTAAAACATTATTTGTGCAGTACCATGACCCAGCAGCGCCTGACTCACGCTTTGCTTCTTCATGTGCATAAGGGCTATACAAGATCCATAGATATGCAGGGTATCTTGCGCGAGTTTATTTCACGTAAGATTGAACGAGGAAAAGTGTTTGGGAAGGTTTAGCGTTAGCTAGTAACAAAGCAAACTTATGTAAATATTATCCTTTTTTGTGCTGTGTATTTTAAGTTTAATTTTTATGACGTTGTTGTTGCTGGTCGTTACGTTACAAAGTCGCTTGTTCAGGCCACTGTTCATTTTTGTTTTTATTCAAGGGAGGTCTATTAGTCTTGAGTCAACTTGACTGAGTTGTAGGCTATAATGTGTGGTGTAAAAGTGTTTGTAATTTTTTTTACTATTGGCCGAACAGCCTATACGTCATACGTCTTGAATTTTTATTTTTTCATTGTATCTTTTAGTGAATGGTTGGTTGGTTCCTTAGTTTAGGGGCTGCGACAACGCGGTCATGTAGCCCCGTGTACTTTGGGTGTGTGTAGAATCTGTCTGATAACCGGTGTTAATTGTGATGACTGTATTAGTGTGTGTATCTGTTTTTTAATTCAAGTAGAGACTGCAACTTTCAATTTTCAAATAGTTCCTACTTTTGCCGCCAAACGCCACCGTCAACGACTACTAGGCCTAGTTCAGAACTAGCTACTAGACGCCACCGCAGTCGGCTCTTGGCAACGAACGTAGCAACCTAAGAGCGTTGTTTACATCCTTAACCTATCCAATTTAGTTTCACACAGGTGTAATTAGTGGAAAGATCTTTAACATGCCATAAATCTATGACATGGGACCGCCGGCTTTACTTCCCCTCCGAAGGAAGGCATACTGAGGGATTTTTAACGCTCTTAAAAAATCCGACGGCTTCGGCCGGGTTTGAACCCGCTATCTTGGGCATAGAAGCTCAGCATGCTACCAACTACGCCACCGAAGCCGCCTTTTAGTGAATTAGTTCATACCCAAAATATTTACGAAATCAAAATAGTTTTATCGCTATAATTTTGCAAACCATTTGTCGTCACCAACTTCGCTAAAAAAACAGACTGGATTTTGCTGGCTTATAGCTCGCGTATTATCAACTTTTCTCCTTTCGTGGATTACAAATGCGAAGTCGCATAAAGGAAATGAAGCTGTGCCTCCAAAGTTAGGCAACCCACTAAGGCCGATTAAACCTTGCACCCCCCAAAAAAATCCGCTCCAACGCCACTGTGTGCGGTTATGATTAGCCGTATAGCCATCCACAGTAAGACGGGGCACTTGGTCATATAACGCTCGCACTTGGTTATCCACATATTTTTTTGCGGCGGCATCCGCAGACACTTGAGGATGCTTCACATAGGTTAACCACTTCCGCTTAAAGTCATAATCTCCCCGTTTAGTGAGTGGCAACACGGACCTATCCACATAGTGTTTATTAGCAGGGTCTGTTTCTTGTTTAGGATAATGCATACCTAGCTTTGGCCATGAATGCACGTCCAAAGACATCCATCGTCAAGCTGTAGTACTGGTCTACTGTTCCAGTCACAAGGCCTGGTTCTATGTATATAGACAGCCTGCTAGCCTCTCTGACCCTTAGTTGATATGAAGATTATTAAGCAGCAAGAGTCATTCCCCGTGGGGGACATGGTTTCCCATCTCTATCCCACATCACGTGAACAACGCCACGGTTCACTCTTTCCGTCTTCCATTCACTGCATCATCGTGGGGCCTTCAGGATGTGGGAAAACCAATCTTTCGCTCACTCTCATCACAGCGCCAAATGGTCTGCGTTTTCTAAATATTTATATTTTTTTGAAATCCCTCTACCAACCCCTCTACGTGTTCCTGGATCAAGTCCTGTCTGAATTACAAAGCGAGAATATGGGTTATTTTACGTTTTCTATTGAAGAAAATGTTATTGCTCCGGATGCGGTGAGGCCTGATTCACTCATGAATTTCGATTATGTATCCACTGAACGACAAGCCATCATTCAAAGCTATTTCAGCATGGGTCGTCACAAATGTATCGATTGCTTCTATCTTGGACAAACGTATTCTAAATTGTCCAAACAACTTATTCGTGACAATGCCAATGTCATTGTTTTATTTCGCCAGGATGAGCGGAATAGTCGCCAAATTTATAATGAACATGTCAATCCAGATATGATGTTTCAAACATTTACTCAAGTGTGTGCCAAGTGCTGGAACACCCAACGCCATACCTGTTTGGTGATTGACAAACAAAGTGAACTCAACCAAGGACGTTATCGCTTAGGGTTTGATCATTGTATTACTATTTAAGGGACTGTCACATTCCCTCTTAAGTCATTTGTCAAGACACCATGGCATTAGCAGAGAGTCAATTGAAAAAGCATATTATTAGTGCAAAAAATACTATTCGCCAAAAGTTTCAAGAATTGAAACGACCACGTGCGGATAATGCTTTGTTTATTCAACAACATTTAGCACCTCCTCTAGAAGCCATGTTTAAACCCTCTTTCAAGCCATCTGAAACGCTACCCACCGTTTCACAAGCCACGCAGACTCTATACGAGGACCCTGTGGAAGAGAAGGAAGAAGAATAATTGACAAGATTTAGCGAGGATGAGGATGAGGATGAGGATGATGAAGCGTTGACTGCTGAAAAAAATCATCACCCCTTGCAGAGTTATTTTTAAATCATTGGCCTTGGTCGAAACACCTTCCACTTCCAAGCAAGCACCATTGTCACAAATCTTGGCCACGCCTCAACATAAAAATCAATTAAAACACATTTTAATCAAATATTATGGATCAACACTGGAACCCTATCTCACAGATCTATTTACTGGAAAGACGGATACGACGTATGGTGTTCGCTATGAAGATGATGGTTTTAAAATTGGTGATTCATCTATTAAATTTGCTCGTACTAGTGTCATCTTTAAAAACATAAACTATCAATTAACGCCAGGTCTGTTAAAGCTGTTATTTTCTCGTAACCCATCTTCACATGATTATACGCAACAGGACCGTAATAAATATAAATCCCTTTTATTGGACACCCATGCCCATAAAAGACAGTATGACCCCTCTCAACAAGTGAATGCCAATATATCTCAAAAATATAAAACCATCATTGCAAAAATGTTTCCAACCAGTCAAAGTGCTAGTCGTAGAGTGTCATCTTCGGGAAAGACATTTAAACCATTAAAACCCCTTGTGGATGTTACCTACTGGCATATTCCCAGTAAGCTCGTCCAGCGGCTACAGCTCTTGCATGCTTCACCTCAAGCTGGCCACACCGGTCACGATTGAGAAATTCAAGAAATTGAACAAGAACTTCGAAATGCCAAAATTATTGTTTAAGCCCTCACCCATCAAAGTGGGCGTCGCTCACGAGTTGCATCGCCCAGCTAGACGTCACTATCAGCGACTCAAGGGGATTTCATGGGGTGTGGATGAACTTTGGCAAGCCGATTTGGTGGAAATCGTTCACTATGCTAGCGTTAACAAAGGTGTACGCTATTTGTTGACTGGCATTGATGTGTATTCCAAAATGGCCTTTGTTCAACCAGTGAGTCGCAAGTCTGGCCCACTAGTCACCAAGGCCTTTAAACGTATTATTCAACAATCCAAACGTCAACCCCAGTTGTTGCAAATCGACCAGGGAAAATAATTTTTCAACAGGGATTTCTCCAGTTTTCTCAAATCTTTGGATATTCACCATTACACCACGTACAGCAATCTAAAAGCCAGTGTGGTAGAGTGGTTTAATCGCACGATAAAAAATCATAGGTGGAAAGCGTTTACCGCTCGGTGCTCTTATCGCTGGCTAGACTTGATACCTGAACTAGTGTCACGTTACAATGCCACCAAATACAGAAAAATTGAAACCATGCCGCGACTGGTGATCAAGAATATTCCACGCCTAGATTAACTGTTTAACCCCCTAAATACAGCGGACCCTAAACGTCACCACGTTTACATCGGTGGCCATGTGAGCAAATGTAGGTCTGTCTTCAACAAGACCTACACGCCGAATTAGGGAACCGCACTATTTCGTATTCGTCAAGTCAACCTGGACAGTCCAGTCACCTATTTACTCGAGGACCTCAACCATCAACACCTTAAAGGCAGGTTTTTTCTCCAAGAACTCCACAAGACAGCGTTTCCAAAACATTACCTAGTGCAAAAATGTGTTGAAACAAAAAGGAAACAAAATGTATGTAAAATGGTTGGGATTTCCTAATACATATAATTCTTGGATTAAAAATTAAATTAGTGAACCCGTGTGCCTTTTATTTATTCACTCATGTTTTAATCAACCTAGAGCCCTGTGTACGGTGCTCAGGTCTACATACACGTCCACATGTCTTATCAGCAACATGTCTTTCTCTCTCTCTCCACCTGTGTTCTCTCTTCTTACCTCCCCTCCCCACCACTTCCCGTTCGCACACGTGTTAGTAAACGGTTATGAGCGACACGGCTCTGTGGCACAGCAGACGCTTGTAGGATATAAAGCTATAACATTCGATCGACCAAGTGATCTGAATGAAGCCAAGACATGAGCGTGAATGAAAAAAATATCTTGTGATGAGATAGATTTAGGATGAAACGCAAGCTTTAACACTTGGGGCCTCAGTAGCCTGCTAGCGAGCACCAAGAGTTTTGTCGCTTGAAGCCAGTACAGAAACAAACTTGCTTGGGCTGGCTTGTGGAATGCATGGACCTGACTTGTCAACAGCGCTAGCTTGCGACAGAGGGCGAATCAATGTCAAACGAGCTTTCAACTGTGCGAGAGCGAGTTCAACTCCTCTCTACCATCGTCACGCCACAACCAATTGCCGGGCAAGAGCGGTGAAAAGCCGTGGTGAGAGGGATGGAGGGGTAAGGGAGGGAGGGGGAACCCGGAGATCTCTGGATGACATGACCATCCGTATTCAAGCAAGCACGCGACTAAGAGTAGCTTTCTCCTTGCTTCACTACTGCACAGATTTTGTCCTAGAGACTTGACACTTGGTCTAGTGGTAGAGGGGGTAAGGACCTTTCATTTACATCAAATACATGTTTTTCTAACATTCTTAGTTTCCAAAATATAGCCCACTTTCAAAATTGGACGTTTTGGGAAAAATGCAAAAAATATAAGTTTTGTTCTAACGATAAAGGACATAGAGACCTTTCGTTTGAACCATTGCACAACGTTCTAAAATGTTTGGTTTTAAAAATATCGCCTACTTTCAAAAACTTATTTTTATTTATTTTAAATATAACGAGTGTCCATAGGAAAGGGGGGCGTCACCCCGAGTCCTACGACATGTCACATGTTCATATCGGACCATGGGTTCGCGAGAAACGACAATTTAAATGTTTGAACTTCTCTTGGCCGGCATGTTTGTTTTATGGGCACAGCCGCGTCGTGTGGGGCAGAACCCGCCTTACCCACCTACTAATATATTTTTGTCTAATGTCAGCAAGCTTCGAACAATGGCTGAATACCTGTTTAAGGGTGCGGGGTGTGGGGTGCGGTGGAGCCTTGTGCCGTAATGCGGTTAGACAGAGACAGAGGCAGGAAGTGAAATGGAGACATATTCTATTTCGCTTCTAAGCAATGCTATGGGCCCATTCTGCTGGCCCTTGAAGAGAGAGAAAAATTCCTTCATAGCACAGAGGAATTCCCGTGCAAAACTGTGCTATATCCACTGTTTGCTCACTCGGCCCATCAAGCCATATACTTTACATGGGACTTTCTGGAGAGTGGCCCTCGCTATGACAATACACCGTACGAGACTGTTAGAATCTTGAGCTAGGGATGAGTTATGCATATTGAATTCTTTTTAGAGATTCTAGATGGGAAAACCATTTATTTTAAGTAGAATATCTGAAATTTAAAGTAACTTTTAAAGACTTCATTAAACAAAATTTGAGCACTAGACTACGCATAACGGCCCTGGGTGGGCATGATCCTTTTGGCCCTTAACGACGCACCGCCCCTGCTGTAAATAGAATCCTTGAAATGCTTGCTACCATGTTTGATAAACACAAACATAACACTACAATTTGCTCGTAAGTTACTCTACAAAATATATTCCGCGAATCTAAACTAATGTGTTTACCCCACATACATGCCACATTTACTATAGTTCACTGGAATAAAACTTGCTTTTTACTACGTCTTGCTCATAAAGACCACTTAGCACCCATCTGAATATCAGTCAAAACATAGTCAACTGCAAATGCGACACGCTTCATTAGTCAAATACAGAGATACAAATCACATTGTACGTAATGCAAACGATACGAATAAGAGGGCCAGAAAGCGAACCTAGCGGAAAAATGCGGAACAAATTTGAACCATCGCTCCTATTGTTGTCTGACGCCTCATTTCCAGGCCTTGTCTTACCATACTAATACTAATCATACTAATATATAAAATGAGATGGTGTGTGTCTGTCTTTCTGTCTGTCTGTCTGTCTGTCTGTCTGTTACTCAATAACTCAAGAACCACTGGTCCGATTTAAATGAAATTTTGCATGGATGTAGCTGATTTACCAGGTTTACATATAGGATACTTTTGATTTCGAAATTTTGCACTATTAAAAAATGGCGACTATTTTAGTGACGTCATTAGACCCTTTGGTTTCAAAATTTCATATTTCCATTTCAAATAAAAAGAGAACGGTAGGAAATTGCAAACTTTCGATGGCTCATACGAGCTTTGAAATTTAATTTCCTATCCGAAAGGTCCTTATCACTTTTCGTGTATCTCCAACAGTTAGCGAGTAAAGCCGACATTTGTGACGTCACTACACCCTTTGGTTTCAAAATTTCATATTTCATTTTCAAATAAAAAGAGAACGCTAAGAAATAGCAAACTTTTGATGGTATACATGAGCTTTAACATTTAATTTTCTATCCGAAAGGTCCCTATCACTTTTCGTATATCTCCAAACGTTAGCGAGTAAAACCAGAATCTGTGCAATAAAACACGGTCAACACCGGGCGGTGCAGTATATCTCTCTATATATAAAAATGAAAATTTGTGAGTTTATCTCTGAATTTCTACGGAAATTTGAGATGTTTACACGTTTCAGACTGTTTTATGATGGATGCGCGCGAAAATATTTTTTTTGTTTGTCTGTCTGTTTGTTTGTTTGTTTGTCTGTGGACAAATTTGTTCCCTTATAACTCGAGAACGGCTGGGTGTATCAACGTAAAATTTGGTACAGATATCCATCAGAGGCACGACACCAATCATTGATGTAACTCTTCTCCGTACCTCTCATAAAAGGGGGCCTACCACCTTAAAATACATGCTGAAATAGGCGTAGAAGGACAAGACAAAACTCATTTTCAGCCCCTCAATGTGAGAGACAAAACTCGGGTCCCCGAAAACCACATTTTAAGGACCGAAGACCAACCGTTTTTTAGATATTCCCAGAAAACTAATTTAATTTAATAAACTAATGAACGAATGCAAGCCAGTAACCATGCCAACGGATTCTCAGAGGTCCCATCTCTTGCTGTAAGACGCAATGCAATTCCATTAATTACATTAGTGTGAAAGTTTGCAAACGGCTAGAAGGTTATCACGGAACCAAAGCCGTAAAATTCATCAATACGTTTAACGCGCTTAAGGGGATCAAGGGGTACTCTAGAATTTTTTCACGCAATTTACACCTGCGGGTGTGGTACGGCAGGTCTATTATATTCCTATCCCCATATTATTCATTCATTCATTCATTCATTCATTTCGTATAGGCCATCTATGGACCGCGTCATTCCAACCGTCTCCTACTGGCTTTGATGTTTGCCCTGTACGCCCGCATTCGTTCTCGGCGGACTTCCTTCCGTTCCTGGGTCCAAATCTTTCCCGTTTTCTGCTTCGGTTTTTCTTGGAAACCTTTACAAGCTTGAAGTTTCCCTTTGAGTGGGACGCACTCCTGAATGTCTGTTGGTGTAATCCCCACTTCTTTCAGATCGTTATCCAGTTCAATGAACCAGGCCCATTTTGTTTTCCTCTCCTGAAAGTAAGTTATGTTGCGGTTGGTCAGTCTCGCTGGGCTCATTCGTTTCACATGCCCAACAAATGGTAACCTTCTCTTCCGGATGACGTTGCTTATCTTCTCCACATGTATATAGGTTATGGTTATGCCGTTTTCTGTATTCCCCATTATCTTTGATGGAACCCAATATCTTTCTCAATATTTTTCTTTCTTTGGCCTCCAGTTTCTCGACCAAGCCTTTTTTGTTCATCGTGAGGCATTCAGAAGCATGCAAGACTTCCGGACGGATGACACTGCAGTAATGTTTTAGTTTTACGTTGAAGGATAATGACCTTTTCATATAGATGTCCTTAGTTAAATGGTAGGCCATTTCCATTTTGCTCAAGCGCGATGTGAATGCTTCTTTCTCTGATAATATCCCTTCCCTGACCCGTTCTGAAAAGAAAAGTACATGGCCATTGGCTGAATAAAAATAAATAAAAAAATAGGAGTTATAATTTCTCCCTATATTATATTATTATTAGTATTATATTATGGCATACAACGACGAGACAAAGCCCCTCGGTGCCAGCAACAAAACTCGGGGGCCCTAAAGGGTCCTCGAAAACTACATTATAAGGCTCTAAATCCAACAGTTTGTGAAATATTCCCAGAAAACTAATTTAATTTAATTTAACAAACTAATGAAGGAATGCAAATCGGTAACCATGAGAACATTATCTCATGGGGTGGCATACAACTTTCCATCTATTCCTGTAAGAAGCAATGACACTCCATTCATTACATTTCTGTGAAAGTTTGCAAATGGCTATAAGGTTATCACGGAACTAACGTAGACCGTATAATTCATCAATGCAATTAAGTGGGTGAAGGGGTAACCTAGAATTTTTTCATGCAATTTTCACGTTCGACATATAGTACAGAAGGTCTATTATATCTCCAAACAGCAACATTATTTTCAAAAATTCCTGAATTGAACTAGCATTTTTTGCGGCTTTTAGGAATTTGGGCAATTTGAGTCTAGAGAACCTGAATTTTCATGCACCACAAGCCTTTATAATTTATGAAAGGGGTCTTCCTGTGTAAGGGCACCTAGCACAACGTAGAGGGTCAGTTTTTATGTGACGTGTATTGCGTTTCGTCTACAAGACTTTCAATTGTATTTCACGTCAGGAAGTACACGTTAGGTGAATTTAGTCTGAGAGCACATTTTAACTTTTTTTTTTTTTGTCGACATACGGGTTCATCATAAGGATGATTATATTTGATACTGTGTGGTAGATATACCCATATTTGGATATCTGGGTAATATGTTGTAGACAATAGAATTGTCTGTCTGTCTTTCTGTGTATCTTTATGTACGCCTATACCTCGTGTTCGGATGCTTGGTGCATCTTAAAATTAGGTATGGTAACCATGAGAGTCAATACACCAATCATTTATAAAACTCTTCACCGTACTTTTCATACAGTAGATGGGTGGATATAGAGAAAAACTTCTCAATATATGCTAAAATATTCGAAATATAAAAATTATCCTACAAGGACGACCAAAGCAAATGTTGCGCTTCTCAATGTGAGACAGATAATTCGGGAATCTATAAAGGGTCTCCGAAAACTACATTTTAAGGGCCTTAAATTAACAGTGTGTGTGATATTCCCAGTAAACTAACTTCGTTCTGATAAACTTGATGGAATGACAAACCGCTAACCATTGCAACATTAGCTCAATTGATAATGTCTGGTGTTAACTACGAACACCGTTCGAAGAACGGGTACTTCTGCTAGTACTAATATATAAAAATGAGATGGTGTGTGTCTGTCTGTCTGTCTGTCTGTTACTCAATAACTCAAAAACCACTGGTCCGATTCAAATGAAATTTTGCATGGATGTAGCTGATTTACCAGGTTTACATATAGGATACTTTTGATTTAGAAATTTTGCACTATTAAAAAATGGCGACCATTTTAGTGACGTCATTAGACCCTTTGGTTTCAAAATTTCATATTTCCATATCAAATAAAAAGAGAACGGTAGGAAATAGCAAACTTCCGATGGCACATGCGAGCTTTGAAATTTAATTTCCTATCCGAAAGGTCCTTATCACTGTTCGTGTATCTCCAACAGTTAGCGAGTAAAACGGACATTTGTCACGTCACTACACCCTTTGGTTTCAAAATTTCATATTTCCTTTTCAAATAAAAAGAGAACGCTAAGAAATAGAAAACTTTTGATGGTATACATGAGCTTTAACATTTAATTTTCTATCCGAAAGGTCCTTATCACTTTTCGTATATCTCCAACGGTTAGCGAGTAAAATAAAACACGGTCCACACCGAGCGGTGAAGTATATCTCTCTGTATATAAAAATGAAAATTTGAGTGTTTTTCTCTGAATTTCTACGGAAATTTGAGTTTATACGTTTCAGACTGTTTTATGATGGATGCGCGCGAAAATATTTTTTTTGTCTGTTCGTTTTTTTGTTTGTCTGTGGACAAATGTTTTCCCTTATAACTCGAGAACGGCTGGGTGTATCAACGTAAAATTTGGTACAGATATCCATCAAAGGCACGACACTAATCATTGATGTAACTCTTCTCCGTACCTCTCATAAAAGGGGGCCTACCCCCTTAAAATACATGCTGAAGGACGAGACAAAACTCATTTTCAGTCCCTCAATGTGAGAGACAAAACTCGGGTCCCCGAAAACCACATTTTAAGGACCGAAGACCAACCGTTTTTGAGATATTCCCAGAAAACTAATTTAATTTAATAAACTAATGAACGAATGCAAGCCAGTAACCATGCCAACGGATTTTCAGAGGTCCCATCTCTTGCTGTAAGACGCAATGCAATTCCATTAATTACATTAGTGTGAAAGTTTGCAAACGGCTAGAAGGTTATCACGGAACCAAAGCCGTAAAATTCATCAATACGTTTAACGCGCTTAAGGGGATCAAGGGGTACTCTAGAATTTTTTCACGCAATTTACACCTGCGGGTGTGGTACGGCAGGTCTATTATATTCCTATCCCCATATTATTCATTCATTCATTCATTCATTCATTTCGTATAGGCCATCTATGGACCGCGTCATTCCAACCGTCTCCTACTGGCTTTGATGTTTGCCCTGTACGCCCGCATTCGTTCTCGGCGGACTTCCTTCCGTTCCTGGGTCCAAATCTTTCCCGTTTTCTGCTTCGGTTTTTCTTGGAAACCTTTACAAGCTTGAAGTTTCCCTTTGAGTGGGACGCACTCCTGAATGTCTGTTGGTGTAATCCCCACTTCTTTCAGATCGTTATCCAGTTCAATGAACCAGGCCCATTTTGTTTTCCTCTCCTGAAAGTAAGTTATGTTGCGGTTGGTCAGTCTCGCTGGGCTCATTCGTTTCACATGCCCAACAAATGGTAACCTTCTCTTCCGGATGACGTTGCTTATCTTCTCCACATGTATATAGGTTATGGTTATGCCGTTTTCTGTATTCCCCATTATCTTTGATGGAACCCAATATCTTTCTCAATATTTTTCTTTCTTTGGCCTCCAGTTTCTCGACCAAGCCTTTTTTGTTCATCGTGAGGCATTCAGAAGCATGCAAGACTTCCGGACGGATGACACTGCAGTAATGTTTTAGTTTTACGTTGAAGGATAATGACCTTTTCATATAGATGTCCTTAGTTAAATGGTAGGCCATTTCCATTTTGCTCAAGCGCGATGTGAATGCTTCTTTCTCTGATAATATCCCTTCCCTGACCCGTTATGAAAAGAAAAGTACATGGCCATTGGCTGAATAAAAATAATAAAAAAAATAGGAGTTATAATTTCTCCCTATATTATATTATTATTAGTATTATATTATGGCGTACAACGACGAGACAAAGCCCCTCGGTGCCAGCAACAAAACTCGGGGGCCCTAAAGGGTCCTCGAAAACTACATTATAAGGCTCTAAATCCAACAGTTTGTGAAATATTCCCAGAAAACTAATTTAATTTAATTTAACAAACTAATGAAGGAATGCAAATCGGTAACCATGAGAACATTATCTCATGGGGTGGCATACAACTTTCCATCTATTCCTGTAAGAAGCAATGACACTCCATTCATTACATTTCTGTGAAAGTTTGCAAATGGCTATAAGGTTATCACGGAACTAACGTAGACCGTATAATTCATCAATGCAATTAAGTGGGTGAAGGGGTAACCTAGAATTTTTTCATGCAATTTTCACGTTCGACATATAGTACAGAAGGTCTATTATATCTCCAAACAGCAACATTATTTTCAAAAATTCCTGAATTGAACTAGCATTTTTTGCGGCTTTTAGGAATTTGGGCAATTTGAGTCTAGAGAACCTGAATTTTCATGCACCACAAGCCTTTATAATTTATGAAAGGGGTCTTCCTGTGAAAGGGCACCTAGCACAACGTAGAGGGTCAGTTTTTATGTGACGTGTATTGCGTTTCGTCTAGAAGACTTTCAATTGTATTTCACGTCAGGAAGTACACGTTAGGTGAATTTAGTCTGAGAGCACATTTTAACTTTTTTTTTTTGTCGACATACGGGTTCATCATAAGGATGATTATATTTGATACTGTGTGGTAGATATACCCATATTTGGATATCTGGGTAATATGTTGTAGACAATAGAATTGTCTGTCTGTCTTTCTGTGTATCTTTATGTACGCCTATACCTCGTGTTCGGATGCTTGGTGCATCTTAAAATTATGTATGGTAACCATGAGAGTCAATACACCAATCATTTATAAAACTCTTCACCGTACTTTTCATACAGTAGATGGGTGGATATAGAGAAAAACTTCTCAATATATGCTAAAATATTCGAAATATAAAAATTATCCTACAAGAACGACCAAAGCATATGTTGCGCTTCTCAATGTGAGACAGATAATTCGGGAATCTATAAAGGGTCTCCAAAAACTACATTTTAAGGGCCTTAAATTAACAGTGTGTGTGATATTCCCAGTAAACTAACTTCGTTCTGATAAACTTGATGGAATGACAAACCGCTAACCATTGCAACAGTAGCTCAATTGATAATGTCTGGTGTTAACTACGAACACCGTTCGAAGAACGGGTACTTCTGCTAGTATAATATAAAAATGAGATGGTGTGTGTCTATCTGTCTGTCTGTCTGTCTGTCTGTGTGTTACTCAATAACGCAAGAACCACTGGTCCGATTTAAATGAAATTTTGCATGGATGTAGGTGATTTACCAGCTTTACATATAGGATACTTTTGATTTCGATATTTTTCACTTAAAAAAAATGGCGACCATTTTAGTGACGTCACTACACTCTTTGGTTTCAAAATTTCATATTTCCATTTGAAATAAAAAGAGAACGCTAAGAAATAGCAAACATTAGATGGCACATACGAGATTAAAACTTTAATTTCCTATCCGAAGGGTCCTTATCACTGTTCGTGTATCTCCAACAGTTAGCAAGTAAAACCCACATTTGTGACGTCACTACAAATTTGAACCATCGCTCCTATTGTTGTCTGGCGCCTTATTTCCAGGCCTTGTCTTATCATACAAATCATACTAATATATAACAAGTAGTTCCGTGAAGAACTATACAGCCTATTTTCATATATCCTACTTATGTTAACTGCCACTATCAACATACAAAATTTCAGTTTGATTGATGTAATAGATTCGTAGATATTGAGAACCGACTAAATATTTCGGATGGTCGCCAAGTTGGATTTTATATATGTAGGTTCTATGGTTATGTACTGTTACATGAAGATTATTGTGTACGTGCAGCAATCAAACTTCAATCGCATGATTAGAACACAAGAAGTAACAGGGAGATTTTAAAATTTAGCACAGCTGCCATCTTGTGGTTATGGAAACAATTGAAATAAATTACATGCCAGTGGATTATCATTCGTATAAGGATTTAGTGTACCAAATTTCACTGTACTCGGATGGTTAAATTGCGAGAAACGTCCATGTGAATATTTATAATTCGCGTCGCCGCCATGTTGGATTTGTGATCAGCAGGTTATTTAAAGTCCTATAGGTGAACTTTTAAGTTCATAGCCCCTATGAACATAAAAAATTCAGTTTGATTGCTATAATAGATTCGTAGATATTTAGAGCCGTCTAAATATTTCGGATGGTCGCAATGTTGGATTGTTAAATGTATAGGCCATAGAGTCATGAACCATTAAAGGAAAATTATTGCGTAGGTTCATTATTCAAACTTTCACTTCGATCGCATGATTACGACACAAGAAATGAAAATTTAATTTTAAAATTCGCACAGCCGCCATCTTGAGGTTATGTAAACAATTGAACTAAATTAGATACCAGTACATTACAATGTGTATAGACATTTCCTGTACCAGATTTCATGGCGTTTGGAAAATTAAATCGCGAGAAAGGTCTATTTAAAATTTTCAAACTCGCTTGCCCGCGATGTTCGTTTTGTAGTTAACCGGTTTTTGAAAGTCTTATAGATGAACTTCCAGTAGTGCCCTTTATCTCCGTACAAAAATTCAGGGCGATATCGCTAATAGTTTCAGAGATATAGAATGCCGGTGAAATATTTCGCACATCCGCCATCTTGTGGTTATGTAAACAATTGAAGGAAGTTAAATGTCGGTGCGTTACAATGTCTATAAACATATACTGTACCAAGTTTTATTGCGTTTGGTTGGTTAAATCGCGAGAAACGTCTATTTAAATGCCGCAAATTCGCGTGGCCGCCATGTTGGTTTCGTAATTACCAGTTTTTCAAAAGTCACATAGGTGATCTTCTAGTAGTTCGCTTTATCACCGTAATAAATTCCAGGGTGATATCGGGAATAGTTTCGGAGATATTGAATGCTGGTGAAATATTTCGCACAGCCGCCATGTTCTATTGGTGAGACGTAACAAAATTTGAAGGGCACGGTCGGGGTCGCCCGGAATAGTGCTATGAACTTACCGAGTTTCATTGAAATCGCTCCAGCCGTTTAGAATTTATTAGGGGGGACACACACACACGCCTCACACACACACGCACACACACACGGACAAAAGGTGATCTCATAAGACTTTTTTTTTTATTTTTTTTTCAAAATTGAAAATAGGCTAAAAATGAGATGGTGTGTGTCTGTCTTTCTTTCTGTCTGTCTGTCTGTCTGTCTGTGTGTGTGTTACTCAATAATGCAAGAACCACTGGTCCGATTTAAATGAAATTTTGCATGGATGTAGCTGATTAACCATGTTTACATAGGATACTTTTAATTTCGATATTTTGCACTATTTAAAAATGGCTACCATTTTAGTGACGTCAATACACCCTTTGGTTTCAAAGTTTCATATTTCCATATCAAATAAAAAGAGATCGCTAAGAAATAGCAAATTTTTGATGGGACATACGAGCTTCAAAATTTAATTTCCTATCTGAAAGGTCCTTATCACTTTTCGTGTATCTCCAACGGTTAGCGAGTAAACCCACATATGTGACGTCACTACACCCTTTGGTTTCAAAATTTCATATTTCCATTTAAAATAAAAAGAGAACGCTAAGAAATAGCAAACTTTTGATGCATACACGAGATTTAACATTTAATTTTCTATCCAAAAGATCCTTATCCTTTTTCGTGTATCTCCAACGGTTAGCGAGTAAAACCTAAATTTGTGCAATAAAACACGGTCTACACCGAGCGGTGCAGTATATCCCTACATACATAAAAATTAAAGTTTGTATTTTTTTCGCAATTTCTACGGAAATTTGAGTTATTTACGCGTTTTAGACTGTTTTATTATGGATGGGCGCGAAAATAATTTTTTGGGCTGTCTGTCTGTTTGTTTGTGGACAAGTTTGTTCCCTTATAACTAGAGAACGGCTGGGTGTATCAACGTAAAATTTGGTACAGATATCAATCAGAGGCACGACACTAACCATTGATGTAACCCTTCCCCGTACCTCTCATAAAAGAGGGCCTACCCCCTTAAAATACATGCTGAAATAGGAGTAGAAGGACGAGACAAAGATCATTTTCAGCCCCTCAATGTGAGAGATAAAACTCGGTGGCACTAAAGAGTCCCCGAAATCCACATTTTAAGGCCCTAAAACCAACCGTTTTTGAGATATTCCCAGAAAACTAATTTCATTTAATAAATTAATGAACGAATACAAGCCGGTAACCATGGCAACAGATTCTCAGAGGTCCATCTATTGCTGTAAGACGCAATGCAATTCCATTAATTACATAGGTGTGAAAGTTTGCAAACGGCTAGAAGGTTTTCACGGAACCAAATTAAGCTGTAAAATTCATCAATACATATAATGCGCTTAAGGGGGTCAAGGGGTACACTATAATTTTTTCACGCGATTTACACCTGCGGGTGTGGTACGGCAGGTCTATTTCTATCCCTATATTATATTATTAGTAGTAGTATTATATTATGGCGTACAACGAGGAGACAAAGCCCCTCGGTGCCAGATACAAAACTTGGGGGCCTCGAAAACTACATTATAAGGCTCTAAAACCAACAGTATCTGAAATATTCCCTGAAAAACAATTTAATTTAATTTAAATCGGTAAATCGGTAACCATGACAACATTATCTCAAGGGGTGGCATCCAACTTTCCATCTATTTCTGTAAGAAGCAATGTCAATCCATTTATACCTTGCCACGGTGGGTGAGTGGATAGCGTGTCGGTCTACTAACGCCAAGATTGCAGGTTCACTCCTGGCCGTGGTACAGGCCGGACGATTGTTTTAGACGAGTGAAAAATCTTAGTGGAAGCCTGGAGGTGAGTTACTACAGTACCTGTGTTGTTATCAGCTGCCCCAAGCGCTCCGATGATTGATAAAGCTGTTTCACACTATTGCTGAAGTATAGTCACTGGCAAATATAATGACGTTCTGTTCGTAACTACTTAACGTGTTACTTCCGTGTCACACAATACTTCGACGTGGACTGTACTGTCTGCTCAAGTCTGGAATTTCATTACATCAAATCGGTGGTGACAAATGTGAATTGATAGGTTGAGAGAGTGGCTGTGTACAGGCTCATCCGCAGGCTTCAAGGTCAAGGGCAATCGTCTAAAACAAACGTCCGGCCTGTACGTGATATTTGAAAGGCGGCAAAAATACGACACGCATGTCATACGATGTTGGCATGTCAAAGAACCCATTTGAATTCAGAAGGCCGTGTTCATAATGGCAAAATTAACCTCAAGAGTTTCCGCCAACACAAAGTTCCTCATTTCTCTACTAGAAAGCGCTATAGTGTTCAAGGATCTTAGATATCTATCATCGTTGGCTTTCATAGTGATTCAAGGAACAACGAAATGTCGACATGCAAGCTACCCTCTGGGTGTCAAATTACGAAGCTTGCACCCGGCACCCGAGGCCATACGATATTATAATTAGGCTACTCCATTTATTACATTTCTGTGAAAGTTTGCAAATGGCTATAAGGTTATCACGGAACCAACGTAGACTGTATAATTCGTCAATGCAATTAAGGGGGTCAAGGGGTAACCTAGAATTTTTTCATGCAATTTCACGTGCGACATATAGTACAGAAAGTCTATTATATCTAAAAACAGCAACATTATTTTCAAAAATTCCTGAATTGAATCAGCATTTTTTGCGTCTTTTAGGAATTTGGGCCATTTGAGGCTAAAGAACCTGAATTTTCATGCACCACAAGCCTTTATATTTTATGAAAGAGGTCTTCCTGTGTATGGGGACCTAACACAACGTAGAGGATCATTTTTTATGTGAGGTGTATTGCGTTTCGTCTACAAGGCTTTCAAATCTATTTCACGTCAGGAAGTACACGTTAGGTGAATTTAGTTTGAGAGCACCTTTTAACTAATCTTTTTTTTTTTTTGTCGACATACGGGTTCATCGTAAGGATGATTTTGTTTGATACGGTATGGTAGATATACCCATATTTGGATATCTGGGTGATATGTTGTAGACAATAGAATTATCTGTCTGCCTTTCTGTGTATCTTTATGTATGCCTATAAATCGTGTTCGGATGCTTGGTGCATCGTAAAATTAGGTACGGTAATCATGAGTCAATACACCAATCATTTATAAAACTCCTCACCGTACTTTTCATACAGTAGAAGGGTGGATATAGGGAAAAACTTCTCAAAATACATGCTAAAATAGGCGAAATATAAAAATTATCCTAGAAGGACGATCAAAGCATATGTTGCGCTTCTCATTGTGAGAGACAACATTCGCGAGTCTATAAGGGGTCTCCGAAAACCACAATTTAAGGCCCTTAAATTAACAGTGTGTGTGATATTCCCAGAAAACTAACTTCGTTCTGATAAACTTATGAAGGAATGACAAACCGCTAACCATTGCAACAGTAGCTCAATTGATAATGTCTGGTGTTAATATATAACACCGTTCGAAGAACGGGTACTTCTGCTAGTATAATATAAAAATGAGATGGTGTGTGTCTATCTGTCTGTATGTCTGTCTGTGTGTTACTCAATAACGCAAGAACCACTGGTCCGATTTAAATGAAATTTTGCATGGATGTAGGTGATTTACCAGGTATACATATAGGATACTTTTGATTTCGATATTATGCACTTTTAAAAAATGGCAACTATTTTAGTGACGTCACTACACCCTTTGGTTTCAAAATTTCATATTTCCATTTCAAATAAAAAGAGAACGCTAAGAAATAGCAAACTTTTGATGGCATACACGAGCTTTAACATTTAATTTTCTATCCAAAAGGTCCGTATCACTTTTCGTGTATCTCCAACGGTTAGCAAGTAAAACCAAAATTTGTGCAATGAAACACGGTCAACACCGAGCCTCTACATATATAAAAATGAAAAGTTTGCCTGTTTTTTTCTGAATTTCTACGGAAATTTGAGTTATTTACGCGTTTCAGACTGTTTTATGATGGATGCGTGCGAAAATATTTTTTGTCTGCCTGTCTGTCTGTTTGTCTGTGTACAACTTTGTTCCCTTACAACTCGAGAACGTCTGAGTGTATCAACGTAAAATTTGGTACAGATATCCATCAGAAGCACGACACTAATCACTGATGTAACTCTTATCCATACCTCTCATAAAAGGGGACTACCCCCCCCCCCCCCCCCTTAAAATGCAAGCTGAAATAGGCGTAGAAGGACGAGACAAAGCTCATTTTCAGCCCCTCAATGTGAGAGACAAAACTCGGTACCACATTTTAAGGCCCTATAACTAATCGTTTTTGAGATATTCCCAAAAAAATAATTTCATTTAATAAACTAACATAACGAATGGAAGCCGGCAACCATGGCAACATATTCTCAGAGGTACATCTATTGCTGTAAGACGCAATGCAATTCCATTAATTACATTAGGGTGAAAGTTTGCAAACGGCTAGAAGGTTATCACGGAACCAAATTAAGCTGTAAAATTCATCAATACGTATAATGCGCTTTAAGGGGGTCAAGGGGTACTTTAGAATTTTTTCATGCGATTTACACTTGCGGGTGTGGTACGGCAGGCCTATTATATTCCTATCCCTATATTATATTATTATTAGTATTATATTATGGCGTACAACGACGAGACAAAGCCCCTCGGTACCAGAAACAAATCTCGGTGGCCCTAAAGGGTTATCGAAAACTACATTATAAGGCTCTAATACCAACAGTTTCTGAAATATTCCCAGAAAACTAATTTAATTTAATTAAATTTAACAAACTGATGAAGGAATGCAAATCGGTAACCATGACAACATTATCTCAAGGGGTGGCATCCAACTTTCCATCTATGTCTGTAAGAAGCAATGTCACTCCATTTATTACATATCTGTGAAAGTTTGCAAATGGCTATAAGGTTATCACGGAACCAACGTAGACTGTATAATTCATCAATGCAATTAAGGGGGCAAAGTGGTAACCTAGAATTTTTTCATGCAATTTTCACGTGCGACATATAGCACAGAAGGTCTATTATATCTCCAAAACATTATTTTCAAAAATTCCTGAATTGAATCAGCATTTTTTGCTGCTTTTAGGAATTTGGGCCATTTGTGGCTAAATAACCTGAATTTTCATGCATGACAAGCCTTTATAATTGATGAAAGAGGTCTTCCTGTGTATGGGGACCTAACACAACGTAGAGGGTCAGTTTTTAAGTGACGTGTATTGCGTTTCGTCTAAAAGGCTTTCAATTCTATTTCACGTCAGGAAGTACACGTTAGGTGAATTTAGTTTGAGAGCACATTTTAACTAATCTTTTTTTTTTGTCGACATACGAGTTCATCGTAAGGATGATTTTGTTTGATACTGTGTGGTAGATATACAGTACCTCTATTTGGATATCTGGGTGATATGTTGTAGACAATAGAATTGTCTGTCTGTCTTTCTGTGTATCTTTATGTACGCCTATAACTCGTGTTCGGATGCTTGGTGCATCGTAAAATTAGGTATGGTAACCGTGAGAGTCAATACACCAATCATTTATAAAACTCTTCGCCGTACTTCCCATACAGTAGAAGGGTGGATATAGAGAAAAACTTCTCAAAATACATGCTAAAATAGGCGAAATATAAAAATTATCCTAGAAGGGCGACCAAAGCATATGTTGCGCTTCTCAATGTGAGACAGATAATTCGGGAATCTATAAAGGGTCTCCGAAAACTACATTTTAAAGCCCATAAATTAACAGAGTGTGTGATATTCCCAGAAAACTAACTTCGTTCTGATAAACTTATGAAGAAATTACAAACCGCTAACCATTGCAACAGTAGCTCAATTGATAATGTCTGGTGTTAACACCGAACACCGTTCGAAGAACGGGTACTTTTGCTAGTAAGTTATAACGTAAGGCATGGTTTGTGGCGTGCGTAACACAGACGGTGTCACGATGCTAGTTGGTCAATTGTGGAGTGAACACAGGCAACTTGTACGTTTCGTTATTGAAGTCTGTGTGCATTTATTTTGCAATCAGGGACTGACACCGTGGCCTGCTCTTCTCCCGATCTCAACCCATTATACTTCTACTTATGGAGTCATTTAAAGGCCATTGTGTATGCCACACCTATTCATAACTTGGACATGCTGCGTCAGCGGGAGCATGGATGTCAACAGATACGACAGACGCCGGGAAAATGTGAGCGTGTGAGACAGTCAATGATGCGGCGCATAGACGCCTGTATTACACCTCGTGGTAGCCATTTTGAGTACCTTTATAGAGAACTGTAATTAGTAACGTACACTTTATCAACACAAATGACCAACCTGCATAGTGAAGCGGTCTGTGTTATGTACACCACAAACAATGCTTGTAACATTGAAACGAAAGCAAACACACCAAATGTTTACAGGACATATTTTGCTTGTTGTCAGGTCCTCTATCGAATTCCCGGAGCTTTCCCACATATTTACATACTCCCTGTATATAGATAGAAAGTAGGCCTATTCGTCTGATAACCTGTGTTAATATGGTAGCTGTAGTAGTGTGTGTATTTTGTTATTCAGATGAGGATTTGGATGACGGCTGTGGCCTTAAGTTAGGTACCATCCCGGCATTTGCCTGAACAGGTCTAAGTTTGAAGAAGTTGAGATAAATAAACGCCATAAGAATTGTCAATACGGCGTATAGCTTCAGAGCAATAAATTAATCTATCAATCAATCAATCAATCAATTAATTAAATAATCAATCACAGACGGAGGGACGCAAGGAAAACACGAGGAAGTTTACGCTATCAGCACCTTTGCGCCCAAGCATCTTGGATGTGGGCAGCCGATCTTAATCTTAACGCGAGTCTGGCATCGAAGTTAATCATCGCAGACCTTTGGTTCCAATGTTTACAATGCCTGTATTTTAACCCTCTAACACTCATTTGCTTTGCAAAACAAAGCCACTTTCCACTAGACTCCGATGTAGTCGTAAAATAAAGGTATAACCGAATAATTTGTGAGGGTTTGCAGAAGGAAGAATTGCCGTATTGCTTTCTTTAGCCGAATAGGTACCTTTTATATTGTTTCAAAGATCTCTCAAAGCAGAGTTTGTAGATTAGCCAAATCCAAGCTATTTGGCCTTTTATATTGTTTCAAAGATCTCTCAAAGCAGAGTTTGTAGATTAGCCAAATCCAAGCTATTTGGATGGGTGTCCGGACAGTTCCCCACACTGACACTTCCACACACTGCAAAAAATACTGACACTTCCCCACAGCCCTTGGACGTGGCTACCTGTTTAATGACTCAGAAATAATCTCGACTGACAGTTCCACACACATCATCCCCCCACCACCAAGGCTACTATGAAAACGATCAAGTTGAGGACATAAATGTGGATTTGGAAGCTGCTGCAATTTATTCTCTGAAAGACGTATTTCCAACAACAAGAATACATCGCTGTCATTTTCACATGACAAAATGCTTATGGAGAAATTACAGGATCTCGGATTGTCGGTGGAGTACCGAGAGAATAACGAAATCAGCCTTCATGTCCGTATGTGCGCAGCACTTGCGTTTTTAAAGCCTGAAGATGTGCTCTATGGATGGGTGGAAATACACTCTAAAGCTCCAGAAAGTCCCAATCTTAGCCATTTTTTTGACTACTTCGTTGACAACTGGCTACATAACCAAGACATTCCAATCGAGATGTGGAACTGCCACCAAGCACGAACCAGGACAAGGAATGCTGTTGAGGGCTGGAACAACCGACTCAACAATCTTGTCGGCAGACCTCACCCCAAATTAAAAGAGGTTGTCAAAGTGTTGAAGACGGAAGCTGAGAAGACAAACTGCGCATTTGTAAATGCCTAACTCAACTTGGAAGGAAAAAAAGAGGAAAAAAAAAATATGTCAAACTGGACGGACGGATTGAGAACATTCAGGAAAAGTTCGAAAATGACCACAATTTTTTTTCTGAAGGCAGTTGCCTATCCACAGAAAATGGAGTAGGTTAATATTATTGTTGAACAAAAAAAAAAAAAAGAGAAGCAACCGACGAAGCCTAGAAAGCTGATTTTAAACACGCCAAAATGACCGGTTTTGTTATTATGTTGCCAGTCCACAGCCTGGATAAAGTGGGATGGATTCAGACTCTGCATTTATTTTATTTTGATGGAAATTACACTACATCACAATGATATTTTCGAGACCGTGTTAGTAATGAAGTACATAGACCGAGCGCTTTTCTTCACTCCAAACGAGTATTATGTTACGGTGCATTGCCACTGGTGCGGCTGTAACGATGAATGCTGAAGCCTGTAGCCTTAGGGGAGGGGGGATGTGTGTGGAACTGTCAGTCGAGATTATTTCTGAGTCATTAAACAGGTAGCCACGTCCATGTGCTGTGGGGATTTGTCAGTATTTTGGGCAGTGTGTGGAAGTGTCAGTGTGGGGAACTGTCATGTAATCATTTGGATGAAGCAGGAGTCTGGAGCATCTGATCACTTTACTGCATTAGGTTCATTATTATTTTTGGTAACATTTTTACATTATTATATCTCCTAGGTCTTGAATCTGGAATGTTTCCTACCATCAATCGCTACAGTTTTAAAGAGTGATGAGTCAGCAAAAATAATCCCGGAAATATCCGCAATACACTGGATCTCCCGGGAATCCCAGAATACTGATTGTAGTTAAATGTTGATGCCGCAATGATGCTATTCCAAAATTTGAATGCCACACTCCGAGCGATGTTTTAACAGGTTATTAATATACTCCAAGAGATTTAACAGCCTCTACAGACAATACACGAATTGAAACGGCTTCACTTCTTCCAAAACTTTGTTCCGCGATAGTAATTTTGTAGGGTGGTTTCCGATGGTTGGTGGTATGGAATAAACCGAAAATTAACTGTTATGTGGACAGTTTCTTGTCATATGCTCGAGAAACAGATTTTGGGCACCCAGTAATATTAACTCCGGAATGGAGATTTGCCATAATCTCACCTTAGTGTAAAACCAAGTCCCCGATTCTTGGATGCCACGGGTAATCTTGAGAACCACTGAATGGACTTTGATGCGGTATTCACCATTCTGTAACGGATATCTCGAGGAAGATTTCTGTAGAAAATTATTTATTTATAATCAAAGGAAACCAAGCAGTAAAGATTTCAGTGAAAAAGTCGAAAAAAACCTGGCGTCCGTGCGCTTTTTAAGCACACGCTGGGCAAACCGTAAAAAATATCTATGTACTATGAGTGTAAGAATTGTTCAGCATGAAAAGTTCTACAAAAAATTCCGTGCGAGCATATTTCTATCTTCAATACAACGCCCACTATAAATATTTTCATTTCTTCAAACAATCTCCATTCAATTACTGAGGCGACAGTTGACGAATTAGCTAGCGGCGAGCCTGTCACCCCAGTTACAGCCAGCAGCAAACTGTCGAGTCGTGTTAAGTTAAGACTTCAGAGCGGCTTCGGTGGCGTAGTTGGTAGCAAGCTGATCTGCTGTTCCCAGGATAGCGGGTTCACGCACGATCGAAGTCATCTGGTTTTTAAGAGCGTTAAAAATCCTTCAGTATTCCTTTCTCCCCATTTTTCCTGATTTTGTGGCGGTTGCAATTATATTTCTGGCATGAAACATTTCTTTGGAAACTCTCGGGCCGAAAGTTCCAGTTGCCTCCGGTAGTACAATGAATAATTTTGGGAATGGTGTACCGGCCATACTAATTGTAGGCATAATTGTGTACGAATGGGTGAGTTCATGAACTGATTGAGCAACTGTTTCTGTATGTTTCTCGCCAACAAACGATAGCGTCCTCTTCGCTTTCATTTCGCGCACGAAACCACTCTGATCTGTATTGTATATTGAAGAAGGGGTGTAGTCTAAATATCGCTCTGTAGCTGCTTCTACAAATTTCTTTGCAACTTGATCTTTTTCGTCTTCTTCTTGCAGATAGGTACGGGATACAAATTTCGTGATTTTTCTACTTTTTAATCTGCACCTTTTCTTAAAACGACTCGACCAACTAGTACATGCGATGAAATTAGTTCGCCCCATTGAAATCTCTCGTGAAATTTCCAAGGCCCACAGTCGCAAGTCTTCATCGCATACATTCCGCTTCAGCCTTCTTGCTTCTGCACAGAGCTCAAGGTTACGCGCACGCTTCAGCTGGTCACCAGGGCTGTCCTCGTCGAGCTATACGCTAGCGCGTGCAATCCTATTAGAAATCTCCGTGCCGATTTCAGGACCTTCCACTTCGAAATGGCAGCTAATGTTTTGTACATCGCTAATTTAAGGTTTCCTCATCATCTCTACGAAATATCATTGTCGGCTTCGATATGACAGTATGGACAGTTCCCTTGTAAGCTCTGTGTGACCGTCCGCCCCATGGAGGAAAGAATAAGAAGAGATGCTCTGAGCTCGTTTGAGTGAAGCCTAGCGCTGCAAGCAAAGTGGGCGTAACCTTATCCTGAATTCGGTGTTCCGTGACTTGCATGAGACATTGTGCATAGTGTTTTCGGAGTTATCCTTGCAGAATATCGTTCCAGCCTTTTCTCACCTTAACTCATGCTGGAGCAGTAGTGATAAGTTAAATTGTCACCAATATGACGTAGGCTGAGCCTCGAGAAGGATGACGTCACAGGACCGGAATCGAATGAGCACAATAGTTCGAATGGGAGGTTATAGAGCGCTCTGATTACACACCTCCGATGCAACGAGGGAAGGTCGCGGACCAGAGGTCAGTCACTTTACCAGACTCACTTTCGTGAAGCAGTCGGGTTTCTATACCAGTATAGAATACAACATAGTGCGGGATAACCGAATTCGAAGACGGGAGTTCAGTGCGCTATCCGGCATGGACCACGTGCGCGGAAACATGTGACAAAAATTTATAACGGTAGAATTATAGTTCCGAGTTGTACATGACTCAAACCGAGACTGCACTTGATAACTTGCAATATCATGCTTACGTTGCAAAATCTGTAAAGTGTTACGAGAACTTTAGATGTCGGAAATTCAAGCTTCACATCTGTGGATAGTTTGAAGCAAGGCCACATGTGTTATGAGTTGTCACACGGGGGTGTGAATGCAACGCGGAGAGCATACCACTGTCTATTTCTGGACTTGCTGTTATGTAACGACTCAAGGTGAAGGAGGTGAATGAACTCTGACCAACAGCCGACCACTTATACAGGCGATCTGTAGAGCTTATTGATGATACTTAGCCACGGAGAATAACAACCCCGAGTGTATCAATCAAAGTGTCAAAAAACGGACAATATCGTTAACCTGTGGACATATGGGACGGTACTTTGATTCAAGAATAAAATTATGATTAAGATGGACATTACGGTCATCAGCACCGAGCAGTGTGGACTATCTAACGTAAATTCGATTGAGGACACTATGGCCGGTTAAAATGGAGATCATGGGGGTTTACTGAGATAGATGACAGCAAAGAAGGACAAGGTGGACCCGTTCGGAGACCATGGAAGCCACGTGACGTGCCAGGAACCAGGGGGGAAGTTGGACACAGGAAGGCGAGAAATCAACACCTGGAGATGGGCGATCTATGGTAATATGGATCAAAGGACGAAGGTACTGAGAAATCCACTTGAAAATGTAACTTAGAACCTGTAGTCTTCAGCAGTTGGAAACCATATCAAAATTTTATTAAGTACACAAAGGAAGTGGGGAGTGGAATATACAGTAATAATCACAATTTATGGATGTCGCACCTTAATAAGAATCGATTTTCGTTATATTTAATTTGACAGATGAAATAATATAGAAAAAAATTAGGAAGGAATTACACGATGATATTTAACACGAAGTTTTAATAAAAGAACGTGGATAATGTATGATTAAGAAAGTCGTGGAATAATAATAATAATAATAATAATTGAAGAGGTGCCCCTGTTAAGCCGAGCAACCCAGTGGAAGATTGGGTAACCAATCCCAGCGGGAAGCTAGGTCGGTGAGCCGATCAGTGCTGGGGGCTCTAAGATAAACGGTCAACGGTCTCAAAGGCGGAAGAAGAATTTCATTTCTAAACGGCTGAGAGGGCGGAAGAACCTAGTGGAGTCAACCACGAAAACAAATCATTTCAGACTAACAATCTGATCTTACTTTGGAATATTATTCCTACCCTTGAAACACACAATTTCAATTGCAGAATGGAAAAGCCGCTGAAAGAAAGCACTACCTCAGGTGGCAGCTCGGAAGAGAAATCCACCATTACGTTATGCAATGCATCGAGACCTAGGGTTCTGGGGAGTCCCAACATCTGCAATAGGGATGAGTCGGAGCATCCTTGGAATCCTTCCAGAATTAAGTTTAAGCATAAGTTTTTTGCAGGTACTTTGAATGTAAATTCTTTACTGAAGGTGGGTAAACAGAAGAAATTAGAACTACTTTTAGTTAGAAACGAAATTCAAATTTTAGCAGTACAAGAGACAAGATATTTGGATGAGAATGTGACAGAAACGAAAGATTATAGAATCTTTAAAGGTAAACCTGCGATTAAAATGATGAAAGGAATGCCACTCTTGGGAACAGCCTTTTATGTACATAAAAGTCTATTAGCCAATGTAACTGAATTCAAATCACGCTCAGAAAGGATGTCTCTTTTGACAATGAAATGCAAAAATAAAATATATACTTTTGTTAATTGTCATGCGCCAATAAAAGAAGACAACAAGAAGAACCCAAATAAAGTAGAGGCATTCTGGGACCTCCTGGATGATGTAATATCTAAAATTCCAAAATCAAATGTGGTGATATTACTTGGAGATTTCAATGCCCAAATAGGAAGAGAGAGGATTCATAGACCAATAGTGGGAGAATATGCTGCACACCAAAGAACAAACAGAAATGGGATGAGATTAATTACTATTTGTAACAACTTTCAACTTAAGTTAATGTCAACTTTCTTCAAGAAATTGCCAAGAAAAGCTAAAACATGGATTTCTCCAAATCCAATACTAGGTGAATTTCAACTGGATCATGTAGCTATATCCAAAAGAAACATGAAAGAAATTATGAATGTCAAGGTTATAAGAAGCAGAGAATTTGAGTCTGATCACTATTTGTCTAAAACCACAGAAGAGGGGAAAGAGTAAATAAATATAACACAAATAGACTTCAAATTACACAAGAAACATTGGAAATATTTCAGGAAGAAATAAAAATAACTCATCATGGGAAGTGGCAAGATTTATCTAAAGAAATAACCAACGCAGCCCAGAAGACGTTTGGGCTAGCCAAACCTAAGAAGAAACCATGGTGGAATCAAATATGTGAAGATATGTTACAAGAGAGAACAAAACAATGCAAAAAGTGGAAATGCTCTGGAAAGACGGAACATTATGACCAATTCAATCAGCAAAGGAAAGACACTGCTAGAATAATAAGGGGAGTTAAAAGATCATTCGAAAAATCACAACTTACTGACCTGCAAGACAGCTTTATTAAAAATAACTCTCGAAACTTCTATCAGACTTTAAAGAGTCAATTAAAGGGGTATCAAGCGCCTAGCATATGCTTTAAAGATGAAAATGGTAGACTTGGCCTAAGCAATGTTGAGAACTGTGAAATACTTGCGAAGCACTTTGATCAACTTTTAAACTGCCCTGAACCAGATCATAAGTTGGAATTCTCACAAGCAACAGAAAATCTGAAAGAAGATATACCACCCAATGCTGAAGAAATTAAAGAAGCAATTAACAATCTAAAAAATAATAAAGCTAGCGGAGAGGACTCTATAACAGCTGAACTTTTGAAATGTTCTCAATCAAAAATCATTGAAGAGCTGCAGTTAATCTTTGAAGATATTTGGAGAACATAGAGGATTCCAGAGGAATGGAAAGTGGCTCTAATACACCCATTGCATAAAAAAGGGGACAAACAAAACGTTGATAACTACAGAGGCATCTTTCTTCTTCAAATTGCATACAAGGTATTTTCAAAAATATTGCTGAATAGAGTAGAAACATCACTTTACAAGCAATTGGGCGAGTATCAAGCTGGATTTCGAAAAGGTAGATCTTGTTCAGAACAAATATTTTACTTAAAATCCATAATTCACCAGAGGATACTGAATTCAAAGGACATAGATGTGACTTTTGTAGATTTTAAAAAGGCCTTTGACTCGGTTGATAGAGAAACCACAGATAAAAAATTCGTGAATTTGGAGTGAAAACTAAATTGGCATACCTAAAACATGAAACCCTTACTGACACGATTTCAAAAGTAAAATTTATGGGTGAGATATCAAAATCTATTAAGATAAATACAGGTGTATGGCAAGGTGATGGTTTATCACCCCTTCTATTCAACTGTGTTTTGGAGAAAATTGTAAGAATTTGGAATTTAAAGCTAAAAGAACATAACATTTCGCCAGTAACTTTGGGGAGAAGAAACAAAGGTACCGAAACAAGTTGCCTAGCATTTTCAGACGATTTTGCTATATTGTCAGAAAACCTAACAAGTACAACAACACAAATCTATCTCTTGGAAGAAATAGCCAATAAAACAGGTTTGATAATCTCCGTACAAAAAACTAAATTTATTACAAACATCAAGAACGCTTCAAAATATTTGGCAACAGATATTGGCCCAGTGGAAAATGTAAAGAAATTCAAATATCTGGGAGAAATAATTCAGGAAAATGGTTTAGAAAAATCTTCGGTAGAAGAAAGGGAACACAAGATGGAAAGAGCATATGGTATCACTAAGAATTTTTATAACAAAAAGTGCTTATCTAAAAATCTTAAAATAAGGCACTACACTACAGTGGTGAAACCGGAATGCCTATACGCAAGTGAATGTCTGGTACTAAACTATAGATTAGATAAACTTGAAGTACTAGAAAGGAGAATCATGAGGAAAATTTTAGGCCCAGTGAAAACAGCAGAAGTATGGAAATTAAGATCTAATGATGAAATATACAGGAACATAGAAAATATAACAGAAACGATAAGAAAAAGGAGATTGCAATTTTTTGGACATATTTACAGAATGGGTGATTCCAGATTAACAAAAAGGATATTCAAGTACCTTTGGGAGAAAAAAGGCAATAACTAGCTGGATTCAAGAAGTAAAGAAAGATTTAGAAAGAAATAATATAAGTGAAGAAGAAACGGTGAACAGAGAGATCTTTAGAAAAAGGGTATTATGTATGAAAGGATTCCAAGGAAGATTGCCAAAGAAACCTGGTGCGAAGTGGTCCGAGAACAGAAAGAAGCAGCATAGTGAACGGATGAAGGAGTACTGGAGGGAACGGAAGAGAAAACAACAAAGTGTGGAGAATTGAAATTGGCACGTGGTCCCTAGCAGACCTCATCGGAAAGAAGAGAGAAGAAGTATTGAATTATAACGGTTAGATCTATGCAGCCCTACCAACGATAAGGTTTGATCCAATGTTGAAATTGTAATATAGTAACAAAGGTTGAATGGTGATTATGTATGTCTGTCTACCCCTTATTATTCCCGTTTTCCAACGGGGTCGGGGATGAGATGTGATGGATGTATTTGTGGCGATGGTTTTTTACGGCCGGATGCCCTTCCGGACGCCAACCTCTTGAGAGGAGTTAATGAGAGATGAAATGAATGATGGTGAATGAAACTGGGCAAGGATGTGGAAGGAAGCGGCCGTGGCCTGTCAGAAGGTACCGTCCCAGCATTTTCCTGGTGTTGAAAATGGGAAACCACGGAAAACCATTTCAAGGACGACCGACGGTGGGGCTCGAACCCACGCGTCTACCGAGTCAGCAGAGAGCTTGGCCCCATGACCTAATGCTGCGCTTTAGCCAGCATAGCCACTGCTGTCGGTGAATGGTGATTAAATAGTTTTAATGATCTACAAAGTAAAATCATTTAATGTCAATTTTGTACTGAAATATCAGTGTGAATTGAAATGAAACCATAAATCAATAAAATATCTGTGTGAAAAACGTCGTGGGTTACGAAATAGTACTACGTAAGTGTCATAAAAATTCAATGTTAACTGAAGAAAGAAATGAGTTAAATAGTTCTTAAACAACGAGTATGAAAGATATATTAAGAGTAAATCAAATTTCATCCAATTCACTAATGTAAAATCGCCACGTGTAACTGGGTGTGGAAAGTTTGAATTTATTGTGAACATTGTTATCTGAGACAAAACATAGTTAAGATTTTGTATATAAAATGTGAATATAGTTGTAACAGGGGTGAACATCCATAGTGTAAATATAATAATAGGCATTTATTTAGAAGAAAATCCAGTGCGGGGAATAATTAGATTTTTTAGTCATTTTAAAGCATCTCATGAATGGACAGTACATTAAGGGATGGCTGAGATATAACTGTGGTTAAATGTAAAATCCAATTTAGGGAACAGTTTGGGATTTCCTTAAGTTCATTGTGTCGAAAGTCAGGACACGTAGAGGTTTTGACCCCATGATATTTTGATTGTTCACATGATTTATTTTTCTTCAACGTCATTGCACTTCAAGCCTTAATTTTCGAGGATCTCTTCGTGTAGGGTAGGCATTGTCGCACTATTTTTATTCTTGCACCATGTACATTGAGAATAAATGCAGGATGTTTTTTTTTTACGGCAACTTTCATTTAATCTTCATATTGAGACCTGAACTATTGACAAAATGACTTCATGTTTGTAATACCCATGAACCCTATCCTATTTCAGCCCCTGGGATTGTTAGAATCTCGTCCGCCCGGAGCATCTTTTTTTAAACAGAATTTATTTATATCGTTCAGGATCTTTGTTCACTTTTTCATCGTTGTACCGTGCTCTTGTCTCGTGTTGAGGTCATGAGCCGGGCCGCCCAATTAGGGGCTGGGGTATCGGGCACAACGAATGATGGCGCTCCGAACGTGATGGGCTTCGAATGGAGACATCGTAACACACAGAGGAGTAGCTTGTTAGATGGCCCTGCATGAAAGACAACGAATAGGTAGAAAACCAATTGAGTGCTGGTACCTTATTTCATTGTCGGGCATGACTATGGTGTTTTGGATGTAATTTGTCAGTATGAAGATTATGGAAGAGTGCAGTTATGTAATTTGGAGAACCACATCCACATTTATTACAATAGCACACTATTAAATTTTGATTCCAACTGCTAAAGCTACATAGTGAACCCTTGCAAGAAGCTTTTTATGACACTCTTTTTCGGGGTAGTGTACGGTTCATAATGAAGTTGCTAAAATACCTTACGCTTATTAGATACAAGATAACATAGCCTAACTATATGGCGGAAAGAAAAGAAAGTGAAGCCAAAATAAACAAAACAAATTTAATTCCAGAACAAACTATATCAACAAACAACAAAATTAAGGAAAAACACTCCCATAAACTTAAACCCATAATTAATCAATGAATAAACACAAAATAAATATCTCTCCCAGAGATTTCCAAAACTTCAGAACCGGAGATTCGGCCTGATTATTCTTCAATTCATGTGCGTGCGTGGTGTGATAAAGCATGCAATATGGTATGAGTACAGATACGAGATTTGGTGCCATCATGCCATAGCCGTTAAACCACAAATCCGTATTCATTGAACTCCTGCCATGCTTGACAGACGTGCGTGAGCTCGGCTCCTCAGTTTAGGTGGATTAGAAGGTGTTATTGTGTAGTAGGTACATCCAAAATAAGTGGTTCACGTGTGTATAGTAAGTGAGCATAACCTGTGTTGCATTATTTCGAGTGTTAACCCTTACATACATAACAAAATCATAATTAAACCAGGATGACGAGAAGCAAGAATAAGCGTGCCTCAAGAGTCGCCAACGATAGTGCCAAATTAATTGAAGAGACCGTAGCTAAGGTACTCGACGAGACACTCAGTTCGGGTAAGTTTCTTGAAACTATTATATCCGCTATCTCTGTGAGAGTGACTGAAATTGTTATCAAAGAACTGGAGAAGTCTCTTCAGTTCAATATGGACCTGGTATCTGATCTCACTAAAAAACTTGAGAGTCGTGACTTTGAAATCCAAGCACTGAGAAATGAGCTTGAAGAAAAGTACGACTCCTTAGAACAATATAGCAGGAGAGCCAATATCAGGATTTTCGGTGTGCATGAAAGTACTCAAGAAAATACAGATGAACTTGCTCTAAACGTATTTAAAGATATTGGTGCTAGTGTTAACCTCCTTGATATTGACCGTAGCCATCGTGTTGGACCCAAATCCCCTGGAAAAACTAGGCCCATCATTGTGAAATTCACTTCATTTCGTACGAGGCAGGAGGTGTTCCTTAAAAAAAGATTGCTCAAGGGAAGCAATGTGACCATCCATGAGGATCTCACATCCACCCGACTGGCGATTCTGAAGGCTGCAATTTCTCGATTCTCAGTCAGAAATTGCTGGAGTTCTCAGGGCGATATCCTTATCAAGAAACCGGATGGTACCAAAATCAGGATTAACCGTATGAGTGACTTACCTAACTAATCAGTATCTACAGTGTAAAAACTATTCACCTAGCTGACTGCGGCCAATATATGCCATCTTAGTTCTAATTATTATTATCTGTTTACTATTATATTAGTCTTAGTCTACCATAGTACATTTCTGTTAGTTCAGTTATATTAGCCTTAATACATTTCGGTTAGTTCAATTTTCATTTCTTAAGTTGGCAAACCTGATCGACAAGAATGTTACCTCTGACAGCAGCACTCTCGCAGCCACCTCCTGCAGTGAAAGGAATTTCTCCCGCACTCCCTCACCCCTCCCCTCCCCTACCGAACCGTTTCCATTTACTTCAAATAACAGGCTACAATTAGCTCCCGCAAACAATGACCTTATCTCGACTCGAGATCGACTGTTTGAAAATGTGTCACTTCACCCAACCGGAATCCATATAGCCCACGTGAATGTACAATCCTTATCGGCACATTTTCATGAACTTGAACTCATTATACCTGATTTGTTCCATATTTGTTTGATGACCGAGACGTGGCTATCACCGCTAAATCAATCTAAATCATTCCACTTTCCCGGCTACACTCTAATACGTAATGACCGTGTTGGGAAGAGAGGAGGTGGGGTAGGAGCTTTCGTTAAGTCAAACCTTAATCCTAAAGTCTTAGCATGTTCTGATAGCCAGTATAATAGGAGGCCTGAATTTATGCTATTTGAAATTGATGCCGCCCATCAAAAGTGCGCTGTCTGTGTTGTTTACAAAGCACCTTCACTGGGTCACTTGGAGGACGTGGAGAATGCGTTACTAAGAATCCTACCACTTTACCAACATGTAATAGTCATGGGCGATTTCAATACTAATATAGGCGACAACACCAAGTCTGAAACTCGGCAACTGCTGAATATGCTTTCGTCACGAGACATGAAAATATTAGAACTATTACCAACACATCACACGCGTACTTCACACACGACAATTGACTTGATATCAGTAAAGAACACTGACAGGGTGCTTCAGTTTGGTCAGACATCTGTACCCGGAATTTCAGCCCATGATTTAATCTATATCTCCTACTCATTAAAATGTCCCAAGACCAAACCAAGGACCATCATGTACAGAGACCTCTCTAAAATTGATATGAACTCCTTGACAGAAGATGCTCTATGTATCCCATGGCACGATATACTGACTATTCACAACATAGACGATAAGGTACACACAATGACCGAATACTTGACAGAACTTTATGACAGACATGCTCCAGTAAAATCTGTTCGAGCAACGCGACCTCCCGCACCTTGGCTCAGCCCGGAACTTAAAGTACTGATGGCTAAGCGCGATGTGGCACACAGAAAGTTTAAGAGATTACCAACTCAACAGAATTATGATGATTACAAAAAACTTCGAAACAAAACTTCCCAAACGGTACGTAATGCTCGAATCAGACATGCTCATAACCTGCTAGGAGGTAATATTAAACCCTCTGCGGCGTGGAAGGAACTAAGAAATATGGGAATAGGTAGAGAGAAAATTGACAACCCCATTAATCTACCTCTTGACACACTCAACGAACATTTTACAACTATCGGACACTCAGTTGACCCTGACATGAAACACAGAACTTTGATCAATAACTACAGCATCCCCACCCCTAACAGAGAACCATTCCATTTCTCGCATGTTACCCCCTCACAAGCCAGACGTGCTATTCTTCGAATAAAATCGAAATCTAAAGGGATTGACAATATAGAAATCGAATTATTCAAACGTATCATTGATATTATACTTCCCACAATAACACACATATTCAATCACTCGTTAATGACAGGTATGTACCCATCGCTTTGGAAAGCGGCCTTCGTCATCCCAATCCCAAAAAATACACAGGCTAAACATGTAAGCGATTATCGCCCAGTCAGTATACTATCATCCCTCTCCAAATCACTGGAATTTATCGTCCACGAACAACTCTCCTCCTATTTGCTAGAGCACAATATCCTTGATGAACACCAATCCGGCTTCCGCAAAAATCATAGTACTAGTACTGCACTACTCAAGGTCACGGATGACATAAGAAAGGCTATGGACAGTGGGCTAGTAACAATCCTAACACTGCTTGATTTCAGTAAAGCCTTCGATTCTGTTGACCATGACATATTACTCTCTTGTCTATTTAAATTTCATCTCTCCAAGAACAGTATCCAATGGATGGATTCTTATCTACGTGGACGTCAACAATGTGTTAAAATTAACTTAAATCAAATGTCTTCATGGCGTCCAGTTGAGAGAGGAGTCCCTCAGGGGTCAGTCCTTGGACCGCTCCTGTTTTCAATATATATAAACGACATTCCGTCATCAATCACTAAATGCAAACACCACCTATATGCTGATGATGTACAAATCTACCTGCATTCAGCACCAGAAAAACTATCGGAAGCAATCGGCACCTTTAATGAAGACTTAACTGAAATCTGTAACTCGACTCGCTTACATGGACTACGACTCAATGAGGCTAAAACCCATGCAATCATAATCTCCCACCCGAAAATCCTCCTAAAACTAAAAAATGAACCCACATTACCAAAATTACGCTTGTGCGATTCCCCAATCGAATTCCGTGAGTCAGTTAAAGATCTAGGCGTTATTATAGATAAACATCTTTCCTGGACGCAGCACGTCTGCAATGTTTCCAGAAAAGTATTTTCCGCATTGAATTCACTTAGAAGATTCTGGAATATTTTCTCTCGTGTATTAAAGGAACGACTTGTTTCCTCCCTAATATTGCCTCATTTTGATTACTGCGATGTGGTATACAAAGATCTCACTGTTACTCTTAAAAACAAACTCCAACATGCACAAAATGCCTGTGTACGCTACATATTTAATTTACGGTACTATGACCATGTCACCCCCGCTTATGAGCAACTTAACTGGTTACGTCTAAATCAACGCCGCGACCTCCATTCTTTATGTATTCTTCAACAAATACTCTCAACTTCAACTCCAGCTTACCTGCACTCTCAGCTTCACCGCCTCTCGTACGAGCATACTCTTGGAACACGGTCAAAAAACGACACACTCTTGCTGATACCCATACACCGTACAGTACGCTATACCAACTCCTTCGTTGTTGCTACTGCACGACTGTGGAACAATCTGCCTCGCTCTGTCAGAGGAGCAACCCCGTCCAGCTTCAAGCAGCGTTGCCAGCAGTACATACTCACTAAGTAAATGAAAGTTGAACTCAACATTTATGCTTATATTCTTACGTCGTATTACATATATTCAAACTTTCCAATTCTCACTTTCTCATTTACTCTCTATTTAGATATCTAAATAACCTCCTTCAGTAACGACTAATTATCTTCATCATCATCTTCATCACCATCATTAGTCTACTTTTTTCAGTAGCCTATTTCCTTTACCTTACTGTAATTTTAAACTTACTCCTAAGTATCTTAGTTATTCACCCTAACAATGCAACAATTTACAGCCTACACCACCAAGCTAATCCAGTTTATATGTATTTTATACTGCATAAATATTGTAAAATTGTTAGATTTAAGTTGTATTTGTATTGTATATTATCAAGCTAATCCATTTCATATGTATTTTATATTATATCAATATTGTAATATTGTTAGATTTAAGTTGTATTTGTATTGCTCATCATTTATTATTTGTATTATCTGGTTAGATGGAAGAGAGGGCCCAATGGCCCTAATCTTGCCAGTCAAAATAAATCTATCTATCTATCTATTTGAGATAAATTAGCGATGGGAACTAAACACAACAAAAATATAAATTTACACTACCGACACTCGCTAAATTTAATTATTTACAACAACGATTTCCGACGAAATCTGGATCAACTGAGCCCAAGGTACAACAAGATTGCCTCAACTCAGGACTTCACAATATAGACACAAGAATGATTAACGTGACCACGACTACAAAAACAACAACAAAATGACCACGTGTCATTTTACAAGGATAAACACAACAAGGTGTCAACCAGAATCAAAGATCAAGAATAAAATGAATACACAATAAATGCTCAAAAACAAATGCACTTATTTACAAAATGAAACATTTTCATTTGATCGTGACAACAGGAAAATACCGCGCAGGCGAGGAGAACTCCACCCTTTAATATTATTCAAGACTTTAAATGAACAAGCAAGCTATATTTAACAGACTGGGTCAATGGCTAGGCCGTTCCCCCTGCTCTAATTAGTGTCCAGAAATACCCAAGATCAGCGCTCAGTGTGGACTCTCATATCACCTTTCAAATCACCCTCGTGTCAACAACATCCCAGGCCAGCATTATGCCCGGCTCCAAGATACGACGAAAATACAGCTGTCAAATCAGCTAACATGTGTGTGTCATAAAATAATATCTCATAAATTCCCTCTGGAATTACAAGATCCAATTGGACTGGTCAAGGACTCCGCGGAGCATCATTTACCATCCGTAACTGCAGCCGACGAAGACTTGGCAAATCTATGCCAATCTCCCGCACATAAATTCAATTTTTCACACATAGACACACAAACACACAATATCACACGTTAGGGTCTGACAATCACCTGAAATAAAATCACACAAATATTTTCTACACACCTGGCGCGTATGATCTAAGTATTTCGACCGAAGAATAAAACCAAATACCAACATCAAAATCCAAATTAAAATAAATAAAAGAACGCACGGTTCCATCCAAAATCTGTCGCAACAATGGCAACTCAATTAAAATACTTGTTCAATCAAAACATCAATACAAGACTTATTTACCCCCTACTATTTTATCGTTACATTTATAACTGCTCCACTTATCACCTCGGCCGCAATTCATGTGAACGCCAAACCAAAATATTCGCACATGTACACGGAGTACACGGATTACTATTACACATAAACATAATCAAAACCAGTGGTCACGTGTCCTCACGCATTTACAATTGAGTGTCGAGACACTACAATAAAATCATCTACAATTAAAACAAGAATAAAATCACAAGAAAAATATATACAATATTCCCATGCCAAAAGATCAACATAATTGATGAATCAATGTTCAGTACTCTTTCATAACAGCCCATCACATCAGCGTATGTCACTTTGCATGGTCCACTGGATATTTACACTGCCATAGTAAATATTTCCGTAGATTGATCGGTCATCATCCCAGTAGTCGTCCTCGTATCGATCGTCTTGATGCCTTCTTAAAGATGGAAAATCAAAGTTCAAATTATTATATACTATGCTTTCCTACTACAATTGCGATAAGAGCTACTAACTTCACTCATAGTCCTAAGCAATTATTTACGGTGATAATTTCCCTAAATAAGCAAATCATGCTCTAATTACACACAAACTGTTCACACGCATAAACATTTTAATAATAATATCTGAATTGTGTATGTTAATGTATTTAGACCAAATGTCTACTCTCGACATTATTTAGTTCACTGCAGACCGAAAGCTCATCAGAGATTCAAAGTTTAGAATTACCACTCGGCTCTCATGGAGACCACAAAATAGTATCTGACATCACTCGTGGATATCAAAATTAAAAGTATCGTCAACCCGCGCAGATTGAACTCAAAAGAGTAGTGTCTCTCGTGCAGAATGCACTCAAAAATGTGTCGTCTCGCACCAATCAACCTCAGAAAATAATGTATAAATTCACTAGCACAGCCACCTAATTTATACAGATCTGGCAAATGGTACTAGGGTGGGGACTATTAAATTACAATAAATCTAAGAAATTGGCGCACAGGCTTGCGAGTGGTATCAATTATCTTCTTTTTCCATGCAGGTTACAGTCCTGCTTTGCGGAATTAAATCCCGTCGTGATTTAATTAAGTGCAACGTTCCCTCGCTTTTTGATGGCACGCTTCTTTCCCGACGTAAATGGTTTGGTCCTCCATGATTCGCAGATTCATATTCAATAACGTTGCAGTAGACACATAACTCCGCCCATCTTGACGTCATAAGTCTATCTCTTTCTCTGTTCTCCACTCAAAGCGCTCCTTGTCTAACGTTGCGAGCAAAGGGTAACGAGTCCATCTACGTCATTAGGGGACGCTTGGCTCTCCGTTCAGTAACCTTGCTTTCCAGGAAATTTTAAATATAACTCCCTGTCTTCAACTTGCTCAATTCTTGCAACATCTGGTGCCCACTTCCTTCGACTTGACTGCTAACTCAAATGCAGCATATAATAAAATATGAACAATTATTCTATGATAACAGTAATAAGGGTTCATTTTCCTCCTGCAAAGTTTAAAATTCGAATAAAATCTTGATATGAATTTTCAAACACCCAAATAGTCATAATTTTTTCAAAATATGTACACCACCAATTTTTTAAATGTCCCATTTCCAGTCTTGAGTATCTTGCATACCTCAGTTCATAATTGCCTCTCCATAGTGTGTTGACTAATGTACCTTGGACTCGCCAAGCCGTCAATCACCTGTCACTTCCCGGTATCTCCCTGTCTGTCACAACAAGCACGTAGACCTGTCTGTATCGTCGACTTGTTTGTAAACAATGACTCGCTCATTCATTCCTCCTTCCAGTAGCCTCGTACATTTGAGTGAGTTTCCTTAATTTTCACCAGCATTTGCAACTGCTTCATTTTCAATTTGTTCCCATGGCTCTCTTTTATAGTATAGTTTTAAATTTGCAATGTTGAAGACTGACTTCGTTCCAGTGCTCAGTTGTTCAATCCTGTAAGCATTCCTAGATTCTTAATGATGCGGAACGGGCCCACGTACTTAGCACTAAATTTTGCAAATACTTTGTTCTTAGGGTCAGAGGTAGGTGGACGTCGCACAAGTACAAGTTCCTCTTCGCGAAATTCACGGTGAAATTTCTTCCCTCGATACCTGCGTAGCCGTCGTTCTGCCTGTATTTTCATATGTCCCTTAGTTCTCTGGAGTCTTAATTCGTGTGCCACCAATGGACATGGAATGATATTGTCCCAAGATCTCTCTGGTACTTTGTTATGGTGCACTAACTTAGTAATGGTACCTGTCCTGTAGACTCATGCTTGGTTGTGTTCATAAAATGCTCGATGTCCCCAACTTTATCTACCCATTTGTTATGTTCATTAGGTATCAGAACACGATAATATTTTTCAACACAAAGAATCACCTTTTGACTTGGGTTAGCTTGGGCGTGCCTTATACTTGATAAAATGTGTTTTATTCCTAGGTCCTCAATTCCCTTTTTGAAAACAGAACTGGTAAAATAGCTACCATGATCTGACAAAATGTATTCAGGTTTTCCTAGTGTAGGAATGACTTTGTTTTTAATCCTGCTAAGAACTTGTTTTGACGTGGTCTTTTGGATCGGGCACAATACCACGAATTTGGAAAATACATCTACACATACTAAAAGATGTTTACACCCACGCCTTCCTTTGGGTAGAGATCCTAGACAGTCGATCGCCAGCAGCTCACACAGTTTCTGCGGTAATAAAGGCTTTGGATACTGCTTCATGGGGTAATTATTAGGCTTAGTGCGCTGACATGCATCACAAGTCTTAATTACCTCGACAATAGAAGACCTCATTCTTGGCCACGTAAAAGATTCCCCAATCGTCGCCTCTGATTATCTATGCCAACGTGTCCTAATGTCTCATGAAGGTGCCACGTTAATCCTCTCTGAAGAGAAGCTGGAACTAAAATCCTGATTTTGGTGTGCTCTTCGTCCACAAACTTGTGTAGAAGGCCATTGAAATATTGGTACTTGGCTTCCTTCGCTCTTGCTTCTCGATTGCAGGTGTCCCCTGTTGTATTTCTTTCCTGAAATATTTTATCATCATCAGCATTCATAGACCTCGTTCCTGTTCCTGTTGAATGTTCTTGAGTCTGTTCAAAAACTCTTGTACCTTCGGTGTTAGTTCCAGATGTTGCACTTCTACTGCTGTCTCGTTCTCTTGCTCGGGATTCCTACTTAAAGCATCGGGAATGACGTCCCTTTATCCATGAACAGTGCTCTATGGTAATGTCGAATTGTTGGATGTATATAGAACAGCGAGTCACCCTTTCACTCACCATCGCGGTCTTGAAAAGGAATGTTAATGCATGGTGGTCGGTTCTCACAATAATGGAATATCCAAAAACAATCTTCCCCCATTGTTGTAGTGCATATAGTATAGCCAATAACTCTAGTTCAGTAACTGTGTATTTTCTCTCATGCTTGCGCAGTTTGCGTCTTTTAAATGCCAAATATGATCAATGATTTAAATTTGAAGTGTCCTCTTGGTACAACATTGCACCAATTCAAATTGACGATGCGTCAGCCTGAATTACGAATTTCTTTCCAAAGTCCGGGTATCCTAATTTCACGCATTTTTCTAACAGTTCATTCGTGGCATTGAAAGACCTGTCGCAGTCCTCACCCCATGACCATCTATTACATTTCTTCAACATTTCTTGCATTGGCACTCCTGTCTAAGTGTATCCTGGACAGTTCTCCTTGAAGAAGCCTGTGACTCCCAAAAATGCTCTCACATGCTTTACTCTAGTTGGAGTCGGAAATTTCTTAATAGCATCAATCTTGGCAGGATTAGGCCTCACCCTCTCATGATCAATGATGTGTCCTAAATACAATATTTCACTCTGAAAGAAGTGTGATTTCTTGAGGTTAATTATAAATTCATAGTTCTCAGGTTCTCCAAACGTTTGTTAAGATTTAGCATGTGTTCTTCCATTGTTTCAGAAGCGAGAAGAATGTCGTCAACATATCTCGTAGTGAACTCCTTTACTTCATCGGTTGAGTTCCTATCCAGGGCTCTAATCAGAGCACAACCCGCTGTTTTTACACCGAAGGGCATCCTTTGCTATATATAGCTTTTTTTTAATCAAATATAAACCCCGTCAGCAACTGAGATTTTCCCTCTAACTCCAGGTGAGGAAAACTATTTGTAAGATCTACGCTACTATAGATCTTCTCTCCTCTGAATCCTTTTAGTACATCTTTAATAAGCGGCGCCATGTCATGCTCTGGAAAAAGCTTGCTATTTAAAAAACGTGCGTCTAGGCAAAGCCTAATAGACCAATTTGGCTTAGCTACTGCAAAAATAGCATTTAAATAAGGTGTCGGCGATTTCTTGATCATCCCGGCTTCGAGCAGATTGTCAATGATATCCTTCACCTGAAAATGATGTTTCTCCGGGATTGGGTAAAGTTTACTTTTAAAAGGCGTCCTGTCATCTACTTGCATTGCATACTTAAAGTTGAGAACTTTTCCTGGTATGGTGTCAAATACTTCTTTATGACGGCGTAAAATAATTTCTAATTTCAATTTATCAGAGTCCCCCAATTTCGCTTCTCTTAGCCGCTCGTGAATTAGGTTTTCAAATTTTGATCCAGAGTGATCTTCTTCTGCCAAATACGTCCAAAGTTCCTGCGAAGCATCGCGACTTCCAAGTTCCACTACTGCTGTACTAATTACATCATCTCCCTGTTTGCTTATCTCAGTCATCGTACAACTGAGTTCTTTCTGGTATTACTCCCCGTACTTTTAGTTGTGTTACAGGAATTAGTGGAACAGTTTGATTACTCCCCACTTCTTTGATGAATACCTCCGATACCAAGCTGACCTGACTACCGTATCCATTAAACAGCGTACCTTTAATCCTCCTATCCTTGGATATATAACTGGCAACTGTCTGATAACATTATCCTGCGGTTTTATTACTTCCTCCAGACAATCTTCTGGAAAAGCTATCCACTCCTCGATGTTAGCAATAATCACATCATCACGATCATCAGCCACTCCCGTTTCCAGACTATTCCTAATTCGAATTTTGAGGATTTTTAAAATCTCGAAACCCGATTTGTGAGTATCGCCCACAATTGTTCTGCCTTTCTTGTTGCCTAAGTAAACTCTCTGCGCCATCACTATCGTGTTTATCGGGATTTTACCTACTTTCCATAGCTCGCCCCACTTCTCTCTCTCTCTCTCTCTCTCTCCTCATTGGCGTACATTTCTTGCAAGTATTTCTGCGATTCCCTGTAGCGTTCATCCCAGTTATTCCTATAATCCCTTGGATCCTCTTGCATGTTATCCCGCTGGTTCTTCCAAAAACGTGTGTCCCCATTTCTTTGGTACGGTCTTTCCTGCTGCCTATTTCCTCGCACATTAGAATATCCTCGTTGGTACGGTTTTCGGTTATTATTTTTATTATTATTAATATTATTATTATTATTATTATTATTATTATACTGCTGGTTGTAATTGTTATTGTTATTATACTCGTATCGAACCCTGTTGTCGTAAAATTCTTGACTCCTTGGCGTGAAGTGTGTGTTCGTAGCTTGCGACCTGGTATTCCAATGCTGGTTATTATTATTATTATTTTGGTTTATGACTTCTGCTATATTGACGCTTTCAATGATTCTTTGTCGACTTTGGGACGTTATCATGCTAGTTTCATCCAAATGCCGAAGAATCTCTTCTGCCTCGATCGCTGTTTTTACGTTTGCTGCGACTAAAAACTGTTGGTTGTTAATAGGTAATTGTTTGCCTGTTGATAACACCAAATTCTACTCTGAAGGTGGCTCGTCTAGATCTTTAAGCCTGATCATCTGTTGTGAGTAAAACTCCGAAAATTTTGTAGGATGCGTGCTGTGATACTTTCTGGCTTATAAATCCATCCTGAGGCTCTGTTGCAATGAATGACTCCAAAATATCTTCAAAAACGCTTCTTTGAACTGGGCCATATTTTCAAATGTATATTTGAAATTCTGGAACCAGACGAGGCTCGAACCTTACAAAAATTTCTCGACCATCCTGAGCTGTTTAATTGGACTTATCTGGTTGTCATTATAATACTCATCGAGTTCACGGAGAAAAGCTTTAGGTGTAGTTCCTTAACCGTCTATAAATTTTCCTGGTCTGAAATAATTCCCACGAATCACCTGGATTACTTGCTTTGCCGTTACGCAGGGCCGTGGAGAGCGGCGACGGGCCCTGGGGCTGGAATCTCCCGGGCCTCACTCTATAACCAAACTATGTAAAATTAATTTATAATCCTCGTAAATTTGCACAAACTGATTTTGCGCAATTTCCTTTTGCACAAAATGTTCATCACGAAATAAATTACAAGAACATAAAAAAAATAAAAAAACAGCAAGAAATAATAATAATAATAATAAGATTAAATTTTTGTACAAAAAATATATACAATAAAAAGAACCTGTCTATCAATGCAAAATTACGACATTTTAATACTGTTGTTAGACCAGTCATCTTGTACGGCATGGAAACTACAAATATAACCGGAATGGAGAATTTGCTCAAGATAGAAAGAAGAATTTTAAGAAGGATTTATGGTCCTAGGAAAACACAGGAAGGTTATAGACTGAGATCGAATGCAGAAATTTATAGTAAAATCGACAACCTTGAAGTGATGATCAGAAAACGGCGACTTCAGTTCTACGGACATATGGTCCGCATGGATTGCTCAAGGTTAAACAAACAAATTTTTGATAAAATCTGGAACTATAAAGGACAAGGAGGCTATGTAAAACAAATGAAAGAAGAACTTCAAAAATTCAAAATTACTGAAGAAGATTGTCTAAATCGAATAGAGTACAGAAAAAAAATTTTTGGTCTCAAAATTCTTGTCGGGGAGAAGAAAAATCTCAACAGAGGAGAATGGACTGCTGAAAGAAGAGCTGCACAGTCGACCAGGATGAAAGACTTCTGGAAGAGAAAGAAGGAAACTAGACCTATAAAGAAGTGATATTTGCGTGGTCCTTGTTGGCCTGTCCGCGGTGTATATATATGTATAATAATAATTGTAGCATGCTGAGATGCTATGCTCAAGTTCGCGGGTTTAAGTCCGGCCGAAGTCGTCGGATTGTTAAGAGCGTAAAAGTCCTCCAGTATGCCTTTATTCGGACTTCGGAGGGGAAGTAAAGCCGGCGGGCCTGTGGTTTAGAAGGCCGTGGATATGAGTGGTGAGTGACACTTCTGTCCTCAGGGTGTGCACTTAAATGCAATAACACAGGAGACCGACGCGACAGTCCCGCGACAAAAATCACGCCAGCTGTTGCGACAGTCCGGACACTTTTTTGTCTCATCCAAAGGCTGTAGTTACACCATCGTACATTCATTTCCATTACAATTGGTAGTGTGTAGCCAAAATTTGTAGGTTATTTTGTTAGAAACACTCTATCAAGTTCCAACGTTCGCCGCTTGGGTGTCCTTGACTGTGGCGTCAGGTAGCCAAAGTTGGAACTACTTGAATTTGAACTTTTTGAGGAGCCTATGGGCTTTAAATTGATATATCCTGATATGACCATTGGCTGCAATAAATACTGTATAATATAGGCCTACTGTATTAATAATATTTCAATTATATATTCCAGTAGATCCAGGCCATATTTATTATCATAAGCAGAGCGTGAATTAATAACAATATAAATAAGTTAATGCTAGTATTGAACCCATATGCCATAGGGTCCAAGGTGTGCGAATCCATGCATTTGAGGAAGAAATCAAAGAAACGTACAGTTTCTAATGAAACTTAAAGAAAGATCAAGCTAGGAGGCCAGTATAAGGTTGTGCAACTAACGAGGACCAGGTGTTCGAGAGGATGATATCATCCCTCTTGACATTCTGAAGGGAGCGAGTCACGAGTATTAATAACCGAGTGGAAATTTCCAACGAATAGACAAGGAGGCCTGAATCGGAAATCGAGCTGACGTTGCTGGAAAATGACAACACCGCTTATGCGCCAGAAGAGGAATAATTAAATTTAACCCATTTACAAGTATAATAATGAGTAAACAAGTACAGTACAGTGAATCATTTGGAATGAGAGATTTTTCAGTAAAGAGAAACCATTTAATAATTGCGCAGAAAAAAACTGCAAACGCAAGACGACGTCATTGGGGAATTACCAAGGCCTGTGTGGAGGGGAGAAAGCAAAAGAAATGCAACACCCACACAATTGAGGACGAGAAATTAATTAATATCTCCGAATTGCACGATCGATTCTTAGGTGCAATGAGATTATTTGACATTGAGAAGACGAGCGTTCGGAATGTATAATTTTTATAATTGTGGCACCATTATTTTAGAAGTTGGCCACAGAAAAGGCTAGAGTCTTATTTTTTGTAGTGAAATAGTATAAAGCTTCGGGCTTCACCAAGCCAATCATGCAGTCTCGAACAGCCCGAGGGGGCGTAATCACGCATCACGCAGTACAAGTCCGTCCAGGGGGACGTGACGCTGGATCATCAGCATCATGCAGTTTCAAACGGCCTGAGGGCACGTCACTAGCCTACATCAAACACCGAATGCAGTTCGACAGTCCGTGAGGGGCGTAACTCTGCGTCACATCGAAGACAGTTACTAGTACTCCTTGAAGGGAGAAACGCTGTGTTACACCGCAGAAGTAATATCCGATAGCCATAGGCGTCGCAGTATTAACGACTTGCTTGCCTCCATAAGGAGTGGTCAAGAAGAAATTTAAAGTATCGCCGTATTGAAATATTAGGAAAATCCTAGTTACAGGATTTAGGCCCGACTGTATACAAGTTATAGTGAAAGTTCGTAAGATATAGTCAGAGCAGGCTGCGAACGTCGGACTTAAAGGCGATAGGTCGTTAAATAGACGAACGAATATATCATAACGTACGGAAGTACCTTACCAGAAAGATAAACTGTTATTTAAATTAAAGAACCCAAAAAGGGAAGAACAGAATAAGGTTCGGAACGTACATCAGAAACGTAGGAGTGCTAGAACCGATCAAATAAAGAAGATCGGAGACTATAAACATTATCTCCAGAAAGTAGGCGAACTATTCTAAAAGTACTAGACTCGAGAAGTACTAGCTGCTATAAACTAAATCTATAGGTCATTGAGGAGACCTCGATCCGAATAGACTTTCGTTAGGATCGATAAACAGATCTACAAAGAAGCCGTTCAAGCTAGATAATTAGCCGGTCATCCAGGATAGGAGTAGAAGAATTTGGATTCCAGGGAACAGTAGATGTTTCGAGACTTTCGTTATTCTGCAGGATAGGAAGCCGACATCGAATAAATTTTACCCTTCGAAACGGGAAATTAAGAAGGTCACGTGTGATAGGCTCAGAAATACGGCCTAGTGATCAAGAATTGTGAAGTGTAAATTTATCAAGATTGTGTGTTAAATTAATATTTTTAGTGTTTATTATGTGTTCAAAAGGGACACATCAGTGTATAAAAATGTCGTCAATGTTAAGTGTCTTAAATATATGTCAAGAAGTGTTTATACATAAGATAAATTCCTTTAATATGGAGTAAAAGTTCAAAGTGGGCCCAAAATGAAGCACCGCACAAGAATAAAGATCATGGGACGATCTTAAAAACATGTGAGTACTGAATTTCATTCTATTTTGGTGTCAGGAATTGACTGTGTACAAATCCACCGGAGTTTTTGAGTAAAAGGGATGTGTTTTAATAAATAAAAACTGAATAAGCAAGAACGCGGTCTGAACAATAATAGAAATTTGAGAAGTTATAATAATTATGTAAAGAATAAATCCCGTAGTGGAAATAAGTGAATAAAATGTTAATGTATTTAACGAATGTCATAAGAGCAAGCGAAATATCAGTAATTATCATGAAAGATATTCAAATAAAAGAAATAGCTTTTGAGCTTGTGTAAAGAATAAAGATAATACTAATAACTAAGTATGGAAATATTAAATAAAGATCAAATAAATTGATGTGAACATAAGAGCGTTAAAGCCTTAATGTATGTGTAAGATATGATGTTCAAGGGAATGTTTTAAAAGGGAGCGATTTATCGGCAACGGAAAAGATTAATATAAGAATTAAAATAATGTGAATTGTTACTAATGAGATTTATCAGTTCTTGGGAAGACATTTCGGCTTAAATTAATGCATAGCGCAAAAGAGCGCAAATAATATTAAAATGTCACGCTAGGAACGCGTAGAAGTTAAATACTTGGTAAATTACTTATGGAGGGTAGTTGATTGCAGTGAATTGATAATTGTATAAGTCCTCTATTTGTGACGTAGTATCACGAGGCATTGTGTATGTATTTGAAAGGGAGCTAATATATGGTATTATTGAGCGTATGTCATATGGGCCACGGCCGACTTTAAATCGCATTTTGTATAAGTCCTCTGTAAGGGAATGGTTCCCGAGGCATGTGAAGAGATTCGAACGCAGAATCTTCTTATGATAAAAGCCCCTTAATTCTTCGTCGTCGGATGTGTATTAATCTTCCCAATCAATGAGGACCCTCTCATAATTAATAAATGCCAAGGTTACGAAAGTGGTCTATGAACCAAAGAATAGTGTTTGAATGAATACGGTACAGTAAAAGCCCGGTCTCTCCCCAGAACTGAATATAATGTGAAGGTTTGTTTTGAAAGCCTTGGAAATAAGCTGCTAACGTGGGTTAGACAGGGAGTCGCCCGTCACCCTCCGTGTCATAAATCGCGCCCGAGTAGAATGGCCTAGCTCTCTTAGAGCGAGAGTGGGCAGAAACCGTCTCGTAAGATGTTGTAAAGAGAAATGAATACACCAGGAGTGTTTAAAGTTGTTAACGACATGGGCGTTGAACCGAGGTCCTTGTAGATTGATATTTTTCGTTTGCCTGTTCAGATCGTAGTTTCTTATATGATAATGGTCTTATAAGACATAAGAGATAAATAACAATCCCTATTGTAATGATGTATGGACGGAGGATTCCACGAGTTAATTGAAGGCAACTAAGTTTCGGGAGTAACTATAGTTTTTTGACTGTGTCAAGTATCTTCACGCTCTGGAGTACACAGTTGATTTCCTGATTACCTTAATATATTTGTGAAAACAAAGAGAGATGATAACAGCTGAATGTGTGGACATGCCCAAAAATATTGAGTTAGATAATTAACATAAATTTTAAATGTAATTATAAATTTGTTTTTTTGAGAATTAAGAAAATATAAAGGATAGTATTTGAGGTGTACAAGAATGACACCATTATTATGTAAAGCATGGAGCCAAAAGAGCTCGGAGTTGTATAAAACCTACAGTTGATGCTTTATGGAAGTAAGACTAAGTAGGAATTGTTGGTTTATGTGGAAACCATATGTTTAAATACAATAATTGTTTTATTATATTTGTGATTCCTTGTTCATTTGGAACAAGTAGATGATTATGGGTCAGTAATTAAATTGTTAAAGTGTTTGTAGCGCCATTAATTTTATTAATTAAATGTGTTTTAAATAGGAGTTGATTTTGTTGTTATTTTTGCAAGTGTATCCTCTAATTAATCCAAAATATGTGGGTCACAGAGTGGGGGAACTTACCGCTGCCCCGAAAATTCCGAATTGAGCTACGCTGGTATACTGTGATTGGCATATTTCTTGCTAAAAGGGCACAGTATGTAAAATTTACAACAGTGAAACTGGAGGAATGCATGCAGAATTATTTGCAAATTCAATGTTTATACCTGACAAGCGCGTACCAATGCATTATTTTCAATTAACAAAAATAAATATCACGAGCAAAGCCATCGAAAACTGGGTAATAATTTTCATTAAATTCACTATATTGTTTATTTTTGGCGTTTGACAGATCTAAATTTGTCCCGATGAGGTAACACTTTAAGCATGCACAGTGTTCAGGTTTAACGTTCTGCAGATCCTCTTTGATATCAATAATTTTAGAACTTCAGTGATACTCGTAAAACAATATGCTCGTTAGTCATACCCAAATTTGAAAAAATATAAAAAAAGCATTTATCGGACCGTAATTTCATCGCTTTTACAGTACCGTATTTAACTTGGGGAGAAAATTCACACTGGAAAAAGCTGTTGTCCATGAACTCGGAAACAGGTGGGTTCGAATTCCACCGTCGGTGATTCTAAGCTTAATTTCCATGATTCATTGTTTTAACCCTAGATTCCAAAGGCTGTAGTTGCACCATCGTACACTCATTTCCTCCTCAATTAAATCCCCAATTAATTCAAAATATACAGTATGATTAACTTCAGATATAGATTGTCGGACAGAGATCTACACGCACAGTAAGTAGAAAGGACTGATGACCACGACGTCCTAAGACCCAAAAATTTATCAACAGGTAGTTCAGTTCACTGAACTGCATGTTAAAACAGGTGGAAAGGGTATACTGTACTACGGCCTCAGTGACATATGACGTAATCTCTTTTCATAATGAAAACATGATTTTTACACTAAGTCATGACGTATTTTAAAATACGTTTTACATATAGGGTTTTTATGTTGAAATTCTCAAAACTTGCTGCCCTTCAAGAGCCACGCCCTTGGGTCTAAGCCTAAACACAGTTTAGGTTGAACGGCGATCACACATCATTGTACATTAAACAAAGCAAAATATGTTTTCATAATCACCCACAGGTATACCCATACGTAAGTCAAGTTATTTATTATGTGCTATCAGTAGATTGCAGCTGATCAGTGATTGTTTACACAAAATAAGAAAAGGTGAATTTCAACTATATTTCGTAATTTGCAGTCAGTGGACTTCTTATAATTTAATATTGCTTTGCAGTAAGCAAACCTAGAGCCAGGTTCTCCTAAAAATCCCAAATCCTATCTATGACTGGTGACCATCGGGGGCAGTTTTAAGCCCAGATTATGGGAGAGTGGACACACCGGGGATCTGGGGGTATGGAATATCATCAAGCTCAGAGTGGGGTCCGGGGGTCCTGCTCCAGAAAATGTTGCGAAAATCAGGTCCAAATCATTGACTTATAGGCCATTTGGGTGATTATTTTTGTGATAATTTGGAGTAAAAATTTGGTGACCATTGACATTAGTGGCTATAAAAAGACTCTCCGATATTGAAGTAAAATCTCTCGCACCTTCATGTAATACTCCGCGGTGTAGCCCGCCAATGACCGTGATGGGGGTCTACAGAGAGTCTGCAGATCAGATGTTCAAATCCCGGTGCTGACAGCGGCTATCCTGAGTATTGTTTTTCACACTCCCTCCAGACAAATGCCGGTATAGTACCTAATTTCAAGTCCAGGGACACCTACCCTACTCTTAACCCTAATAATTACAGTAATAGTCGCGGTGAGCAACGCATTCCCACTTTTCCCGGTCGGCAACTAAGAATACGGCATGCGATTGATCATGTCACAGAGGCAATAGCACAGCTGAGTGTATACCCTGCTTTTCGTTACTTATTGTTGTTTTATGGGGGCGGAACAGCTACGGTAGGTCATCTGTCCTTACCACTGACGTTCTACGAGAGGAATTGGAAAACAAAGTTGAGTGGTTCAGTGCCCTAGTTTAATTGTAATTTTTCTCCTGGTTATCACTAAGTCCAGAAAAGAACTTGAATGTTACCTTAGTTTCAGCCTTTGGATACATTTCCCAACTCTAGTACCAATAGTAATATAGGTTTTCAATAAATCCCTTAATCATAAATAATTTGCGCACGAACCCAAGTATCTGGGATTGTTGATAGTATTGAATGAACCAATTATAATTATAATTATACTGCACCTAAACATGGAGATTATTCAAATATTAGCATTGTTTTCTCAATTCAGTATACGAGAAGATGAACAATTTCGCATGCATTTCTTCTATTTACGTTTGACAACGGAATCATCCCACCCTTTCGCCAGATATTTAGCCAGCAATGATAATTTTTCACATAGTGTGAAAGTGAATTACTAGGGGAAGTTGACCTCGCTGTTTCGCCCCTTAAATCAACAATAACTATAAAGTGAATTACTATGTGGACGCTACTTTAAAATTTATTTTACTAACCTGTCTGCACGGCATACGATACGTCTAGCTACACAATATATTCATTTCAGACATTATCATCTCTAAATATCGAGCTCAATGTGACGCACCAAACCTGAAACTCTTGAGCTAGCTGACCAAACACATCAGGGCAGTCCAGGCTCTCGTGGCCTTGACGAAATAAGTGAAGGGATGAGAAAGTTATTTGAAGGATTGGTGCATAAGCCGAACAAGCCAAATTTAGACTAATGGAAAGCTCTCTCTGTCTTCAAGTATATTCTGAGAACAATACATATCGAAGCCCCATCGCCTAAGTTGTCCACTTTGAGACAGTTGTTCTTCCCACAAACACTTTGTAAAGGAAAATATTGCCCACTTGACTGAATAAGTTTCTCAATCCTTGTAACCTTGTTCAATGCATTCCCTAAATGACTGCCAGTAGCAAATTCAAGTCACATAAAGGCAATAATAAAGCAATGCCCGATCGGGTCCATCCTCCTAGGACGCCGGGCCCCCCTGGGAGGGTCGGGCCCCGGGGCACCAGCCCTGCCTGACCCCCCCCCCCCCCCCTCTCGTCAGGCCTGCCGTTACGTTCGGTTGCGGTGTTGACTTTTCGCCCCTGTAGTTGCGAAAAGCTTCAGTATCGCCGCCTGCCTTAGGACTGTGTTCCTGACTTGTATTTCCCGTAGATTTAAATGCCTCAGGACTCCCAATACTAACAAGTTTCCTTGCAACCTGCTCCGACGAAACTAGAGTGACATTCTCTAATGAACGAATCTCATTCTTGTCAATTAAATCTGCGTGCTCTTGGAATTTGGTTTTTATGCATTCCTCCAGCATCTGCATACGAGAATTATTGTCTCCCAACCTCTTTAATATAGATAAGATATCTCCTTTATTTTCTTCTGCCTGCTGCTTCCAAACCTTCTTGATCTTGTATTTCAGTGTTTTCAACCTCTCTTCTATCTGCTCCTGGTTTTTATCGAATCGTTCTTCTATCTGCTCTTGGTTTCTATCCAATCGTTCTTCTATCTGCTCCTGGTTTCTATCAAATCGTCCTTCTATCTTTTCCAGCCGTTCTTCCGTCTGTTCTTGATTTCTATCTTGACCTATCTCTATTTTTTCTAGCCGTTCGTCAATCTGCATTCTATTTATTTCTATATTCTTCTTAATTTGCTGCTGGTCAGCTTCTAAGTTCGCCCATCTATCCGTGGATTTAATTCCCAGCCGATCGAGTTCTTTAATTAACCCCAATACGTTACTGTCAACTGACTTAATTTGCTCCTGTATATTTGCCGTCTTGGCCTCGATTTTCTTAAATTCCCCCTGCAATTCCTCCTGCGTGGTTTTACCCGCGTAGTGTTGTTCATACAAGTCTGTTCGATTTGTTCCAACTTCACAGCTACCATTTCGTCCAGCTCTACCAATTTCCGGTCAAATTTAGATTCTATGGATTTAATTTGCCCTTACTGCTTAGTATTGTTGTCGTACATCTAAGTTGCCAGTCTGTCTAATTGTGCCTTTGTATTCTCATTAATCTAAAGCATAATTTTGCTTAAATATTCGGTCTGTGCTATCACCTGTTCTGCAATTTTATTATTTAACTGTTCCGTAATGTTGTTATTTAATGTTAATAATTGTTCACTATTGTGTTCCTGCATTTCATTTTTCTGCGCCTGCATTTCATTTTTAGTGTTAATAATTGTTCACTATTGTGTTCCTGCATTTCATTTTTAGTTTTAATAATTGTTCACTACTATGTTCCTGCATTTCATTTAATTTCATCTGCGTTTTAGCTGAAGCCCTCTCAATCAACTCACTGATCTCAGCAATCGTCGCCATCTCAAAACACAAATATACTTCTTGAGAAATAGGGCCATGCAACCAGTGACCTCCCGCGCACACACACATGTTTAACATTTATTAATTATTATTCATACTCAATCATTTAATTTTACGTTAAAAAGATACAAACCCAACTTTCAAAGCATCAATGAGTATTTTGAATTTAATTTAATTTTAATTCCCCTTTTTGTTCTGATCAAAAATTCCTAATCTGAATGAATTTACGTAAACATATTTTAATTAACCATTGTTAATTAAAATTTTAAGGCAATACCTTCCTGTCCATTAAATATTTCTGAGTTCATTGAATCAAAACAATCACTAATTTATCTTTATAACTGGGCGCCAGAAACACAATACAATATCAAATCTAACTGTGTTTCGTATTTCTACCCTTAAATGCACTCACTGATTCTACTTATAGGCCAGTCAAAAGTCACAAAAAATTAGCAAAACATGATGTATCTCTGATTTTTTAGTATGTTGTTTGGACCCATTAGGGCTATGTATACCCAAGTTTGCAACTCTCAAAAAGTTGTGGAAACATTTTTACACACCAAAAACCACGACATTTTTGGTCTTGTTTCAGATTCTGCTCTATATCTCCTAATCCATGCATTCTTCGTCGAAAGCTATTCAATACATTTTTAATAGCATAAAATGTTTGACAAATTAAACCCAACCAGAGCTCTGTAGGTAAATTGGTTACCGAATTACGACACTTTGAAAATAGGCCAGTTTTTTCCACAAATTGAAAATTTTAGATTTAGACCATTTTTGGACCGAAACTGCGTCGAAACCATTGATCCTACGAGTAGAAGTTGCAGAATATAATTTGTAGGCCATTTAATTTGCTTTGAATTAAGCGCAGAGCGGGGTCTGTAAGCCTCGTAGTTCTCTCCAAATCTCAAAACAACCCATATAAGGTAAAATCACATTTTTCCAGAAATGTTCCATAACATTTCCTATCCTTTGTTTTTTTTTTGGTAACGAAAAAGAAGGCATATAATCATTTAAACAAACGGTGAAATGTATTTTAATATAATAATAATATAATGTAATAATATATATAATATAATGAAATAATAATAAAATAAACATAAGAAATCAAAAGTACAGTAATTTAATCAATCAATCAGTCAATCAAATTAGACATATAGTCAAACTCGTCGCCTTATTTTTGATGGCCCTGGGCCTTCACTTTCGTTGCTCCCTTCAATAGGTAGGTCTTCCACTATTGGTGGCTCGTCGTCTTCGTCCCCTGTACGTAGGTACTCCAGTATTGGTGGATCGTCAAGGTTGTCTTGAGGCTCGTCGTCATCGTCCTCTTCAATGATGATAAGGGCAGAGTTCTGGCACGTTTCCCCAGAGCAGATAGCACACATCACAGAACATCTGAGCCCTGCTTTCAGGCAAGTGCAGCCACCTCTGCACCCCTTCTTGCATTTGCAAGAGACGAGTTTTAGGGGCTCTGCGGAGGCAGGAGCTTGTCAACTGGTAATGGGGATGAGCCCAGCCGAGGTCAATTCCCAACCCCAGTCGGTGGCCTCTTTCTCCACCCCCAACCACTTTTGCACCAGATTCGCTTTGTCGTTGGCTGCTGTCTTCACAAAAGTACGGAAGCGTACATCGTTGAGGGTGTATGTCGTTTGGTCTCTATATAGGGCAACTAGGCACTTGTCACCGACTGCTGCGACTTGTTGGCTTGTGGCATCTGTCTGGAGGGAAACACTTGCTTGGCCCACTAGGGCTTGATTTTGTCTGAAGTGGCCCCACATCTTCATCTTCCCCTGCCAGAGGAGGGCAGAGGTGGTGTCGCACCCAGTAAATGCGTGGATGAAAAGTTCAAATCCAGGTGGTAGCTCCACTTCCCCTTGGTTGAATGAGCTGGTGGAGAATTGGACGCAATCCGCCTCACCTCTGCCACTCTTCTGGAAGTATACGTTCGTTTTAGTGGATCCTAGACCGCAGAGGAGCACAAGCAAATCCACATCCTCTCCAAAGATGATGACGTGGTCATTGGAGGTACTTTTTTGCAGAGCAGTCACAACGATATCGCGGTTTGCGTCTGCTTTTGTTATTTTGTCTCAATCCCCTCGAGAGAAAAAGCAGAACAGAGATTCTCAATGAACCTTGTCTTTGTCATTCGAGAGCATCTTCTCTTGGGGAACTGTGATGATGCTCGATGCGACACACACAATTTCCGCTGTTGCTGCAAAATACCGTCGTGATCGCTCTGCAAATTTGGTGCTCTTTTGGATGCCATCCTAAGGATACCCGTCGAAGACTACACACACATTTCTCCCAAAGTGGTTAAATATGTAGTTTAAGTAGCTTGCCGTGATAACCCGTACCGAATCATTCCAATGCCACACGACTTCATGGAGGAGGTATCCTCCATCGACGACAGTAAATGTTTTGCCTGCACACTGACGTTCTCTGTGGCTTGAGTAAAGGCAGCGTAAAAAGATGATTTTCTGCCTTTACGCATCCCTTCGTCAGAAAATAGGGCCATTGGAAATGGAGCGAGCTCATATGTGAAGTGGGCCTTCAACTGTAGGTCTGACTGTTTCATAATACACATGCTCTGGAAGATGGTGAGTGGCTCGACATCGACTCTCTTCTTGTGGATCTTGATAGAGGTGGTAGGCGTTGCCAAAGAGATGACTTTTTCTTTCACCCCTTTCAGTCCTTCTTCTCGGACAGTGTGGTAATTTATGTGGGGGCCACCTACAGTGCCACTGCTGATGGATACGAGTTTATCTATCGATGGGAACGGTGGATGGTTATTGAACCAGGCTTTCACTTTTTTCACGTCAGAGGTATCTCGTGTAATATGCGTAGGTCGCATACCGACATGCTGTTCACTTGTTGTGGAGAAAATATCCCAATACCCTTCTACCTCTTCACATATATTCAGCTTTTGTAGAGATACCTCAGCCATGGGTTAGGCCACCCTGGCTCTTCATTGAACGCATCAATACCTGTTCAATTGTCAAATCAGTCCACAGACCTGATCAACATTTGTCGGATCTGCGGATGGTGAAGCATCCTTTCATGAACAATTGATTTTCGGTTGGGTCCATCTGGTCTTGCAGAGTGCTCACGAGCACTTTTCGCATAGAAGAAGTGCCCAGACGAGTGAAAGAATGGGAGCATTTGGCTGACTATTTGCAGGTGAAGGTTCCAATCTCCCATATTTTCGGCTTGAATGAATTGCTTCATGATTAAGGTCATTCGATAGTAGAGTACCCAAAGTTTTGCGGTCTGGCCTTCTTCTTCAAGTTTTTCAAGGGCGCTTTTGAATTTGGCAGTTACACTTTGTACATTTCCATTGTCTTCTGCAAACAGTATTTGTGACCTTTCAGTGCCAATCAAGAGCGTCTCTGTCTTGCAAGTCATAGCTGCACTGAAAAAAGAATATGAATTACAAATTAGTTTGAAAAGTATAATTAATTAATTAAATAAATGTTAAAAATCCATGACGTGGTCCTCTCCCCAGACCGCGGGGCCCTGGGCAGTCACCCTCCTCGTCCTCCCCTAGTTTCATAACACGTTTTGCATGTTTAAATATCACTTCATGCAACAAAAAGTGGTTAGGTACATTTTTGGAAAAATGCTATTTTTTCTTATATGGGTTGTTTTGAGATTTGGAGAGAACTACTAGGCTTAATTTAAAGCCAATTAAATTGCCTACAAATTATATTCTGCAAGTTCTACTCGTAGGATCAACGGTTTCGGCGCAGTTTCGGTAAAAAGGAGGTCTAAAACTAAAATGTTCAGTTTTTGAAAAACTTGGCCTATTATCAAAGTGCCGTAATGCAGTAACCAATTGACCTACAGAGATTCGATTGGGCATAAATTGTCACACATTTAATGCTCTTACCAAACGTATAGAATAGCTTTCGACGAAGAATGCATGGATTAGGAGATATAGAGCAGAATCTGAAACAAGAAAGAAAATTTCGCGGTTTTTGGTGTGTAAAAATTTTTCTACAACTTTTTGAGAGTTGCAAACTTGAGTATACATAGCCCTAATGGGTCCAAACAACAAACTAAAAATCAGAGATACATCATGTTTTGCGAATTTAGCCATTTTTTGTGTCGCTTTTGACTGGCCTATTATACAACTTGGTGGCAAGACTTCACCTACATTTACTGAATTTTCTAATAAACTGTGCGTTGCCTGGCATCATTTTTCCACAAAATAATTGTAAGGCAAGCAAAAGAAACAACAAACCCCATTTGGGCAGCCAGTTTAGATCTATGAACCCTTGCATGAAGCTTCTTATGAGACTCTTTTTCGGGGTAGTGTACGGTTCATAATGTAGTTGCTAAAATACCGTTCGCTTATCAGATACAAGGTAACATAGCCTAACTATATGGCGGAAAGAAAAGAAAGTGAAGCCAAAATAAACAAAACAAATTTAATTCCAGAACAAACTATATCAACCAAAAACAAAAATAAGGAAAAACACTCGCTTAAACTAACACCCATAATTATTCAATGAATAAACACAAAATAAATATCTCTCCCAGAGATTTCCAGAACTTCTGGACCGGAGATTTAGCCTGATTATTCTTCAATTCATCTGCGTGCGTGGTGTGATAAAGCAAGCAATATAATATAGTACAGATACGAGATTTGGTTCCATCATGCCGTAGCAGTCAAACCACAAATCCGTATTTGAGATAAATTAGCGATGGGAACTAAACACAACAAAAATTAACATTTACACGACCGACACTCGCTAAATTTCATTATTTACAACAACGATTTCCGATGAAATCTGGATCAACTGTGCCCAAAGCACAACAAGATTGCCTCAACTCAGGACTTCACAATATAGACACAAGAATGATTAACGTGACCACGACTACAAAAACAACAAAAAATGACCACGTGTCATTTTACAAAGATAAACACAACAAGGTGTCAACCAGAATCAAAGATCAAGAATAAAATGAATACACAATAAATGCTCAAAAACAAATGCACTTATTTACAGAATGAAACATTTTCATTTGAACGTGACAACATGAAAATACCGCGCAGGCGTGGAAAACTTCACACTTTAATATTATTCAAGACTTTAAATGAACAAGCAAGCCATATTTAACAGACTGGGCCAATGGCTAGGCCGTTCCCTCTGCTCTAATTAGTGTCCAGAAATACCCAAGATCAGCGCTCAGTGTGGACTCTCATATCACCTGTCAAATCACCCTCGTGTCAACAACATCCCAGGCCAGCATTATGCCCGGCTCCAAGATACGACGAAAATACAGCTGTCAAATCAGCTAACATGTGTGTGTCATAAAATAATATCTCATTAATTCTCTTTGGAATTACAAGATCCAATTGGACTGGTCAAGTTCACCGCGGAGCATCACTTACCATCCGTAACTGCAGCCGACGAAGACTTGGCAAATCTATGCCAATCTCCCGCACATAAATTCTATTTTTCACTCATAGACACACAGACACACAATAGCACACGTTAGGGTTTGACAATCACCTGAAATAAAATCACACAAATATTTTCCACACTCCTGGCGCGGCTGATCTAAGTATTTCGACCGAAGAATAAAACCAAATACTAACATCAAAATCCAAATTAAAATAAATAAAAGAACGGACGGTTCCATCCAAAATCTGTCGCATCAAAGGCAACCAATTAAAATACTTGTTCACGCAAAACATCACTACAAGACTTATTCCCCCCACCCCTACTATTTTATCGTTACATTTATTAGAATTTGAGGACATATTCGATACGAAACCTGGGGAGATTAAGGATTTTTAGTATCACATCCAAGTCAGTGATGAAGCCCCATATCATTGTAGACTTTACCCTATTGCAGAGAAGTATCGAGAGCAGGTGAGTCATTATTGCAGATTTGGAAAAGGATGACATAATATAAAAATATACCACAGCTTATGTGAATCCATTAGCGGTTGTGCCAAAACCGGATAGAAGTCTTTGTATTTGTTTAGACGTAAGATCTCTACATTCCAAAATTATGCCAGAATATGACCGACCCCCTGTTATTAAAGAATTCTTGAGGAAATTTAAAGGCAAGAGATGGTTTTCCACTATTGATCTTACGTCATCCTACCATCATGTGAAATTAAGTGAAGAGTCAAAGAAATTCACGGGATTCATGTTTGACCAACAAACATATGTTTTCAAAAGGTTATTGTTTGGAATGAAAACATCAGGATCCGTTCTAATTAGAGCATTAGACAAGAATCTTAGTCCAGAAGTGAAGAACTCAGTTATATGTTACATCGATGACATACCGGTTGCGTCTGAGGATGAAGAACAACATCTGTTTCACCTAAGGAATTTATTCAATGACTTGAGGAAGTCAAATTTCAAGGTGAATTTGAAGAAATGCCAATTTTTAAGGAAGAGATTAAATTCTTAGGGCATATCCTAGATGGACAGGGATATCGTCCAAATGAAGCCAAGATCCAAGCAATTGCCAACTTTCCAAGATCCACGAGGATAAAGCATGTCCGTAGTGTTTTGGGGACTTGCCACTTTTTCGCTGGATATTGTCATAACTACACCAACATTGTTGCGCCTTTGCAAAATCTTTTGAGGAGAGGAAACTGGTGGAAGTGGAGTGAAGAACACGAGGAATCCTTCAGACAAGCAAAAGAATTGTTGATGAATAGTGTAAAGCTGGAATATCCTGATTTTTAGAAGAATTTTATTATCGAATCAAATGTGGGTATAGGAGCTATCCTATTACAAGAAGACGAAGATCGCACTAGGCATTATTTATCTTTTATAAGTAGAAAGCTGAGACCTTCAGAGCGAAACTATTACACGAATGAACTTGAAGCTTTAGCTATTGTTCACGCTCTAGAAAATTGGAAAAAGTTGCTGATAGGTCATTCTGTCATTATTCGAAAAGACCATCATGCACTTGAGTTTATTCTGAAAACGAATTTTGCAAGTGAGAGGATCACACGTTGGGCTTTGTTTGTACAGTAATTCAACATCAGAATAGAGCACAAACCCGGAAGAGCGAATGTGGGTATGTGCGGTTGAACCAACTTTTAAGGTGATGCCTATTACTTTGATGCAAGAAGATGAAGACACTCTAGAACATTTGGAAAGGATATCTGTTACTCAGAAGAGGAACACACCTTTGAGGAAGATATATCGATTTCTAAAAGGGAACATGGATAATATTGACGCAGATTATCAGGAAACAGAAAGAATTTCGAGGAATTATGTGGTCATGAATGATATTGTGTATCGGTTCATTGATGCAGACCATACAAAATTGAGAGTAGCGATACCACCCATACTTCAGAAACGGATTATATGGTTAGCAGACAGGATTTCGGGACACGCTGGATTTGATAAGACAGTACAACTTGTGCAAGAGAAATTTTCGTGGGAGAAGATGAGGACTACAGTCAGAGAGACGATTGGGACATGTGACTTGTGTCAACGAAGCAAGCACAATTCTAAGCTGTTGAGAGAAGCGCCTCGTCCTATTATTCCGCTGAAACCACGGGAATTATTCGCTATGGACATTAATGGACCATTACCGAAGGCACAGAGGGGAAATAGATACATATTGGTAACCATTGATGATTTTACCAAATTCACAATGTTACACCCTATCCAAAAAGCGAATACACGTTATATCATGAAGAGGATTAGACATAGTGTGATTCCTGAAGCAGGGAAATCTGAATACCTCTTGACCGATCATGGATCGCAATTCACATCTTATGAATTTAGAAATGCTATGGAAGTATTGGATATTAAGCAGATCCTATGTTCAATACACCATCCTGAAAGCAACCCAGCTGAAGGATTATGTCAAAAATAGCAAAATTTTGTCGTTTGTTTTGTTCTGCTGAACATTGGAAGTGGATGGATGTGTTACCCATTGCATCACACTCCATTAACTCTGCTGTACATATGAGTACGAATCAGATACCGATGTTATTACATCATGGAAATAAACCCATAAGACCATGGGATAGGATCATTTCCATACCACCAGAATTAGAGCCTAGCAGACAACTCAGAGAAGTGTAAGCGCTGGAGAAAATTTGCAAGCAAGCTGACAAGAGGGAAAGGAGAGTCCGAAGGAAGAAATTCAGACGACCTCTGAATGTTGGAACTCTTGTGCTTGTAAGGAAACCTGTTCCTCTGACGTCATGAATAGAGTATATTCAAAATTAGCTAGTTTATACTACGGCCCGTTCATGATTACAGAAAGTTTTGTTAACGGAAGTTATAAACTGGTTGAAAAAGAATCTGGTAACGTCGTGGGAAAATTCAACGCGGCAAGTTTGAAGATTTATCACTCAAGAACCAGACACAGTAGTAAAAAAAATATGATGTGTCATTTTTTTTTTATTGGCGTGAGGGGTGGATCGTTCACAGGTCCGTGACATGTTGACGTCATTATTATGAAGCAGAGATGTTGATTTATCTGAGAGATGAAGCGGCTGATATTTTGAATAGCGCGCTAGGAGACTTCGAGTGTTGAGGGAAGTATGCAACGTAGGAGCGAGTGACGTGGAACTGTGACGTGGGAGCTCGCCTACGTAATGAAATTAATTTTTCTAGAATTTTCTCTAGGAGAAGGAATGGAACCTAGAAAAGTAGTACAGTTTACTGGCAATTGAATGAGAAGAAATTAGAGCTATCAAGCATGAAAATCCGTTCAGTAGAAGCCGAGATACGGAATGGAAACTTCTAGATGGAAGAACCGTTTGGACTATATAAGGAGTCAGAGAATCAAGACAGTATTGTATTCCATCAGAGCACTTGCTCATGTGCGCATCTACGATACATCAAGTACGAGTGTTTACGCCATGATTCTGACCGCCGAAGACCTTAGTCGCTGGACGAACAGTCAGTGAACTTAGTTTTTGTTCAGGGGAATGAACATATATAATATCAGCGAAGGACTTAGAATATCGACTGACTTTATGGTCAATTATTCGAACCAGTCAGGCGATGGTAGTTTTGTAAAGCCATTCACGGAAGTTAGCCTACAAAATGATGTGTTTCTTGTGGTGAAACGGTACATCAGGCACTTCAAATAATATCAGGAAGAATGTATTCTTACAGTTCGTTCTATGCAGCTAACAGGAGTTCCTGTAATAGCAGGCGAACGAAACCGCATTGTTCGGATATGGGACTTGTTCTCAGTCTTTCAAGAGTAATATATTAGTATGAGACTGTACAACATTTCAACATGTTAGACTGTATCGAGAATAACGGGAGATTTTTGAACGAGTGACATTAAATATCAACATGCGCCGTTAAACTACTCGAGGATAGGTGAGATATGGAGGCGAACGAAGTGATATGGAACAGCAGATGACCATGGGAGGAAACTATTGGTATAGTTAACACCGAAGGACACGTTCTACCTACACAGCAAGAATGAAGTAAGACAACTATTCATGTACTATCCACTAGCCTATTGTAGTATTTGAGAATTCCATTTTTATACTGTCACTATAAGAAATCAACATAATTATCATCCTAATGAGAACGTCTATTATATTTGTCCAGGATGACAAATGGAGCTTGTAGTCCGACAATTTATTATTCTATTTTACTATTTTTGTCAGGACAACAGTTAGTACATGTGTTTCGACATGAAATGTTTAAGTTATTTCCAAGAGATAGGAATATTTTTCTTTAACTCTTATTTAGAGAAGAGGCTCGATTATAACTTGGATTATTTAAATAATTTGATTTATTTAATAATAATAAATGACTGTCAAATAAATGAGTTAATAATATTAAAAATACAACTACACCATTTAAAGTTATAAATAACTTGTTTAGGGAGATGATAGAACCAATTTATGAATTAAATTAAATTGTTAATTGTAATTAAATAGTTACTGCATTAAAAATCAGAAAGTGAGATGTTATTAATAATCATTTACAAAGAGGATTTAAACATTTATTTAATTATGGATGAAATAGGGCAATAATAATCCTTATGATGTTGTAGTGAAGCAACGATGCCTAAATATTATTTTTTCCAGTAATAATATTAATCATTTGTGGAAGAATTTAATGAGTGGAAGACTTTGAATAAAATAATTTTGTTTATTTGTGGAATAGAAGTTTGGATTTATAAATAAATGTAAATGAGTTTATGAATGAAGTGAAATAGTAAGAATTTGAACTCAGTAAAATTTCCCAAAAGCACTAAAATATTTAGATGAAGAAAAAGAAAGAGGCAGGTATTAAATGTATAAATTAGGGTGAGATTATGTAAATGGGAGGCAAGGAGAAATTGACCAGAATTAAATACATCTTTTCATTGGAAAAATAAAATTGAAGAACACTCAGTACAGTAATTATGACAGAATATTACATAAAGAAAAAATATAAATAATAAAAATATATAATGTTTTGTGGAGAAGAATTTTTGAAGTCAAATAATATGATGATTTTAATATGCGATTTGGTGACACTTAAAGTTGTGTGGAGACCTAGGGGTCATCCAAGAGGGCATTTGTTCCCGTAGTTATGGGCACACATGGATGTGGGTGTGTCATTAGAAGAGCATGTGGGCTCAATTGTAAAAGAAGGGTTAGGCAAGTAGACCACCCCATATTCTAGTCAAATTCCATTTAACTGTCAATTCGAACATTTAATATATTTTTCTGGATCAACTTGAATTTCAAATAGTATGCCTAAATAATTGAAGAACATGAGTTTAGATTTGATGAACCCGGCCGAGAAAAAAAATATCAAATGCAAAGAATAAAATAAATAATTGAAGATATTTTTATTTTGTGCTTGGAATAATAATAATAGTAACAGTGGAAATGAGCATTCAATATTCATAATATGAGAGGGCGATATTTTTTTTTGTAAATAAATTGATGAGAAATTTTGAAATTAATAATAATAATAATAAATTCTATGATTAACATTTATTTTTTTGAGATAATATGTAAATTTTCTGAATGAGAAAAGTTTTGATGAAAGAGATAATGATTTAATCCACTGATAGTGGATAACAACAATTTATATTATTAACAACAATTTATGCTAATGTTCATAACGAATTTTGAAATGAGTACATATAAATTTTGTTTATCTTGAAACAAATGAATATGAGAAAGAAAAAGATTTATTTTTCAAATTATTATGATAATGAAAAATTTATAAACAATTTTTGTTTTTGGAAACAACAATTTTACAGACACAAAGATATTAACATTCGACTTTATGTTAGCCGAATATTGACATGAGGTTGTTATTATACTTCAAGGAAACAGTGGAATACATTTTTTCCAATTATTTTTTTGGAACATCATCGAATTAACCAAGTGACAATTGTTCGAAATATCTTTACAACGTGTACTTGAACAATCAAAGCAATTCTTCGTGAAGTGAAGCTACAAATATGTAAACAGATTTTTCACTCGAACTCTTCATTGAATAGTGATTGCCCCAGTGTAAATAATTAGAAATTTTCGTTTTAGATATCAGAATGGACTAATAATTTCTCTGAATATCAATTTTGCGGAGTTCAGGGGTAATTTTAGGGACTGTTGATTTTTTATGTGTGATTGTTTTCTTTGTGTTTTGAGGTTATTGCCAATCAATTTAATATTTTATCTATAAATAAATTCAGATATTTAAGAAATGTGCTACTTTTCAAAATAATTTCTTTCCTTACCTTACTTGTGAATTACCGAGATCAGGGATGCCAGATATAGACCTTATATTCACCTAGATAGACCCTGAGATAGATTTTCTCTTGCTAATCTGATATCGGTATTTTACAAAATGTGGTCTTTGGATTTCGGTCCAACGGGCACATAAGGTAGAGGGAAAGAAGTTTGGCGCCCGTACTAAGGGGATACCGAATGGGTCTTTCGAATTTGTTTTCGAAGAGGCATTCGGGTAGACTTGTGAATTTTTCCACTTGTTTCGACAATTGACAAAAGTCCAGTAAATTTTATGAATTAAGGGAGATTGTTAAGTCCATGTTTGAGGACATAGTAAAGTTTGCATTTTGGAATAAGTATGTTGAATTTTGTTTTGTTTTGTTGTAACGACTTTGTTTCGTATGCGAGTCTAGTAATTCTTAAGGGAGTTTTATTAAATTAAATATTTTGATATAAATGTTAGACTTGCGAGTTTGTTTTTGGTTAGATGAAATAGCACACTTTTTGAATTTTGCATAATATTTATTGTTGGTTGAAAGTAAATTTAAATGAGTAGATTTTTTTTCCATTCGACATCGACTTAGGGTTTATCTCAATTTATTGTGAACTCTCAAATACTATTAGGCCAGTATATGTTTAGTATTAAGGCTTCGTTCATCCATAGAATACCTATTCTGTATTTCTCTTTGGAAAAATAATGGATAAAGTTTTGGCTCGAATGGAGTCAAACAATACGCAGAGCATCGAGAAGGCTACTCAATTGGAGAACTTGTTGTTAGAAAATTCCAAAAAGTTGGAAAATAAATCCAAGAAAATTCTCAATATTTGGAAAGTAGAATAGAAATCAAATTAACTAAAAATTCTAAAACATTAGAAGACAAATTAAATGAAAATTCTAAAACATAAAATGAATCATTTGAATCAAAATTATCTGAAAAATCAGACTCACTAGAATCCAGTTTGAATGACAATTCTAAATCATTAGAAGATAAATTAAATGAATCATTTGAACCTAAATTATCTGAAAAGTTGTCAGAAAATTCTAATTCACTTAAATCAGATATTGACAGTAAATTTTCAGAGAACTCTAAAAATTTTGAGGACAGATTAAGAGTTAGCACAGAACCCTTGAGAGAAACTTTGGAAGAAAAGATTTCTTAACATTCCAAAGCTCTTGACAGATTAACCGAAAGTTCACGCCTCATGGATTTAAAAATCATTGGCAATTCAGAAACTCTAAGGTTAGATATAGCTAATAATTCTAAACTGTTGGAACATCGATTGTCAGAAAATCTGGGAAATAATTCGCGGAAAAGTCTAACATTTTTGGGGAAAAACTTGGTGAATTATTTGAAAAATCCAAGAATTTAGAAACTGGGTTAGAGGAAAACAAAGTTTCACTAGAAACCAATATTAATGAAAGTATGAAAAGCTTAGAGGACAAATTAGGAAAATCACATGATAAATTGAAGGGCATGGAGGAAAATCTTGAAAAGCATTCCAGAAGAGTGGCTGAAGACTTGGTAAACTTGGAAATCAAAATTGCAGAAGAGTGTAATATTACTGCAAAGCAGGTGTTGCAGAAAGTGGCAACCGCTTTTCAGGTGACTATTTTAGAACAACTGAAAGGAGAAGGAGAAGAAGTGGTCAAAGTGGAGGAAACACCTAAATTGAAAAGGATGTTATTAGAATTTGAGGACATATTCGATACGAAACCTGGGGAGATTAAGGATTTTTAGTATCACATCCAAGTCAGTGATGAAGCCCCATATCATTGTAGACTTTACCCTATTGCAGAGAAGTATCGCGAGCAGGTGAGTCATTATTGCAGATTTGGAAAAGGATGACTTAATATAAAAATATACCAGAGCTTATGTGAATCCATTAGCGGTTGTGCCAAAACCGGATGGAAGTCTTCGTATTTGTTTAGACGTAAGATCTCTACATTCCAAAATTATGCCAGAATATGACCGACCCCCTGTTATTAAAGAATTCTTGAGGAAATTTAAAGGCAAGAGATGGTTTTCCACTATTGATCTTACGTCATCCTACCATCATGTGAAATTAAGTGAAGAATCAAAGAAATTCACGGGATTCATGTTTGACCAACAAACATATGTTTTCAAAAGGTTAACGTTTGGAATGAAAACATCAGGATCCGTTCTAATTTGAGCATCAGACAAGAATCTTAGTCCAGAAGTGAAGAACTCAGTTATATGTTACATCGATGACATACTGGTTGCGTCTGAGGATGAAGAACAACATCTGTTACACCTAAGGAATTTATTCAATGACTTGAAGAAGTCAAATTTCAAGGTGAATTGAAGAAATGCCAATTTTTAAGGAAGAGATTAAATTCTTAGGGCATATCCTAGATGGACAGGGATATCGTCCAAATGAAGCCAAGATCCAAGCAATTGCCCATTTTCCAAGATCCACGAGGATAAAGCATGTCCGTAGTGTTTTGGGGACTTGCCAATATTTCGCTGGTTATTGTCATAACTACACCAACATTGTTGCGCCTTTGCAAAATCTTTTGAGGAGAGGAAACAGATGGAAGTGGAGTGAAGAACACGAGGAATCCTTCAGACAAGCAAAAGAATTGTTGATGAATAGTGTAAAGCTGGAATATCCTGATTTTCAGAAGAATTTTATTATCGAATCAAATGTGGGTATAGGAGCTATCCTATTACAAGAAGACGAAGATCGCACTAGGCATTATTTATCTTTTATAAGTAGAAAGCTGAGACCTTCAGAGCGAAACTATTACACGAATGAACTTGAAGCTTTAGCTATTGTTCACGCTCTAGAAAATTGGAAAAAGTTGCTGATAGGTCATTCTGTCATTATTCGAAAAGACCATCATGCACTTGAGTTTATTCTGAAAACGAATTTTGCAAGTGAGAGGATCACACGTTGGCCTTTGTTTGTACAGTAATTCAACATCAGAATAGAGCACAAACCCGGAAGAGCGAATGTGGGTATGTGCGGTTGAACCAACTTATAAGGTGATGCCTATTACTTTGATGCAAGAAGATGAAGACACTCTAGAACGTTTGGAAAGGATATCTGTTAATCAGAGGAGGAACACACCTTTGAGGAAGATATATCGATTTCTAAAAGGGAACATGGATAATAATGACGCAGATTATCAGGAAACAGAAAGAATTTCGAGGAATTATGTGGTCATGAATGATATTGTGTATCGGTTCATTGATGCAGACCATACAAAATTGAGAGTAGCGATACCACCCATACTTCAGAAACGGATTATATGGTTAGCAGACAGGATTTCGGGACACGCTGGATTTGATAAGACAGTACAACTTGTGCAAGAGAAATTTTCGTGGGAGAAGATGAGAACTACAGTCAGAGAGACGATTGGGACATGTGACTTGTGTCAACGAAGCAAACACAATTCTAAGCTGTTGAGAGAAGCGCCTCGTCCTATTATTCCACTGAAACCACGGGAATTATTCGCTATGGACATTTATGGACCATTACCGAAGTCGAAGAGGGGAAATAGATACATATTGGTAACCATTGATGATTTTACCAAATTCACAATGTTACACCCTATCCAAAAAGCGAATACACGTTATATCTTGAAGAGGATTAGAGATAGTGTGATTCCTGAAGCAGGGAAACCTGAATACCTCTTGACCGATCATGGATCGCAATTCACATCTTATGAATTTAGAAATGCTATGGAAGTATTGGATATTAAGCAGATCCTATGTTCAATACACCATCCTGAAAGCAACCCAGCTGAAGGATTATGTCAGAAATAGCAAAATGTTGTCGTTTGTTTTGTTCTGCTGAACATTGGAAGTGGATGGGTGTGTTACCCATTGCATCACACTCCATTAACTCTACTGTACATATGAGTACGAATCAGATACCGATGTAATTATATCATGGAAATAAACCCATAAGACCATGGGATAGGATCATTTCCATACCACCAGAATTAGGGCCTAGCAGACAACTCAGAGAAGTGCAAGCGCTGGAGAAAATTTGCAAGCAAGCTAACAAGAGGGAAAGGAGAGTCCGAAGGAAGAAATTCAGACGACCTCTGAATGTTGGAACTCTTGTGCTTGTAAGGAAACCTGTTCCTCTGACGTCATGAATAGAGTATATTCAAAATTAGCTAGTTTATACTACGGCCCGTTCATGATTACAGAAAGTTTTGTTAACGGAAATTATAAACTGGTTGAAGAAGAATCTGGTAACGTCGTGGGAAAATTCAACGCGGCAAGGTTGAAGATTTATCACTCAAGAACCAAACACAGTAGTAAAAAAAATATGATGTGTCATTTTTTTTTATTGGCGTGAGGGGTGGATCGTTCACAGGTCCGTGACATGTTGACGTCATTATTATGAAGCAGAGATGTTGATTTATCTGAGAGATGAAGCGGCTGATATTTTGAATAGCGCGCTAGGAGACTTCGAGTGTTGAGGGAAGTATGCAACGTAGGAGCGAGTGACGTGGAACTGTGACGTGGGAGCTCGCCTACGTAATGAAATTAAGTTTTCTAGAATTTCCTCTAGGAGAAGGAATGGAACCTAGAAAAGTAGTACAGTTTACTGGCAATTGAATGAGAAGAAATTAGAGCTATCAAGCATGAAAATCCGTTCAGTAGAAGCCGAGATACGGAATGGAAACTTCTAGATGGAAGAACCGTTTGGACTATATAAGGAGTCAGAGAATCAAGACAGTATTGTATTCCATCAGAGCACTTGCTCATGTGCGCATCTACGATACATCAAGTACGAGTGTTTACGCCATGATTCTGACCGCCGAAGACCTTAGTCGCTGGACGAGCAGTCAGTGAACTTAGTTTATGTGCAGGTGAATGAACATATATAATATCAGCTATTGGAATAGTGAACACCGAAGGACACGCTCTACCTACACAGCAAGAATGAAGTAAGACAACTATTCATGTACTATCCACTAGCCTATTGTAGTATTTGAGAATTCCATTTTTATACTGTCACTATAAGAAATCAACATAATTATCATCCTAATGAGAACGTCTATTATATTTGTCCAGGATGACAAATGGAGCTTGTAGTCCGACAATTTATTATTCTATTTTACTATTTTTGTCAGGACAACAGTTAGTACATGTGTTTCGACATGAAATGTTTAAGTTATTTCCAAGAGATAGGAATATTTTTCTTTAACTCTTATTTAGAGAAGAGGCTCGATTATAACTTGGATTATTTAAATAATTTGATTTATTTAATAATAATAAATGACTGTCAAATAAATAAGTTAATAATATTAAAAATATAACTACACCATTTAAAGTTATAAATAACTTGTTTAGGATATGATAGAACCAATTTATGAATTAAATTAAATTGTTAATTGTAATTAAATCGTTACTGCATTAAAAATCAGAAAGTGAGATGTTATTAATAATCATTTACAAAGAGGATTTAAACATTTATTTAATTATGGATGAAATAGGGCAATAATAATCCTTATGATGTTGTAGTGAAGCAACGATGCCTAAATATTATTTTTTCCAGTAATAATAATAATCATTTGTGGAAGAATTTAAATGAGTGGAAGACTTTGAATAAAATAATTTTGTTTATTTGTGGAATAGAAGTTTGGATTTATAAATAAATGTAAATGAGTTTATGAATGAAGTGCAATAGTAAGAATTTGAGCTCAGTAAAATTTTCCAAACGCACTAAAAATATTAAGATGAAGAAAAAGAAAGCGGCAGGTATTAAATGTATAAATAAGGGTAAGATTATATAAAAAAGAGGCAAGGAGAAATTGACCAGAATTAAATACAGCTTTTCATTGGAAAAATAAAATTGAAGAACACACAGTACAGTAATTATGACAGAATATTACAAACAGAAAATAAATATATATATAATAAAAAAATATATAATGTTTTGTGGAGAAGAATTTTTGAAGTCAAATAATATGATGATTTTAGTGTGCGACTTGTCGACACTTAAAGTTGTGTGGAGACCAAGGGGTCATCCAAGAGGGCATTTGTTCCCGTAGTTATGGGCACACATGGATGTGGGTGTGTCATTAGAAGAGCATGTGGGCTCAATTGTAAAAGAAGGGTTAGTCAAGTAGACCACCCCATATTCTAGTCAAATTCCATTTAACTGTCAATTCGAATATTTAATATTTTTCTGGATCAACCTGAATTTCAAATGGTATGCCTAAATAATTGAAGAACATGAATTTAGATTTGATGAACCTGACCGAGAAAAAAAAATCAAATGAATAGTTGCAAATGCAAAGAATAAAATAAATAATTGAAGATATTTTTATTTTGTGCTTGGAATAATAATAATAATAATAATAATAGTAACAGTGGAAATGAGCATTAAATGTTCACAATATGAGAGGGCCAGAAAACTTATTGTAAATAAATTGATGAGAAATTTTGAAATTAATAATATTAATAATAAATTCTATGATTAACATTTGTTTTTTGTGAGATAACAAGTAAATTTTCTGAATGAGAAAAGTTTTGATGAAAGAGATAATGATTTAATCCACTGATAGTGGATAACAAAAATTTATATTATTAACAACAATTTATGCTAATTATCATAACAAATTTTAAAATGAGTAAATTTAAATTTTGTTTACCTTGAAACAAATGAATATGAGAAAGGAAAATATTTATTTTTCAAATTATTATGATAATGAAAAATGTATAAACAATTTTTGTTTTTGGAAACAACAATTTTAAAAACACAAAAATATTAACATTCGACTTTATGTTAGCCGAATATTGATTTGAGGTTGTTATTATACTTCAAGGAAACAGTGAAATAAATTTTTTCAATATTTTTTTTCGGAACATCATCGAATTAACCAAGTGATAATTTTTCGAAATATCCTTACAACGTGTACTTGAACAATCAAAGCAATTATTCGTGAAGTGAAGCTACAAATATGTAAATAGAGGGATCACTCGAACCCTTCATTGAATAGTGATTGCCCCAGTGTAAATAATTAGAAATTTTCGTCTTTGATATCAGAATGGACTAATAATTTCTCTGAATATCAATGTTGGGGAGTTCAAGGATATTGTTACGGACTGTTTATTTTTAATGTGTGATTGTTTTCTTTGTGTTTTGAGGTTATTGCCAGTCACTTTAATATTTTAACTATAAATAAATTGAGATTTTTAAGAAATGTGCTATTTTCAAAGTAATTTCTTTCCTTACCTTACTTGTGAATTACCGAGATCAGGGATGCCAGATATAGACCTAATATTCACCTAGATAGACCCTGAGATAGATTTTCTCGTGCTAATCTGATATCGGTATTTTACAAAATTCGGTCTTTGGATTTCGGTCCAAACAGGCACAGTATGTCAATACTAAGAAGACTTATATACAATGAAATTCACTGTAGTAACATGTCACAACAAAATAACACACTTTACGGAAATATTTCACTCATCGAGTAGGGGACACTCTTTCACTATTGGCCTCTTGAATCTTCCATTGACAGTTCTTGACTGCTCGCAACAGTCCATCTGCACCAGGGTGAAGTTCCTCGATGATGACTATTTTCCACTGAAGATGAGGACGGTTGTCCTCCTTGATAATGACTAGTGTGTCAACTTGGATGTTTTGCTGCTGATAGAACCATTTAGGTCTACTTTGAAGCTGCGTTAAGTACTCTTTGTACCATCTTGTCCAGAAATGTTGCACCATTTGTTGCAATCGTTTCCACATTGGAAGTTTATTGCTTGGAATTAAAGTCAGATTGGGTTCAGGGATTGAGTTTAGACTGTCACCAATTAAAAAATGACCTGGAGTGAGACATTGAGGATCGAGGGGATCTGAGGATAGAACTGTTAGGGGTCTAGAATTTAGCCAAGCCTCAATTTGTGTGAGCACAGTAACGAGTCCTTCAAAGGTTAGCGAAGAGTTTCCAACAGGCCCGTGCTGGACCCCTTCTTAGGGCGGTGGACGGCCATGGCCAGAGGGCGCCAGCACTATGCAGGGGAGGACTATCGAGGGGTCTGGAATATAATAACTAAAGCGTTAATCGTACATGACGCTGGGTTCAATATGCTTTTCTGGCAGCTGGTCACGGTACGAACGGACTATCTCACTTATACATATCGTACCGGTAATTGTCAAACAAAATGACCATGTATTGTTTACTAAATTCTAATGTTTATTTGATCCATTTCAAATATTTGCAATGTCTTAGGGCAAAATAAAAGACAAAGTAGTAGTTGAAACATAATTAGTGTAATTTTGGTAAACTAACACACATAGAAAATAAAGACGAGACAATTTTACATTGCATACATTTCAAAAAAGTTACCAGCTTTTACTACTTAATTTCTTAAGGAACGTAACAGAAAATATGTTCACAAATGTAATGTTCTTTGAGTGTATTTAAAACTACACCTGAAGTCTTTTTATTTCGGAGCTGGAGTGGCAAAGATAATCGATAACGGTGTCTGGATCTATGGAGTTCAAAATTTCAGCTTCTGAGTGTATTAAGAGTAAAGATTCTAAATTTTCGTTTGTCAAGGACGATCTCAATCTGATTTTTATAAGTTTCAATTTAGAAAATGCTCGTTCGCAAGAGACTTGAGTCAATTGGATGGTTAGAAGAAATGTATATACGGTACCTTTGAAAGTTCTGGGTATTGTAAACAGTACATGTTTTCTTCTTTATATATATAACTAGCAGGTACCCGCGGCTTCGCCCGCGATCAAGTCAATGGGGACGATGCATTATTGCTGATAATTAGTCTATTCTATTACAGCTATCGCGGCTACAGGTGGGTCCATTTTAATTCTGAAAATTCTGATACATACAGTATATTGATATGATCAGCAAGGTGGGAATTTTATAGAGTTGTGAAAGTATGCAGGGTTCGATGTTACATTATGCTAACACATTTTAAAATTACGTCTTCTGCGGAGACATAACGATTTTGTTGTCCGGATGCTCGCGAGCACGCCACTTACAGTTGCCCATGGGAAAAAATGACTTTGTCTAAATGTACACGGGCTACTGTTAAGTGTGTGTCATTGCGCTTTGATTAAAGATTTTTTTTTAAATTTATTTATTTGAACCAAATCTACTTGTTAATTGTCACTTTAACTCAGAGAGTCATATCGTGACATACAGACAATAAACACATAGATAACATAAATTTACAGTATGGCGTTAGATAATTAAACCAAATGTTCATTCGGCATTTCATAGCTTCCTCGTTATTTCAAAACTTAATAATGCTTTGCAGTAGTTATCTTCATTCACAATATCACTGGGCAACTTTTCTGATGGAGACTGCACAAAGTTCTTTCTTAATCATAAATGTGGACACAGTGTTCTTCATTTTTAGACAGTTCTCCATGGGAGACACATCACAGAAAGAATTAATTTTATTTCCCTATCGAGCCCTTACTGACTGTAAGAGTCTGATAAGTTTTGTAGTAAGGAAAAAAACCCATCAAACTCACAGGAAAAATCTACAGACAGCAATATGTGGCTGTACTGTAGTAATCGTATAGGCTACCTAGTTAATACAGATAGGCTCTCCTAGGCTTTAACAAGATTTATAGCTTAGGAAGCCGTCGCCTGTACTTGAATGCTTAATTTACATGCATCTTTGTTCTGAATCTCGTCCGACGCTTTCTTAATCCTCATTGCCCTGATGGTATTAAAATATTTCGCTAATTGACCTGCTTTCCCCCATTCCCTTTTTAGTAATTTAATTAAAGTGTGATACTCATTTTCATTTTCTATTCTGTTTAGATCTGCTTTGTCTACAAACTTTGCTCTTATCATTTTAATTTCCTTGCATTCCCTGATCAGGTGCGCTGCACCCATAACCTTCCCACAAAACAGGCAAAAATCATATTTTCCTACTTCTCTCAACGCTTTGTTCTTATACACCCCCATTAACCACCAAATTATCCCTCTCATTTCTCTTTTCATTAGGCATTGAGGCTTTATGCTCATAAAGTTCCTTATTTCGCAGAACTCCGTTAAGGTTCTCCTACTGGTGCACTCTTCTCTTAGCACCTGCAACTCTACGTCATTAACCCTTCTACACACTTTTTTGCACACCCTACCTTCCTCTCTTTGTAAGTCCCTATCCCATAGATAACCCATTCCTAATCTTTCCAGTACACTTCTTACCCCGTCCACCCAGTAGCCCTCTTGCTGGTGCTTCATTTGGTGCAGGTAGGCTACCTTAAGCATTCCCCCCCCCCCCCCTCCACCTGCTTTTAAACGAATCCAAGACTTTATGACCCTTTTTATGATATGTTGTCTAATGCTTACATCCTCACACAACATTCTCGCTCCACAATTCGCCGTGCAACTAGGTAGCCCCAAAATTATCTTGGCAAACCTACTTACAATACTGTCCAGGGTTTTCGTTCCTACCTCTAAACCCCATACTTCCACTCTATAGAGTGCTCTTGAAACGATGAGTGCGTTGAACACATTCTTATACACTTTGTAGTCAAGATTCGGTAACCTACGCTCTAACACTTTAGCATTCACCAATGCCGCTAGCCCTTTCGATTTTGCCCTTTTAATTTGTTCGGTCCATTTACCATTACTCGCCATTATCGTCCCTAGATACTCAAGTTTTTTTCACCGTCTCTAACTACGACCCATACATGACCCACTTTTCGTTCTTAGCCAGTTTAACTCCCTTTTTGCAGACCATAACTTTGGTCTTACTCGGGTTAATTTTTAAGTTCCAGGAACTCACAGTATCTCACAATATCGTCAATACTATATTGCATATTATAGGATGTTAGAGCAAGCAGAAGGATGTCATCAGCAAAAGCTAGGCCCGGGATATCATAATTGTCCAAGCAAGGGTTGGACCGTTGCTCAAAGCCCTTTGAATCGAAAATATCGTTGATAAATAGCAAAAAGAAGCACCGGAGATAATTTGCATCCCTGTTTTAATCCTATATTAGACGTTATCTCTCCTACAATTACATCATCTTTAGTTTTAATTGCACATTTCACTTCGGAATACACATTCTCAATTGCTCGTATCATTTTATGTGACACCCCGATTTTTCCCAGCTTAGCCATGACAGCTCCCCTGCTCACTGAATCAAACGCCTTCTCCAAATCAATAGCTGTGATATACAGCTTACCTCTTTTCCTTCTTATGTACTTGTCCATCACCGTTTTCACCACCATTATATTGTCACTGGTTCTCATCCCTTTTCTGAACCCTGTCTGGAGTCTCGAGAACACCGAACAGCCCTCTGCCCATGCTATTAAACGCTTGGATAAGACCCCGGTGTACATTTTGCTCAAATTATCAAGCAAAGTTATGCCTCTATAGTAGCCTGGGTCTAGTTTGTCCCCACGCTTCCTATATATTGGACAAATTATCCCCTCCTGCCACGCCCTCAGAAATCTACCTCCTTCAAACATTTTGTTAAAGATTTTTACCAAGCTGTCCATCATGAACCTATTGTTACTCAACTCTTGCCAAAATTCATTTGTTATCCCCGAAATAGCACCTGACTTCCCTCCTTTACTCTTTGCTATTACTCCCTTAATTTCCTCTATCGATATGACTTGGTCCAGCATAGGCAGAGCGGCCTCCAGCCCCCTCGGGACGCCAAACTCATCCCTCTTCCTCCAATTATCTTCAGCATTTAACAGATTCTCATAATATGCAATCCATACTTCATCACTAATAGAGCTCCCCCCCACCCCCACCACTTCTGCTCCCCCTACAGTAAGAATTTATCCTGCTCCACACTTTGCTACAGTCGTTAGCTTTAGAATCCTTATTTAGTGCTGTAGCTTCCTTACCCTGCCATTCATCTTTCATTTTGCTGAGCAGTTCCCTATATTATTTCCTTAGACGACAAAATTCTACTCTCATCGTATCATCCCCTCCTCTCTTGTATAACTTCAGTGCCCTAATAACTTCGGTTTTCTTCCTTCTACAAGATTCATCGTACCATCCTTCAATTCTCCCTATTTTTCCTCTAGCCTTCACGCACATTTTCCGCCCGGTTATCATAATTGCATTCTCAATCATACGTATTACCCCTTCAATTTCATCATTACTGATCATTAAACTTATCTCTACCTTTATCAGCTCAAAATTTTCTCCCTGGAAGTAGTTCTGGAACTCTCTGCAGTTTTCCTCCCTCCATCTGAATCTA